>CM040423.1:40826069-42289315 GCA_022702705.1 Papilionanthe hookeriana x Papilionanthe teres | reverse complement strand
GCTCATCACTACAGTTCATGGGCAAAAATGACCTACGTGGTCATTAGCTCGTGCAGCTCACGGCTCTGGCCCCCGCGGCCTACGAATGTCATTCATACTCGCCATAACGGACTACGTGGTTCACAGCTCGTGCAGCTCCCAACTCCGGCCCCCGCGGCCTACGAATGTCATTCATACTCGCTACAACGGACTACGTGGTTCACAGCTCGTGCAGCTCCCGACCTATTATTAATACTCATCAGCTACGGCCTACGTGGTCCACTGCTGCTTACTATGGTTCCTCTGACCAATTAACGCTTCTAGAGCAACTATTTGCAACACTCACGACAGACCACTACCTCCACAACAACCAGCAATGACTCTTGCAACCTGATGTCACAAAAAACTGCAACGAGATTATAGTTACACAGCTTTGTAACTACATCTTTCATGATTTAGAAGAAGAATAAACATGTGTACTTATTATTCATAGTGGATTATTTTAACTGGGCAAGGCCACGTGGTTTTTCTCCCTTTCCAAGGGTTTTCCACATAAAAAATCGAGACGTCTCCTCATTTTTACTTCTCTTCTTTTACCTGAGTGTGTGTTGAATTATCGTGCAACCCTAAGACGATAATCCATTACTCTACCGCCGTGAATTTTTCAGCATGCATCAATAATTTATTTTAATTGCATTTTTTTTAAATGCGTCATTTTGTTTATTTATTTATTATGACTAAACTATGTTAGACTACAAGTGTCAGTTTAGATCGGCTTAACTCTAAGCAGTGTTAAACAGAAAGAGAAGAAAGTGGCATTGTTTGCTATTCGAAGCGGCAATACTTCAGATCGTTATTCGAAACGACGATACTTCAGATCGCAACTCGAATTATTTATGGAAACAAAAAAAAAAAGCTGATTTCCACGTAAAGATGGATGCTAATTGTTTTTTATTATACTTTCATATAAAGCTATAAATTTTGGATCCAAATCTTTTTAAATGTTATCTTAAAACAAAGGGCAATGGTATGGCAGGAGCTTAACGAGGTTATATCTAGTATGGGAATTGTAAACTCTGAAATTTAAAATTTCTTTTGTAAGTGGTCAAATCTAATAAATTTTAAACCATTGCCCTTTGTTTTAAAGAAACAATTTAAAAGAACCCGATTCAACACTTATAAATTTATATAAAAGTATGAGAAATAAATCATTGATTATATGTATCTATTGACACGCCAATCAACAAAATTTCATCATTGGTCATGGATTTTTGAGGCATAGCACATATCTCAAAATCTTATTTGGAGCAAGATATATTCAAACCTCAATAAAAAAGTTATCCAGAGTTCTGATTTCAATAAATTTACACTCAAAATGATCTGCTCAATCAGACGGACCTAATGATGTAAAATATAATCCAATATGAGTCTAATCAAGTTCAGATTAAGTCATTAAACTAGTTTGAGAAGTTTTTTGAATATATTTAAAATGTCAAGCGAATGACGAATCTACCAAGCCAATAGTTGAATCGAGCGTCTCGATAAGTCGAATCCAACGAGTCCAAGATTGCTCAATTCTAACATTGTTAAGGCCATCAAATATCCATCAAATGCTGTCTAATCGAGAAAGTTCTCCAGATCGTCCGATCAAAGTAGTTCATATTTATGCATTAATTGCACGCAAAACATTATGAATAGAGTCTCACCCCCTCATGAAGGAGAGGAGAGTTTGAGATCAGAGGAAGAGCTTGAAGTTTTCAGAATGAGCTGAAGTCCAACATCAACACCACCAACTGTCGACGACCGCTAATCGTTGTCGACTTTCACCGATCACTATTGACCACCATCGACCATCGTCGACCGTCGTCAATTTCTATCGACCATCGACAATCATTTTCGATCACTGCCAACCACCGTCGATTACCACTGACCAGACGCGGCTAATCGCTATTGGTCACCGCCCGTTCATAGCAAAAATTCATCAGCACTGTGATGTTGTAACATGAGAAACCTAGTAACCACTTTTCACCTGTGGGACAAGTAGTTGCAACTGTAACCATCATTTTATAGTGAAAATTTTCAGCTGGGCTAGGTCTCGTGGTATTCCTTTTCCAGGTTTCCATGTAAACTTCTAGTGTATCTTTTCAAAGTGAGTGATGAATCTTCGTATTACATTAAGATGATAATCTCACCCATCATATATAAGAGAGAGAGAGAGAGAGAGAGAGAGAGAGAGAGAGAGAGAGAGAGAGAGAGAACACACACATCTATTGGTATTCTATTTGAATGCACTGCTTAGCTTCCATCTTAACGTGGAAATCAACCTTTTTTTTAACATTCTGATAAATACTTCCGATCTAAAGTATTGTCGTTTCAATTCAAGCAATGTGTCTTTTTCTCTGTCTATTTCCATTTAAAATTGCTTAGGGTGTGTTTGGTAGCACAGTTTTAACATCATTTAGTCATGAATTTAAATAAAATCTAGCCACGAAAATGAAATCCAACTCTCCTTTAATTTATTCTCGTTCAGACTTCTGTATTTACCAAATTCCAAAAAGAGCTAGATTTGCCGGTTTTATGTTACCGTTATTTGTGACCTTCGCTCCCATCACGAGCTCGCCAAAAATTCGAATTTGATAAATCCTACTTAACCTAAATCCGATCTTGGAGCCAAACACCCTCGTCTAGAGTTACGCTGATCTAAACTGACACTTGTAGTCTATTGCATAGTTTAATAATAATAAATAAATAACAAAACAAAAAAGGAGGCATTTAAAAGAAAATGCAATTAAAATAAATTATAGTATATGAAACCGGTTCACAACTCACACCAAAACCTCATAATTAATCTATATGGTTTCTTTACAAACAATAAACAACAGTTTAATAATAAAGAAACCGTCCCAAAGTTTTTCAATGAATTTCAGTTAAATAAATGTGACTACTGAATCATATTATTATTATTCTATTGAAATTGGCGCCCATCCAACTATTTTCTCTTTGATGCTTCCTTATTTATTATTGAGTTTTAAGCAGCCACAATATGGAAACCAAATCTTACAATGCACAGCACCAAATCCCCCTTTACATCTCTTTCCAAACCTAATCAATATCAAATATTCAATGTTTAATACCTTCCTAAAGCAACAGAAATCGGCTCAAAAGTCTATAGAAGCAAAGCATAAATTAGTGCAAAAGAAATAGGAGATAAGTCATTATAAGCTTTTAATTAATCTGATAAATTAATTTCATAATTAGCTTAATTAAAATCATTTCAACTCTTAAGCTTGAAGCTTCACGCCGAAGCAAGCAATGCATTTGTTGGCTAAAAAAAAGAAAAAAGAAAAAACGAAAAAACAGGGACTGTTTGGTTTATAGCTTTGTTTTGCAGACCAAGCAAAATAGCAAAAGCAATATATTAATTAATAATATAGAAATATATTTCCTGGACTATTTTGTTGCTATCTAATCTTCCAAGTAAAGAACACCAACCGGCCATTAATCTAAAACAATTGATCATTACCATATGGAAATTCATAAATGCAGCTGAATTAGTCTTATATCTTCCTCAACAAAAGTGTCCAAAAGCAATACTATAAGATAAATAAATAAATAAATAAATTCTTGGTCAAATAGTGATGCCAGATATGCATACTTCCAATGTGCTAAAGCTCCTCACATGGAAGCTAGATTTGCCACTGTATTCATGCCTGAGAGCATGCTAGTGACCACCTGCTTTAATTGGTCAAGATTTTCAAAGATTCTGCAACTAAAATCACTTCTTTGCACTTAATTCCAATTTACTGACAAGAATTTCTGAAAATTCCATGTTTCATCAAACACTGAAGAAGCATTCAGAACATTTAGCAAGCCTAACTGTATCAATCCAGTTTAAGAAAAAAAAAAATTTAAGTTTTTTAGAGTTCATGGTACTAATCAGAACAAAATCAGCAAACTAAAATCTCTAGCGGAGCAGCCTTTTTTTTTTTTTTTTTTTACACCTGTTAGCTCTTGAACTGAAGTAATAAAAGGATTTGAGAGGGTAAGCTCGAATTAGTCAAGTAGAAAGCTAAGGTAGCAAGCAAAAAATTAAGAATGAACCAATCAGATAGTTTTAAGTTCACCATTTGTTTTGCAGAATCTATACAGTACTGATCTTTGCATCTTCCTCTTCTTCATCATCTATTAGAGATGGAATTTAGCATGCTCTACTCATGCTCTATGCTCTCACCAGTCCACCATGGCTTCTCATTACTTGATTCTTCGTCTACAGGAGCTGGAAGATTGAGATCCAGCATCTCCGGAACCTCTACGGCGGCAGCAGCAGCCGCCTTATCGATGCCACTATCGGCATCTGCATTCGACACCAAATGAGACCGCTTGTGTCCACCCAACGCCTGTCCTGAAGCAAAAATCTTTCCACAGATACTGCATTCATGAATTCTGTTCTTCTTTGAATGGGAGTCTTCGATTTCCGACAGTGTCATGTGCTCGGCAAAGGTCTCAGTTTTGTAGTCAGAATCGGCATTGGGATTCGGGAAGCAGCAGCCCCTGATTCTCTTGTGACTGGCACGATGGCCGCCGAGAGCTTGGTAGGAGTGGAAGCTCCTGTAGCAGTCTTCGCACTGATATCTGCTTTCTAATTTTGTCTCTTCTATTCCCAATTTGGCTTCATGAGCACTCAAGTGCTTTCCTTTTTCATCAAGCCTTGCTCTTTTCTTCCCAAATTCAGATGAAGTCAGAATCTTTGGCTTTCCTGATGCTTCGCCGGTGTACTCCCAGTCCAAGTCTTCGAATTCGCCAGATTGCTTGATCGGTACCACTTCTTCCATGACCTCGGATTGCTTGTCGGATGATTCAGCGGCGATCGACCAGCAACCGCTGACGTCGCGTGAGAGCATCATGAGACTGATGGCGACTTCTTCTAGCTCCTGCTCGTACTCAGTTATAGATGAAGCCGCCGGACTCATCTTCGGCCAGTGCTTCCAAGAAACTTCTCCTTCTTCGAGATCCTCTTTTTGCTCTTCCGCTTCAAAGCTTCGTCGGCAAATCTTGTCAGAATGACATCTCATGTGACCGAACAGAGCTTTCCAAGAAGGAAACTCTTTACCGCATACCTTGCACTGCTTTATCTTCAGGGAAGAAGATGACGATGTCGGATCTTCGCCCGCAAAATCTGACAGCTTGCAAGTCTTTCTAGGATTTTCTCTAAGCCCATAAGAGCTCTTATCGAGCTTCTCCAGCTCTGTTGCCGAAGAGTAGAAGCGCATGTGTGATCTCATGTGGCCTCCGAGTGATCTCCCAGAGGGAAAACACTTGCTGCAAATCTTGCATCGGTGCCTCTCCATCTGAAACAGAGAGAAAAGAAAAACAGGGGAGGAGTGTCTCGTTTACGAAATTCAAGAAACCAAAGCTTTCGCGGTTCAAATTTGAAGCTATGTTCACTAATTTGTATGTAATCTATTCACAGCTCCATATCGTCTCGGCTTTCTCACTTTACTTTGACAAGAAACAGATCCGAGCTCTGCTCCGCTCCGCTCTGTTTTCTTCTGCTTCTCAGCGTTAAGTAAGAGCTAGAGCGAGAGAGCCAGAGAGAGAGAGAGAGGGAGGGAGAGAGAAGGCCCCAGGGGGTGGAGGTTGATTCGTTTCTCTCTCCGAGTTGTTCTTTGCGCTTTAAGGATGGTGGGAGGAGAAATTCATGCATGAAGCAATCTTAAAAGTGGAAAGAAGAGAGAGCGAGAGAGAGAGAGAGAGAGAGAGAGAGAGAGAGAGAGAGTAGGGAGGAGGGAGAGAGAGAGAAGCGTGTGAGGGAGTTAGCACGTGTGCCGAAACGAGAATCCTACGCGACGGATCGAACGGTTCGAGGGTGCCACGTGGCTAAAGGAAAGAGGGGATCTCGAGGTGTGGGTGAGTGAATCCCATACCAAACTAACCGCTCTCAACTATTACTTCCTTTTCTCCAGCCCTAACGGGCCAGATAATATGGATCCTCTGCAACATCTGAACATCAAACAGCATCACTCCCTCCACGTGTGTGGCTTTCATTGGATGTATTTCGTGCTTCATGGGTTGTGCAGGTCCCACCTGGTTTCAGGTGTAGGATTCTGACACTTATTCCTCCACGACTGCTTGGGAGAGCAATCCTCCAATCCCAATCGTTTGTTTTGAATTGAGAGAATTAAAAGGGAATTAATAGAGGCACTTCACGCTTCTCTACCCACTTTCAGCCGCTCTTATACACGTGGGCCCGGTTTTTAGATAAGTCAAACTCAATTAAGTTAAAAAAAATAATCTATAATTTTTATTAATTTTCTTTTTTGATTCTATTTACTTGGTCTTCTCTTTGTAGGACATCTTTGAAGCGAAAAATAAATAAATATTATATACGGTATGGATGACCGATCACGGAGCTGTACAATGTGTGTACACGATCATCCGCATTTACATAAGACTATATGTGGCATTTTTTTTTTTGTTGATTCAAATTTTTATCGAAATTTAGAACTCTTAGCACATAAAAATACTCTTGTTTCATTGAGAGAGCTAACTTCCACCTTTCACAATTATTAAGAACCGTAGATAGAAAACATAAGCTATATCTTTGGAAGAAAATGAGTAATGGGTAAGGAAATAAATATTTCAATAAAAACATTTTATTTGAATATTCTATTTAGGTTGATATGGATCATTCCAAACACCATGTTGTTGGACCTTTCAAAGGCAACTTTATAGTGACAATCACTTAAAAAAAAACATTAACTTCTTTTTTCTCATAGCACTATCCTTTTTGTTGTTCTTATTTTATGCTCTTTAGCTTTGGATTTCAACATGAATATCCTAAGCTTCCATACTTGCATTGTGGTAAATTTTCTTAGTTTTTTGTTCAGTTTTATTCTAGCTACAAGCACACAAATAAATATATACTTTGTCTTACTTGTTTCAATCTTTATCTTAGAATTCGTAATATACTTTAATTACATAATTTCTATAGCGTCTTCAGTTTAGTTGACAAATATATGTCTGAATCCAATTGACTTAGCTTTGAACTTGAGCTCCTCAGGAATAGCAAATTGATCAAGATGAATTAAAAACTTGTAGCCTTTATCCAATTTTACAAAAACGAAATAATAATAATAATATTTATATTTTCTCTCAATTATTTTAGAGAAAGATAATCCTACCAAACTTAAAAAATGGGAAGGTCTTCTAAGAAGAACAATATCTATTCCAAACATAATATTTGCAGAAATTTAGAAAAATTACTGATGCTTCGGGATATCATATTCCTTGAAGAACCACTTAATTAGAATACCTTCACTAGTTGCTAACTATAATGTCAAATGTAATTAATTTATCATCTAATTATACATGAAAGAAAGATACAACCCATCTCAAAGGACTCCTCACATAAGCATACCGCATTTGCCTCATATGCAGAGTGTTCTACTTCTTATTCTTTACTAGAATTGGAGAGTATACACTTAGGTAATATAATATTTGGGAAGTAGATTTTCAAAGCTTATTGGGTTTATAACACTTATGGGGAAGGTGTAATGTAAGATTATTTTAGTTAAATTTTATCATTCAATTCTCTATTAAACAAATATTTTAATATGTATTTATAATATTAAAATTATAACTTTAAAAAAAAAGATGTTATTCTTTTTTACTTAAAAATAGTGTTCAAAATATCTTAATATTGATTTAAAAATTTGCAAATTTAATTCATTATATCAAAATTCTGATTTGATCATATAACTTTTCTCTTGACCCATTAATATAGTATATATTTAAATGTCACAACTAGGTTTCACATTAATCTTCTCTTTTTATTTGAAGAATTGCTAATTAATTCTATCTGCTTAATTTGAGCTTGAATTTATTTAGGGATTACTTGGCGTAAAATTCTCTTATTATCTTTGTTTGTTATTTAAAAATTTTAAATAGATACCATACAGTTCTTATATATTTCCATATAAAGTTAAAGTATTGAATAAATAAATATGTAAGAATTTTGTGGCATGTATGTAAATACACCCATTTATTTTTTAAAATAAAACAAGTAATTTTTAACTGTTTTCAGCTCACTTTTATTATTTTCAAAATATATTATTTATAAATTCTGGGCTGTGCTGTTTTGAGTACTTTCCACTTCGGGGTGAACTAAATCTTCGTGTGGGCCCTTCGCAGCATATCTGAACATTTATTGAACGAATCTCAGCCGTTGATTCGCCTGCTTGATTGATCCGCCGGAATGCAAATTATGAAATATCAAGAATGCCATCGAATATTTGGGAAAATATGCATAGATAATTATGGCAATAATATCAATTATCAAAGCATATTAGGATACAATCATAGATGCTTTATTTTTATTGTTCCCATTTATTATTTATGCAAAATTGGTACGGTATTATGAATAATTTTGAAAAAAAAAAAAAAAACTATGTTACAAACTCTGAGAGGGGTTGATAGATTAATGAGAAGTAATTGCTCCAATTTTCTTCCTCACTTAGTATCTTTGATTACTAAAATTGTAATATTTGAAATTAATCCAAAAATATTTTTCCTTGTATGATATCCCCATAAGATTTATTATCATTTATGATTTTCACAACTTTATATTACGAAGGAAAATTTCATCAAAAATTTTTATGCTATAATATGCTTACAAATTTTTTTCTTGTGATAATTTCAAGATAATTCGATTTGTATTGAAATAAGGACAATATTAAAATTGGACTTATGTTCCACTTATTTCACGTGTACGATGGAATGGGGGATTTTTTAGTTAATTATTCGTGTATTATACCTATCATATCCGCACATTTATTTGCGAGGTAGTTGTTAAGAGTTGAGTTTCTTATCGTGATGTCGGCAGTTGTAATTGAACACACTGCCCTTTGGGGCTGAAATTTCTTTAAAAAGAAAAAAAAACCATGTCTCATATTAAGGATTTCTTCTCGCTCTATATTTCCAAGAACTTCTATTGATGCTATGAGAAATATATTGAAAAGTGTTAGATATATATGTGCCATTGATGCTAGAAAGAAGCAATCAAAGCAATCCTTGTGTTTATATTTTCATCATCTATCCATTCTAGTTAGGGCTGTCAAAACGGCTCGTTTTTCGCGAACAGCTCGTGTTCGGCTCGTTAAGAAGCTCGTGTTTGGCTCGTTCGCTAAGCTAACAGGGCTTAACGAGCCGAACACGAACAAAGATTTGTTCGTTCGTGTTCGGCTCGTTTTGGCTCAAAATACTATCCCTCAATTATATATATATTAATGAGCAGTATTTTAAAAAAAATTAAAAGATTTATAATCAATTAAAATTATTAATTAAGTAAATATAATAAAAAGTATTAATTTAGATTCAAATGTTATTTTAATATAAACTATAATTCTTAAATATTGTCTCAACCCTTAAATTCTTATGGTTATGTGATTAGGATTGTCAAAACGATTTTTTGTTCGTGAACAGCTCGTGTTCGGCTCGTTAAGCAAACGAGCAGAATACGAACACACCTTTTGAGCTCGAATATAAACGAGCCGAACACGAGCTGAGCCTTGGCTCGCTCGTGTTCGGCTCGTTTACACCCCTAATTCTAGTTGGTTATAATATTTCATTGTGCAATATAACTTCATTTGTGATTATTCTCGTGGGGGATGAATTGAGCTTCATAGTTTATTTATTATTATAAAGCTCATTTCACACTTCATGACTTATATTTATTTTTCACAAGCTTGAGAGAAAAGTGCTAATTCATAAGATTTGCGTCGAATTAAAGATCTGAAGGATTACATATAAATGCTTAAATCCTCAATTTTGAACCGATGTTATAAGACTATATTAAGTTGACTTCTTCGTATAATAAGATTGCCAAGTAATATTAAGAAAATGTTCCTTTTTAATTCATTGATAATTCTATGATTATTTTTATATTATTATTTTCTCCATTTTAAAATGGTTATTTATATTAATATCTTCACTAAATGATGGACAATCTCTTTAGATTCAATAAACACATATAAAATTAAGGATAAACTTTTAGTTATCTAAACTACAATAAATTATTCTTAAGAAATTGAAAATTTCGTAATTATATAATTCCGCCATGCTCAATTTAAATTAAATTCATAAATTTAATATCCTTTTGTAATTATCTTTGTGCCTCATTCTGTAAATGTTATTTAAGAAAATATATTCAATATATTTAGCATTTCCTATGGGCCTTAAGATATATAAATGTTATTTAAAGTACCCTAAAATATCATGGAAAGATTGATTCCTTCATTCTCCACGTAGATGAGAGGCATAAGAAATTTTCTATCGATATTCTATCAACTTTGCTTAAATCGTTGTCTAAATTGAACAAATATAAGTTTTAGATTCAAATGAGAATAATTTTAAATAAATTTGAGGGACACAAATTTAAAATCCACTATAGACAGCGTAAACTACTTATACGGTAACAAAAATAAGAAGAAGCCTCTATCCCACTAAGTGGGATTAGATACATAAATCATTTTCCTCCATTGTGTTCTATTGAGTGTCATATTTTCATTAAATTAAGATCATTTTTAATACGACAATAAGAAGTTTTTCTTGGCCTACCTCCACCTTTTTCAATATAAGTCAAATCTAAAGCATATAATTTCCTAATAGGGTTATCAGATGATCAATGCTTAATGTGACCAAACCATCTAAGGCGACTATCTCTAATATTGTCTGCAACAAGACCTAATCCCACGCTTTCATAGATATATTTGTTTTACATTTTGTCTACAAGTGTAAATCCACTCATCCACCTCAACAACATTTTTTGTTTTACTTTTACAGGCCAACATTCTGTGCCATAAAGCATTTCAGGGATCACCACCATCTTATAAAAATTTCATTCAGGTCACACAATAGGCCCGTTGCATTCCTCCACTTCAACCATCCAATTTAAATTCTACTAAAGACATCATCATCTATAAACCATCACTTTGAACAATAGACCTGAGATAACTAAAACATTCACTCCTTTTAATGACCTGATCACTCATTATTACAACCAATCATGAAATGGAGTGAATGTTTTAGTAGATCTGGCAAGGTTGTAACAATGAGTGAATAAAAAGTGTTATTATTTATGAAAATCATAAAAGACTTATGTGTTTTATAAAATAAATTAATAAAGCATGAATAAATTGCCAGAAATGAATATATATATCCACCACAGTCATAAATAATTACATTAAAATATACATGCAAAATAAATTTATATAATCAACAAATATTTCCTTTACCTGGATAAAGTAGTTACGTCAATATCAGTAAATATATACTTTTATATCCATTTCAATATGTATTACAATTTTCTTAAAATTAATTAGATGGATCAACTATTTTAAATTTTTTAACACTTAACATAATGCCAAAAAATCTTGTATTTGAATCCACTTTTTTTTTTCTTATTAAAAAAATATAATTTATAAGAGATTGATATGCCAAAATTTTATCATTTATACACTACAAGAGAGCTTTAAATTAATGTTGAAAATTTGTGTCAGAAATTTTCGACACATATTTGAAATGCTAGAGATTTTCATTTTCTTTCTGTCTACCTGCTACCACTCAAACAAAGAAAAGAAGGCCTAGTGGCCGTCCTCCATCTTAGACTTTTTTGAAATGCTAGAGATTTTAACAGTGATTTAAGATTCATTGACAGCTGTAATTTTGTGAAAGAAAATAATCTTTATTATTATTATTTTTTTTACTTGAAACAAAACTCACAAGTTCCTCTTTATCTTGCTCTCTTTCTAATCAGTATTTCTCTATCTTCCTTAATGAACTTTCTATTCATAATCACCATACAATTCCACATGCTAACATATGAGTTAAATAGACTTCCTCCACTATTGCTTTTACTGTGTTGGACATTCAGTCCCAATAAATCCATAGATCCATCTCGTTGTCCTCCTATACCAATTTTCTTTTTACTTTCCACTATATTGAGGACTGTATATCAAAAGGAAAGATTTGTGGCTAGCTCTTTCTAACATGACAATTTCTATTTTTGAACCTTAGATTATTTTGGGTGATTGCAATTGTATCCTTCATACTAAAAAGAGGTTGTGTGACATCCTTATTTTCCAAGCAAAATGGTCAATTCTAGTAAATATATTTTATTAATATTTTGGAGCTTACTAATCATGCATTTGATTTAACTAACAAAATTTGAAACAAATATATCCATGAAACGGTTGGAGCACCAATAGCATACAATATCAAAGAGTGTCATCTTAGATGGTTTGGTCACATCAAACGTTTACTAACTGATGATCTAATTAGGAGAGTAGTTGTTTCAAATTTGACACTAAGAAAATGCCAAAATTGAGCTTTTTGTTTGCTTTCGCTATGTCATACTTTTCCTTTTTTGTTATTTTTGCTTTATACATTGTAACGATATGTTTCCTATTTATGTTTTCCACATTTCTCCTTTTACCCGTGTATAATACTTCTAAATATTTTTGTTATAAGTTATGCTATAGATGGCCACAGGTGGTGTTGGTGATCATCTGACTCAATGACTGCATGTTCTTCACCATATAGCGAATGCTTACAAGAGTAGGAAGAAGAACATGTCTTCTTCCACACCTGTTGTTGCCGTCCCACCTGCTGCTAATGTTGCTGCCATACCTGAGCTTTCTAACACATAAATTTGACTACCCGCTCAGTGGGTGAATGTAAATAAAAAATTGATTTTTTTTTCACATATAATTGACTTTTAATGTTTAAAATGATAATTTATAATTGATTTTTATTATGTAGAAGAAATATGAGCAGCTCCGGGAGAGGCAGTTGGCCTTCTGGCCCCAAGCACTGAGATGGCGATAGTGGTAGTTAGTCTACCACTGTGTAGAGTTTGAGCTATGGACGCAGACGACAAGGAAGAAGAAGAAGGTCAAGATCTCTCGTGCATCGACTCCCACTTTCACACCAACAACCTAATTTCACATATAGAGCATAAGAGAAGGATGAAACACATATATTTATATGAGTATTTTTATTCTTAAATTTTGTATAATATATGCATTAATGTAACATGCAAACTATTGTGGTTGGTTCCTGAATTGAACTGATTTTACAACTGAGGATATTACAACGTGTCCCATAGTTTTGCAGCAAAAATCATAAACACATCCCTATGCATTTTTTTCGTTTGTATAACTTAAGTGTATCTTTTTCAATAATTTTAAATCATAGTCTCAACCTATAAATAGAGGGTCAAGTGATCGACCTCAAATAAGTTATGCATTTTTGCAAATTTAATAAGATCCTAGAGCTTCTCTTCTTTATATATATATATATATATAATTCTAAGTGCACTTTTGGTCTTATCAATAAGATCATGGGGTAATTCACAGATAAATTAGAAGCCATGTTCTATTAATTTTCCAAAATGACGACCGATCAGATGAATTAGTGGCGTGTGTTCCTTCTAAAGGCACTCATATATAAAAATTTAAGTATGACTTTGATGGTACCTTCTAGCTACATTTGCATCTTCCAGTACTAGAATATGATGCTCTTCAGAAAGAGAAGCTTTAGATAAAGAGCTGGGAATGCCTGTAATTTTCTATCTTTCTCTTAAAGCAAGCTTGTAGATACTCCTCGCAGAAACAGGTTACAAAATCAGCTCTATTGGTCAACAAGAACTCTGTAAACACTGGATGACAATATTTTTTTCATAACAATATATAATTAATTAGTTGCTTTATGCTTTGGACTGCTCTTCGTATTGCAAGATATGGTCATGGATATATATTGAATGGTGTAGAGTTACAGACTCAGCATTCAAATTAATTCACGCTTTGATTTGGCACTTTAGCTACATACATATAGTCAAATAAGTCACTCATAAGTTGATTATTTTATTTATTATTGCCTCGAATTCGAACAAGTCAGGTGGCAATCATCTAATGCAATTTATTTTTTTCATAATATTATACCTATTTTTTGGCTCTAAACTTTAATCATGTGCCATGCATACTTGTTTAATTATTAATTATTTATTGTATATTTAATGAAATAAAATAAAAAAAAATTATTAATTTAAAAGCATAAATTATGGTCTTTATTCTTCTAAAAGTATTTATTTAAAGACTTATATGATTATTCCTTAGTAAATTTAATTATGATATCGAAAAGTATTTATTCAATGCAATATATATAGCTTGATTATATTGCATTGATGCAATGGTGGAATTTTCACTCTATCTTACGTAAGGGAAACTAATTGTTTTCAACTTTTTATTGGAGCTGTAATATTTTTCTTTCTTTCCTTTTTTTTCTTTTTTGGAAAATTCTCCTATTAAATGTGCGTCGCACAATCTGCTTCGAAATTCATGTCTATCAATTTGAAAAAAGGTTAAAATTAAGGATGTCGACGTACAATCAATCTTACTTTCGATTCTTAACGGTGATAGTCATCTCATGATGTTTAAGGAAACAAATTATACATTTCATACGTGCTGAGAAAATTTGTGGCTGAAGAGTACTGCATTATCATCTTAGTGTATTACGAAGATTCAACACACGCAAAAACAGAGAAAACGGTTAGTAATACAGTATAATATTTTACGTGGATAACCCATAATGAGAAAAAATCACAAGGCCTGACCCAGCAGATTATAAGTACAACCTCTCCCACAGGCGAGAAAGAGTAAGATCTTCCAAGTCACAAAGCTGACATGGGCTGCAACCGATAGCAATCGACGACACTGACAAGCAGTCAGCGGTTGTCGACGACGGTCCGCGATGAACGACAGTGACATGCAATGCTTGGAGGCAATTGACAATAATCGATGGTGGTCGGTGACAACAAGAGTGTTCGACGGTGGTTGACAGTCAACTGTGTTTGATAGCAGTCGAAGTGGTGTTGGACTTTAGCTTCTTTTTAAAGCTTCAAGCTCTTCCTCAAGTCTAAAGCCTCAAACTCTTCTCAATTCTCAAGCCCTCTCCTCTCTCATGAGAGGGGTGAGGCTCTATTTACAGAGTTTCAGATGCAATTAATGCATGAATATTAATCACTTTGATCGGACGGCTCAGAGGCCTTAACTTGATTGGACGACATTTGATGGACATTTGAATGCCTTAATGATGTCAGAATTGTGTGATCATAGGCTTATTGGATTTGTATTATCAAGAAACTTGACTTGACTATAGACTCGTCAGACTCGACATTCTTTTGACCTTCCAAATGTGTCCAAAAAACTTTCAAAAGAAGTTTAATAGCTTGATCTAGAGTTCGTGTGGTTTGGATTGGACCAATTTTGGTAATATTGGGTTCCCTTTGCCGAGCCGATCAGTTTGACTGTAAATTTGTTAAAATCAGAGCTTTCAATAAATTTTTATTAATGTTTGAATATTTCTTTCTCAAAAAATTATATCGAGTTCTGTGAGATGCCTCAAGATTCATACAGACGACGAAAATTTATTGATGACATATTAGTTGCCCTCTATTTTCGGGCGGAACTAACTTTATCAACAAAAAATATTAAAATTGTTGCTATTTATACAAATTAATGTCGTTATTTATAAATAAATGAATAAGTTATATATATATATATATATATATATATATATATATATATATATATATAAAATATTATTATTATATTATATTATATTATATTATATTATATTATATTAATTTTTATACAGTATAAGAATAAAATGGCATGTGTATTATTTTAAAGGAGTTTTAAGATCCGCTTGTTGGATGTTTGGTGGAGGAGGCATGATTCGAATCCTGAGTTGAGGAACGAATATATATATATATTATATATATATATATTATACATATGTTAATTTCACATTGGCCTAGGAATTGGGAACGACGGCAGGAAGGTTTCAGAGGACCCAAGCTGGCCGTGGAATAAGGAACGCCGACCGGTGGGCCGAAGGGAGTGGAAATTCTTGGATTTGGAATTGGAATTGCGAACGGATAAATTTTTATTTAATAATAGCTGAAATTAACTTTTTTTGATCATAAATGCTTATGATTTTTGAACCTATAAATAGGTATGAAGAAGAAGTTAGAGGTGAAGTCCTCATCCCTACTTAGCAGGTGATTTAAGATTTCCAACAAGAAGAATGTAATCTATGAATTGTATACCTGGCGAGCAACGAGATCTTCTTTTGTGTAGCAATAAAGGGAAAAGTCGTTCCCGTCTTGCGTAATAGATGAGCAACAAGATATTCTTTTGTGTTGCGGCCGAGAAGAAAGTCATCCACGTCCTATGTAGCAGACGAGCAATAAGATCCTTTTTCTTGTCGTGGTGAAGAAGAAAATTGTCATTGTCCAGCGTAGCTAGAGAGCAACCAGATCATTTTTTTGTTGCGAAAATGGAGGCAACTGGAGAACCTCATTCCGCTAAGAACCATATGAATGGCCAGAACTCGAAGGATGCATCTACATTTCTGATTTTGTTTTGAAAGAAGTACTATGTTACGAACGACATAGCGGTGAAATTGCTGACTTCAGCCGACCGAGTGTATTCTCCTCCTTCTTGGTATATTGATGATCATAAGGCAGCCTTGAGAGCTGGCCTACGATTTTCGTCGGCATCTGAATTTGTATAAATCTTAAAGTTTTTCGGAGTTTACGTTGCTTAGTTGTCTTAACAGGTGGTGACAATCATTACCAGGTTGATAGTTTTTTTAGGTGTCACGGGCTGATGTTAGAACCAACAATTTTAAAGAGGCTGTGCTAGTTCTTTAGTGACGTGCATGATCGTGTGATGTTTAAGCAAAATGAGTTGAATTTTCGCTTAAAGGAACTATAAGACAATCGTCTATGAGATTCTTCTTTGCTAAGAATGATTGGGGGCTCCATGAGAGGTAAGTAAGGTTTCAACAGTTGTATGTCTCTCTTCAGACTACTGAGAAGAAAATACTGTATATACTAAGATTTTGTGACTTCAAGGAAATTCAGATCGATAAGTAATATATTCATGAATTTGTGGCTGAAGAACCATTGTTCGAAACCGAACTTTCATTCCACCCCGAGAGATCAATGGCTGTAATTTTGAAGAAATATATAAGAAAGAACCTTTCGAGCCAGCCCCAGTGGTATCCTCAAAGCGTCTCCCAACGTACAACAACTGTGAAGTACTCCCTCGAAAACATATGAAGGTTAAAGAATTGTGGAAGTCTATAACTAGTCCTTCGAATATTCATATTATTGAGAATGTGTTGCATCATGAATGTATTGAGCTCTTGGAGGTCAAAAGTTTTGTAAGTTTCTTTTATCTTTTGTTATCGTATAATCATGTTATCTGTCTGATCCAAACTTCTCTTCTTCGAGATAAATAAAATGGTAGAAATTCATATAAGACTAGGATTGGCTCTAAGAAATTGGAAATTAAAATTTGTGAAGAACAAATACCTCCAATGCAAGTACAAGCATCGATTTAAATTTGAGGTTGGAGGAGCGACGACTCTGGAATCATAGTTGATAGATTATAGAATAGAACTCTCAACAATTGCGACTTCATTCTCGTTGTAACTTCAGGATCTGGAAAGAACTCGAGAGGCAATGGTGGAGGCATGAGCTGATCTCAGTGGAAGTAATATGAGCAAGAATGCCCTTAAGTTGATGGTCTTAGCCTAGGAGGAAGAGAACCAACTTTTGAGGTTTGTGAATGATGTTGATATTGCATAGGTTAAGAAAAAAACGGTCGAAGACTTCAAGAACTCGATTGAGTTCAAGACAATCATTCGAGACCATATCCAGAAGGCTCGAGCGAGTACTTGATGTTGAGGCAATAAAGCAACAAAAATGGTCCACATAGGAAGGATTCATCCAGATTTTCTTGAAGGGGAGTCGAGCAACACAACATTGAACTAGGATTGTGGTGGAGGGGCTCACTCCCATCTAAGCTTTAAAGGGTCCTCCATCAGATTCTAATGGGGAGGAAATTGAAAGTGAATTGAAGAATGTGTTCTCCAACGACGATGTGGGGGCAGAGGAGAATATTCACGTCAATTAGTGCTCTACGCTTCCTTATATGCATTTAATGTATTTGCTTTCGTCATGTTATACAAACCAAACAGATGTAGTTATTTCTTTTCAACTTTTGTCAGAATGACGTTGTATGAGTGATAATAGTATGCATGTTGATCATCTGATTTAGTTTTTTTATTTTGTTAGCTATTTGCACACCCACCCACAGTAACTTTTTTGTGATAATGTTGAAGCATGTTTTATTTTCATGCTGCAGTGGATACCATATGTCATTTAGAAGTTCTAGTATGTGATGAGGTTGTCGTTGGGATAATTTGTCAGCGGCCTTTGACTTATCTGGGACTGTGTATTAGAGTATTGCTCAATGATTTTAACTCGTATGAGAGAAGCCAATGAAATTCTAATGAGGACTTAACCCTTTCAATGTTGCTAGTTGGAGCATTTTTTTCTTACGAACCTATGTGGAAGGGGTCAGATGTCCACCAAGGACTATTAACTTATCTAGGTTGTATATTAAAGTAAAAACTCGGTATTGTTAACCCATATAGGAGAGGTTAGATCGAATCTCCCCTGAGATTGATCGTGCTTTAATTAAGATGCAAGCAAAGTTGCGTATTTCTCGAGTTGAGAGCATGAAGTGATTCATGAATGAATCATTACACTTTCTAAAGGTATCCTCCATGTTATGGAAAGCTACTGAATGATATTCGTTTAATAAGTTTGAGATGCTATGGCATCATATGTATGATGCGATGTAATAACAAACAATAATAAACATGTATTACATGATCAGAATGTTACTGGTAGTACTAGCAAAGATTTTTTGCATTCCAACTTCGGGATAAGATTTTCCTCTTTGAATCCTTGAGCTTGAAGGTTCCAAGCTAACTCCTGAAAGTGGCAATATATAGGCCTTCCCAAAAGGGGGACTGTTTGTTTTGTTGCGAACCATGACCGTGCTTCAATACTACCTAAGTTCAAGTCATTGATAGAGATATGTCGAGCCTTGATTCTCCGATTAAAGTGGCGAGCTACTCTTAGGCGGTAGAAAGCAGCTAAGTTATGTTGAAATCAACTAAGTTAACTACATTAGCTTTATTTACACCACATTTTGGCCATGTGATGTGCTAAAATCTCTTGTGAATTATAAGTTTTGGAAAAAATTATGATAAAATCAACTAAGTTAACCGCATTAGTCTATATGAATAGGGATATAACCTGTAGGGTGATGCAAATACAAGGGAGAATGTTGTGATTAGGATAGTAATTGGATTTATAGGAATAAATCTAAGTCTAGCCAACCTTCTTTATGCAACCGAAAGGGGTTAACGAAGAGTCATGCTCCTATTTGTCACCATGGTTTACTTTTAGAAGTTTTTACATTCAAGGATCTTATGGAACCATTTCAAGTGAGAAGCTTTTAAAATCTAAATCATTCAACATCTTGGAAGCTAATTTAGGATTAATTTTATAGGATACTTAACTTTTTTCTATTAAAATTAGGATTGATTTTTATAGGATTTGAAGCAAACTTGCAAGCTATGACTTAAAACTGTAGGCTAGAACTTTTTCTATTAGAATTTATCTCGTTCCTTATGGGATTGACAATTTAGACTCAAATACAGGTGCTACTGATACGCCACGTATACTTTTGTGATCCGCCCGTGCATTGCAGCACTTGGTGCATGTCAATTTTTTGACACCGTTGTCGGAGAACGGCAGTGAATTTGAATTAGGAAAATTTTATTTGAAATTTACAGTCTTAGATTTGAAAACTATAGTGTTTATTGTTTCTTGTTCAAATATTTTTGTTTCTTTACTTGAAAAAAAAGGAAGAAAAATATTGTGTTTTAAAAATTTATTGTTTTTGAATTTGTTTTTGAATTAGTAATTTGTGTGAGTTGTTTGTTGTTGTTTGTATTGTCTGTTATTTATCATTAGCATAAGTATATCTAGCTAGTGTATGCATTGTACAAAATATTCTGGACTTGTACCAACGATTCTGAGTTAGAAAAAACTATAAAAAAAATTAGAAAACAGAAAAAACTTCAACTTATAGGAGAGACGGCGAACAATCCCTAAAATAACCAAGAAACCCATGAACATCGAGATATGTCTAGACCTTTAAGGGATTATGCAGACCCCACGACAGCTGAACTCCATCTTAGTGTCCAAACCCATGCCTTAGAAGCCAACACGTTCGAATTGAAGTCTGTTATGATCTAAATGGTACAAAATAATTAGTTTGGAGAACACCTTCCGAACATCCAAACTTACACATAACAAGTTTCTTAAAACTTTGCAACACATTTCTATATAATAGTGCATCTAATGACGCTGTGAGATTAAGATTTTTTCCTTTCTCATTGAGGAAAAAAGCTAAAATGTGGTTAAATTCGTTAGCTTCAGGATCAATTAGGACAAAGAGTTAATTAGCTCATAAATTCTTAGCTAAGTATTTTCCACCTTTAAAAACGGTCATACTTAGAAATGATATAACCTCATTTTGTCAGCATGAAGGTGAATCTATCTATGAATCGATGAAGCTTGAGAAATATTTAAGAAATTCCTTAGGAAGCTTGCCAACACTTAAATTATTCATTAATCCTCCCTAGCTCTTAATGTAAATAATTGCCATCTCTTCCATCATTTAATTGGCATACTTCAATGTAAATAAATTAAGTGCAACTAAAGCTTCAAAATCTTTTTAAACAGCTATATAGCCGAATTAAACAAAAAAAAAATTAAGACTTAGTCTTGTTCCCTGCACTTAGACATCCACTTAAATTTCATCAAACTCTACATATACTTCCAATCATAAGTTCACATCTTAACCTGAACCTTTATCGTCATATATTTTTTCTATTTAAGCCATTTAATATCTGTTTTTTGAAATGATCTTCTAGTCTAAAATAGCCCAATTATGACTAGTCACTACATTCCTTGCACTCAACGCCTTTAAACCTCATATGCTTCCACCATAAAAATTGAACCACATTTTTAGATATTAAACTATATGACCATAGCCATTTATTTCCATTAATCTTACCAAATGGCCACCTAACGTGATAAAATCTTTATTAAATCATTACAAGGATTATTGAGTATGTTTGATCAATGTCAAAAAAGAAGAAGACGACGAGCCAAAGGAACAAGTCTCAATCTCTATTGATTGGATTTTTTTGGGGATTGGCTCGCTTTATGCGTCAAATAGAGCTCCACCACTAATCAGTTCAAGGACTATATTTGTAATGTGAATCATCAATGATGTGACAAAGTCATTAGTCTTGTCTTTGATAATTGACATATTGATCATGCGCCATGCTAGGCCAACATGGAAATTTTTCTTTAGCTTTTGACTGTGAATTTACTATCAAAGATTTCAGAGATAATAACAATCCATATTGTGATAATGTATTTCAGGGAAGACGCATCATTTTAAAATGTAATTAGTAGATGATGCAATTCATATTGATTTTGCAATAAGCAATTCTATTCGTTATTATGGATGACAGCCACCTCCATAAATGTAAAAAGCCAATTATAAGTGTTGGATATGTAATACATAAGTCTTAGGTGGTATGTATGAGCCGGCTTGAACAGACTAGTGGGCCACTTTGTCGAAGAACATGTGAGTTTTTAAGAGATCCAGCCCATTAATTAATTGGAGTAGGCCGTGGAAATTGATTTGCAGGGGCAGCCCAAGATACTTTAGAAAATTGTCTGAAGAGGCGGATCGCGTTCTAATTTCGTTGGCAGCCCGGCATGTTAACATCTCCCTTGTTGAAGTGTATCAACGTCGTCGCCTTCGTTCGCATAGCTCTTCCTTCCCTCTTACCGTTGACGTGCGCGCGCTAGCCTCTTTATTCGACTTGAAGGAGTATTACAAGAGGAGACATTTAGGAATTCAAGAAATAAATGCAGGTAAACTAATAAAACCTAAAATTACATACCGTTTAACATTGGATCGACGAAGAACAATACATGAATTAATACATTCTGTAAAGTTTCATAATGAATATATGTCTGATTTGAGCCATTGTGTTGACTTGGAAACATGACAGATATTTGACATGAAAACCACGAATATCACGTATTTTTAGAAGGCTTACTACTAACTTCATTCAGTGCTCTACCAAATCTGATATTTAATCCATTGATCAAAGTCATTGTACTCTTCAAGGACTTGTGCATGGGAAATTTAAATGTTGCTTCTTTGAGAAATCTTGAAGTGACTACTTCATTAATATTATGCAAGCTCAAGCAATTTTCTTTTAGTTTCTTTCACTGTATTGGGGATGCATCCCTTTAAGAAGTTTGTCCTATCAATACCTTCTATTTAATGCTAGAATTATGTACTATCATAATTTATTAAAAAAAATTTCCCATGTTGCAAATTTTAAAAAAAATTTAAAAGGAATAGTTAAAAAATAAAGTATATCTAAAAGACTCGATACATATCTATTTTGAGCAAGGACAACTAATACATCTAAATATTTGTGAGATGACTTCATAGTCTAAATTATCTGTATTTCATATATTAGGAGAATCATTAGGGAGACACGATACATGCTACCTCAATGATAAATAATTTTGAGCATAAAAAATATCTGTTCTATTAAGTTGCGATAAATTTTAACCATTTATACAATAAGCTTTCTAGTGGTTAAAATTTGTATGAGTTATTCATCCGAATGCTATACTAGTTAAATTAAACATGCAAATAACAATGATATGAACATATTATTTACTAACAGTTTAAACATAGAGGATAACTTTGTCATAAGTAAAAAATATTAAATAAGAATTTCAGACATGATTCAAATTATATGTACATTGAAGTAACTTTTCAATTCACTAGTATTTAATAGAATCTGCATGTTCAAAATAAAACTAATTATATCTCAGAATTTATTATAGGTTCATAATAGAAGCAACAAACTTACGGATCATGACTTATTAGATGTTGTTTAGGGCCCTAATCACAATGTTACTATGCGTCAAATATTTTATGTGAATGGTTATATATTTTAAAGGAGTTCCTGGCGTGAAGATAAGAAGATGTATAATTATGATGTTCGTGTTAGAGAAAACACCCATGCAAATATTGAGATCAGTTATTAAAATATATTGGAAGAAGCAGTGCAGTTGCAATATTCGGATTATGTTGCACACAACATATAATATTCAACTGTCAGTGGTTCGCTCATGTTCCTAATAAAAAATCCTGAACACTAAACCTGTACGATATTAATGAAGATAAAATGAACATGAAATTTGATTCATTTATTCTAGCTTCTTAAGCTAGTCAAATTTATTACTTTTAATACCCTTATAGAGTAAGAGATAAAAATGATAGAACCTTCCTTATTAAAAAAATAAATATATAAGAACTATTGAGATGGAAACTATTATTGAACCCATTCATCAAGAGCAAAAAATGTCAAATTTTTTATTTAGCCCGATTCTTTAAAAAAAAGGTTTATATTAGAGGATATTATGGAGACTTATGTAGAGATTTATTAAATTAGGATTGACTACGATGATGATATAAATGAAGAAATTTTAAGTTCATCATTGGCTAACTCATCTAATGAAACAAACTAAGAGTGATATGTTTTTTTAGTTATTAGTCTTCCTGGCCTTATATCTTATAATATTAGCTTTTTACTTTTCACAATATCTTTTCTACGTATTATGTTTTTATTTTTAGTGTTTCTATATGTAATTACATCATTTTTCTTTTTTTCATTCTACACCTTCCTGCTTATATCGTATTTTTGTTTACTTTTGATGCTTTTATATGCGATGCTTTAGTACTAACTTTATTAATGTGTTTATTAATGTTACAAATGACTTTAAATGGGAGTGGAGAGTAGCTACCTCACCAATCTCCATGTCATAACCCCAATAGTCACAAGTGAACAAAGAAGTTGGTTTAGTGCACTGCCTCATAAAGCCCTAGCGCTGTGTTGATTAGTAGCACCAACACCATTACATAAGTGTCTCGAGGATCTGTAGGTTCTGTCTTTGCTTTGATCAAAGTTGTTGCTCCTTTACAACCACCTAACCTACTAATGCAACCCCCTCACACACCTTCGGTATGAAGCACTCAATTACCACTGGCCCACTTAAATGAGTCGAGCCCTTCTACTCCCGCCACTTTGAGAAAAAAATACCTCTGGGTGGATATATATGGAGTCTGACTTGTAAGTTAACTTTTGCATTAGAATAAGCTGAATTAACTATTTTAATACTTAACTATTTTTTTCATATTTGATACTTAAATATTTTTTTCATGTTCACAAACTCAGATGCTTGGCTAGCCTCCCGCCATTACGGAGTTGCCTACTCGAATGCATTCGTACCCATGGACACAACATTGGGTCTCCATCCACTGTCCGCTTGTCGTTGTAATTAAAAAAAAAAAATTCTACATTTTTTTTTACATTATTAATATAAAATTTCAATTAATCATTGGTTTTTATATAGTAGGATTACAAGTACATTTGAGACAGAGAGCTAGTGGTAAAGGTAAAGGTAGAGGTAGAGCTAAAGCCTGAAAATAGCTGCTAGTAGTGGTAGCTAGTCTACCATTGAGCAGCCTGATTATGAGATAAGGGGGTAGAATGTCGGGAAGAATGGGCGTTTGTACTACCTGAGCACAAAGGGTTTTGCGTTTCAGGCTGAGTGCTCCCGAGCTGCTTAGAGTGGTCCGAGGTCATTATCATCGAAGAATGTTGAACTCATTGTTATGAGCTAGGAGCTCCATCAGCTAAGTGAGGGGCGCCGTAGAGTCAAAGCCATTGTAGCACGAATGCAGCAAATTTTAGGTTACCGTAGCAAGCGACCTCTACGTTCAGTGGATGTGGAGGAGGGAAAGGAAAAAAAAGGAAAGAACGAGGAGAACAAGTATCAGTATGCTAATAATTAATTCTTTGCATGGGTTGATATATTTTTCTTATTTGGTATTTGAAAAAATCCTCTGCATATATTTTTTCTGTGAGATTATAAACTTTTATTCATTTTGCACTTTTACAAATTTTATGTAATGTTAGTTAAATTCTATTTATTTTTATTGCCGATATACTTTTGTGCAATATGTTTTGTGTTATGTTGATGATTATTGCCGATATACTTTTGTGCAATATGTTTTGTGTTATGTTGGTGATGAGTAAATATTTGTGATATTTATTGTGCGTGGATTATTACCAATATACTTTTGTGATAATAGATTTTCTACGGTTTGCATCTCTTATTCTCCGGCACGCAACAACAACAATACAACAAATTAGCTGCAGATTGTATAATATGTTATATGAGATATTTTGACATATAAAATTTGGACCGCTCATTTTCTACAGTCTCAAGACTTCCATTTGTGTATTATCATCTGCTTCCCGACTTGCAACATTTGGCAATTGGCAAACACACATAAACTAAACAACAATAGTTGATTCTTCCAAATTAAAAAAAATAAAATAAATTAAAATAATTTAGATGAACAAGAATTCTATGGGGCAGGTAGATAGCTACGAACAGTTTCTGTAAATTGTTGGGCGGCGAATCTATCTCGCATCAGTACAAAGGCTTACAGAATATTAGCAGTTCATGTTGTGATTGAAACTTCTCTACTAAAAACATTTTGAAACCGCTGAAAAAGCTCTTTTCTTAGTGTCATAATAACTTGTTATTGGTATCTCGTTGAAACAATCATAATGTCTGTGTCAGGCTCTTGATGTCGATCTTAATTTTTCATTCTTTAATTATTAGGATTACCGATCAAGCCCACAAGAGTACAACCTTGTCTTCTTATGTATAGAATATTACAAAATTTTATGGAAAATAGTTTAAAGATCAGACAAGTTATACAATGACAGGGGAAAAAGTCAACTTCAGATATGAACAAATGCGAATCTATTTAATATTATTATCATTTTTAAAGGAATAGTTTCTCCATTACTAACTTCATTAAATAATACAAATTCTCCAACATGTCTTAATACACACTCCATAAATTTTCATCATCCGGCAACTCGAGACGTGACATGAATTTCGAGATATTTTTTAAGCAGGAAACTTTTAAACTCACTTTAAAAGTTATCTAGAACTCTAGTTTCAACAAACTTATAATTAAACTGACCGGCTCGACAAGACAAACAAATGACACTAAAATTGATCCAATCCAAGTCAGATCAAGCCATTAAACAATTTTTGGAAGCTTGTGGTGCCCAATTATAAGATCAAACAGACTCTAAATTGGACAAATTTATAGTTAAATCGAGCGTCTTGAATAGAAATATCCAACGAGTCCAAAATTTTGACAATTCTAATATCATTAGGGCACTCAAAATTTTCACAGGATGTTATCCGATCAAGGTGATCTCTCTGAACGATCCGATATGTGATCGAGATTCCTTCCTTATTTGCCTAGAGGCCTCTACTGCCCTACACTTTTCATACACTTTTCATGATGAGAGGGCTAAGACCTTGTACCTGAATCGAAGAAAAACTAGAGCTTGCAAAAGGAGCTGAAGGCTGCTATTGTTTCTACATTGAAAATCTGGTGAACACTTCCCGTTGTGATAGCAGCAGACCACCATCAAACATTACTTGTCAGCCAGCGTCAACCACCCTTAGCCGCCCTCTACTCATTGCAATGGAGCTTCGTGCATAGTTAAGACTTACATTGCAGAGCGATGAGGCACTACACGATGTAATGACTGACACAAGTTGCAAAATAGCAAAACACCCGATGAAACAGTGAGTCATCCTGAATACTGTGCAGTGATGCATCTCGAAGACGGTGTACTGATGCTCCTTATTCCCCACTACAACCACTCTCGAACGTGGGACGATTGGTTTTTCTGCATGCAAATTTTGTAAGGGGCTCCACACAACAAATTTCCCACTTGGATACCAGTACACAGGCTACAATGTCTTTTTTCTCAAACTGATGTCCTTCACTGGTGGTGTCGCCCTTTTCTTCAAACGTGATGTCCTCCACCTCTGCAATTCAAGGTCACTGTCTTCAAGCTAGAAGACCAACTGAAGTTGCGCACAACTTCAGCTTACCAAGTGTAACATCATTATTCAACATATCAACAGAGTTCTTGCTTCCACAAATTTTCTCAAGCAACTACTGTCCATCATTCAAGAATGATCGTATGGAGTGATATCTGATATGAATGTGATTGGTCCTGGACTGAAAAACTAGATTCCTGGCAAGGAATATGACGCTCTGATGGTTAATGTAGAGAATTCCCTTCTGATTCTTCTTGTCCAATTCTTCCAAGAAGCCCTGTAGCTATATCATCTCATTTGCAGCCTCTGACACTGTTAGAAAAATAAACTGTCTTCTGCATATTAGAGCCCCATGATACTGCAATGCCACCAAAAGTATAAATATAGCCCATAGTACTCCTTCTGGTACAATGTCTCCAGCTAGATCAACATCAACATAGCTATATACCTCTAAACTCTTTCCTGAGAAACACAAGCAAGTTTCTGAATAGCATCTTAGGTACCTCAAGCTCCACTTCACAGCTTCCTAACGTTCCTTTCCAAGATTAGTTACCTCAAGATTAAAGCCTCATGATACTGCAGTGCCACCGAAAGTATAAATATAGCTCGTAGTACTCCTTCTGGTATCAATGTTTATCGCTAGATCAACATTAACATAGCTTTATACCTCTAAACTTCATTCCGAGAAACATAAACAAGTTTCTGAAGAGCCTCCTAGGTACCTCGAGATCCACTTCACAGCTTCCTAATGTTCATTTCCAAGATTACTCACGTATCTGCTAACAACTCCCACTGCATGGGCAATATCCAGTCTGGTGCAAACCATAATATACATAAGTGAACCAACAGCTGAAATGTAAGGAACCTTACTCATGTGGTCTCGTTCCTCCTCTAACTTGGGTGACTGATTCTTACTGAGTCTGAAGTACCAAGGGTGTATCAACTAGTTTGGCCTTATTCATATTGAACCTATGAAGTACCTTTTTCACATACTCAGCTTAAGAGAGTCTCAACATGCCTTTGACTCTATCTATGAAAATTCTCATTCCAAGGATTTTATTTGCAGCTTGCAAATCCTTCATTTGCAAAGTGCTCTGACATCTGCTCCTTCAGATTATTGATCTCATCAATAGTAGCCCCTGTAATAAGCATATCATCTACATACAACAGTAGGATGATATAAAAATTATCAAAATACCTGACATAACAATAGTGATCTGCTTGACATTTGTTGTATCCTACACTGTACATGAAATTATCAAATTTTTTGTACCACTGTCTGAGAGCTTGCTTTAAGCCATACAAGTTATTCAGTCTGCAAACTGAATCTTCCTTTCTCTGTACCACAAACCCCTCAGGTTGGTCCATGTAAATGTCTTCTTCAAGGTCTCCATGAAGTAAGGTTGTCTTGACATCTAACTTCTCAAGGAAGAGATCTTCAGTAGCCACCATAGACAGTACCATTTTGATGGTTGTAAGCTTCGCCACAGGAGAGAAAATCTTAGAATAATCAATACCATGCATATGTTGAAAGCCCTTTACAACAAGTCTAGCATTGTACATCTTACTGCCATCATGCTCAATCTTCAACTGGTACACCCACTTGTTTTGTAATGCCTTCTTCATTGGTGAAAGTTCTGTCAACTCCCATGTCTGATTTTCTGGCAGAGAATCTATCTCCTCCTTCATGGAAAGCTCCGCTCAAATTTTCATATTGCAAAGTTTCTTCATAACTCTGAGGTTCTCTACCACTTGTCAGCAGAATGTAGTTCAAAGTTGGAGAGTAACGTTGTGGAGAACGTCTAGTCCTTTCTGACCTGCAAACATCAAATGTAGGGGTGGACTACGCTGAAACTGCCTATGGAATAATAGGAATGGGTGCCCCGGACTCACTCTCCTCGTCACCTGCATCTCTGTCATGCACTGTGACCTCTGGTAAATCACCAAACCTTACCAACTCAGATTCATACAGTGTTGTTTCAGAAACTGTACTAGCCTTGTCCTTGTACATAATCATTTCATTGAAAATCATGTTCGTGCTCCTCATGATCTTCCGATCCTGATCATCCCAAAAACGATATCCAATCGTCTCATCTCCATAACCAATGAAATAACACTTCTTTGACTTAGAAAGGCTAAAACTGCTCCTACCTTCCTCTTCAGCCGTGAAGAGAAGCATCGCTTCACTACTTTTATGGTCGTGAATCAAAGCCAACTATGTGTCTTTGTTATTTTTGTGAATCGTTGCACCCAACTTCCCTTACTTTTCTCGTGAATAGAAGTGAGGAGCTTTAGTATTTTAAGCGGGAAAAATTGAAGCTTGGCGAGAGTCAGTAGGTGTTAACAGGAGTGAGGAAGTAGGTTTTACTTTCCGTTTTCTTCTTCCTTAGTGGCTTACGGTAGAAGTGAATCTTGTATGTGAGGTGGCTTATGTGAGAAGATAGGAATTGCAAGGGATTGGCTCTTTCATTGTTTTTCTTCCTGTGCGTGTTTTCTTCTTCTTATGGCGTTACTCTCAGGTTAGAGAGAGAAGGTGAGAGAGGGAAAGAGAAATAAAATATCTTCTTGTAATCGTCGAGGTGATCGACAACAGTTTAAATTTCTCAAGTAATTAAATCCTCGCAACTTTGTGGACGTAGGCGAAAATTGCAGACCACGTAAATTTGTGTGTTGCTTTTATGGTGTGAATTTTCTCATTCTATTTTTTGCTTCGTTATCGATCGTTATATTTTATAAATATATCACAACAACAACCACTATAATTCAAGGAACTTTGTAACCTTTTTTTGCTTGTAGAATAAGGGTCTGCATATGTAATCACTAACACATAGTAGATCATTTAAAATGGGCTAAGCCCGTGACTTTTTCCCTATTCGAGTATCCACATAAAAAAATTCTGGTATCTCTACCCGTCACTTTATTACCTACACGTGTGGAATTCTCGTCCAATATTAAGAAGATAATTCATTACTCTACCGCTGTGAATTCTCTTGCACACATTAAATCTAAATACATAACTAGTAAATTAATAAAATAAAAAAAGCATATCATGTCTGTAGTACTACTTGAGTGAATCTATTCAGCATCCAATCACACAAATGATTCATATCAAAATAATTTTCTCAATAAATAACCAAGCCATTCATTAGTTTTTGTCGCAAATTTTGTTTCATTGGATCAAGAAGATTTTTGTGTGACATGTGGCATTTGGTCTAAATGATTGGAAGTTTTTGCACCAATCAATCGCTAGTAATTTGTTGGATGATTTCTGTTAGGTATGAGACGCATATATCAGATAAGGGACATATGTTGAAGCAGAGCAGAGCGAGCCAACAAAGCGGAAGCATCTGTCAATTGAGGGAATTTCGTTAAGTGGGTTGAGAGTGTAGGGGCAACGCCTTGCGTTACGGTACATGTGTAATTTTGTAATTACTTATTGTATACTAGGCTATATATATGTTGTATTTGTAAACCAGATGGGATGTACAGTATTCAAGAAATGAAAAAGACGCCGTCGCTCATTGCTCCCGAGGACGTAGGCATATTGTTGAACCTCGTTAAATCCTTGTGTTTGTTCTTGATTGTCCTGTTGATTCTTGTGTTTCCTTGCTCTAATTTCTCAACAATTTCCAAACCTTGAGTGTATGTAATTGGGAGGGTTTTTTTTTTATTTTTTTGGATGAAATGCATTTCTTTCATTTTTTAGAGAATTAATTCTCTATTTTGTATCCCAATGTGTGAAAATAATCCTTTAGCTTATTATACTTTTTTTGTTTAACTCCGATAAGTAATTCCTTCTTTGTTAGTTCTATTTGGTTTGTGTAATGTCAAAGAACCTACTTAACTAATGTTTATCTGAATGAGCGCTAATCTCCGTAAAAGAAGCTTACAATTAAAGTTCATGAGATTTCAGCCTCTCAAAAGTTCTTCGAAATAGAAGACTAAGACGGGAGGAATGCTAAGAAAAAAGAGGAACACGACTTCAAATAGTCACTTTTCTTTTAATCTTTTTCTTCTTAAATACGAACACATGATGAAAATTGATGTGACTTAAGTTTAAAGGCAAGTTTATTTTTCATCAGTAATTGACATCAATAATTTTTGGACACTTGTGCCTTCTTTTTGTAACTTCTTAATGCAACTAATACAACTAATTATCTTACCTCACATTATGTTTATTGATATTAGAATGACAATTTGCCTCCCATAACAACAAATATCATAAAAGTTTTGATTTCTCACTATTTTATCCTTATCTAACATCTTATCTCACCTGAAGCTTGCCTAGAAGTAGATAAATATATTTAAACTTAAAATCTTAAGTTAAAGCTAAAATTAATATTACTTTAAACCTATAATCTACATTAATCTAATCCTAGTCTTATGCATATACATTCCTAACACTTAAACATCAAATGTTACATACATACCACTAAAATCTTATGCATATACATTCCAAACACCTGAACTTCGAATTTTACATACATATTAAAATAAAAAAAAGAAAAAAAGCCGAAGTTACCGTTTCCGATCGGCCAGGGTTGCGATGGAATTCAGTGACCAGAGGGAGGAATGACAACTGGCGACAGAGCGAAGGTGAGGGTTTCAGTGTAGCGGGAGGGAGAGAGGAGACGAGGGTGAATCGGAAGGCGCATGATGGGTTTTTTAGGTCAATTGTATCGACTTTATCGTCTACTTTGCGTCGTATTTTTGCTACACTTTTAAGTAAAGTTTTTTGCGATTTATTGGGCTTGAATACGACACAAAAAGACGCCGCAACATTACTGTTAGATTCATTGTTGTTTGTGTCAAATTTCAGAAGCAAATCTGAGGCAAATTTCGATGCAAAGAGAATGAATTTAATTTCACAGCAAAACAGACGTAAAATCCGACACCAATATATGCGTAAAAAATTTCAGACGTAAAATTTTGACACTAATTCAAATCTATCCTGTAGTGCCAACTTCTTACTTTGCATGGCTTCTTGAAAAGTAATGAGCTCACAATTGGCTTTCTATTTCCAAAAGAGAGCAAAATTATATTGATTCTTAGCTACCTCATCAATTTTGTACAAACTTCTAAGGTTTGGTACTCTTTCACTTGAACCTTCACTTAAAGATGTTGAAGATGACGACACCTCTTGGGTTCGTACAGTTGGAGTTGTTGTCATCTCATTCTTTTTCGAACCTTGATAGCTCCTCTACTACATCCCTAAAGAAGTTGTGGTCCTCATCATGTGAGTCTCAATCCCATTCTCCTTCTTAATCAAACATGACATCACAACTGATGGATTGTATAACTTGTTGCCTTTCTAGTTAGAGTCAAAATAGATAAATATGAACTTCTCATTCTCGTCATCTAGTTTACTTCGTTGCTCATCAGAAATGTGCACATGGGCTATGCTTCCAAGCATTCTCAAATGAGAGACACTATGCTTCCTTCTTTTTTATGCTTCTTGTAGTGTCTTTCCCCATACACTTCACACACGTCTTGTTGGAGATTGGTTGGATAAGTAAATTGTGCATGCAACAGCTTCAACCCAAACTCCTTTGGCAACCTCGTACTCTTAAGCATACTTCTCCTATATCGATGACTGTTTGATTCATTCTTTCTGCTACAATATATTGTTGAGGGGATCTTGAGACAATTAATGGTCGATCTATTCTGGCGGCTTCACAAAATTTTTGAAATTCCTTTGAAGTGAACTCACCTCCTTAATTAGATCACATGGCTTTGATCTTGAGGCCTCTTTGTTCTTCTACCAAAGCTTTAAACTTCTTGAATACCCCAAATACCTTTGAATTTTTCTTCAAAAAAGATGTCTATGTTTTTATTTAAAAATCATTTATGAAGAGAATAAAATAATTATTCTTACTAAGAGAGCTTGACTTCATTAAACCGCACACATCCTTATGTATGAGCTCAAATATTTTTTGTGCTCTCGATTTGACTTTTTTGGAAGAATCTTCCTAAATTTCATTTCAAGTAAGCTGCTTTCACATTTGTAGTCGGGTGATTGGTGCAAGGTAGACCTATTTCCATTTTCTTCTTTGATAACAACTCTAATCCTTCAAAATTAAGATGCCCAAGCGGAAGATATCAGAGTGAGGATGGATCTTGTAACAGGTATTGAGACACTTGACAATATCAATTTGAATATTAAGCAAGAACATTCTAGTCCTTGACATTAGTATTTTCATCATTTGATTGCTCATATTATCCCTTATAGAAATGTTATTGGCTTTCAAATGAATATCATAACATTTTTCCAAGAGCCGACCCAGACTTAGGATATTACTGTATAAATTTGACACATTATAAACTTTTCAATTAAAATGACGATTCTCATTCTTTAATTGGATAAGGATATTAAATTTGCCTTTCACTGTAGGCTTGGACACATCTTCAAAGGAGACATTACCACTCACCAACTTGTCAAGCTTCATGAACAAGCTTTTTCTCCCACACATATGGTTGCTTGTACCGATCTTCAGATATCATGTACTATCTTCACTCTTTTCGTTCTATTTATATGCCAGTAGCAAAGTGTAATCTTGTTGACTTCTCTTTTCTAAATAATTGGTTGGAGTTCTACATTCTGCAACGTATTGACTAAACTTTTAGCAATTGTAACATGCCATTGGATACTTATTATATCTTGGTCTTGATTTCCTCTTCCACGACTTCTTGTTGATCTTACTTCTTCTCCAAAATTGATATTGTTGTTGTTATCATTGTTGGAACTCCAACCTCATCCACAACTATGCCCATGACCTTGTCCTTAACCATGATATCTTCTTTGTTGACTTATATCGTACTTAAGAATCTCTTAGTTGAATTAAGTTGCAACTTTATGATCTGTTACATGATCTCTTGTTCTTCTTTTTTCTTTTCTTCATGTAAAGAACCCAAGAGCTGCTCAATTGTTATACTCTCCAAATATTTAATTTCTTCACAATCCTTACTACTTCTAGCTTCTCCCAATTTCTCTTTAGTTTATTAGAAACTGTCAATACTCTAGTAAAGTTTAAAGATAGCTTCTCCCAATTTTATATCAGCCAAAAAATCAAGTTTAACTTTCAATAACATAACTACTTTTCAGTTTTATGTTTTATATTGAATAAGAAAACGTATGGTTTCATTAACAAAAATAAAAAAAATCAAACCCATAAAGGTTGAAAAAATTTCAAAATTTTAAAGATGACGCTTAAAATAAGATACAAATTTATACAATGGCATGAGCAAACATTGACAGAAGCCATAGAAAAATATTTCATATTTATTTATTTATTTTTAAAGAATCTATTCTCAATTTAAAACTTAGAAAATAAATGAACATTGAATTTTAAAACATGATGGTTGAACGCAAATATAACTTCTCTAAATTATCTTAATAATATCTACGTAACTTCGACTAAATTAATATAACTTTTCGTACTAGTCTAAACATACATATTGACTATTGAATTAATAAAATCAAAAGAGGATGCCACATCCGTATTATTAAATACTTGAGTGAATCCGTGCTCGGTCGGCAAAGCATCTGTGTAAATCCCTTCAGGTGACAGAGTTTGAATCCCCTCCAGTCGGGATCCAATCTCAAATCTAACACAGTCAATATCAAATCCAACGGGATTGTGAGCCCAATGAATCTTAAAAAATGAATGAAGAAATAAATAAGAAAACTCGAGCGAATCTTTTACTTAAAAACTTAATAGACAAAGAATAATAATTCAAAGATCGAAGTAATCAGCGGAGCAATAGTTAATGAGGCAAATAAATGCATGTGATCTGAAGCCAATGCAATAATTAATAAACTTTTATTACTCATTTGTTGTCTTCATTTTGCTGATGAAGTGCAGGATTTGCATCGTCGCTTCTATAAACATAATGTTTAGAAACAATTAAGAAAATAATGAGATTTATGGCATTCAAAACAGCTAGAAGTGCGTAGTAGTAATCCAGATGAGAAGAATTCAAATTATCCTGAACCCATCCTTTTCCTCCATCCCTTGACGTGATCTTCGTTACCGTTGAAAGAAGGAAACTACTGATGAAGTTCCCAATTCCAAAGCTTGACGTGAAGAATGAAGCACCCAAACTCTTCATGCTTTCTGGTGCTTGATCATAAAAGAATTCCATCTTACCAACAGCCACAAACACTTCTGCTATCCCCATCAATGCAAACTGTGGAAGGAGGATCAAAATAGTTGAAGGAGCCACTGAGTTCTGATGAATAAGCTCAAGGGATCTCGCTCTACTCAACCTCCATCTCTCTACTAATGATGCGCCCAGCATGATAATGATATGCATAGCTAACCCAATTCCAATCCTCTGTAAGAACGTGAAACCGCGAGGATTGTTGTTATGCTTGCTGGCCACTGGCACGAAGAATCGATCGTAGGCTGCAGCGCCTACTAAGATGGAGAGGATGAAGACTGCAGAGAGATTGGCTGGAGGTAATTTGAAGTGAGTCCACGGCAGGGTTTGATCTAAGGTTGTTCCTTGTTTGATGAATAGAGTGAGCACTTGAGCCACCATCACACTCGGCATTATCGTAACGATAAAGATTGGGAATAACCTAAAGATTTGCTTCGTCTCCTCCACCTGAGAAACAGGACACAACTTCCATGGACTATCTGAGGAGCTGCCGTTGCTGCTCTTAGTTTCTACAGCGGCTTTATCAAAGAATTTTAGAGTTAATGAAAATATTGTCTGATTATTTCTGTTCTTATTCTGCTTCAAATGCAGCTCTGGGTCGAGTTCATGGAGAACGTTAATGGAATCTTGATCAGGAAGGGGTACCCGCCATTTTCTGGTTGCTGCCACCAAGACTTGTGCTATTCTCGTGAAGGGGCTACCAGAAGGAACCTTGTGCCTATAAAGAGGAGTGCCGAGAATGAAGAAGAGTATCGAAATGGCCAAAGCTGCTGCTGCTATGGCATATCCAAGTAACCAACTCACATTACTCTCGATGTATATGAGCACGATGGTGGCGAAGAGGTTCCCGAGGGAGATGGCAAAGGCCCTCCAGTTAAAAAATGACATCTTTTGGGCCCGTTCCTTGGATTCAAAATTATCAAATTGTTCGGCACCTAAGGCCACGCAGTTGGCCTTCGATCCTGCCACCCCAAAAGCAATAGTATAGAGCGCGCAATAGAAGAGGGTGATCTGAAACCGCTGCGTCAGATTTTTGCAGCCTTTAACGTTGGATGGACGGCAAGGTGGTGGTCGGAGAGCGGGGAGCGAGGCTGTCAGAATCAGAAGGCTCATGCCCTGCCATAGTTGATTCATTCATGCATATAATGTGTTATTAATCTAACCTATTATATATAATAATAAATCATGATGGGGTTTGGGAGTACTCCCAGATGGAGTACGTAGTTAGTACCAGGAAGTAGATGACAAAGGAGATTATGCATGTCCAGTATCGACCAAGATAAGCGTCTGCAATGAAAGCAGCTAAAATAGGTGTCATCATTACAGTGCCCATCCAGTTCGTGACATTATTTGAGGAAGCTACAGTGCCCTGATGGAGCACATCTGTAAGGTACAGAATCAGATTTGATGCGATACCATAATAAGCTAATCTCTCTAAAGCTTCAGAAACTGCAAATTTTGAAAAAAGAAAAAATAAAAAATAAAACTTTAGCCATGTTGATTGCAAGCTAATATAATATATAGAAATTTAGTCTTCGTAATTTTTAGTTCAGCAATGATTGAATATACCGAGAATGAAGGAGCATGCAGCCCATCTGCCTCCTTTTGCTCGACGACATGGTCGGCCCTTCAGATCCACTGTTCCATCCTTTGTGTACTCCTCCTCTCTTTTGCTGCACCTTTCCTCATCCGCCATTGCAGAGGAAGTGAAAGCAGAAACTAATGAGGTTTGGGGCAATGAAGAAGATCGTTCCATCGGTATTTAAACTGTTAGATCCCAAATTATGACGTTATCCACATTTATTTACTCTTTTTACTTTCATCGGGCCCGGGAATGTAATTTCTTTCAAATTTAATGAAAAATATCCAAATTATTATTATTATTTTTTGTTTTGTCGGGGGGTTGGGCGGATACTAGTGACAACTAAATTATATATAAGTTCCACTTTTTATAGAACCTCTTGTAAAGTAATGGAATTTCTACAACAAATCATAAATTATTAAATTAAAGATGACCAATTTAACTCTTATTTATGGGCTCATAAAAAAATGTCTTTTATCGTCCGATTTGTTCGCAATTACTGTGGAAGAATTAACATGTGTTGTAACCAATATTTTGTGCAAGACTAGCAATCATATGCTGATCTCACTCAACTAGATGAATATCTCCACACTTATTTTTTGAAGATGATATATATTATTATCAAATGTATGATGAATACCACAATTCTCTTCAAACATAGAATGGGATCATAAGTAACTTTGGACAATTTGAATGTTGTCTTTCTCATATTGGTTGAGATTTTCTACCATCTAACAAATATCTTTTTTAATGAGGACAAAGGATAACATAGAAAGAAAAGGAGAGCTTAGTGATAATTTCCACACATATACTTGTGGATAGTGATTTCATTGAACTTTTCTCTTTTAATGAAGGGTATAAAATGGAACTCTTTTTTATTTTAGGAGGCTTGGCTCCCATTCTACTATGAATAGAATAAAAAATTTATGTAAAATTTATAATATGGCCCTTGGCTTTCACAATTTTTTTTACGATGAAGTTAACAAAATTTAGATACTTTGGGGACTTTTTTTAAAAGTTAAAATTATGCATTATCATCAACAAATTCTTAACACTATATATTCCTATAATAATTTTAGCATTGCATGCTCTTGCGTGCATGACTCTTACTTGGATTGGGTGTTTATCTTTGTCATATTATATGAAATAGTTTTCTAACTCACTTGATCCCCCTTGGGCGGTTGGTGGTGATTTCAATACCATTACTAATACAACAACAACAACAAACCGTTATCCCACTAAGTGGGTTGGCTACATGAATCCTTTTTCTCCATTGCGTGTCTTATTTTCATTTAATTCTAATAAATTATGGTAATATTTTACAATATGCCCAAGTCTTTCTAGTTCTACATCTGCCTTTCTTAACACAAGTTGAATAAAAAACAACTACTCTCCTAATCAGATCATCAGATGACCGACGTGTAATGTTACCAAACCATTTAAGACGACTCTCTCTAATTTTGTCCGTCATTGGAGTTGCATCAACCTATTGACCAAAAAAATATTTATTTTTTTCACATACTTTTAATGCTTATATTTGGTGATATTGTACTTCCTTCTTTTCAACAGTTACTCCTCCTTTCTTAGGAACACAATGAATTGGGCTTACCCAAACACTATAAGAAATAGGATATATAATTCCAGCATCTAACCACTTTAAAATTTCTTTCTTAACCACTTCTTTCATTATTGGGATCAGTCTCCTTTGTGGATCAACACTAAGTTTATGTTGTTCATTTAACTAAATTGTGTGCATACAGATCAATGGATTGATTGCTTTAATATCAGCATGAACCAACCAAAAGCCTTTTTGTATCTTTTTAAGGCGTCCATTAATTTTTGTTCTTGATATTCATTTAAATTCGAAGATACAATGACTGGGAAGGTAGATGATTCTCCTAAAAACATGTACTTCAAATGATCAGGGAGAATTTTCAGCTCAAGTTCAGGGGGTTTAATAATTGATGAAATTAAACTTTTATCTCCATTTTCCATAGTATCCAATCTTTCAAATCTTTCCTGAACAAATTCTAACTTTTCATTCTTCATATCATCCAAATCATCTTCACATTCAATTTCATTTTCATCCTCACATTCCAAATTTTCTTCAAATACTTCTTTAAAATGATCTTATCTCAAATAATCGCAGATTTCCATTCGAAAGCACTCATCATCTTTTTCAGTGGAAGGGTATTTCATAGATTTCAAAATATTGAAAGTTACCTCTTAATCATTAATTCTCATAGTTAATTCTCCTTTTTGAACATCTATCATAGCTCTCCCAGTAGCAAGGAATGATCTTCCCAAACTAATTGGAATTTCTTTATCTTCCTCCATATTTAATATAATAAAATCCACAGGAAAGATAAATTTATCCACCTTCACTAATACATCTTCCATAACTTCTTTAGGATAAGTGATAGAACAATCAGCCAATTGAAGAGTCACAGATGTAGGTGAAATTTCTTCTATTCCCAATCTTTTGAAAATTGATAAAGGCATAAGATTAATACTAGCTCCAAGATCACATAAAGCTCTTCCGAAAATTTTCTCACCTATAGCACACGGGATAGTAAATCTTCTTGGGTCTTTAAGTTTTTCACGAAGCTTCTTCTGAATAATTGCACTACACTCACTGCTAAGTGCAACAGTCTCGTGGTCTTTGAACTTTCTCTTCTTTTTAAGAATATCCTTTATAAACTTTGCATAATCAGGCATCTGCTCTAATGCTTCAACAAAGGAAATATTAATTGTTAGTTTCTTAAGAATTTCCAAAAACTTTACAAATCTATTATCCCTGTTCTATTTCTTTAGTCTTTGAGTAAAAGGTGGAGGTGGTTTTTCAATAGTTATCTTCATTGGTTCAAGCGGATATTCATCTGGATATATCCTATTAGAACCTTTCTCAATATTCACTTCCTCTCTTTCAACTTCAACTTCTTTTTGAACTCTTGGTTCCAATTCTTTTCCACTCCTTAATTGAATAGCCTTAATTTGCTCCTTGTTTTAATCTTTTGGGTTGATCTTAACATTGCTAGGAAGATTTTTCAGAAGGTTTATTATTAAGCGCAAAAAATATACGTCTCAATTGATTCTCAATGTTCTTCATCGCATCATTTTGAGCTTAAATTTGATTACCCATATTCAGAATCATTTCTTCAGTAGACTACTTCTTTTCTTTAAATTGGTGGTTACTATCAAAATCAGGAGGATAAGAAGGTCTATAATTGGTATTTCCTTAGTTGTTCGGATTTCCAATTGGATTCATAGGATTGTTTTCCCATTGCGGGTTAACAACAACCTTGGTGTTATTCCAATTGAAGTTTGGGCGATTCATCTAACTAGGATTATAATAATTTGAATAAGGATTATTGACTTTGTTATTTATGACATTCAAGGTTCATAAAGTGTTTGAGTGTCTATCATCTGTCCTGATGAATTTTATTCTAACACTGGGGGTGTTGGAGAATAATTCATTCTATATTGATTTATTTTCTTAGAAAGTGCAGCAACCATGAATACTAGCTACTCCTTTAGGATTTACTCGCTTAGAGGGCCATTGAAAATTATTTGTAGTCATCTCTTCAATTAACAAATATGCTTCATCAAAAGGTTTAGACATTAATGATCCACCAGCAGCAGCATCGATAATCGATCTTAAAGATCCCACTAATCCATTATAAAATGTTTGAATTATTAACCAGTCTGGTAAAGCGTGATGTGGACACTTTCTCAGAAGATCTTTGAATATTTCCCAGGCTTCATATATGGATTCTTCGTCAAACTGACTAAAAGATGTGATATCATTCCTCAGTTTAGCAGTTTTTGAAGAATAGAAATATTTTGACAGAAACTTTTGTGAAAGCTCTCCCTAAGTTCTGATAGATCCAAGTGCTAACAAATTTAACCACGCCTTAGCCTTATCCCTTAATGAAAAAGAAAAAAAGTCTAAGCCTAACAACATCGTTTGACACTCCATTGTATTTAAAGGTAGCACACAATTTTAGAAAACTAGCGAGATGTAAGTTAGGATCTTCATTAGGTGTTCCTCTAAATTAATTATTCTATACCATTTGGATAATAACAGGTTTAAGATCAAATGAATTAGCAACAACATCCGGATTTTGGATAGTTAAGTGAATTTCATCCGTTGTTGGATTAGCATAATCTCTTAAAGGTCTTGATATATTTTCGTTTTGATTGTTTAAGTTATTCGCCATTTTGTGAGGTTTTTCAGATTTTTTTTTATTGTTTTCAAATTTTTCTAATAGTACGCTCTAATTCAAAATCGTAAGGCACTAAACATATATATGTGATACTATGCATACAAACACAATAAGAACACTAACAATAAACAAACACACAGAATTATGACTTATAATTGAAATATAATATTTCAAATACTATAAAATTAATTTTAAGCAGTTACATTTCCTCCCCAGCAACGGCGCCAAAAACTTGGTGCAATTTTTTTTAATTTGCCAAAATTTATAAACTCGGATTTATATTTATGTTGATTTAGTTTTCTAATGACTCACACAATTAAACGCAAGTATACGTATCGCTCAAGTAATATAGGGCTCTAATGGAGTCATGGATATCAATCTCAGAGGGAGGCAATTAATTTTATGGTGTAGCACAGAAATCACTTCTCGAATCACAACACAATTGCAAGTAATTTTAATTCTTAAAATAAATGCAAACAATTATAGTTACTAATTCTACCAAAGTACGTTCTAACCTTCTAGCAAGTTAAACTAACACAAGACAAAATTTATAACAAAATTCAGTTGTAAGAAAGAATCTTCCTCCTCTCTAATTATAATATAATGATTTTTGTGACAAATATCAGTGATGTAAATGTATTGTGCCAAATAGGAGCATTCCTATTCTTTACCTTTTTCCAAGCTCATAAAAAACATTGGCTAATCCTAAGTTTAGTCCTCAAATCCATGGTTAGGCTGGGAGGATACTGACTCTCACTCCAGAGCTCCCACTTCCCTTCCCCTAAAGGCTAACTCTCGCTTTGATTTCCAAACCTTTAGACTAAATTGAGGATTTCAGCCTGTCACCCTGAAATCTCCAATTCTACGCCCATCAAAGTATATTTCCTTATTTATTTGCACTCAACCCCCATGAACTACGTCACTAATTCATGGAAATTAAATATGACTTTCACTTTCATTGTGGAACTCATAATCCTCTCGGAACATAAGATTCCCAAAAAAATTTTAATAATTTAATTGGTCAGATAAAAAAGTAAATGAAGTTTGAAGTTAAAAGGTCATCACAAATTTTCCATAATAAATCGGCATATCATTTTCATATCACAACATCAACACATCAAATGAAAAGGAGGAAGACAGAAATTTACTCAAGACTCATGAGGAAGAGATGACAAAACATAGATCATATATATAAAAGCAATGTCATACAAATAGAGTAAAGAAAAGACAACTTATCTAAAACTCTAACCCAAGAGAACCTCAAGGAATTCCTTTGACTCCTCTTCTTTCTTCACAACAACACACAACTCTCTTTAGATAAGTAAAAAAGAAGAAATCTCTCATTTTCCCTCTCCTCTTGCACTCTTTAGAAGAGAACACAGAAACCCTAGATTTCCTAAACAAAATGAAAAGACACTCACTCTTCTTTCTCTCTACACTCTAAACTCTCTCACCCTCTAAATTTGGCTCCAAAGTAGTTTAAATCCAGCCATAATTGATTTCCCAAGGGTTTCTTCAAGCATCCATCCAAAATCCGGCCAAATATATTGAATCTAGTTTGAATTCGGGATAGGGCGCGGTCCGACGCAGGATAAGGCGCCGTCCGGTGCTATTTTTCGTCGTTTGCGTCCAAAGTCTCTGTAAAATGGCGCGGTCTGGCACTGGTGACAGCGCTGTTCAGTGCTAGTTCAATGAAATGTACTTTTACTCCATTTTGCTCTAAATTTGCTCCTTTTCGCTTCCTTTTGCTCTAAAGACCTAAAATCATTATACTTGCATCAAATCATGAAAAATACATTTCTTTAAAGTGCAATATCATCAAAAAAAGGTATGAAATGAGTAGTAAAAAGATATCAAATTTTCAGTGGATCGACCTTCTACTTGGAAATTCAATAATATGTATAATCCAATTGACGAAGGTCAATTAAGTTTAGCCATTCTACCACTGCACAATCCTAGTTCGAGCTATGGACGTAGGTAGAGGGAGGGAGGAAATGGAGGGTCCATTGCCTTGGTACGAGGGGCATAGCCTTTGACGCCTAGATCACTCATGCTCTAGTGAGTTCACCGACCTGGACATAGCCACACCATGATACTCTTGTCAGGCGGGTCACTGTCATGAACGAAGAGCTCTTACAGTTGCATGAACAAATGATGCAATTTCAATATAGGGTCGACGATTCCATGACAGAGAGTTTAGCAGATTGCCAGGACAAACGATCAATGACGTCATTGGTTGAGGAGGAGGATAAGCAGCAGGAGGAGGAGGAGGAGGAGGAGGGGTGGGGGTGATGGGGAATGTGTTGGGGATGAGATATAGTGGTTTTTTTCTGTTTTCTTTTTATCATTCAACATTATATTGATTTTTTATGATGGAATTTCTTTTAAATTGTATTGGTGAGATTTGGGACCACTTGTGACATTATTTTGCTTTTCATTACTGGTATTTATTTGGGCTATAAACTGTGTTGTTGTAACACATTAATATATTGTTGTGATATACATCGTTAGTTGTGTGCAGGTTTTGCAAATATAATCATTTTTTTATAAAGTTTTGCATCTGATTTGTATCGCATATTGTGTCGCGCATACAACAATTATTTTTCACTGGTCTTCAATATTTTCTGTTGCAAATCCGACGGCAAGCCCATGCAAAAAATTTACATCCTTTTTTTATACGCATATTCAGACGTATGTACAATCTCAATATTAATCGATGCAAATAAGATATAAATAAGACATCTAAAAAAAGTGACAAATTTTTGTGATGCAAGTTTAACGTAAAGTATATTCAGACGTATAGAAATTCAACAATAATCTTGCATTATCGTCTTATTTGCCTTTGTTTTGCATCTGTAAGTCTGATGCAAATTTACTCAATTTTTGTAATGCCCGTATGTCGTAATTGGTCACATAAGCCATATTGGTGAGCTGTGATGACGTCAATATGTTGCAGGGGTCGGAGTTAGAAGTTACACGAGCTGCAAATCATGTAGGTTGTAGTTGGTTATGTAATCCATAATGATGAGCTGTGATGATGTTAATATGCCACCAAAGCTAGAGTTAAGAGATGCAATATTTGTGGACCACATAAGTCGTAGCTGGTCATGTAGGCAATTGTGGTGAGCTATGATGATGTTTGAATGTCACAGAGATTAGAGCCGAGGGATGGACAAGCTGTGGACCATGTAGTTCATAATTGGTTATATAGACTATAGTGGTGAGTTTTGATAACGTTTGTAGGCCGTAGAGGCTAGAGTCAGGAGCTTGACCAACTATAGACCAAGTAGACAATAATTTGTAATATAGGTCATAGTGGTGAGCTATGATGACATACGTAGACTGCAAAGACTAGAGTCAGGAGCTACACGAGTTGTGGACCAAGTAGGAGTGGTTGGTCACATAGACTGTTGTAGTGAGATGCAATGACATCCATAGGCTGCAGAGGCTGGAGTCAGAAGCTGCACAAGCCATGCACCGAGTAGGCCATAGTCGCAGGCTGCAAGGACATAACTTTAGAAGCCCGGAGAAGGCCATTGTCTTCAGAGTGCATTGTTATATAGTCTTTGGGAGGCTTCATTAAACCGTATGTAGAGTGCATTTTTACACAGTCATCGGACTGTGTCGTTGCACTATATTTGATGTGCGTTGTTATGCCGTCTTTGGAAAACTTAATTACATTATATGTGGAGTGCATTGTTTTGCATGATGTCCCGTTACTCTACAATGTACGCCAAAATTTTACAGCGCACGTGGTAATTCTACTAGGGGTTTCATTATAACAAGTCAGGGGAAACTGACGGTGGTCGTTGGTGGCTGAAGTGCAGTGGTCGACAATGGTCTGTGGCTGCAGGAGTGGAAGGTATTAACTAGATTTGTAGTGTAAAAGTGATGCTAGATTTCAACTCCTCCTCTAAGCTTCAGTCTTCTTTTGACTCATGGTCCCTACTTTCAATAGGGGGTATGACTTTATTTATAGAGCTTAAATTGAAAATAAGGAAGAAATCCATACCACTCAATCAGACTGCCAGGAAAAGTTCCCCCGATTGAATGGCATTTGTACATTAATGATGTCGGATTAAGTGATCATGGGCTTGTTGTATTCGCCTTGGCAGCCTGCTCGATTTGAATATAAGCATGTCAGATTTTGATATTTGTTTGCCCTTCCAATTATGAACTTGAAGCTTCCAAAAGCAGTTTAACAACATGTTTTGAGCCTGATTTGGCTTTGATTAGACCAATTTTGGTGTCATAGAGTATGTCTCGTTGCGTCGATCAGTTTGAATAAAAGTTTGCTAAAATTGAAATTTTAGACGACTTTCAATTGAAGTTTGAACATTTCTTGCTCAAAATATTACTTCAAAATTTGTGCCACGCCTTACTTGAGATTTGTGTGGATGATGAAAATTTGTTGATGACATATAACTTATTATGTTGAACGAACACATAATACCCCAACAACATTATTAGACTTTTCCCAATCAAACAAACTTTGATGCCTTATTCAAGAGAAATCTTTTTAAGGGATACAATTAACTTATTCTGTCGTAGCTTTCAAAAATCTTTATCTCGTTGCCATAAGTTTTAAATCTATTCGAAGAAAAAATAAAAAAAAAAATTTATCAAGATTTTTGACGTTTTTCCATTCCAAAAAAGGAGTAATCTAAGTCAAAATTGAATTAAATCAATGTCGTATTTTCGACGTAGCTTTCAAACAGAGTTCTTTAGATCTAAACCTGTTTAAAGTAAACAGCTTTATTGTTTTATATTTAATGACATAAAACGATGGACTTTAAGTTCCCCCTCTCTATAAACTAATTCAAAATTATGAAGATGACCATTAAAAGAAAATAATATTTATATACTAAAATGCAAATATGGACGTCATCATCTAAGAATCAATTCATATTGGAAAGGAATATCTTCAACCCCTTCATACTTTGTCGTTATATCTTGCAAAATTAACATGCATACCCACAATTCTGATGTGTTTCTGTATCTAACGATCAAAATTTGATATTTACATTTATAATTATTTTCACAATATAAAATTTTGCATGAGAAGATGTATCTAATTGTGATATATTAGTTGTTGCTATATATATATATATATATATATATATATATATATATATATATATATATATATATATATATATATATATAATTTTGGGGTGATCGTCCCCCAAATACCGATCCCCCAAAGGGTGAGCATTCATTCTCGATGGGAATCAAATCTGGATCCAAGTGGACTTACAATTGAGCTGCCAACCAACGTGCCGCCCGAGTGTACGTTAAATATATATATAATATAAGAATTATATAGTATGTATATAAGCTGAGCCACGTCCTCTTTCTGTTGGAAGAGCATCTGTTTGTTAGTGTAAGTACTCTCAGGTTGGAGGTTCAAATCCCTTCAAGACGAGTTGTCTTTTATATGAAATTTGTACATGAATCGATTGCCTCACGGGGTTCAATCCAAATCCTAGCGGGATTCAGAGCCCAAGAGATTAGTTGGCATTTCACCTGTCAACCAATATTTTACAAAAAAAAAAACAATAATAATAATAATAATAATAAAAGAACAATGTATGTAACCTAAAATATTTTGTCTATATAAATATTTTTTTTCCAGGAAATTGCTTGATATATATATAGGTCCTGCATAAATTAAGATTACTTTGCCCACTAATCCACATATATGAGAAATGGATAAAATAAAATAAAAAAACGTCTCATATGGGTATCATTGTCGCTTGTGGGAATCTATCAAGAACCTAAAAGACAGAATACAAATTCAAAGATGGATGTAATATTAGAAGAAAAGAAACAGGCCAGCCAAGACGAATCAGCAGCCTAAAAATACATTTAGTTATTGCATTTGATTCATCACTTGCTGCCTTCCTTCTCCCGATCAGGTGCTGAATTTACAGCAACACATCTATAAACATAGAACTTAGAAAGGGCTAAGAAGAATAACAGATTTATTGCACTCAAAACAGCTAGAAGTGCATAATAGTAATCAAGATGAGATGAATTCAAGTTATTCTGAATCCATCCCCTTCCTCCGTCCTTTTGTGTAAGCATCGATACAATCAAAAGAAGGAAACTGCTAGCGAAGCTCCCAATACCATTGCTAAGGAAAAAGAGTGAAGCCCCCAAGCTCTTCATGCGCTCCGGCGATTGATCATAAAAGAATTCCATCTTACCAACGGCCGCAAACACTTCGGCTATCCCCATCAATGCAAATTGTGGAAGAAGAACAAAAATAGTTGTAGTGCTGCTCTTACTACTTAATCTCCATCTCTCTACAAACGCTGCCCCCAGCATGATAAAAACATGCATGACTAATCCAATCCCAATCCTTTGCAAAAATGTGATTCCGCGAGGATCATTTGTGTGCTTCGTCGCCAATGGCATCAACAATCTGTCGTAGACTACAACTCCTGCTAAGGTTGAGAACATGTAGACAGCAGTGAGATTGGCTGGAGGTAACTTGAAGTGAGGCCCCATTCTTGGATCTAAAGTAGTGCCTTGTTTGACGAAGAATGTAAACACTTGAGCCATCATCAGACTCGGCATAACCGTCAACATAAACATTGGGATTATTCTAATAATTTGCTTTGTTTCCTCCACCTGAGAAACTGGGCACAACATCCATGGACTATCTGAGTTGCTGCTGTTAGTTTTTACAGCGGCTTTGTCAAAAAACTTCAGTGTTAATGAAGTTGAGAGCTCATGGCGATCGTTAGTGGAATCTTGATCAGGGAGTGCTACAATAGATTTTCTTATAGCTGCCACAACGACCTGAGCTACTCTGGTGAAAGGGCTTCCAGAAGGCAGCTTATGCCTATAAAGTGGAGTGCCAAGCACGAAGACCAATAGGGAAATTGCCAAAAAAATTGTGGCCAATGTGTACCCAAGTGACCAACTAACATCATTTTCGACGTATATTAGCAGTGTGGTGGCTAAGAGGTTCCCAAGTGAGATGGCAAAGGTCCACCAATTGAAGAAGGAGATCTTCTGAGCCTGTTCCTTGGGATCAAATTTATCAAATTGTTCAGCACCAAAGGCTGCAGAGTTGGGCTTCAATCCTGCCACCCCAAAAGCCATTATATAGAGCGCAAAATAGAAGATACTTATTTGAGAATTCCCTTTGCAATTTTGCTGGCTGGATAAATCGCAAGTTGGTGGTCTCGGAGCTGGAAACGAGACTGTCAAAGTCAGAAAGATCATGCCCTGCAATAGCACATGATACAAGTTATTTAATTATGTACTCATAGGGTGACCATGAACAACTAATTAATCAAGAGGTCCATCGACCGAACCGGAAGGTAGATGAAGGAGCAGATTATGTAGGTTCGGTACCGCCCGAGATAAGAATCTGCAATGAATGCAGTGAGGACAGAAGTCATCATTATAGTTCCTACCCAATCTGTGACATTGTTTGCAGAAGTTACAGTGTCTTGATGAAGAACATCTGTGAGGTAAAGAATCAGATTTGGCGCAACGCCAAAATAGGATAATCTCTCCAACGCATCAGAGGCTGTAATTAGTTAATTTGTTTAGTTATTTGATTTTTCCAACTAATAAATATTAAACTAATTAGTTTGTTCAGATCTGATTAATTACCAAGAATGCAAGAACTTGCAGCCCATCCGCCTCCTTTGGCTCTAAGGAATGCCCGTCCCCTGAGATCCACCGTTCCATCCTTCGTGTACTCATCCTCCCTATGCTCCTCATTGCCCTTCTCTTCGTCCCCCATTAATGCTGAAGAGAGATATTCATAACTCAAATGAAGACCATTCTACATATATATATTGCCAGAATTATTCTGGTCGGACATGTTCTAACAAGCAGAAGAAACAAATTATAGAAAAATGCTGTCATTAATTTTACCTTGGCAGAGGCCTGGTTTTTGGAAACTTGCAGCATATTAAATTAAGTTGCGGTATGTGCTTCAGCATTAGGAAAAAAATTGCGTACGTAAGACGTACGCAGAGCTGCGTACGTAAACGCAGAGTATATGGGGGTTGCACAGGGGTTATATCCAGGTTACAACCCTCCTGTAACCTACTTATAACCCCCTTGTAACCCCCTATACCTCCTGTAAACTACTTATAACCTCTTGTAACCCCTCTGTAACCTACCAACGCATGAAAACAGAAGCGCGAACTTATTGATAGGTTACAGGGGGGTTACAAGAGAGTTATAAGTAGGTTAAGAGGGTTGTAACTTGGATATAACCTCTGTGTAACCTCCTTATACCCTTTTACGTACGCATCTCTGCGTACATCTTACGTACACAATTTTTCTCCCTGCACCAACAACTGTCAATATGCAAAATTTATAGGCGTACCACACTTCTATGTTCTTACACATTCATTACTCAAAATTTCATATTTACGTCTTTAACTAATGACATAAATATATAGATGAAAATGGTTTTTGGGAGTAGTATGTGTTACTTAGAAACATATCACTCTTAGGATCGAACATTAATGTTTCTTTTCTTGTTCTTGAAATCTCTTAGAAAACAAGTGTTAACATTAATCAAAAGTTTTCTTAGACAAATTTAAATGTCTAAGATGTAATTAACTATAGAAGCTTGCTCCTATAGGAGATTTAAGAACTCAGAATAGGTACACACCTAGAAATCTCTAGTTATCAAAATTTCACATGTGAGCGTCCTATATATATATATATATATATATATATATATATATATATATATATATATATATATATATATATATATATATATATAACTTCTAGAATAAGATATTCTAGAATCTCCTTATATATGGATTATTACCGACATTTCATATTCTACTGTTTTCTATTTTATTAGCCCCTTATTTTCTTCAAATTTCTTATTATCTGAGGATCCTTTACATAGTCCAAAAAAATAAGATTTCTTGAAGATTATGATAATATTATGGATAAACAGAGTGGCGTCTCCAAATAATAATATCAACATCGACATCGACAAAATCTCGGGCGGCTCCGGATGCCACCAAGTTTTTTTTTTTTTTTGGATGAAATACAATTCCTTCATTTTTTAGAGAATTAATTCTCTATTTTGTATCCTAATGTGTGAAAATAATCTTTTAGCTAATTATTTTTTTCTTGTTTAATTTTGATAAGTAATTCCTTCTTTGTTAGTTCTATTTGGCTTGTGTAGTGTCAAAGAACCTACTTAATTAATGTTTATTTGAATGAGCGCTAACCTCTGTAAAATAGCTTACAATTACAGTGAGATTTTAACCTCTTAAAAGTTCTTGGAAATAGAAGACTATTAAGACGGGAAGGAATGTTAAGAAAAAAGAGGAACACGACTTCAAATAGTCACTTTTTCTTCTTAAATATGAACACATAATGAAAAAATTGATGTGACTTTAAGTTTAAAGGCAAGTTTTTTTTTTCATTAGTAATTGACATCTATAATTTTTGGACACTCTTTTAGTAACTTCTTAATGCAACTAATAAAACTAATTATCTTACGTCACATTATGTTTATTGATTTTAGAATGACAATTTGCCTCCCATAACAACAAATATTATAAAAGTTCTAATTTCTCACTATTTTATCCTTCTCTAACAGCTTATCTCACCTGAAGATTGCCTAGAAGTGGATAAATATATATAAACCAAAATCTTAAGCTAAAGCTAAAATCTACATTACATTAAACCTAAAGTCTACATTACTCTAAACTTAATCTTATGCATATACATTCCTAACACATAAATATCAAATGTTTTATACATACCACTGAAGTCTTATGCATATACATTCCACACACCTGAACTTCAAATACTACATACATACCAAAATTTAAAAAAAAAAGGCCGAAGTTATCTTTTCCGATCGGCTAGGGTCGCGATGGACTTCAGTGGCCAAAAGGAGGAACGGCGACAGGCGATGGAGAGGTACGACAAATTGCGACGGAGAGAAGGAGAGGGTTTCAGTGTTGCGGGAGGAAGAAGAGGCGCATGATGGGTTTTTAGGTCAATTGCATCGACTCTATCGTCTACTTTGCGTCGGATTTTCACTACGCTTTTAAGTAAATTTTTTGTGTCGATTTTTCGGACGTGAATGCGACACAAAAAACGCTGCACCATTACTGTTAATTTCAATGTTGTTTGTGTCGAATTTCAGAAGCTAATCCGAGGCAAATTTCGATGCAAAATAAATTTAATTTCATAGCAAAACAGTAGAAAAATCCGACACAGATATATGCATAAAAAAGTTTAGAAGCAAATTTTTTACTCTAATTTAACTATCCAGTAATGTCAACTTCTTACTTTGCATGGCTTCTTGAAAAGTAATGAGCTCGCAATTGGTCTTCTATTTCCAAAAGAGAGCAAAATTATATTGATTCTCAACTACCTCATCAATTTTCTACAAACTTCTAAGGTTTGGTATTCTTTCACTTGAACCTTCACTTGAAGATGTTGAAGATGATGACACCTTTTGGGTTCATACATTTGGAGTTGTTGTCATCTCATTCTTTTTCCAACCTTGATAGCTCCTCTTCTACATCCTTAAAGAAGTTGTGGTTCACATCATGGGAGTCTCAATCCCATTCTCCTTCTTAATCAAACATGACATCACAACTGATAGATTGTATAACTTGTTGCCTTTTTAGTTAGATTTAAAACCGATGAAAATGAACTTCTCATTCTCGTCATCTAGTTTACTTCGTTGCTCATCAGGAATGTGCACATGAGCTATGCTTCCAAGCATTCTTAAATGAGAGATACTTTGCTTCCTTCCTTTTTATGCTTCTTGTAGTGTCTTTCCCCATACACTTCACACACTTCTTGTTGGAGATTGGTTGGATAAGTAAACTATGCATGCAGCAGCTTCAACCCAAACTCCTTCGGCAACCTCGTACTCTTAAGCATACTCCTTGCTATATTGATGGTTGTTTGATCCATTCTTTCCGCTACACCATATTGTTGAGGGGAGCTCGAAACAATTTATGGTCAATGTATTCCGGCGGCAGCACAAAATTTTTTGAAATTCCTTTGAAGTGAACTCACCTCCTTAATTAGATCACATGGCTTTGATCTTGAAGCCACTTTCTTTTTCTACCAAAGCTTTAAACTTCTTGAATACCCCAAATACCTTTGATTTTTTCTTCAAAAAAGATGCTTATGTTTTTATTTAAAAATAATTTATGAAGAGAATAAAATAATTGTTCTTACCAAGAGAGCTTGACTTCATTAGACCGCACACATCCATATGTATGAGCTGAGATATTTTTTGTACTCTCGAATTTGACCTTTTTGGAAGACTCTTCCTAAATTGCATTTCAAGTAAGTTGCCTTCACATTTGTAGTCGAGTGATTGATGCAAAATAGACCTATTTCCATTTTCTTCTTTGATAACAACTCTAATCCTTCAAAATTAAGATGCCCAAGCGGAAGATATCAGAGTGAGGATGGATCTTGTAACAGGCATTGAGACACTTGGCAATATCATTTTGAATATTAAGCAAGAACATTTTATTTCTTGACATTAGTATCTTCACCCTTTGATTGCTCATATTGTCTCTTATAGAAAGGTTATTGGCTTTCAAATGAATATCATAACCATTTTCTAAGAGCCGACCCAGACTTAGGATATTACTCTTCATATTTGACACATAGTAAACTTTTGAAATAAATTGATGATTCTTATTCTTCAATTGGATAATGATATTAAATTTGCCTTTCACTGTAGGCTTAGACACATCTTCAAAGGAGACATTACCACTCACCAACTTGTCAAGCTTCACGAACAAGCTTTTTCTCCCACACATGATTGCTGGTACCGATGTCCAGATATCATGTACTATCTTTTCGTTGTATTTATATGCCAGTAGCAAAGTGAAATCTTGTTGACTTCTCTTTTCTAAATAATTGGCCTTTTATCAACTTTATTTTTCGTTGGAGTTCTACATTCTGCAACAGATTGACTAAACTTTAAGCAATTGTAACATGTCATTGGAGACTTATCATATCTTGGTCTTGATTTCTTCTTCCTCACCTTCTAGTTGATCTTCCTTCTTGTCCAAAATTGATATTGTTGTTGTTGTCATTGTTGGAACTCCAACCTCATCCACATCTATGCCCATGACGTTGTCCTTAACCACGATATCTTCTTTGTTGATATATATATCATACTCAAGGATCTCTTAGTTGAATTAAGTTGCAACTTTATGATATGTTACATGATCTCTTGCTTCTTCTTTTTCTTTTCTTCATGTAAAGAACCTAAGAGTTACTCAATTGTCATACTCTCTAAATCTTAATTTTTTCAACGATGAAAACAATATGATCAAACTTTGGATTTAAAGATTGAAGGAACTTCTCCACAATCCTTACTACTGCTAGCTTCTCCCAATTTCTCTTTAGTTTATTAGAAACTGTCAATACTCTAATAAAGTTTAAAGACAACTTCAGTTTGTTTTTTATGTACGGCTTTGAACACACATCTTAATGTTTGAGGACACACCTTCTTTACTTGCTCCACCCCTTTATAAGAGGTCTGAAGCTTCTTGCATATCTCTTTGACAGAATTTGCATCAGAAATTATCTAAAAAATATCATCATCTAATCCTTGATAGATTATATAGAGAGCTTTCTTTTCTCTCTTTCCCGAATCTCTTAGACTATCTTTTTGAGTTTGAGATAAACTTGACTCATCTTTCGGCTCGTTGTAGCATTTCTCTATCAGCCTCCATACATCTTGGGGCCCAAGAAGGGAGCTCAATTTGATGCTTCAATTATCGTAATTGCACTTATTGAGTGTTGGGACTTGAAAGGGAGTCATATCGTTGCCTGCCACTCTGTACGTAGAAGGAATCTTATTATTAAATACTTGAGCGAATCTATAACTCAGAACTTAATAGACACAGAATAATAATTCAAAGATCGAAGTAATCAGCGGGTCAATTATTAGTGAGGCAAATAAATGCATGTGATTTGAAGCGAATGCAATAATTAATAACCTTTTATTACTCATTTGTTGCCTTCATTTTCCTGATCAAGTGCAGGATTTGCATCATCACTTCTATAAACATAATGTTTAGAAACAATTAAGAAAATAATGAGATTTATGGCATTCAAAACAGCTAGAAGTGCGTAGTAGTAATCCAGATGAGAAGAATTCACAGAATACAAACTAATGTTTGTAACCTAAAATATTTCGTCTATAGAAATATTTTTTTTCCAGGAAATTGCTTAACATATATGTAGGTCCTGTTTAAATTAAGATTACTTTGCCCACTAATCTACATATATGACAAAATGAATAAAACAAAATAAAAAAACGTCTCGTATGGGTATCATTGTCGCTTGAGGGAACCTATCAAGAACCTAAGACACAGAATACAAACTCAAAGATGGATGTAATATTAGAAGAAAAGAAACAGGCCAGGCAAGGCGAATCAGCAGCCTAAAAATACATTTAATTTTCCAAGCACCTACAGTTATTGCATTTGATTCATCACTTGCTGCCTTCCTTCTCCCGATCAGGTGCTTAATTTACAGCAACACATCTGTAAACATAGAACTTAGAAAGGGCTAAGAAGAATAACAGATTTATTGCACTCAAAACAGCTAGAAGTGCATAATAGTAATCCAGATGAGATGAATTCAGGTTATTCTGAATCCATCCTCTTCCTCCGCCCTTTTGTGTAACCTTCGATACTATCGAAAGAAGGAAACTGCTAGCGAAGCTCCCAATACCATTGCTAAGGTAAAAGAGTGAAGCCCCCAAGCTCTTCATGCGCTCCGGCGATTGATCATAAAAGAATTCCATCTTACCAACGGCCGCAAACACATCTGCTATCCCCATCAATGCAAATTGTGGAAGGAGAACAAAAATAGTTGTAGTGCTGCTCTTACTACTTAATCTCCATCTCTCTACAAACGCTGCCCCCAGCATGATGAAAACATGCATGACTAATCCAATCCCAATCCTTTGCAGAAATGTGATTCCGCGAGGATCGCTTGTGTGCTTCCTCGCCAATGGCATCAACAATCTGTCGTAGACTGCAACTCCTGCTAAGGTTGAGAACATGTAGACAGCAGTGAGATTGGCTGGAGGTAACTTGAAGTGAGGCCCCATTCTTGGATCTAAAGTAGTGCCTTGTTTGACGAAGAATGTAAACACTTGAGCCATCGTCAGACTCGGCATAACCGTCAACATAAACATTGGGATTATTCTAATAATTTGCTTTGTTTCCTCCACCTGAGAAACTGGGCACAACATCCATGGATTATCTGAGTTGCTGCTGTTAGTTTTTAGAGCGGCTTTGTCAAAAAACGTCAGTGTTAATGAAGTTGAGAGCTCATGGCGATCATTGGTGGAATCTTGATCAGCGAGTGCTACACTAGATTTTCTTATAGCTGCCACCACGACCTGAGCTACTCTGGTGAAAGGGCTTCCAGAAGGCAACTTATGCCTATAAAGTGGAGTGCCGAGCACGAAGACCAATAGGGAAATTGCCAAAAAAATTGTGGCCAATGTGTACCCAAGTGACCAACTAACATCACTTTCGACGTATATTAGCAGTGTGGTGGCTAAGAGGTTCCCAAGTGAGATGGCAAAGGTCCACCAATTGAAGAAGGAGATCTTCTGAGCCTGTTCCTTGGGATCAAATTTATCAAATTGTTCAGCATCAAAGGCTGCAGAGTTGGGCTTCAATCCTGCCACCCCAAAAGCCATTATATAGAGCGCAAAATAGAAGATACTTATTTGAGAATTCCCTTTGCAATTATGCTGGCTGGATAAATCGCAAGTTGGTGGTCTCAGAGCTGGAAGCGAGACTGTTAAAGTCAGAAAGATCATGCCGTGCAATAGCACATGATACAAGTTATTTGTTTACTCATTGGGTGACCACGAACAACTAATTAATCAAGAGATCCATCGACCGAACCGGAAGGTAGATGAAGGAGCAGATTATGTAAGTTCGGTACCGCCCGAGAAAGGAATCTGCAATGAATGCACCGAGGACAGAAGTCATCATTATAGTTCCTACCCAATTTGTGACATTGTTTGCAGAAGTTACAGTGTCTTGATGAAGAACATCTGTGAGGTAAAGAATCAGATTTGGCGCAACGCCAAAATAGGATAATCTCTCCAACGCATCTGAGGCTGTAATTAGTTACTTTGTTTAGTTATTTGATTTTGCCAACTAATAAATATTAAAATAATTAGTTTGTTCAGATCTGATTAATTACCAAGAATGCAAGAACTTGCAGCCCATCCGCCTCCTTTGGCTCTAAGGAATGGCCGTCCCCTGAGATCCACTGTTCCATCCTTCGTGTACTCATCCTCCCTATGCTCCTCATTGCCCTTCTCTTCGTCCCCCATTAATGCTGAAGTGAGATATTCATAACTCAAATGAAGACCATTCTACATATATATAATGCCAGAATTATTCTGGTCGGACATGTTCTAACAAGCAGAAGAAACAAATTATAGAAAAATGCTGTCATTAATTTTACCTTGGCAGAGGCCTGGTATTCGGAAACTTGCAGCATATTAAATTATGTTGCGGTAAGTGCTCCTGCACCAGGAAAAAAATTTTGTACGTAAGATGTACGCAGAGCTGCGTACGTAAAAATAGGATATACGGGAGTTACACAGGGATTATATCCAGGTTACAACCATCCTGTAACATACTTATAACCCCCTTGTAACCTCTTATACCTCCTGTAATTTACTTATAACCTCTTGTAACTCTTATGTAACCTACCAATCCATGAAAACAAAAGCGCAGACTTATTGATAGGTTACAGGCGGTTTACAAGGGAGTTTAAGTAGGTTAAGGGGGTTGTAACCTGGATATAACCTCCGTGTAACATCCTTATACCCTTTTACGTACGCATATCTGCGTACATCTTACGTACACAACTTTTTCTCCCTGCACCAACAAGTGTCAATATTGAAAATTTACAGCCATACCACACTTCTATGTTCTTACACATTCATTACTCAAAATTTCATATTTACGTTTTTAACTAATGACATTAATATATAGATGAAAATGTTTTTTGGGAGTAGTATGTGACACTTAGAAACATCACTCTTAGGATCGAACATTTATGTTTCTTTCCTTGTTATTGAAATCTCTTAGAAAACAAGTGTTAACATTAATTAAAAGTTTTCTTAGATAAATTTAAATGTCTAAGATGTAATTAACTATAGCAGTTCTTCCTATAGGAGATTTAATAACTCATAATAGGTATCACACATAGAAATCTCTGGTTATCAAAATTTCATATGTGAGCGTCCTTATATATATATATATATATATAACTTCTAGAATAAGGTATTCTCAGAATCTCCTTATATAGGGATTATCATCGACATTTCTTATTCTACTGTTTTCTATTTTATCCAAAGAAATAAGATTTCTTGAAGATTATGACAATATTATAGATAAACAGAGTAGCGACTCAAAATAATGGCATCAATATCGACATCGACAAAATCTCGGGCGGCTCCGGATGCCACCAGGGTTTTTTTTGTTGGATGAAATACAATTCCTTCATTTTTTAGAGAATTAATTCTATATTTTGTATCCTAATGTGTGAAAATAATATTTTAGCTAATTATTTTTTTCTTTTTTAATTTTGATAAGTAATTCCTTCTTTGTTAGTTCTATTTGGCTTGTGTAGTGTCAAAGAATCCACTTAATTAATGTTTATCTGAATGAGCGCTAACCTTTGTAAAACAGCTTACAATTACAGTTCGTGAGATTTCAACCTCTTAAAAGTTCTTGGAAATAGAAGACTATTAAGACCGGAAGGAATGCTAAGAAAAAAGAGGAACACGACTTCAAATAATCACTTTTCTTTTAATCTTTTTCTTCTTAAATATGAACACATAATGAAAAAATTGATGTGACTTTAAGTTTAAAGGCAAGTTTTTTTTTTTCATTAGTAATTGACATCTATAATTTTTGGACACTAGGGCCTTATGTTTACTGATACAACTAATACAACTAGTTATAATTTTTGACATCTATAATTCTTGATGTCACTTTTCTTTTAGTAACTTCTTAATACATCTATAATACAACTAATACGTCACATTATGTTTACTGATTTTAGAATGACAATTTACCTCCCATAACAATAAATATTATAAAAGTTATAATTTCTCACTGTTTTATCCTTCTCTAACATCTTATCTCACCTGAAGATTGCCTAGAAGTGGATAAATATATTTAAACCAAATCTTAAGCTAAAGTTAAAATCTACATTACTCTAAACCTAATCTTAGCTTATACATTCCTAACACCTAAATATCAAATGTTACATACATACCACTGAAGTCTTATGCATATACATTCCACACACCTGAACTTCAAATGTTACATACATACCAAAATTTTAGAAAGAAAGGCTGAAGTTATCTTTTCCGATCAGCTAGGGTCGCGATGAACTTCAGTGGCCAGAAGGAGGAATGGCGACAGGCGATGGAGAGGTACGACAACTAGCGACGGAGAGAAGGAGAGGGTTTCAGTGTCGCGGGAGGGAGGAGAGGAGGCGGGGATGAATCAGAAGGTGCATGATGGATTTTTAGGTCAATTGCATTGACTTTATCGTCTACTTTGCGTCGGATTTTTGCTACGCTTTTAAGTAAATTTTTATGTCGATTTATCGGACGACAATACGACAAAAAAAACGCTGCAACATTACTGTTAATTTCAATGTTGTTTGTGTCGAATTTCAGAAGCAAATCCGAGATAAATTTCGATGCAAATAGAATAAATTTAATTTCATAGCAAAACAGTAGTAAAATCCGACACAGATATATACGTCAAAAATTTCAGACGCAAATTTTTGACACTAATTCAAATCTATCATGTAGTGTCAACTTCTTACTTTGCATGGCTTCTTGAAAAGTAATGAGCTCACTATTGGCCTTCTATTTCCAAAAGAGAGCAAAATTATATTGATTCTCAGCTACCTCATCAATTTTCTACAAACTTCTAAGGTTTGGTACTCTTTCACTTGAACCTTCACTTGAAGATGTTGAAGACGATGACACCTTTTAGGTTCGTACATTTGGAGTTGTTGTCATCTCATTCTTTTTCCAACCTTGATAGCTCCTCTTCTACATCCTTAAAGAAGTTGTGGTCCACATCATGGGAGTCTCAATCCCATTCTCCTTCTTAATCGAACATGACATCACAACTGATGGATTGTATAACTTGTTGCCTTTTTAGCTAGAGTCAAAACCGATGAAAATGAACTTCTCATTCTCGTCATCTAGTTTACTTCGTTGCTCATCAGGAATGTGCACATGAGCTATGCTTCCAAGCATTCTTAAATGAGAGATACTATGCTTCCTTCTTATTTATGCTTCTTGCAGTGTCTTTCCCAATACACTTCACACACTTCTTGTTGGAGATTGGTTGGATAAGTAAACTATGCATGCAATAGCTTCAACCCAAACTCCTTCAGCAACCTCGTACTCTTAAGCATACTCCTTGCTATATTGATGGTTGTTTGATTCATTCTTTCCGCTACACCATATTGTTGAGGGGATCTTGAAACCATTAATGGTCAATGTATTCTGGCGGTGTCACAAATTTTTGAAATTTCTTTGAAGTGAACTCACCTTCTTAATTAGATCACATGGCTTTGATCTTGAAGCCGCTTTCTTTTTCTACCAAAGCTTTAAACTTCTTGAATACCCCAAATACCTTTGATTTTTGCTTCAAAAAAGATGCCTATGTTTTTATTTAAAAATCATTTATGAAGAGAATAAAATAATTGTTCTTACCATGAGAGCTTGACTTCATTAGACCGCAGACATCCTTATGTATGAGCTCAAATATTTTTTGTGCTCTCGAATTTGACTTTTTTGGAAGACTCTTCCTAAATTGCATTTCAAGTAAGCTGCTTTCAAATTTGTAGTCTGTTGATTGATGCAAGGTAAACCTATTTCCATTTTCTTCTTTGATAACAACTCTAATCCTTCAAAATTAAGATGCCCAAGCGGAAGATATCAAAGTGAGGATGGATCTTGTAACAGGCATTGAGACACTTGGCAATATCATTTTGAATATTAAGCAAGAACATTCTTTTTCTTGACATTAGTATCTTCACCATTTGATAGCTCATATTGTCTCTTATAGAAAGGTTTGGCTTTCAAATGAATATCATAACCTTTTTTAAGAGCCGACCCAGACATGATATTACTCTTCATATTTGACACATAGTAAACTTTTGAAATAAATTGACGATTCTCATTCTTCAATTGGATGAGGATATTAAAATTTTCTTTCACTGTAGGCTTAGACACATCTTCAAAGGAGACATTACCACTCACCAACTTGTCAAGCTTCACAAACATACTTTTTCTCCCACACATATGATTGCTTGAACCGATTTTCAAATATCATGTACTCTCTTCACTCTTTTCGTTCTATTTATATGCCAGTAGAAAAGTGTAATCTTGTTGACTTCTCTTTTCAAAATAATTGGCATTTTCTTCAACTTTATTGTTCGTTGGAGTTCTACATTCTGCAACATATTGATTAAACTTTTAGCAATTGTAACATGTCATTATAGACTTATCATAACTTGGTCTTGATTTCCTCTTCCACGCCTTCTAGTTGATCTTCGTTCTTGTCCAAAATTGATATTGTTGTTTTTATCATTGTTGGAACTCCAACCTCATCCACATCTATGCCCATGACCTTGTCCTCAACCACGATATCTTCTTTGTTGACTTATATCGTACTCAAGGATCTCTTAGTTGAATTAAGTTGCAACTTTATGATCTGTTACATGATCTCTTGTTCTTCTTTTCTTTTCTTCATGTAAAGAACCCAAGAGCCGCTCAATTGCCATACTCTCCAAATCTTTAATTTCTTCAACGATGAAGACAATATGATCAAACTTTGGATTTAAAGATGGAAGGATCTTTTACACAATCCTTACTACTTCTAGCTTCTCCCAATTTCTCTTTAGTTTATTAGAAACTGTCAATACTCTAGTAAATTTTAAAGACAACTTCAATTTCTTTTATATGTAAGGCTTTGAACACACATCTTAATGTTTGAGGACACACCTTCTTTACTTGCTCCTCCCCTTTATAAGATGTCTGAAGCTTCTTGCATGTCTCTTGGACAGAATTTGCATCAGAAATCTTATCAAAAATATCATCATCTAATCCTTGATAGATTTTATAGAGAGCTTTCTTTTATCTCTTTCTCAGATCTCTTAGACTATCATTTTGAGTTTGAGATAAACTTGACTCAACTTTTGACTCGTTGTAGCCTTTCTTTATCAGCCTCCATACATCTTGCGGCCCAAGAAGGGTCTTCAATTTGATGCTCCAATTATTGGAATTGCACTTATTGAGTGTGGGACTTGAAAGGGAATCATATCGTTGCTCGCCACTTTGTATGTAGAAGGAATTTTATTATGACTCTAATATCACTTTGTTGGAAATAAAATTCTATTAGAACTCCAGGAATAGTAAGAAAGAAGAAGAACAAAACTTATAAGTCACTTTTAATTCATTTTTTTTTTATTCTTGATATAATCTCGAACACATCACGCGTATCCATACTAGTGACACCCCTATTAGGATCATGCCAACACATTTCAATCTTATGACTACTATTAACTCTCTAGAATACTCTTCTACATAAATCTTTAATTACATATTCAATATTTTTATTAAACACTCTTTTAAAATCTATCTCTAGAATTCCTTAAAACTTTCTTCATAAAAGGAGTCTCTAAAATTTTCCAATGGCTATTCTAAATTATGAGCTTAATTAAAACCCAATTTTATATCGGCCAAAAAATCAAGTTTAACTTTCAACAACATAACTACTTTTTAGTTTTATGTTTTATATTGAATAAGAAAACGTATGGTTTCATTAACAAAATAAATAAATCAAACCCATAAATGTTGCAAAAAATTTCAAAATTTTAAAGGTGACGCTTAAAATAAGATACAAAATTATATAATGGCATGAGCAAACAATGACAAAAGCTATAGAAAAATATTTCATATTATATGAAAGAGTTTTCTAAGTAACTTGATCCCCCTTGGGCAGTTGGTGGTGATTTCAATACCATTACTAATACAACAACAACAACAACAAACCTTTATCCCACTAAGTGGGGCTGGCTACATGAATCCTTTTTCTCCATTGTGTCCTATATATTGTCTTAATTTCATTTAATTCTAATAAATTATGGTAGTTTTTTACAATATGCCCAAGTCTTTCTAGTTCTACATCTGCCTTTCTTAACACAAGTTGAAGAAAAAACAACTACTCTCCTAATCGGATCATCAAATGACCGACGTTTAATGTGACCAAACCATTTAAGACGACTCTCTCTAATTTTGTCCGCCATTGGAGCTGCATCAACCCTATTGACCAAAAAATGTTTCTTTTTTTCATATAATTTTAATGCTTATATTTGGTGATATTGTACTTTAAAGAAGGATATTTTTATGTTTTTGATGCAGATATATTCAAATTAAGTATTTCGGCTTAAAAGAAGCAAAAATGATGAAATTTATAGCAAAAAGTGAAAAAAGTGCACTGACGCCGAATGCGCCAGAACTGGCGTCAAACGACGCCCGAAGCCATGGAGCAGCACAACTGACGTCGAACTGCGCTAGAATGACACTAGGACGGTTATCATAAAAATGCATTGATTTGGACGGATTTTGAATGTTGCTTATGGAGACCCTTGGAATTTAGGTCACACATTATTTAACACTCATTTTAGACAAAAAAAGGAAGGAAACAAGGAGAAAAAAGAGCTAAAAATTTCATTCTTAGGTTTTTAAGAGATTTAGAGACATTCTTCTCTAAAAGTTATAAAAGGAGATGAGAAGTGAGAGATTTCTTCTTCATTGCAATCCTTAGAGAAGGGTACATACTATTGTAAGCAGAAGAAAGTGATTCAAAAGAACTTCAAGGGATTTGCTTGTAGGAGAGTAAGATAAGTTGTTTTACTTCACTTTAATGTTGTGTCAACTTGTTTATATATATATAAATCCATGTTTTGTTATCTCTTTTTCATGAATTCTGAGTAGTTGTTTTGTCTTTCCCTTTACAATGAGATATAGTAATGTGAATAATTAATAAATGTTTTGAATATGTTCTTAATTTCATAATTGTGATAATTCAAATCTTGCACTTAATTTACTTTTCAATCTGGCCAATTAATTTGTTAAAAATATATGTGAAAACATATGATCCCGTAGGGCTATGCTTTCAACATTCAAGTAGGAATCACATTTGATGTCATGGATAAGGGTAAAGTCCATGAGTTTAAGTGCAAATAAATGGGGAAATATTGTTTGATGGGTATAGAATTAGTGATTTTAGGGTGACAGACTAAAATCCTCAATTCAGTTCAGGTGTCTAGAAACTAAAACGAGATTGTTAGCCTCAGGTGAGAGGAAATGGGAACTCAAGAGTGACAGCTTGTATCTTCTCAACCTAACCACAGATTTAGATTCGAAAATTCTGAATTAGCTAATATTTTTGTCGCTCTTAAAGAGTATTAAAGAATATTATTGCTCATATTTGTCATATGCAATTAATAATAAATTTGATTTTTCACTAATTATGATCTTATTGTAAATGGGAAAGTTACTCTCTTAAATTTGAAACCTTAGTTTTAAACACTTTGGTTGCTTACGTCAGATTTAACTTTGAAGTTTAAAAAATAGCATAGTAAATATAGTTGTGTTAGTCGTGCATTACAAAATTTATCTTTTGCTTTTGTACTAATAGTTTCTGTAGTTTTCATACCGTCTTTTAAATTTTCTTTAATATTAGTAGAATTTTATCTTCTTCGTGTGGGATCGATACTTAATACTCCATTAAAGCCGTATATTACTTGAGTGATAGGTATGCTTGCATTTATAACATAATGAATATTTAATATTGGAAACATATTTTGGATAATAAAAGGTAATTTTATTAGCAAATCAAGCATCAAGCTTTGGCTCTGATTATATAGAAAAACATCATACACTAGGATCGGCATCACCTATCACTGATATTTCATTTAACATTTTGTCTCTAAGTGTAAAACCACTCATCCACCTAAGCATTGTCATCTTGGCAACACTTAACATAATTTTATGCTTCTCTTTTTAAAGGCCAATATTCAGTGTCATAGAGCATTGCAGGTCTCACCACCATCTTATAAAGTTTTTCTTTTAGTCTAACCAGTACATTTTTTATCACACAATAGGCCTGAAACATTCCTCATCTAATAACATCCTCATCTATAACACCATCACATTGAATAATAGACCCGAGATATCTAAAGCGTTCAATAATTTGATCACCCATAGTTACAACTCTGTCATTAGAGCTACTACTACTACTAAAATTATATTCCATGTATTCAATTTTAGTTCTACTCAAATGAAGGCCTTTAGACGTCAATGTAGACCTCCTTAATTCAAGTTTTTCCTATGCTTTCTCTCCAGTCTAATCCATGAGAAGGATATCATCAGCGAAAAAGCATGCACCAAGGTACATTATCTTGTAAATGTCTAGAAAGCATCCCTAACTAAAGAAAAAAGATATGGGCTTAAAGCTGATCCCTGATGTAATCTAAATGAAACAGGAAATTATTTGTCGTACTCTCCTTCTTGAGGAGAGCTTTGTCATTCTTTGGAGAAGAAGCAGGGAAAGCCTCACTGGAGCTTCACTGAAACTTGGAAAAACTTAGAGAACTCATTCTCAACCTTCGCGTATGAGATACTCTTAAAACTTTTGCATTTTAAATTCTTAGACCCCCCTAGGTCTTGTTGTTAGAGGAACAAGGTTAGGGTTTTATTGTGCCTAGAGGAAACCCCATAGGATTAGAAGATTTTGCGTTCCCCTCACAAATCTAAAGTGCAAAACCTAACAATTTTGTTTCTCAAACAAAAATCTGAAAGACAGGGTTATACTAATAATGTCGTTTGTATCGGTAGTTTTATTTGAATGGACGTTTCAAACCCACCGATTTAGAAGACAAAGACATTTATTAGGTCTTCATCCTCTCGGTCGTGGAGAATCCTCCTCGCGAGAGATTCCCCACCTTGTGTTACGCAAACAGAGGTGGGTGTGTTGTTTTTTGGCACAATAAGGTGTTGGTACACCTTTCCATCGCTCGCCCATCCCAGGTTTCATGTGAGATCGTTAGGATGAACCAAATTCTATTTTTAGACTAAATTGGGCCTCTTATTATTCATGTTTTCACATTCATATGATTTTGCACATGCATGATTTTAAAATTGCATAAAAAATATTCATTTACATGCATTGTCGATCGGTCCCCCATGCCAGTCAAATTGACTAGTTTCGTCGTCTGGCTGATCGACCACCAACAGTCCGATCGGTTTGACTGACCATTTTCCATTAATCGACCGCCCATGCTGGCTCGATCAAAAACTTTCATCGGCTCGACTAGTCGACCGCCACCAATCTGATTGGTCGTTTTCTTGTCATTTGGCCGCCCAAGCAGGTTTAATCAACTTACTTCGTCAGTTTGACCTGCTTCGTCAGCTGATCGATTGACCTTAACAAATACGATCAGTTTGATTGACTATTATCTATCGATCGGCCTACCATGCCTGTCCGATAGACCACTTTTGTCAACTCGATAGATCGTTCACCTCCGATCAGATTAGTTTGACCGACCTTATCGATCTGCCGCCTACTTCTACCTAATCGCCCACTTTCGTCGGCTCGACTGATATACCACCATCAATCCAATCAGTTTCACTGACCCTATTCCTTTGGCCGCCCATGCCAGTTTGATCAACCACGTTCATCAACTCAACCAATTGACCAACCTTTTCCCGCCGATTGGTCGCCCATGCCAGTCCGATCGACCTACATCATCGGCTCAACTGATCGACCTCCACCAGTCCGATCTTATCGATCAAATCCATTTTAATGTTGCATGATTGCATGTCTATTTCATATTGCTTGCATGAACACATTCACTGTTGTACCCCTTGGTGCATCTGTGAGCATATGCCCCCATATGGTGGGTCAATGCCCTCTTTAGGCACAACACTTGGTGTCCGTTCCTTGTCATTCTCATATGTCACCATACATCACGTCTTTCGTGTTTGCATTTGCACTTGCGCACCTTTGCATGTTCGTTTGCATAGCATACCAGTTGTTTGCATGTTATGTGTTTGTGATTTGCATTTAAGTCACTGTTCCTACTTACACATCTTTAACACTTACGTGTTTTGTTTGGAGACGGCTTACACACCAAGCCTACCCATTGTGTGGTTCTCCACTAATAAGGACCACACTCAACCAGAATCCCACGTGTCATTCTCAAATTACTGCCACCTCGACACTCTCACTTCCGAGTCGCTGCCTCCTCAGCACACTCATCCATATTTGTGTTGTATGTTTTGCATGCACGCTACCGCACAGTCGGTGCATTTGTCATTGGTATTTGCCACTTTATACTAGTGTCGAATGTTTGTTATCTCATGACAACACTGTGCATTGTCACACTACACTGGATCATGTTGCTTTTGCATGCGTTCTCTGATAATCTCTATGATGAAGCTGGCTTGTTAGATTATTGTCCCTCTGTTGGTCACAATGCGGTAGCTAGTATTGCCCGCGAGGATGTCTCCGCGGGCAATACAAGTAATCACACTGTGGACCATCACGTGTATATTGTGTTAAGGTTCCAAGAGAACTAATAAGTGGTACTTAAAATTTTCATTTCTTAGAACCTATTTTAAAGTATAAAAAATTATTTTTTATTACATACGCATCATATTTTCCTAAATCTATTTTGAAATTACTTACATATTTAGCTTAGATCGAATATGAGGTTAACCTTTTAAAAGTATTCCATAAAACCTACATCTATTAACAACTCTTAGAATCCTTGGATCCTTAGAATGGGGTCGGATATGGCAACTCCGGCAAAACATATGCCTGCCTTCTTACTTAACCATGCACTCACCTAGATGTTGTCATAGTACACTATGCATTAAATGCATTGATAGGCTAAGGGCTATGATGCTGGGTAGTCATTTTCGATGTCTTGGCTATAGTTCTCTACTGGTTTGGTTGCCCTAGTCAAACATGACTTTCATGTTGCTTTATGTGTTTATTGGGTGTGAAACGTGTGCATTTGTATGTTAGGGGCAGTTTACCTACAAGGAGCCATGCCTAATCACACAGATACACCTGTACCAGGAAGGAGCAAGTACTGATTTGAATGACTAACTCTTTTTTGCAGGTGTCACTAAGGTCCTCTCATCAGGCATGGCTCATATGTGTTACATGTAAATAACCTTTTCTGCTAACCTTATTTCTATGCAGGCTGAGTCCTTTTTTTTCTTTTACTTTTCATATGTACTTTTTAGAGACCCTAAGATAGCCTGTATTAGAAATAAGGTTTGTGCATTAGTTCCGAGGAGCCTGACAAGCAGAATCACGTGACGGGGACCAGGAGTTGTTTGCTCACGCCTAGTACCTTACTTTTAAATTTCATTATTGTATAGAATTAGGACGTGTATTATACGATGCTTGGCCCTACAATGACACCCAAACTTTCTTATTCTTTTGATTTGACTTACATTACTTTTCAGTTTTTTGCTTGTGATTGCATGTTTCACCCGTATTATCTTGTGGATTGTTTAGGAATTTTGCAAATTACTTGGGCTTGCTAGGACCTAAAAAATTAATAATTTTTTTACAAAATCCAAATAAAAATTTAATACTAAGTAAAGTTTATAATTAAAACATTCAAGATTTTCAATATCTGCATTTTATTTTCTACATTGGTCTTCGGGGCGGATTTTAAATGGGTTGCATAGCATAGCCTTCACCCAAGTTATAATTAACAAAGCCTCCATGTTTATTACTTATTAAAAAACTGCATCATATTGCATGTCTCGATGAGAAGTCCCTATGCTTCCAACCCGACTAGCCCGGTATAGATTTATATTTAGGTGGTTGTCCAATGCTTCTTAGGTGTTAAAGACTTCCCAGACCCAGACGAGGAGTAAGTCCATTTTTTAGTGTGTTTACCTTTACAGCTTGACCACTCCTCTCTTTTCCACTCCAGTGGCATCCTCACCACTTTAATGGGTATAAGTTCCACCTCTGCTCTTCCTACTAATATTGGTCATAGGATTAGAGTTTCCTTCTCTTGACCTAAGAGAGACCAATTCCTCCTTGGACGAAAAAATTCATGGAATGCTAACAAGGTTGTCTTCGGTGGTGTTGGGTCGTCCCATCACGACCAGGTAGACTTGGGGTCCTGAAAGCTTGAGATGACGTATCTGCGGTATCAAGGCCCATCTATCTTTACCCAATTAGGATTACTCTACCCTTCATTTGTTTACCCCTTTTGTGCCCGGCTGCTCCTCTTGATGTTTCGTTGACGTCATCTTGTAGGCTTGATTATAGATTGGTCGCCGGCCATTTGGAATACAGTAATTTACCCTCTACCCTTATGACCTAGTCTGACATTTGATGCATACTGTGGACCGAATGGGATGACCCGCTTATTTCTTATGCTCTAGTCGTCAATAAGCCGCCATCCCTTGGGATCATGAGAGACTCACTCTCTGCCCGTATGGATCAGTGCAAAATTTGAACCCATCGGGACGCTCCTGTGAAGTAATCATCCTTTGTGACACATTTTACTAGTCGTTATACAAGTGTAAGCATGATTCTTTTAATCGAGAGTACTTGTGGGCATCCCTAAGATGTAATTAACCAAAGAGATACATCCCTTTGGGAAATGATCTTGACCCTAGAATAAGCGCACACACTTGAATCTCTGGTTGTGGTTCCTTTCGTAGGGTCCTCTTCGCAGATATATTTCTAAGGCATTTCGATCTGATCTTGTTTGGATGTACACTCTTGGGATATCACATAAAGTTTATTTTACGGAGGTCTTTCTCATTCTTTCTCTTGTTTGCCTTCCTTGTCGCATGTCCTTACCTTTCGATTGCTCTCTTCTCTAGATCATTCATTTGATCGAGAAGAGAAATTTATTCAGAAAAGGGAATTATACAATGATAGACAAATTAACGACTCCTAAAAAAAAAGAACAAAACCAATCGATAAATGGATGATTATGGTTTTCAATATGAACATATTTACACCCAAGGCTTCTTAATCAAAAGAAAATTAGATTTTATGTCAAGAAGTCTAGTGTATAGACTTTTCTTGAGAAAAATAGCCCAGATCAAACTTTCACTTGTTTTACAAACTTGAACAGAGGGTTAAACAGAGTAGAGAAGATAGAAGAAAAGAGAAACGAACACATATCTCATTAGTGTAAATCTTCCTCCCATAAATAATTGATAAAATTCCAATCAAAAAGTCTATTCCTCGTGGAATCAATCATCTCATCAAATAAAAAACTCATTTTTTCCCTTTAAATATGCGAACACCAAGATATTTAATAACATAAGAATGCATGCATAAGTTAAAAAACCTTTAATCTATTTATGAAAGACAAATTCATAGTGTTAGTAGGGATAAAATCACATTTAGAATTGTTAAAAGTTAAGCCAATGTAACTTTCAAAAGATATTAAAAATTGCTTAATAGTTCTTATGGAATTAATAGTCATTATACATAATAAAATCATTTATAAAACTTAAATGATAAATATTATGAGCAAAATTAGATTTTAAGTAAAGAGAATGTTGTTGAAAAATTTAATTCAGACAATCTACTCAGAAATTCAATAATATGTATAATCCAATTGATGGATCTCAACTAAGTTTAGCCATTCTACCACTGCACAGTCCTAGTTCAAGCTATAGACGCAGGCAGAGGGAGGGAGGAAATGGAGGGTCCATGGCCTTGATATGAGGGGTATAGCCTTTGAGGCCGAGATCACTCATGCTCCAATGAGTTCACCAAGCTCGCCATAGATACTCTTGTCAGGCGGGTCGTTGTCATGAACGAAGAGCTCTTACAGTTGCATGACCAGATGATGCAATTTCAACATAGGGTAGAGTTTAGCAGATCATCGGGACAAGCAATCAATGACGTCATTGGTTGAGGAGGATGAGGGGGGGGGGGGGGGGGTATGGGTGATGGGCTGGTGAATGTGTTGGGGATGAGGAATAGTGGTTTTTTTTTATGTTTTCTTTTTATCATTCAACATTACATTGAATTTTTATGATGGAATTTCTTTTGAATTTTATTGTTGAGATTTGGGACCACTTGTGACATTATTTTACTTTTCATTATTGGTATTTATTTGGGCTATAAACTGTGTTGTTGTAATGCATTAATATATTGTTGTGATATACATTGTTAGTGGTGTGCAGGTTTTGCAAATATAATCGTTTTTTTTATAAAGTTTTGCTTCTGATTTGTATTGCATATCGTGACGCGCATACAACAATTATTTATCACTAGTCTTTGATATTTCTGTTGCAAATCCGACGGCAAGCCCATGCAAATACTTCACATCTGTTTTTTATACGCATATTCAGACATACGTACAATCTCAATATTAATCGATGCAAATAAGATGCAAATAAGACATTAAAAAAAGTGTCAAATTTTTGTGACGCAAGTTTAACGTAAAGTATATTCAGACGTATACAAATATGACGATAATCTCGTATTATCATCGGATTTGCCTTTGTTTTGCATCTGGTAAGTTCGATGCAAATTTACTCAATTATTGTAATGCGCGTATGTCGTCATTGGTCACATAAGCCATATTGGTGAGCTGTGATGACGTCAATATGCCACTAAAGCTAGAGTTAAGAGATGCAATATTTGTGGACTACATAAGTCGTAGCTGGTCATGTAGGCAATTGTGGTGAGCTATGATGATGTCTGAATGTTGCAGAGATTAGAGTCGAGGGATGGACAAGCTGTGGACCATGTAGTTCGTAGTTGGTTATGTAGACTATAGTGGTGAGTTGTGATGATGTTTGTAGGCCGCAGAGGCTAGAGTCAGGAGTTTGACCAACTATAGACCAAGTAGACAATAATTGGTAATATAGGGCATAGTGGTGAGCTGTGATGACACACATAGACTGCAGAGACTAGTGTCGGGAGCTACACGAGTTGTGGACTAAGTAGGAGTAGTTGGTCACATAGACTGTAGTAGTGAGATGCAATGACATCCATAGGCTGCAGATGCTGAAGTCAGAAGCTGCACAAGCCATGGACCAGGTAGGCCATAGTCGCGGGCTGCAAGTACATATCTTTAGAAGCCTGGAAAAGGCCTTGTCTTCAGAGTGCATTGTTATATAGTCTTTGGGAGGCTTCATTAAACCGTATATAGAGTGCATTTTTACACAGTCATCGGACTGTGTCGTTGCACTATATTTGATGTGCGTTATTATGCCGTCTCTGGAAGACTTAATTACATTATATGTGGAGTGCATTGTTTTGCATGATGTCCTGTTACTCTACAATGTACGCCAAAATTTCACAGCGCACGTGGTAATTCTGCAAGGGATTTCATTATAACGAATTAGGGGAAACTGACGGTGGTCGATGGTGGCTGGAGTGCAGTGGTCGACAATGGTCTGTGGTTACAGGAGTGGAAGGTATTAACTAGATTTGTAGTGTAAAAGTGATGCTAGATTTCAACTCCTCCTCTAAGCTTCAGTCTTCTATTGACTCATGGTCCCTACTTTCAATAGGGGGTATGACTTTATTTATAGAGCTTAAATTGAAAATAAGGAAAAAATTCATACCACTCAATCAGACTGCCAGGAAAAGTTCACCCGATTGAATGACATTTGTACATTAATGATGTCGGATTGAGTGATCATGGGCTCGTTGGATTCGCCTTGGCAGCTTGCTCAATTTGAATATAAGCATGTCAGATTTTGATATTTGTTTGCCCTTCCAATTATGAACTTGAAGCTTCCAAAAGCAGTTCAACAACATGTTCTGAGCCTGATCTGACTTTGATTAGATCAATTTTGGTATCATAGGGTACGTCTCGTCGTGACGATCAATTTATATATAAGTTTGCTAAAATTGAAGTTTTAGCCGACTTATTTTTAAATCATAGTGTGAACATTTCTTGTTCAAAAAATTAGTTCGAGATTTGTGTCACCCACGAGATTCGTGATATGACTCGAGATTTGTGTGGATGATGAAAATTTGTTGATGGCATATAACTTGTTGTTATGTTCAACCAACAGATAATACCCCAACAAGATTATCAGACTTTTCCCAATCAAACAAACTTTGATGCCTTATTCAAGAGAAATCTTTTGAAGGGATATAATTATTTTATTCTGTCATAGCTTTCAAAAATCTTTATCTCGTTGCCATAAGTTTTAAATCTACTTGGAAGAAAAAATAAAAAATAAAAAAAAATCAAGATTTTTGATGTTTTTCCATTGCAAAAAAGGAGTAATCAAAATAAAAATTGATTTAAATCAATGTCGTATTTTCGACGTAGCTTTCAAAGAGAGTTCTTTAGATCTAAACCTGTTTAAAGTAAACAGCTTTAATGTTTTCTATTTAATGAGATAAAACGATGGACTTTAAGTTCCCCCTCTCTATAAAATAATTCAAAATTATGAAGATGACCATTAATAGAAAATAAAATTTATATACTAAAATGCAAATATGGACGTCATCATCTTGGAATCAATTCATACTGGAAGGGAATATCTTCAACCCCTTCATACCCACAATTCTGATGTGTTTCGGTATCTAACGATCAAAATTTGATATTTACATTTATAATTTTTTTAACAATATAAAATTTTGCATGAGAAGATGTATCTAATTGTGATATATTAGTTGTTCATATATATATATATATATATATATATATATATATATATATATATATATATATATATAATTTTGGGGTGATCGTCCCCCAAATACCGATCCCACAAAGGGTGTGCATTCATTCTCGATGGGAATCAAATCTGGATCCAAGTGGACTTACAATTGAGCTGCCAACCAACGTGCCGCCCGAGTGTACGTTAAATATATATATATAATATAAGAATTATATAGTATGTATATAAGCTGAGCCACGTCCTCTTTCTGTTGGAAGAGCATCTGTTTGTTAGTGTAAGTCCTCTCAGGTTGGAGGTTCAAATACCTTCGAGACGAGTTGTCTTTTATATGAAGTTTGTACATGAATCGATTGCCTCACGGGGTTCAATCCGAATCCTAGCGGGATTCAGAGCCAAAGAGATTAGTTGGCATTTCACCTGTCAACCAATATTTTACAAAAAAAAAAATAAATAAATAATAATAATAATAAAAGAACAATGTATGTAACCTAAAATATTTTGTCTATATAAATATTTTTTTTCCAGGAAATTGCTTGACATATATATAGGTCCTGCATAAATTAAGATTACTTTGCCCACTAATCTACATATATGAGAAATGAATAAAATAAAGTAAAAAAACGTCTCATATGGGTATCATTGTCGCTTGAGGGAATCTATCAAGAACCTAAAAGACAGAATACAAATTCAAAGATGGATGTAATATTAGAAGAAAAGAAACAGGCCAGCCAAGACGAATCAGCAGCCTAAAAATACATTTAGTTATTGCATTTGATTCATCACTTGCTGCCTTCCTTCTCCCGATCAGGTGCTGAATTTACAGCAACACATCTGTAAACATATAACTTAGAAAGGGCTAAGAATAATAACAGATTTATTGCACTCAAAACAGCTAGAAGTGCATAATAGTAATCCAGATGAGATGAATTCAAGTTATTCTGAATCCATCCCCTTCCTCCGTCCTTTTGTGTAAGCATCGATACAATCAAAAGAAGGAAACTGCTAGCGAAGCTCCCAATACCATTGCTAAGGAAAAAGAGTGAAGCCCCCAAGCTCTTCATGCGCTCCGGCGATTGATCATAAAAGAATTCCATCTTACCAACGGCCGCAAACACTTCGGCTATCCCCATCAATGCAAATTGTGGAAGAAGAACAAAAATAGTTGTAGTGCTGCTCTTACTACTTAATCTCCATCTCTCTACAAACGCTGCCCCCAGCATGATAAAAACATGCATGACTAATCCAATCCCAATCCTTTGCAAAAATGTGATTCCGCGAGGATCATTTGTGTGCTTCCTCGCCAATGGCATCAACAATCTGTCGTAGACTACAACTCCTGCTAAGGTTGAGAACATGTAGACAGCAGTGAGATTGGCTGGAGGTAACTTGAAGTGAGGCCCCATTCTTGGATCTAAAGTAGTGCCTTGTTTGACGAAGAATGTAAACACTTGAGCCATCATCAGACTCGGCATAACCGTCAACATAAACATTGGGATTATTCTAATAATTTGCTTTGTTTCCTCCACCTGAGAAACTGGGCACAACATCCATGGACTATCTGAGTTGCTGCTGTTAGTTTTTACAGCGGCTTTGTCAAAAAACTTCAGTGTTAATGAAGTTGAGAGCTCATGGCGATCGTTAGTGGAATCTTGATCAGGGAGTGCTACAATAGATTTTCTTATAGCTGCCACAACGACCTGAGCTACTCTGGTGAAAGGGCTTCCAGAAGGCAGCTTATGCCTATAAAGTGGAGTGCCAAGCACGAAGACCAATAGGGAAATTGCCAAAAAAATTGTGGCCAATGTGTACCCAAGTGACCAACTAACATCATTTTCGACGTATATTAGCAGTGTGGTGGCTAAGAGGTTCCCAAGTGAGATGGCAAAGGTCCACCAATTGAAGAAGGAGATCTTCTGAGCCTGTTCCTTGGGATCAAATTTATCAAATTGTTCAGCACCAAAGGCTGCAGAGTTGGGCTTCAATCCTGCCACCCCAAAAGCCATTATATAGAGCGCAAAATAGAAGATACTTATTTGAGAATTCCCTTTGCAATTAAGCTGGCTGGATAAATCGCAAGTTGGTGGTCTCAGAGCTGGAAGCGAGACTGTTAAAGTCAGAAAGATCATGCCCTGCAATAGCACATGATACAAGTTATTTGTGTACTCATTGGGTGACCATGAACAACTAATTAATCAAGAGATCCATCGACCGAACCGGAAGGTAGATGAAGGAGCAGATTATGTAAGTTCGGTACCGCCCGAGAAAGGAATCTGCAATGAATGCACCGAGGACAGAAGTCATCATTATAGTTCCTACCCAATTTGTGACATTGTTTGCAGAAGTTACAGTGTCTTGATGAAGAACATTTGTGAGGTAAAGAATCAGATTTGGCGCAACGCCAAAATAGGATAATCTCTCCAACGCATCTGAGGCTGTAATTAGTTAATTTGTTTAGTTATTTGATTTTGCCAACTAATAAATATTAAAATAATTAGTTTGTTCAGATCTGATTAATTACCAAGAATGCAGGAACTTGCAGCCCATCCGCCTCCTTTGGCTCTAAGGAATGGCCGTCCCCTGAGATCCACTGTTCCATCCTTCGTGTACTCATCCTCCCTATGCTCCTCATTGCCCTTCTCTTCGTCCCCCATTAATGCTGAAGTGAGATATTCATAACTCAAATGAAGACCATTCTATATATATATAATGCCAGAATTATTCTGGTCGGAAATGTTATAACAAGCAGAAGAAACAAATTATAGAAAAATGCTGTCATTAATTTTACCTTGGCAGAGGCCTGGTAATTGGAAACTTGCAGCATATTAAATTAAGTTGCGGTAAGTGCTCCTGCACTAGGAAAAAAATTGCGTACGTAAGATGTACGCAGAGCTGCGTACGTAAACATAGGATATATCAGGGTTACACAGGGATTATATCCAGGTTACAACCATCTTGTAACATACTTATAACCCCCTTGTAACCCCTTATACCTCCTGTAATTTACTTATAACCTCTTGTAACCCTTATGTAACCTACCAATGCATGAAAACAGAAGCGCAGACTTATTGATAGGTTACAGGGGGTTTACAGGGGAGTTATAAGTAGGTTAAGGGGGTTGTAACCTGGATATAACTTCCGTGTAACCTCCTTATACCCTTTTACGTATGCATCTCTGCGTACATCTTACGTACACAACTTTTTCTCCCTGCACCAACAAGTGTCAATATTGAAAATTTACAGCCATAACACACTTCTATGTTCTTACACATTCATTACTCAAAATTTCATATTTACGTTTTTAACAATGACATTAATATATAGATGAAAATGTTTTTTGGGAGTAGTATGTGATACTTAGAAACATCACTCTTAGGATCGAACATTTATGTTTCTTTCCTTGTTATTGAAATCTCTTAGAAAACAAGTGTTAACATTAATTAAAAGTTTTCTTAGATAAATTTAAACCAAATCTTAAGCTAAAGTTAAAATCTACATTACTCTAAAGCTAAAGTCTACATTACTCTAGACCTAATCTTAGCTTATACATTCCTAACACCTAAATATCAAATGTTACATACATACCATTGAAGTCTTATGCATATACATTCCTCACACCTGAACTTCAAATGTTACATACATACCAAAATTTAAGAAAAAAAGGCTGAAGTTATCTTTTCCAATCGGCTAGGGTCGCGATGGACTTCAGTGGCCAGAAGGAGGAACGGCGACAGGCGATGGAGAGGTACGACAACTAGCGACGGAGAGAAGGAGAGGGTTTTAGTGTCGCGGGAGGGAGGAGAGGAGGCGGGGATGAATCAGAAGGTGCATGATGGATTTTTAGGTCAATTGCGTCGACTTTATCGTCTACTTTGTGTTGGATTTTTTTTACGCTTTTAAGTAAATTTTTATGTCGATTTATCGGACGACAATACGACAAAAAAACGCTGCAACATTACTGTTAATTTCAATGTTGTTTGTGTCGAATTTCAGAAGCAAATCCGAGGTAAATTTCGATGCAAATAGAATAAATTTAATTTCATAGCAAAACAGTAGTAAAATCCGACACAGATATATGCGTCAAAAATTTCAGACGCAAATTTTTGACACTAATTCAAATCTATCATGTAGTGTCAACTTCTTACTTTGCATGGCTTCTTGAAAAGTAACGAGCTCACTATTGGCCTTCTATTTCCAAAAGAGAGCAAAATTATATTGATTCTCAGCTACCTCATCAATTTTCTACAAACTTCTAAGGTTTGGTACTCTTTCACTTGAACCTTCACTTGAAGATGTTGAAGATGATGACACCTTTCAGGTTCATACATTTGGAGTTGTTGTCATCTCATTCTTTTTCCAACCTTGATAGCTCCTCTTCTACATCCTTAAAGAAGTTTTGGTCCACATCATGGGAGTCTCAATCCCATTCTCCTTCTTAATCGAACATGACATCACAATTGATGGATTGTATAACTTGTTGCCTTTTTAGCTAGAGTCAAAACCGATGAAAATGAACTTCTCATTCTCGTCATCTAGTTTACTTCGCTGCTCATCAGGAATGTGCACATGAGCTATGCTTCCAAGCATTCTTAAATGAGAGATACTATGCTTTCTTCTTATTTATGCTTCTTGCAGTGTCTTTCCCCATACACTTCACACACTTCTTGTTGGAGATTGGTTGGACAAGTAAACTATGCATGCAATAGCTTCAACCCAAACTCCTTCAGCAACCTCGTACTCTTAAGCATACTCCTTGCTATATTGATGGTTGTTTGATTCATTTTTTCCGCTACACCATATTGTTGAGGGGATCTTGAAACCATTAATGGTCAATGTATTCTGGCGGTGTCACAAATTTTTGAAATTTCTTTGAAGTGAACTCACCTCCTTAATTAGATCACATGGCTTTGATCTTGAAGCAGCTTTCTTTTTCTACCAAAGCTTTAAACTTCTTGAATACCCCAAATACCTTTGATTTTTGCTTCAAAAAAGATGCCTATGTTTTTATTTAAAAATCATTTATGAAGAGAATAAAATAATTGTTCTTACCATGAGAGCTTGACTTCATTACACCGCACACATCCTTATGTATGAGCTCAAATATTTTTTGTGCTCTCGAATTTGACTTTTTTGGAAGACTCTTCCTAAATTGCATTTCAAGTAAACTGCTTTCAAATTTGTAGTCGGTTGATTGATACAAGGTAGACCTATTTCCATTTTCTTCTTTGATAACAACTCTAATCCTTCAAAATTAAGATGCCCAAGAGGAAGATATCAAAGTGAGGATGGATCTTGTAACAGGCATTGAGACACTTGGCAATATCATTTTGAATATTAAGCAAGAACATTCTTTTTCTTGACATTAGTATCTTCACCATTTGATTGCTCATATTGTCTCTTATAGAAAGGTTATTGGCTTTCAAATGAATATCATAACCTTTTTTAAGAGCCGACCCAGACATGATATTACTCTTCATGTTTGACACATAGTAAACTTTTGAAATAAATTGACGATTCTCATTCTTCAATTGGATAAGGATATTAAATTTTTCTTTCACTGTAGGCTTAGACACATCTTCAAAGGAGACATTACCACTCACCAACTTGTCAAGCTTCACAAACATAATTTTTCTCCCAAACATATGGTTGCTTGTACCGATTTTCAAATATCATGTACTCTCTTCACTCTTTTCGTTCTATTTATATGCCAGTAGCAAAGTGTAATCTTGTTGACTTCTCTTTTCAAAATAATTGGCATTTTCTTCAACTTTATTGTTCGTTGGAGTTCTACATTCTGCAACATATTGACTAAACTTTTAGCAATTGTAACATGTCATTATAGACTTATCATAACTTGGTCTTGATTTCCTCTTCCACGCCTTCTAGTTGATCTTCGTTCTTGTCCAAAATTGATATTGCTGTTTTTATCATTGTTGGAACTCCAACCTCATCCACATCTATGCCCATGACCTTGTCCTCAACCACGATATCTTCTTTGTTGACTTATATCGTACTCAAGGATCTCTTAGTTGAATTAAGTTGCAAATTTATGATTTGTTACATGATCTCTTGTTCTTCTTTTCTTTTCTTCATGTAAAGAACCCAAGAGCCGCTCAATTGTCATACTCTCCAAATCTTTAATTTCTTCAATGATGAAGACAAGATGATCAAACTTTGGATTTAAAGATCGAAGGATCTTCTACACAATCCTTACTACTTCTAGCTTCTCCCAATTTCTCTTTAGTTTATTAGAAACTGTCAATACTCTAGTAAATTTTAAAGACAACTTCAATTTCTTTTATATGTAAGGCTTTGAATACACATCTTAATGTTTGAGGACACACCTTCTTCACTTGCTCCGCCCCTTTATAAGATGTCTGAAGCTTCTTGCATGTCTCTTGGACAAAATTTGCATCAGAAATCTTATCAAAAATATCATCTTATCCTTGATAGATTTTATAGAGAGCTTTCTTTTATCTCTTTCATAGATCTCTTAGACTATCATTTTGAGTTTGAGATAAACTTGACTCAACTTTTGACTCGTTGTAGCCTTTCTTTATCAGCCTCCATACATCTTGCGACCCAAGAAGGGTCTTCAATTTGATGCTCCAATTATTGGAATTGCACTTATTGAGTGTGGGACTTGAAAGGGAATCATATCGTTGCTCGCCACTTTGTATGTAGAAGGAATTTTATTGGAATTTTATTATGACTCTAATATCACTTTGTTGGAAATAAAATTCTATTAGGACTCGAGGAATAGTAAGAAAGAAGAAGAACAAAACTTATAAGTCACTTTTAATTCATTTTTTTTTATTCTTGATATAATCTCGAACACATCACGCGTATCCCATAAATCTTTAATTACATATTCAAACTCAAAATGATATAATCCCCTATTAGGATCATGCCAACACATTTCAATCTTATGGCTACTATTAACTCTCTAGAATACTCTTCTACATAAATCTTTAATTACATATTCAATATTTTTATTAAACACTCTTTTAAAATCTATCTCTAGAATTCCTTAAAACTTTCTTCATAAAAGGAGTCTCTAAAATTTTCCAATGGCTATTCTAAATTATGAGCTTGATTAAAACCCAATTTTATATCGGCCAAAAAATCAAGTTTAACTTTCAACAACATAACTACTTTTTAGTTTTATGTTTTATATTGAATAAGAAAACGTATGGTTTCATTAACAAAAATAAATAAATCAAACCCATAAATGTTGCAAAAAATTTCAAAATTTTAAAGCTGACGCTTAAAATAAGATACAAAATTATACAATGGCATGAGCAAACAATGACAAAAGCCATAGAAAAATATTTCATATTATATGAAAGAGTTTTCTAAGTCACTTGATCCCCCTTGGGCGGTTGGTGGTGATTTCAATACCATTACTAATACAACAACAACAACAAACCTTTATCCCACTAAGTGGGGCTGGCTACATGAATCCTTTTTCTCCATTGTGTCCTATATATTGTCTTACTTTCATTTAATTCTAATAAATTATGGTAGTTTTTAATAATATGCCCAAGTCTTTCTAGTTCTACATCTGCTTTTCTTAACACAAGTTGAATAAAAAACAACTACTCTCCTAATCGGATCATCAAATGACCGACGTTTAATGTGACCAAACCATTTAAGACGACTCTCTCCAATTTTGTCCGCCATTGGAGCTGCATCAACCCTATTGACCAAAAAAATGTTTCTTTTTTTCATATAATTTTAATGCTTATATTTGGTGATATTGCACTTTTAAGAAGGATATTTTTATGTTTTTGATGCAGATATATTCAAATTAAGTATTTGGGCTTAAAAGAAGCAAAAATGATGAAATTTGTAGCAAAAAGTGAAAAAAAGTGCACTGACGCCGAATGAGCCAGAACTGGCGTCAAACGACGCCCGAAGCCTTGGAGCAGCACAACTGACGCCGAACTGCGCTAGAATGACACTAGGACGGTTATCATAAAAATGCATTGATTTGGACGGATTTTGAATGGTGCTTATGGAGACCCTTGGAATTTAGGTCACACGTTATTTAACACTCATTTTAGACAAAAAAAAGGAAGGAAACAAGGAGAAAAAAGGGCTAAAAATTTCATTCTTAGGTTTTTAAGAGATTTAGAGACATTCTTCTCTAAAAGTTATAAAAGGAGATGAGAAGTGAGAGATTTCTTCTTCATTGCAATCCTTAGAGAAGGGTGCATACTATTGTAAGCAGAAGAAAGTGATTCAAAAGAACTTCAAGGGATTTGCTTTTGTAGGAGGTTAGGATAAGTTGTTTTACTTCACTTTAATGTTGTGTAAACTTATTTTTATATATATAAATCTATGTTTTGTTATCTCGTTTTCATGAATTCTGAGTAGTTGTTTTGTCTTTCCTTTTACAATGAGATATAGTAATGTGAATAATTAATAAATGTTTTGAATATGTTCTTAATTTCATAATTGTGATGATTCAAATCTTGCACTTAATTTACTTTTCAATCTGGCCAATTAATTTGTTAAAAATATATGTGAAAACATATGATCCCGTAGGGCTATGCTTTCAACATTCAAGTAGGAATCACATTTGATGTCATGGATAAGGGTAAAGTCCATGAGTTTAAGTGCAAATAAATGGGGAAATATTGTTTGATGGGTATAGAATTAGTGATTTTAGGGTGACGGATTAAAATCCTCAATTCGATTCGAGTGTCTAGAAACTAAAACGAGATTGTTAGCCTCAGGTGAGGGAAGTGGGAACTCAAGAGTGACAGCTTGTATCTTCTCAACCTAACCACGGATTTAGATTCAAAAATTCTGAATTAGCTAATATTTTTGTCGCTCTTAAAGAGTATTAAAGAATATTATTGCTCATATTTGTCATATGCAATTAATAATAAATTTTATTTTTCACTAGTTATGATCTTATTGTAAATGGGAAAGTTACTCTCTTAAATTTGAAACCTTAGTTATAAACACTTTGGTTGCTTACGTCATATTTAACTTTGAAGTTTAAAAAATAGCATAGTAAATATAGTTGTGTTAGTCGTGCATTACAAAATTTATCTTTTGCTTTTGTACTAATAGTTTCTGTAGTTTTCATTCTGTCTTTTAAATTTTCTTTAATATTAGTAGAATTTTATCTTCTCCGTGTGGGATCGATACTTAATACTCCATTAAAGCCCTATATTACTTGAGTGATAGGTATGCTTGCATTTATAACATAGTGAATATTTAATATTGGAAACATATTTTGGATCATAAAAAGTAATTTTATTAGCAAATCAAGCATCAAGCTTTGGCTCTGATTATATAGAAAAACATCATACACTAGGATCGGCATCACCTATCATTGATATTTCATTTAACATTTTGTCTCTAAGTGTAAAGCCACTCATCCACCTAAGCATTGTCATCTCGGCAACACTTAACATAATTTTATGCTTCTCTTTTTAAAGGCCAATATTCAGTGCCATAGAGCATTGCAGGTCTCACCACCATCTTATAAAGTTTTTCTTTTAGTCTAACCAGTACTTTTTTATCACAGAATAGGCCTGATACATTCCTCATCTAATAACATCCTCATCTATAACACCATCACATTAAATAATAGACCCGAGATATCTAAAGCGTTCAATAATTTGATCACCCATAGTTACAACTCTGTCATTAGAGCTACTACTACTACTAAAATTATATTCCATGTATTCAATTTTAGTTCTACTCAAACGAAGGCCTTTAGACGTCAAAGTAGATCTCCTTAATTCAAGTTTTTCTTATGCTTTCTCTCCAGTCTAATCCATGAGAAAGATATCATTAGCGAAAAAGCATGCACCAAGGTACATTATCTTGTAAATGTCTAGAAAGCATCCCTAACTAAAGAAAAAAGATATGGGCTTAAAGCTGATCCCTGATGTAATCTAAATGAAATAGGAAATTATTTTTCGTACTCTCCTTCTTGAGGAGAGCTTTGTCATTCTTTGGAGAAGAAGCAGGGAAAGCCTCACTGGAGCTTCACTGAAACTTGGAAAAACTTAGAGAACTCATTCTTAACCTTCGCGTATGAGATACTCTTAAAACTTTTGCATTTTAAATTCTTAGACCCCCCTAGGTCTTGTTGTTAGAGGAACAAGGTTAGGGTTTTATTGTGCCTAGAGGAAACCCCATAGGATTAGAAGATTTTGTGTTCCCCTCACAAATCTGAAGTGCAAAACCTAACATTTTTGTTTCTCAAACAAAAATCTGAAAGACAGGGTTATACTAATCGTGTCGTTTGTATCGGTAGTTTTATTTGAATGGACGTTTCAAACCCACCGACTTAGAAGACAAAGACATTTATTAGGTCTTCATCCTCTCGGTCGTGGAGAATCCTCCTCGTGAGAGATTCCCCACCTCGTGTTACGCAAACAGAGGTGGGTGTGTTGTTTTTTGGCGCAATAAGGTGTTGGTACACCTTTCCATCGCTCGCCCATCCTAAGTTTCCTGTGAGATCGTTAGGATGAACCAGATTCTATTTTTAGACTAAATTGGGCTCTTATTATTCATGTTTTCACATTCATATGATTTTTCACATGCATGATTTTAAAATTGCATCGAAAATATTCATTTACATGCATTGTCGATCGGTCCCCCACGCCGGTCAAATTGACTAGTTTCGTGGACTGGCTGATCAACCACCAACAGTCTGATCGGTTTGACTGACCATTTTCCATTAATCAACCACCCATGCTGGCTCAATCAACAACTTTCATCGACTCGACTAGTCGACCGCCACCAATCTGATTGATCGTTTTCTTGTCATTTGGCCGCCCAAGCAGGTTTGATCAACTTACTTCGTCACTTTGACCTGCTTCGTCAGCTGATCGTATGACCTTAAAAAATACAATCAGTTTGATTGACCATTATCTATCGATCGGCCTACCATGCCTGTCCGATAGACCACTTTTGTCGACTCGATAGATCATTCACCTCCAATCAGATTAGTTTGATCGACCTTATCGATCTGCCACCTACTTCTACCTAATCGCCCACTTTTGTCGGCTCGACTGATATACCGCCATCAATCCAATCAGTTTCACCGACCCTTTTTCCTTTGGCCGCCCATGCCAGTTTGATCAACCACGTTCATCAACTCAACCAATCGACCAACCTTTTCCCGCTGATTGGTCGCCCATGCCAGTCCGATCGACCTACATCATCGGCTCAACTGATCGACCTCCACCAGTCCGATCTTATCGATCAACTCCATTTCAATGTTGCATGATTGCATGTCTATTTCATATTGCTTGCATGAACACATTCACTGTTGTACCCCTTGGTGCATCTGTGAGCATATGCCCCCATATGGTGGGTCAATGCCCTCTTTAGGCACAACACTTGGTGTCCGTTCCTTGTCATTTTCATATGTCACCATATATCAAGTCTTTCATGTTTGCATTTGCACTTGCGCACCTTTGCATGTTCGTTTGCGTAGCATACCAGGTGTTTGCATGTTATGTGTTTGTGATTTGCATTTAAGTCACTGTTCCTACTTACACATCTTTAACACTTACGTGTTTTTTTTGGAGACGGCTTACGCACCAAGCCTACCCATTGTGTGGTTCTCCACTAATAAGGACCAAACTCAACTCGAATCCCACGTGTCATTCTCAAATTACTGCCACCTCGACACTCTCACTCCCGAGTCACTGCCTCCTCAGCACAACTCATCCATATTTGTGTTGTATGTTTTGCATGCACGCTACCGCACAATCCGTGCATTTGTCATTGGTATTTGACACTTTATACTAGTGTCGAATGTTTGTTATCTCATGACAACACTGTGCATTGTCACACTACACTGGATCATGTTGCTTTTGCATGCGTTCTCTGATAATCTCTATGATGAAGCTGGCTTGTTAGATGATTGTCCCTCTGTTGGTCACAATGCGGTAGCTAGTATTGCCCGCGAGGATGTCTCGGCGGGCATACAAGTAATCACACTGTGGACCATCACGTACATATTGTGTTAACGTTCCAAGAGAACTAACAAGTGGTACTTAAAATTTTCATTTCTTAGGACCTATTTTAAAGTAAAAAAAAATTTTTTTATTACATACACATCAAATTTTCCTAAATCTATTTTGAAATTACTTACATATTTAGCTTAGATCGTATATGAGATTAACCTTTTAAAAGTATTCCATAAAACCTACATCTAGTGACACCTCTTAGAATCCTTGGATTCTTAGAATGGGGTTGGAGACGGCAACCCCGGCAAAACATATGTCTGCCTTTGTTTTCGTCATTCTTTTTCTCTTTTTTTATTTTAAAAGGAGTCGCCAGCTTATCAGTCATCGTATACTTCCCATGGTCGAATAAATCTCCCTCCCGAATCAAATAAGTGATTCGAAGAGGAGAGGAACCGATTAAGAAGGGACATACGACAAAGTGACAAACAAGAGAAAAGAAAAACATGGAGAGTCTACGTGCGATAAACCTCGCAAGGATAAGTCAAGCATGTCCGCCCAAACAAGATCGTGCAGAGGCACCTTGAACCAATATCCGCGAAAGAAGTATCTACGTAGACTACCCATAACCAGAGAGTCAAGTGTATGTACCTGTTATGGGGTCAAGAGCACTCCCAGAGGAACATATTCCTACTGGTTAATTACATCTTGGGGATACCCAAGAATACTCTCGATAAAAGGAGTTTCGCTTTATATTATCATAGACCTGGGGTATAGGCAATCAAAGGGAGATTATTCCGTATGGGAAAGTCCCGATGCTTCAAAGCTCTCGCTAAGCCATCGGGCAGAGAATGAGTCTCTCACATCCCAAATGGGGTAGCGGCTCATCAGCATACGAAACCCACATAATAACCTAAATCATCTTGACGGGGTATCCCAACACGTCAAAGCACGTCCGGGCCATAAGGGCAGGAGGACAAATCGTCGTATCCCGAACGGGCGGCAGCTCATCGGCATCAGGCCGTCAAAATGATATCAACGAAGTCAAGGAGCGAAAGGGCTCAACAGAGGTAGTTAAAGGAAGGAGGGAGTAATCCTAAAGGGGTAGAGGTAGCCAAGTCGGGGTACCACAGACCCGTCATCCCAAGCAATGGGACCCTAAGTCTACCCGAACGTGAAGGTAGTCGACCCAACACATCCTGAGATCCCCGGTCAGCAATCCGAGAATTGCAATATCCACGGGGACCTCGGTAGCCCTAAGGTCAAAGGAAGGAAACTCTATCCTATGACTATAGCTGGAGCTCCAAGAGGTGGGTCTCACACCTGCCAAAGTGGCAAGGATGCCTCAGGAAAGAAGAGAAAGGGAGGTTCAGCTACAAAGCTGCAAACGCTCCAAACAAAAGGACTTACACCCCGTCCGGGTCGGGGAGCCTTCTAACACCCCAGGCGCACTAGACAACCACCTATAAAGGTATGTCTGGGCCGGTCCGATTGGAGAAGCACGGGGACTCCTCCTCGGGACATGCAAATATGAATGCAGTTATCTAGAGCGGTCCTTAAGTAATGTGGAGGCCCTATTAGTATGACTTGAGTGATAGCCATGCAATGCAACCCATTTAAAATCCGGCCCGAAGGCCATGCAAGAAAGTAAAAGTGCATATTTTAAAATCTTGAATATTTTAATCCTAAAATTCATTTATCTTGAATATTTTATTAGGATTTTTAACATATAAAGTTTACAATTTTAGGGTCCTTAAAGAGCCTAAATGATATCGCGAAATCTCAGATCACAGAAAGAAACAAGGAAAACACATGCAGGCATGCAAATATGCAATAAAAGCAAGAACGAAAGCACTCCATAATAAAATAAAAGAGGCCAAAATGCCGCTGGACCGGCAACATAATCCAGAAAAAGAAAAATGCGGCCGAACTCCGCATATACATGTCCGATCCTAATTCTATACATCAATATAAAAATGCAGAATTAAGATACGGGGCACGAACATCTGCTCCTAGTCCCCTCCACGTGGATCCCGCGCAAAACGCCTCGGAACCCATGCCCGTATCTTATTTCTGCTACAGGACTCTCCTAGACTCTAAAAGTACAAAGAAAAAGAAAAAAACTCAATCCTGCATGAAAATAAGTGTTAGCGGGAAAGCTCACATGCAAATGACGTATAATGAGCCATGCTTTATAAATGGGGGAGCTAATAGCACCTGCAAACAAAAATGTCAGAAATCATCACTCTCTCCCCCATAGCGGTACTCGTGTGTGTGTATAAATAAGCATGGCTCCCTGCGAAAAGCGCCCTAACACACTACCATACATATGAATCATGCAATCACATCACGAGCAAAGTGCGGAAGAAAGATACACGGCTAGGGCAACCAATCCATCAAAGAACAATAGCCAGGCATCAAAAAGACTACCTAGCAACCTAAGTCCTAGCATAGCACACCATCTAACGAAAGTGCACAAACCTAATGCCTAAGTGCGGGGTAAGTCTGGGTATAGTATGACTTTGACGAGGTCGCCATACCGGCCCCATCCTAAAGATCTGAAGGATCTAAAGGGCGTCACGAAGAGGGATGACACAAGTTAGATCCAATGGATCCTTAGCACAGTCATACTTGTGTCAATCCCGATGACTTAATTCGCATTGCTCATTGGGATCAACCCAACAAGCAATGCTCGTTAAGGCATCGCGACCGACACAGGGTTACTCTCCTAACGAGTAGGACAAGCCATCGAGGAATGGGTAAGCAAACAGTCATGCAAGAAGCCCACATTGTGATTGCTCGATTGAAGTACGAAACAATCACAATGGGCGCCCAAAAGGGCAAGCACACACATCATGCAAAATGCAAGGATGCTACATGCAAAGAGAATGCACCAAAGTGGTGATGGTGAGTATACCATAAAGGCAGTGACTCGAAAAGAGCGGGCATGCCGTGAAGGCGAGCGGCCGAGGGATGGGTATGCCAAGGAGGCGAGGACCCGAAGGTGGGCATGCCGTAGTGGCGACGGACGAGAGGTGGGCATGCCGTAGCGGCAGCGGCCCGAGCAAATGAGTATGTCGAGGAGGCAGTGACTCGAAGGTGGAATAATTCTCACTAGGGAGAATCATAAAAGTGCGGTGCAAATGCAATTGCAAAAGCAAAAGCAAAAAAAAAAACAGAATAAGGTGCAATATGCAACCAGACCAACATGCACATGCCAGAAAACATGCAATAAAATGCAAAAGCATAAAAACATGAGTGATCGGTCGACCGGACCGTGGTGGCTAGTCAGACCAAAGAAATGGGTGGATTAGTTCGGGGTAACCAATCCGACCCTAAAGGATAGGTGATCGACTTGGGGCAGTCGATCAAACCCAACTGAGGATCGGGGATCGGCCCGGGACGGCTCGATCAACCCAAAGTGCTCATGCGAACATGCATACAATGCAACAAATGACCACATGCAAAAATGCAACAAGATGATTCATGCACATGCGATGAAACCCAAACGGTCGACGACACGTCGAACCCGTCCTAACGACCTCACATAGGTACCTGGTGGTCGACGCACTCGGACTCGCGGCATCGCCGCCTCCAGCTTTGGCGTGGCTATGTAGAGGTTTCCCGCTCCGATTTCTCGTAGGGAAACTCTCCACCGTTCGTAGGGCGGACTAGTTACAAAGCTTTTTTCGCTCTACGAACACCCCGATCTTATAGGACGGACTAACTACAAAGCTTTTCCCGTCCTCTAAGATCGAACTCAACTAATCCCTCCAAGGGAGATTAGGAGCGTCAAAACCGTGGGAAATCGGGATTCCAACCCAGCGGGACTAAAGCCTAAAGCTTACAACAGGAAATCGCTCGGCTACGAATAGGACTGGTCAACGCATAGGATTCCTAACCTACGGCTCACTCTAGGTAAATCAACGATCCATCACATAGGCACGTCGACACGCCAACTCACGCTGGCGCACGCACCCCGTGTGGGCGATCGAACCCACACTCCTAGACCGGACTAAACCTAGGGTCGGCTAAGGGACGAGAAATCTCACCACGCGAGACGGTTGAAGACGCGTTCTCTTTATCGCTGAAGAAGAGCCCTCGATTCCGGCGAACCGCCGGTGTTCGGTCCGTGCGCCAACGCACCTCGCAATAAATCATGCAACGAGGAAAATACGACGCAATGAGGGCAAGAGACACACCTCGCAACAAAACCACGCAAACAAGGGAGGAATACGTGAGGCTTCGCGAGAGGAAAGAGGGGCGAGTGCTCACCGGCGCCGGAAGAATCGCCAGCGAGGAAGGAGATCCAGCGGCGAGATCGGCGGCCCGAGGTGCGGCGAGTTTCGGCTAGGGTTTGCTAAAAATGGATGGTGGCTGGGCTGTTTCGCGATAGAATCGGGAGAGAGAGAGAGGGAGAAACGTTATATTAAATAGGATAATATAATATTATTTATATATATTATATTATAATAAAAATAATATTATAATTATCATTCACGAAATTTTATCCCGTGCACATCCTCGCAGCGAAGTGGATGTCCTTCCTAGCTAAAATCGACGTTCCGAACGCACTGGCGCAGTCCGTTTAGTCATCCGGAGTCGTTCAGGCCGTTCGGGCCACTTTCTGAGCAATTTAGCCAAAAAGGATAATTCACATATTTTAAGCCCACCCGCGACATCGCAGCAAAATGAACATCCTCCATAGGTAAAATCGACGTCACAGACACAATCGTGTGATCCATTTCGTCATCCGGAGTCATTCGGGTGATTTTTGATGATCAGACTAAAAATGATAATTTGCACAATTTTTACCCCGCCCGCGAAGCCGTGGCAAAATAGACGTCCTTTCTAAGTAATATCGATGTCTCGGACACACTCGCGTGGTCCGTTTCATCGCTCGAGGTCATCTGAACAAGCTCGCAGGTGGATGAGCCAATTTGAGCTAATTTCCCGCGCGACGCTTCGAGTAACACCTGTCGACCCTGGTATGCTCGAATGGACACCCCATGCATGTAATATATAAAAAAAATGATGCCAACAAAGGATCCCCAACAAGTGTGGTGCGCCGCTGAGGCACAGTGCACTTGTTGGAAGCATCCTTAAAAGACAGCATCTCTTGGTAGTCGAGGCGACATCCCAAGAAAAGAGTAAAAGAAACCTCGACTGTGCTAGATAAACCGGACATGGTATGGTCAAGGGTGTGGCTAATCAGCCGTGACCGGTCAACCATCAAAAATAGGTTCAGATGCCGTAAAGGCATAACCTAGGGGGGTGGTTCAGAGGCCGTGAAGGCATGACCAAACACAGTGGTTCAGGGGCCATAAAGGCATAACCACAAAATAGGTTCAGAGGCCTTAAAGGCATAACCTAGGGGTGGGTTCAGTGGCCGTAGAGGCATGACCCAAGGAATGTCTGAAGAAGGAATACTCTCATAAATGAACCGGCCCAAAAGGGACATGTGGTCCGAGAAGTATCGAAAGGCTAATGAGTCAGATACGACAATATGTCCTCATTGTCGGCATTATTTTTAGGTTGAGTGTCGTATTTTGAAAAGGGGTCGCCTACAGAAGTTGTCGGCGAATTTTAATTTAATTTAAATATAGATATAATTTAGAAAGTAGTATTTGATTTTGAAAATAATTTTAAATTTGAATATTTTAAGATATGAAATCAAACCGATCTCACATCCCAAATAGTTTATATAAACGAGCACCGCATCACAAACCGTGTATCTATCCCTAAGGATAAACACACTGCTTGATGGTGGGGCTCGGTTAAATAAACTAGAAGATTTGTGACATCCGTTTGGTCCGCGAACCAATTTTATAAGCCGACAAATTCCCTCGCTTAATATGAAAACATTAAACAGGGTTTATATTACTCAGGTTCTTTAAAATTCCCTATAAGGGCAAGCCCCTATAGTTAATTACATCTTAAGTGACGGGAATCACCTAAGAAAACTCTCGATAATAATCAATAATTCTGCTCTCAAGAATTTCAAAGTTTAAGTTTTCAAAGAATTGAATTTTTTGAATCTCAATAGGGAATGGATCGAGTTTGGAATATTTTATTTTGGGAATTCAAAGGAAGAAAAGTAGGAGAAATTACGGATTCGAAGTGAACTTCGATAATCTCCCGACTATCCTATTGTTTGGCTTGGATTTAGGAAGGTCCTAATGTTTATTTAGTATTTTGATCCCGCCAATTTTAATTAATTAGGACTTATATTCGTATGATAAAATCATACAAATAGCCTCGAAGATGTGAGGGTTTATATCGTATCTGACGACTACCTCGGAGTCCTAAGACCGGTTAGGGCTTAATTTGCAATGCAAATGCCTAACGAAGAGTCGAGGATTTATGTTGCACTAAGCAAACTACCTCGAAGTCCTATGGCTTTGTTGTTCAATTCTAGGAAAGTTTTGTCGAAGTAGGTTCAAGTTTTGCCGACGACGATGGCCGTGCTCGCCCACCATGCTCCGAGCTCCTTGTTGTTGCAGAGGTTTAGTTTTAGAAATTATAAATCGTGGATGAGAAAAGTGTTTTGGTTTAGAGAAGTCTTAATTTCCAAGTGTTTTTTGTGTTTTAATTAAAACAAATCTTAAAGTTGATTATAACAACACCTGCTAAGATCCCACTGCTCCATCCTTCCGCATCATTATTTTTATCGGATTCACTTAGTCCGTATGAATTTGCTAAACTCAACTCGAATGAGTTCCACACTTTCATTTAGACGCGGGAAATCCCGTTAGCAACACGTAGGTTACATCATCCGAGGTATTCCCGATCATCCAACAAGACGTTTTAATTTAGTTGTAGTTGTAGTTTTGTGGTTTTATTTGTGATTAAATTTTGAGTTGTTTTATATTTTGAATGTTGTGGCGGTGAATTTTATCTTGTAGTGTCTTTTAATTTAGTTATGGGTTTCGGCTTTAGGGACTATCCTAAAGGTGTGGGTTTTCATGCAACCGTTGTTTATCATGCAAGAAAAATAAGTGCGATGCGATTAAATAAATTACCGTAAGGTAAATCGCAATAAAATAAAAGCGTACCTGGAGGGTCTTCCCGTCATCCCAAGCTGCACTTAAAACACAGCTAGAATATTTAAGCAAGTTCCTAGGTAAAGCTAAGGTAAGGGTTATGGTTTTCTACCAAATTCCTAATCCTATAGCTAATCATTTCCTATGACGTCTACAGTTCCTCGTGTTTTGGTTCGAAGACGATTTTCTTCATCAAATAACAATTAAGTTCAATTGTTCTTATAAATATCCTATCATATCGAGGAAGTGCTTAAGAAGAATCTTAAACATCTTTTCAATATTTCTAGGATTGTTTTAAGTCCAAGAGAATTTAATTATGTAAATGAATCGATCGTCCGAGGTTTTCAAGTTTTGTTAACTTGCTCGATGAACTAGGATATTCGAATGTCCTATAAGTGAAGTAACATTTCATTTAACACTCCATTTAGGAGTTACAATAGTAAAAGCTCCTAAGGGCAAAATGATATTTAATGATTTGTGATTCAAATTTAAGTTCAAATTAATGATTTAAGTTTGGAATAGTTGTTCAAGTTTATCTTAGATTTATTTTTTGAATTCTTCATGTCTTTATATTTAATTTAGTTTAATTTAATTTAACTTAATTTAATGTAATGTGGTTTAATTTAAATTAATTTAACTTAAGTTAATTTAATGTAATATGATTTAGTTTAATTTAATTTAATTTAATTTAATTTGATTTAATTTAGTTTCAATTTAATTTAATTTAATTTAATTTAATTTAATTTAATATAATATAATATAATATAATATAATATAATATAATATAATATAATTTAATTTAATTTAATTTAATTTAATTTAATTTAGTTTAATCTAATTCTTAATTTTTAATTTAATTTTTAATTTTAGAGGAATTTGTTTTAAATAATTTAACTTTAATTTAATTTAATGATTAAGTCTTTTAGCATTTTAAATCTTAAACTTGAATTATCATTTTAATTAGGAATTAAACATTAATGAAATGATTAATTTAGGGATTTTTTAAATTAAAGAATAAATTTCTTCCTAATAATATCCCTATTTTAATAATTCCAATTTCATTATTCTTCCAAATTTAATCAATTATTTAATTAAAGTTTAATCATTTTAAATTGCTTAATGGGTTTCTACCCTTCAATTATTAAATTTCAATCATCCAAATCAGATTAGGATCAAATATTTTACTTGTTAATTTTTTATTAAACCTAAAGTTTAATTAAGGATTAAAAAAAATTTAATTACCACTTTACCCTTTAAGCTTAATAATTTCATAACTCACTAAATTGAACTCAAATGAACTTGAAATTTTTATGTGACTTCACTCATATGTCAATAAAGACATGAGAGGAGAAAATGTGATTTTTCTGTATTTAATTTATTTATATAATTATTTTTGGTAGAAAATAGAGATTTCCAAGGAAAATTTAACAACATGACCAAGGGAAAGTTTCTGTCCTTAAGAAAATTAGGGGACATTCCCAATGACCAGAGGACCACTTGGACCAAATTTTGTGATTTTTTGAATTATATTTTATTTATTAGAATTATTTTAAGTTCTGGAGTATTAATTAATTTAAAAATAGAATATAAGTTGAAAAATGAATTTCATAATTTTTAAAATTCCCTCTGATATCAAGGATTCTAGAGAACCAAATTTTACAATTTTCTGATTTTTCTTTGATTTATTATAATTATTTTGGTGAAAATGCTAGAAAATACATTTTTTAATTTTAAAATTACCCTAGTGCTTTAAAAATTAATATTTCACCAAATAGGCCTGAGAAAAATATGGGGTTTGTTCCTAGGTGATTAAAATTCAAAATGTGATATTTTGGTGAATTTTATTATTTTTGTGATTTTTATTATTTTTTAATTATTAAAAATATTAAAATAATATTAAAAATCAACTTTTTTAGAAAATTGAAATTTTAATTTTCTTAAATTCCCCTGATATCAGAGAGGCTCCAAAACCAATTTGGTGAATTTTTGAAAGATATTTTGAAAGTTATGGATTTTTAAAGTTTAAAATGACTAAATGGCTTAATCAACCCATTTAAGTAGGGTAAACCAAGTTCAATTGACTTCAAATTTTTATGGTGGGTTCCTCTGATCCTAAAGGTCAGTGGAGAATTGATTTCAAGTCAATTTGATGTGTGGTTAACTCTAATTAATTAGGGGTCTATTTTGGATGTTTAAGCCAATTAGGGTTATCTTAAGTGAATTAATCCAAGTCCTATTTTTCCTAGGGTTCTCCGGTCATAATGAACATCACCAAATTTTCCTAGAATTTATTTCACAACATGCTAATTTTTGGAATTAAAATACTCAAAACAGCAACATGCATTTGAAAAATAAATAACTTTTCATAGGATGACCTCCGACTTTGGAAAATTCAGGGAATGTTCCCAAATTCAGTAGGCTTCAAAAGCCCTATGGTCTCATGCCATGGTGAATTGTATTCATACATGGAGAACTAAATGTATGCAGAGAGTAAATAAATTATAAAAAATAAAATACTTGATGAAATTAAATGATTTCTTTTCTACATTATTCTCCTCCGTTCACTCGAGCAAGAGGGTATTTTTATTTTATTTTTCTCGATTTTCCTACACAAAGTTATGAATTTTCCAAGTTTAAGGAATTAAATAAATAGAAAATACCCCTAATTTTCTATTTATCCGAGTCGGCGCCGCGTCATCCTCGGCATCTCCGAATGCACACGCGTCGCGCCCATTCGACGCCGCCGCTTGAGTCAGCAGCCCGGGCCCCGCGGTTCACGTACCATCTTCTGGTCCGACGCCATCTGAGCCGTCCGTCCGCGCGTGTATTGAATGGACGGCATCCGTTCATCGTTCCCGAGCGTCCTCACCCGAGAGCCGTCCACACTAAATCCCTAAGATCTCACTCGATACTCGATGGATTTTCGTGTTCTTATGCTCTATGGATTCGTCTCGAGAAGACGAACACATCCATACGGTTATCATGCATCGAAATTAAAGCATTTGAAATGGAGAATCTCCGAAGCTCGGGATGAAGAATTAGCTCATACCTTAGCTCCGAGAGGTGAAGCCTCGATCGGAGATGCTCGCACGTTCGTTGGAGCCGCAGGAGGCTAGGGATGAAGCCCTGGGATGTGGTGAATCGCCTGGTGTGATTTCCACCAAGGCCGATCACAACCTTTGGAGTCCGGAACAACCGGGTGGCCCGGAGATGGGACTTTTATCGGTGGACACCTTCTCTGGTCCGGTGAAGGTGTAGGACCAATCAATTCGAGGATCGATCCACCGCGGAGAAGTGTCCCGGTTTGGGCTTGGATTTCAACTCCGAAATCGAGCTCACAGAGAAGAAATGGTAGGGGGATTTCAGTGGGGATCAAGTGCTCTGTGTATGGGGAGTAGTCTGGAACAATTTTGGCAGAGTTTCCTTAAGGTTTTTTTTTAGCACCTCTCATGGCCGAGAGAGTGAGGGGTTTAAATAGGCATGGCTGGAGGCTCTCCCAGGGGGTGTTGAGGGCCGGGATCGACTCGCTCTCCGGCATGTGAAGAACAGCCACAATGGCCACTGGGGATGGGGCAGCTCAGCAGTGAGAATTCCAAAGTCGGCTCACATGCGAGCTCTCGGCCATGGTGTTTTCCGGCGACCGGGTGGCTGGCCGGCGAGCAAGGGTCACCCTCGTGGTCGGTGGTCGTGGTCGGGTGTTTAGGCAAGCAATCGGCAATGGCCAAGTGTAAAGGCCTCGATCCAAAATAGAATGGGGCATGGCTAGTTTTGGGTCTAAATGGGTCAACTCACCCATTCGGGCTTGGTGCACCCCTCAAGGTGGCTTTGGGTGTTGTGGGGGATCAAAGGGATCACTGGCTTGGCATGGAGAAGTCTCCATCCAAATATATTTGGATTAAATTTAGGTTTAGGTGAATCATGATTAAGGCTAATGAGCTTTAGGGATTAAGGAAAGGGTCCCTCCTTCCTACCCAATATGGTATGGTGGAGTGTCCAAGGCTCTCATGGCTCACATGTGGCTCATGCATGGCTTCATGGCTCACCTTTGGCTTCGGGGAAAGCTTGGTCAATTTCATGAAAATGGATTATAGGAATTTTTTGGTAATTTGATGGAAATTTGTATGGAACTTGATTTGGAATGATTTGATGATGAATTTAGGACTTAGGTATTGAGTTTAATTGAAAGTATGATGAGGGGAAATGTCATATGGGCTTTGGGACCAATTTTGGGCCTTTGGATGCGGTAAAGGATGAGCTTTTAAAATGGTTTAGGAAAGTGGGCTTTTGAATTTTAAAATGGATTTTGGGATGAAATTTTGGTAAAGGCTTGGGCCAAATAATTGTTGAGTTTGGTTTAGGGATGTGTCATGAGTGGTTTGAAACAAATTTGAGGTGATTTGGGTTTGAATTGGGTCGGATATGGCCTTTTGGCAAAGAGGCTAAGGTGGGCCAAAATGGGCTACCATGGGCCAAAGTTGGGCTAGAGTTGAAATTGATGTAAAATTAATGTTGGGAAATGTTTATGGGAGTGTTTCAAAGAGGTTTTGGCTTTGGTTAGGTTTTGATTTTGGGATTTGGGCTCATTCTGGGCTAGGTTTGAGGTTTAGGTCAAAATTGGGCTTTTTGATTTGGGTTGAATTTGAGTGGGGTTTGGGTCTAAATTTTGGGCAAATCATGTTAGTGTTTTGTTTATGGGGATGTCAAGGAGGGTTTAGAAAAGATTTGGGGTTAATTGGAGTTGAATTGGGTGAGTTTGGGTTAGGTTTGGGTCATAGGTCCAAATCGGGCTTTAAGGCCAAAAGTGAAATTGGATCCCAATGCCAATCAAATTGGGCTTGGATTTGGTCTAGATTGGTTTTGGGGATGTTGAATTGAAGTTTAGAATTGAATTGGACCAGAATTTAGGTCAATTGGGTAGGTTAGGTTCGACATCGGGTTCACTTTGGGTTAAAATAGGTCAAATTGGGGGTTTTGATAAAAGTGGGGTAAATTGACAAAATTGGCCCATGGTGTAGTTGAACAAAATAAAATTGGGAATATTTGGGATTTTCTGGAATTTTCTGGGAATTTTCTGAATTTTTGGATTTTTTGGCTAAGAGGGGTATTTTGGGTATTCGAAGGGTATTGGGAGGTATTTTTGGAATTTTTGGTATTTTTGGTTATGGATGATCAGTTTGAGTGATGTGGAAATGTTTGGGAATGATTTTGGAGAATTTTGGGTGATTTGGAAATTTTTGAGAAATTTGGCTATTCGAGGCTTTGGGTAGTTGCAGGTGTTGGGTCCCGGGGTCAAAAATCGAAAATTTGGAAAATTGAAGATTGGGTGAATGTAAGTGGAGTAAAATCATTTTGGTTGAGCCATGAAGCCATATCAAGCCCACATGAGCCATGAAGGGACTCATTCGAGGCATTCACTATGTTGTTCCTAACCCTCTTACCCAAGGGCTTAGGGGTTAAGGACCATCCATGTGAATCATCTACATGAGTCGAGAGGTCAAGTCGGGTATGGGTGTGTTTTAGGAGGTGTATGGAAGTGTAGTGTATGTGTAAGTCAGCCCCTTCATCGACCAGGCCACCTGGGCGATCCTAAGGCCAAAGAGTCCTATAGAACTCATCCTTTTAAACTTCCACATTCGATTTCAACCCTCTAGGTAATTAGGGGTCTACGATCAAGTTTGTGGAGTTTGCAGGAGTTAAGAAGTGGTTTTAAATTCTAGATGGTGGATCCCAATTCTAGTCCTCTAAGATAGTCAAAGGAAAAGCCTAAGGCTAGATCCTAAGTACTAAAGAGAAGAAGAGAAGACCTCATCAAAAATGAGGTCAACAAATGGACTCCCAATAGGTGTGGTGAGCCGACGGAGCACACCGCGCGTATCGGTGTTGGCCGAAGCGATCAACAAAACCAACACGGATGTCCAAGTAACAAACTTAGGACGAAGTAGAAGAGTTTCCGCCGGGGAGTGTCAAGTATATCTCTAAGACCGGAGATTCCCGAACTCTCGCCTGGGAAAGGAAAAGGAGGTGAATTCCAAATCACAAGATCCGGGGAAATTTCGATTTAAATCTTTGTTTCAGTCTAAGTTTTGATGTGTGAATTCAGATTTCAACTCGAGTTTCAATTTAGATTGAAGTCTTGTTAAGATTAATTTTGAAGGGATTTGATTTGAAATGAAAATTGGAATTTTGAGGTTTTAGATGCAACATCTTCAACCCCAAAAGAAGATCGAATCGATTGGATTGGATCATTACAATGAGGAAAGATCTCGTAGTAATGCGGTATTGGATGTAAAATCCCTAACCTCAAGAGTTTGAATTTGATGTATTTCATTGCGATAGGGAAATGATCCTAAAGCAATGCAATCTTGGATGTCAAAATCCTCGACCCAAGAGTTTGAATTTGATGTATTTCAGTGCAATAGGGAAAGAATCCTAAAGCAGTGCAGTCTTGGATGTAAAATCCTCGACCCAAAAGTTTGAATTTGATGTATTTCAAAGTGCAATAGGAAAGAATCCTAAAGCAAGCGGTCTTGGATGTAAAATCCTCGACCCAAAAGTTCGAATTTGATGTATTTCGAAGGCAATAGGGAAAGGATCCTAAAGCGAAGGCAGTCTGGATGTAAAATCCTCGACCCAAAAGTTTGAATTTGATGTATTTCAAAGTGCAATAGGGAAAGAATCCTAAAGCAATGCAGACTTGGATGTAAAATCCTCAACCTCAAGAGTTTGATTTCGATGTATTTCAGATGCAATAGGAAAGAATCCTAAAGCAATGCGGTATCGGATGTAAAATCCTCAACCTCAAAAAGTTGATTTTGATGTATTTCAAGTGCAATAGGAAAGAATCCTAAAGCAAGGCAGTCTTGGATGTAAAATCCTCGACCCAAGAGTTTGAATTTGATGTATTTCAAGGCAATAGGGAAAGAATCCTAAAGCAATGCGATCTTGGATGTAAAATCCTCGACCCAAGAGTTTGAATTTGATGTATTTCAGTGCAATAGGAAAGAATCCTAAAGCAGTGCAGTCTTGGATGTAAAATCCTCGACCCAAAAGTTTGAATTTGATGTATTTCAAGGCAATAGGGAAAGAATCCTAAAGCAAGGTAGCTTGGATGTAAAATCCTCGACCCAAAAGTTTGAATTTGATGTATTTCGGTGCAATAGGGAAAGAATCCTAGCAATGCGGTCTTGGATGTAAAATCCTCAACCTCAAGAGTTTGATTTTGATGTATTTCGGTGCAATAGGGAAGGAATCCTAAAGCGATGCGGTCTTGGACATAAAATCCTCGACCCAAAAGTTTGAATTTGATTGAGGTTTGATGTGAGATCCGGAAAGATCGAATTTGAGATTTGAAATTTGATCGAGATTCGATTTAAGATCCGGAAGATCGAATTTGATATTTGATAGAGATTTGGAATCCGGAAAGATCGAATTTGAAATTTGATGAGATTCGGAATCCGGAAAGATCGAATTTGAAATTTGGAAGGATGAGTTCGAACTCGGTTGAAATTTGATTTAAAATTTGATTTGAAATTTGGAAGATCACATTTGAAATTTGATTGAGAATTTGATTTAACATTTATGTTGATTTTGTTTATCTTTTAATGATTCAAATTTTATTTTATCGTTTATTTAATGTTCATGTGAATTTGGTGTTTGTCATTCATTCATTTTTTTTTTTTAGATTTTTTTTTTAAGGAAAGTTTTCTTTTATTCTCTTTTTTATTCCTTTTCTGTTCTTTGTTCGAAGTTCATTTAACTTTAACGGCGTTTCCCAATCAATTTGCACAAAAGAGGTGAAGGCCAAAAATGTGACATGGTCACTTTCATTCCAATCATGTAGAAGATACATCATACATCTTGATCCGGAATATATTTCATACAATCCATGTAAACTCAAAACGGATCGTGTATGATCTTTGTCGATCCATCCAAAGAAGCATCCGTCAAAATCCATGTCCGAATAGTGGGGTACATGGTCAATAACATCACCTTCCAAGCCATCCTCGGCAAGGATGCCGTATGGATGTACATCGGAGGTGTGATATTTTCCATGTAACTCACAGCTCGTAAGGCCGAGGCTCTCTAGCTCCGGTCCGGCCGGAAATGGTAAGGTGTCTTCCCGTCGTCCATCCTTCCGAAAGTAACCGAGATCCGCTTCACCGGTACCCCCGGTATGCAATGCTTAGCGATATCTCGCTCCGTTGCTCTTCGGCATCATGACTGGAACCTACCGGTAGAAGGTATCTTTACCGGCCCTCGGAACTCACCCGGGCTCCGTTATCCGGAGGTCGGATCCGAACATGATATTACACTCGTTCGGAAAAGAGACCGTGCGTAAAGGTCCGACAAAGTCGTGGTGATCTATGTGCGGGGTATGCAGTCACCCCGTTTGTAGATGTTAATAATGCAGTATCGGGTATGCAACTGCGCAGCGATACTCTCCATGTTATCAATCTCTTTACCATTCTCTTGATGACCGATGGCATCGGATCCACTCGCCCATGACGCGAGTATTCCCGGTGGGTTTCCCTTCCCGTCTTCCGCAAAGTTAGTAACAAGATCCACATTGTATTGTGATTCTTCCTTTCCCCGGCATCCATCTCCGGGGTTCCGAGTATGTGTTTTCCCTTAGGCGGCCCGCTCGGCCCATTCTTTTCAAATCCCGGATGCAATCCACGATTTGTCGCCGTTCATACTCCGAGAATACGTCCGTATGTAGTTCGAGGCCCTCCAAGTATATTGATTCTTCTCGCCTCTAATTCTCTCGAAGTATTCAAAGGTTTTCTTTTCAACATTCCGCATTCTCTCCAGCTCGTATTCCGGAATGATCCGCGGATGGCGAGGCCCGGTGACATATCGTGGAATATACGGTTCAATCCCTTCACGTTCTCCCGCATACCTTGGCTCCTCGGGGATGATGCTTGTCGGGACATCCCCCGGGTTGCTTCGCAACAAGGTCATGCATCATCGGTGGTTCTATCCGGTGGCGTGGTAGCCTTCTTCTTCTTCGATCTTCCGGAGATTTCCCCGGTTCTTCTCGTCATCCTAGGAGCCGGCCTCCTTTCTTCGAGTTCCCGGTGAACCGGTGTCCTCGAAGTGTATGCACCGACATTAGCAACTCGTCTCGTCGCGCCGGTCCGCGGCTAGTTTTGTTAACATCTTACGGATACGACGATTCTTATTTCTTCGTTGCGTTGCTCGTGAGAGTAGCTCTTCGAACTTCTTGAACGTCCGTGGGCGCGGCGCCGACAAGCTCGCCCTCTGCCGTAGCGACTACGTACTTCATTTTATTATCTTCTTCAATGTTTGCCTTTCTTTTCTTGTTCGTCTGGATTGGTGGCTCGGGCCACCCACTTTCATCATCGTCTGATCGGCGCTTCTTCTCGGTCAACGGGGACCCGGTCACTTTCCTCGTATCGTAGGCCCGCTCGGTGCGAAATCCGAGTCAATCTCGATTATCGCTCCATCCTTCACCCTCTTTTCATCGAGTGCAAGGCTTACGCCATTTTTAAAGTTCAAGACCAACCGCCCGTTCGACATTTCCCCGCGAAAAGACAAGGAAAAGGATCGGGTCGTACTTAAGAACAAGAACATTAAGAAAATGTTTATTAAAGACATTTTTTATTATTCTTATATTTTTAAACTTAACGAGAATGAAGTGGGATAAGATCGAGAAAGAGATTTTGATTTGGAAAAGAAAACAAGGAAAAATTTATTATCGAGATTTTATTTATTTTAGCACATTTTTGTTATTTTTGGGTTCGGACTCAGATCATAAGTAATCACTTCACCCGTGCTTCTAGGGATGGAAATTTCATTCCTTCGAAACATCGAGTAGCGTAATATTTTTTCAAGTATCGTCCATTGATCGGAAGCATATGTCGTTCTCCTTGGCAGTTCACTAGCTGGTAGGAGCCTCCTGAGTAGACTGTCTCAACCACAAACGGTCCTTCCCAAGTGGGTTCAAATTTTCCTCCTATCTTGCGGTGTGCAAGGATAGGTCTTTGAGAACGAGAACTAAGTCACCAACCTTAAAGGTTCTCGGGCGGACCAGTCCGTCATGGGCTTGAACCATCTTAGCTTGGTATAGTTCTAAATTCTGCTGCGCCGCAAGTCTCTTCCCTTCCGGGCTCTCTAATTCTTCGAGTCGTAATTTGGCGTTCTCTTCATCGTGAGTTTGTTTGCAACCGCAATCTCGAGTGAAGGAAGCCTGGACTTCTAAGGGTAACACTGCCTCGGACCCATACACCAGAGCGTAAGGTGTAGCTTGAGTAGGAGTTCTGAAAGTTGTCCGGTAGGCCCATAAGGCTTCTAACAACTTCTCGTGCCAATTTCTCTTATTATCGTCCAAGATTTTCTTTAAAATTTGAACGAGAGTTTTATTAAAAGCTTCAAGCAAGGCCGTTTGCTCTTGGGTAGTAAATCGTCGAATATCGCCGATCGATTCCGTGTCTCCCGACAAAATTGTTGATTTGTGTGCTTCGAATGCCGACCCATTATCCGAGATGATTCGCGCGGCACCCCGAAACGGTAAACAACTTGGTTCTCGAAAAATTGTAGTACATGATGTGCTTTCACTTCTCTAAGTGGAACCGCCTCCGCCCACTTGGAAAAGTAATCTGTAGCCGCAAGAATGAAGCGATGTCCTTTCGACGATGGTGGTTCTATTGGACCCACTATATCCGTGCCCCAACATTCAAATGGCCACGATGCAATTGTCGGATGTAGCACATTTGGAGGTTGGTGTAGAACCACTCCGTGCACTTGGCACCGATGACGGCTCTTGGCGATTTTCATGCGATCGGTCATCATCGAGGGCCGGTAGTACCCTAGTCTTTTAATTTTCATTTTCATTTTCGAACCCGACCGGTGAGCGCCACGCGAGTCCCGAGTGTATCTCCTTAACAATTTCACGGGCCTCGGACCCGCTTAGGCACCTTAGCCACATTTGATCGAAAGACCTCTCTGTATAACGTGTTGTTTATTAATGCGTAGGACGAGTTCTTTTCTTGATCTGATGGGCTAACGACCTATCATCTGGTAGTTTTCCTGTTTGCAAGTAATCTATTAATGGTTGTCGCCAATCTTCTGTGTTTTCTGTCACTGTTGCAACTGATTCTTTTTCTTTTTCTAATTTGTGTATTGTGTCTATGTCGAACCGTGATAGGACCTGACGTCCATGAACCGACACTTCCACTGATTCATCTTGCAAACAGGCAAATTCTTTTGCGAGACGGGCTAGCGCATCTGCTAAAGCATTTTCTTTTCTGGGAATTTTGTAGATCGTCACATTCGGAATCTGTTCCAACAGCTGTATGGCATACTGGAAGTATTGCTCGAGTCTTGGTTTTAAAATTCTGTATTGTCCGGCGATCTGTTGGATGATTAATTGCGAATCCCCGTAGATGTTGATGTCTGTTATACCCATTTGAATGGTTAATTCCGAGTCCGTTATGAGGGCTTCGTATCTCGCTTCGTTGTTCGTACACGGCTCCGTCAAGTGGTAGGAGTATCTTAACATCCCCCGCTCCGGTGTTATAAAGATTAGCCCGATTCCCGCCTTACCGGCACTATCACTTGCGATTCTTCGTCTTTGTGCGTCGAAGATGCTCCGTCGAAATATAATTCCCAACGTCGATCATCAAGGTCTTCTAGGTTCATTATTTGTTCATCCGGCAAATCGTCATCGAGAGGAGATTCGCCGCGAAGGGTGTGCTTGCAAGGAAGTCTGCTAAGACTTGTCCCTTTACGGCACGGAGAGGCACGAAAGTTATATCGAATTGCAATAATATCATCGACCATCCGGCAAGTCCGCCGAAAGCGTTGGGCGGGTCATCAAGTATCGCAATGGATTAAACTTCGAGATCGAGTTGACCTTATGAGAAAGCATGTAATGCCCGAGCTTTTGAGCGGCGAAGATCGGGGCCAAACAATGCTTTTCAATTGCGGGATACCTTATTTCCGCTCTGCGATAGAACGACGGCTTAAGTAGTGAAGAGCATTTTCTTTACCCTCATCATCGACCCTGGCTAACAGGGCTCCGAGAGAGTCGTCTAAAGCCGCGGTATAAAGTATCAGCGGTCTACCCGAGACTGGGGCTGCTAAGACAGGAGGTGTCATTAAGTATTGTTTAATGTCCTCGAAGGCCCTCTAGCATTTCTCTTCCCAAATAAATTTGGCGTCCTTTTTAACTAGTGCCGAGAAAGGTCGACACCTACTCTGACGGTTCGAGATAAAGCGTCGAAGATATGCCAACTTCCCTTGAAAAGATCGTAGTTGTTTTAAGGTTCGGGAGGTGGCATTTCTAAGATGGCTTTAATCTTTTCCGGTCGATTTCGATTCCACGATGTCGGACAACGAATCCTAAGAATTTCCCGAAGGTGACGCCGAAGGCGCATTTTAAGGGATTCATCTTAAGATTAAATTGTCTTAATCGTTCGAAAACAATTCTCAAATCATACAAGTGGTTGTCCTTTACTTTGCTTTTGATGACCACATCGTCCACGTAGCATTCGACTTGATTATGGATGAGATCATCAAAAATTCTTGTCATTGCTCTTTGGTAGGTTGCTCCGCGTTCTTCGATCCGAATGGCATCACCGTGTAGCAATATACTCCGATCGGCGTTCGAATGCCGTAAGTTTTTCATCTTCCGGAGCCATTTTTATCTCGGTTGTATCCCGAAGATCCATCCATGAACGAGAATATTTCATGTGTCGAAGCAATGTCGATCATTAATTCCGGGATCGGTAGAGGGAATTCATCTTTCGGGCATGCCTTGTTTAAATCTCTCGAAATCCACACAAATTCCGATTCGACCATTCTTCTTCCCGACCGGTACCACGTTGGCTAACCAAGTCGGGTATTGTTCTTCACGGACAAATTTAGCGTCTCATTAGCTTCTTAACTTCAGCTATGACTTGTTGTTCGATTTCTAGACGCATTCTTCCGGGACCTTGTCCGACCGGAACGTGCGGGATCCACCCCTAGCTTATGGATTGCGACCTCCGGAGCTAAACTCGGCATCTCATCGTAGCTCCAAGCAAAACGATCTTTAAATTCCATTAATAACTCGATTATTTCTTCGAGTCTTCTTTATTGAGTAAGGAACTAACAAAGGTAGGTTTAGGCTCTTTGCTAAGTACCTAAGTTAACTTCCGTTAACTCATCTATCGTAGATTCGATTTCTTCTTCGAATTCGGTGGAGCGTCTCCAATTTGTAAATCTCCGAGTTCGTCCGTAGTTTCCATGCGGCTTTCATTAGATTCGCAAGTGACAACCAAGCAAAATTCGGTATCATCAACCGATCCTACCGTGCCGAATCCGAGACCATGTTTCGAGTCGGGTGGACGACCGGAGTTATTCCATAAATTTTCAAAACGTTGTGATTGACCTTTTGTCCATTGTCGAGGTAAGAAACCACGCCGAATTAAATTTTGAACACGGGGAGAGTACCACTCAAAAGGCAATTCCATTAATTCGATGAAGTAGCATCTTCAAGTTGTACATTATTTTCGGCTTTGGAGGAAGGAGCACCACGGTAGAATTTGATGGGCTTTGCACCACCGCTACGTACCTCTTCGACCTCCATACCCTCAATCTTATTAGAATGGATCGGAGTTAGGGTCATAGTATGTACGTAGTGGTTAATCTTCTCGTACATCGATTTATATTCTTCGTTTCTTTCATCTTCAATAGGGATTTTGAATTGCGGCTTCTTTCGACTTATTGTCGCTGCTTCTTGTTTGAATTCTTTTTCTTCTTCAGAACTATCTTCCCAATCGACATTGATGGTCGGTTTCCTCTGTCCAATCGTCCTAACGTCTCTACCACGACCTCGTCCCCGGCCTCGACCTCGGATGCGAGTTGTGGAGAAACCTTCACCATCTCGCCGTAAGGGAGTGGTGAGTGACTCGTTGGACTAGAACTTCGGAGTTCTTCGTTGTCCCGAACTTTCTTTGCTTCATTTGTTATGGTATCTCCGGAGAAGATCGTTTTCTTCGGTGGTGCATAATAAGTCGCATCCTCGTGGATTCCAATTTCATGTACGGAGAATGGTTGTAAGTCACCTTTGATGCACTCGTTCCCCTCCATCGTAGTATTCGATGCACCGATGTAGAGATGATGGTACCATCCCGTTTTCATGTATCCATGGTCGGCCCAAGTAGAGCGTTGAACGACGTTTCGAATCAATTATGTGAAATTTCGCGGTTGTCTTTGCTAAGTCACCGGTCTTCATTAGCAAGTGTTATCGAGCCGAGGGCTCTTTCTCCTTTCCGGTCGAATCCTCTTAATAACATTTTGTCCGCCTCGAGCTCGCGAGCATCAATTTCCAAGTATGCTAGCGTTCGAAGATTCATTATATTGATCGATGCTCCCGGATCCACCAATACTCCGGAGAGTGTAAATTTTCCGATTAGTAACTGAAATGTACAACGGTCGGTTGTGATCTACTGTTCCAAGTAGTAGGTCATCGTCCGTGAAGGTAACACCTCGTTGTTCCTTTAACGAGCAAACCTCATCTAAGGAATCTCCGACCATTTGAGCTAAGCAAATTTCCGGATCAAGTAAGGCCTTGATCAGAGCTTCTCTCATCTCCTTTGATAAGATGAGAGCATCATAAATGCTTAGTTTGGCCGGTAGTTTCCTAAGATGGAGCATAGCACGTTGTAGTCCACTTTATTTTCATGTGTCTCTCGCTTCTTCTCGAATGGGTATTTCTTCCGTCGGGGTTGGTTCTTCTTGAACAACCACCGCTTTCCTTTGTCCTTCGGACCCATTCTCGGAGGTAGAATTTTGCCACTCCTTAAGTTGACTTCGTAATTTCCTCCGAATCTATTGTTGAGCTTCGCGGTGTCTCTTCTTGAATCGGAATGACAGGCTCTTCCGGATTAGCTTCGAGTCCGAAGGCTCCAACTCTATCGTGACCGGAGCTCCTCGAAACTCGCAGATAGATTCGTTGCTTCGTTGAACTCTCGTAGCCTCCTCGATGGATGTCTTCTTCGTTATTCCGCTCGTCGAGATCGTGTATGATTTGAGAATTTTCGTTGGTATCGAAATCGATATCCGGATTATCGTTAGTTACGTAATCGTTAGAAACGATCAAAACGTAGCCAACGCCATCACCCTTATCATTATATGATCCCACCGAAGTGAGCAGATAATCATACAGAGTCAGGGGTTCGAGGGAATTCTCCCCCGAATCGGAAAAAACTATCCTAGGATAAGCAGCCCCTAGTCTAGCCTTAGGCGCCTCGGTCTTCTCTTCTTCGTCAATTTTCTTCTTTTCTTCAATCGTCTCCTGTTGAGGTGGTTCTTCTATCGCAAGTGATAGTACCGCTAACGGGTTTCGAACTCCGAATCGAAGCTCGCACCGAAGCGGTTCTGGATGTCGTCTAAAATCTTTTCGAAGATCTCGTCCAAGCGGTAGTCCATCCATCGTCGATCGTATAGGGATCTATCGGAATGATGGGATCGGTCGAGACAACATTGACGGAACCTCCTTTCCGGGATTCCTTCATGTACTCCTTCGGGATCGTTATATTCCCTTTCCGCGAGTTGTCATTGAGCCAACTTTCGAAGGTAATACAATCTTCTATCTTGTGCCCAAGCATCCGGTGGTAAGGGCAAAAGTTGGGATCACCTTTCTTGTCGACTTCTTCCGGTCTCTTAGGTTCCGGTAGTTGGAAATCCGGGGTCTTCATCAACCGCGGAACATTTTCGACGACTGCTTCATTCTTGAACGGATATTCTCTCGCTCAAAAGCTCCCTTAATGTACGTTGCGGACGAGGTGGTTGTTCATACTCGTAGCGATGACCGATAGCCGGGCCGGGGTTGTCGGTAATCTCTGTTGTGGTTGCTCGCGGCCGTTACGGTGGTATTTGCAGTCGGTTGCTTGCCTTTGTCAACTGCCGCAACGATCCCGGATTTCTTTTCAAAAGTCTTTACGAGCTTTTGTTTATCTGTTTTATAGGTGAAACTTAATTGCTTTGCCTCCTCTTGCAAGCTTCCGGCCTTGCTTAACAACTTCTCAAAAGTCTTAATAGTGAATCCCTTGAGGAGAAGTGCTATCGGGCCATGGATGCTTTTTAGTAAAATGCCGATCGCATGCTTCGTTCTTAGTAATCGTGGCTCACATTTCATGCTTAAGTTCCTCCATCGAAGTATGTAGTCCACCAAGGTTTCATTCGGCTTTTGTTTCTCTACCACTAAATCACCTATAGTGATGTGGTGCCGAGCTCCGGCGAATCGCTCGATGAAGAGGTTCTCTAGCTCCGAGAACGTCTTCACCGAACCATTCTGTAATTCCGCATACCGGCCGAAGGCGATTCCCGACGGATCGCCGACGAACCGTCGGAAGAGTAATGCATCGCTCCCTCCGGCATTGCAACAACCGGCACGAAAGTGTGCCACATGCCGTCCGGGGTTCCCGGCTCCGTCGAAGGTCTTCGAACGGAGGTGGTACGAAGCCTTCGGTATCGGATGGCGTCGAATTCTTCCGGGTAAGGTCTACCCGTCCGAATGGATGTCCCGCTCTTCGATTGTGCTAAGGCTTCTCGCACTTCGCCGTTCCACCAAGTTCTTGATATCCTTTTCGGGAATCATACTTTGTGTTGTATCCTTTTCGGCTCGATCATCCCCATTGACGGACGTAATCTCCTTTCCTCCGTCTACAATGTGAATGACTTCGGGGGTGTCTCTCTATGTGGTTGTACTTCGACTGCGGAGAGTGGCCGGAGCTACGGCCATTTCTTCCATCCTTTTCGCCATTCGAGCGATCGTGTCGTCTTTCTCCCGAAGCCGCCTCCTCATCGGCCCGGCTCCTCTCTTCGCGACCGCAGGAGCACCTTGCGAAGCCGATGAAGCTCGTGTCTCAACCATGTTGATTTCCGCGTATTCGTCGTCCATGAATTCCGATGAATCAATCTCGTCTCCGAACTTTTCTTCTCTTTCTTTTGCCAATCGTCGGATATCGGTTCTCAACTTTTCCATGGCATCTTCTAGCGGGGCTTTCGTGTGTCTTCGTGGTTGTCGTGTGATAGCCGCCGGGTCCCCTCTCACGAGTCCCCTTCATCGCGGTAGCACTTTCTTCGCATTCAAGTCTCCCGGTGAGACTTTCTTTCTCGAGCCGTCGTTTCAATCTCAACCGCCCGGTAGTGGGACGCCATACCATCCTTCTAGCGACGGAAGGTGCAGGACCGGATGGTCCGTCGGCCAAATCGTCGGAAGGTGGTATCCTCCCTAATTTGTAATCCCGAGACGACAACGGGCGGACTAGCCTTCAATCTTTTACTTGGCTTTTCTCGTCATGATGGCGGGTTCTACCCGGGCCCAAGACGGGATTTGACCGGCACCCGCCCTATCCTTCGTAGAATTTCCGATACGGGCAGCTTTTCCTTCTTTGCTAACTTTTCTACCAAAGTTTGCGATCGAGCAAACGGCGTAGTTCTAGTTCTTTTCTTGCGGCTATCGTTGTAATATGCGGGTCGTGGTAATGTGGCAACGAATCTTGCGAATATTTTCTTCATCTTCCGCGGCGGAAAGGGGATGAAACCCGCTTCCTCCCAAGAGTGGTATGTATTCGAGTAGCGGTGTATATTCCAGCGATTCCGGAATTTCCTCTAGGAAAGCAACTTCAGCAGCTCACGGCTTCTCTAGCGATCCTTCTACTTCGTTTCTTCTTCGGGTCCTCGTTAGTGACGGAATCTTCGAACCTGGACCCGATTTCGAAAACGTAAGGTCTTACAGAAGATCCGCACCCTCCACGGTAATGTGTCCATCATAATCCCGGATTTCTTTCCCCTTCGATTTGGCAAAAGTCGGGGTAGGTGCGAAACAACTAGACCAGATGGGGGTAGTAAGAACGATCCTCCTGCGGACGAGCAGTATTCCTCTTAGTCGGGATCCTTTGCGAGAGGAGGGAATTCTTGGGTCGACCTAAGGTCGAACTCGAGCGACGGCTCCTCGGCTCGGATACCTTGTTCATCGGCGCAAAGAGGGAGACGTCGGTGATCTCGACATTCGTGTTTTCAAATCCTCGTCCAAATCGGATGATTCCATTGTCGGGCAACTCATCCTTATAGCACGGCCGAGGTCCAGTCCATTGGTAAAAGAGAAAATCGGTTTCGGGGCTTCCATTTCGCGGGTAGATTCCGGTTGTCGATCCCAAGTTATGCTTCTTTTCTTTAGGATGAAAAGAAAGGAATTAAAAAGAGTCCAAACTCATTCTTGTTCATGTATTTATAAGAAGGAATCACTTATTAAAAGGATCACTTATTAGGGGGTTTGTTTATTTAGAACGGAGTGTTCAAAGGTGTAGAGAAGGTAAGGAATCTGAATCGGAGTTGGAAAGGAAAAGAGAGTCTTAAGCAAGACTTCTCGACTCGAAGGATCACTCCTAAACTAACACCTATTGGGGTCCACCCCACCTCGAAATGAGGTAAAGGATCTCGGAACCTCTCTCGTTTAGGGTGTCTAAACAAATGGCTCCTAAATCCGAGAGAATGTTGGTTATACTTGTTCAAGGTAGAAATGAACATAGTATCCCAACTGAAAGAAGGGTTGTTTGATCCATAAGGGACATGGATGCACTACCGATTTTTGAAAGCGGAATTATCCGATTAGAATGAAGAGAGGAAATTTCCTCAAGTGAGTCGCCGTAAGTTGTCGGCATTATTTTTAGGCCGAGTGTCGTATTTTGAAAAGGGTCGCCTACGAAGTTGTCGGCGAATTTTAATTTAATTTAAATGTAGATATAATTTAGAAAGTAGTATTTGATTTTGAAAATAATTTTAAATTCGAATATTTTAAGATATGAAATCAAACCGATCTCACATCCCAAATAGTTTATATAAACGAGCACCGCATCACAAACCGTGTATCTATCCCTAAGGATAAACACACTCGCTTGATGGTGGGGCTCGGTTAAATAAACTAGAAGATTTGTGACATCCGTTTGGTCCGCGAACCAATTTTATAAGCCGACAAATTCCCTCGCTTAATATGAAAACATTAAACGAGGTTTATATTACCTGGTTCTTTAAAATTCCTATAAGGGCAAGCCCCTATAGTTAATTACATCTTAAGTGACGGGAATCACCTAAGAAAACTCTCGATAATAATCAATAATCTCGCTCTCAAGAATTTCAAAGTTTAAGTTTTCAAAGAATCGAATTTTTTGAATCTCAATAGGGAATGGATCGAGTTTGGAATATTTTATTTCGGGAATTCAAAGGAAGAAAAGTAGGAGAAATTACGGATTCGAAGTGAACTTCGATAATCTCCCGACTATCCTATTGTTTGGCTTGGATTTAGGAAGGTCCTAATGTTTATTTAGTATTTTGATCCCGCCAATTTTAATTAATTAGGACTTATATTCGTATGATAAAATCATACAAATAAACTTCGAAGATGCGAGGGTTTATATCGTATCGGACGACTACCTCGGAGTCCTAAGACCTAGCTAGGGCTTAATTTGCAATGCAAATGCCTAACGAAGAGTTGAGGATTTATGTTGCACTAGTGCAAACTACCTCGAAGTCCTATGGCTTTGTTGTTCAATTCTAGGAAAGTTTTGTCGAAGTAGGTTCAAGTTTCTGTCGACGACGATGGCCGTGCCGCCCACCATGCTCCGAGCTCCTTGTTGTTGCAGAGGTTTAGTTTTAGAAATTATAAATCGGGGGATGAGAAAAGTGTTTTGGTTTAGAGAAGTCTTAATTTCCAAGTGTTTTTTGTGTTTTAATTAAAACAAATCTTAAAGTTGATTATAACAACACCGGTTAAGATCCCACGGTTCCATCCTTCCGGCATCATTATTTTTATCGGATTCACTTAGTCCAGTATGAATTTGCTAAACTCAACCGAATGAGTTCCACACTTTCATTTAGACCGTCGGAAATCCCGTTAGCAACACGTAGGTTACATCATCCGAGGTATTCCCGATCATCCAACGAGGACGTTTTAATTTAGTTGTAGTTGTAGTTTTGTGGTTTTATTTGTGATTAAATTTTGAGTTGTTTTATATTTTGAATGTTGTGGCGGTAAATTTTATCTTGTAGTGTCTTTTAATTTAGTTATGGGTTTCAGTTTTAGGGACTATCCTAAAGGTGTGGGTTTTCATGCAACTGTTGTTTATCATGCAAGAAAAATAAGTGCGATGCGATTAAATAAATTACCTTAAAGTAAATCGCAATAAAATAAAAGCGTACCGGAGGGTCTTCCCGTCATCCCAAGCCGCACTTAAAACACGGTTAGAATATTTAAGCAAGTTCCTAGGTAAAGCTAAGGTAAGGGTTATGGTTTTCTACCAAATTCCTAATCCTATACTTAGTCATTTCCTATGACGTCTAGTGTTCCTTGTGTTTTTGGTTTGAAGACGATTTTCTTCATCAAAGAACAATTAAGTTCAATCGTTCTTATAAATATCCTATCATATTGAGGAAGTGCTTAAGAAGAATCTTAAACATCTTTTCAATATTTCTAGGATTGTTTTAAGTCCAAGAGAATTTAATTATGTAAATGAATCGATCGTCCGAGGTTTTCAAGTTTTGTTAACTTGCTCAGTGAACTAGGATATTTGAATGTCCTATAAGTGAAGTAACATTTCATTTAACACTCCATTTAGGAGTTACAATAGTAAAAGCTCCTAAGGGCAAAATGATATTTAATGATTTGTGATTCAAATTTAAGTTCAAATTAATGATTTAAGTTTGGAATAGTGTTCAAGTTATCTTAGATTTATTTTTGAATTCTTCATGTCTTTATATTTAATTTAGTTTAATTTAATTTAACTTAATTTAATGTAATGTGGTTTAATTTAAATTAATTTAACTTAAGTTAATTTAATGTAATATGATTTAGTTTAATTTAATTTAATTTAATTTAATTTGATTTAATTTAGTTTCAATTTAATTTAATTTAATTTAATATAATATAATATAATATAATATAATATAATATAATATAATATAATATAATATAATTTAATTTAATTTAATTTAATTTAATTTAATTTAGTTTAATCTAATTCTTAATTTTTAATTTAATTTTTAATTTTAGAGGAATTTGTTTTAAATAATTTAACTTTAATTTAATTTAATGATTAAGTCTTTTAGCATTTTAAATCTTAAACTTGAATTATCATTTTAATTAGGAATTAAACATTAATGAAATGATTAATTTAGGGATTTTTAAATTAAAGAATAAATTTCTTCCTAATAATATCCCTATTTTAATAATTCCAATTTCATTATTCTTCCAAATTTAATCAATTATTTAATTAAAGTTTAATCATTTTAAATTGCTTAATGGGTTTCTACCCTTCAATTATTAAATTTCAATCATCCAAATCAGATTAGGATCAAATATTTTACTTGTTAATTTTTTATTAAACCTAAAGTTTTAATTAAGGATTAAAAAAATTTAATTACCACTTTACCCTTTAAGCTTAATAATTTCATAACTCACTAAATTGAACTCAAATGAACTTGAAATTTTTATGTGACTTCACTCATATGTCAATAAAGACGTGAGAGGAGAAAATGTGATTTTTCTGTATTTAATTTATTTATATAATTATTTTTGGTAGAAAATAGAGATTTCCAAGGAAAATTTAACAACATGACCAAGGGAAAGTTTCTGTCCTTAAGAAAATTAGGGGACATTCCCAATGACCAGAGGACCACTTGGACCAAATTTTGTGATTTTTTGAATTATATTTTATTTATTAGAATTATTTTAAGTTCTGGAGTATTAATTAATTTAAAAATAGAATATAAGTTGAAAAATGAATTTCATAATTTTTAAAATTCTCTCTGATATCAAGGATTCCAGAGAACCAAATTTTACAATTTTCTGATTTTTCTTTGATTTATTATAATTATTTTGGTGAAAATGCTAGAAAATACATTTTTTAATTTTAAAATTACCCTAGAGCTTTAAAAATTAATATTTCACCAAATAGGCCTGAGAAAAATATGGGGTTTGTTCCTAGGTGATTAAAATTCAAAATGTGATATTTTGGTGAATTTTATTATTTTTGTGATTTTTATTATTTTTTAATTATTAAAAATATTAAAATAATATTAAAAATCAACTTTTTTAGAAAATTAAAATTTTAACTTTCTTAAATTCCCCTGATATCAGAGAGGCTCCAAAACCAATTTGGTGAATTTTTGAAAGATAATTTGAAAGTTATGGATTTTTAAAGTTTAAAATGACTAAATGGCTTAATCAACCCATTTAAGTAGGTAAACCAAGTTCAATCGACTTCAAATTTTTATGGTGGGTTCCTCCGATCCTAAAGGTCAGTGGAGAATTGATTTCAAGTCAATTTGATGTGTGGTTAACTCTAATTAATTAGGGGTCTATTTTGGATGTTTAAGCCAATTAGGGTTATCTTAAGTGAATTAATCCAAGTCCTATTTTTCCTAGTGGTTCTCCGGTCATAAGGAACATCACCAAATTTTCCTAGAATTTATTTCACAACATGCTAATTTTTGGAATTAAAATACTCAAAACAGCAACATGCATTTGAAAAATAAATAACTTTTCATAGGATGACCTCCGACTTTGGAAAATTCGTGGAATGTTCCCAAATTCGGAGGCTTCAAAAGCCCTATGGTCTCATGCCATGGTGAATTGTATTCATACATGGAGAACTAAATGTATGCAGAGAGTAAATAAATTATAAAAAATAAAATACTTGATGAAATTAAATGATTTCTTTTCTACATTATTCTCCTCTCGTTCACCGAGCAAGAGGGTATTTTTATTTTATTTTTCTCGATTTTCCTACACAAAGTTATGAATTTTCCAAGTTTAAGGAATTAAATAAATAGAAAATACCCCTAATTTTCTATTTATCCGAGCTCTGCCGCCGCGTCATCCTCGGCATCTCCGAATGCACACGCGTCGCGCCCATTCGACGCCGCCGCTCGAGTCGGCAGCCCGGCCCCGCGGTTCACGTACCATCTTCCGGTCCGACGCCATCCGAGCCGTCCGTCCGCGCGTGTATCGAATGGACGCGCATCCGTTCATCGTTCCCGAGCGTCCTCACCCGAGAGCCGTCCACACTAAATCCCTAAGATCTCACTCGATACTCGATGGATTTTCGTGTTCTTATGCTTCTATGGATTCGTCTCGAGAAGACGAACACATCCATACGGTTATCATGCATCGAAATTAAAGCATTTGAAATGGAGAATCTCCGTAAGCTCGGGATGAAGAATTAGCTCATACCTTAGCTCGAGAGGTGAAGCCTCGATCGGAGATGCTCGGCACGTTCGTTGAGCCGCAGGAGGCTAGTGGATGAAGCCCTGGGGATGTGGTGAATTGCTCAGGTGTGATTTCCACCAAGGCCGATCACAACCTTCGGAGTCCGGAACAACCGGGTGGCTCTGGAGATGGGGCTTTTGTCGGTGGACACCTTCTCTTGTCCGGTGAAGGTGTAGGACCAATCAATTCGAGGATCGATCCACCGCGGAGAAGTGTCCCGGTTTCGGGCTTGGATTTCAACTCCGAAATCGAGCTCGCGGAGAAGAAATGGTAGGGGGATTTCGAGTGGGGATCAAGTGCTCGTGTATGGGAGTAGTCCGGAACAATTTTGGCGCAGTTTCCTTAAGGTTTTTTTTTAGCACCTCTCATGGCCGAGAGAGTGAGGGGTTTAAATAGGCATGGCTGGAGGCTCTCCTGTGGGGTGTCGAGGGCCGGGATCAGCCGCTCCCGGCATGTGAAGAATAGCCACAATGGCCACCGGGGATGGGGCGGCCTCGGCAGGTGAGAATTCCAAAGTTGGCTCACATGCGAGCTCTCGGCCATGGTGTTTTCCGACGATCGGGGTGGCCGGCCGGCAGGCAAGGGTCACCCTCGTGGTCAGTGGGTCGGGGCCGGGTGTTTGTGCAAGCAATCGGCAATGGCCAAGTGTAAAGGCCTCGATCCAAAATAGAATGGGGCATGGCTAGGTTTTGGGTCTAAATGGGTCAACTCACCCATTTGGGCTTGGTGCACCCCTCAAGGTGGCTTTGGGTGTTGTGGGGGATCAAAGGGATCAGCTGGTTTGGCATGGAGAAGTCTCCATCCAAATATATTTGGATTAAATTTAGGTTTAGGTGAATCATGATTAAGGCTAATGAGCTTTAGGGATTAAGGAAAGGGTCCCTCCTTCCTACCCAATATGGTATGGTGAAGTGTCCAAGGCTCTCATGGCTCACATGTGGCTCATGCATGGCTTCATGGCTCACCTTTGGCTTTGGGAAAGCTTGGTCAATTTCATGAAAATGGATTATAGGAATTTTTTGGTAATTTGATGGAAATTTGTATGGAACTTGATTTGGAATGATTTGATGATGAATTTAGGACTTAGGTATTGAGTTTAATTGAAAGTATGATGAGGGGAAATGTCATATGGGCTTTGGGACCAATTTTGGGCCTTTGGATGTGGTAAAGGATGAGCTTTTAAAATGGTTTAGGAAAGTGGGCTTTTGAATTTTAAAATGGATTTTGGGATGAAATTTTGGTAAAGGCTTGGGCCAAATAATTGTTGAGTTTGGTTTAGGGATGTGTCATGAGTGGTTTGAAACAAATTTGAGGTGATTTGGGTTCGAATTGGGTTGGATATGGGCCTTTTTGGTAAAGAGGCTAAGGTGGGCCAAAATGGGCTACCATGGGCCAAAGTTGGGCTAGAGTTGAAATTGATGTAAAATTAATGTTGGGAAATGTTTATGGGAGTGTTTCAAAGAGGTTTTGGCTTTTGTTAGGTTTTGATTTTGGGATTTGGGCTCATTTGGGTTAGGTTTAGGTTTAGGTCAAAATTGTTCTTTTTGATTTTGGGTTGAATTTGAGTGGGGTTTGGGTCTAAATTTTGGGCAAATCATGTTAGTGTTTTGTTTATGGGGATGTCAAGGAGGGTTTAGAAAAGATTTGGGGTTAATTGGAGTTGAATTGGGTGAGTTTGGGTTAGGTTTGGGTCATAGGTCCAAATTGGGCTTTAAGGCCAAAAGTGAAATTGGATCCCAATGCCAATCAAATTGGGCTTGGATTTGGTCTAGATTGGTGTTGGGGATGTTGAATTGAAGTTTAGAATTGAATTGGACCAGAATTTAGGTCAATTGGGTAGGTTAGGTTTGACATTGGGTTCACTTTGGGTTAAAATAGGTCAAATTGGGGGTTTTGATAAAAGTGGGGTAAATTGACAAAATTGGCCCATGGTGTAGTTGAACAAAATGAAATTGGGAATATTTGGGATTTTCTGGAATTTTTTGGGAATTTTCTGAATTTTTGGATTTTTTGGCTAAAAGGGTATTTTGGGTATTTGAAGGGTATTGGGAGGTATTTTTGGAATTTTTGGTATTTTTGGTTATGGATGATCAGTTTGAGTGATGTGGAAATGTTTGGGAATGATTTTGGAGAATTTTGGGTGATTTGGAAATTTTTGAGAAATTTGAGCTATTCGGGCTTTGGGTAGGTTGGCGGGTGTTGGGTCCCGGGGGTCAAAAATCGAAAATTTGGAAAATTGAAGATTGGGTGAATGTAAGTGGAGTAAAATCATTTTGGTTGAGCCATGAAGCCATATCAAGCCCACATGAGCCATGAAGGGACTCATTTGAGGCATTCACTATGTTGTTCCTAACCCTCTTGCCAAGGGCTTAGGGGTTAAGGACCATCCATGTGAATCATCTACATGAGTCAGGAGGTCAAGTCGGGTATGGGTGTGTTTTAGGAGGTGTATGGAAGTGTAGTGTATGTGTAAGTCAGCCCCTTCATCGGACCGAGGCCACCGAAGCGGTCCTAAGGCCAAAGAGTCCCATAGGAACTCATCCTTTTAAACTTCCACATTTGATTTCAACCCTCTAGGTGATTAGGGGTCTACGATCAAGTTTGTGGAGTTTGCGGGGAGTTAAGAAGTGGTTTAAAATTCTAGATGGTGGATCCCAATTCTAGTCCTCTAAGATAGTCAAAGGAAAAGCCTAAGGCTAGATCCTAAGTACTAAAGAGAAGAAGAGAAGACCTCATCAAAAATGAGGTCAACACTCATAAGAGCTGACTAGAGCGCCATATAGCTCGAGTATCAAACGACTACGGGGCCAAAATGTCAAAGGACGAGATGACCTCATAACAGAGCCGACTAAAGTGTCATATGGCTCGAGGAACATGGCTAGAAAGCCGAAAGTGTCCGGAGACGAGATACTCTCGTAAATGAATCGGCCCAAAAGGGACATGTGGTTCGAGAAATATCGAAAGGCTAATGAGCCGGATATGACAATATATTCTCATAAGAGCTGACTAGAACGTCATATAGCTCGAGAGGTGTCGTATCAAACGACCACAAAGGTAAAGTTGTCAAAAGACAGGGTATCCTCATAACAAAGCCGACTAAAGTGTCATATGGCTCGAGGAACATGGCTAGAAAGCCGAAAGTGTACGGAGACGGGATACTCTTGTAAATGAACCAGCCCAAAAGGGACATGTGGTTCGAGAAGTATCGAAAGGCTAATGAGCCGGATATGACAATATATTCTCATAAGAGCTACTAGAGCGTCATATAGCTCGAGAAATGTCATATCAAACGGCTACGGGGCCAAAACGTCAAAAGATGAGATGTCCTTGTACAGAGCCGACTAAAGTGTCATGTGGCTCAAGAAACATCAAGGTATATGGCTATGTAAAGCCGAAAAATGCTCTCATAAGAGAACCAATCAAAATGGGCATGCAGTTCGAGAGACCTCAAAGCCAAATGGCTACGAAACCCGACGTGCCTCATAATAAGGTCTTATCATCAAGGGTCGGCCAAGTGAAGGCAATAGTGTCGTTGATCGGAACATCAAATGATCAGGAAGGTATATATCCCGATCGAGGTAGTCCATGAAGTATGTATCCTGACTACACATCAAGTAAAGTAGGAGGTATGTACCCTACTTCACATATCAAATCGCACAGAAGGTATGTATTCTGGCCAAGCATCAGAAAGGACAAGAGTTATGCATCTTGCCTACACGTCAAACGAGCAGATCATATGGCGCAATGACTGAGGCAACATGCTCAAAGTATAGTCGGATGTCAAAACGCTCCGAAAGAACATGGATTGGTGTTAAAATCGATACGACATGTGACTCGACGTGGTGGATAGAACCAACCGAAGTAGTCGAAAATATCAAATAGGACAGGGGAGGTATCCTGCTTATGCACCGAATGAGCGACCATATGGCTAAAATAGCCCGAGGTATCATGCTCGAAGTATATGCTGGATGCATAGAGCGCTCCGGCCAAACATAGATCGGCGATAAATCCGATGCAACATGTTACTCGATGTGGTAGACAGAACTAACCAAATAATCGAAAGAATTAACGAGGTTAGGTAACTGAAATGGTCTAACCAATAAAGTGCTTTTATGTAAGCACTAGCGAGACAAATCTCGCAGGGGATTCTCCCATTTAGCAAATAATTATGCTGGGAGACATCAAATATCCTGGTGTAGACATGGATCAACTGAGCAACTGATACAACATGTCATTCAATGAGGCGGACCAAACTAACAAAGCCAATCAAAATATCATCGAGGTGGACTCACAAGTCCAATTGTAGAGTGTTTTAAGCAAGCACTAGCGAAATAAGTCTCGCTAAAGTGGCCCTCAAAACTAGCAAAGTAGTTGTCGCTGAGGAGAGCTCAATGGATATTTCCTGCAAGAACTGGCTAAGGCAATTCATGCCGGGGAAAATATCAGGTCAAATGTCATGCATCAAAAATGCAACTGACTAGGGACATGGATCAGATAGACAATAAACGAAGTCTAAAATCGATACAACATGCCGCTCCAACAAGGCAATGAAAATTGACCGAGTCAGGCATATCAAAGAGGGTGGATGGTCAAAACATTCCAACCCTATACGATACTGCTACCGGAAATTTGGTAGAATGAATTCCAATGGGGAATTACCACAGTATCCAAGAGTGGTTGGTAAAAAAAAATATAGCATTCCAACCGCATGGGTGCATGGATCTCAGACCAACCCAAAAACATCCTCCTAAGAGGGAAAATGCCGCACTCATTTGAAATGAGTGGGAGACTCTAATTCGGACCCACACGTGGTGCTCAACCGAATAGAGGTGTCGAGGAAAGAAGTATGGCTTTCCCGCAAAAAAGAGGCATCAATCGAACTTGACCTCGACCGGTCGAGACACCTTAGAAAGGTTGGGCAAAATAGAGCGAACCAACCAAATGATATTTAGCCGGAAGACCAAAACATATCCCTTAAGAGGGAATACACCACACTCATCTGAAGTGAGTGGGCCCAAGCATATCCGTAAAACGGTGCTCAGTTCAGACCCTATGTAGTATGGGTAACCGAACAAGAATGCTAGGAAAGGTCATGGCTTTCCTGCATAAGACAAATATCAATCGAAATTGACTGTCAATCGAGGTATTGTGAAGGTTAGCTAAGCAAGATATGATAACCATAATTGCAAGATATGATAACCATAAAGCTATGCTCAAATCCTCCAAAAAGAGGGTATCTTCCACTCTCACTGTGACGAGAGGGACGAATGTATCTACCCCACTCATTTATGATGGGTGGGACACACTTGGTCGAACCCACTCAAAGCGAGGAGCCAAAGAGAAAAGATAAGAGAAGTACTTGGCTTCTCTTACACCGATTACTGGTTGCACCAGGTATAAGCCGCTCGTAAGACTTCCACTTTATCTGTTTTGCAATTCAGCAATCAGTTTTAAGAGATGCACAAGACCTCTCTTACTTGCAATGAAGCAAAGAAATGGGTGGGTGTACAGTGTCGTACAACATACCCACAAAGAAGGCTAGTCAACTTCCGAAGGAAGGACTGCCAGGAACCCGAAGGTCAACACATAAAGTGTACAAGAAGGTGGGTAAAAAGCCCACAAGATGGCAAGCCTTTCTTCCGAAGGAAGGGCCACCGGATCCAGAGGGTCGCCACATAGTACGAAAGGGTGGTGGGTGAAGAGTCCACACACAAGAAGGAGAGTCAACTTCCAAGGAAGGACTGCCGGACCCAGAGGGTAGACGCATAAAGCGTAAAGATGGTGGGTGAAGAGCCCACAAGATGGCAAGCCTTTCATCCAAAGCAAAGGCTGCCAGACCCAGAGGGTCAACGCATCAAGCGTGATATAATGTGGGTGTACGGTATGTCGTACAACATGCCCACAAAGCTATTGAGAGCCTTCCATGCCATTTATATTTTTTCATTGGCATTAAATATTATTTTTTTTATTCCCAACATAAGTCGTTATGGGGAATGATTTGGCGTGACATGCCAACTCAATCTGGTAAGTGGAGCTCTCAAGTAAGCATCCTAGACTCATGACCAGATATACCATATAAAATATGAGATTTGCAAAATTCAGGTCCAGGTGGGATTTTCCTTAAGTACTCTTCCCTAGTCCCTGTCATTTAATTATTTTCACCCTTAGCCAAGATAGGCCTCGTCGTTCGTATCCGGGTGTAAAGAAAAAGTTTTCATTTTGGAGATGTCTTTAAATCCATTACTAATTTATCGGTCATCCCGATGTCACTTAAGCGATTATACGAACCTTAATATTCTAAGGATCTTTCCGGGAGAATTTTGAAATCAAAAGGTTCTTTATATCGAAATTTTTGATTTCCCACTCACCTCAAGCTTCTTCTCAGGAGTGTTGATCATTTTTTTTTTCTTTTTTCTTTTTTTTTATTTTATTTTGAAGCCTTTCACACTTTTTTTATCTCTCCTGAGAATTACTATATCTGGTGAGCTTCTTTTTGTTATAAAGTAATTTACTCTGACTCAAAAATCTCCTGAAGAAAGATTCTTAGAATTTTATGGTACATTACTTGTCAAGCTTCCATCGGTCTAGTCGAATGGAAAAGTAAGAGATCTAAATAGTCTCGAAACTACTCACATCTCAATGACACCCATTTAGTCACTCCGAGGTGTTCTCGGGACTTAGGTGAAAGTTCATTAAAGTAAGGGATTCGATCATCAAGACATAATTCAAATCCCCCGAACCATGAAGATCGACGAAATCCTAAGAAGGTGCATACATGGTCTAGCTTAAACCCATCCTCGAGATCTATCATAGATTCAACCTCAAGAAACATCGAAGGAAAATCCAAGATAAGATCAACTAAGGAGCACAGTTCCTTTCGAAGCGTCTCGACGGCCTGCGAAATGGAGCCGAAATATCAAGAGGTACGGGGATAAGAAGCCACCGCCTCTTGGTCGAGGTATATCTCGGTTAGATAAGCGGCGAGGTTCTAACCGGTAGTGTCGGATATCGAGGTATCACGACGAGTCATGGATCGATTTATCATGACAAAGTACTTGAATCGGTTCAACATGAATATTGACAAGGTGATAAGAATCAACCAAGTCAAACAAAATATCCACGAGGTTGGATATAGGAGATGAATCCATCTCACAGTGATGCTTTCTCACCAAGAACAGACTAAAAAGTAAATACGATTCTAGATTGGTGAGGCACCAAATCCTAGTCAGGTTTAAAGTAGACTGACTAAGTAAAATGCTAGACAAATAAGTTGGTCTTAGCAAAGAAATGCTCTCATCAAGAGCTTAGCCAAAAGGCAAACATAGCTTAAATGAAATGAGGCACTCTCAACAGCCTGGGAGATGTGCATCCCAGCTAAACATGGATCGACTAAGACTTGCAAAATGGTCTAGTCAATACAACATGTTATCAACAAGAGATTTTTGGGGGTGTCCCCCAATCGGAGTATAAAACATCCATTATAGCCTTGCTTAACAGGTGGAAAGAGGTAGGATAAAGCACTCTTCAAAGCAAAGGTAAGTAAACCCCTCGCCGTCAAATGTAGAAAGTCATTCTACATGCAGCGTCAGGATATCAAGAGACATGGTGGCAATAATTTGCTTAACCTAATGGATATTCGCCGAAGTACGTCGATCAACTTTTATCCTCAAAAGAAAGGTGAGAATCGACGGGGATGCGCCCCGAATCTCTCTTTATCGATATAGAACAAATTCATCTAGCTCGATGAAGAGGAAGCCACAAAATTTTCCTCGTGATTTCGGGAAAGAGTTAGCACATCAAATATGGGCAAAAGCCACTCCAACATGATCATCAGTGATACCTGGCACAACATCTGGCAAGTGGCACTAAATACCACGCCAAGGGTTCCATGCAACTCCTCGGCGGGTCTCATGGCTTGCACAACAGATGGGGAAACATCCACACCTCATAATGGACTGAGAGGTATATCTCGGTCTCCTACTATAAGAATCATGGGAGTATGGTAAGTAGAGGAGTTCTTACACAACATGCTTAGATATTTCAGAGATCTAAGCAAGGAACTCGTCTTAAGAAATTGGACCCCATCCTCTCAAAGAGGAAACTAGAATCTCAACGGGTAAAGAGACACCGCGGCTAAGTCGACCACTATGGTTGCGGCGGTACGTTCCTATTCTTACGGACGCCCTTGCTTAATGTAGGGACGGGTGAGACCTCGGAGAAACCGGAACAGCGCGGGACTGGGACAATCGTCGAACCGGCAAAAACATTTTCACTTAAAGAGGAAGATGCTCCTACGATCTTCTAAGTCGGAGAACTTGTGGTAGCAACAACGATACGGATCGCGAGGTGAGAATGACTTGCATCCGGAGGAGGGAAGAATCTCAAGCAAACCTGACTGGAGTGTAGTCCACATAACCAGACAGAGGAGAGAAGATGATTTTCAGCTAATGGAATTTGGGCGTTATCCTGTGTTGAATCGGAAACAAGTCATGGCGGGGACATGGTCCACATCGCCAGAAGATGAAGAGGTGATTCTCAGTCAAAGGGATTTAGCACCATCCTGGGCCAAAACCAAAACAAGCCATGACGTCGACATGGTCCACAACATCGGAGGAGGAGAAAAAGTGATTCTCAATCTTCAAGATTTAAGTATAAATCTCGGGCCGTAACCAAGACAAATCATGGCGGGGACCCAGTCCACACCGCCAGAGGACAGTACCATAACTGGTAACTCTAGCACTCTTACATAATGTAACATCCGTGAGGATGAAAATCCTCAACATATGGAAGGACTAAAATAGAGGCTAGTAAACAGGAAAGAGCATTGTAGCGTACTGCCATCTGGCACAAGTCATTTCCTCGAGGAAAAAGTAACACTGATACGAGTTGCTACGACGAAAGTAGTACTACATACACAACTCCTTTTCAAAGGAGGGCATGTAGCAAATGTCCAATGAGGACGTGGTCCGCTTAACGGAGACAGTAGCAAACATGAATCCCTATTTTCCACCAAAAATAATTACATAAATAAATTAAATACAGAAAAATCATATTTTCTCCTCTAATGTCTTCATTGACATATGAGTGAAGTCACATAAAAATTTCAAATTCATTTGAGCTCAATTTAGTGAGTTATGAAATTATTAAGCTTGAAGGGCAAAATGGTAACTAAATTTTAACCCTTAATTAAAACTTTAGGCTTAATAAAATGAAAGAGTAAAATATTTGATCTTAATCTGATTTGGATGATTGAAATTTAAATAATTAAAGGGTAGAAACCTATTAAACAATTCAAAAATAATTAAAATAAACCTTAATAAAACAATTAATTAAATTTGGAAGAATAATAAAATTGGAATTATTAAAATAGGGATGTCATTAAGAAGAGATTTATTCTTTAATTGAAGAATCCCTAAATTAATCATCTCAATAATATTTAATTCCTAATTAAAATGATGATTCAAACTTAAGATTTAAAATGCTAAAAGATTTAATCATTAAATTAAATTAAAGTTAAATTATTTAAATCAAACCCTTTTAAAATAAAATATTAAATTAAAATTAAAAAAAATTAAATTAAATTAAATTAAATTAAATTAAATTAAATTAAATTAAATTAAAACATATTAAATTAAATCAAATTAAAACACATTAAATTAAATTAAATTAAATCAAATTAAAATTTAAATTAAATTAAATCAAATTAAAATTTAAATTAAATTAAATCAAATTAAATTAAATCAAATTAAATTAAATTAAATTAAATCAAATTAAATTAAATTAAGCTAAATCATATTATATTAAATTAAATTAAATTAAATTAAATTAAATTAAACCACATTAAATTAAATTAAGTTAAATTAAATTAAATTAAATTAAATTAAATATAACATCACCTAAGACATAAAGAATTCAAAAATAAATCTAAAACAACTTGAACACTATTCCAAACTTAAATCCATTAACTAAAATTAAATCATAAACCACTTGAACATCCATTTGCCCTCAAAAGCTCGTGATGTCATAACTCTTAAAAGGAGTGTTAAGTGAAGTGCTACTTCATTCATAGGATATTCAAATGTCCTAGTTCATCGAGCAAGATAACAAAACTTGAACTCCCGGACGATTAATTTATTTGTATAATTAAATTCTCTTGGACTTAAAACAATCCTAGAAATGTTGAAAAGATGTTTAAGACTCGTCTTAAGCACTTCCTCGATATGACAGGATATTTATAAGAACAACTGAACTTAATTGTTCTTTGATGAAGAAAATCGTCCTCAAACCAAAATACAAGAACCTAGACGTCATAGGAGATGACTAGCTATAGGATTAGGAACTTGGTAGAAAACCATAACCCTTCCCTTAGCTTTACCTAGGAATCTGCTTTAAATACTTAAATATTCTAATTGTGTTTTAAGTGCAGCTTGGGATGACGGGAAAACCCTCAAGGTACGCTTTTATTTTATTGCAATTTATCTTATTGCAATTTATTTAATCGCATCGCACTTACTTTTCTTGCATGATAAACAATCGTTGCATGAAAACTCACACCTTTAGGATAGTCCCTAAAACTAAAACCAAAACTAAATTAAAAGTCATTACAAGATAAAATTCACCGCCACAACATTTCAAAATATAAAACAACTCAAAATTTAATCACAAACAGAACAACAAAACTGCAACTACAACTAAATTAAAATGTCTTGTTGGATGATCGGGAATACCTCGGATGATGTAACCTACGTATTGCTAACGGGATTTCCCACGGTCTAAATGAAAGTGTGGAACTCATTCGGTTGAGTTTAGCAAATTCACTCGGACTAAGTGAATCCGATAAAAATAACGATGCGGAAGGATGGAACCGTGGGATCTTAACCGGTGTTGTTATAATCAACTTTAAGATTTGTTTTAACTAAAACACTAAAAACACTTGGATTTTAAGACTTCTCTAAACCAGAACACTTCTCTCATCTCCTGATTTATGATTTCTAAAACTAAACCTCTGCAACAACAAGGAGCTCGGAGCATGGTGGGCAGCACGGCCATCGTCATCGGCAAAAACTCGAGTCTACTTCGACAAAACTTTCCTTAGAATTAAATAACCAAGCCATAGGACTTCGAGGTAGTTTGCCTAGTGCAACATAAATCCTCAACTCTTCGTTAGGCATTTGCATGATCATATCATGTAAATTAAGCCCTAACCTGTCTTAGGACTCCGAGGTAGTCGTTTGGTACAACATAAACCCTCACATCTTCAAGACTATTTGTATGATTTTACCATACAAATATAAGTCCGAATTAATTAAAATTGGCAAGATCAAAATATTAAATAAACAATAGGACTTTCCTAAATCCAAGCCAAACAAATAGGATAGTTGGGAAATTACCGAAGTTCGCTTCGAATGCGTGATTTCTCCTACCTTTCTTCCTTTGGATTCCCAAAATATAATGTTTCAAATTTGATCTATTCCTTATTGAATTTCCAAAATTCAATCCCTTGAAAACTTAAACTTTGAAATTCTTGAAAGCGTAACTATCGATTATTATCGAGAGTTTTCTTAGGTGATTCCCGTCACTTAAGATGTAATTAACTATAGGGGCTTGCCCTTATAGCAAATTTTAAGAACCTGAGTAATATAAACCTCGTTTAATGTTTTCATATTAAACAGGGGAATTTATCGGCTTATAAAATTGGTTCGCGAGACCAAACGAATGTCACAAATTCTCTAGTTTATTTAATCGAGCCTCATTATCGAGCGATGTGTCTATTCTTCGGGATAGATACACGGTTTGTAGTGCGACGCTCGTTTATATAAACTATTCGGGATGTGAGATCGGTTTGATTTCATATCTTAAAATTTTCAAATTTAAAATTATTTTCAAAATCAAATACTACTTTTCAAATTATTTATTTAAATTAAATTAAAATTCGCCGACAATTTCTGTAGGCGACCCCCCTTTTCAAAATAAAACACTATAACCTAAAATAAGCCGTACAAGTGGCAAGGATGCCTCAGGAAAGAAGAGAAAGGGAGGTTCAGCTACAAAGCTGCAAACGCTCCAAACAAAAGGACTTACACCCCGTCTGGGTCGGGGAGCCTTCTAACACCCTAGGCGCACTAGCACAACCACCTATAAAGGTATGTTGGGCCGGTCGGATTGGAGAAGCACGGGGACTCCTCCTCGGGACATGCAAATATGAATGCGAGCTATCTAAAGCGGTCCTTAAGTAATGTGGAGGCCCTATTAGTATGACTTGAGTGATAGCCATGCAATGCAACCCATTTAAAATCCGGCCGAAGGCCATGCAAGAAAGTAAAAGTGCATATTTTAAAATCTTGAATATTTTAATCCTAAAATTCATTTATCTTAAATATTTTATTAGGATTTTTAACATATAAAGTTTACAATTTTAGGGTCCTTAAAGAGCCTAAATGATATCGCGGAATCTCAGATCACAGAAAGAAACAAGGAAAACACATGCAGGCATGCAAATATGCAATAAAAGCAAGAAAGAAAGCACTCCATAATAAAATAAAAGAGGCCAAAATACCGCTGGACCGGTAACATAATCCAGAAAAAGAAAAATGCGAGTCGAACTCCGCATATACATGCCCGGTCCTAATTCTATACATCGATATAAAAATGCGGAATTAAGATATGGGGCACGAGCATGCGCTCCTAGTCCCCTCCACGTGGTTCCCGCGCAAAACGCCTCGGAACCCGTGCCCGTATCTTATTTCTGCTACAGGACTCTCTAGACTCTAAAAGTACAAAGAAAAAGAAAAAAACTCAATCCTGCATGAAAATAAGTGTTAGCGGGAAAGCTCACATGCAAATGACGTATAATGAGCCATGCTTTATAAATGGGGGAGCTAATAGCACTCGCAAACAAAAATGTCGAAATCATCACTTGCTCCCCCATAGCGGTACTCGTGTGTGTGTATAAATAAGCATGACTCCTGCGAGAAAAGCGCCTAACACACTACCATACATATGAAGCATGCAATCACATCACAGGCAAAGTGCGGAAGAAAGATACCGGCTGGGGCAACCAATCCATCGAAGAACAATAGCCGGGCATCAAAAAGACTACCTAGCAACCTAAGTCCTAGCCTAGCACACCATCTAACGAAAGTGCACAAACCTAATGCCTAAGTGCGGGGTAAGTCTGAGTATAGTATGACTTTGACGAGGTCACCATACCGGCCCCATCCTAAAGATCCGAAGGATCTAAAGGGCGTCACGAAGAGGGGTGACACGAGTTAGATCCAATGGATCCTTAGCACAGTCATACTTGTGTCGATCCCGATGACTTAATTCGCATTGCTCATTGGGATCAACCCAACAAGCAATGCTCGTTAAGGCATCGCGGCGACACGGGGTCACTCTCGTAACGAGTAGGACAAGCCATCGAGGAATGGGTAAGCAAACGATCATGCAAGAAGCCCACATTGTGATTGCTCGATCGAAGTACGAAAAAATCACGATGGGCGCCCAAAAGGGCAAGCACACACATCATGCAAAATGCGAGGATGCTACATGCAAAGAGAATGCACCAAAGTGGTGATGGTGAGTATACCATAAAGGCAGTGACTCGAAAAGAGCGGGCATGCCGTGAAGGCAGCGGCCCAAGGGATAGGTATGCCAAGGAGGCAGTGACCCGAAGGTGGGCATGCCGTAGTGGCAGCGGACAGGAGGTGGGCATGTCGTAGCGGCAGCGGTTCGAGCAAATGAGTATGCTGAGGAGGCAGTGACTCGAAGGTGGAATAATTCTCACTAGGGAGAATCATAAAAGTGCGGTGCAAATGCAATTGCAAAAGCAAAAGCAAAAAAAAAAAACAGAATAAGGTGCAACATGCAACCAGACCAACATGCACATGCCAGAAAACATGCAATAAAATGCAAAAGCATACAAACATGAGTGATCGGTCGACCGGACCGTGGTGGCTAGTCAGACCAAAGAAATGGGTGGATTAGTTCGGGGTAACCAATCCGACCTTAAAGAATAGGTGATCGACTTGGGGCAGTCGATCAAACCCAACTGAGGATCGGGGATCGGCCCAGGACAGCCGATCAACCCAAAGTGCTCATGCGAACATGCATACAATGCAACAAATGACCACATGCAAAAATGCAACAAGATGATTCATGCACATGCGATGAAACCTAAACGGTCGACGACACGTCGAACCCGCCCTAACGACCTCACATAGGTACCTAGGGTTGACGCACTTGGATCTGCGGCATCGCCGCCTTCAGTTTTGGCGTGGCTATGTAGAGGGTTTCCCGCTCTGATTTCTCGTAGGGGAAACTCTCCACCGTTCGTAGGGCGGACTAGCTACAAAGCTTTTTCCGCTCTACGAACACCCCGATCTTATAAGATGGACTAACTACAAAGCTTTTCCCGTCCTCTAAGATCGAACTCAACTAATCCCTCCAAGGGAGATTAGGAGCGCCAAAACCGTGGGAAATTGGGATTCTAACCCAGCAGGACTAAAGCTTAAAGCTTACAACAGGAAATCACTCGGCTACGAATAGGACTGGTCAACGCATAGGATTCCTAATCTACGGCTCACTCTAGGTAAATCAACGATCCATCACATAGGCACGTCGACACGCCAACTCACGCTGGCACACGCACCCCGTGTGGGCGATCAAACCCACACTCCTAGACCGGACTAAACCTAGGGTCGGCTAAGGGACAGGGAAATCTCACCACCGTGACGGTTGAAGACGCGTTCTCTTTATGCTGAAGAAGTGCCCTCGATTCCGGCGAACCGCCGGTGTTCGGTCCTTGCGCCAACGCACCTCGCAATAAATCATGCAACGAGGAAAATACGACGCAATGAGGGCAAGAGACACACCTCGCAACAAAACCACGCAAATAAGGGAGGAGTACGTGAGGCTTCGCGAGAGGAAAGAGGGGCGAGTGCTCACCGGCGCCGGAAGAATCGCCAGCGAGGAAGGAGATCCGGCGGCGAGATCGGCGGCCCGAGGTGCGGCGAGTTTCGGCTAGGGTTTGCTAAAAATGGATGGCGGCTGGGCTGTTTCGCGATAGAATCGGGAGAGAGAGAGGGAGAAACGTTATATTAAATAGGATAATATAATATTATTTATATATATTATATTATAATAAAAATAATATTATAATTATCATTCACAAAATTTTATCCCGTGCACATCCTCGCGGCGAAGTGGATGTCCTTCCTAGCTAAAATCGACGTTCCGAACGCACTAGCGCAGTCCGTTTCATCATCCGGAGCCGTTCGGGGCCGTTCGGGCCACTTTCTGAGCAATTTAGCCAAGAAGGATAATTCACATATTTTAAGCCCACCCGCGACATCGCAGCAAAATGAACATTCTCCGTAGGTAAAATCGACGTCCCGGACACAATCGTGTGATCCGTTTCGTCATCCGGAGTCATTCGGGTGATTTTTGATGATCAGACTAAAAATGATAATTTGCATAATTTTTACCCCCCCCCCCCCCGCAAAGCTCTGGCAAAATAGACGTCCTTTCTAAGTAATATCGATGTCTCGGACACACTCGCGTGGTCCGTTTCATCGTTCGAGGTCATCTGAACAAGCTCGCAGGTGGATGAGCCAATTTGAGCTAATTTCCCGCGCGACGCTTCGAGTAACACCTGTCGACCCTGGTATGCTCGAATGGACATCCCATGCATGTAATATATAAAAAAAATGATGCCAACAGCCTTCTTACTTAACCATGCACTCACCTAGATGTTTTCATAGTACACTATGCATTAAATGCATTGCTAGGCTAAGGGCTATGATGCTGGGTAGTCATTTTCGATGTCCTGGCTATAGTTCTCTACTGGTTTGGTTGCCCTAGCCAGACATCACTTTCATGTTTCTTTGTGTATTTATTGGGTGTGAAACGTGTGAATTTGTATGTTAGGGGCAGTTTACCTACAAGGAGCCATGCCTAATCACACATATACATGTGTACCAAGAAGGAGCAAGTACTGATTTGAATGACTAACTCTTTTCTGCAGGTGTCACTAAGGTCCTCTCATCAGGCATGGCTCATATGTGTTACATGTAAATAGCCTTTTTTGCTAACCTTATTTCTATGCAGGCTGAGTCCTTTTTTTTTCTTTTACTTTTCATATGTACTTTTTAGAGTCCCTAAGATAATTTGTATTAGAAATAAGGTTTGTGCATTAGTTCCGAGGAGCCTGACAAGCAGAATCACGTTACGGGGACCAGGAGTTGTTTGCTCACGTCTAGTACCTTACTTTTAAATTTCATTATTGTATAGAATTAGGACGTGTATTATACGATGCTTGGCCCTACAATGACACCCAAACTTTCTTATTCTTTTGATTTGACTTACATTACTTTTCAGTTTTTTGCTTGTGATTGCATGTTCCACCTCTATTATCTTGTGGATTGTTTAGGAATTTTGCAAATTACTTGGGCTTACTAGGACCTAAAAATTAATAATTTTTTTACATAATCCAAATAAAAATTTAATACTAAGTAAAGTTTATAATTAAAAAATTCAAGATTTTCAATATCTGCATTTTATTTTCTACATTGGTCTTCGAGGCGGATTTTAAATGGGTTACATAGCATGGCCTTCACCCAAGTTATAATTAACAAAGCCTCCATGTTTATGACTTATTAAACAACTGCATCATATTGCATGTCTCGATGAGAAGTCCCTATGCTTCCAACCCGACTAGCCCAGTATAGATTTATATTTAGGTGGTTGTCCAATGCTTCTTGGGTTTTAAAGACTTCCCAGACCTAGACGAGGAGTAAGTCCATTTTTTTAGTGTGTTACAGCTTGACCACTCCTCTCTTTTCCACTCCAGTGGCATCCTCACCACTTTAATGGGTATAAGTTCCACCTCTGCTCTTCCTACTAATATTGGTCATAGGATTAGAGTTTCCTTCTCTTGACCTAAGAGCTACCAAGGCCTCCTTGGACGAAAAAATTCATGGAATGCTAACAAGGTTGTCTTCGGTGGTGTTGGGTCGTCCCATCACGACCAAGTAGACTTGGGGTCCTGAAAGCTTGAGATAACGAATCTGCGGTATCAAGACCCATCTATCTTTACCCAATTAGGATTACTCTACCCTTCATTTGTTTACCCCTTCTGTGCCCGGCTGCTCCTCTTGATGTTTTGTTGACGTCGTCTTGTAGGCTTGATTATAGATTGGTCGGCGGCCATTCGGAATACAGTAATTTACCCTCTACCCTTATGACCTAGTCTGACATTTGATGCATACTGTGGACCAAATGGGATGACCCGCTTATTTCTTATGCTCTAGTCGTCAATAAGCCGCCATCCCTTGGGATCATGAGAGACTCACTCTCTGCCTGTACGGATCAGTGCAAACTTTGAACCCATCGGGACGCTCCTGTGAAATAATCATCCTTCGTGATAGATTTTACTAGTCATTATACAAGTGTAAGCATGATTCTTTTAATCGAGAGTACTTGTGGGCATCCCTAAGATGTAATTAACCAAAGAGATACGTCCCTTTGGGAAATTATCTTGACCCTAGAATAAGCACACACACTTGAATCTCTGGTTGTGGTTTCTTTCGTAGGGTCCTCTTCGCAGATATATTTCTAAGGCATTTTGATCTGATCTTGTTTTGATGTACACTCTTGGGATATCACACAAAGTTTATTTTACAGAGGTTTTTCTCATTGTTTCTCTTGTTTGCCTTCATTTTCGCATGTTCTTACCTTTCGATTCCTCTCTTCTCTAGATCATTCATATGATCCAGAAGAGAAATTTATTCAGAAAAGGGAATTAAACGATGATAGACAAATTAATGACTTCTAAAAAAAAGAACAAAAACAATCGATAAATGGATGATTATGGTTTTCAATATGAAGATATTTACAACCAAGGCTTCTTCATCAAAAGAAAATTAGATTTTATGCCAAGAAGTCTAGTGTATAGACTTTGCTTGAGAAAAATAGCCCAGTTCAAACTTTCAATTATTATGCAAACCTGAACAGAGGGTTGAATAGAGTAGAGAAGCAAGAAGAGGAGAAAAAAAAAAAACATATCTCATTAGCGTAAATCTTCTTCCCATAAATAATTGATAATTTTCCAACCAAAAAGTCTATTCCTCGTGGAATCAATCATCTCATCAAATAAAAAACTCATTTTTTCCCTTTAAGTATACGAACACCAAGATATTTAATAAGATAAGAATGCATGCATAAGTTAAAAAACCTTTAATCTATTTATGAAAGACAAATTCATAACGTTAGTAGGGATAAAATCACATTTAGAATTGTTAAAAGTTAAGCCAATGTAACTTTCAAAGGATATTAAAAATTGCTTAATAGTCCTTATGGAATTAATAGTCATTATACATAATAAAATCATCTATAAAACTTAAATGATAAATATTATGATCAAAATTAGATTTTAAGTAAAAAGAATGTTGTTGTTGAAAAATTTTATTCAGACCATTGGTGCGACTTTCTTTTGCAATTTCGATCTTCTCAAGCCCGCTCCGACGTCTAATTAGTCTATTTAAGAATTGAATAACATTTATAAAGCCATGACAAACGATATTTCTAAACACAAACAACACATAACATCATTTTCATATATAAAATCCTAATTACAAACACATACAAATAACACTAAACACTACGCATCATCAAGCCATAAAATTCTAAAAATTCAGCGTCGATCACAACCGTAGCACAATAACGCTGAAAACTAAACAAGAAAGCAAGTCCAAATATAACATCCAAGCAAAGCAAATCAAAACAATCAGTTTAAATACACAAACACAGAAATACAATAATCAAGTCTTCATTCTTCCTCAGAACTATCATCAACTCTTAAATCTTCAATTGATTGAGCGTGAAAGAACAGATTATAGAATGGACGAAACGGGAATTCTTCAGTGGAATCCTCTTCAATCTAACCTTTCTTTTTCATCAACGGTGTCAAACTTCCTTCGAGATACCCAGAATGATCAAAGTTCTCAATCATTCTCCAATCCAGATGATCAAAGAAGTCAGATATATTGTTGAATACATTCATCAGGTGTTGAACTTCCTTCTCTAATTTCTTAATTTCCTTCAAGATGATCTGTGAACTTTCAGGAAAGTAAGGAGAAATAGTTGTCGACCTCTTAAATGGTTGATTTTCAAAGTACTCATGTCATTCATATCACCAACTTCCTAGTTACTATGTTGATCTGCTGGGTCTATAGGCTTCCAAGGTAGAAGTCCTCTTTCCTAATTCTCATATGGCACTTGTGATAGACTGCAGAGGAGAAATATGGTGGAATGATGCCAAGCCCATACTTTGATCTATGAACTATCAATCCCAAAACAAACTTAACAATTATTGAATCAACATCAATAGGCATCCCCATTTGAATACAATAGTTCAAAATAACACACTCCTTAGTTACTTTACTGCTTTTCATAGTTGGGAGCAATTTTACACATGAAATAATGTAAGTGCTTCGACGTGGGATTTAACAGTGTGGTCTAAAAACTTACATATATGTTATCTCTTATCTCTCATTCATCACTTTCATCCATCAGATATATTTATATATCATTCATGTTGTCCTTCGTTGGGGCAATGTTCGAATAGTGGCAGATTGACACATTCTCAATCATACATAAATCATTAATCTTTGCACGAGTAAATGTGACAAACCTACCTCACACATAAACAAATCCTTGGTTGATTCCATGAAGATTTGCATAAAACTCCTTCACAACCGAGACAACTACGACGGTAGTAGTATAACATAGCACTGCCCAACGTCTCTGAATAATGATTTCATCAATTCTAGTAGTAGAAGAATTCGTACCTCGATTCACAAAGCCTCGCTCTTTAATCAACCTCATCTTTGAGATATTCTTGTTGAATAGACGTTGCGCTTCAAAACTGACGAACTTTCTACGATTGAAAACTTGAAATCTTGAAGTTTCTATCGAGTCGGAATCCATTTGGAGGAGATTTGAGATCTTCCTTTTCGTTCCTCTACTAGTTCCTGCGTCTAGAGGCGGTTTTTGGGATTTAAAGTGGAAGAATTGCCGCCTAGAACCACAAAAACTCAAATTTAAAGACGAGAAATTGTTTTCTGAACAGCGGCGCAGTCCGGCGCTGATGACAGCATCGTTCGGCGCTAGTTCAAATTTTGCCAAACTTCACTTTGTTCAAATTCAATCCAAACTTCGATTTGATTCATTCCTTAAATGTTGTTAATGATATTTAAGGAAGAGTAGGACTTAATTAAGTAATAAACAAACACAAATAACACATCAAACAAAGAAAACACTCAAGAACTGTGGGTTACCTTCCACAAAGCACTTGGTTTAACATCGTCAGCCCGCATAACTTCAAGTTATCCAGGTTGATTCAACATTAAAACCTCCTTAAAATTAGGTCTATTGCCTTCAAAATATGGTTTTAATCTTTGTCTATTAACTTTGAAAATTCTTCCAGATTTAGGGTCTTCGATAATCACAGCTCCAAATTGATAGATTTTTATGACAGTGAAAGGTCTTGTCCATCTAGATTTCTGTTTTCCAGAAAATAATTTCAATCTTGTATTGTATAATAAAACTTTTTATCATGGTTCAAATTTCTTTTTAACAATCTTCCGATCATGCCATATTTTTCTTCTCTCCTTGTATATTCTATCATTATCAAATGATTCATTTCTAATTTCTTCCAATTCATTCAATTGCAACAGCCTTTTCTCACCAGCATCTTTCAAATTAAAGTTTAATTTCTTTATCGCCCAATATGCTTTATATTCTAATTCAACTGGTAAGTGACAAGTCTTTCAAAATATTAATCTATATGGGGACATTCCTATAGGAGTTTTATAAGCAGTTATGTATGCCCATAAAGCAATGTCTAATCTAGCAGACCAATCTAATTTCTCAGGATTAATAACTTTCTCCAAAATTCATTTAATTTCACGATTAGATAACTCTACTAAGTCATTATTTTGGGGATGATAAGCTGTAGAGATTATATGCATAATATAATATTTTTCCACCAATCTCTAAATCAGATTATTCTTAAAATAGGATCCTCCATCAGTGATGATTACTCTAGGCATTCCATATCTTGTGAAAATATATTTTATTAAAACCCTCAAAACTCTTCTAGCATCACACCTAGGTAAAGCTATTGCCTCAATCCATTTTTATACATAATCAATAGCAATCAGTAAATATATATTTCCAAATGAAAGTATAAATGGTCCCATAAAATTTAATCCCCAAGCATAAAAAATTTCAACTTCCAAAGTAAAATTAAGAGGCATTTCATTTCTTCTAGATATATTGTCTATTCTCTGACATCGATCACAAGTTTTGATAATTCTATAAACATCTCTGAAAATAGTAGGCCAATAAAATCCAGATTGCACAATCTTATGTGCAATTCTATCAATTCTGAAATGTCATCCAAATTCAAAATCATGACATTCTCGAATAATTCTTTTAGTTTCTTCATAAGGCACACATCTCCTAATAATAAGATCTTTACATTGCTTATACAGATAAGGATCGTCCCAAAAATAAAATTTAGCATCATGCTTAAATTGTTTTCGTTGTTGCATTATTAATTCAGGTGGTAAAATATTACTAACGATGTAGTTTACAATAACAGCATACCACGACAAATTTCATTCAATAATATTATATAATTGCTTATTAGGAAAAGTTTCGGTTATTTCCCTTTCAAAGTCATTCAAATTAGGTTGTTTAAGTCTAGATAAATGATCAGCTATTTGATAATCGACCCATTTTCTATTAACGATCTCAAAATTGAATTCTTGCATTAAAAATATCCATCGAATCAGTCATGGTTTAGCATACTTCTTTTACATTAAATATTTATTAGTAGAATGATCGGTATGCACTATACATTTAACTTCAATTAAGTAAGATCTAAATTTTTCGAAGGTATAAACGATAGCTAATAACTCTTTTTCTGTAGTGGTGTAATTAATTTGAGCATTAGTAAGAGTCTTACTAGCGTAGTATATAATTTTAAACATTTTGTCGTGCCTTTGCCCTTAAACCAATCCAATAGCATAATCGCTAGCATCACACATTATTTCAAATGGTTTCTCCCAGTCAGGTGAAACAATTATAAGGGCATCAATTAATTTTTCATTTAATAGATCGAAAGATTTTAAGCATTCATCGTTAATATCAAACTTCCTATCTTTTTTCAGAAGTTGACATAGAAGCTTAGTTATTTTTGAAAAGTTTTAATATATCGCCTGTAGAATCCTACATGTCCCAAAAAGCTTCTTACCCCTCTCACAGTTGTTGGAGGTGGTAATTTTTCTATAATTTGAATCTTTGCAGGATCCACTTCTATGCCATATTCAGATATTTTATGCCCAAGCACAATTCCTCATGCAACCATAAATTGACATTTTTCCCAGTTTAGGATTAAATTTGTTCTTTCACATACCTCTAAAACTTTTCTAAGTTGTATAAACATGCATCAAATGAATCTCCAAATACTGAGAAATCATCCATAAACATTTCTATTCCATCATCTATTAATTTGCTAAATATGGGAATCATACATCTTTGAAATGTTGCAGGTGCATTACATAATCCAAAAGACATTCTTCTAAAAGAAAAAGTTCCATAAGGGCTAGTAAATGTAGTCTTCTCTTGATCCTCAGGAGCAATATGTATTTGGTGATGACCGGTATATCCATCCAAAAAGCAATAATACTTGTGTCCAGCAAGTCTGTCTAGCATTTGGTCTAAAAAAGGTAAAGGGAAGTGATCTTTCCTCGTGGAGACGTTTAATTTTCTTAATCAATACATATTCGCCAACCAGAGACTTGTCTTATCGATATAATTTCATTTCGTTCATTTACGTCAACAATCACTCCTCCTTTCTTAGGAACACAATGTATTGGGCTTACCCAAACACTATCAGAAATATGATATATAATTCCAGCATCTAAACACTTTAAAATCTCTTTCTTAACCACTTATTTCATTATTGGGTTCAGTCTCCTTTGTGGATCAACTCTAGGTTTTTGTTGTTCATTTAACAAAATTTTATGCATATAGATCGATGGACTGATTCATTTAATATCAGCTATGGACCAACCAAAAGCCTTTTTGTATATTTTTAAGGTGTCCAGTAATTTTTTTTCTTGATATTCATTTAAATTTGAAGATACAATGGCTGGTAAGGTTGATAATTCTCCTAAAAACATATACTTCAAATGATTAGGGAGAATTTTCAGCTCAAGTTCAAGGGGGTTTAATGATAGATGGAATCAAACTTTTATCTCTATTTTTCATAGTATCCAATCTTTCAAATCTTTCCTAACAAATTCTAACTTTTCATTCTTCATATCATCCAAATCATATTCACTTTCACTTTCATTTTCATCCTCACATTCCAAATTTTCTTCAAATACTTCTTTAAAATGATCTTCTCTCAAATAATCACAGATTTTCATTCAAAAGCACTCATCATCTTTTTGAGTTGAAGGGTATTTCATAGATTTTAAAATATTGAAAGTTACCTCTTGATCATTAACTCTCATAGTTAATTCTCCTTTTTGAACATCGATCATAGCTCTCCCAGTAGCAAGGAATGGTCTTCCCAAAATAATTGAAATTTCTTTATCTTCCTCCATACCTAGTACAATAAAGTCCACGGGAAAGATAAATTTATCCACATTCACTAATACATCTTCCACAACTCCTTTAGGATAAGTGATATAACGATCAGCCAACTGAAGAATCACAGATGTAGGTGAAATTTCTTCTATTCTCAATCTTTTGAAAGTTGATAAAGACATAAGATTAATACTAGCTCCAAGATCACATAAAAATCTTCCAAAAAATTTCTCACCTATAACACACGGGATTGTAAAACTACTCGGGTCTTTAAGTTTTTTAGGAAGCTTCTTCTGAATAATTGCACTACACTCACACTAAGTGCAACAGTCTCGTGATCTTTGAACTTTCTCTTCTTTTTAAGATATCCTTCATAAACTTTGCATAATCAGGCATCTGTTTTAATGCTTCAACAAAGAGAATTTTAATCGTAATTTCTTAAGAATTTCTAAAAACTTTGCAAATCTATTATCTCTGTTCTGTTTCTTTAGTCTTTGAGGAAGAGGAGGAGGTGATTTTTCAACAATTATCTTCATTGGTTTAAGCAGATATTCGTCTGGATATATCCTATTAAAACATATCTCAATGTTCACTTCTTCTCTTTCAACTTCGACTTCTTTTTGAACTCTTGGTTCCAATTCTTTTTCACTCCTTAATTGAATAGCCTTAATTTGCTCATTATTTTGATCTTTTGGGTTGATCTCTACACTGCTAGGAAGATTTCCATAAGGTCTATTATTAAGCGTAGCAAAGATATGTCCCAATTGATTCTCAATGTTCTTCATCTCAACATTTTGAGCTAGAATTTGATTACCCATATTCATAATCATTTCTTTAGTAGACAACTTCTTTTCCTTAAATTGGTGGTTACTATTAAAACTAGGAGGATAAAAAGTTCTATAATTGGTATTTCCTTGGTTGTTCAGATTTCTAACTGGATTCATAGGATTGTATCCTTATTGCGGGTTAACAACAGCATTGGTGTTATTCCAGTTGAATTTTGGGTGATTCCTCCAACCAGGATTATAATAATTCGAATAAGGATTATTGACTTTGTTATTTATGACATTCAAGGTGTCATAAGGTGTTTGAGAGTCTATTATCTGTCCTGATGAATTTTCTTCTAACACTGGGGGTGTTGAAGAATAATTTATTCCATATTGATCTATTTTCTTAGAAAGTGCAGCAATTTGAGAGACTATCATAGTTATCACATCAGAATCACGAATACTAGCTACTCTTTTAGGATTTACCCACTCAGAGGGTCATTGAAAATTATTAGTAGCCATCTCTTCAATTAACAAATATGTTTCATCAAAAGGTTTAGACATTAATGATCTACCAGCAGCAACATCGATAGTCAATCTCAAAGATCCCACTAATCCATTATAAAATGTTTGAATTATTAACCAGTCTGGTAAAGCATAATATGGACACTTTCTCAAAAGATCTTTGAATCTTTCTTAGGCTTCATATATGGATTCTCCATCAAACTGACTAAAAGAAGTGATATCATTCCTTAGCTTAGCAGTTTTTGAAGGAGGGAAATATTTTGACAGAAAATTTTGTGAAAGCTCTCCCTAAGTTCTGATAGATTCATATGCTAACGAATTTAACCACGCATTAGCCTTTTCCCTTAATGAAAAAGGAAAAATTCTAAGCCTAACAACATCGTTTGATACTCCATCGTATTTAAAGGTAGCACACAGTTCTAGAAAACTAGCGAGATGTAAGTTAGGATCTTTATTAGGGGTTCCTCCAAATTGATTATCTTGTACCATTTGGATAATAACTGATTTAAGGTTAAATGAATTAGCAACAACATCAGAATTTTGGATAGTTAAGTGAATTTCATTCGTTGTTGGATTAGCATAATCTCTTAAAGGTCTGTATAGTTTCGTTTTGATTGTTTAAGTTGTTCGCCATTTTGTAAGGATTTCCAGATTATTTTTGTTGTTTTTAAATTTTTCTAATAGTACGCTCCAATTCAGAATCGTAAGTTACTAAACCTATAGATCTGATACTACGCATATAAACACAATAAGCAGACTAACAATAAATAAACACACACAATTATGACTTATAATTCAAATATAAGATTTCAAATACTATAAAATTAATTTTAAGCAGTTACCTTTCCTCCCCTGCAACGGCGCCAAAAACATAGTGCGACTTTTTTAATTTGCCAAAATTTATGAATTTAGATTTATACTTATGTTGATTTAGTTTTCTAATGAGTCACACAATTAAATGCAAGTATACATATCGCTCAAGTAATACAGGGCTCTAGTGGAGTCCTGGATATCAATTCCACAGTGAGGCAATTAATTTTATGGTGTAGCACAGAAATCACTTCTCGAATCACAGCACAATTGCAAGTAATTTCAATTCTTAAAATAAAGACAAACAGTTGTAGTTACTACTTCTACCAAAGTACGTTCTAACCTTCTATTAAGTTAAACTAACACAAGACTAAATTTATAACAAAGTTCATTTGTAAGAAAGAATCTTCCAACTGAAACTTTACATCAGTTTTTTATACGCATATTCAGACGTATGTACAATCTCAATATTAATCGATGCAAATAAGATGCAAATAAGACATTAAAAAAAAATTGTCAAATTTTTATGATGCAAGTTTAACGTAAAGCATATTCAGACGTATACAAATTCAACGATAATCTCGTATTATCATTGGATTTGCCTTTGTTTTACATCTGATAAGTCCGATGCAATTTTACTGAATTTTTGTAATGTGCGTATGTCGTAATTGGTCATTTAAGCCATTTTGGTGAGCTGTGATGACGTCAATACGTTGCAGGGGTCGGAGTTAGAAGTTACACGAGCTATAAATCATGTAGGTTGTAGTTGGTTATGTAAGCCGTAATGGTGAGCTGTGATGATGTCAATATGCCACCAAAGCTAGAGTTAAGAGATGCAATATTTGTGGACCACATAAGTCGTAGCTGGTCGTGTAGGCAATTGTGGTGAGCTATGATGATGTATGAATGTCGCAAAAATTAGAGCCGAGGGATGGGCAAGCTGTGGACCATGTAGTTCATAGTTGGTTATGTAGACTATAGTGGTGAGTTGTAATGACGTTTGTAGGCCGCAGAGGCTAGAGTCAGAAGCTTGACCAACTATAGACCAAGTAGACAATAATTTGTAATATAGGTCATAGTGGTGAGCTGTGATGACATACGTAGACAGCAGAGACTAGAGTCGGGAGCTACGAGTTGTGGACCAAGTAGGAGTGGTTGGTCGCATAGTATCGTTGTAGTGAGATGCAATGACATCCATAGATCTGCAAGGTTGGAATCGGAAAGTCTGCAAAAGCCATGCACCGAGTAGGCCATAGTTGCAGGCTGCAAGGACATAACTTTAGAAGCCTAGAGAAGGCCATTGTCTTCAGAGTGCATTGTTATATGGTCTTTAGGAGGCTTCAATGAACCGTATGTAGAGTGCATTTTTACACAGTCATCGGACTGTGTCGTTGCACTATGTTTGATGTGCGTTGTTATGCCGTCTTTGGAAGACTTAATTACATTATATGTGGAGTGCATTGTTTTGCATGATGTCCCGTTACTCTACAATGTACGCCAGAATTTCACAACGCACGTGGTAATTCTACTACGGGTTTCATTATAACAAGTCAGGGGAAATTGACGGTGGTCGATGGTGGCTGAAGTGCAGTGGTCGACAATGGTCTGTGGCTGCAGGAGTGGAAGGTATTAACTAGATTTGTAGTGTAAAAGTGATGCTAGATTTCAACTCCTCCTACAAGCTCGGTCTTGCTTTTGACTCATGGTCCCTACTTTCAATAGGGGGTATGATTTTATTTATAGAGCTTAACTTGAAAATAAGGAAGAAATCCATACCACTCAATCAGACTGCTAGGAAAAGTTCCCCCGATTGAATGGCATTTGTACATTAATGATGTCGGATTAAGTGATCATGGGCTCGTTGTATTCGCCTTGGCAGCCTGCTCGATTAGAATATAAGCATGTCAGATTTTGATATTTGTTTGCCCTTCCAATTATGAACTTGAAACTTCCAAAAGCAGTTTAACATGTTTTAGCTCGATTTGGCGTCGATTAGACCAATTTTGGTGTCATAGAAGTACGTCTCGTTACGTCGATCAGTTTGAATAAAAGTTTCTTGAAATTGAAATTTGAGCAGACTTTCGATTGAAGTTTGAACATTTACTGCTTCAAAATATTACTTGAAAATTTGTCTTACGCGCTTACTTGAGATTTGTGTGGATGATGAAAATTTGTTGATGACATATAACTTATTATGTTGAACCAACACATAATACCCCAACAACATTATGAGACTTTTCCCAATCAGACAAACTATGATGCCTTATTCAAGAGATATCTTTTTAAGGGATACAATTAACTTATTCTGTCATAGCTTTCAAAAATCTTTATCTCGTTGCCATAAGTTTTAAATCTACTTGGAAGAAAAAAAAAAAAAAAAAATTATCAAGATTTTTGACGTTTTTCCATTCCAAAAAAGGAGTAATCTAAATCAAAATTGAATTAAATCAATGCCGTATTTTCGACGTAGCTTTCAAACGGAGTTCTTTAGATCTAAGCCTGTTTAAAGTAAACAGCTTTAATGTTTTCTATTTAATGAGATAAGACGATGCTCTCTATAAAATAATTCAAAATTATGAAGATGACCATTAAAACAAAATAAAATTTATATACTAAAATGCAAATATGGACGTCATCATCTAAGAATCAATTCATATTGGAAAGGAATATGTTCCACTTCATATTTTGTCGTTATATATTGCAAAATTCTGATGTGTTTCTATATCTAACGACCAAAATTTGATATTTACATTTATAATTATTTTCACAATATAAATTTTTGCATGAGAAGATGTATTTAATTTTTAAAAAAATTATAGTGATATATTGTCTGTTATTATTTATATATATATATATATATATATATATATATATATATATATATATATATGTAATTTTGGGGTGATCGTCCCCCAAATATCTATCCCCCAAAGAGTGTGCATTCATTCCCAACGGGAATCTAATCCGGATCCAAAGAGACTTACAACAAAGCTGCTAACCAACGTGCCACCTGAGGTGTACATTAAATCTATATATAATATAAGAATTATATGGTATGTATATATCCCGAGCCACGTCCTCTTTCTATTGGAAGAACATTTGTTTGTCAGTATAAGTCCCCTCAGGTCGGGGGTTCTAATTCCCTCCAGACGAGTTGTCTGTTATATGAAGTTTATACTCGAATTGATTGGCTCACCGGCGGGATTCAGAGCCCAAGGTATTAGTTGGCATTCTGACTGTCAACCAATCATTTAAAAAAAAAAAAAAAAAAAAAAGAACAATGTATGTAACCTAAAATATTATATCTGTATAAATATATTTTTTTCCAGGAAATTGGTTCACATATAAGTGGGACCTGTATAAATTAATATTACTTTGCCCACTAGTCTACATATCTGAGAAATGGATAAAATAAACACAGAATACAAATTCAAAGATGGATGTAATATTCGAAGAAAAGAAACAGGCCAGCCAAGACGAATCAACAGCCTAAAAATACATTTAATTTCCAAGCACCTGCAGTTATTGCATTTGATTCATCACTTGCTGCCTTCCTTCTCCCGATCAAGTGCTGGATTTACAGCAACACATCTGTAAACATAGAACTTAGAAAGGGCTAAGAAGAATAACAGATTTATTGCACTCAAAACAGCTAGAAGTGCATAATAGTAATCCAGATGAGATGAATTCAAGTTATTCTGAATCCATCCTCTTCCTCCGTCCTTTTGTGTAACCTTCGATACCATCGAAAGAAGGAAACTGCTAGCGAAGCTCCCAATACCATTGCTAAGGGAAAAGAGTGAAGCCCCCAAGCTCTTCATGCGCTCCGGCGATTGATCATAAAAGAATTCCATCTTACCAACGGCCGCAAACACTTCTGCTATCCCCATCAATGCAAATTGTGGAAGGAGAACAAAAATTGTTGAAGGGGTAGTTCTGCTCTTACTACCTAATCTCCATCTCTCTACTAACGCTGCCCCCAGCATGATAAAAACATGCATGACTAATCCGATCCCAATCCTTTGCAGAAATGTGATTCCGCGAGGATCGTTTGTGTGCTTCCTCGCCAATGGCATCAACAATCTGTCGTAGACTACAACTCCTACTAAGGTGGAGAACATGTAGACAGCAGTGAGATTGGCTGGAGGTAACTTGAAGTGAGGCCCCATTCTTGGATCTAAAGTAGTGCCTTGTTTGACGAAGAATGTAAACACTTGAGCCATCATCACACTCGGCATAATCGTCAACATGAACATTGGGATTATTCTAATAATTTGCTTTGTTTCCTCCACCTGAGAAACAGGGCACAACATCCATGGACTATCTGAGTTGCTGCTGTTAGTTTTTACAGCAGCTTTGTCAAAAAACTTCAGTGTTAATGAAGTTGAGAGCTCATGGCGATCATTAGTGGAATCTTGATCAGACAGTGCTACACTAGATTTTCTTATAGCTGCCACCACGACCTGAGCTACTCTAGTGAGAGGGCTTCCAGAAGGCAGCTTATGCCTATAAAGTGGAGTGCCAAGCACGAAGACCAATAGGGAAATTGCCAAAAAAATTGTGGCCAATGTGTACCCAAGTGACCAACTAACATCATTTTCTACGTATATTAGCAGTGTGGTGGCTAAGAGGTTTCCAAGTGAGATGGCAAAGGTCCACCAATTGAAGAAGGAAATCTTCTGAGCCTGTTCCTTCGGATCAAATTTATCAAACTGTTCAGCACCAAAGGCTGCAGAGTTGGCCTTCAATCCTGCCACCCCAAAAGCCATTGTATAGAGCGCAAAATAGAAGATACTTATTTGAGAATTCCCTTTGCAATTTTGCTGGCTGGATAAATCGCAAGTTGGTGGTCTCAGAGCTGGAAGCGAGACTGTTAAAGTCAGAAAGATCATGCCCTGCAATAGCACATGATACAAGTTATTTAATTATGTACTCATAGGGTGACCATGAACAACTAATTAATCAAGAGATCCATCGGCCGAACCGGAAGGTAGATGAAGGCGCAGATTATGTAGGTTCGGTACCGCCCGAGATAAGAATCTGCAATGAATGCAGTGAGGACAGAAGTCATCATTACTGTTCCTACCCAATTTGTGACATTGTTTGCAGAAGTTACAGTGTCTTGATGAAGAACATTTGTGAGGTAAAGAATCAGATTTGGTGCAACGCCAAAAAAGGATAATCTCTCCAACGCATCTGAGGCTGTAATTAGTTAATTTGTTTAGTTATTTGATTTTGCCAACTAATAAATATTAAACTAATTAGTTTGTTCAGATCTGATTAATTACCAAGGATGCAAGAACTTGCAGCCCATCCGCCTCCTTTGGCTCTAAGGAAAGGCCGTCCCCTGAGATCCACTGTTCCATCCTTCGTGTATTCATCCTCCCTATGCTCCTCATTGCCCTTCTCTTCGTCCCCCATTAATGCTGAAGAGAGATATTCATAACTCAAATGAAGAACATTCTACATATATATAATGCCGGAATTATTCTGGTCGGACATGTTTTAACAAGCAGAAGAAACAAATTCTAGAAAAATGCTCTCATTAATTTTACCTTGGCGGAGGCCTGGTATTTGGTATTTGGAAACTTGCAACATATTAAAATTAAGTTGCGGTAAGTGCTCCTGCACCAACAAGTGTCAATATGGATAATTTACAGGCATACCACACTTCTATGTTCTTACACATTCATTACTCAAAATTTCATATTTACGTTTTTAACTAATGACATAAATATATAGATGAAAATGTTTTTTGGGAAAACCTATTCCAAATCATTTTTCAATTATAAAAAAGGAGACATCAAGATCAATCATACGGGACCCGACATTGACTGTTAACAAATTTTTAAACCTTTTTGAAAATAAAAAAAGTAAAACTTATCATTGTTGATGTTTTTTTATGGTCGCTAACATATGTCAAAAATGATTAACACTGACATGGATGGTATATTCAGAGGCTAAAAATCACTTGAAAATACACAATTTTAAAGGTTTTTTTATTATAGTGAGTATTAGAAAAATAAATATGCAAAAAGGCCCACGCGTAGAGAAGCTTCTTCATGCAACCTCTTCCCTCTCCAAGATACACTCACTCAACATCCCTTTGAGCATAAAGCCTATGTGGCTACAATTATTACAACTCAGGTATGGAAAACTGTACACCCCGAGTCATAAAGATGGAGCATCCAGCAACATGGGGCATGAAGAAGGAATATAAAGTCGTATATTATGTTCAGAAGAGGGAAGTCATACCATAGTGATAAATCAAATTTATTAGCATAAATAAAAGAGAAATAACTTTTTATTAACAATTAAACTTATTATTACAACCTAATAATGTGGCAGAACAACATCTATCGAAAAAGAAACTGAAAGAATAGTTGTGCAAGCAATCTACTTGTATACACAAATACGCTAATACGAAAATTGTTCTTTTATTTTTTTTGAATTGAGGCTATCAACCAAAGTGGTTGAATCGAGCCCGCCTGTCAGAGTGATTGAATTGAGCCACCTACTAAAGTTATTGAATTGAGTCCACTTGCTGAAGTAGTTGAATTTATTCCTCTCAAAAGTATGCTTTATAATGAGGGCAGTTGAGGGGAAGATGCCGTACAATGAGGGCAGTTGAGGGGAAGGCGACCCTTTCAATAATGGATTTGTGCTGCCATCCTTTCAAGTTACCTCCAGCCAATCTCACTGCTGTCTACATGTTCTCAACCTTAGCAGAAGTTGTAATCTACGACAGATTGTTGATGCCATTGGCGAGGAAGCACACAAACGATCCTCACGGAATCACATTTCTGCAAAGGATTGGGATCGGATTAGTCATGCATGTTTTTATCATGCTGGGGGCAGCGTTTGTAGAGAGATGGAGATTAAGTAGTAAGAGCAGCACTGCAACTATTTTTGTTCTTCTTCCACAATTTGCATTGATGGGGATAGCCGAAGTGTTTGCGGCCGTTGGTAAGATGGAATTCTTTTATGATCAATCGCCGGAGCGCATGAAGAGCTTGGGGGCTTCACTCTTTTTCCTTAGCTATGGTATTGGGAGCTTCGCTAGCAGTTTCCTTCTTTCGATTGTATCGAAGGTTACACAAAAGGACGGAGGAAGGGGATGGATTCAGAATAACGTGAATTCATCTCATCTGGATTACTATTATGCACTTCTAGCTGTTTTGAATGCAATAAATCTGTTATTATTCTTAGCCCTTTCTAAGTTCTATGTTTACAGATGTGTTGATGTAAATTCTGCACCTGATCGGGAGAAGGAAGGCAGCAAGTGATGAATCAAATGCAATAACTGCAGGGGCTTGTAAATTAAATGTATTTTTAGGCTGCTGATTCGTCATGGCTGGCCTGTTTCTTTTCTTCTAATGTTACATCCATCTTTGAATTTGTATTCTGTGTTTTAGGTTCTTGATAGATTCCCTCAAGCGACAATGATACCCATAAGGACGTTTTTTTATTTTATTTTATCCATTTCTCATATATGTATACTAGTGGGCAAAGTAAACTTAATTTATACAGGTCCCACTTATATGTTAACTAATTTCCTGGAAAAAAATACATTTATATAGACAAAATATTTTAGGTTACATAAATTGTTTTTTTTTTTTTTTTAATGATTGGTTGACAGACGGAACGCCAATTAATACCTTGGCTCTAAATCCCGCCGGTGAGCCAATCAATTCTAGTACAAACTTCATATAGCAGACAACTTGTCTGGAGGGGATTCGAACCCCCGACCTGAGGAGACTTACACTAACAAACAGATGCTCTTCAAACATGAAGAGGACGTGGCTCAGCTTATATACATAATATATAATTCTTATCTTATATATATATATATATATATATATATATATATATATATATATATATATATATATATAACGTACACCCGTGCAGCACGTTGGTTGGCAGCTCTATTGTAAGTCCCCTTGGATCCGGATTTGATTCCCATTGAGAATGAATGCACACCCTTTGGGAGATCGCTATTTGGGAGATGACCACCCCAAAATTATATATATATATATATATATATATATATATATATATATATATATATATATATATATATATATATATATATATATATATATATTATAGCAATAGCTAATATATCACTATAATATTTTTTTTTAATTAAATACATATTCTCATGCAAAATTTTATATTGTGAAAATAATTATGATTGTAAATATCATCAGAATTGTGGGTATGCATGTTAATTTTGCAATACATAACGACAAAATATGAAGTGGGTTGAACATATTCCTTTCCAATATGAATTGATTCTTAGATGATGACGTCCATATTTGCATTTTAGTATATAAATTTTATTTTTTATTAATGGTCATCTTCATAATTTTGAATTATTTTATAGAGATGGGGAACTCAAAGTCCATCGTTTTATCTCAGTAAATAGAAAACATTAAAGCTGTTTACCTTAAACAGGTTTAGATCTAAAGAACTCTGTTTGAAAGCTACGTCGAAAATATGACATTGATTTAAATAAATTTTGATTTAGATTACTCCTTTTTTGCAATGGAAAAACATCAAAATTCTTGATAAATTTTTTTTTATTATTTTTTCTTCCAAGTAAATTTAAAACACATGGCAACGAGATAAAGATTTTAAAAGGTAAGACAGAATAAGATAATTGTATCCCTTAAAAAGATTTCTCTTGAATAAGGCATCAAAGTTTGTTTGATTGGGAAAAGTCTAATAATGTTGTTGGGGTATTATGTGTTGGTTGAACATAATAAGTTATATGCCATCAACAAATTGTCATCAACCACACAAATCTCAAGTAATCTCGTGCCGTGGCACAAATCTTAAAGTAATTTTTTGAACAAGAAATGTTCAAACTTCAATTGAAAGTCATCTAAAATTTCAAATTTTGCATACTTTTATTCAAACTGATCGACACAACGAGACGTACCTATGATACCGAAATTGATCTAATCGAAGTCAAATCAGGCTCATAACATATTGTTAAACTGCTTTTGGAAGCTTCAAGTTCATAATTGGAAGGGCAAACAAATATCAAAATCGTACGTCTTATAGTCAAATCTTGCGAGTTGCTAAGGCGAATCAACGAGCTATGATCGATCAATCAGACATCATTAATGTACAATTGCCATTCGATCGGAGAACTTTTCCTAAGTAGTCGTCGAGTGGTATGGATTTCTTCCTTATTTGCAATTTACTATTATTCAAACTGATCGACACAACGAGACATACCTATGATACCGAAATTGATCTAATCGAAGTCAAATCAGGCTCATAACATATTGTTAAACTGCTTTTGGAAGCTTCAAGTTCATAATTGGAAGGGCAAACAAATATCAAAATCTGACATGTTTATAGTCAAATCGAGCAAGTTGCCAAGGCAAATCCAACAAGCCCATGATCACTCAATCCGACATCATTAATGTACAATTGCCATTCGATCGGGGGAACTTTTCCTAGTAGTCTGATTGAGTGGTATGGATTTCTTCCTTATTTGCAATTTACTTTTATTCAAACTGATCGACACAACGAGACATACCTATGATACCGAAATTGATCTAATCGAAGTCAAATCAGGCTCATAACATATTGTTAAACTCCTTTTGGAAGCTTCAAGTTCATAATTGGAAGGGCAAACAAATATCAAAATCTGACATGTTTATAGTCAAATCGAGCAAGTTACCAAGGCAAATCCAACAAGCCCATGATCACTCAATCCGACATCATTAATGTACAATTGCCATTCGATCAGGGGAACTTTTCCTAGTAGTCTGATTGAGTGGTATGGATTTCTTCCTTATTTGCAATTTAAGCTCTCTAAATAAAGTCATACCCCCTATTGAAAGTAGGGACCATGAGTCAAAAGAAGACTGAAGCTTAGAGGAGGAGTTGAAATCCAGCATCGCTTTTACACTACAAATCTAGTGAATACATTCTACTCCTGCAGCCACAAACCATTGTCGACCACTGCACTTCAGCCAACATCGACCACCATCGGATTCTCTTGACTTGTTGCAATGAAACCCCTTGCTTGCAGAGTAACGAGACATCATGCAAAACAATGCACTCCACATATAGTGTAATTAAGTCTTCCAAAGACGGTATAACAATGCACATCACATATAATGCAACGACACACTCCGATAACGGTGTAAAAATGCACTCTATTTACGGTTCAACGAAGCCTCCTAAAGAATATATAACAATGCACTATGAAGACAATAGCCTTCTCCTCAACTGCCCTCATTATTGTACGTCATCTTCCCCTCAACTGCCCTCATTATTGGATTCATTCTAGCGCATTGAATCCATTCCTCTCAATGTACGACATCTTCCCCTCAACTGCCCTCATTATTGGAGAGAGTCATTATAACTAGTAAGGACATCTACAAATCCATTATTGAAAGGGTCGCCTGACATTTGAGACCGTGCCTTTTCACCCACACACTATGGATAAACGGGATAACAGCACCGCCTCACATCCACGCCGTAGTATTCTTATCAAAACATAAGGGGAAGATGCCGTAAAATATGAAATATATATAATTTATTATTTTATTGCATTTAACCCTTGTTTATAAAAAGAATGCAAAAACAAGATAGCGGGCGACTTTTGGACTTTTTCTAAAGGGAAATTCCTTCCTCTTTCTCTCTCTTAAATCTTGTAACTTAGAGAACCTCTAAGGGACAAAATTTTCAGCTCACCAAAGGTGAAAATTCAATACAATCTTTGAAGATACCCATCTATTAATTATCTCTCTCTCTCTGTCTCTCTTTCTCTCTCTCTCTCTCTCTGCGATACAAGGTTTTACTGGGTTGCATGCACTTATGAATAATATGAGACCCTATGTCTCAAAATAATTTAACATCCTGAGAGGTGCTTTGAGCATGTAATTTATACATAAATGCTATAAGGACATCATTTTCGCCTCGAGTACGACCAAGGAGAACGATATATTGCACCAAAGAATTCGTGCTTTAGTAGATCAATGTGATGAAAAAGTAGCACTACTGGAAAACCAATTATAACTGACATCATAATTGGCAGTTTTGTATGCGTAGAAACAAATGTTTCATTTTCTGACAATTTAACAACGGAATATCAGGGAGCTAATTTCTGACAGCGTAACTACTTCTCAAGTCGTTTATCTCAAAAACTATCTAACGTCATATTTAGACTTTTCAGCCGTATATATCTTTAGCTAAATCCTGAATAAAAACCGACAGCCAAAAATCGCTTGTAATTGACCAAGTCAATTTACCAAGATCATAAATCGACAACTGATTGATGATAACCGATGGCTTAAATGTCAGTTACGATGTTTTTTAGAGCTGACAACCAAAAATATTCATTAATTAACAGAGTCATTTTTCCTAGCTTATAAATCGACATGCTTGTGGTGATAACTGACAGCTTTAAACGTAGGTTATGATGTTGTTTAGAACTTGCACAAAAATATATCGGTAATTAAAAGAGCCATTTTTCTTAGGTCATAAATCGAAGAGCGTGAGATAAAAATCAACAGTTTTAAACGTTGGTTATGATGTTGTTTAGAAATGACGAGTAAAAATCATGTCTAAGAAGTTGGAAAGGGTCTTTTTCTGTAAAGCCAAAAACCCTTAGAGCATCCTTTATTCTCTCCCACGCGCTCAAAACCCTCATCGCCTCCCTTCCTAATTTTTACCAAAACCCTCGCCTTCATAGCTAGCTGGGAAAATAATGACGGGATCACAGCTTGCAATCATGATTTGAGCTAGCTAGGAAGACAACGAGGGGATTACAACTTACAGAAACCATTGAAACTCTCATCTTTCCCTTTCTTTCACTCCGCTCTTACCAGAAACATTTGAGTTGTTGGGAAGGTTTACTTGTTCTCACCATTCTTCCTCTTCGCTTGTACTCGAGTTCTCTCAATCCTCCTCTATCAGTTTCGCCCTGAATTTCTCCTGATATAGTTGTCATTAGAGCTAGATTGGAAGTCAACGATGGGATCGTGGCTGACAGAGACCATAAAAAAACTCATCTTTCTCATCCTTCCGCTCCACTCCTACATGTAAGCAGTGAGCAAGATAAGCTTGCTCACACTTTTCTTCTTCTTTGTTGAAACCATTGAGGAAGGTAAGCTTGCTCGCACCATTCTTCCTCTATAATTTGGTTGTTTAGGTATGAGATGTGTACGTAAAGATATAAGAATTTTTTGTTATGCATATAGATATCCTCTACTTATTCAGGTTAACACAACCAAGTCCTATTAAATCAACATCTACCTTTCTTATCATAATTGAAATCTAAAACATCAACTCTCCTAAGTAGATCACCAACACTCTTTCACAGATATATTTACTTTGCATTTTATCTCCAAGTGTGAAGGATCTAGAGTAAACCCTTAGGAAAAACTGAAAATGTAATTAGAACGACGTCAGTGTTAGATTTTACGGACTTCAGCAAATTTACTAAATCCATGATTCATTAATTTGGGCATCAAAGTGTTGTCTGGTAACAAATGAAATTTAAATTATTAGATTTTACTCAATTCTGTAAATCTAGATTTAGGAAATTCAGAATTGGTTAAATCTGAAAAATTGTTGGGTTGGCAAAGTTAAATCCCAAAAATCCATTTGTTTGTAGTATTTACTAAATTAGAGCTTTACGGGCCAAATCTTTGAAATCTAGATTTACAAAATTCAGGATTCTATTTCACCCACAACGACGCTCGACCAGGATTTAGCCTAACCTGAGGTTATATCATACTCTAAACCTGTTGCCGAACAACCCCTTAATTCCAATTTGGTGGAATTTTTGGTAGTACATAGAAATTATTTCATAGGAAGAGTAGGTCTGTGAATTTTTATCGAATAACGACAATCGCTCAAAAATTGATTCAAATTTTGGCCCGTACATTAAGCTCAGATCAAAATTAACGTGCTGAGCTATGAGCCAAAATGTTGGATCTACTTTCTTTCGAACCGACCCTCACTCAGCTCTAAATTGGGCCTTTAACATCCAAGGGAGTTAGATGCATTCCATCAACAGGCGAAACAACAAAAGAAGGCACCATTGGAGGTGAAGCATGATGATGATGAGGAGACTGAGGAGGAAAAGAAACAGTTTTCCAACAAATATTCCATTAATGGTTGCCATAATTGACGGCCTAAACCTTTGGTTATTTTAGGATCCCATTACCGACAAGTATTCAACGGATATTGCTTTGGCCGCTAATTGATGGCCACTTCATCGGTTAAAATATCGACACACCCCCGACACTTAACCGTCGGATCCCCTACATCTATAAACAACAGCAGCGATACTTTTCTGAAGGTTAACTTGACACTAATTTCCGATGGTTAACTTGTCGGTTATTAGAAACCAACAGCAACCAACAGTGGCCTCGTGCCTTTTGAAATATTCAAAAACTACGGTCCATGTGTGCCTAAAAGACATTGGTAAAAAAAAGCCATCAAAAGTCCCATCAGTTTATAAATTACTAACAAGCGTTTTCGCTTGATCTTAAAACAGTCGATAATCCATCGAAAATCTAATAAGCAATGGTTTATTCATTCATAACCGACAAATTGGGACTTTCGAAAATCGATAACATTCCCATAGTGAGATGATTAAAGCTATGCAAGAAGTAAGAGAAGCGTCCAGGTCTCGTACTCAAGCCGAATGGAGGACATACATTTTACTTATGTTTAACAAGCATACTCTGTCACCACCATGTGGCAATATGGAAATTTTCTTGGCATACCACAGTTTTCTCAAGTTTTTACACATTTATCACTCAAATTTTGATATTTACATTTATAGCTATTGTCAAAAACATATACTTGAAAATGTTATTTGGGAAAAACTATTTTAAATCATTTTTCAACTTAGAGAAAGGAGACATCTGCATGTCTTCTTAAATGATCGCTAACATAAGCCAATAATGATTAATACTAACATGGATGCCATATTCAGAGATGGCTTACAAATAACATTCCTTAGATTTCAATTCGCTTGAAAATACACAACTTTAAGGGCTGTTAGATTATAGTTAGAATTACAAATATAATTATGCTAATTTAAAAATTTTTAAGATTTTAAGCAATTGGGTAGATGGATAAAAAAATAAAGACTTGATAATTTTTTTAGCATTTTAAAATTTCACATTTTAATCTTATTTTGCTTATTTGGAATAAGCTCAATCGTAAAGAAAGCTCGCGATGTCTTCCCTCATAAATCATCTACTCACGACGAAACTCTATAAGAGCTCCACGCACAAAGAAGTTTCTTCATGGAACATATTCCCTCCTCAAAGATACACTTGCTCAACATCACTTTGTCAACTCTCATGCTCTGGTATGGAAGACAGTGCACCCCAAGTAATAAAGATGGAACACACAAACAACATGGGGCATGAAGGCATAATATAAAATCTAATTATACAAGCAAGCTACTTGTATACACAAATACACCAATCAAAGTGGTTGAATCGAGTCCACATGCTAAAGTGGTTAAATCGAGCCTACCTACTGAAGTGATTGAATTCATTCCTCTTGAAAGGCCTAGCTCAAGTGTGTGAAAGCAGTTCGGAGAGGGTCATCGTGACTAGAAAGAACATCTATAAGTTAATTATTAGAAGTGTTGTCAAACATTTATTACTCACCCTTTTCACCTAGGCACCAAAGATGGGGGTATACCAGCATCGCTAGACACCCACATTGTAGTATTTTCATCAAGACATTGTGGAAAGGCATCATACAGTACGAAATATATATCAATTTTTATTTTATCATATTTCACCCTTCTTTATAAAAGAAAAGCAAAAAAGAGATAACTTGGGACTTTTGTACTCTTTCTAAAGGGGGATTACTCTCCCTCTCTCTCTTAAATCTTTAACTCAGGGAACATCTGGGAGGGAAATTTTTCTAGCCCACTAGAGATAAAAATTCAATACATTCTTTGAGGTTACCCATCCTTCTCCCTCTCTCTCTCTCTCTCTCTCTCTCTCTCTCTCTCTCACACACACAAACACACACCCATACACACAGAATCACACAAGTGACATAAGATTTTTACTGGATTTTATGCAGTTATGAACAATACGAGATCCTACGTCTCAAAATAATTCAACATCCTGAAAGGTGTTGCGAGCATGAAGTACATACACAAACTCCACAAGAATATCCATTTCTTTCTTGAAGTTCATACAAAAGAGACTTCATGCTTTAGTAGATCAATGAGCTGAAAAATTAGATGATGAAGGCTATGCAAGAAGTAAGGAAGTGTCCAGATCTCATACTCGAGCTAGATCGAGACACACATTGGATTATCAGGACCGGTGGCTCACGGGCAAGACCACCAATGATAAACCCACTAAGGAAAGAGTCATTGAGACTAGATCCATCAAGGCATGTACCAGCTGCATGAAATTTAGTAAGAGCTAGAACAAGAATAAATCTTGGCCCAATTTTTAAATGAGAGAGGTTACATTTAGACGATCTCAATCTTTCAAGGAAGAACGGTTTATTGTGACCTCAACTAGGAAGGAAGAAGAAAAAACTGAGGAAGTATAACCTGTCACAACTACTCAGACGATGATACCAGGAGAGGAAGAAGAAAATAGAAGTTAGAGGAGAACACATTTTCAATGTAAATTATGGAAGTTTAAACACCGAGAAAGTTTAAGATTCTTTCTTTGAAATTTAATAGTGGAAAATATGAACCCACCTACCACTTGGCTTTATTCGAGTTAGTTGTTTGTCTACTCCAAATAAATGATGCTTTAAAATGTTGTTTATTCTTCAAGATGCCCAATGAATCAGCTCTACACTTGTTCGAAAACCTGATGGTAGGAGTTGTCACATCTTTTATAGAGTTCAAATAAATATATGTGGCTTAGTTTGCTAGCATTCAAAAGCCACTAAAGAACTCTCAAGCACTCCTAAAGATCCATCAAAAACCTATTGAGAACCTCTAAAGCTTCATCGTCCACTTTCAGTAGAAGATGCTAGATGACCAAAATCTTGAACCAATCGTTGCTTGCGTAGCTTTGGCGTAAGGACTCAAAGAAGGACCATTCTGATATGTGCTTCGCATGAGGAAGTCAAAGATATTAGTCAAATTATTGGAGCTCACAAACAACCACATCTCCATCAAAAAGTATATTTCTTAACCTGGACCTTCTCAACTATCGAAGCCCACGATGAAATTTTAGAGCTGGTCCCACAATGTTCGTCAGGATCAAAAGTGGTGCTTCAAGAAGAATTGGGGCAGCCTCAACAAATATACCCGCCAGGAGCAAAGTAACACTGACGACAGACTAATCAGGAAAATACTGGAGAGGAATCAAGAATTACTTCAGCTTTCTATTCCATTCGTTGAAGCCAAATTGTTGAGGTTTTTCATGGCGGAAGTAGTGAAGGCTATTTCGAATAAATATTTTTTAGGAAGCCTTGCCTAATGAAGGAAGGCACGCACATCCATGAATAGAAACTATCTGTACCCCTAAGATCATGGTCATGACACAAACATGTGTCAACATCTTTGTTATCTAATCAGAGAACTAATCAAGGCTGTGAAATTAATTGAAGGAATTTGTGGTTGCAAAAGCCCATACTCAACGACGGGATAAGGCTTCCGTCGAGGGCAATAACAATGAGTCTACCTGGTAAGGGTGGTTTACATCATCGAAATCATATTGGGCATCTTTGAAGGAGAGGGACTTGAGGCTTCATGAAGGTTCAACATGAAGAGGTTAAATATTGGGGAGGTCTGCTCAACTTCTCTGGTTAAACGTGTTACACTGATCCACCAACATGTTACTTTTTCGAACACTAATCTGCTTGTCGTAAGAATCCTTTCTATGATGTTATCATAGTAAAGATATTCATCGAGGATAGCATCCTGATGAACGTTTAGTGCTCCATGAAAGTCTTGTTCAAAGGAACGTCTATAGCACCACGAACGTCTATTGCTCCACTTATAGCTCTACTTTAAAATCTAATTTATATTGTGAAAATGGGAATTGTGGCAATGGAATTTAGATTTTGAAGTGAATTTCCATATTGGAACTGGTAAATTAGATTTCGGAATGAATTTCCATTCTAGCTGTGAAAATTAGACTTCACATTGGAAGATGCAGTGAAAACTCTTACATCTTATGAAATATTTTCTACTAAGAACATATTTTCTGTTGTTCAGTCAATTGCATAAGGGGCTATGGCAACGAGCATTTTTAGTTCTATGATTGGTTTTACAGTTGGAAACAAAATACAAAATAAATATGCACGTGATAAAGTTGGAGTAGCTACAATTGCAGGCAAAATTAGAAAGAGACATCAAGAAGTCTAAACAAACCGTTAGAATAACTTTTTCTTAATACGAAACAATAATTACTGCTAAAAAAATGACTTATAATTTTGACTCGATTTTCTTTAGAGTCGACAACAGTTAAGCTCAAAATCAGAACGTTAACACCCAGATCAATAATTGGTGAACATTTATCAATATTTTATCTCCAATCTTATTTCTCACATAGCTGTACCAACTCATTCAAAAGTATATTTCATTCTTATTTTATTTACAAGTGTAAAGCCTGTGATTTGTATTTGACCTTTCACTTGGAGACAAAATATGAAACAAATATATTTGTTAGGTGTAGGCACAGTGACATACACTATTAGAGGGAGACTCCTTAATCAATTACGAGTCAATGTTCAATCTTTTAATGACCTTCAACAGAACTAATATACTAAGATATTAAACGATCCGACTTCAAGTCGAGATGATGTAGCTTCCAACCAACCAACTTGAAATCTGCTAATTAATCACATCCTCATATATATCACCATCACTTTGAACAAGAAGCTCAAGATATCTAGAAAGTTCACAACTTTTAAATGATTTGACCACCTTTAGTTACAACTCTGTCACTAGAGCTACTACTACTAAAATTACATTTCAAGTATGCACTTCTAGATCTACTCAAATGAAGGACTTTAGACTCCAATATTGACCTCCATAATTTTAAGTTTTTCCTAAACTCTTTCTCTAGTCTTATTCTCGGGAAGGATATCACCGGCAAAAAGCATACACCAAGGTGCATTCTCCTGTAAATGTCTAGTAAGAGCATTCATAAAGAGAGCAAAAAAATATGTGTTTAAAGCTGATCCCTGATGTAGTTAGGGTTTTTAATGATATGATTTCGAGCCGAGTTGATGTCTGCTTGAAAAAAATTTGATCCAAAATTTTGGCTCGTTGCTTGACTCGTATATTTTGATTTGATCTCGATATAATCCAAAATTCAAATAATTTTTTAGCGATTAAAGATCTTCGAGCTAAATTAACTACATTCACAGTCATATGTTGTTAACAATCTACTTTCAAGCCGAGCTGGGGTCGGCTCGAAAAAAATTCGATCAAAAATTTTGACTCGTAGCTCGGCTCGTTTATTTCAATCTGATCTTGATCAGAGCCAAAATTTAAATCAATCTTCGAGCAAATAATGATGTTCGAGCTAAGCTAACAATTCTAGATGTAATCCAACTAAAATAGAAAAATATTTGGCAAACCTACTAGTTGTTAAACCCTAAACTCATTCTTCAAATCAAATGAAAATAAAAATGAAAATGAAGATAACAAGTTACCTTCCTCAGTCGTTTCGAGTAGCAAAGGAGGGGAAGGAGGAGAAAAATGGGACTTTTTGGTTACTGTAAGCTACGATCATGCCGCTGCGTTCGGAACTAGCTCCTATTGCTACTGTATAGCTAGGGATTCGAGGATGAAGATGATGGTTTTGGACGAAAAAGAGAGGGAATCAAGTGGAGAAATGATGACTTTGTGTAGAGGGTTCCGGGGAGAGGTGAGAGTTTTGGGTGGAGAAAACAAGGGCGGCGAGAGCGATTAAGGCAAGACTGGAAGGGAGTGATTTCAAGTGAGATACAGGATTAGCTCCCACGACCTATCAACGACTTTCGACGAATATAGGATTTCAAGCAATAATTATTAAAACTATTATCGACAGTTGTTCCCATCGCTTAATAATAAAATGTGTTGGTTAAAACCCTGTCAGATGGATGGTTCAAAGATAACCGACGAATTGTAGTCGTCGGTTAATATTACTCATAACCATCGGGTTATTCAATTATTATTTTTAAAAACAGTCAGAAAATAAAATATTATCGATAAGTGACACCTTATGTTGTAGTTATGTCGTCACAAATAACCAAGATAAAAAACCATTACAAAACAGTTGGTAGATCGAAAAATTTTTCTGACGCGTAAAAGGCCATCGATATTAGCACTTTTTTCTGTAGTGATTTAAAATGAGAAATTAAATAATGCTTAAATACCTGACAAAAACAAATTGAAGATAAGTAAACTCAAGGATTTCCAAATTGAACATAGCCCGCGAGAAAAAAATTAATTCATCGACCTATTGTCTGAAAGAAAAGACATTAGAAGTTGGTGGTTTGGAATCTCCTGGACTAAAATAAATTTAGCAAAGGTATCACTTTATATGGTCTGTCCAAGATGATGGAAAGTTGTTTTTAGAGAATTTGCATACAACTAAGAATTCTGCAGATATATTGATAAAGGTGGTGACAATTAAGAACTTGGAATACTGAGGTTTAGCCACATCATGGTACGGTACTATAAAGATCATACAGGTGGAGATACATATACGGAGGACATGTGTTGGGTGCTATCAGTCTTAAAGTGAGAGATTATTATGAAATGAAGCCTAAAGAAGCACCTATGAGCACTCCAGCGCCTCCAAGCACGCCCTCATGTGCTTGAGCATGGTGTAGCCACGTCTGAAATAGGCGTAGCTATGTAGGCAAGGTAACTGCGCAACAACAAGCATAGTCATGGTTCGGGGCTCTTTCATTCCAATTTTTGTTCCGGAGTTGGTGGAATACTTACGCCACTTTTGGGCATGGTCATACAGTCGGATTGCTCCTCCTGTTTGGTTCTAAAGCTTCGATTTGAGTGACGAAGGTGACACTCAATCTCTTGAGTGCACGATTTCTTGACAAGGAAGTCTTTGTGAAGGAGGATTGTTGGGAGGATGATTTTAGTACAATAGATTTCTCTTGTGAGATCTAGAGAAAAGTTTTGAGTGAAATTGTATATATTTATGTGCTTGTATTTTGAGAGATGATTTGAATTATACAATATGTATATTTCTCTCATTCATATTGTAATTAGGGATGATCCGTGATTTTTTCATATTCTCAAGGCTTTCCACTTAAATATTGATGTTCTTTTTTCGGCGATTTTTTTATGCCTATTTACGAATTTTTGTTTTAGATTTCTCGAATTTTGTGATCCAATTCCGCGATATGATTTTGATTTCTATTGATGGAAACCCTAAGTGCATAATTCATCCCAACAAATATCATTTGATATGTAAATCCATAAAACATGTGTAGTCCTACATAAATTTCTCTTCTCTTATGGAATCTGTTCTTAGGAACTAAAAAATATGCCATACGTATAAGATTACTACCAGCTTCTATAAATTAATAAAGTATCTTTTGAATTGCTAATACTTGATCCAAAATTGACCAAGTGAAACTCCGAAACTTTGTCTGTTTGCAAAAACAAATTAATAAATTATATATCACGAAAGCGAATTCTTCAAAGTTCAAAATACAAAAAAGAATAAGTTAATATCAATATATGCACATATGGATCATTATCATCATCATCGTCATCGTCATTTGTTGACGGGGTTTGTAGTTTCTATCACAGTTTCTCTCTGCTCGTCCATCAAACGGACAGCATCACAACGGTAGATGTAAAATTTACCAACAACAATGAACAATATGAAATTAAGAGAATTTAATATGGCTAAGAATATATAGTAATAATCCAGATGAGATTCATTCAGGTCGTTCAGAATCCATCCTTTCCTACCACCCTTCATGGTGTACTTGGACACCGTCGACAGAAGAAAACTACTGATGAAGCACCCAATCCCCATGCTCGAAGAAAAGAATGAAGTTCCCAAGCTCTTCATACCTTCAGGTGCTTGATCATAGAAAAATTCCATCTTCCCCACAGCAACAAATGTTTCTGCTACTCCCATGAACGCAAATTGTGGGACGAGAACAAGAATGGTTAGATTTGATCTGCCTTTTGTGCTCAACCTATATCTCTCCACCACCGCCGCCAAGAACATTATGATGATATGCATTATTAAGCCAATCCCAATTCTACGAAGCAACTGAAACCCGCGCGGATTCTTCGTGTAATTCCTGACGAATGGAACGAGCCAACGATCGTAGATCACAAGGCTCACTAGGGTGCTGAAGACGAAGATGGCTGAGAGACTTGCAGGTGGTATGCTGAAGTAAGGACCAAGGCTGCCATCTAATGTCATGCCTTGTTTGACAAAGAGAGTAAGCACCTGAGCTTGCATCACACTTGGCATGATTGTTACAATGAATATTGGCAGCAATCTGATGATCTGTTTGGTTTGTTCCACCTCTGTTGTTGAACAGAGCATCCATGGACTAGCTGATTGTCCCGTCTCCACAGCTGCTTTACCCAAAAACCTGACAATTATAAATAGAGCCAACACATTATTGATCTCATCTCAATTTTAATGATAGAAAATTCATACCAACCTCAGTGAGAGAGTGTGGTTGATTCTGCACTTGCCTGCCTCGGAGATGTAATTCTCTACATCCAAGTCGCGTAATTCTCCTGGTTCACCAGGGAGGGATACTCTCCATTTCCTAGTGGAAGCCACCAAGACCCTAACTATCCTCTTCAACGGGCTACCTGAAGGCGCCATGTGCCTATAAAACGGCGTGCCAGTCCCGAATATGAACATGGAAACGGCTACAGAAACGGTGGGAATGGTGTACCCAATTGACCAACTTACGTTTTGCTGCACATAAACCACAGCTATAGTTGAGAAGAGATTCCCAGCCGACATGGCAAATACCCACCAGTTGAAGAAAGATATCTTTTGGGCTCGCTCCCTTGCATCAAATTTGTCGAATTGGTTTGCTCCAAATGTTCCAAAATTCACCTTCGTTCCCCCGATTCCAATTGCTGTGATGTAAAGTGAGCAGTAGAAAAGGACGACATGAAACCGATTCAGCTTGCTTCTACAAACATCGATGTCTGATGAATTGCATGGGGATGGCTTCAACGATGGAAGTGAGACTGTAAGGGTCAATAAACACATGCCCTGCAACATGATTTGATTTGATTTTAATTCATTAATTGATAACAAGTACCGATTACATTATACCATATATCATAATTAATTAAAATTTTTAGTATCAAATTGCAGATATATACCAAGAGGTAGATTAAATAGTAACTGATTATGGTGAAGAATTGACCGAGATATGCATCTGCAATAAAAGCAGCAAAAATGGGTGTCATGGTCATGGCGCCCATCCAATTAGTGACATTAGCTGCAGATTTTTCAGTTCCTTCATGAAGCTCATTTGTAAGATAAACCACCAAATTTGCTGCAACTCCATAATAAGTTACTCTCTCAAACACTTCAGCAGCTGCAAGATATATATATGTATTATGGAACTCTTTTTCATATATATCCCAGGATGCATGACAAAAATATAATTGCTACCAAAGATAGGATTATATATATAGTCTAATTAATCTCATTGGCTGCATGCCAAATCTATGCAGCAGTGTAGAAAACTATAATTAAGAGATATATGTGTGTAGAAAAAACTGCTATAAATGAATATACGCACCAAGAATGAAGGAACATGAAGTCCATCTTCCTCCCTTTGATCTTAGAGAAGGCTGGCCTTTTAGATCCACAGTTCCATCTTTTGTGCGCTCCTCCTCTTCACATAACAAGCCGCCTGATCCCTGTGTACCGGCTTCCATTTCAGGTTTGTCGTTAAGGAATTAAAGAAATTAGTGAACCAATTATATAGAAATCAGCGTACGTGTAAAGCATATCATTTTCTCCTCCTCCATATGCTTAACTTTTGAAAGCATATCATTTGAATATGCAGCCCTCAATTTCGATGCATTTACATATCTACTACCAAAACTTCAATTTTTTACTTATATAAAAAGATTAGAATTATAATATTTATGATTGGTTATAAAAGATTCGGATGGTATGAATATAAAAAGATTAAATTGCATTGTTAGACATGTAAGTGCATGGCAATTGTAGTTCCTATTGTCAGTTATGCACGTAAAAAAATGCCCCCTTTTTTTATTTTTACACCATTTCTATAATATTTATTTGATTACTTCGACGATATTGCGGATTTAACAAATGGAATCGTTCTTATCGTAATGCGATATCTTAATCAAAAATTTTGAGACGTGCCATTTATCAGCCGCCAGTGCTAAACAGTTGTAGAAGAACAGTATATTGAATACGACAGGAAGAAGTTTACATACATAGTTTTTTTCTTTTTCTTTTTTTTTTTTTTATTTTGGTGAGCTTGAAAAGGTCCGATTAATAATTATCATATCATTAAATATGACGTCAAATATGACGAGTAGGACTGCAGAGTTAAAAATTAAAAATATTTAACTTTAAAAATAAATAACTTTGATCCAATAAAAAAGTCTTTCAAGTATTTTAAATATTTTTAAAATAAAAATCATTGCAACTATCAGCCAATTCCTCCCGCCTTACTTGACCACATTTTTTTGAGCCTCTAGCTAAATAAAATCAAAATAAAACTTATTTATTTAATATAAATAATATATTTTAATTCAAATCCAAAATTAAAATTAAAAAGTGTACATCAATAAGATGTCTAGGATAATATTAAGGAGATCAAATGGTTCAGAAGAGAAGTGTGCCACCGAGGTTGGCCCACAGCTAAAAGATCGTGTGGCCTACCTGACCGAACGAGCAATGTCATACAACCCAAGATAACTAAAGCAAAATTGATCGAGTCATGAGGCGAACAGGAAAATGACCAAATCATCCACACACAAGTCATCTAGCTAGAAACAAGACAAAACAACATATCCGCCAACAAATACCAGAAAGTTGGCTCGATGTGATAGCGTATCATCTAGTAGAGGCGATCCAAATAAAGATATAGCTCCGCAAAGCATCTCCGATCATCCCGTAGAGACTCTAAATTAAGACTCCTCGCAAGGAAACAAAAACAATCAACCAGTCTGGATCAATAGTCTGAACCATATAGACTAAGCTTAACCAACCGAGCTGACCGTGTTAACTCGAAGTCAACTAACCTTAGTCAGTTGAGCCAAAGAAAGCCATATGATAAGCTGACACTTGTAAACTACCATAAATACCCTAGTAAAAACCGGAATAAAAATGATATAACATTATTGTGTTATTTGTTTAAAAATAAAATAATTATTTTACTAAGATGAAATTACTTATCGTTGTTCATTACTATTCATCTCTCTCCATTTCTCTCTTCTCTCTACCCCCATTTAGACTTTATTCATTGGCGGAGATTTACGAACAATCTCGTATTCAACATTCTAAAAGGTGCAATGAGCTTGGATTATACCACCAATAAGAATATGAGTCATGCAAAAAGGACCTCATAACAAGGAGATTAATGACAGCGTGAAGTGCATCAAAGATTTTGTTGTCCAACAGATGCAGGATATGAAGGGTCATATGTTAGAAATGATCAGAGGTGTGCTAAACCAGAAGCAGGATCAGCAACCCCGCTAGGACACTTTGACACCTAAAGGCAAAATAGTCATTAGGCCATAGAAAGGGAGGATAAAACTCACTATCTTGACAATGTTAGGTCAGCACCGATTAATAGGCATTGGGTTAGTCGTACTGACGTGCTGCAACAGCGAGAAAATGTGTTATTCAGGAAGTTCTTTGATTTCGAGCCACCGGAATGATTCAAGAATCTGATGATTGAATCATACAAGAGACAGATGGACCTGACTGATCACATCATGCCATTCGAGTTGATTGTATGTATGTTCAAAATCAAAGATGCATTGAAGTGTTGACTCTTCTGTCGCGCTAAGGGGCTTATTTCTCGGATGGTTCAGTGAAATACATACATAGGCGATTTCATCATTCACACACTCTAAGAAAATATGTGTTGCATTGTTGCTAGTCTACAAAAATCTCATAAGAGCTCACAATCACTCCTGAAGCTTCGTCAAGGACAAAATGAGACCCTGTGTTCCTTTATCACTCATCTCATAAAGAAAAATTATAGGTTTGGGATTTGGAAACCACAGTCGCGCTTGCGACTCTCACTTAAAGATTGAACGAAGGACCTTCTAGGTACATACTGGGATTACAATAACTGGAGACACTAATTAAGTAATTGGAACTAGCTAGCAACCACATCTCTATAGAAGAGTATAACTTCCCCTCCCCACCTCCCAGCCACCGTACCTTTATTTAGAATCGAGCAAAGCCATCGTTCAAAACCGAGCAAAGAGGTCGTCAACTTGTGAAGAGAATGGCCCGGAGAGAATGATGAATGTTGTACTACCCATCAAATAAAACCTTCATAATGAAAGAATGATCATTGCCTCCCCGTATGATGAGAAAGGCATGACTGAATGACAATAACCAAGTAATGAAGGGATAGAACTCGTGCTCAAATTGATGGAAGAAAACTGGTGAATCGATCCTCAGGTTGGAAGAAGTAAAAAAGAACAGTCGGTATTATAACAAGCTTGTCAAGGAAAATACATTTGTTGTCAGTCCATGACTTCTGTACTGTATTAGACTATTAGTGTTGTCCGTTGAGCTCTTAGATGCATATTTTTGTATGTATGGATGTATATATATATATATATATATATATATATATATATATATATATATATATATATATATATATATATATATAATTTGATTCATCAAGTTATTAATAAACTCTCAATTTTTATGAAAGAATAATTCAAATTTAGAGAATTTGCTCTCTGGTGGAGACTAAGGGCCCGTTTGGGCAGCTTACTTGACATGATTTGTTCTGAAAAATGTCAGATGAAGCGTTTGAAAATAGCGGCATAGCAACGTTCCTTTAAATTTTATGTTAAACATGGGGCGTGGGTTTGACCCCGCTGACCGAGTTTCTTCGTGAACCTATTACAGTACTATCCTCTTGCCCTCCCCTCTCACTGCTACCCTCTCTCTCCCATTTCTTCTGCCTGAGTCACACCTCTCTGGATCATGCCTCTCTCTAGTGGCAACGAGTTGCTTTTCTCCTTTCTCTCTTCCCTCTGGTCTCTGGTGACAACGAGTTGCCTCTCTACTCTCCCTCTTCTCTCCGATCTCTAGCACTCACTATTTATTGTGCTCTCTGCCCTCCCAAGGTATGAACTATTTTTTATTCGATAGAATGACTTTCTTTTTTCGATTTGTGGCTTTCTCATTGTTATTTTGAAGTGAGAATTAGGATTTTGCTATTTCTAGCTTTCACATTTGTTGTCTAAAGTGAGAATTTGGATTTTGCGGTTTGTGGCTTTCTCTTTATGATTTAGAATTCATATTTTTGCAAATATGTGTCTGAATGTGATATAGAATGGATTTTATCTATAACTTTAATATTTGAGTAAGAATTTAAGAAATGACTGAAAGAAGGTGCTTGATTTGTTGATAGCAATGTTTCGGGTGCCCTATATGTTGTAGCTTCAAATGAAAAATATGGGATGGGTTTTTATCTTTCCTCTAAAGTTTAAGTGGGAATTTGAGAAATGGCTAAAAGTGAGTGTTTGATTTGTTGATAGCAATATTTCAGGTGCCATGTATAAAGTAGCCTCAAATGAAAAATATTGTGTGGGGTCTTATGTTTCCCATTGATGTTTTCGTGAGGATTTGAAAAAAGGTTGAAATAGGGTCCTTGATTTGTTGATAGCAATGTTTTAGGTGACCTGTATGTAACTAAATCAAATGAAAAATATAGTGTATGGTTTTTCCTTTACCATTGATGTATGGTGGTGGTGTACGTTGGTTTGTGTGTGGAGGTGGTGGTTATGTGTGGTTGTGTATGTATTATAGCATGTGTTGGTGGATGTGTGGAGGTGATGGTTGGTGTATGATTATGTTTGTATTGAAGGATGTGTTGGTGGATGTGTGGAGGTGGTGGTGTTGCGGAGGTGGTGGTGGTGTTGCGGAGGTGGTGGTTGGTGTGTATTTGTGTTTGTGTTAGATGATGTGTTGATGGATGTGGAGATGATGTTTGGTGTGCGGTTGTGTTTGTGTGGAGGTGTTGGTAAGTGGAGCTGGTGGTAATGGTGTTGTGGATGTGTCGGTGCCTTACCACCTTATGTTCTCATATTGGCCCCCACTAAGCTGCCTGCTCAAGGATTTAGCTCTTAGTGTTGTCAATAAAAATTATAATCAGCCGCCAGCTTACTAACTTTTATAATGTCAATGTAGGAAACTCAAGTCTCAAACTCAAAATTTTATGCATTAAAATTGAACACCCAATCATTAAGTTATATATAGGAGTGTAAATGAGTCAAACATGTGCAAGGCTGGGCTCAGCTCATGTTCGGCTAGTTAAGAATACCATTGTTCGTATTCTGGTCGTTTATATTTCAAAGACAACAAATTTATTTGTATTCGACTCATTTATTTAGTGAATCAAACATGAGTTGTTTGCACACAAAGAATAATTTTGAGCGTAAAAAAAATTATTTATGTCTGACTCGTTTACTTAACAAAATGAATTTGTTGAGAAATTTAGAGCAAAGTAAACAAGAATCGACGCAATCCAGAAGAATACAAAGAGATTTAACGAGGTTCGGCAAAGATGCCTACGTCCTCGGGAGCAGAGCGGCGACTTTCCTTTCACTATTCAGAATATAGTACAGAATGCAGGATTACAACCATAAGCCCTAAGGCTACTAATATGGTCTATTTATAACCAGTAGTACAATATGTAATTACCAAATTACACTATGATCAAATCGTAGGCGTTGCCCCCGCACCCCCAACCCACATAATATAACTCTTCAATTCATCGCTCCGCTCCAACATTTATTCCATATTAGATATATGAGTCATACCTAACAGAATTAAATAAAAATTTTTTAACGAATCAAATACATACTGTTCGTGAAGGATAAATCATTTTGACTACCCTAACTATGCGAGCTGCACCAAAGAGCAATGTCAAATTTGAACACTTAATTTCTCCGAATAAATAAAACAGATACGACGCAAAGCCAGCACTCATTTTCCTCTAAAAATTGATGATAACAATGGCTCAAAAGAAATTCATTAAAGGCGTGATTTAAAAACGTGTAGATAATATATATTTTATTCTTTTCTTTTTTTCTTAATTTGTTGACCATTGCCGTCATCATCCTAACATGCTAATTTGTCTTCCTTACGGAAGTGGCAGTCAACGTTCATACCTACAATAATAAGTCAAAAATATATGAATAAAAATCCATTATTGGTATGTGTCACTGCCCTTTAGTGTAAACAAGTTGAGTCGAGTTGGAGCCTCTCTCGACTTGAACAAGAGTTTCATTAATTTTATCAAGTTCGATCTTGAGCTTAAACTTAAGTCTTCAAAAATGAGCCGGTTATTTATTATAAAAAAGAAAAAATGATATTAATTTAAGACACTATTAGAATGAGCACTTAGTATAGAAATAAAACAATAGAAATTGTTTATTTTATAAATACTTTAATATTTTAAAAATAAAGACATTAAATTTAATATATTTTGAGTACATTTTATCTTAATATTTTTTAAATGAGCTTGGTCACGAGCCAACAGGACGGGTCGGGGCTAGCTTGAACTTGGTTTTTTAGCTCATCGATTACAGTTCACGAGCCACTTAGAAGCAAGCATGAGCCGGCTCACGAGTCAGCTTGACTCACATATATCCCAAACTATCTTGGTGATTTCAACAATACAATAAGCATTTTTAAATGTTGTTTCATTTATTTGTGTAAACAAGAATGGCTTAGCTGCACATGATGGCCAAATTCTCACAGAAGTTCACCAACCCCACTTTTTTTTATGAGGTCCAATCCAACATATTTATAAATATTTTCTTTGGCTTAGAGACAAAAAAAAGGATATGATTTCATAGGTTTTAAAGCTAAATATTGGAATACAAAGCAATGTTATGAAAATTTAGGGCGAACACTACGCAAATCGAGAAGAAGAACACAGAGATTTAACGAGGTTCGGCATAGACATGCCTACGTCCTCGGGAGCAGAGCGGCGAATTTCACTATTTCAGAGGAGTTACAAATTCGGTTCACATATCCATAGGCTTACACATCTATTTATAGATAAAACCCACGGATAAATTACTAACTCGCCCTCGCTCCCCCTCAACCCCCTTTATTCCAAGAGATACTTCTTTTCACCAGGAGACACACATTTTCACAAATAAAACTCCAACTCCCTAGATATGAGTCATACCTAACAATTCTCCACCTTGGCGAATATCCAGCACCTTAGAAAAAATGCTTCACCCAGTATATGTGCCTACCAAACAAATCTCCACCTTAGCAAATATCCATCCCCTTAGGAGAAATACATCTAACAATCTCCACCTTTGTGAATATCCAGCCCCTTAGGAGAAAATCTCCACCTTGCAAATATTCAGCCCTTTAGGAGAAATAGATCATGAAGTTTCTTACACCAAAGTGGGTTGAGCAACCAAACCATCTAATCTGGCTTGGTCAACCGTGCCATCTAGCACCCAAAGCATCTTCCTGTTCGCACCAGTACATCGGCCAATTGCTGTTTCCGCGAGCCACGAATACATCGCACCTGTTCGAGGAATACCTCCACGAAACTCCTGTTCGCGAAATAATCGTGCCTGCTCGCCACCTGCACCCTGCCGAACTCCACCTGTCGCAACTCCTCCTGCGACGAACTTGCGAACTGTGCTTTGCCTCGCGATTCACCTATCGTGATTCACCTGCAACAAACATGCGAACTCCGCTGGTCGCAGATACTCGCCGAACCGCAGCCTTGTATCCGAACTGCTTCGTCTGTTCGTTCCCGAGAGCCTTGAATCATTCGATAATCGCAAATCGCCGCGCCGAAAACCCTTCGCGAAATCAACGCCTAGTCCGCCTGATCGCGAACTCCACCTCACGAAACACCTTCACGAAATTCTGTCGCGCGCCCGCCACTAAGGCCATCGCTCCAATCGCCTGTCGACAAACCTGTCGCCTAAACTGACAGCAACTGCAGAAACCTCAAGTCGTGAACCCGACCTTCTCCGCAAAATGCGCGAAGTCCTTCCTGTCACCTGCACCTCGGCTCTGCCCGCAAGTCCTCCGTCGAACTAACTGTTCGCGGATCCTTCCACCTGCGCAGTCGCTGACGATAACTGCCATCTACTGGCACCTGGCACCCGTAGTAGCTTCTACGTCTTGGCTGCTCGTGAAATCCGATCGATCCGCCGACCTGCTCCAGCAGCGGATCCTTCCCGCCTAATTGTCCTCGCAGACTCCTTTGCCAAGGCCGTCTCGCGGCACCGTGAGAAAAATCCGAGCTCCACCGGTGCCAAGAAATTCGCCAAAGAGGAAATAAGAATTCTTCTCTTCCAGCACCTCAGCTAGATTCAGAAAATTCCTTCCTGATTTCTTCATCCTCCGGAGGAATATTCCTCTAGTCTTAGATTCCTTATTCCCTTCTTCTCCGAACCTGCTGCTTCGCAGATCGTCTCTGGAATCTGCTGCTTCGCAGAACTGTTCTTTTTCGCCTCGCCTGGAGCCGCCGCCAACTGCCAAACTGTCCGCGCGAACTGTTCTTCTCCTGCAAATGAACTGTCGTGACGTTCCTCTTTGCGCACTGCAGGCCCGATCTTCTTCCCACCTGCAACCGCTGAGTCTGACCGAACCACTTCTGCCCCGGACTGCTCCTGCTCGTCGCGACCTCCTTCTGCCTGGGTCACAGCAAATCCATCGAGCGAAACTGCTGCTCGCGACGACGATCCGCAAACAGTCGCTCGAAATCCCGCTAAACTGTTGCGATTAACAGCGACATCGCTCAGCAAACTCCTTGTCGCGTCGCGCCTCTCTGCACTTCCTCAAAATAACTGCCTGTGTCGCGGAACTGCTTAACCAAGACTCGCGAACCGTCTGCAGGCCCACGCTGAACCGCCTGCGCCTCTCGCCTGCACGATCCACAACTGCATTTGCGCAAGGGAGGAAACTGAAACTGCTCCCTGTGCGTCGAAACTGCTCCAACCGTCGTGAACTCCTCACATAACCTGTTCGCGCCAAAGAACCGAGGCTCCACCTCGCAACTGTTTCGCGATGACTGCCTGGAACTGCTGCTTCCAGTTAACCTCCTTGGTCCGAGCGTTTCCTGCGAACTCCTCCGCTCCCGATCCCTCCTGCAGGATGTGCGCCTGCACTGGACGAAAATCTCATGTGCGAGCTCCCCTCGAGCCGCCTGCGCGTCTTTCGAAATGTCGCAAACTTCCTTGTTCGCGATCCTGGAACTGCGAACTGTTGCAAATCCGAACTCCTCTTCGGCTTCCAGACACGACTTTGCGTGTTCCGTCACTGTCCGAATCCAGAATTCCTCTTGCTGTGCCGCCGGAACCGAACTTCTTCCTCTGCCGCAAATCAAATCTCAAATTTCATTTCTTCTTTCTTCCTGCGTAGATCTCCTCCACCCTAGAACCATAGCTCTGATACCAATTGTTATGAAAATTCAGGGCGAACACTACGCAAATCGAGAAGAAGAACACAGAGATTTAACGAGGTTCGGCATAGACATGCCTACGTCCTCGGGAGCAGAGCGGCGAATTTCACTATTTCAGAGGAGTTACAAATTCGGTTCACATATCCATAGGCTTACACATCTATTTATAGATAAAACCCACGGATAAATTACTAACTCGCCCTCACTCCCCCTCAACCCCCTTTATTCCAAGAAATAATCCTTTTCACCAGGAGACACACCTCTTCACAAAGATAACTCCAACTCCCTAGATATGAGTCATACCTAAAAATTGCTTCCAGACGCTCTGATACCATTGTTATGAAAATTCAGGGCGAACACTACGCAAATCGAGAAGAAGAACACAGAGATTTAACGAGGTTCGGCATAGACATGCCTACGTCCTCGGGAGCAGAGCGGCGAATTTCACTACTTCAGAGGAGTTACAAATTCGGTTCACATATCCATAGGCTTACACATCTATTTATAGATAAAACCCACGGATAAATTACTAACTCGCCCTCGCTCCCCCTCAACCCCCTTTATTCCAAGAGATACTCCTTTTCACCAGGAGACACACCTCTTCACAAAGAAAACTCCAACTCCCTAGATATGAGTCATACCTAACAAGCAAAGGCAAACTAACTGATTGCTTTAAGCTGATTACTTCAAAAATGATTCAAAGCAAAAACAAAACAAGTCAGAATAAATCATATCGCAAGAAGGTTTGCCCATCTTGACTTGTTGGTTAGTAAGATTCTCTGAAAGTCCCCTCAGAACAAGGGTTCAAATCCTCGTGGCGCGTTGGTCCTAAAATAATAGCACATGGCACGAACTTCTCACCATAAGGCCTAGCGCATAATGAATCAGTATTTGGGCCTCTGTCAAATACCTAGCGCATAATGAATCAGTATTTGGGTCTCTGCGAAATACTGATTCTTTTTAATAGATATATATATATATATATATATATATATATATATATATATATATATATATATATATAAAGGTAACTTTGACATGATTATTTTTGGTAACTTAATAAAAATTGAATGGCATATAGAAACTCACATAAATATATTATTTCTTAAACAACCAATATTGGAGAATAAATTTCATAACAGCAATATCCTGGAATTAAATTTCAATTCATTAAAAATTAATGCTAGCTAGAAAATTCACGGAAGTAGAGTAATGAATTATCGACTTAGCATTACACGAAAATTCAGCACACACTCGGTGAAAAAAATATCAACCAGTACTCACACTAAAAGTTTTTACATGGAAACAAACCACGGAATCCGGCATAATTGTATAAATCCATAATCCTTATCCCACATACTGGAAAGAGTAACTATGGCTTCCAAATTTGTTTCCAAATTACAGTGTCTACTGACGGTGTCCGATCGGTAGTGGTTGACAGTGATTGGTGATGTTTGACGGTGATCAGCGGTGGTCGATGATGGTCGGTGGTGGTTGACGGCGATCGTAGTGCTCGACGGTGGTTGGTGGTTGTCGGTGGCTGTTGGCAGTGGTCGACGGCAATCGATGAGCCTTGGCGACGGCGGTGGTGGTTGACGGAGGTCGGCGACGGTCGATCGATGACAATCGACAATGATCAACAGAAGTTGGTGGTAGTCGACAACGATTAGCAGGCGACGATGACTGTCTGCGACGGTCGACGGAGTTCGGCGACGGCTAGTGATGGTTGATGGAGGTCGGCGACAGTCAACAACAATGGATGTTGGTCGAAGACGGTCGGTAGTGATCGACGGAGGTCGGCGTTGGTCGATGGCAATTGGCAGCGATCGAGGATGACAGGGATAGTGTTGGATTTCAGCTCCTTCTCGAAGCTTCAAATTTCTCTCAAGGCTCAAATCTCCCCCTCATGGGTGAGATGGAGCTCTATTTATAGTGTTCTGGGTGCAATTAATGGAGGAATATGAACAACTTTGATCGGACTGTCTGAAGAGAATCCTTTAATCAAACAGTATTTGATGGATATTTGGGTGTCGTATTGGAGCAATCTCAGACTCATTGGATTCGTCTTGTCGAGACGATCGATTCGGCTATGAACTTGCTAAATTCGACATCAGCTTAACCTTCCAAATATATCTTGAAATCTTCGAAGTGTGGTTTAATGACTTGATCTAGGCTTGATATGACTCGGATTGGACTAGTTCTTATATCATTGGTTCTACCTCATCGAACCGATCAGTTTGATTTTAAGTTTGCTGAAATCAGAACTCTGGATGACTCTGAATTGAAGTTTGAATATTTCTTCCTCAAAAGAATACGAGAGATTTGCTTCATATCTTAAATTTGTGCCAGATGTTGAAATTTTCTTTAGTCGCTTGTCAAAAATAAAGCATATCAGTCTATTGATATAATATTTTTTTTATATTAATTTGCCAATTTTAAATTTAAGGGTAATGTAATAAATAATAAAACCGGATAATAATGACTCGTCACCTGGAACCAAGACATCAACTCAAAACACAGCTCCCAGACGAAATTGTGAGTCCAAAAAGAGTTATTAAATAGGAAGATTGCTGTTAAAATAATTATTTGCTAAGAATATTATGATTGCCGTCAATGTCTATTTTATGAAAAAAATTTGATGAACAACTATTACTTCAAGCCTATCCATATAGGATAGATGTTCGAAACGATTTAAATGGCCAAATAAACTCTAGTAGGATGGACTAACGGGTGCCAGAAGATTATGAGCTGGAACGGATCCAATTGAGTCAATTTGAGCCGGTTAATTTTAATTTTGAGTCCGATCGAGTCGATTTTGAGTTGAATCATATCCAAATAACACAATTTGAGCTAGCTCGTTTGGATTTCATGTTGGATAGAGCCCGATTCAATTTTAAGTCAGTTTGGCTCGAAATCAAATATTACCCACGAGCTGACTTCAAATCACACTAAACCTATTGGAGCTGATTTCGAGCCTTAGCTCTGCTTGAAATCGGATCCTTAATAATCCCATGCATAAGAACACTATGTGAAATGTAATATGTAATTTGGTAATACTTTATAATCATCCAATAGCAAACACTTATTTTATAAAATGAGAATATTACATGTAAAAGTGGAGTACAAAAATCACATACAAATTTCTTCTTACCAAGAATAAAATAATATCTTCTGTAAGTATTGCCACGAAAATTCCATTAAAACTTATATATATATATATATATATATATATATGTATGTATGTATGTATGTATATGTATGTATGTATGCATATGTATGTATGTATGCATATGTATGTATGTATGTATTGTCATGCTGCAGAGAACACAGCCAATATGAGAATGATTAAGTGTTGACCTGTAATGCTCTGTGGTGCTGAATGGGCCTTTAAAAGAGAAGCATAAGAGTAAGTTCTGTGTTTCCAAGATGAGAGTGATTAGGTGGATGAGTCGCTTTACACTTAGAGACAAAATGCGATATATCCGTGATAGGGTTGGTATAGCTACAGTGACTCTAGTGACGGACAAAATTGGAGAGAGTCGCCTTAGATGATTTGGTCACATTAAATATCAACCATCTATCATCTGATGATCTGATTATGAGAGTAGATGTGTTAGATTCGACTTATGATTAAGGTCATTGCATAAAAAATGATCTTAATTTATTAGAATTAAATGAAAATATGATATTAAATAGGACGCAATGGAGAAAAAAGATTCATGTAGCCGACCCCACTTAGTGGGATTAAGGCTTTGTTGTTGTTGTTGTTGAATATAATCAAACATAGTATTTTATTTCAAGAATTATTTTTGAAAAGAAATATCTTAAATATCTTTTGAATAAAAACGACGACTCGTTAAATATAGAAACAATAAGAATGGAACATATCATTAGTTAAAATCTAAATTTATTGTAGGAAGCTTGCTAATCTTTAGTTTAAAAAAGAACGTTCTCATAAATATATGTCAGTTTATTAATCAATTATGGTTTTATTGAAATAAATATATTTTATTATTGTAATAATATATCCTTACAAAATTATTAATTAATCTGAAAATTGAATATTTTCAATTTTATTACATCAATAATTAGAAAATTTAGATTTTTTTATTACCTCCTGTTTACTTTATTAGACTAATTAATCCTTTAAAAATGATTATGAACGTTTAATTCCTTAACCATTAACTATTATATAATAATTTAATATCTATTTTACAAAACTAAAGCCACTATATCCAAAATAGCTAATGATATATGTTAATAGGATTTATACTGAATGCCATAACATTATATTATGAAGAAGAAAGAATTTTAATAAATCATTTATTATATAATAGTACTCAATTACTTATAAAAATTATATTGTGTGAAAGTGTTGAATAGCATGAAAATATTTTTAGAAGTTACCAAAATAATTCAAACTAAAGGCTACTTAAAAATTTATACTAAAGTGTGTAGCAAAAAGTTGTCTCAAAAAAGTCCGATCGAACCAACTAAGACATGGAAAAAGATGGCCACTGGTCAAGGCCACCGAACAATAGGTTTAGTTGACCAGACTCCCTTAAGAACGAAGGAAATAATGTGAGATACATACCCCTGAAATCAACATGAAAGGAACGATTGGACAAAAGGTGAATGAACCTTAATATGAGGCGACCAAGCCCCCACTTAAAGTCTACGATTTCTTGAACAAGACCAATCGACAGGTTAAGACACCCTAAAAAACTAGTTGATCAGACATAGGTGCCTGATAAGAAGAATATGAAACTAGGTCTCATGCTACGCAATTCAAGCTTAGGTCGGGCGGCTCGATCAAATATGGAAGAATTTTATAACCTGACCTCTTGTGAGGAATACAAGTCTTCTACGATTTAGTGGAAGTAATAATTGTATAAGCCCCACCAGGAAATCCTTTAAATTTGAAATTTTTTTTATTTCAAATAGTGTAACATTTTTCCTGTAGAAAATATGAGGTTTGACTCATATGAATAGAAGTTACTGTACAACATAAGAGACATTTACTTTTTAATTTTATTAAGGAATCTTAATAGAAATTCGATGATTTTATGTTTCTCATGAACTCTCCCTCTTCCCCTCTCTCCCTCTCTCTCTCTTACACACACATGCACGTGCTCTCTTGTTTTCCTTTGCGTACCGTTATTCATCTGAAGAAAATATGGGTTCAACATGAAGGTCACCGCAAATTCATGTATTATATTATGAGGAAGATTGAATTTTTAATAAATCATTAACTATATAAACTCATATAATCCCCATTTATAAATCATTTTAGAATTAACGTTTCATGCATGCTTTTAATAGAAGATTTTGAATATAATATATATATATATATATATATATTCACCAATTTTAATGATATTATTAAAGATGGGGTTTTTTATTTTACCAAGATGTTTAGTTGTGATGAGCCTTACATGGGTCATGTTGATAATGATCTTTATAATGATGTTAAGTCTTTTAATAATGATATTCTGACTGCTGTACCTAGTGATGCAGAGATCAAGGTCATTATTGAAAACATGGATGAGGGTCGTGCTGCTGGACCCGATGGTTTTACTTTGGAATTTTACAAAACTGGTTGGAATGTCATTCACAAGGATGTTGTTCAGGTCATCCAAGACTTTTTCAATGGTAAAGATTTACCTAGGTATTTTAAGAGCTCCAATATTGTTTTGATTCCTAAAGTTAATAATCCTAATAAATGGGGTGATTTTAGACCTATCAGTCTTAACACTGTGATATTTAAAATTATCTCTAAGATTATTGTGCATAGAATGCAGCATATTCTTGATAATATTATTAGTCTTAATCAGGCTGCTTTCTTGAAAGATAGAAATATTTGTGACCATGCTTTGCTTGTTCAAGAGTTAATTTTGGACATTGACTCTAGCAATAGAGATGGGAATATCTTCTTTAAGATGGATATTAAGAAGGCTTTTGACACTATTCGTTGGGAGTTCATTATGGATGTGCTCCATGCTATTGGCTTCAATGCTAAATTCTGCTCACTGATTTACAGGATTCTTAATGATAACTTTTATTCTATTCTTATTAATGGTAACAATTATGGTTTTTTTTAAAGCTTATAAGGGTATTAAGCAAGGTGATCCAATATCACCTTATCTTTTTATTCTTGCTTTCGATTATCTTTCTAGAAGATTGAATTGCTTATATAATAAGTTTCCTTCTTTGAATTATAAGCATAAAGGTCATATGAGTATTTCCCATTTATGTTTTGCTGATGATTTGATTATTTTTACCAATACTAATAAACGTTCTATTAAGAAAGTCTGGACTGAACTCTCTATGTTCCAGAATATGTCTGGACTATTGTTTAATGTCTCTAAGTGTTTCTTTTATTGTGTTAAGATGGTGAATGTTTCCAAGAGAGATTGGATTAGGGATTTTACTGCCTGCAGTAAGGCTTCTTTGCCTTTATCTTATTTGGGTTTTTTGCTTACTAAAAACAAGAATTGAAAGGATCTTTTTGCTAATTTGTTTGATAATATTAGGAACCAAATTTTTTCTTGGGAGAATAATTTTCTTTCTTATGGTGGTAGAGTTACTCTCCTTAAGAGTATTCTTAATTATCTTCCTCTTTATTCTCTTCAAGTTATGAACATGCCTTTAGGTGTTATTCAGAAGTTAGAAAAGCTTTTTAATAAGTTCTTATGGGAAGGTAAAGGTCATTCTTCTTATCATTGGAAAAGTTGGAATAAGCTTTGTAAGCCTATTGATAAAGGTGGTCTTGGCTTTAGAAGTCTCACTGATTCTATTAAGATTAATTATATTAAGTTATGGTATCGTTTCCGTAAAGACAATTCTCTTTGGGCTTCTTATATGAATGATAAGTATTGCTCTTACCTTCATCCTTTGAAGGTCACTGCTTCCTATAAAGACTCTTTTATTTGGAAAGCCATGTTAAATGTGGCTAGAGCGGATCGAGGATTTAATTTGTTGGGACATTGATAATGGGGACCGTTCCTTCTGGTTTGATGATTGGACTGGTCATAGAACTTTAGCTCATTGGTATGGGGCCCTAATGATATTGGCATTAATGTTAAAGATTTCTGGTTGGATATTAAGTGATGTATGGCTAAGCTTCTTTCTTCTCTGCATACTCTGGATGCTAAATTTATTGCTTCGATTCCTATTTCCAATGATAAAAAGGATATTCCTAAGCCTAAAGGTAGTTTGGGGGAGTCCCTTTCTAAAACATTTGCTGCTTCTTTTCAAAACTTTCATGGTTTGGACCTCAGTTGGAAATGGAATAATTGGCTTAAGCCTTCTATCTTCTTTTTATTTGGAGAGTTTTTCATCGAATCCTTTACTGCGATGATCTAATGAAGCTCGAAGGTTTACGTATTCCTTCACGTTGTTATCTCTATCGGATTCAAGAGGAGACTTTGGATCATATTTTTACTAACCGCATTTTTTTGAATGCTTATTTGGGATCAGGTTATTAATAAGCTCCATGTCTCTTATCATTCTATTGTTTTTACTTCATTTCGATATTTTCAATAGTTGGAAGAATGCAGGTAAGGATTTTTTTCCTTGCGGTTCCTGCTGTGGTTTTTTGGTTCATATGGCTTGCCAGAAACGATGCTAAGTTTAATAATAGAGCTTTTAATGTGAGTCATACTACTAGTCTTATATTCTGTTATTTGATGAAAGGTTTAAATTGATTAAATCATTTAAAGAAAGTGTCCTGCAATTTGTCTGGCATTTTACGCTCTTTCAACCTTCCTATTTATAGTTCTTCCAGATTTCATGATACTGTGCATTGGACTAAGCCTAGTCTTCCTTTCATTAAACTTAATTGTGATGGATGCTGGCATCATAACAATGCTAGTATCGATGGTATTTTTAGGGATGCTTTAGGGCTTCCTATTTGCTGGTTTGCTTCTAACTCTATCCCTCATTCTCCTCTTGTAGCCGAAGCTGAGGCTGTTGTTTTTGGTTTGTATGTTGCTCTTAACCGTGGTTGGAAGATTCTTATTGTTGAAACTGATTCTTTAATTTTGTGGAAGTATTGTACCATGCAGATTGATCATCATTGAAGTCTTAACTTGATTATGAAGAGGATTTTTTGGATGACTAAGAACTTAATGATTGTCTGGAAGCATGTTAGAAGAGATGGCAATAAGTAGCGCATTGGATTGCTAAATTTGGTTTAAAGCTGAATTCTCCTCATATTTATCTTTGTTATTCCTTACGAGTTAGTTGGTTTATTATTGTACGATTGTTCGTAGTGTTTGGTTTCTGTTTCGTATGGTTTGGTCGTGTGTGTGCGTTATATTTCTATTTTTTGGAAAGATGACCTGTAGGTCCTATTTTTGCGTGTGGTATGTGTGGTGTTTAGATAGGACTTCTTTCCGGTTTTGTATCTTTTCTTTTATGAAACGCGTAGGAGACACTAGCTCTCCTTATATATATATATATATATATATATATATATATATATATATATATATATATATATATATATATATATATATATATATATTCTAAAGTTATAGCGAATTTACTGTCTCCCGTGGCATGGCATGTTGTTTTTCTAAATGCTCACACAACCAAAAAAAGATTGTATAGTTATACAAATCCTCGGGAAAATATAATTTTTTTATTTTTATTTGAGAGATTGGAACAATAAAATAATCAGGTTTCAGTTTTTCTGTGTAATCCCCGCATCACAATTATTTTGTTTAGCAAAATTGTATTTTTCTTGTGTTCTTAAAAACCCGCAACTGAAAGTTGTGTTTTTTCATCTTACATGTCAATCTGAAGTGGCTACTAGAAAGCTAATGTTAGACTTTCAAAAAAAATAAAATAATAATAAAATAAAAAATAAACAAATAAAAAAAATTAATAGCCATCGTAACTTTTTGAATAGTAAACTTACGATTATTTCTTCAAACAATTGCAATTGCCTCTAACGTACCCAAAATTACCTTTCAAATTATTATTTTTAGCTCAATTGGAAAAATAAAATAATACTCTGTTAGACAAATGGGTAGGAAAGCCCTTACTAAGATTAGATAGGCTAATGTTTAAGCTTTTATGAAAAGATATTATTAAATAAATTATTTTAGATACATGTCAAAATATATTCACTCAATTAGTTATTGATGGTAATAATATAGAAAAAATGCTAAGTAATAAAGAAGTATGAACTTAAGAGAGTTTGTGTGATAGGATTTTAGTTAAGCTATGTCAAATGTGTAAAGCCGAGCTGAGCTTCTAAGAAGTATTAAATAAACAATTTTGAAAAGATTGGGAAACAATTCTCATGTTTTTCATCTTCTCATCATGCAGGAGTAGTGCTTAATTGAGCAAACTAAAAGTTTGTTTGGGGCAACTTCAGTTGTATCTATTTGAAGCTTTTGAAGAACTAGCTGTGAAGTTGGTGCAGAAGAAAATGCTTTTCAAAAAGCTGTGGTAGCTAATAAAAATTAAATTTTATTTTAAAACATCACATTGTCAACTTTACGCATGCCATGACTCTTTAACACCTTAGGTTGAAAAAAATAAACTTCTTATCACAGAAATTTCTAAAATGTAGCAAGAAAGCAGTTCCAAAAAAGAGTATTTTTTTGGCGTTCTGAAAAGCAAAGCAGATAGAAAACTGTTCATACCAAAAGAAAAAAGGGTGACATTAGGTGCCCGTAGAAAAAGTGGTCTTATGAGCCTCAATTGAAAACACTTTAGATTATTTTGCTTTTCAGTTTCAACTATTTAGCATATAACAATTTAGCCAAATCAAATACAAAATTTGAAAAAGTAAATAGTATTTTAATCTCGTACTTCATTTTTGATGTCTTAAATATTGATAGCACAACATCTCATGAGAAGGATGAAATAAATGGTCTGTTTGGGGCAGCTGCGGCTTATTAATAATCTGCGGATAAGTTGATTAAAAATAATTTGCTGATAAACTATGTGCGGTAGTTATTATAAATTTTTATTTTTTAGAAAAGGCTAGACAGTAGCAGAAACATGCTCGCCATGCGCAAATAGGAGCGGTGTGAAAGAGTTGTTTTACGGTTTTGAAAACGCATGCACTAGCAAACGCAGTCTTATCCAAATAAGTCGAGTGCATTTTCAAAAAGCCACCGCACCAAATAGCAGCCCCAAACGGACCCAAAATTTAAATACTACTTTTCATGATATTAACTATCCTCTTAAAATTCTCGTTAGAGCTCCCACCTATACTAACACTTCTAAGAGCCATCTCTTTCCACATCAATGCCCTTTTCTTCATCTCATCATCCCTCATTACTTCTTCCACCCTCTCGTTGATTTGCTGTCGCGTGATAAAGGCCACATCACTTCCTTCCAATTCTCCTTCTGCATCCTTGTTAGGCCCCATCCTCAGGCCTATCTTCCAAGTATCACAAATATAACTTTGGTTCAAAAATTGGTCAGTAAAATAAGGCCAACAAAGAAATCGAGTCCCGTTCATAAGCCCTTCAAGCGTAGAATTCCACCCACAATGTGAAATAAAGCACCCAATAGATGGATGTGCCAACACCTGTTGTTGTGGGGCCCAACCCACCAGAAGTGACCGATCTCTTACCCTGCTCAAGTACTCTGAGGGAAAAAGTTGACTCGGACTCGTGGTTGTAAGGTCGGGTCGCACAGCCCATAAAAATGGTCGTCCCGTTAACTCAAGCCCTTGTGCCAACTCATCTACTTGGGCTTTATCAAACACAGCAAGGCTTCCAAATGCGATGTAAAGAACGGAACCTGGTGAGTGGGAGTCGAGCCAATTTAGAACAATAGATGAGTTTGTTGGCTGCCAAAGGTGGCCAACTGGGTGGCGCTCAATTGGAAAGAGAGGGCCAATTGGAATAATAGATGGGAGGAGAGTTATAGCTTCAGACTCTAGATCCATAAACGAGTTGCAAATGATGAAGTCGGCATGGTCTGTGGTGGCGCGATTGTTAGTCATAATGTAGGAGAAGATGTTGGATTTGTCGAGAGAATTTCCGGCCATATTCCAAGGCAATTGTGTCAGACACACTTCTGGCATGCCGTTTGTTAATTGAAAATTCTCATTCTTCACTTGTAATCCTTAAAAACATAAAATATTGATAAGATAGTTTACCTTCTATGTTTATAAAATTAAATAAAAATTAAAAAATAATAATAATAATAATAGTTGTGGGCACCATCTTCATTGATCACCCCGATTTCAATCATTTTGGGAATGTTGTGCCAAATAGCTATCATGGCAGCTGAAGAGGTCCAGACAACGGCAGCCCGTAGGCCCATTTGCACGGCCAACGGCAAAGCCCATGCCATAGGTTGGGCAGCCAATATCCACTGTATGGGTCGGCCTTCGTCGGCGGCAGTCCTTATGATTGACGTGAGGCCCGGAGTGATCCCAACAGAAATTTGTTTACAAAGTAGGCCCAAATCCTTTCGTTCTTCATCAGAGGCCATCCCATCTGGGATTCCAAGGAGGTGGAGGCGGCTGGTAGTGGTAGTGGAGAAGGAAGCGTGGCCATCTTCAGGGGTGGCGGAAAGAAGCCGGCGGTGATTGTAGTCAGTGTTGACAAAGGTGACAGTGAAGCCGACATCGATGAGTTGGTGGGCAATCTCCATGAAAGGCATAATATGGCCCTGGAATGGAAAGGGAAGGAGGAGTATATGAACAGATTCCATCTTCTTCATGGGCTCTGAATCTCCCTCTGATTAGCTACTGCATATTTAAAGTAGAGTTCCACTTCCGGAGCATCTATTAGTTTCGTTAGTTTGTGTGCTAATTGGCTTAACATGACGTTGTAATGTTCAGAAAAAAAAAAAAGTATTATTTTACTCTTACCATTTGTAACGGCTAGGCATGACTTGAAAATTTTAAAAGGTAAAATGAGGTTTTTTCTCTTTCATTGTATTATATGAGAAAGTGATGCAAATGTCAAGAATTATAGAGTGATTGGCGGAGGTCCCTTTTTTCTGCCCATATGTCAATGTGGTTCATAATATTAAAATATGAAAAGAATTCATATTACACTAATTTAAAAGATAATTCTATAGAATTTAGTATATATTCTACTCTAAATTATAACACCAAAAAATAATGAATGTTGTTTGAAATAATTAAAAAACTAATTATATACAGTAATGCAATGGTTAGTATCAGTGATAAAATTAACTTAAGATACATGTTAGAGGCAATTGCAGAACTTATCCAGGATAAACGAGTGATCCGGATAAGTATGTATGTCTTTTAGTTTGACGTTTGCATAATAGTGATTTACGAACTTTTGTGGATAAATGATCTATTACGCACTGAAATGAATAAGGTGTTAAATTTGTTTGGTTTTATGGTTTGAAAACGAACTTATATGCAGTTGTTTGTAGAAAAATTACGATTTACTGCTCATCTTTATTAATAAAATTTTATTAAGATATCAAAATCTTATTTCAAATTTAAAAAAAATATTTTAAAATATAAAATTTTACTTTAAAATATAAAATCTTATTTTAAAAAATTATATCTTATTTTCAAACATATTATAAATTTATTTATTTCATTTCTTTATATCGTATGTTCAACAAATTATTATCGTATACGTCATTCAATCATTTTCTAATTTTCAACTAGGCCAAATATATTAATGAAAAGGTTTTGATAATTTACACAATCATTTCAATGAACCATAAAAGGGACACAACAAATTAAGTGTTTCGGTCGAAGTGACCTACATCCACGGGGAAAGAGCATTAAATTTTCTTATTACTGTAATACAAAATGATTCACATGAACCTCTAGAAGAGGCTGTTACATGAAGTTCTATCACCTTGCTGTTGCAAACCACAGCACATGAAATATCCTCAAGTTACAATTATTACAAATTCCATTTCTAATAAAATAAACACAACACAATTGTAGTAATGGCAAATTCAAAATTTTGCTAGCAGTGGTTGCCCCTGGGCCATCCAAGCTGATATAAAAAAAAAACTGCATTATTATCCAAGTTACAGAGGTTGCCCTTAGGCCATCCAAGTCGCTTCAAAACACCATAGATGATCCAACTCCCATATAACTTCAAAACATCACTTTGGTGCACTTGTATGCACTATTATCCTTCAACACCATAAAAGATCACAGGGTGCTACTCAACAAATACAAGAACATGTTAATATGAAATTTATAAACAAAGAACAGGCAGCATTATAGAATTTTGTATGAAATTAGCCAATGCACTTGCATTCAGAAAAAATGGAACAGGAAATCTGTTATTTGAATGGAAGAAATTAGCCAATGCACTTGCATTCAACAAAAGAAATAGAGAAATGGAACAGGAAGGAGAACTTATAACATCATTTTGTTCCTCGAATTATTTTCCCGAGAACAGGAAAAATAGCTCCAAAAGAATTACTCAAACCTTCCCTAAACAACATTTACATTTCTTATGAAATGACCAAAATTTACCCATTTTCTGTAGAAACAGAGTTAAAAGAGTTACCAAATCTTAATTCAGTAACAAATATGAGCAGTGGGCATCTGACCATATATTCTTTTGCTTAGATCGATTTTCACGTCATACAAAGCATGAAACAAACAATACAATATAAATACGGCATGTTCAAGAATATACGGATGGCTCAATCGGATGGACACATTGCGGAGAAGCTCAAAATATCTTCTTGCATATATGAGATCTCCCAAATACCTTCCAAACCATCAAAATGAGATCTCACATATATGTTTAAGTATGTTTTGAAAATCAGTAAAGCAAAGAGCAAGTGAGGAACTTCCAAGTATATCAAAATGTGAACTCAACTATATATCGTGCATTGCTTTTTAAAAAAAATTAAACATTTCTTAAAAATCAAATATTTTGGTATGTATGTAAAGCTTCCAAGCGATAAAAAGCTAACAAAATGCCTGAAAATTGGTAATAAATTGCAAAGAAACTGTTGTTAGGAAATTTCAAAGAGTACTCCACGCAAACAGGACATAAATTCCATTTCAATAAAAAGTCCTGCATTCAACTCCTTTCTCACGCATACGGAAGATAAATTCCAGATCTCTTACGAGGTCTCTTTGGAGGAGAAAAGAACTGCGATATGCAGTTCAACTTAAAAAAATTTCATCATCGTAACCATATTATTTTTGTGCTGCTTTGCAGATCCATAGAAAAAAAAAGAGATCCAACTGACATTTCCCGAAGCATTGCAAAGGCCGAAGAAGGAAGACGAGACATGCGAAGAAAGAGTTATACCTGTTGAGAGGAAATGCGGAAGGAGTACAAATGCCGAAGAAGGAAATGTCGAAGGAGTGAAGATGCCGAAGAATGAAGAGAAAACGCACCGGAAGGCGAAGAGGATGACCTTCGTGCGAAGCAAATGGGAAGGGCACGGGAGTCATTCGAGAACGAAAACGCGGAGGAAAAAGCCGCCCGCGGGGTTCCTGCCGAGTATTGAGTGCAGTAAAAAATATAAACTCCTTTTCAGATCAACGCCCGATAAGCGCAATCCAAACACTAAGGCGGCGTTTTTAAAAATGCCGCCGCAGTTTTAAGCTGCCCCAAACGAGCCCTTAGATATTGAATTCTTAAATTAAAAGTTTAATTATCATACAAAGCCTAATTTACTAGCTTACTTGATTAATTGTGTATAAATTAATATTGGTAATTATTTCATTAGCTAATTAATGATTAAATAATTAGGCTACATATAAATTATTTATAAATAATTTTTTATTAATCTTATCAAATAGTTTTTCTTACTTTCATAATTCTTATTTTAAAGATATAGCTTAAATGTTTTATTAATTAAAAGAATGTCACAGTGTTGATAATAGATAAAAGAAAGTGGGTACATAATTAGTACAATCTAAATTTGATGTAGGAAAGCTAGATAATATTTAGCTTTAGGAAGAACATTCTCATAATTTTATGTTGATTTAGAATTAATTATAATAAATAGTTTATTAGTCATTTATATTATAATAAAAAATATTTTTGGAATAATTTATCCTTAGTAAATTGTTTAATCAATAATAAAATAATTAAATATTTTCAAGTGTATATATTACGTCAATAATTTAAAATTTCAATCGTTTATTATTCCATATTTAATTTATTATCATACATAATGCTTAATATAAAAAAAAATCTTTGACTATTTCCTATATTAATCTGTAAATAATAATTAATGCTTTAATAAATAATTTTTAAATTAAATCTACTAATGTCTAATTGGCATAATAATATAATATGTTATACTTTAATAGACTATGTATTAAATATATAAAAGTTGTTGAGAAATTAGGGCAAAAAAATACAAATCGACACAAATCCAGAACACAAAATTTTAACGAGGTTCGACAATGAAATTTCCCCTCAACCCACGTAACTTAACTCCCTCGATTGGACATATGCTTCCGCTCCACTCCATTAGCGAACTTCGTTGGCTCGCTTCTATTCCGTCCAACGATTTGTCCCTTATTTGATGTGTGAGCCATACTCTAACAACAATTTATATATCTCCCTATTTATAACAAATTGCATTCTTAGTGCTCATAACCTTTCTAATTTTCACTCCATTCAATAGAATTGCACATTAGTTATAAAAATTTAGTGGTGCAATTAACAATTCATCTTCTCATGATTTTATTTTGTTGAAAATGTCAAGTAGCATCTCAATATGAAAATTTTCTTTGAAAACTCCAATAAAAGTTTATTTTGAAGGCTACCATAAATGACTATTATAAAATTTATTTATTATTATGATGGAGATAGAACAGTAAATATATATTTTACCTTTATAAACTCATATAATTCTAACTCATAGATCGATGTAGAGTTAATAACCTTTCAGGCTTGTAATTGCTTGTGCTTATATTAAAAGTAAGATTTTTAGAAATGAACATTATAGAAATTATATTAGAATTTGAGACCCTATTAAGCCAAATAACATTTGCAGTAGTTGTAGTGAGAGTTTCATATTCTACTTCAATAAGAAAATGCACAATTGTAGATTGCTTTTTGGCATGGCACGAGATAAGTCTGAGGTAGATTAATAATTGAGTCACTAGCTTAGTTGGAGTTTGAATAAGTATTTAAGAGTAGTGTGATGGATTGGTACAGATTCAACCTAGCCAGGAGAGCACATTGTTTGGTGAAGATAATTCCAACATGAGATGTATTTGATGCCCATTTTGGTGTTTGGAGGCCATAATCTATTCATTTGAAGACTCCCGTGGTCAAGGGAAATCACAAAACTCTCCCGAGCGCTCTTTGAGAAAATCACGGTTCAAATTGACACACCCATGCAAAGATCGGGACGTACTGGTGACACCAAAATCAACTGACTTGAAACTCCTGAAATATTCATTTCTTAGTTACTTTAAGAACACATGATTTCTCGTAACTTATGGTTCAGTATAAACCTTCCTACGGACATCCGAGCGCAATATTGGGTTTTAGACTGTTCGGGCCATATACGGCCCTGGATGGTGATTTTTGCTCGATAAGGCGCCTCCCCGGTGTCCAGTCCAATGTAAGGTTGTCTTTTTTCATTCTTGGATATGCTCCGAAGGTCTAGGGATCTATAGGAGCCCTCTGCACAAGGCCTTGATGCTGTAAAAGAAAATAAATTTTCCTTTTTTTTAAGGAGTGGCACTTAGGCGCCAACCCAAGTGGCGCTTAGACGCCAAAGGTTTCCTATAAATGTCGAAATGCACCCACTTGTTGGGGCATAGGCATTCATTTTTATTGGACATTTAAATAGAAAGAGGAGTTTAAAAGGACTTGATCAAGTACTAAAGCTACTTCACTAGAAAATTTGAGTGGCTATCACTAGTATGTTTATATGTGAAGATCTCGCTAGAATATTTATGTGAAGTCTCAAGAGACCTTTTTTTTATTCCTAATTTAAAGCGGGTATTCTGCATGAGTATTTTAAGCTCATATATTTTTTTTTATACAAATGTTATTTTTTTCATTCAAAATCTTAAATTTTCAGCACAATACAAGTTTGTTGGCACATGAACAAGTGTAGCACAAGCTTCTTTATACTTAGGGGTCGTCTGGTTAGGGTGTTGGGGCCGGCCGTAGGGATAAGTGCATCATGCTTTTATGTTATAACCCTACGGATTTACTGTCGCTCCATTTACCTCGTATTCGATGTTCCGTCGCAGCTTATTACTCCTGAGCCCCTTGATCCCATCTTCGTTCTCGCATCGTTCCCCTAGCCGTGCGATCAACCTCCCGACATATTCCGTGGTCGGCTATTGCCGCAAAGGGCTGCAGTCGGCTTTTGCCTCAAGGAGGTTTATGCCTGAAAAGGTAATCGGCGGTGGATCCTTTTTTTTTTTTTTTCTTAATTTTTTTTCTGCTGCATTTCTTCCTCCTCCTTTCTGTTGATGGGTTGGATCTGCGCTGTAATGTTGGGATGAACATCTCTCCAAGTTTTCTGTAGGTTTCTGACACTTGAGTCATTGCCGCTGATTCTATAGTTTTGATCTGGATGGGAAGAGTTATGACTGGGAAGTTTGTGATAATCGTATATTTGTTGTTTGTTCTAGATTGCTAGCGAGGTTTCATCTTTTTTTTAATTTTTTTTTTTTAATGGAGGGATTTGGCGGCACTTGTTTATGTTAACGTTATGTATTATTCTCCTACATATAGTTACAGTTATAACAAAAATATTAAACTTGAGCAATTTAGTCATTGATCCAGAAACAGTTGCAAGTAAGTACGTTCTGAATAATTTTCCTTAAACAACAAGCCAGTTTATCCGGACAATCTGCAGATTATCAGATTGTCAAGATAATGTACTTATAATTAATCTGCAGCTATCCTAAACAGACCCTTATACTTAACAAAAGCAGAACCCAATCAAACACACTAGTGATAGCCACCCTTATTCTTTTTTAGGCAGAATTATGCTCTCTTTTCTCTTCTCGAGTGATTTAAAACTGGGAAATTAACATACGTACCACACAAAACTTATGTGTTTATGTATCTACCGCTTGAACATTTATATTTATAGCACTTTTATGCTGTAAGCTTGTACAGGAAAAAGTGAATTTATTTTAAAAAGTAAAAGTAAAGATGGTAATTTAGATGTGATGTTAAAATATTTGAGTGATATATATGTAAATAAGCAAGTTTAGGTGGTAGATATGTAAAATGATCAGAATCGTGTGGTATCTATGCAAATGCCCCTTTAAAATAACAGAGACGGGGAATAGAGAAATGACTCTCTCTCTCTCTCTCTCTCTCTCTCTCTCGCAACTCTCTCTCTCTACAGAAAATTCTCTCTCTCTCTCTACAGAAGGATAGGGGTTCAATGGTGGAAACTCTCTCTCTCTCTCTCTCTCTCTCTCTCTCTCTACAGAAAATTATTACATCTGAACTACATGGATGCATTCAAACACTACTCTCACCCATTCAAATAAAAGTCAACTTCTAATCCTAAGTTTTCTTTACTATGTTTATAAAAATCTTATGATTGATTAAATTTAATTAACAAATACAACTTGAATTATTAAAAAAACAAAATTATTTAATTTATGTTAAGGATTGCAAAATCAATCTCATGCATGATATCCGGAAGTATTTAAATGCAGAATCAATCATATATACAATACTCAGATGAAATTAAGCAATTAGTGTATAATTATGAGTTTACTATTAATTACTAACGTAATTATACAAAAGTAATCAATATCACTAATTGCCTTAATATGGTGTAAAAAGCCTTAATTGCATAGGCATAATTTTTGTTCTTTTTTTTTCCTATTCTAAACCATAAACTTTCGTATAAGTATCAATATTCTTATACCTTTCCCACGCTGAAACCCCCGTCTATCTTCTCTCTAAGTTCGAAGCACATGTACGTACAAAACTCAAAATTTAGCAAGCTCGGATCTAGCAAATTCGATAATCCGAATGACCCCTGTTATCTTAACTACTCTGATCAACTCGGTGCTCGTGCTCATTACGCGACCGTTGAATGGAGAAAACTACAATACACAGAGTCGTGTTTGATGGCTCCCACCATTAAAAACAAAGAAGATTTCGTTAACGACAACGTCGAGGAACCACCGAGACGTCCACTACGAACTTCAACAATGGAGGTGTTCGCAACAACCTTGTCAAGGCATGCTTGTTTAATTTAATTGCAGAAAACATTGGAGCAAGTATAATATACAATGATAGTGTCCGTGAAATCTGGCTTGACTTGAAGGAATGTGTACCAACAGCGTTCATATTTTCCATGTCGAAGAAGCCATCCACGTGTCCAAGCAGGCGATATGACAGTTGTAGCTTATTACACCAAGCTTAAAGACCTATGGGATGAATGTGACACCCTCTATAATATTCCTAAATGCACGTGTGGTGCCATAAAGGAAGTGATGCAGTTTCAACAAAACCAAAAAACATGAAATTCCTCATGGGGCTTAATGAAACATACGCTGGTATAAGAGAGCAAATTTTGCTCATGGATCATCTTCCTAATGTCAGCAAGACACATTCTCTCACGTTCCAAGAGGAAAAGCATTGTGGGAGAACAAAGGAAGTGTGTCGCAGCCGAAAGCTTCGGCTTTTGCCGTGAAGGATAATGCACGGAAATCATATAGGGTTTTTTATTCACTGAAAAATTTGATAGCTTTTTAATGCCTATTTCATACCTACTTTTGATAATATTGCATTTTAAAGAAGTGTATTTTTCATGATTTCATGCGAGTACGATAATTTCGGACATTTGGAGCAAAAGGAAGCAAAAAAAAGTGAATTAGGAGAAAATTAAGGCAAATTTGACATTTTAACCTTGAGCGCCGGACGAGCGCCCTCACCAGCCATCGGATCGTGCCCAAACCGGAGAGTTTGGATGGAAAATGTCGTCGGAGACAGCCACTATCCAGGCGCCGAACCACACCCTATTGCGAATTCAATCGGATTCAATATATTTGGCCGGATTTTAGAGGGATGCTCCAGAAATGTTGGGGAAAGTCGGTTCTACCCGAATTTAAACCACTTTGGAGCAAAAAGTAGAGACTTTCTTCGGTTTTTCTCGCAGTCTCTTCAGTGTTTTTCGCAGTCTTTTCATTGTTCTTGAGTGGAGAGTCTATTAGAGAGAGTTCAGGGTTTAGTGTTTAGTGTGTGTTCTCTACAAAGGAGTGTAGGAGGGCAGGAAAAGTGAGAGATGTCTTCTTCTTTACTCATCTAAAGAGAGAATTGTGTGTTGTTGTAGAGAAAGAAGAGGAGTCAAAGGAATTTCAAGATATTCGCTCAGGGAAGAAGTTGAGATAAGTAGTATTTATATTTCTTTATTTGTATGACGTTGCTTTTATATATAAAATCCATCTTTCGTCATATTTTCCTCATGAGTCTTGAGTAGATTTCTTTATCTTCCTCTTTTTCATGTGATGTGTTGATGTCGTGATATGAAAATGATGTATCGATTTAATATGGAGAATTTGTGATGACATTTTCACTTCGTAATTCATTTATTTTTTATCATGGCCAATTGAGTTATTAAAACTTGTTGTGAGACATACGTTACGAAAGGATCTATGAGTTCAACAACAAAAGTGAATGTCACATTCAATGTTTGTGAATGAGTGATGTAGTCAATGAGGGTTGAATGCAAATAAATAAAGAAATATATTTTGATGGGCGTAGAATTGAAGATTTTAGAGTGACAGACTAAAATTCTCAATTTGGTCCTAGGGTTTGAAAACTAAAGCGAGAGTTAACCTTCACGCGAAAGGAAGTACCAGCTTCGTAGTGACAACCGGTATCCTCCCAGCCTAACCACAGATTTGGGGACTAAACCTAGGATTAGCCAATGTTCTTTATAGTGCTCGGAAGAGGGTAAAGAATAGGAATGCTCCTATTTGACACAATACACTTGCATCACTGACCTATGTCACTAAATCATCACATTAAAATTGTAAAGGAGGAGGATTCTTTCTTGCATTTGAACTTGTGTTATAAAATTTAGTTTTGAGTTTGTTAATTATGTTAGAGGAGTAGAACGTATTTTAGTAGAATTAGTAACTACAACTATATGAACATCCTTATATTATTAATAATTGTTGCAATTGTGTTGTGATTCGAGCAGTGATTTTTGTGCTCCATTATAGAGTTTGCAAACCTCCTCGTGGGATCGATAATCAGGACTCCACTAGAGCCTTGTATTACTTGAGCAATATATATACTTGCGTTTTGAATGTGTGACTCACTAGAAATCTAAATCAATATGTATATCTAAGATTATACATTTTGGCATTTAAAAATGTAGCACCAACTTTTTAGTGTCGTTGACGGGGATGTAACAGTAAAAGTAAATTCAGTCATACTCGAAAACTTATATTCGAATTACAAGTCATAATTGTGTGTGCTTGCTTATTGCTAGTGTGCTTATTGTGGTTGTGCATGCTTAGATTTGAATTTTATAGTATTATTTTATAGTGTGTTTAGTTATTGTGTGTTTATTATTAAAAAAAAATCTAAAATACCAAAAATATTTTTGATATCTGTCATATTAGTTAAATCTTTAAGTTTGTATGCATAGTTCAGGAGCTGCAGACCTTGAATCTTATGAATCGGATTTAGAGAGAACTTTTGGGAAGATGATGAATCAGAAAAGTCTCCATGAATTTAAAGTAAAAATGGCAGATCGATGATATAATGATATTCAGATTTGGATTATAATTCTAGAAGCTTTGAAAGAGTACACCCCAAGAGAGTAATGAGTTATCAATAAGATATGCTTACTATATTTCGTTCTCAGGTTGTTAATATTGAGAGGAAGTTAGATCAATACATAAAGAGTTATCCTCAACGTCCCCCAGTTATTAAGAAAAATTCATTTGGACAATTGATTGAGCCTAACTATTTTGAAACTGGACCTGAGATGCACAATCCTTATTCTGATTATTATAATCTAGGTTGGGAAGATTATTCAAACTTTAACTGGAATACTAATTTTTAAAGAGAAAACTAATTTTGGGAAGATAATCAATTTAATCAGAAATGTAATAATCAGGGCAATTTTAATGTTAAACTCTCTTTTCCTCATGATTTTAACTTTAACCCACATAATGAGAAGGAGTCGATGTTAGAAGAGTATGTGATTCAATTGAAGAGTCGGTTGGAAAGTCAAAAGAATGAACTAGAATGTCAAGTGGCCGCAATTAAAAATATAGAAAACTATATGGAGCGGATTATTAATGCAATTAACGGTTATCCTCCAGCAGAGTTTACCTAGGGACCACGAGATAAACCCTCGACGGATGAGTGATGAGCAATTTAAAGTTATTGAATTCGAGGATATGATTCAAATAAAAGATGAGTTGAGAAAAGAAGAAAAGGATATTAAAAGACCAATGGAAGAAATTTGCAACGAATTAGAAAGATATATAGAAAGACCACCTCGACTCTTTACTCAATACCAAGGGGAAGAATTGGAAGATAAGTTGAGTTATAAGAATAATCAAGAAGAATTTGATCCAAAATATGAATTATGTAGAGAGAATCTGATCCAAAATTTAGGAGATCTTGAAGTATCATATAAAGATCCATTTATTATAAATTTCAAGGATGATATTAATATGAAAATTCAGAAAATCAATAGAATAATATCGGATCAAGAAATAAATATGAGGAACAATGGTATGAATCAATCTAAAAGGGAGGGACTCGAAAGAAAAATTATAATATGAGGATTTTGTAGGAATCCCTGGATCTGAAAAAGATTAGAGGATTGATTGAGGATTACTTAAATGAAATTTTGATCTAGGAGGTTATGTCATCTGTCGACGTTAAACCAAGCGCTTTGTGGGAGGCAACCCACAGTTATGTTTAGTGTTTTGCTTGTTTGAATAGTTATTTTTGTTAAATTGCCACATAATTAAGTCCTACTCATCTTTAAATATAATAAACAACGTAAAAGAAATGAATTGAATTGAAGTTTGGAATGAATACAAACGAAATGAAAATTTGGCCGAATTGTGCTCTAGGGCCGGACGGAGCGGTCTTCGACCCCAAACCACGTGCTTTATCAAGCGTCGGACCACGGCCTATTGTGCTTCGGACCGCGCCGCGACGAACGCAATAACCAGGCATTTGGAGATGTGAATGATATGAGTATTATTGAAGATCAACCATATCAGAGTTCAAAGCCTATTTCTCTTTACTTTCTTGAAAGTTCGCAGATAATTCTGAAGAAGATTACGAAATTGGAGAAAGATATGCAACACCTGATGAGTGCAATCAGCAATATATCAGACTTCTTTGATCACTTGGATTGGAGAATGAAGGAATACTTTGAGCATTCAGGAAAAATGGCATAAGCGGAAAGAAAACAACGCCACTGTTCAACATAGCCCATGCCATATTGTTTCATGTAAATTTACCCAAAAATTTTTAGAGAGATGCATTCTTAACTGCCACCTAGCTAATTAACTGAATACCAAACCTCTTCTACAATGAAAGACTCATTTTGAAATGCTCTTTCAAACACAACCCGTATATGATCATTTGCGTGTGTTTGGGTGTTTTTGTTTTGCTTCAACACACCATCAACGACCAACCAAATTTGATCCTAGAGCCAGTCGATGTCTTTTCTTAGAGTCTCCATACGCTCAAAAAGGCTATAGAGTCTATGACCTTTCTATCGGGAAAGTTTTTGTATCACGAGATGTTTTTTTCTATGAAAACACTTTTCCTTCTCCTTCTTTCGCACAGATAAATTTTCAATTCTGCACTTCACCACACACACTGACACGCCTTCATTTGATGAAGTGCCTCAAGAAGATATTTTATCTTCTCAAAACAACGAAATCCCCCTCTCAAGAGACTCCTTCACCATCACTCACTCCAAATTTATCCTCAGAGCAACTTGTGACTCCAGAACAACAAAATCATCACCACGACTAATGAGAACAACAAAAAAGCCTATCCATTTGTGTATCATGTTTGTATTTCTCTCCCCTCAAGATAGCCCCCAACATCGAACTCTGTGTTGGCCAAAGTCACAGGTACCTTATATTCATTAATCAACTTCTTGTCATATGTTAGATTGTCACCTAAGCATCGTGTTTTTACCACCACTCTTTCAATTGAAAAGGAGTCGAACACTTTTGTAGAAGCTACTCGTGATCCAAAGTGGCAGGTTACTATGCAAGAAGATGCAGTCAACACCAATGACCACCTGGAAAAGGACCAATTAGTTGCAAATGATTATACAAAATCAAACTTCATGTTGATGGGACAGATGAACGCTATAAGTCCAGATTAGTGGCAAAATGATATAATCCAATTGAAGGGTTAGATTACCAGAAAACATTTGCCACTGTAGCAAAGCTTGTAAAAGTTTGCCTACTCCGCATTCAAGCCAAGATGGGAATATATTCGAAAATCTTCTAAGTGTGGTTTATCGAATTGATCTAGGCTCGATATGACTCGGATTGGACTAGCTCTTATATCATTGGGTCTACCTCATCAAGCCGATCAGTTTGATTATAAGACTCGCTGAAATCGGAAACTTTGGACGACTTCTTAATTGAAATTTGAATATTTTCGCTCAAAATAGTATCAGAGATTTGCTTCATATCCCAAAATTTGTGCTGGATGATGAAAATTTATTTAGTGGCTTATCAATATTAAAGCATATCAGTCTATAGATATAATATTTTTTTTATATTAATTTGCCAATTTTAAATTTAAGGGCAATGTAATAAATAATAAAACCGGATAATAATGACTCGTCACCTCGAACCAAGACATCAACTCAAAACACAGCTCCCAGACGAAATCGTGAGTCCAAATAAGACATACTAGATAGGAAGATTGCTGTTAAAATAATTATTGCTAAGAATATTATGATGGCTATCCATATGGGATAGATGTTGGAAATGATTTAAATGGCCAAATAAATTCTAGTAGGATGAACTAACTGGTGCCAGATGATTATGAGCTGGAACGGATCCAAATGAATCAATTTGAGCCGATTAATTTTAATTTTGAGTCGGATTGAGCCGATTTTGAGTTGAATCATATCCAAATATCACAATTTGAGCTAGCTTGTTTGGATTTCGAGTTTGATAGAGCTCGATTCAATTTTGAGTAAGCTTGGCTCGAAATCAAATATTAGCCACGAGCCAACTTCAAGTCACACTAAACCTATTTGAGATGATTTCGAGCCTACCCTAGCTTTACTTCAAATCGGATCGTTAACAATCCCATGTACAAAACCACTGTGTGAAATGTAATATGTAATTTGGTGATACTTTATAATCATCCAATAGCAAATACTTGTTTTATAAAATGAGAAAGAACTCTTTATTACATGTAAAAGTAGAGTACAAAAATCACACACAAATTTCTTCTTACCAAGAACAACATAAAATCTTCTGTAAATATTGCCACGAAAATTCCATTAAAACTTGTGTGTGTGTGTGTGTGTAGAGAGAGAGAGAGAGAGAGAGAGAGAACTGAGCCAAGATGAGAATGATTAGGTGTTAACCTGCAATGCTCTATGTTGGCCTTTAAAAGAGAAGTATAATATTAAGTGTTGCCAAGATGAGAATGATTAGGTGGATGCGTGGCTTTACAGTTAGAGACAAAATGCGAAATGAATAAATCCGTGATAGGGTTGGTGTAACTACACTGACTCTAGTGACGCACAAAATTGAGAGAGTCGCCTTAGATGATTTGATCACATTAAATATCGACCATCTGATGATCTGATTAGGAGAGTAAATGTGTTTGATTCGACTTATGATTAAGATCATTGTATAAAAAATGATCTTAATTTAGTAGAATTAAATGAAAATATGACATTAAATAGGACGCAATGGAGAAAAACAATCATGTAGCCGACCCCACTTAGTGGTATTAAGGCTTTGTTGTTGTTGTTATTGTTGGTGTTGAATATCATCAAAAAGAGTAGATGATTCGACTTATGATTAAAATTATTGTACAAAAAATAATCTTAATTTATTAGAATTAAATGCAAACATGACACTAAGTAGAACGCAATGAAGAAAAAAAATTCATGTAGCCGACCCCACTTAGTGGGATTAAGGCTTTGTTGTTGTTGTTGTTGTTAAATATCATAAAACAGAGTATTTTATTTCAAGAATTATTTTTTTAAAAGGAATATCTTAAGTATCTTTTGAATCAAAACAACTACTCGTTAAATATAGAAAAGATAAGAAGGGAACATATCATTAGCTAAACTCTAAATTTATTGTAGGAAGCTTGCTAATATTTAGTTTAAAAAAGAACGCTCTCATACATATATGTCAGTTTATTAATCAATTATAGTTTTATTGAAATAAATATATTTTATTATTGTAATAATACATCCTTACAAAATTATTAATTAATCTGAAAATTGAATATTTTCAATTTTATTACATCAATAATTAGAAAATTTAGACTTTTTATTACTTCCTGTTTACTTTATTAGACTAATTAATCCTTCAAAAATGATTATGAATATTTAATTCCTTAACCATTAACTATTATATAATAATTTAATATCTATTTTACAAAACTAAAGCCACTATATCCAAATTAGCTAATGATATATGTTAATAGGATTTATACTGAATGCCATAACATTATATTATGAAGAAGAAAGAATTTTTAATAAATCATTGACTATATAATAGTACTCCATTACTTATAAAAGTTATATTGTGTGAAAGTGTTGAATAGCATGATAATATTTTTTAGAAGTTACCAAAATAATTCAAACTAAAGGCTACTTAAAATTTTATACTAAAGTGTGTAGCAAAAGGTTGTCTAAAAAAAGTCCGATCGGACCAACTAAGACAAGGAAAAAGATGGCCACTGGCCAAGGCCACCGAACAATAGGTTTAGTTGACCAGACTCCCTTAAGAACGAAGGAAATAATGTGAGATACATACCCCTGAAATCAACATGAAAGGAACGATTGGACAAAAGGTGAATGAACCTTAATATGAGGCGACCAAGCCCCCACTTAAAGTCTACGATTTCTTGAACAAGACCAATCGACAGGTTAAGACACCCTAAAAAACTAGTTGATCAGACATAGGTGCACTGATAAGAAAAATATGAAACTAGGTCTCATGCTACGCAATTCAAGCTTAGGTCGGGCGGCTCGATCAAATATGGAAGAATTTTATAACCTGACGTCTTGTGAGGAATACAAGTCTTCTACGATTTAGTGGAAGTAATAATTGTATAAGCCCCACCAGGAAATCCTTTAAATTTGAAATTTTTTTATTTCAAATAGTGTAACATTTTTCCTGTAGAAAATATGAGGTTTGACTCATATGAATAGAAGTTACTGTACAACATGAGAGACATTTACTTTTTAATTTTATTAAGGAATCTTAATAGAAATTCGATGATTTTCTGTTTCTCATGAACTCTCCCTCTTCCCCTCTCTCCCTCTCTCTCTCTTACACACACATGCACGTGCTCTCTTGTTTTCCTTTGCGTACCGTTATTCATCTGAAGAAAATATGGGTTCAACATGAAGGTCACCACAAATTCATGTATTATATTATGAGGAAGATTGAATTTTTAATAAATCATTAACTATATAAACTCATATAATCCCCATTTATAAATCATTTTAGAATTAACGTTTCATGCATGCTTTTAATAGAAGATTTTGAATATAATATATATATATATTCACCAATTTTAATGATATTATTAAAGATGGGGTTTTTTATTTTACCAAGATGTTTAGTTGTGATGAGCCTTACATGGGTCATGTTGATAATGATCTTTATAATGATGTTAAGTCTTTTAATAATGATATTCTGACTGTTGTACCTAGTGATGCAGAGATCAAGGCTGTTATTGACAACATGGATGAGGGTCGTGCTGCTGGACCCGATGGTTTTACTTTGGAATTTTACAAAACTGGCTGGAATGTCATTCAAAAGGATGTTATTCAGGTCATCCAAGACTTTTTCAATGGTAAAGATTTGCCTAGGTATTTCAAAAGCTCCAATATTGTTTTGATTCCTAAAGTTAATAATCCTGCTAAATGGGGTGATTTTAGACCTATCAGCCTTAACACTGTGATATTTAAAATTATCTCTAAGATTATTGTGCATAGAATGCAGCATATTCTTGATAATATTATTAGTCTTAATCGAGTCGCTTTCTTGAAAGATAGAAATATTTGTGACCATGCTTTGCTTGTTCAAGAGTTAATTTTGGACATTGACTCTAGCAATAGAGATGGGAATATCTTCTTTAAGATGGATATTAAGAAGGCTTTTGACACTATTCGTTGGGAGTTCATTATGGATGTGCTCCATGCTATTGGCTTCAATGCTAAATTCTGCTCTCTGATTTACAGGATTCTTAATGATAACTTTTATTCTATTCTTATTAATGGTAACAGTTATGGTTTTTTTAAAGCTTATAAGGGTATTAAGCAAGGTGATCCAATATCACCTTATTTTTTATTCTTGCTTTCGATTATCTTTCTAGAAGATTGAATTGCTTATATAATAAGTTTCCTTCTTTGAATTATAAGCATAAAGATCATATGAGTATTTCCCATTTATGTTTTGCTGATGATTTGATTATTTTTACCAATACTAATAAACGTTCTATTAAGAAAGTCTGGACTGAACTCTCTATGTTCCAGAATATGTCTGGACTATTTTTTAATGTCTCTAAGTGTTTCTTTTATTGTGCTAAGATGGTGAATGTTGCCAAGAGAGATTGGATTAGGGATTTTACTGGCTGCAGTAAGGCTTCTTTGCCTTTATCTTATTTGGGTTTTTTGCTTACTAAATTTAAGAATAGAAAGGATCTTTTTGCTAATTTGTTTGATAAGATTAGGAACAAAATTTTTCTTGGGAGAATAATATTATTTCTTATGGTGGTAGAGTTACTCTCCTTAAGAGTATTCTTAATTCTCTTCCTCTTTATTCTCTTCGAAGTTATGAATATGCCTTTAGGTGTTATTCGAAGTTGGAAAAGCTTTTTAATAAGTTCTTATGGGAAGGTAAAGGTCATTCTTCTTATCATTGGAAAAGTTGGAATAAGCTTTGTAAGCCTATTGATAAAGGTAGTCTTGGCTTTAGAAGTCTCACTAATTCTATTAAGATTAATTATATGAAGTTATGGTATCGTTTCAGAAAAAGGCAATTCTCTTTGGACTTCTTATATGAATGACTAGTATTGCTCTTACCTTCATCCTTTGAAGGTCACCGCTTCCTATAAAGACTCTTTTATTTGGAAAGCCATGTTAAATGTGGCTAAGCAGACTGAGGATTTAATTTGTTGGGACATTGGTAATGGGGACTGCATTCCTTCGGTTTGATGATTGGACTGGTCATGGACCCTTAGCTCATTGGTATGGGGGCCACTAATGATATTGGCATTAAAGTTAAAGATTTACGATTTGGATAATAAGTGGTGTATGTCTAAGCTTCTTTCTTCTCTGCATACTCTGGATGCTAAATTTATTGCTTTGATTCCTATTTCCAATGATAAAAAGGATATTCCTAAGCCTAAAGGTAGTTTGGGGAGTCCCTTTCTAAAACATTTGTTGCTTCTTTTCAAAACTTTCATGGTTTGGACCTCGGTTGGAATTGGAATAATTGGCTTAAGCCTTCTATCTTCTTTTTATTTGGAGAGTTTTTCATCAAATCCTTCCTATCGATGATCTAATGAAGCTCAAAGGTTTACGTATTCCTTCACGTTGCTATCTCTGTCAGATTCAAGAGAAGACTTTGGATCATATTTTTACTAATCGCATTTTTCGAATGCTATTTGGGATCGAGGTTATTAATAAGCTCCATGTCTCTTATCATTCTATTGTTTTTACTTCTATTTCGATATTTTCAATAGTTGGAAGAATGCGGGTAAGGATTTTTTCCTTGCGGTTCTGCTCGTGGTTTTTGGTTCATATGGCTTGCCGAAACGATGCTAAGTTTAATAATAGAGCTTTTAATGTGAGTCATACTACTAGTCCTATATTCTGCTATTTGATGAAAGGTTTAAATTGATTAAATCATTTCAAGAAAGTGGCCTGCAATTTGTCTGGCATTTTACGCTCTTTCAACCTTCCTATTTATAGTTCTTCCAGAATTCATGATACTGTGCATTGGACTAAGCCTGCTCTTCCTTTCATTAAACTTAATTGTGATGGATGCTGGCATCATAACAGTGCTAGTATCGATGTTATTTTTAGGGATGCTTTAGGGCTTCCTATTTGCTGGTTTGCTTCTAACTCTATTCCTCATTCTCCTCTTGTAGCCGAAGCTGAGGCTGTTGTTTTTGGTTTGTATGTAGCTCTTAATCGTGGTTGGAAGTTTTTTATTGTTGAAACTAGTTCTTTAATTTTGTGGAAGTATTGTACTATGCAGGTTGATCATCATTGGAGTCTTAACTTGATTATGAAGAGGATTTTTTGGATGACTAAGAGCTTAACGATTGTCTGGAAGCATGTTAGAAGAGATGACAATAAGTAGCACATTGGATTGCTAAATTTGATTTAAAAGCTGAATTCTCCTCATATTTATGCTGTTATTCCTTACGAGTTAGTTGGTTTATTATTATCTGATTGTTCGTAGTGTTTGGTTTCTGTTTCGTATGGTTTGGTCGTGTGTGTGCGTTGTTTTTCTATTTTTTTGGAAAGATGACCTTAGATTCCTATTTTTGCGTGCGTTGTATGTGTAGTGTTTAGATAGGACTTCTTTCGGTTTTGTATCTTTCTTTTATGAAACGCGTAGGGAGCCCTAGCCTCCTTTTAACTATATATATATATATATATATATATATATATATATATATATTCTAAAGTTATAGCGAATTTACTGTCTCCCGTGGCATGGCATGTTGTTTTTCTAAATGCTCACACAACCAAAAAAAGATTGTATAGTTATACAAATCCTCGGGAAAATATAATTTTATTATTTTTATTTGAGAGATTGGAACAATAAAATAATCAGGTTTCAGTTTTTCTGTGTAATCCCCGCGTCACAATTATTTTGTTTAGCAAAATTGTATTTTGCTTGTGTTCTTAAAAACCCGCAACTGAAAGTTGTGTTTTTTCATCTTACATGTCTATACTGAAGTGGCTACTAGAAAGCTAATGTTAGACTTTCAAAAAAAATAAAATAATAATAAAATAAAAAATAAACAAATAAAAAAAATTAATAGCCATCGCAACTTTTTGAATAGTAACTTCACGACTGTTTCTTCAAACAGCTGCAACTGCCTCAACGTACCCAAAATTACCTTTCAAATTATTATTTTTAGCTCAATTGGAAAAATAAAATAATACTCTGTTAGACAAATGGGTAGGAAAGCCCTTACTAAGATTAGATAGGCTATTGTTTAAGCTTTTATGAAAAGATATTATTAAATAAATTATTTTAGATACATGTCAAAATATATTCACTCAATTAGTTATTGATGGTCATAATAGAGAAAAAATTCTAAGTAATAAAGAAGTATGAACTTAGAGAGTTTGTGTGATAGGATTATAGTTAAGCTATGTCGAATGTGTAAAGCCGAGCTGAGCTTCTAAGAAGTATTAAATAAACAATTTTGAAAAGATAGGGAAACAATTCTCACGTTTTTCATCTTCTCATCATGAAGGAGTAGTGCTTAATCAAATGAGCAAACTAAAAGTTTGTTTGGGGCAGCTTCAGTTGTATCTATCTGAAGCTTCAGTTGTAGCTATTTGAAGAACTAGCTGCGAAACTCGTGCAGAAGAAAATATTTTTAAAAAAGTTTTGGTAGCTAATAAAAATTAATTTTTATTTTAAAACATCACATTGCCACTTTACGGCGGCCACTGCACTTTAACACCTCGGGTTGAAAAAAAATAAGCTTGCTTATCACAGAAATTTCTAAAATGTAGCAAGAAAGCAGTTCCAAAAAACAGTATTTTTTTGGCGTTCTGAAAAGCAAAGCAGATAGAAAACTGTTCATACCAAAAGAAAAAAGGGTGACGTTAGGTGCCCGTATAAAAAGTGGTCTTATGAGCCTCAATTGAAAACACTTTAGATTATTTTGCTTTTCAGTTTCAACTATTTAGCATATAACAATTTAGCCAAATCAAATACAAAATTTGAAAAGAAAATAGTATTTTAATCTCGTACTTCATTTTTGATGTCTTAAATATTGGTAGCACAACATCTCATGAGAAGGATGAAATAAATGGTACTGTTTGGGGCATACTGCGAGCTTATTAATAATCTGCGGATAAGTTGATTAAAAATAATTTGCTGATAAAGTATGTGCGGTGGCTATTATAAAATTTTATTTTTTTAGAAAAGCTAGACCGTAGCCAGAAAGCTGCCACCGCACCTAAATAGGAGCGGTGTGAAAGAGTTGTTTTACGGGTTTTGAAAACGCATGAATGCTACAAAACGCGATCTATCCAAATAAGTTAGGTGCGTTATCAAAAAGCCACCGCACTAAATAGCTGCCCCAAACGGACGAAAAATTTAAATACTACTTTTCATGATATTAACTATCCTCTTAAAATTCTCGTTAGAGCTCCCACCTATACTAACACTTCTAAGAGCCATCTCTTTCCACATCAATGCCCTTTTCTTCATCTCATCATCCCTCATTACTTCTTCCACCCTCTCGTTGATTTGATGTCGCGTGATAAAGGCCACATCGCTTCCTTCCAATTCTCCTTCTGCATCCTTGTTAGGCCCCATCCTCAGGCCTATCTTCCAAGTATCACAAATATAACTTTGGTTCAAAAATTGGTCAGTAAAATAAGGCCAACAAAGAAATCGAGTCCCGTTCATAAGCCCTTCAAGCGTAGAATTCCACCCACAATGTGAAATAAAGCACCCAATAGATGGATGTGCCAACACCTGTTGTTGTGGGGCCCAACCCACCAGAAGTGACCGATCTCTTACCCTGCTCAAGTACTCTGAGGGAAAAAGTTGACTCGGACTCGTGGTTGTAAGGTCGGGTCGCACAGCCCATACAAATGGTCGTCTCGTTAACTCAAGCCCTTGTGCCAACTCATCTATTTGGGCTTTATCAAACACAGCAAGGCTTCCAAATGCGATGTAAAGAACGGAACCTGGTGAGTGGGAGTCAAGCCAATTTAGAACAATAGATGAGTTTGTTGGCTGCCAAAGGTGGCCAACTGGGTGGCGCTCAATTGGAAAGAGAGGGCCAATTGGAATAATAGATGGGAGGAGAGTTATAGCTTCAGACTCTAGATCCATAAACGAGTTGCAAATGATGAAGTCGGCATGGTCTGTGGTGGCGCGATTGTTAGTCATAATGTAGGAGAAGATGTTGGATTTGTCGAGAGAATTTCCGGCCATATTCCAAGGCAATTGTGTCAGACACATTTCTGGCATGCCGTTTGTTAATCGAAAATTCTCATTCTTCACTTGTAATCCTTAAAAACATAAAATATTGATAAGATAGTTTACCTTCTATGTTTATAAAATTAAATAAAAATTAAAAAAATAATAATAATAATAGTTGTGGGCACCATCTTCATTGATCACCCCGATTTCAATCATTTTGGGAATGTTGTGCCAAATAGCTATCATGGCAGCTGAAGAGGTCCAGACAACGGCAGCCCGTAGGCTCATTTGCACGGCCAACGGCAAAGCCCATGCCATAGGTTGGGCAGCCAATATCCACTGTATGGGTCGGCCTTCGTCGGCGGCAGTCCTTATGATAGACGTGAGGCCCGGAGTGATCCCAACAGAAATTTGTTTACAAAGTAGGCCCAAATCCTTTCGTTCTTCATCAGAGGCCATCCCATCTGGGATTCCAAGGAGGTGGAGGCGGCTGGTAGTGGTAGTGGAGAAGGAAGCGTGGCCATCTTCGGGGGTGGCGGAAAGAAGCCGGCGGTGATTGTAGTCAGTGTTGACAAAGGTGACAGTGAAGCCGACATCGATGAGTTGGTGGGCAATCTCCATGAAAGGCATAATATGGCCCTGGAATGGAAAGGGAAGGAGGAGTATATGAACAGATTCCATCTTCTTCATGGGCTCTGAATCTCCCTCTGATTAGCTACTGCATATTTAAAGTAGAGTTCCACTTCCGGAGCATCTATTAGTTTCGTTAGTTTGTGTGCTAATTGGCTTAACATGACGTTGTAATGTTCAGAAAAAAAAAAAAAAGTATTATTTTACTCTACCATTTGTAACGGCTAGGCATGACTTGAAAATTTTAAAAGGTAAAATGAGGTTTTTTTCTCTTTCATTGTATTATATGAGAAAGTGATGCAAATGTCAAGAATTATAGATTGATTGGCGGAGGTCCCTTTTTTTCTACCCATATGTCAATGTGGTTCATAATTTTAAAATATGAAAAGAATTCATATTACACTAATTTAAAAGATAATTCTATAGAATTTAGTATATATTCTACTCTAAATTATAACACCAAAAAATAATGAATGTTGTTTGAAATAATTAAAAAACTAATTATATACAGTAATGCAATGGTTAGTATCGGTGATAAAATTAACTTAGGGTACTGTTTAGGGCGATTGCAGATTATCCGAATTATCAGGATAAGCGAGTGATTCGGATAAGGTTGTGTGTCATTTGGTTTGAGCGTTTGCAGAATAAGTGATTCACGAACTTTTGTGGATAAATGAGTCATTACGCTACGAAATGAATAAGGTGTTAAGTTTGTTTGGTTTTGCGGTTTGAAAACGAACTATATCTGTTGTTTGTAGAAAAATTACGATTTATCGCTCCTCTTTATTAATAAAATTTTATTAAGATATCAAAATCTTATTTCAAATTTTAAAAAAAAATATTTTAAAATATAAAATTTTACTTTGAAATATAAAATCCTATTTTAAAAAATTATATCTTATTTTCAAACATATTATAAATTTATTTATTTCATTTCTTTATATCGTATGTTCAACAAATTATTATCATATACACCACTCAATCATTTTCTAATTTAAAACTAGGCCAAATATATTAATGAAAGGGTTTTGATAATTTACACAATCATTTCAATGAACCATAAAAGGGACACAACAAATTACGTGTTTCGGTCGAAGTGACCTACATCCACGGGGAAAGAGCATTAAATTTTCTTATTACTGTAATACAAAATGATTTACATGAACCTCTAGAAGAGGCTATTACATGAAGTTCTAACACCTTGCAGTTGCAAACCACAGCACATGAAATATCCTCAAGTTACAATTATTACAAATTCCATTTCTAATAAAATAAAAACAACACAATTGTAGTAATGGCAAATTCAGAATTTTTCTAGCAGTGGTTGCCCCTAGGCCATCCAAGCTGATATAAAAAAAAAAACTGCATTATTATCCAAGTTACAGCGGTTGCCCTTAGGCCATCCAAGCTGCTTCATAACACCATAGAAGATCCAACTCCCATATAACTTCAAAACATCACTTTGGTGCACTGTATGCACTATTATCCTTCAACACCATAAAAGATCACAGGGTGCTACTCAACAAATACAAGAACATGTTAATATGAAATTTATAAACAAAGAACAGGCAGCATTATAGAATTTTGTATGAAATTAGCCAATGCACTTGCATTCAGAAAAAATGGAACAGGAAATCTGTTATTTGAATGGAAGAAATTAGCTAATGCACTTGCATTCAACAAAAGAAATAGAGAAATGGAACAGGAAGGGAGAACTTATAACATCATTTTGTTCCTTGAATTATTTTCCCGAGAACAAGAAAAATAGCTCCAAAAGAATTACTCAACCCTCACCTAAACAACATTTACATTTCTTATGAAATGACCAAAATTTACCCATTTTACGTAGAAACAGAGTTAAAAGAGTTACCAACTCTTAATTCGGTAACAAATATGAGCGGTGGGCATCTGATCATATATTCTTTTGCTAGATCAATTTTCTGTCATACAAAGCATCGAAACAAACAATACAATGTAAATACAGCATGTTCAAGAATATACGGATGGCTCAATCGGATGGACACATTGCGAGAGAAGCTCAAAATATCTTCTTGCATATATGAGATCTCCCAAATACCTTCCAAACCATCAAAATGAGATCTCACATATATGTTTAAGTATGTTTTGAAAATCAGTAAAGCAAAGAGCAAGTGAGGAACTTCCAAGTATATCAAAATGTGAACTCAACTATATATCGTGCATTGTTTTTTAAAAAAAATTAAACATTTCTTAAAAATCAAATATTGTGGTATGTATGTAAAGCTTCCAAGCGATAAAAAGCTAACAAAATGCCTGAAAATTGGTAATAAATTGCAAAGAAACTGCTGTTAGGAAATTTCAAAGAGTACTCCACGCAAACAGGACATAAATTCCATTTCAATAAAAAAGTCCTGCATTCAACTCCTTTCTCACGCAAACAGAAGATAAATTCCAGATCTCTTACAGGGTCTCTTTGGAGGAGAAAAGAACTGCGATATGCAGTTCAACTTAAAAAAAAAATTTCATCATCGTAACCATATTATTTTTGTGCTGCTTTGCAGATCCATAGAAAAAAAAAGAGATCCAACTGACATTTCCCGAAGCATTGCAAAGGCCGAAGAAGGAAGACGAGACATGCGAAGAAGAGTTATACCTGTTGAGAGGAAATGCGGAAGGAGTACAAATGCCGAAGAAGGAAATGTCGAAGGAGTGAAGATGCCGAAGAATGAAGAGAAAACGCACCGGAAGGCGAAGAGGATGACCTTCGTGCGAAGCAAATGGGAAGGGCACGGGAGTCATTCGCGAACGAAAACGCGGAGAAAAAAGCCGCCCGCGGGGTTCCCGCCGAGTATTGCGTGCAGTAAAAAATATAAACTCCTTTTCAGATCAACGCCCGATAAGCGCAATCCAAACACTAAGGCGGGGTTTTTAAAAACGCCGCCGCAGTTTTAAGCTGCCCCAAACGAGCCCTTAGATATTGAATTGTTAAATTAAAAGTTTAATTATCATACAAAGCCTAATTTACTAGCTTACTTGATTAATTGTGTATAAATTAATATTGGTAATTATTTCATTAGCTAATTAATGATTAAATAATTAGGCTACATATAAATTATTTATAAATAATTTTTTATTAATCTTATCAAATAGTTTTTCTTACTTTCATAATTCTTATTTTAAAGATATAGCTTAAATGTTTTATTAATTAAAAGAATGTCACAGTGTTGATAATAGATAAAAGAAAGTGGGTACATAATTAGTACAATCTAAATTTGATGTAGGAAAGCTAGATAATATTTAGCTTTAGGAAGAACATTCTCATAATTTTATGTTGATTTAGAATTAATTATAATAAATAGTTTATTAGTCATTTATATTATAATAAAAAATATTTTTGGAATAATTTATCCTTAGTAAATTGTTTAATCAATAATAAAATAATTAAATATTTTCAAGTGTATATATTACGTCAATAATTTAAAATTTCAATCGTTTATTATTCCATATTTAATTTATTATCATACATAATGCTTAATATAAAAAAAAAAATCTTTGACTATTTCCTATATTAATCTGTAAATAATAATTAATGCTTTAATAAATAATTTTTAAATTAAATCTACTAATGTCTAATTGGCATAATAATATAATATGTTATACTTTAATAGACTATGTATTAAATATATAAAAGTTGTTGAGAAATTAGGGCAAAAAAATGCGAAATCGACACAAATCCAGAACACAAAATTTTAACGAGGTTCGACGAAGAAATTTCCCTCAACCCACGTAACTTAACTCACTCGATTGGACGTATCTTCCGCTCCACTCCGCTAGCGAACTTCGTTGGCTCGCTCTATTCCGCCACAGCATTTGTCCCTTATTTGATGTGTGAGCCATACCTAACAACAATTTATATATCTCCCTATTTATAACAAATTGCATTCTTAGTGTTCATAACCTTTCTAATTTTCACTCCATTCAATAGAATTGCACATTAGTTGTAAAAATTTAGTGGTGCAATTAACAATTCATCTTCTCATGATTTTATTTTGTTGAAAATGTCAAGTAGCATCTCAATATGAAAATTTTCTTTGAAAACTCCAATAAAAGTTTATTTTGAAGGCTACCATAAATGACTATTATAAAATTTATTTATTATTATAATGGAGATAGAAGAGTAAATATATATTTTACCTTTATAAACTCATATAATTGTAACTCATAGATCGATGTAGAGTTAATAACCTTTCAGGCTTGTAATTGCTTGTGCTTATATTAAAAGTAAGATTTTTAGACATACTGTTTGGTTGTTGTGTAATTTTATGCAGCGATGTGTACGAAAAAGCTTTGGCAGATATCAACAACTTGGTCTTGAGTGTTGATATTGACAATTTCAATTTTCTTAGAGTGACTATGTTTGATAAGAATAAATGATCAAATTTTATATGTTTTAGTTGAGCATGAAAGATGGGACTGTTAGCAATGAACATTATAGAAATTATATTAGAATTTGAGACCCTATTAAGCCAAATAACATTCGCAGTAGTTGTAGTGAGAGTTTCATATTCTACTTCAATAAGAAAATGCACATTTGTAGATTGCTTTTTGGCATGGCACGAGATAAGTCTGTAGTAGATTAATAATTGAGTCACTAGCTTAGTTGGAGTTTGAATAAGTATTTAAGAGTAGTGTGATGGATTGGTACAGATTCAACCTAGCCAGGAGAGCACATTGTTTGGTGAAGATAATTCCAACATGAGATGCATTTGACGCCCATTTTGGTGTTTGGAGGCCATAATCTATTCATTTGAAGACTCCCATGGTCAAGGGAAATCACAAAACTCTCCCGAGCGCTCTTTGAGAAAATCACGGTTCAAATTGACACACCCATGCCAAGAACGAGACGTCTGGTGACACCAAAATCACTGACTTGAAACTTCTGAAATATTCATTTCTGAGTTATTTTAAGAACACATGATTTCTCGTAGCTTATGGTTCAGTATAAACCTTCCTACGGACATCCGGGCGCAAGATTGAGTTTTAGACTATTCGGGCCATATTCGGCCCTGGATGGTGATTTTTGCCAGATAAGGCGCATCCCCGGTGTCCAGCCCAATGTAAGGTTGCCTTTTTTTCATTTTTGGATATCCTCCGGAGGTCTAGGGATCTATAGGAGCCCTCTGCACATGAGCGCTCGATAAGAAAATAAAGCACTAAATGTTCTACAAACGAACGTAAATTTAATCCGTAATACAAACCACAATGTCATTAAAATCAAACCAAAAGCTTGCAACCCCTAAATTAAATTAAAACTGTAGAAAACATTTACGATGTCGCTTTCGAGTGTTACTTCAAATAATATCGAATTACGAACTTAAATAAAACTCTTATAATACCAAAAACAAAATTCCCTAAATAAAACGAACTTATAAGAAAATAAAACCTAATTTTTGCGAATGCGAACGTAAACAATACTTTATATAATCATCTTCGAAATCCATCTTCACTTGCTCTACCCTAATCCAGGAATCTCAGCCCCTCAAGGAATAAAGAATCCACCTCATAACTGCGTCGTCCCTCCAGAAATCAAATTTCAGCTCCTCAGCTCCACGACAAGGTATGTCAGACAAAAACTCTAAATGTCCGCATCCTAAAGATAATGGAGACAAAAAATGCCTTTATCCTTTGGAGGAAATAAAACGATAAAAATTTCATTCTTTTTAGACTCGGGTCGGGTCGGGTCTGCAGAATGGAGATAAAGAAGTTTTTTGCAAATGTGCCACGGTGGGGTCCAGAAATCCACATGGCAAATTATTATTGGCGTCCGGACGCAGCGCTGCGTACGCGGTCCAGACGCAATAAAAATTCTTAAAATAACAGAGACGGGGAATAGATACAAATGAAGGATAAGGGTTCAATGGTGGAAACTCTCTCTCTCTCTCTCTCTCTCTCTCTCTCTCTCTCTCTCTCTCAACAGAAAAAATTATTACATCTGAACTACATGGATGCATTCAAACACTACTCTCACCCATTCAAATAGAAGTCAACTTCTAATCCTAAGTTTTCTTTACTATGTTTATAAAAATTTTATGATTAATTAAATTTAATAAACAAATACAACTTGAATTATTAAAAAAAAAACAACTATTTAATTTATGTTAAGGATTGCAGAATCAATCTCATGCATGATATCCGGAAGTATTTAAATGCAGAATCAATCATATACACAATATTCAGATGAAATTAAGCAATTAGTGTATAATTATGAGTTTACTATTAATTACTAACGTAATTATACAAAAGTAATCAATATCACTAATTGTCTTAATATGGTGTAAAAAGCCTTGATTGCATAGGCATAATTTTTGTTCTTTTTTTTTTCCTATTCTAAACCATAAACTTCTTGTATAAGTATCAATATTCTTATACCTTTCCCACGCTGAAACCCCCGTCTATCTTCTCTCTAAGCTGAAGCACATGACAGAAAAAACTCAAAATTTAGCCAAGCCTGGATCTAGCAAATTCGATAGTCCGAATGACCCCTTTTATCTTCACTACTCAGATCAACTCGGTCTCGTGCTCATTACGCAGCCGTTGAATGGAGAAAACTACAATACCTGGAGTCGTGTTTGATGGCTCTCACCATTAAAAACAAAGAAGATTTCGTTAACGACACCGTCAAGGAACCACCGCAGACGTCCACCACAGAACTTCAACAATGGAGGTGTTGCAACAACCTTGTCAAGGCATGCTTGTTTAATTTAATTGCAGAAAACATTGGAGCAAGTATAATATACAATGATAGTGTCCGTGAAATCTGGCTTGACTTGAAGGAATGTGAACCAACAGCGTTCATATTTTCCATGTCAAAGAAGCCATCCACGAGTCCAAGCAGGCGATATGACAGTTGTAGCTTATTACACCAAGCTTAAAGACCTATGGGATGAATGTGACACCCTCTATAATATTCTCAAATGCACGTGTGGTGTCATAAAGGAAGTGATGCAGTTTCAACAAAACCAAAAAACATGAAATTCCTCATGGGGCTTAATGAAACATACACTGGTATAAGAGAGCAAATTTTGCTCATGGATCATCTTCCTAATGTCAGCAAGACACATTCTCTCACGTTCCAAGAGGAAAAGCAGTGCGGGAGAACAAAGGAAGTGTGTCGCAGCCGAAAGCTTCGGCTTTTGCCGTGAAGGAAAATGCACGGAAATCAGAGAGGGTTTTTGATTCAGTGAAAATTTGATAGCTTTTTAATGCCTATTTCATACCTATTTTTGATAATATTGCATTTTAAAGAAGGGTATTTTTCATGATTTCATGCAGGTACGATAATTTCAGGTATTTGGAGCAAAAGGAAGCAAAAAAGAAGTGAATTAGGAGAAAAATAAGGCAAATTTGACATTTTAACCTTGAGCGCCAGACAGCGCCCTCACCAGCACCGGATCGTGCCCAAACCAGAGAGTTTGGATGGAAAATGTCGTCGGAGACAGCCCTTTCCAGCGTCGAACCACGCCCTATTGTGAATTCAATCAGATTCAATATATTTGGCCGGATTTTGGAGGGATGCTCCAGGAAATGTTAGGGAAAGTCGGTTCAACCCGAATTTAAACTACTTTGGAGCATAAAATAGAGACTTTCTTCAGTTTTTCTCAGAGTCTCTTTCGTGTTTTTTAGAGTCTTTTCATTGTTCTTGAGTGCAGAGTCTATTAGAGAGAGTTTAGGGTTTAGTGTTTAGTATGTGTTCTCTACTAAGGAGTGCAGGGAGGGCAGGAAAAGTGAGAGATTTATTCTTCCTTACTCATCTAAAAAGAGAATTGTGTGTTGTTGTAGAGAAAGAAGAGGAGTCAAGTCAAAGGAATTTCAAGATATTCGCTTAGGAAAGAAGTTGAGATAAGTAGTATTTATTTTTCTTTATTTGTATGACGTTGCTTTTATATATAAAATCCATCTTTCGTCATATTTTCCTCATGAGTCTTGAGTATATTTCTTTGTCTTCCTCCATTTCATGTGATGTGTTGATATCGTGATATGAAAATGATGTGTCGATTTAATATGGAGAATTTGTGATGACCTTTTCACTTCCTAATTCATTTAATTTTTTTATCATGGCCAATTGAGTTATTAAAACTTGTTGTGAGACATACGTTCTGAAAGGACTATGAGTTCAACAACAAAAGTGAATATCACATTCAATGTTCGTGAATGAGTGACGTAGTTAATGAGGGTTAAATGCAAATAAATAAAGAAATATATTTTGATGGCCGTAGAATTTAAGATTTTAGAGTGACAGACTAAAATTCCTAATTTGGTCCTAGGGTTTGGAAACTAAAGTGAGAGTTAGCCTTCAGGCAAAAGGAAGTACGAGCTCTGCAGTGACAACCGTATCCTCCCGACCTAACCACAGATTTGGAGACTAAACCTAGGATTAGCCAATGTTCTTTATAGTGCTTGGAAGAGGGTAAAGAATAGGAATGCGCCTATTTGGTACAATACACTTGCATCACTGACCTATGTCACTAAATCATCACATTAACATTGTAAAGGAGGAAGATTCTTTCTGGCATTTGAACTTGTGTTATAAAATTTAGTTTTGAGTTTGTTAATTGTGTTAGAAGAGTAGAATGTATTTTAGTATAATTAGTAACTGCAACTATATGAACATCCTTATTTTATTAGTAATTGTTGCAATTGTGTTGTGATTCGAGTAGTGATTTTTGTGCTCCATTATAGAGTTTGCAAACCTCCTCGTGGGATCGATAATCAGGACTCCACTGGAGCCATGTATTACTTGAGCGATACATATACTTGCGTTTTGAATGTGTGACTCACTAGAAATCTAAATCAATATGTATATCTAAGTTTATACATTTTGGCATTTAAAAATGTCGCACCAACTTTTTGGCATCATTGACGGGGATGTAACAGTAAAAGTAAATTCAGTCATACTCGAAAACTTATATTTGAATTACAAGTCATAATTGTGTGTGCTTGCTTATTGCTAGTGTGCTTATTCTGATTGTGCGTGCTTAGATTTGGAATTTATAGTATTATTTTATAGTGTGTTTAGTTATTTTGTGTTTATTATAAAAAAAAATCCAAAATACCAAAAATATTTTTGATATCTGTCATATTAGTTAAGTCTTTAAGTTTGTATGCATAGTTCAGGAGCTACAGACCTTAAATCTTATGAATCGGATTTAGAGAGAACTTTTGAGAAGATGATGATTCAGAAAAGTCTCCATGAATTTAAAGTAAAAATGACAGATCAATGATACAATGAATATTCAGATTTGGATTATAATTCTAGTAGCTTTGAAAGAGTAAACCCCAAGAGAGTAATGAGTTATCAAGAAGATATGCTTACTATATTAAGTTCTCAGGTTGTTAATTGAGAGGAAGTTAGATCAATACATAAAGAGTTATCCTCAAGGTCCCCCAGTTATTAAGAAAAATTCATTTGGACAATTGATTGAGCCAAAATATTTTGAAACTGGACCTGAGATGCACAATCTTTATTCCGATTATTATAATCTAGGTTGAGAAGATTATTCAAACTTTAACTGGAATACTAATTTTTAAAGAGAAAACCAATTTTGGGAAGATAATCAATTTAATCAGAAATGTAATTGGAATAATCAGGGCAATTTTAATGTTAAACTCTCTTTTCCTCTGTTGACCTCATTTTTGATGAGGTCTTCTCTTCTTCTTTTTAGTACTGAGGATCTAGCCTTAGGCTTTTTCTTTGACTATCCTAGAGGATTGGAATCGGGACCCACCACTTAGAAATTCAAACCACTTCTTAACTCCCTGCAAACTCCACAAACTTGATTGTAGACCCCAATCACCTAGAGAGTTGAAATCAAATGTGGAAGTTTAAAGGATGAGTTCCTATAGGACTCTTTTGGCCTTAGGACTGCCCACAGGTGGCTCGTTCAGTGAGGGCCGACTTACACACACACTACACTTATACACTACACTTTCACACACCTCCTAAAACCACACCCATACCCAACTTGACCTCCCGACTCATGAAGGTGATTCACATGGATGGTCCTTGACCCCTCAGCCCTTGGCTAAGAGGGTTAGGAACAACATAGTGAATGCCTCAAATGAGTCCCTTCATGGCTCATATGGGCTTGATATGGCTTCATAGCTCAACCCAAAATGATTTCATTCCACTTACATTTACCCTATCTTCAATTTTCCAAATTTTTAATTTTTGACCCCGGGGACCCTACACCTACCAAACCTACTAAAAACCATTGAAATTACCCAAACCTTCCAAAATCTCCAAATCACCCAAAATTCCTCAAAACCAATCTCAAACATTCCCACATTACTCAAATTGATCATCCATAGCCAAAAATACCAAAAATTCCAAAAATACCCCCCAATACCTCCCAAATACCCAAAATGCCCCTCTTGACCCAAAAATCCAAAAATTCATAAAATTCCCAGAAACTTCCAGAAAATCTCAAATATTCCCAATTTCATTTTGTTCAACTACACCATGGGCCAATTTTGACAATTTACCCCACTTTTGTCAAAATCTCCAATTTGACCCATTTTTAACCCAAAGTGAACCCAATGTCAAACCAAACCTACCCAATTGACCCAAATTCTGGTCCAATTCAATTCTAAGCTTCAATTCAAAATCCCCAACACCAATCTAGACCAAATCCAAGCCCAATTTGATTGGCATTTGAATCCAATTTCACTTTGACCTTAAAGCCCAATTTAGACCCATGACCCAAACTTAGCCCAAACTAACCAAATTCAACTCCAATTAACCCCAAATCTTTTCTAAACCCTCCCTAACATCCCCACAAACAAAACCCTAACATAATTTTCCCAAAATTTGGACCCAAACCCCACTGAAATTCAACCCAAAACCAAAAAGCCCAATTTCGACCTAAACCCAAACTTAACCCAAATAGACCCAAACCCCAAAATCCAACCCCAACAAAAGTTGAAACCTCTTTGAAACAGCCCTACAAACATTTCTCAACATTAATTTTACACCAATTTCAACATTAGCCCAACATTAGCCCAAGTTAACCCAATTTGGCCTACTATTGGCTACTTTACCAAAAAAGCCCAAATTCAACCCAATTCAAACCCAAACCACCTCAAATTTGTTTCAAACCACTCATGACACATGCCTAAACCAATTGCAACATTTATTTGACATGGTCCTTCACAAAAATTTCATCCCAAAAGCCCATTTTAAAATCCAAAAGCCCACTTCCATGAAGCCTTTAAAAGCCCACTTCCACCAAATCCAAAAGCCCAAAAATTCATCCAAAGTCCATATGACACTCTTCTTCATCATGCATTCAATTAAAATCATCCCTAAGTCCTAATCTAATGATCAAATAATTCTAAATAAAGCTTCATCCAACTTTCCACCAAAATACCAAAATCCACTAAATTCTACTTCCACGAAATCGACCAAGCTTTATCCTAAGCCATAGTGCAAGCCATGAACAAGCCATTCTCAAGCCACATGAAGCCATGAGGCCTTTGACTTGTCATTAGTCCATTTATGGCAAGAAGAGGGGGTTCTTTCTTAAACCTCCCTTAAACCTTTTTTACCTTAAGCATGTCACACACTATACCATGGTTAGCCACCTCACCGTGGATGGGGACTTCACTACCCCAATTCAGCTGACCCAAATGATTCTCCCTCAGCACAAGGTCAAGCCTTGGATGGTGAACCTAGCCCAAATGCATGAGTTGAACAAAACCAAGCCAAAATGAGCCTTCTCCCATTCCATTTAAATCAAACTCCTTTACGCATGTCCATGGCCAATTGACTGCATTAAACCCCAACCCTGACGCACCTGAACAAGATGGTGACCAGTGCCTGGCCGGCCAGCCACCAGGCCGCCGGAAAACACCATGGCCGAGACCTTGGGAGGAGCCAAAAAATTCAATTCTCCCTTGTTGACTTGTCTCAACCCAAATGGACAGCATAGCTCTTCTTCTCCTCACCAGAGCAGCTGATCCCCAGCCTTAAACCCCCCTTGGAGGCCCTCCACTCTCTCCTATTTAAACACCACCTCCTCTCGGCCATGGAAGGTGCTGAACCAGACCCTACTGAAACCCTGCCAAAATTGCTCCAGACCACTCTCCACACTTAGAGCAGTTGATCCCCGAGTGACAATTTGCTCTAATCCCCACCAACAGAGCCCAATTTCTCAGCCAAAATTCCAACCAAAAACAGGACATCTCCCAATTATCCACCAAACTCAAATTAAACTCACCCACACCTGCACAAGATCAAGAGAAGGAGTTCCCCAGTGAAAGCCCCCTCTCCAGGCCACCCATCTGTTCCAGACTCCAAGCTTTGTAATCGAGTCGTGGTCAAAATCATACCTGACAATTCACCGGCCCAGGGACTTCATCCGGAGCTTGCTTGGACCCAATCGAAGGTGACACAACTCTCAGATCGAAGCTTCACTTCTCTGAGCAAAGGTATGGACTCACTCTTCTTCTCGAGCTTACAGAGATTCTCTATTTAATTTGAGTCAATTTCAATACATGTTTACCGTATGGATGTGTTCATCTCCTCAAGACGAATCCATAGAGCATAAGAACACAAAAATCCGTTAAGAATTTAGTGAGAAATTAGGGTTAGAAGGTTGACGGTCACGGGTGCACACCAATCGTAGACGATGACTGGGAGCCGTCGGATCGAGCGTGTATCGAGCGGACGGTCTGGATCGAGCCGGACAGCGCGATGGTGCATGAACCGCGGGCCCTCGGAACGTTGAGTCGGATGGCGGCGCCGAATCAAAAGACGACGCGTGACCTTTCGGAGTCGCCGAGGATGGCGTAGTGCCGCGTGGATAAGTAGGAAATTAGGGTATTTTTGATTTATTTAATTCCCTAAACTTCAAAAATTCATAACTTTGTGTAGGAAAATCAGAAAAATAAAATAAAAATGTCTTCTTGCTCGAATGAACGGAGGAGAATAATGTGGAAAAGAAATCATGTAATTTCATCAAGTATTTTATTTTTAATTATTTATTTACTCTCTGCACTATTTCAATTCTCCATGCATGTATACAATTCACCATAGCATGAGACCATAGAGCTTTTGAAGCCTCTGAATTTGGAAACATTCCTTGAATTTTTCAAAGTCAGAGGCCACCCCAATGAAGAGTTATTGATTTTTCAATTCTAGGTCACTATTCTGAGTATTTTAATTCCAATAATTAGTATATTGTGAAATAAATTCTAGGAAAATTTGGTGATGTTTCTTATGACTAGAGGACCCTAGGAAAAATAGTTTTTGAGTTAACTCACTTGTGATAACCCTAATTGGCTTAAACACCCAAAATGGGGCTTTAATTAATTAGAGCTAATCATACAACAAATTCACTTCAAATCAAATCTCCACTGACCATTAGGATTAGAGGAACCCACCATAAAAGGTTGAAGTCAATTGGACTTGGTTAGCCCTATCAAATGGGTTGATTAAGCCATTTAGCCAAAATCAAATTTAAAAAATTTATAACTTTCAAAGTACTTTTCAAAAATTCACCAAATTGGTTTTGGAGCCTCTCTCATATCAGGGAAATTTAAGAAAATTAAAATTGCAATTTTCTAAAAAAGTTGATTTTTTGCATTATTTTAATATTTTTTATAATTAAAAAATAATAAAAATCAAAAAAATAATAAAATTCACCAAAATGTCACATTTTGAATTTTAATCACTTAGGAACAAACCCCATATTTTTCTTGAGTCTCTATGATGAGATATTAAATTTTAAAGCCCTAAGGTAATTTTAAAAATTAAAAAAAGCATTTTCTAGCATTTTCACTAAAATAATTCTAACAAATCAAAGAAAAATCAAAAAATTATAACAATTGGTTCTCTGATTTCCTTGATATCAGAGAGATTTTTAAAAAATATAAAATTCATTTTTCAACCTTTATTTTATTTTTAAATTAATTAATACTACAGAAATCAAAATAATTATAATAAAAAGACTATAATTCAAAAAATCACCAAAATTGGTCCAAGTGGTCCTCTAGTCATTAGTAATGACTCATAATTTTCTTAAGGATAGAAACTTTCTCTTGGTCATGTTATTGAATTTTCCTTGAAAATCCCTATTTTCCACCAAAAATAATTACATAAATAAATTAAATACAGAAAAATCACATTTTTTCCTCTAATGTCTTGATTTATATGTGAGTGAATTCACATAAAAATTTCAAATTCATTTGAGCTATATTTAGTGAGTTATGGAATTAGTAAGTTTAAAGGGCAAAATGGTAATTAAAATTTTAACCTATAATTAAAAATTTTAGGTTTAATTAAAAGGGTGGGTAAAATATTTGATACTAAGTTGATTTTGGATGTTTGAAACTTAGGCAATTAAAGGGTAGAAACCTACCAAATAATTTGAAAATAATTAAAATAAACCTTAATTAAATAATTAATTAAATTTGGAAGAATAATAAAAATTGGAATTATTAAAATAGGGATATTGATAGGAGGAAATTTATTCTTTAATTCAAGAATCCCTAAATTAATCATCCCAATAATATTTAATTCCTAATTAAAATGATAGTCCAAGTTCAAGATTTAAAATGCTAAAAGACTTAATCATTAAATTAAATTAAAATTAAATCATTTAAATTAAATCCTTTTAAAATTTCAATTAAATTAATACTTTAACAATTAAAATTAAATCATCTTTAAAACATAAAAAAATAAAATATTAAATAAAAATTAAAATAAAATTAAATTAAAATTTAAATTTAAATTAAAAATAAAACCAAATTTAAATTTAAATTAAATTAAAATTTAAGCTAAATTAAATTAAATTAAATTAAAATTAAAATTAAATTAAATTAAATCACATTAAATTAAATTAAATTAAATTAAATTGAAATATATTAAATTAAATAAATAAAATAAATAAAATCAAGTTAAGATAAAATTAAAATTAAAATTAAATTAAAGAATAAAATTAAATTAAAATTAAAACTAAACCAAATTAAATTAAACTAAAATTAAATTAAATTGAATTGAATTAAATATAACATCACTTAAGACATAAAGAACTCAAAATAAATCTAAAACAACTTGAACAATATTCCAAACTTAAACCCATTAACTGAAATTAAATTAAATCACAAATCACTTGAACATCAATTTGCCCTCAAAAGCTCTTGTTGTCATAACTTAAACTTTGAAATTCTTGAGAGCAGAACTACTGATTATTATCGAGAGTTTTCTTAGGTGATTCCCGTCACTTAAGATGTAATTAACTATAGGGGCTTGCCCTTATAGGGAATTTTAAGAACCCGAGTAATATAAACCTCGTTTAATGTTTTCATATTAAGCGAGGGAACTTGTCGGCAAATAAAATGGTTTCGCAGACCAAACGGATGTCACAAACCTTCTAGTTTATTTAATCGAGCCCCACCATCGAAACGAGTGTGCCTATTCTTCGGAATAGACACGCGGTTTGTGGTGTGGTGCTCGTTTATATAAACTATTCGAGATGTGAGATCGGCTTGATTTCATATCTTAAAATTTTTTAAAATTATTTTCAAAATCAAATACTACTTTCTAAATTATATATATATTTAAATTAAATTTAAAATCTAAAAAAATTCGCCGACAACTTCCGTAGCGACCCCCCTTTTCAAAATAAAACACTTAACCTAAAAATATGCCGACAACTTCTGGCGACTCTGCTGGGTAAAATTCGTCTCTCCATTTTTAATCAGATAGTTCTGCTTTCAAAAATCAGTAGTGTATCCATGTCCCTAGTAGATCAAACTACCCTTCTTTCTGTTGGAATACTATGTTCATTTCTACCTTGAACGAGTATAGCCAACATTCTCTCGGATTTAGGAGCCACTTGTTTAGACACCCCTAAACGAGAGAGGTTCCGAGATCCTTTTGCCTCTTTTCGAGGTGGGGTGGACCCCCAATAGGTGTTAGTTTAGGAGCGGTCCTTCGAGTCGAGAAGTCTTGCATAAGACTTTCTTTTCCTTTCCAATTCGAATCGGATTCCTTACCTTCTCCGCACCTTTGAACATTCCGTTCCTAATAAACAAACCCTCTAATGAATGACTCTTTTAACAAATAACTCCTTTTTATAAATACATGAACAAAAATGTGTTCGGACTCTTTTCGATTCCTTTCTTTTCGTCCCGATGAGAAGAAGCATAACTTGGGACTGACAATCAGAATCTACCTTGCAGAATATGTCTGCCCCAAAGCTGATTTTCTCCTTCACCAATGGACTGGACTTCGCTGTTTACAAGGATGAGCTGCCCGACAATGGGATCATCCGGTTTGGACAAGGATTCGAGAACACGAATGTCAAGATCACTGACGTTACCCTTTTCGCACTGACAGACAAAGTATCTGAAACTGAAAGACCTTTGATCGAGTTCAATCTTAAGTCAACTCAAGAGTTCCCTCCCCTGCAAAGGGTTCCAACTGAGAGGAATACTACTGTACATAGGAGCACCGTTATCTCTACCCCCACTGGTCTAATCGTCTCTGCACCTACCCCGGCTTCCGCCAAACAGAAGGGGAAGGAAGTTCAAATTTGTAACGAGCATGATACCGTGGAGGGTACGGATTTCCGTGCAAGACCTTCGTTTTGAAATTGGGTCCAGCTCAAGGGTTCCACCCCTAACACGGACTCGAGAAGAAACAGAGGTAGGAAGATTGCCGGAAAGGCCGTAGCCGCCGAAGTCGCTTTCTTAGAAGAAATCCCTGAGTACACACCACTACCTGAGTACATACCATTGCCTGAGTATACACCGCTTTTGGAAGGAAGTAGATTCCATCCTCTTTCCGCCGCAGCTGACGAGGAAAATGTCCACAGGATTGCTTCTACATTACCTCGACCCGCATACTATAGCGACAGCCGAAAGAAAAGGGCTAGGACTACACCATTTGCCCGACTACAGACTGTGATAGAGAAGTTAGCAAAGAAAGAGAAATGTCCTGTATCAGAGATTTTGAGAAGAATAGGGCGGGTGCCGGCCAAATCCTGTCTTGGGCCGCGAGTAGAACCCGTTATCGCCACAGAAAAGCCGATTAAGAAGATGAAGGCTAGTCCACCTGTTGTTGTTTCAGGTTTACAGATCAGGGAGGATACCACCTTCCGAGCATTCGTACCGACGGACCATCCGGTCCTAGGCCTTCTGTCGCTAGAAGGATGGTATGGCGTCCCACTACCCGACAATTAAGATTAAAACAACAACTCGAAAAGGAAAGTCTCGTCAGGAGACTTGAGTCCGAAGAGAGCGCCACTCGCAATGAAGGGGACTCCCAAAAGGAAACCCGACAACCATCGCATGATAAGCTGCGAAACCGCACGAAAAAGACCATTGGAAGACGCTATGGAAAAGCTAAGAACCGATATTTAGCGATTAGCAAGAGAAATAGAAGAAGAGCTCGGAGATGAAGTCGACTCGTCAGAGTTCATGGATGATGAATATGCAGAAATTAACATGGTTGAAACACGAGCATCGTCAGCTTCGTAAGGTGCTCCAGCAGCTGTGGAAAGAGATGAACCGGAAGCATTAAGAGCACAAATTCGAGAAAAAGACGATACAATGTCTCAATTGGCAAAAAAGGATGGAAGAGATGGCTGCAGCCCTAGCCACTCTTCAGAGTCAGGCTCAACCCCCAAGAGAAATGCCTCCAGAAGTTATTCATATTACGGACGGAGGAAAAGAGATTACATCTGTTAACGGAGACGATCGACCAAAGAAGGATTCTACCCGGAACATGATTCCGGAAAAGGATATCAAGAGCATGGTGGAACGACGGAGTGCGAGAAGCCTTGGCACAATCAAAAGCGGGACATCCATTCGGACGGGTAGACCTTACCCCGAAGAATTCGACGCCGTCCAATATCCGAAAGGCTTTGTACCACCTCTCGTTCAAGACCTTTGATGGAACCGGAAACCCTCGGCAGCATGTTGCACATTTTCGTGCCAGTTGTTGCAATGTCGGTGGAAGTGATGCTTTACTCTTCCGACAATTTGTCAGCAGCCTGTCAGGGATCGCCTTTGATTGGTATACGGAATCACCGAACGGTTCGGTGAAGACATTTTCAGAATTAGAGAACCTCTTCATGAAGCGATTTGCCGGAGCTCAGCACCACATCACTATAGGTGATTTAGTGGTAGAGAAGCAGAAGCCGAATGAAACTTTGGTAGACTACATACTTCGATGGAGGAATCTAAGTATGAAGTGTGAGCCATAGCTACAAGAACAAGCATGCGATCGGCATTTTACTTAAGAGCATTCATGGCCCGATAACACTTCTCCTCAAGGGATTTACTATTAAGACTTTCGAGAAGTTGTTAAGAAAGGCCGGAAGCTTGCAAGAGGAGGCGAAGCAATTAAGTTTCACCGACAAAATAGACAAACAGAAGCCCGTGAAAACTTTCGAAAAGAAGTCCGGGATCGTCGCAGCGATCGATAAGGGCAAGCGAATGATACAAATACCGTCGGAACGGCCGCGACAGAATTCAACGGAATTACCGAGCAACCCCGACCCAGCTATCAATCATCTCAACGAGTATGAACAACCGCCTCGTCCACAACGTACGTTAAGGGAGCTTCGAGCGGGGAGAATCCGTTCAAGAATGAGGCGAGTGCCGAAAATGTTCCGCGATCCGATGAAGACTCCGGATTTCCGATTGCCAGAGCCTAAGAGACCAGAAGAATTCGACAAGAAAGGTGATCCCAACTTTTGCCCTTACCACCGGATGCTCGGGCACAAGATAGAAGATTGTATTACCTTCAAAAGTTGGCTCAACGACAATCTTCGAAAAGGGAACATAACGATCCCGAAGGAATACATGAAGGAACCCCAGAAAGGAGGTTCCGTCAATGTTATCTCAACGGATCTCATTGTTACGATAGATCCCTATGCGACTGATGATGGATGGACTACCGCTTAGACAAAGTCTTCGAAGAAGATTTTGGATCTCATCCAAACCACTTCGGTGCGAGCCTCAATTCAGAGTTCGAAACCTGTCAAGTCGGCACTATCACTTGCGATAGAAGAACCACCTCAACAAGAGATGATTGAAGAAAAGGAGAAAATTGATGAAGAAGAGAAGACTGAGGCTCCTGAGGCTAGACTAGGAGCTGCTTATCCTAGGATAGTTGTTTCCGATTTGGGGGAGAAATCCCTCGAACCTCTGACTCTGTATGATTATTTGCTCACTCCGGTGGGATCTTATAATGATAAGGGTTATGGCGTTGGCTACGTTTTGACTGTTTCTAACAATTACGTAACTAGCGACAACCAACCTAATTTGGACGTCGATTCCGATACAAATAACAATTCTCAAATTGTACAAAATCTTGACGATCACAATGACAAAGAAGACATCCACCAAGGAGGCTACGAGAGTTCAACAAGCAATGGATCTATTTGCGAGTTTTGAGGAACTCCAGTCACAATAGAGTTAGAGCCTTCAGACTCCGAAGCTAATCCAGAAGAACCCGTCATTCCGATTCGAAGGAGACACCAGCGAAACTCAATACCGCATTCGAAGAAATCACGGAATTCAACTTAAGAAGTGGAAGAGTTCTACCTCCGAGAATGGGTCCAAAGGACAAAGGAAAGCGAGTGGTTATTCGGGAAGAACCAACCCTGCAGAAGAAACACCCATTCGGGAAGAAACCGAGACACATGAAAATAAAGTGGACTACAACGTGCTAGCCCATCTTAGGAAACTACCAGCCAAGCCGAGCATCTACGACGCTCTCATCTTATCAAAGGAGATGAGAGAAGCTCGATCGAGGCCTTACTTGATCCAGAAATTTGCTTAGCTCAAATGACCGGAGATTCCTTAGATGAGGTTTGCTCGTTAAAGGAACAGATGAGGTGTTACCTTCACGGACAATGACTTACTACTTGGGACGACAGACCACAACCGACCGTTGTACATTTCAGTTACAAATGGGAAGTTTACGCTCTCCAGAGTATTAGTGGATCCAGGAGCATCAATCAATATAATGAATCTTCGAACGCTAGCATACTTGGAAATTGATGCTCGCGAGCTCGAAGCGGACAAAATGTTATTAAGAGGATTCAACCGAAAAGGAGAAAGAGCCCTCGGATCAATAACGCCGCTAATGAATACCGGTGACTTAGCAAAGACAACCGCGAAATTTCACATAATTGATTCGAAACGTCATTCAACGCTCTATCGGGCCGACCATGGATACATGAAAACCGGATGGTACCATCATCTCTACATCGGTGCATCAAATACTACGATGGAGGGGAACGAGTGCATCAAAGGTGACTTACAACCATTCTCCGTACATGAAATTGGAATCCATGAAGATGCAGCTTATTATGCACCCCCAAAGAAAACAATCTTCTCCAAAGATACCATAACGAATGAAGCAAAGGAAGTTCGGAACGACGAAGAACCTGAAGTTCTAGTCCAACAGTCACTCACCACTCCCTTACAGCGAGATGGTGAAGGTTTCTCCACAACTCGCATCCGAGGTCGAGGCCGGGCACAAGGTCGTGGCAGAGACGTTAGGACGATTGGACGAGAGGAAACCAGCCATCAATGTTGATCGGGAAAATAGTTACGAAGAAGAAAAAGAAATCAAGCAAGAAGCAGTGACAATAAGTCGGAAGAAGCCGCAATTCAGGATCTCTCTCGAAGATGAAAAGAACGAGGAATATAAATCGATGTATGAGAAGATTAACCACTATGAACATACTATGACCCTGACCCCAATCCGTTCTAATAAGATCGAGGGTATGGTGGTCAAAGAGGTACGTAGCGGCGGTGCAAAGCCCATCAAATTCTACCGTGGTGCTCCTTCCTCCAAAACTGAAAATAATGTACAATTTGAAGATGCTACTTCATCGAATTAATGGAATTGCCTTTTGAATGGTACTATCCTCGTGTTCAAAATTTAATTCGAGCATGGTCTCTTACCTCGACAATCGACAAAAGGTCAATCGAACATTTCGAAAATTTATAGAATAACTCCGGTCGTCCACCCGATTCAAGGCATGGTCTCGGATTTGGCACGAGTAGGATCGACTGACGATACCGAATTTTGCTTGGTTGTCACTTGTGAGTCTAATAAAAGCCGCATGGAAGCTACGAAGAACTTGCAAGATTTACAAATGGAAACGCTCCACCAGAGTTCGAAGAAGAGATCAAATCTACAATAGATGAGTTAACGAAAGTTAACTTAGGTACTAACGAAGAGCCTAGACCTACCTTTGTTAGCTCCTTACTCAATAAAGAAGACTCCGAAGAAATAATCAAGTTATTAATGAAATTTAAAGACTGTTTTGCTTGGAGCTACGATGAGATGCCAGGATTAGCTCCAGAGGTCGCGATCCATAAGCTAGGAGTGGATCTTACTTCTACCTCCGATGACAAGGTTCCGAGAAGAATGCGTCTAGAAATCGAACGACAAGTCATAGCTGAAGTTAAAAAGCTAATAGACACTAAATTTGTACGCGAAGAACAATACCCGACTTGGTTAGCCAATGTGGTACCGATCGGGAAGAAGAATGGTCATATCGGAATTTGTGTGGATTTCGGAGATTTAAACAAGGCATGTCCAAAAGATGAATTCCCTCTACCGATCCCGGAATTAATGATCGACATTGCTTCAACACATGAAATATTCTCATTCATGGATGGATCTTCAGGATACAACCAGATAAAAATGGCTCCAGAAGATTAAAAACTTACAGCATTCAGAACGCCGATCGGGGTATATTGCTACACAGTGATGCCATTCGGACTGAAGAACGCAGGAGCAACCTACCAGAGAGCGATGACAAGAATTTTTGATGATCTCATCCACAATCAAGTCAAATGCTACGTGGATGATGTGGTCATCAAAAGCAAAGTAAAGGAAAACCACCTGTATGATTTGAGAATTGTTTTCGAACGATCAAGATAATTTAACCTTAAGATGAATCCCTTAAAATGCGCCTTCGGCGTCACCTCCGGGAAGTTCTTAGGATTCGTTGTCCAACATCGTGGAATTGAGATCGACCTGGAAAAGATTAAAGCTATCTTAGAAATGCCACCTCCCAGAACCTTAAAACAACTACGATCTTTTCAAGGGAAGTTGGCATATCTTCGACGCTTTATCTCGAACTTGTCGGGTAGGTGTCGACCTTTCTCGGCATTAGTTAAAAAGGACGCCAAATTTATTTGGGAAGAGAAATGTCGAGAGGCCTTTGAGGACATTAAACAATATTAAATGCACCTCCCGTCTTAGCAGCCCCGGTCTCGGTGTAGATCATTGATACTTTATACCGCGGCCTTAGACGACTCTCTCGGAGCCTCGTTAGCCTGAGTCGATGATGAGGGTAAAGAAAATGCTCTTTACTACCTAAGCCGTCGTTTACTTCCGACGGAAATAAAGTATCCCACAATTGAAAAGCATTGTTTGGCCCTGATCTTCGCCGCTCAAAAGCTCAGGCACTACATGCTTTCTCATAAGGTCAACTCGATCTCGAAATTTAATCCATTGCGATACTTGATGACCCGTCCAACGCTTTCCGCGGACTTGCCGGGTGGTCGATGATATTATTGCAATTCGATATAACTTTCATGCCTCTTCGTGCCGTAAAGGGACAAGTCCTAGCAGACTTCCTCGCAAGCACACCCTTTGCGGCGAATCTCCTCTCAATGACGACTTGCCGGATGAACAAATAATGAACTTAGAAGACCACGATGATCGACGTTGGGAATTATATTTTGACGGAGCATCTTCGGCACACAAAGACGAAGAATCGCAAGTGATAGTGCCCGTAAGGCAGGAATCGGACTAATCTTTATAACACCGGAGCGGGGGATGTTAAGATACTCCTACCACTTAACAGAGCCGTGTACAAACAACGAAGCAGAATACGAAGCTTTCGTAACAGGACTGTAATTAACTATTCAAATGGGGATAACAAACATCAACATATACGGGGATTCGCAGTTGATCATTCAACAGGTCGCCGGACAATACAGAATTTTAAAGCCAAGACTTGAGCAATACTTTCAGTATGCCATGAAACTGTTGGAACAAATTCCGAATGTAACAATCTACAAAATTCCCAGAAAAGAAAACGCTTTAGCAGATGCGTTAGCCCGCTGTTGACCTCATTTTTTATGAGGTCTTCTCTTCTTCTCTTTAGTACTTAGGATCTAGCCTTAGGCTTTTCCTTTGACTGTCCTAGAGGATTAGAATTGGGACCCACCACTTAGAAATTCAAACCACTTCTTAACTCCTCGCAAACTCCACAAACTCGATCGTAGACCCCTAATCACCTAGAGGGTTGAAATCGAAGTATGGAAGTTTAAAGGATGAGTTCCTATAGGACTCTTTGGCCTTAGGACCGCCTACAGGTGGCTTCGGTGCAGTGAAGGGTTGACTTACACACACACTACACCTATACACTACACTTTCACACACCTCCTAAAAACACACCCATACCCAATTTGACCTCCCGACTCATGCAGGTGATTCACATGGATGGTCCTTAACCCCTAAGCCCTTGGTAAGAGGTTAGGAACAACATAGTGGGTGCCTCAAATGAGTCCCTTCATGGCTCATATGGGTTTGATACGGCTTCATGGCTCAACCAAAATGATTTTATTCCACTTATATTCACCCAATCTTCAATTTTCCAAATTTTCAATTTTTGACCCCCGGGACCCTACACCCGCCAAGCCTACCAAATGCCTCGAAATCGCCCAAAATTTGCAAAATCACCTAAACTACCCAAAATCCCCAAAAACATTCCTAAACATTTCCTCACCACTCAAATTGATCATCCATACCCAAAAATACCAAAAATTCCAAAAATACCTCCCAATACCCTCCAAATACCCAAAATACCCCTCTTAGCCAAAAAAAATCCAAAAATTCAGAAAATTCCCAGAAAATTCCAGAAAATCCCAAATATTCCCAATTTCATTTTGTTCAACTAAACCATGGGCCAATTTTGTCAATTTACCCCACTTTTATCAAAACCCCCAATTTGACCCATTTTAACCCAAAGTGAACCCAATGTCAAACCAAACCTACCCAATTGACCCAAATTCTGGTCCAATTCAATTCTAAACTTCAATTCAACATCCCCAACACCAATCTAGACCAAATCCAAGCTCAATTTGATTGACATTTGGATCCAATTTCACTTTTGGCCTTAAAGCCCAATTTGGACCCATGACCCAAACTTAGCCCAAACTCACCCAATTCAACTCCAATTAACCCCAAATCTTTTCTAAACCTTCCTTAACATCCCCATAAACAAAACACTAACATGATTTGCCCAAAATTTAGACCCAAACCCCACTCAAATTCAACCCAAAATCAAAAAGCCCAATTTTGACCTAAACATAAACCTAGCCCAAATAGACCCAAACCTCAAAATCAAAACCTAACCTAAGCCAAAACCTCTTTGAAACACTCCCATAAACATTTCCCAACATTAATTTTACATCAATTTCAACTCTAGCCCAACTTTGGCCCATGGTAGCCCATTTTGGCCCACCTTAGCCTCTTTACCAAAAGGCCCATATCCAACCCAATTCAAACCCAAATCACCTCAAATTTGTTTCAAACCACTCATGACACATCCCTAAACCAAACTCAACAATTATTTGGCCCAAGCCTTTACCAAAATTTCATCCCAAAATCCATTTTAAAATTCAAAAGCCCACTTTCCTAAATCATTTTAAAAGCTCATCTAAAACCATTTCAATAAGCCCAAATCATCCTAAAGCCCACATGACATTTCCCCTCATCATACTTTCAATTAAGCTCAATACCTAAGTCCTAAAATCATCATTAAGCCATTCCAAATCAAGCCTCATGAAAATTCTCCACCAAAATACCAAAATTCCTAAATTCTATTTCCATGAAATCGACTAAACTTTTCCCAAGCCAAATGGAGCCAAATGCAAGCCATGAACAAGCCACATGAAGCCATGGAAGGTTTGACATGTGATCAAGCCATTAATGGCAAAAGGAGGAGCCTCTTTTAAGCCCCCTTAAAAAGGTTTTAACCCTTTTAATGCTTCACCTTAATCCATGATTAATCAAAATATTCATGGATGGTGACCTCTCCACCCTTTTCTAGCTGATTCACCTGATCCTCCCTCAGCCCAAATCAACCATGGGGAGGTGAACCAAGCCCATTTTCAATGGGTTGACTAAACCAAGTGCAAAAGAAGCCACCTCCTCATGCCATTTTGATCCAACCACTTTACACATGTAAGGCTTCAATTGAATTCACTAACTTCAACCCCCGACCTCCCCGGCCTCGAGGGTGACCCTTGCTCGCCGGCCAGCCACACAGGCCGCCGGAAAACGCCATGGCCGAGACATGGGGAGGAGCCAAACCTTGGAATTCCACCTTCGTCGAGCCGCCCCATGCCCAATGGCCACCATAGCTGTTCTTCCCATGCCCGGAGCAGGCTCGATCCCAACCCTCGGCCATCCCCGCGAGGCTTTCCAGCCACCTCTATTTAAACCCGACCCCCTCACGGCCATGGAAGAGAGTTGCAAAAACCTTGCCGAAACTCTGCCAAAATTGTTCCAAACCCTACTCCACACTTAGAGCAGTTGATCCCCAGTGTCAATTTGCCCTAATCCCCACTGACAGAATCCAATTTCTCAACTGAAATTTCACCCAAAACCAGGACATCTCCTCACAGTGAGCCAATTCCCAAATTGATTGGTCCTACACCTTCACTCGGACCAAGGGAAGAAGTTTCCCACCGAAAGCCCCATCTCCAGAGCCACCCAGTTGCTCCAGACTCTCCAAGCTTTGTGATCGAGCTGTGGTCACTTTCATAGCTAGACAATTCACTGGGCCGAGGGACTTCATCCGGAGCTTACTTGGACCCAATCGAAGGTGACACAACTCTCGGATCGAAGCTTCACTTCTCCGAGCAAAGGTATGGACTCCCTCTTCTTCCCGAGCTTCCGAGAGATTCTCATTTTAATTTGAGTCAATTTAAATGCATGTTTACCGTATGGATGTGTTCGTCTCTTCAAGACGAATCCATAGAGCATAAGAACACGAAAATCCATTGAGAATCGAGTGAGTTCTTAGGGTTAGAGTGTGGACGGTCACGGGATCACACCAGTCGTAGACGATGACCGAGAACCGTCGGATCGCGCGTGTATCGGATGGACGGCTCGGATTGCGTCGGACCGGCGGATGGTGCGTGAACCGCGGGGCCCCGGGCAGCCGAGTCGGATGGCGGCGTCGAATGGGAGCGCGCCGCGTGGTCGTTCGGAGATGCCGAGGATGACAGGGCGCCGCGTGGATAAGTAGGAAATTAGGGATTTTTCTGATTTATTTAAATACCATAACTTTAAAAATCCATATCTTTGTGTAGAAAAATCACAAAAATAAAATAAAAATACCCTCTTACTCAGTGAATAGAGGAGAATAATGTGGAAAAGAAATTAATTAATTTTGTCCAGTATTTTATTTTTAATTAATTATTTACTCCCTGCATTGTTTTAATTCTCCATGCATTCATACAATTCACCATGGCATGAGACCATAGGTCTTTTGAAGCCTCTGAACTTGGGAACATTCCCTGAATTTTCCAAGGTCAGAGGCCATCTCTGTGAAAAGTTATTGATTTTTCAAATGCATGTGGCTGTTTTGAGTATTTTAATTCCAAAAATTAGCATGTTGTGAAATAAATTCTAGAAAAATTTGGTGATGTTCCTTATGACCAGAGAACCCTAGGAAAAATAGGACTTGAGTTAATTCACTCAAAATAACCCTAATTGGCTTAAACACCCAAAATAGACTCCTAATTAATTAGAGCTAACCATACATCAAATTGACTTGAAATCAACTCTCCACTGATCTTTAGGGTCAGAGGAACTCACCATAAAAATTTCAAGTCAATTGGACTTGGTTAGCCCTACTAAATGGGTTGATTAGGCCATTTAGTCATTTTAAACTTTAAAAATTCATAACTTTCAAAATACCTTTCAAAAATTCACCAAATTGGTTTTGGAGCCTCTCTGATATCATGGGAATTTAATAAAATTAAAATTTTAATTTTCTAAAAAAGTTAATTTTTTAGTATTATTTTAATATTTTAATAATTAAAAAATAATAAAAATCACAAAAATAATAAAATTCACCAAAATGTCATATTTTGAAATTTAATCACTTAGGAACAAACCCCATATTTTTCTTAGGTCTATTTAATGAGATATTAAATTTTAAAGCCCTAGGGTAATTTTAAAATTAAAAAATGTATTTTCTAGCATTTTCACTAAAATAATTATAATAAATCAAAGAAAAATCAGAAAATTGTAAAATTTGGTTCTCTGGAATCCTTGATATCAGAGAGAATTTTAAAAATTATAAAATTCATTTTTCAACTTATATTCTATTTTTAAATTAATTAATACTCCAGAACTTAAAATAATTTTAATAAATAAAATATAATTCAAAAAATCACAAAAATTGGTCCAAGTGGTCCTTTGGTCATTAGGAATGTCCCATAATTTTCTTAAGGACAGAAACTTTCCCTTGGTCATATTATTGGATTTTCCTTGGAAATCCTTATTTTCCACCAAAAATAATTATATAAATAAATTAAATGCAGAAAAATCACATTTTCTCCTCTAAAGTCTTTATTGACATATGAGTGAAGTAACATAAAAATTTCAAGTTCATTTGAGCTCAATTTAGTGAGTTATGAAATTATTAGGCTTGAAGGGCAAAATGGTAATTAAAATCTTAACCCTTTAATTAAGACTTTAGGCTTAATGAAATTAATAGGCAAAATATTTGATTTTAACTTGATTTGGATGATTGAAATTTAGATAATTAAAGGGTAGAAACCTACTAAACAATTTAAAATAATTGAAATAAACCTTAATTAAATAATTATTTAAATTTGGAAGAATAATAAAATTGGAATTATTAAAATAGGGATATTATTAGGAGGAGATTTATTCTTTAATTTAAAAATCCCTAAATTGATCATCCCAATAATATTTAATTCCTAATTAAAATGATAATTCAAGTTTAAGATTTAAAATGCTAAAAGACTTAATCATTAAATTAAATTAATGTTAAATTATTTAAAACAAATTCCTTTAAAATTAAAAATTAAATTAAAAAATTAAGAATTAAATTAAACTAAATTAAACTAAATTAAACTAAATTAAATTAAATTAAATTAAATTAAATTAAATTCAATTATATTATATTAAATTAAATTAAATTAAATTAAATTAAATTAAATTAAATTAAATTAAATTAGATTAAATTAAATTAAATTAAATTATATTAAATTAAATTAAATTAAATTAAATTAAATTAAAAGCAAATTAAATTAAATTAAATTAAATTAAATTAAATTAAACTAAATCATATTACATTAAATTAACTTAAGTTAAATTAATTAAATTAAGTTAAATTAAATTAAATTAAATTAAATATAAAGACATGAAGAATTAAAAATAAATCTAAAATAACTTGAGCACTTATTCCAAACTTAAATCACTAATTTGAACTTAAATTCGAATCACAAGTCATTAAATATCATTTTTGCCCTTAGGAGCTCTTACTTAAGTATAACTCCTAAATGGAGTATCAAGTGAAATGACACTTCACTTATAGGATATTCAAATGTCCCGAGTTCATCGAGCAAGACAACAAAACTTAAACTCTCGGACGATTAATATCATTTGTATAATTAAATCCATTTGGACTTAAAACAATCCTAGAAATATTGAAAAGATGTTTAAGATTCGTCTTAAACACTTCCTCAATATGATAGGATATTTATAAGAACAATTTGACTTAGTTGTTCTTTAATGAAGAAAATCGTCCTCAAACTAAAACACAAGAACCTAGACGTCATAGGAGATGACTAGCTATAGGATTAGGAACTTGGTAGAAAACCATAACCCTTCCCTTAGCTTTACTAGGAACTTACTTTAAATGCTTAAATATTCTAACGGTGTTTTAAGTGCGGCTTGGGATGACGGGAAGACCCTCCGGGTACGCTTTTATTTTATTGCGATTTACTTTACGGCAATTTATTTAATCGCGTTGCACTTTACCTTTCTTGCATGATAAACAACAGTTGCATGAAAACCTACACCTTTAGGACGAAACCAAAGCTGGAACCCATAACTAAATTAAAAGACACTACAAGATAAAATTCACCTCCACAACATTTCAAAATATAAGACAACTCGAAATTTAATCACAAACAGAACAACAAAACTACAACTACAACTAAATTAAAACGTCTCATTGAATGATCGAAAATACCTCGGATGATGTAACCCACGTGTTGCTAACGGGATTTCCCACGGTCTAAATGAAAGTGCGGAACTCATTTAGTTGAGTTTAGCAAATTCATCTGGACTAAGTGAATTCGATAAAAATAACGGTGCTGGGATGACGGAACCGTGGGATCTTAATCGGTTCTGTTTAATCAATTTTAAAACCTGTCTTAATTAAAATATTAAAGACACATGAAAATGAAGACTTTCTCTAAAACCAAACACTTCTCTCATCTCCTGATTTATGACTTCTAAAACTAAACCTCTGCAACAACAAGGAGCTCGGAGCATGGTGGGCGGCACGGCCATCGTCGTCAGCAAAACCGAAATCTACATCGACGAAAACTTTCTTAGAATTAAATAACCAAGCCATGGGACTTCGAGGTAGTTTGCTAGGGCAACATAAATCCTCAACTCTTCGTTAGGCATTTGCATGATCATATCATGTAAATTAAGCCCTAACCGGTCTTAGGATTTCCGAGGTAGTCGTCCGATACGATATAAACCCTCACATCTTCGAGGCTATTTGTATGATTTTATCATACGAATATAAGTCCTAACTAATTAAAATTGGCGGGATCAAAATACTAAATAAACATTAGGACCTTCCTAAATTCAAGCCAAACAATAGGATAGTCGGGAAATTACCAAAGTTCGCTTTGGATCTGTGATTTCTCCTACCCTTCTTCCTTTGGACTCCTAAAATAAAATGTTCCAAATTTGATCCATTCCCTATTGAAATTCAAAGATTCGATCCCTTGAAAACTTAAACTTTGAAATTCTTAAGAGCGAACTACGATTATTATCGAGAGTTTTCTTAGGTGATTTCCTTCACTTAAGATGTAATTAACTATAGGGGCTTGCCCTTATAGGGAACTTTAAGAACCCGAGTAATATAAACTCGCTTAATTCATTTATATTAAGCAGGGGAACTTGTCGGCTTATAAAATTGGTTCGCAGACCAAACGGATGTCACAAACCCTTCTAATTTATTTAATCGAGCCCCATCATCAAGCAGTGTGTCTATTCTTCGGGATAGATACACGGTTTGTGGTGCGGCACTCGTTTATATAAACTATTCGGGATGTGAGATCAGTTTGATTTCATATCTTAAAATTTTCAAATTTAAAATTATTTCCAAAATCAAATACTACTTTTCAAATTATTTATTTAAATTAAAATTCGCCGACAATTTCTGTAGGCGACCCCCTTTTCAAAATAAAACACATAACCTAAACATATGCCGACACCCGCCTCGCAAAAGAATTTGCCTTCTTACAAGATGAATCAGTGGAAGTGTCAGTTCACGGACGTCAGGTCCTATCACAGCTCGACATAGACACAATACACAAATCAGAAAAAGAAGAAGAATCAGTTGCAACAGTGACAGAAAACACAGAAGATTGGCGACAGCCATTAATAGACTACTTGCAAACAGGAAGACTACCAGACGATAGGTCGTTAGCCCATCAGATCAAGAAAAGAACTATGTCCTACGCATTAATAAATAACACGTTATACAGAAGGTCTTTCGATCAAATGTGGCTAAGGTGCCTAAGCGGGTCCGAGGCCCGTGAAATTGTTAAAGAGGTGCATTCAGGACTCCGTGGCGCTCACCAGTCGGGTCCGAAGATGAAAATGAAAATTAAAAGACTAGGGTACTACTGGCCCTCGATGATGACCGACTGCATGAAAATCGCCAAGAGCTGTCACCAATGCCAAGTGCACGGAGTGGTTCTACACCAACCTCCAAATGTGCTACATCTGACAATTGCGTCGTGGCCATTTGAATGTTGGGGCACAGATATAGTGGGTCCAATAGAACCACCATCTTCAAAAGGACATCGCTTCATTCTTGCGACTACAGAATACTTTTCCAAGTGGGCGGAGGCGGTTCCACTCGGAGAAGTGAAAGCACACCACGTGCTACGGTTTTCAAGAACCAAGTTGTCTACCGTTTCGGAGTGCCGCGCGAGATCATCTCGGATAATGGGTCGAGCATTCGGAAGCACGCAAATCAATAATTTTGTCGGGAGACACGGAATCGACCGGCGGTATTCAACAATTTACTACCCGAGAGCGAAACGGTCCGGTCGAGGCTTTTAATAAAACTCTCGTTCAAATTTTAAAGAAAACTTTGGACGATAATAAGAGAAATTGGCACGAGAAGTTATTAGAAGCCTTATGGGCCTACCTGGACAACCTTCGAACTCCTACTCAAGCTACACCTTACGCTCCGGTGTATGGGTCCGAGGCGAGTGTTACCCTTAGAGGTCCGGCTTCCTTCACTCGGAATCGCGAGTTGCAAACAAAATCACGACAGAAGAGAATGTCAAATTACGACTAGAAGAATTGGAAAGCACGGAAGGGAAAAGACTTACGAGCGCGGCGGAATTTAGAACTATACCAAGCTAAGATGGTTCAAGCCCATGACAGACTGGTCCGCCCAAGAACTTTCAAAGTTGGTGACTTAGTTCTCGTTCTCAAGAGACCTATCCTTGCACACCGCAAGATAGGAGAAAAATTTGAACCCACTTGGGAAGGGCCGTTTGTGGTTGAGGCGGTCTACTCAGGAGGCTCCTACCAGCTAGTGAATTGCCGAGGAGAACGACATATGCTTCGATCAACGGACGATACTTGAAAAAGTATTACGCTACACGATGTTTCGAAGGAATAAATTTTTCATCCCTAGAAGCACGGGTGAAGTAATTACTTATGGTCGGGCCCGAACCCAAAAATAATAAAAACGTGCTAAAATAAATAAAATCATGATAATAAAGTTTTCCTTGTTTTTTCTTCCATATCTAAATCTTTTTCCTGATCTTTTCCCACTTCATTCCTGTTGAATTTAAAAATACAAAAGTAATAATAAAAAGAAAAAAAAAGAAAACTCTGTCTTTAATAGACATTTTCTTAATGTTCTTATTCTTAGTACAACCCCTGATCCTTTTCCTTGTCTTTTCGCAGGGAAATGTCGAACGGGCGGTTGGTCCTGAACTTTAGAAATGGCGTAAGCCTTGCACTCGACGAAAAGAGGGTGAAAGATGGAGCGATAATAGAGATTGACTCGGACTTCGCACCGGCGAGCTCTGCAATACGAAGAAAATGACCGGGTCCCGATTGACCGAGAGGAACGCGCCCGAGTCGGACGAGTAATGAAAGTGGGTGGCCCAAGCCACCAACCCGAGCAGACGAAAAGGAAAACAAACACCGAAGAGGACAAGAGAATTAAGTCCGTAGTCGCTACGGCGAGAAGGCGAGGCTTGTCGGCGCCGCGCCTACGTAAATTTAGGAAGTATGAAGAGCTACTCTCACGACGAACTCGGCGAAGAAATAAAAATCGCCGTATCCGCAAGATGTTAACTAAACTAGCGGCGGACCAGCGCGACGAGGCAGTCGCTACTACCAGTGCATATACTTCAAGGATACCGGTTCGCCAGGAACCTGAAGAAAGGAGGCCAGCTCCGAGGATAACAGAAGAGACCAGGGAAATCTCAAAAAGATTAGAAGAAGGAAGGCTACCACGCCACCAGATAAAGCCACCAGTAATGCAAAACCTCGTTGCAGAAGCAACCCCGGAGGATGTCCCGACGGAGACCATCCCCGAGGAGCCGAGGTATGCAGGAGAACGCGAAGGGATTGAGCCATATATCCCACAGATACGTCACTGAGGCCTCGCCATTTGCGGATTATTCCGGAATACGAGCTAGAAAGAATGCGGAATGTCGAGAAGCAAACTTTTGAATACTTCGATAGAATCGGAGGCGAGGAGGATCAATATACTAGAAGGCCTCGAGCTACATACAGACGTGTTCTCAGAATACGAACAACAACAAATCGTGGACTGCATCCGGGATTTGAAAAGAATGGGTCGAGCAGGCCGCCTAAGAGAAAACACTTACTCGGAACCTCGGAGATGGATGCAGGGAAAGGGAGAATTACAATACAATGTGGATGCTTGCTACAACTTCGTAGAAGACGGGAAGGGAAACCCTCCGGGGATACTCCGTCATGGCAAGGTAGATCCAATGCCATTAGTCATCAAAAGGATGGTAAAAAGAATGATAACGTGGAGAGTGCGACATCGGATTGCATACCCAACGGTTGCATCATTAACATTTACAAAAAGGGTGATTTGGATACCCCCGCACATAGATCACCACGACTTTGTCGGACCTTTACGCACGGTTTCTTTTCGAATGAGTGTAATATCATGTTCGGATCCGACCTCCGGATAGCGAGGCCCGAGTGAGTTCCGAAGGCCGGTAAAGATACCATTACCGGTAGGTTCCGTCATGATACTAAAGGGCAACGGAGCAGATGTCGCTAAACATTGCATATCGGGAGTACCAATGAAGCGGATCTCAGTTACTTTCAGAAGGATGGATGACAGGAAAACACCTTACCACTTCCAGCCAGACCCAGAGCTAGAGAGCCTCCGGCCTTACGAGCTGTGAGTTACATGGAAAATATCACACCTCCAACGTACATCCATACGACATCCTTGCCAAGGATGGCTTGGAAGGTGATGTTATTGACCATGTACCTCACTATTCAGACATGGATTTTTGACAGATGCCTTTTTGGATGGATCGACAAAGATCATACATAGTCCGTTTTGAGTCTACATGGATTGTATGAGATGTATTCTAGATCGAGTTGTATGATGTATCTTCGACATGATTGGAATGAAAGTGACCATGTCACATTTTGGCCTTCACCTCTTTTGTGCAAGTTGGCTAGGAAACGCCATTAAAGTTAAATGAACTTCGAACAAAGAACGTAAAAGAAACAAAAGAATAAAAGAAAACTTTCCTTAAAAATCTAAAAAAAAATGATGAACGCCAAATTCACATGAACATTAAATGAACGATAAAATAAATTTGAATCGTTAAAGGACAAACAAAATGAACACAAATTTTAAATCAAATCTCAATTAAATTTAAACTCAACCTTCCAAATCTGAAATCCAATCCGTTCTACTCTCTCCTTTGTCTGGGATGGAAGCGGTCGATTCCATTGACACGGAGCCACGTCGATACGGATCTAGTGGCGAGGAATTGTATCCAATCCAAACCAGCAACTTTCGATCAACTCTTTTGAATGGGATATGTAGCATCTACATATTCCCTCCTAATCTGTTTCTTTCCACAAAAATCTTTTACAACTTTCATGAAATTCTCGAAACACCAAAATTCCACACTTTTCAAATCAACACTACAAATCTTTGCAAATCAATTACCATTCAAAATCAAATTCTTGGGGTTGAGGATTTTACATCTGAAACTGCATTGTTTTAGGTTCTTTCCCTATCGTAATGAAATACATCAAAATCAAATTCTTGAGGTTGAGGATTTTACATCCGAAACTGCATTGCTTTAGGTTCTTTCCCTATCGCAATGAAGTACATCAAAATCAAATTCTTGAGGTTGAGGATTTTACATCCGAGACTGCATTGCTTTAGGTTATTTCCCTATCGCGATGAAGTACATCAAAATTAAATTCTTGGGGTTGAGGATTTTACATCCGAGACCGCATTGCTTTAGGTTCTTTCCACTATCGCAATGAAGTACATCAAAATTAAATTCTTGGGGTTGAGGATGTTACATCCGAGGCGCATTGCTTTAGGTTCTTTCCCTATCGCAATGAAGTACATCAAAATCAAATTCTTGGGGTTGAGGATTTTACATCCGAGACTGCATTGCTTTAGGTTCTTTCCCTATCGCAATGAAGTACATCAAAATCAAATTCTTGGGGTTGAGGATTTTACATCCGAGACTGCATTGCTTTAGGTTCTTTCCCTATCGCAATGAAATACATCAAAATCAAATTCTTGGGGTTGGGGATTTTACATCCGAGACTGCATTGCTTTAGGTTCTTTCCCTATCGCAATGAAGTACATCAAAATTAAATTCTTGGGGTTGAGGATTTTACATCCGAGATCGCATCGTGCTTTAGGTTCTTTCCTATCGCAATGAAGGACATCAAAATCAAATTCTTGAGGTTGAGGATTTTACATCCGAGACAACATTGCTTTAGGTTCTTTCCCTATCGCAATGAAATACATCAAAATCAAATTCTTGGGGTTGAGGATTTTACATCCGATACTGCATTACTTTAGGTTCTTTCCTCTATCGCAATGAAATACATCAAAATCAAATTATTGGGGTTGAGGATTTTACATTCGATACTTGCATTGCTTTAGGTTCTTTCCTATCGCAATGAAATACATCAAAATCAAATTCTTGGGGTTGAGGATTTTACATCCGATACTGCATTGCTTTACGTTCTTTCCCTATCGCAATGAAATACATCAAAATCAAACTTTTGAGGTTAAGGATTTTACATCCAATACTGCATTGCTTTAGGTTCTCTCCCTATTGCAATGAAGCACACCAAATCAAGCTGTTGAGGTTAAGGATTTTACATCCAATACCTCATTGCTTCTGAGTTCTTTCCTCATTGTAATGATTCAATCCAATCAATTCAAATTTTTGAGGTTGAAGATGTTACATCTAAAACCACAAAATTCCAATTTTCATTTTCAAGTTCAAATCCCTTCAAATTAATTTTAACAAAACTTCAATCTAAATTGAAACTCAAACTAAAATCTGAGCTCACACATCAAGACTTAAACTGAAACAAAATGAAATCTAAATCGAAATTCCCCCAGATCATATGATTTGGGGTTCACCTCCTTTTCCTTTCCCCAACGAGAGTTCAGGAATCTCCAGTCTCAGAGATATACTTGACACTCCCCAGCAGAAATTCTTCTACTTCGTCCTAAGTTTGTCACTCGGACATCTGTGTTGGTTTTGTTGATCTTTTCGGTCAACGCCAATACGCGCGGTGTGCTTGGTTAGCACACCACACCTATTGGGGGTCCATTTGTTGACCTCATTTTTGATGAGGTCTTCTCTTCTTCTTTTTTGTACTTAGGATCTAGCCTCAGGCTTTTCCTTTGACTATCCTAGAGGATTAGAATTGGGACCCACCACTTAGAAATTCAAACCACTTTTTAACTCCCTGCAAACTCCACAAACTTGATTGTAGACCCCAATCACCTAGAGAGTTGAAATCAAATGTGGAAGTTTAAAGGATGAGTTCCTATAGGACTCTTTGGCCTTAGGACCGCCCGCAGGTGGCCTGGTCCGGTGAGGGCCGACTTACACACACACTACACTTATACACTACACTTTCACACACCTCCTAAAATCACACCCATACCCAACTTGACCTCCCGACTCATGAAGGTGATTCACATGGATGGTCCTCGACCCCTAAGCCCTCGCTAAGAGGGTTAGGAACAACATAGTGAATGCCTCAAATGAGTCCCTTCATGGCTCATATTGGCTTGATATGGCTTCATGGCTCAACCCAAAATGATTCCATTCCACTTACATTTACCCAATCTTCAATTTTCCAAATTTTTAATTTTTGACCCTGGGACCTCTACACCTACCAAACCTACTAAAAACCCTTGAAATTACTCAAAACCTCCAAAATCTCCAAATCACCCAAAATTCCTCAAAACCAATCCCAAACATTCCCACATTACTCTAACTGATCATCCATAGCCAAAAATTCCAAAAATACCCCCCAATACCTCCCAAATACCCAAAATGCCCCTCTTGACCCAAAAATCCAAAAATTCATAAAATTCCTAGAAAATTCCAGAAAATCCAAAATATTCCCAATTTCATTTTGTTCAACTACACCATGGGCCAATTTTGTCAATTTACCCCACTTTTGTCAAAATCCCCAATTCGACCCATTTTTAACCCAAAGTGAACCCAATGTCAAACCAAACCTACCAAATTGACCCAAATTCTGGTACAATTCAATTCTAAACTTTAATTCAACATCCCCAACACCAATCTAGACCAAATCCAAGCCCAATTTGATTGGCATTTGAATCCAATTTCACATTGACCTTAAAGCCCAATTGGGACCCATGACCCAAACTTAGCCCAAACTAACCTCATTCAACTCCAATTAACCCCAAATCCTTTCTAAACCCTCCCTAACATCCCCAAAAACAAAACCCTAACATAAGTTGCCCAAAATTTGGACCCAAACCCCACTCAAATTCAACCCAAAACCAAAAAGCCCAATTTTGACCTAAACCCAAACTTAACCCAAATAGACCCAAACCCCAAAATCCAACCCCAACAAAAGTTGAAACCTCTTTGAAACAGCCCTACAAACATTTCTCAACATTAATTTTACACCAATTTCAACATTAGTCCAACATTAGCCCAAGTTAACCCAATTTGGCTTACTATCAGCCACTTTACCAAAAAAACCCAAATTCAACCCAATTCAAACCCAAACCACCACAAATTTGTATCAAACCACTCATGACACATGCCTAAACCAATTGCAACATTTATTTGACATGGTCCTTCACAAAACTTTCATCCCAAAAGCCCATTTTAAAATCCAAAAGCCCACTTCCATGAAGCCTTTAAAAGCCCACTTCCACCAAATCCAAAAGCCCAAAAATTCATCCAAAGTCCATATGACACTCTTCGTCATCATGCATTCAATTAAAATCATCCCTAAGTCCTAATCCAATGATCAAATAATTCTAAATAAAGCTTCATCCAACTTTCCACAAAAATACCAAAATCCCTAAATTCTACTTCCATGAAATTGACCAAGCTTTATCCTAAGCCATAGGCAAGCCATGCAAGCCATTCTCAAGCCACATGAAGCCATGAGGGCTTTGACTTGTCATTAGTCCATTTATGGAAAGAAGAGGGGTTCTTTCTTAAACCTCCCTTAAACCTTTTTTACCTTAAGCATGTCACACACTATACCATGCTTAGCCACCTCACCATGGATGGGGACTTCACTACCCAATTCAGCTGACCCAAATGATTCTCCCTCAGCCCAAGGTCAAGCCTTGGATGGTGAACCTAGCCCAAATGCATCAGTTGAACAAAACCAAGCCAAAATGAGCCTTCTCCCATTCCATTTAAATCAAACTCCTTTACGCATGTCCATGGCCAATTGACTGCATTAAACCCCGACCTCGACGCACTCGAACAAGATGGTGACCGATGCACCGGCCGGCCACCACCGAGCCGCCGGAAAACACCATGGCCGAGACCTCGGGAGGAGCCAAAAATTCAATTCTCCCTTGTTGACTTGTCTCAACCCAAATGGACAGTATAGCTCTTCTTCTCCTCACCAGAGCAGCTGATCCCCAGCCTTAAACCCCCCTTGGAGGCCCTCCACCCTCTCCTATTTAAACACCACCTCCTCTCGGCCATGGAAGGTGCTGAACTAGACCCTACTGAAACCCTGCCAAAATTGCTCCAGACCACTCTCCACACTTAGAGCAGTTGATCCCCAGTGACAATTTGCCTAATCCCCACCAACGAGCCCAATTTCTTAGCCAAAATTCCACCAAAAAATAGGACATCTCCCAATTCTCCACCAAACTCAAATTAAACTCACCCACACCTGCACAAGGTCAAGATAAGGAGTTCCCCAGTGAAAGTCCCCTCTCCAGGCCACCCATCTGTTCCAGACTCCAAGCTTTGTAATCGGTTGTGGTCGAAATCATACTCGGACAATTCACCGGCCTAAGGGACTTCATCCGTAGCTTGCTTGGACCCAATCGAAGGTGACACAACTCTCGGATCGAAGCTTCACTTCTCCGAGCAAAGGTATGGACTCACTCTTCTTCTCGAGCTTACGGAGATTCTCTATTTAATTTGAAGTCGATTTCAATACATGTTTACCGTATGGATGTGTTCGTCTCCTCAAGACGAATCCATAGAGCATAAGAACACAAAAATCCGTTAAGAATCGAGTGAGAAATTAGGGTTAGAAGGTTGACGGTCACGGGTGCACACCAGTCGTAGACGATGACTGGGAGCCGTCGGATCGAGCGTGTATCGAGCGGACGGTCTGGATCGAGCCGGACAGCGCGATGGTGCATGAACCGCGGGCCCCTAGAGCACTGAGTCAGATGGCGGCGCCAAATCAAAAGACGACGCGTGGCCTTTCGGAGCTGCCGAGGATGGCGTGGTGCCGCGTGGATAAGTAGAAAATTAGGGAATTTTTTATTTATTTAATTCCCTAAACTTCAAAAATACATAACTTTGTGTAGGAAAATCAGAAAAATAAAATAAAAATACATTCTTGCTCGATGAACGAGAGGAGAATAATGTGGAAAAGAAATTATATAATTTCATCAAGTATTTTATTTTTAATTATTTATTTACTATCTGCACTATTTCAATTCTCCATGCATGTATACAATTCACCATGGCATGAGACCATAGTGGCTTTTGAAGCCTCCGAATTTGGGAACATTCCCCGAATTTTCTAAAGTCGGAGGCCACCCCTATGAAGAGTTATTGATTTTTCAATTCTAGGTCACAATTCGAGTATTTTAATTCCAATAATTAGCATATTGTGAAATAAATTCTAGGAAAATTTGGTGATGTTTCTTATGACCAGAGGACCCTAGGAAAAATAGTTTTTGAGTTAACTCACTTGTGATAACCCTAATCGGCTTAAACACCCAAAATGGGGCTTTAATTAATTAGAGCTAATCATACATAAAATTGAATTGAAATCAATTCTAGACTGACCTTTAGGATCAGAGGAACCCACCATAAAAGTTTGAAGTCAATTGGACTTGGTTAGCTCTATCAAATGGGTTGATTAAGCCATTTAGCCAAAATCAAATTTAAAAAATTCATAACTTTCAAAATACTTTTCAAAAATTCACCAAATTGGTTTTGGAGCCTCTCTGATATCAGGGGAATTTAAGAAAATTAAAATTGCAATTTTCTAAAAAAGTTGATTTTTTGCATTATTTTAATATTTTTAATAATTAAAAAATAATAAAAATCACAAAAATAATAAAATTCACCAAAATGTCACATTTTGAATTTTAATCACTTAGTAACAAACCCCATATTTTTCTTGAGTCTCTATGATGAGATATTAAATTTTAAAGCCCTAAGGTAATTTTAAAAATTAAAAAATGCATTTTCTAGCATTTTCACTAAAATAATTCTAATAAATCAATGAAAAATCAGAAAATTGTAATAATTAGTTCTCTGATTTCCTTGATATCAAAGAGATTTTTAAAAAATATAAAATTCATTTTTCAACCTTTATTTTATTTTTAAATTAATTAATACTCCAGAACTTAAAATAATTATAATAAAAAGAATATGATTCAAAAAATCACCAAAATTATTCTAAGTGGTCCTCTAGTCATTAGAAATGTCTCATAATTTTCTTAAGGACAGAAACTTTCCCTTGGTCATGTTATTGAATTTTCCTTGAAACTCCCTATTTTCCACCAAAAATAATTACATAAATAAATTAAATACAGAAAAATCACATTTTCTCCTCTAATGTCTTGATTTATATGTGAGTGAATTCACATAAAAATTTCAAATTCATTTGAGCTCAATTTAGTGAGTTATGGAATTAGTAAGTTTAAATGGCAAAATGGTAATTAAAATTTTAACCTATAATTAAAAATTTTAGGTTTAATTAAAAGGGTGGGTAAAATATTTGATACTAAGTTGATTTTGGATGTTTGAAACTTAGGTAATTAAAGGGTAGAAACCTACCAAATAATTTGAAAATAATTAAATTAAACCTTAATTAAATAATTAATTAAATTTGGAAGAATAATAAAAATTGGAATTATTAAAATAGGGATATTATTAGGAGGAAATTTATTCTTCAATTCAAGAATCCCTAAATTAATCATCCCAATAATATTTAATTCCTAATTAAAATGATAGTCCAAGTTCAAGATTTAAAATGCTAAAAGACTTAATCATTAAATTAAATTAAAATTAAATCATTTAAATTAAATCCTTTTAAAATTTCAATTAAATTAATACTTTAACAATTAAAATTAAATCATCTTTAAAACATAAAAAAATAAAATATTAAATTAAAATTAAATTAAAATTAAAATTAAAATTAAAATTAAAAATAAAACCAAATTTAAATTTAAATTAAATTAAAATTTAAGCTAAATTAAATTAAATTAAATTAAAATTAAAATTAAATTAAATTAAATTAAATTAAATTAAATCACATTAAATTAAATTAAATTAAATTAATTTGAAATATATTAAATTAAATAAAAAAATAAATAAATAAAATCAAGTTAAGATAAAATTAAAATTAAAATTAAATTAAAGAATAAAATTAAATTAAAATTAAAACTAATCCAAATTAAATTAAACTAAAATTAAATTAAATTAAATTGAATTAAATATAACATCACTTAAGACATAAAGAACTCAAAATAAATCTAAAACAACTTGAACACTATTCCAAACTTAAACCCATTAATCGAAATTAAATTAACACTTGAACATCGATTTGCCCTCAAAAGCTCTTGTTGTCATAACTCCTAAACGGAGTGTTAAGTGAAGTGTTACTTCATTCATAGGATATTCAAATGTCCTAGTTCACTCGAGCAAGATAACAACAAAACTTGAACTCCTGGATGATTAGTTCATTTGTATAATTAAATTCTCTTGACTTAAAATAATCCTAGAGGTATTGAAAAGATGTTTAAAACTCGTCTTAAGCACTTCCTCGATATGATAGGATATTTATAAGAACAATTGAACTTAATTGTTCTTTGATGAAGAAAATCGTCCTTAAATCAAAACACAAGAACCTAGACGTCATAGGTGATGACTAGCTATAGGATTAGGAACCTGGTAGAAAACCATAACCCTTCCCTTACCTTTACCTAGGAACTTGCTTTAAATGCTTAAATATTCTAAATTGTGTTTAAGTACGGCTTGGGATGACGGGAAGACCTTCCAGGTACGCTTTTATTTTATTGCAATTTACTTAATCGCATCGCACTTACTTTTTTTGCATGATAAACAATTGTTGCATGAAAACCAAAACCTTTGGGATAGTCCCTAAAACTGAAACCAAAACTAAATTAAAAGTCATTACAAGATAAAATTCACCGCCACAACATTTCAAAATATAAAACAACTCAAAATTTAATCACAAACAGAACAACAAAACTACAACTACAACTAAATTAAAACGTCTTGTTGGATGATCGGGAATACCTCGGATGATGTAACCTAAGTGTTGCTAACGGGATTTCCCACTGGTCTAAATGAAAGTGTGGAACTCATTCAGCTTGAGTTTAGCAAATTCATCTAGACTAAGTGAATCTAATAAAAATAACGATGCCGAAGGATGGAACCGCGGGATCTTAACCGATGTTGTTATAATCAACTTTAAGATTTGTTTTAATTAAAAAATACTTGGAAATTAAGACCTTCTCTAAACCAAAACACTTCTCTCATCTCCCGATTTATGACTTTTAAAACCGAACCTCCGCAACAACAAGGAGCTCGGAGCATGGTGGGCAAGCACGGCCATCGTCATCAGCAAAACCTGAGTCTACTTCAGCAAAACTTTCTTAGGATTAAATAATCAAGCCATAAGACTTCGAGGTAGTTTGCCTAGTGCAACATAAATCCTCAACTCTTCGTTAGGCATTTGCATTGCAAATTAAGCCCTAATCGGTCTTAGGATTCCGAGGTAGTCGTCCGATACGACATAAACCCTCACATCTTCGAGGCTATTTGTATGATTTTATCATACAAATATAAGTCCAAATTAATTAAAATTGGCAAGATCAAAACATTAAATAAACATTAGGGTTTTCCTAAATTCAAGCCAAACAATAGGATAGTCGGGAAATTACCGAAGTTCGCTTCGAATCTGTGATTTCTCCTACCTTTCTTCCTTTAAATTCCCAAAATAAAATGTTCCAAATTTGATCCATTCCCTATTGAAAATCCAAAATTCAATCCTCGAAAACTTAAACTTTGAAATTCTTGAGAGCAGAACTACTCGATTATTATCGAGAGTTTTCTTAGGTGATTCCCGTCACTTAAGATGTAATTAACTATGTGGGCTTGCCCTTATAGGGAATTTTAAGAACCTGAGTAATATAAACCCCGTTTAATGTTTTCATATTAAGCAGGGGAACTTGTCGGCAAATAAAATGGTTTCGCAGATCCAAACGGATGTCACAAACCTTCTAGTTTATTTAATCGAGCCCCACCATCAAACAGTGTGCCTATTCTTCGGAATAGACACGCGGTTTGTGGTGTGGTGCTCGTTTATATAAACTATTCGAGATGTGAGATCAGTTTGATTTCATATCTTAAAATTTTTTAAAATTATTTTCAAAATCAAATACTACTTTCTAAATTATATATATATATTTAAATTAAATTTAAAATCTAAAAAAAAATTCGCCGACAACTTCCGTAGGCAACCCCCCTTTTCAAAATAAAACACTTAACCTAAAAATATGCCGACATCCTCATTTTTTCTGAGATCGATACCTAAATTTCGATTCTCATTCCGAGGCTGGTACCCATATTCCAGTTCTCATCTCGGGTCGGCACTCATATTCCGATTCCCACTTTCCGAGATCGGTACCCATATTCCGATTCTCATTCCGAGACCGATACCGATATTTCGCTTCTCTCCTTCGAGGTCGATACCTAAATTCGACTCTCATTTTTCCGAGATCGATACCTAAATTTCGATTCTCATTCCGAGGTCGGTACCCATATTCCAGCTTCTCATCTCGGGTCGTACACTATATTCTGATTCCCACTTTCTGAGATCGGTACCCATATTCCGATTCTCATTCCGAGACTGATACCGATATTTCAGTTCTCTCCTCCTGAGGTCAGTACCTATATTCTGACTCTCATTTTTCTGAGATCGATACCTAAATTTCGATTCTCATTCCGAGGCTGGTACCCATATTCCAGTTCTCACCTCGGGATCAGTACCCATATTCTGATTCCCATCCAGCATGCACATGATTTATACATAATTATGCATATAATTTAAATATATTTATACATATTGTTTATACATGCCTTTTGGATAGGCTTAGCCCTATTCTTTCTCACCATACATTCATACTGTTTGAGATAGGTTTTATCCTACTCCCTCCTACCTTTTCAATACATATTTGGATAGGCTTAGTCCTATTCCTTCCCCGTCATATTCTCCTTGATCAAATGCATATTTCTGAATCATTTCCTTGCATACATTTTGGAAATTTAAACTCACATTGGTGAATTGAAACTACACCTGCTAATCGCCAGCAGGAATGTAACTTCACTTCAACTTTAATTCGATCTTTGATTTGTTTCAAGTATGATTACTTGAACATTCATTTGCGATTGGGTTGATCATTTCGGTCAACGCCAATAGGCGCGGCGTGCTTGTACAACACACCACACCTATTGGGGGTCCATTTGTTGACCTCATTTTTGAGGTCTTTCTTTCTCTTCTCCTTATAGCTTCGTGATCTAGTCTTAGGATTTTCATATTTTGGACTCTCTTAGAGGACTAGACTGAGACCCACTGTATTTAGAAATTCAAGTCATCTCCTCGCTCGTTGAAGTTTCATATGAACGGTTTCAAATCTTCGACATCCAGTTGAATCGATTAAAAGCCGACGTATTGAAACTCTTGTTGAGTTCCTATAGGGATTTGAAAGCCATAGGCGGACCCCACTGTGTGCGACGTTTGACTTTTTGCCACGAGCAATATGTTTGACTATGGTTCTTGCTTAGGCGAAAACCGGTCATTAATTTGCTTGTTAAATGGCTCGGTTGAGTCAAAATAATTTAATTTGCCACATAGCGCAAATTTGATTTAAATTGACTCGACCGTCGGCGAACTTGTCCGGACGACCCTGGACGACGAAACGGACTGCGTCGATGCGTCCAGAACGTCGATTTTAGCTGGGAAGGACATATATATTGATATGATTTTTAACTGGATCGGATTGTGCACAAATTAAATAATTTAAGTAAATAAAAAAAAATCGAAAATTCCTTTATAAAAAAAAAATAAAAAAATAAAAAAATCTCACGCCCCAAAAAACTCACGCACAATGTCCCCTTCTCCTTCCCGTGCCCTAACCGGTCGCACTTTTTTTTTTTCCCTGGTTCTCCGGTCATCTTTCTCCCTTCTCCTCCTCCACCGACTTTCGTCACCGGTTGTTCTACCGGCAGCGGATTTTCCCGCCCAAGTGCATAGGCAATCTCCCCTTCCGTCGGCTATAAATACCCCGTGGCGGCTGCTGAGAAGGAGAGGAGAAGCTCCCACTTGAAACTCTCGGCCAAAAAAAAAAACCCCCGATTCTTCCCCTCCGAGTTTGCTGGGCTTCGCCGAGCTCCGAACACGAGAGCAGGAGGAAGAAGAGGCGGAGGCGTCTTCTTCCGCTTCGTCGTTACCCTTGCAAGATCCGCTTCTTCGTCGTTACCCTTGCAAGGATCCGCTTGCTGTCAGTTTCTTGATTTCTTCCCCTAATTCATGGGCCAAGAAGTGCTCGGAGACGTCTCCCTTCTCGCCGAAAGTGATCCCATGCCTGTCAATCTCCACAAAAACAAAGACAGGGATACTAGCGCCGGAGGTTCGCCGCAAAACGGGGCACTACGTGTGAAGAGTGCTACCGATGAGGCAGGGGATAAGGAGCCGATTCTTGAAACACTCCTCCGTCCGCCTTCTCATTTCTCTCAGCCGGAGGCGCCGGGAAGTCCCTGTCAAACGGTGACGAAAATTACCATCCCATAATAGTTCGCCTGCAGCTTCGGGGATTGTACACTCCGATCGCCTCGGCAAAAGCATTCTATCACATAAACAATGCCCATGTTTCAAGATTTCCTGTTGCTCCCGACATATTTTTATTTCCAAGATTCTGGTCTTCTCCTCCCTATCCTTCCCAGAACCAGCGGCATCCGGGAGAGGGATCAACGACTCAGCCCGCATCATCGCCCTTGACTTGCTTCGATGTTTCTTGCTTGGGTTCCGCCGTTACAAAAACTGACTAGTTCCCCAATAGCGCGCTTACTGCCCCCTCAACTTCAGCCTCCTCTCTCCCTCGCCGCCGCCGACGATCGACGTCGAGTGTTTACTCTGCGGTTCTTTCCTGTGTGAACGCCGCGATAGGATATCTATTCATGCTTGCTATTATGTTCTTTAACGGACGTGTTTTTCTGGCGGTGGTAGTCGGGCTAGAGTTGGTTTACTATGCTTTCCGAGGCGAGGCGGAGGAAGTTCTCATCAACTTGGATAAATCATTACCCTGCTCTTGATCTAATCAAACTGTTTCTGGTTTGTGGATATAGGATAAGACGTAAAAAGTAGAAGACGAGGGAAGGAAAAATGCAGGAACTACACAAATGCCTTCCATGTACTCTATCGAATTACTGCAGATGAAAGGTTACTTGCCTTTGGAAAGGGATTCACTTGGTTTTGGAGAAGTTAGCACAGTTCTTGGAGCCAGTGCTGTTTCGGGATTCTTTGCATCTGCCTGCAGCTACGGCGGTAGAATGCTCCCCCACTCTCACGACGCAAGGCTGTTCTACTTTTTATCTTTGAGTCGAAGTAGAGCAGGAATGATCCTGTAGTTATTTGGTTGATTGGTGGACCGGATTGCAGCAGCGAATTGGCTGTTTTCTATGGGAATGGGCCTTATAAATGGCTGACAACTTGTAAATAGAGTGGAACGAATTTGGTTTGGGATAAGGCATCAAATCTTATATATGTCGATCAACATACCGGAACTGAATTTACCTACAGTTCAGACCAACGTGATATTCAACCCGATGAAGCTGGTGTTAGTGGTGATCTATATGATTTCTTACAGGCCTTTTTCTCACATCAACCAGAGTATGTGGATAACGATTTTGGCATCACGGGAGAATCATCATTCCTGCTTTTGGAAGCCATTTTCACCTGGGAAACAAAGCTAAAGAGGGCATCTACATCAATTTGAAGGGATTTGCCATTGGTAATGGATTCACTGATCCTGCTATCCAGTACAAAGCCTATCCGGACTATGCATTGCAAATGGGAATAATAAATGAGTCATAATATAAAAGACTCAATAAAATAGTTCCAATTTGTGAGGTGGTCGTTAAGCTTTGCGATGCTTATGGAAGAATTACTTGCTTGGCTTCATATTTGGTTTGCAAGGTAATTTTTAGTTCAATATTGAGGATTGTAGGAAATATCAATTATTACATCAGAAAGGAATGTATGAGCAGCTTGTGTTATGATTTCTCAAACATGGAGAAATTCCTTGATCTAATGCCAGTTAGAAAATCTCTTGGAGTTGGTGAAACAGAATTTGTTTCATGCAACCCCACTGTATATGAGGCCATGCTAGCTGACTGGATGAAGAACTTGGTGGTTGGCATCCCTGCTCTTCTTTGAGGACGGCATCAATCTGTTTATTTATGCTGGGAAGTTCTTCCATGTCTGAGGAAGATATGTACTAGCCTTGGGAAGAGGAAGAAGCTCAAGTTTTCAATTGTTATTTCACTTGAGAACATCATATCATTAGCAGAATCTTTGTATCTGAGAAATTGCAGACCAAGTTTATGTTCGAAGAAGGTGAAGACATGCAATGGAAGGAAGATAGAAAGGCCAGCAAGAACTTGAAGGAAAACGTGTTCCACGTCGTGAAGGGTAGAAGTGATATAGCCCTACATTGCATCAACCAGTTGTTGGGTAAGAAAGAAGGCATACTTCGTCAGAAATTGATGGGAAAATGGGTTAACTTTGCCTGTCGCTCAGTAATATCTCCAGTTCCTTACCTGGCAGTCAATGAAATAGGAATTCTTGCTTATTTTGTTTTGAGGTTAACATATCCCGAGGTTAATAAGCAAAGGGTAACTGTCATGAATGGTCCTAATTTTTATCCCGCAGCAACACATTATATGGAATGAGAGAAGTTCTATACACTTCAAGCAGTTACAGTAGTAAAGAGAAAGGCCAAGACAATGGATTTGTAGCAGATGCATGCCCGAAACAAAATCCTTACAGTTCTGTTTTTGACTTTGGGATCAACAAATCAGCTCTTCCAATCAATCGCCGAGATAGAATCTATAAAAAAGTTACTGTTCCATGGAGATGAAGGTATATTTCCTTTCTTTTGCTTCATTTTATTCTTTTTTGACACATGCCACTTAAATATATAGATTTAGGAAGATTTACATTCATACCACCAACTTTATATGTATTTACACATCTAATACATAAATTTTACCTTTTTTTTTTTTTACATTTATGCCACCCAAATATTTCTTATCACATAAAGATATCACCCTTTTAAACAAAAATAAAAAAAGGAGAAATATACAATTTCAAATGGTTCAATCATTTGATCTTTAATCGATGAACTTGATTGCATATGAATACTAACACAATTTCTGAGTTGGAAGATTTATATACTTGGCATACAATTCTTATGTACTAACATATCTCACACCTACATTTTTATATTTATATACACAACACTTTGGTAATTTTAACAGGTATAAAAAAAAAAAAAATTGTACTTTGTTTAAGAAAAAAATAAAATAACAATATTTTGATGTGGTATTAAAGACTTGAATATCTTATGTGTAAACATGAAAGCTTAAGTGTGGGATATATATGGATACATAAAAATTGAGTGGATTGTTGCTAAACCTTCCAATCACCACAGCACACAGTAATTTTTTTTTTTTTTTTTATTTATTGTAACATTTATACATACATAGCACCTTATTTTGTTTCCAAATTCTTATACAATTTTCTCTGTGTGCCTTTGCGAGGTAAATCCGGTCGTGGTCAAGGCGTTCATTGATCGTGGAGCTACTCCGAGGCGGATAAAACAGACAACATCAAACTTCGCGTTGGTGAGATCTATCCAAAACCACTTAGCTTTTCTTTTAAAATTGTTTTTCTTACTTTTCAATTCTTAATATAAATATTGACACATTAAACTTTACAAATATTCAAACCCAAATCAACAAGCACAAATATTATTTCAAAATACATTGTACAAAATATATTAAATATCTGTAATAAATTGTTTAATATATGTTCTCTCTTTTCTCTCCCCTTTTCTCGGAGCGAGACGACGACGTGGTCAAGTGACAATTCAACTTCATGCAGTGGATCGGACGACAGAGGACGAAGGAGGATCTTCAATCAGACTTTCGTAGATTTAAATAACATCTATAGGGCGTCAAGGTCGTTTGATACGACATAAACCCTCACATTATCTTTTAGGACTCAGTACGATCGTACATCGTACGATATAAGTCCTAAACTGTTTAGGATTCCGAGGTTGTCGTTTGGCACGACATAAATCCTCTCATATTTTTGGGTCATTTACATATAACATGTAGATATAAATCCCAAAACATCTAAATAATTTGCAAGATCGAAATATAAACATAACTTCACTTTCAAAGATGTCAAGCCTAATCATAGGTTAGTTTGAGATGTCACTGAAGCTCCTTCAGTATCTTCGACATCTCCTACTTTTCATACCTTTGGATTCTGAGAATAATCGTTCCATATCGAACCATTCCCTTCGATTCTCCTACAAGCAATCGTGGAAACCTAAACGTTGCAATTCTTGAAGATGAAGCTCCATGATCCTTATCGAGAGTTTTCTTAGGCGACTTCGGTTACTTAAGATGTAATTAACTATAAGTGCTCGCCTCTATGGGAATTCAGGAACCTGGGTTAATCTAAACCTTGTCTAATCCGTGTATTAGACAGTGAATTTGTCAGCTATAAAATACGCTGCACCAAAATAGAGTCATAAACTTTTAAGTTTAGATAGTTAGCTCTACTAACGAGTGGTACGCTCATCTTTCGGGATGATGTGTCACTTGTAGTATCGTGCTTCAACTATTTAAACTATTTGATATGAGATCTATCCTAGTCTCGTTATTTCCAAAATAAAATAATATATCACCATTTTCAAAATCAAAATAAAATACTTTACATATTACATTAAATTTAAATTTTAAAACTTTATTTTCAAAATAATAAATAAATAAAAAATTAGCCGACAATTTCTGGCGACTCCGCTGGGGACTAATTCTTCTCTCTATTTTGGATCATAAGGATTTGTCTTCATATATCGATAGTGTGCCCATATCCCTAGTGGGTCGGATTATCATTCTTCCGTTGATGTACTCTGCTCATTTCTTCGTCGAGCGAGTATTGTCAACTCCTTTTTGATTCTGGAGCCACTGTTTGATCATCCTTAAACAGAGAGGTTCCAAAATCTTGAAATCTTGAAAGTGGGGTGGACCCCCAATAGGTGTGGTAGGTTAGGAGCGGTTTATCGAAGCGAGTTCGATGCGAGGTCGACTCACTCCGGATCACGGACTGGGTCCTACACTAAATTTCACTCCCACAACTCTCCATTTAAACTTCAAGCGAAATAAAAACTCGTCAAAATTTTAAAACATAACAAAACATTTTAAAACATTGCAAGTATACAATAATAAAGCAAATCACCGAAATTTGAAATAAAAAAAAAATTCACATGAATAAATTTCGAAAGGATGCCCAGTTCATAAGACAAGCAATCTAATTTTAGTACTTCTGTTGCAATCGCCTGAGATACTGCGCATACAACAAAGTAATCAGATACACTGTAGAATGCTGTCTCGTCTCTAAAGATTAGCTTGAGAGGAACTACAAAAATGAGAACATAATGATCCCGAAAGGTATATGAAAGAACCTGAAAGAGATTCGATTAATATAACTTCGGCTGATCCAATTGTTCTAATTAATTCCTACGCAAATGACAACGGATGGAACATAATTCGGGTGAAGGCTTTAAAGAAAAAGAGGGAAATACCTGACAAAGCAGTCATTTATTTCATATAAGAGTTTGACAATACTGACATCAAGTTTGGAGATATTACTGTTGCTGTGCTGAGAACTATAACGTCCGAAATGGTCTAGCCGATAGTAGAATTTAACTTGAAATCAACTCAGGACTTCCCACCCTTAAAAAAAAGATGTTAGTTAAAAAAGACTTTGTTGTTACTTCAAAGCCTGCCAAAACCATAAGAAGTACCCCCAAGATGACTGACTGTTGTTACCCCTACTGGTCTAGTTGTCACTACACCTGACACCGTTCCTTCCCAACTTAAAGGAAATGGTGTTTAAATGGATGACGAGCCTATTACCGTAGAGGGTTTAACATTCTTAACAACGTCTTCTGTGTTCGAGATAGGATCTAGTTCAAGATCTGCGCCTCTGACCAGGACAGGGGAGGAACAAGAATCGAAAGATTGGAAAGATCAAGAGAGCAAAAGCTGCTGAACTGATTGCTGTTACAACCACCCCGGATGAGAAGGGAGAGGCTGAACTGCTTGAGACCTCCCCTCTTTTAGAAGGGAGCAGGTTTCATCTTTTGTCTGCCGCTCTTAATGAAGAAGATGTTTCCACAATTGCTGCTATACTGCCACAACTTTTATCTTACAATCATCAAACAAGATAAAAAAAAAGTATCAACGCCGCAACTTCAGATTCGTACAGTTTTTGAAAGGTTAGCAAGAAAAGAACAGTGTTTCGTCACTGAGATCTTTAACAGGATGGGGTGTTTCATACCACCACGAATGAAGGCCCAAATATTGTAAAAGTACAACTTTGTCACACAACCCACCAGAAGGGTTACAAAGGGAGAAGGTTTACCTCTGCAAACCTCCCATAAAGTTTTGTTCAGATAATCGTCATGTTAGCATTGGTTCTACCATCGCTGATCCACCACCGCTAAGGGTTTCTACTAAGCAACATTTGGGAACTCATGTCTCTTCCACCTCTGTTGTTTCTTCAGGGTCCATGAGACGAAGGCCAATTAAGTCCCGTAGCGGATCAAGGGTGATCCTACCAATTGTACAGGAAAATTCCTCACCTCATGTAGAAAGGTTAAATGATAATGAGAAGGTACTTACTGATGTGTCTGGTTCGTGCGCTGGGGGCCCACCATCTCTCGATGTGTAGACGCCATTGATAAGTCTTCAAGACCTAAAACATTTACATCTGAGAGAATGGTGTGGCGACCCAGGGTCGCTAAATCAACACTTACAAAGATACCTGAAATTGAGGATGTTGGAAAAGACCCTAAAGGTGATGATTTACCAACCAAGATTGCTATTATTTCAGAACCTATTCCAGAAAATGGCATTTGTCAATCGTCACCTGCTAAGGAAGTTCAATTGAAGCTAAATCAGACGTGTTAAGAGAAGACATCAAACAGTTATCTGAAGCAAGAAAGGATAAGCTAGACGATGAAGAAGACTTGAATGATTATATGGATTAAGTTTTTGCAGAAATAAATGTTGTTGAAATTAGAGCATCCTCGACTTTACGAGAAGCTCTGATACTAGCTGAGGAAAATGTTACTGAAACAATGCAAAGGATTATTACTTTGTTTTCAAAGATTGGTTAGAGTACAATCTCAAGAATGGGAGTATAGCGATCCTGAGAGAGTATCTGAAAGAACCTGAAATAGGTTCGGTCAATATGATTTCGGTTGGTCCGATTGTTCCAAGTAACTTCGATGAATGAAATACTGCCTGAGTAAAGCCTTTGAATTAAATTTGAGCAAGATTTAAACTACTTCAGTGCATTATACGGTACAGAGTTTGAAACCTCTTCCCAATTGAGGGATAGCAGGTTTCATCTTTGGATTACTACCGTTGATGAGAAAGAGATAAGAACAGGATTTTTGTTACTTTGGCCCGACCCTCCCACCACGATCAGAAAGGAAAGAAACATGTCGCTGTCCATAAATCATTCAACATTGGAAAAGCTCATCCAAAAGGAGATGCGTTGTGTTACTCAAATTTTGCATATAATTTAAGATCAAGATTTTTGAAAAAAGAAGAAATTGACTGAGATGTCCAAAGTTTAATCAGGAGAAAGAAATGACGCAAGATAAATATTTTGGTGTTTTGGTAAGACTATGATTTCAGGGGAGAATGAAATTGATATTCTAATAATTTGGTCCTTCACTTTAAGGAATTCGGATCAGGTCCTAAGTAAATTTCAGAATAATATAGTGTGCTTAAAATACGAGTAATTGACTTGGGATATCACCGGTCTTTTAATATCCCGCCAATTGATTGGGTCCTGACTTTTGAATGGACTATAATATCTCAGAATTCATATTAAGATGTATTTCAAAATTATTAATTAAGGGAGTCCAGACATTCAAAATCCTTTATCAAAAATATGCTCTACCAGATATGGTAATTCTCAGAAAAAGAAAAAGGGGAAACATGGAGAGTTAATTTATATAGGTTAGTAAATTATGTGAGAGTTAATTTATATAGGCTAGTAAATTATGTGAAAAGAAGTTTCCCTGAGAAGAAGCTTGAGGTGAGCATATAATCAAAAATTGGTGTCTGAATTCTCCCTTAATTAATAAAATTTGAGAAACCATCTTAATAAAATTTCTTCTGATATTATGTTCAGGAAAATAGTTAAGTGATCATGGTCTTCTTGGTTGGCTATTAACTGACCCCGAAATATCTTTGGGAAAATGAAAAATATTTTAATCACATGATCAAAATTTTGAAGTTTGCTTAGGTCCAGAAAGAAAGAATTAAAGAAAGGGCTGTTTTATTAGTAATTAATGGAAATTCGAGCCTAATGTCATGTCATTCAATACCCAGAAAATTCAACTCCAACTCCAATACAAGAACTTCAGAATATTCTTCCAAGGCAACATGGATAATTTGTGCGGAAATCAGTGATAAAGAAATGACATCCACTACAACGGAGCTATAAATTTACAGTCTTCTATGTCAATCAGAAGTGCAAGAAATCGTCAAAGGAGTACACTCAGGGTTGTATGCTACTCACCAATTGGGTCTGAAGATGAAAATTAAAGTCGAAAAGTTGGAATACTACTGACCAATAATAATGATAGATTGCATGAATATTTCTAAGAATTGATACATGGAGCGGTCTTACGTCAACCCCCAAATGTGCTCCACCCGACGGTCGCGTTGTGACTGTTTGAGTGTTGGGGCATAGATGTGGTGAGTACTATAGATCCTCCATCTTCAAAAGGACACCAATTCATCCTAGCAGTTACCGATTATTTTTCAAAATGGGCAGATATTGTACCGCTCAGAGAAGTGAAAGCACATCACGCGTTACAGTTCTTCAAAAAATCAAGACAACTATTGTTTTGGTGTACCACGCAGGATAATTTCGGACAACAAGACCACATTCAAAAGCATCAAGATCAATAATTTCATTTAAAGACGCGGTATTGATTGGGGATACTCTACAATTTACTACGAGGCTGACCAAGGCTTTTAATAAGACTCTCGTCCGAATTCAAAGAAAAAAAATTGAAAAAAAAGAGAAAGATGAATTAGCACGAGCAGTTATTAGAAGCCTCATGGGCCTATGGAACGACATTTAGAATTCCAACTCAGTCTACACCTTATTACCTTTTGTATGGGTCCGAGACGTTCCTCTACTGGAAATGCAACTCCCTCCCTTCAGAGCGGCAGTAGCAAACCAATTCACAACATAAGACAACACCAAATTTCAGCTTGAAGAATTACAAAATCTCAAAGAAACATGAATGTCTGCATAACAAAGTTTGGAGCTTTAACAGGCCAAGGTGATACAAACCCTGATAAAATGTTTCTCCCAAATACTTTTAAAATTGGTGTTCTAGTTCTCGTTCTCAAGCGTCCTATTCTTGCATGCCGCAAGATAGGAGTGGGTATTACCAGCTCTTGAAATATCAATGCAAAAGGCCGATGTTGCTGATAAACAGATGTTACTTGAAATAAATACTATGCATCGTGATGTTTTAAAGAACGAATTTTAGAAATAAAATATTGTTCTTAGAAGCACCGATGTTGCGCTTGTCTAAAACTGGGTCCGAATCCTAAAAAATAAAAATAAAAATGAAAACTCACAACTCAAATCAAAATAAATAATAAAAAGAACATACATCAAACCACAACAAAGATAAACTCAACATCAAATCAAATAAGAAAAAAAAAAAAATTAAATAAATTCACAACATTCTTTGCAAAATTTAAAAAAAAAAAAAAATCTATGTTGCAAATCACTTCACACACATTCTCACAAAGTTCCACACTATAATCACCATAAATTTTCATAAAATTTAACAATTTCCACATCTTTATAAATTTTCACATTTCACAAAATTCCACAAAATTTTCACAGAATTCCACAAAATTTTCACATTTTCATAAATTTTCACGAGTATACAAATTTTCCACAAATTTCATATTTTCATAAATTTTCACATTCCACAAATTTCACCATTCACACAAAATTCAACACTACATCTCTACATAATTCCCACATTTACGCCACAAGTCATCACATTCCCCCATAATTTTCACAATACATCGTACACCTTCTGAGGTCAGTACCTAAATTCTGACTCTCATTTTTCTGAGATCGATACCTAAATTTCGATTCTCATTCCGAGGTGGTACCCATATTCAGTTCTCATCTCGGGGTCGATACATATATTCGATTCCCACCTTCGAGATCGGTACCCATATTCCGATTCTCATCTTGAGATCGATACGATATTTCGGTTCTCTCCTTCGAGGTCGATACCTAGATTCGACTCTCATTTTTCCGAGATCGATACCTAAATTTCGATTCTCATTCGAGGCTAGTACCCGTATTCCGGTTCTCATCTCGGGGTCGATACCTATATTCGATTCCCACCTTCGAGATCGGTACCCATATTCCGATTCTCATCTCGAGGCCGATATCGATATTTCGGTTCTCTCCTTCGAGGTCGATACCTAAATTCGACTCTCATTTTTTCCGAGATCGATACCTAAATTTCGATTCTCATTCCGAGGCCAGTACCCATATTCCAGTTCTCATCTCGGGGTCAGTACCTATATTCTGATTCCCACTTTCTGAGATCGGTACCCATATTCCGATTCTCATTCCGAGACTGATACCGATATTTCAGTTCTCTCCTCCTGAGATCGATACCTAAATTTCGATTCTCATTTTTCCGAGATCGATACCTAAATTTCGATTCTCATTCCGAGGCTGAGTACCATATTCCAGGTTCTCATCTCGGGGTCGAGTACCTATATTCGATTCCCACCTTCGAGATCGGTACCCATATTCCGATTCTCATCTCGAGACTCGATACGATATTTCGGTTCTCTCCTTCGAGGTCGATACTCAAATTCGACTCTCATTTTTTACGAGATCGATACCTAAATTTCGATTCTCATTCGAAGCTGAGTACCCGTATTCCGGTTCTCATCTCGGGGTCGGTACTATATTCGATTCCCACCTTCGAGATCGGTACCCATATTCCGATTCTCATTACGAGACCGATACCGATATTTCGGTTCTCTCCTCCCGAGGTCGATACCTAAATTCGACTCTCATTTTCCGAGATCGATACCAAATTTCGATTCTCATTCGAGGCCGGTACCCGTATTCCGGTTCTCATCTCGGGTCGATACGCATATTCTGATTCCCACCTTCCGAGATCGGTACCCATATTCCGATTCTCATCTTGAGACTGATACCGATATTTCAGTTCTCTCCTTCTGAGGTCAGTACCTAAATTCTGACTCTCATTTTTCTGAGATCGATACCTAAATTTCGATTCTCATTCCGAGGCTGGTACCCATATTCCAGTTCTCATCTCGGGGTCAGTACCCATATTCTGATTCCCACTTTCTGAGATCGGTACCCATATTCCGATTCTCATTCCGAGATCGATACCGATATTTCGGTTCTCTCCTTCGAGAGTCGATACCTAAATTCTGACTCTCATTTTTCTGAGATCGATACCTAAATTTCGATTCTCATTCCGAGGCTGGTACCCATATTCCAGTTCTCATCTCGGGGTCAGTACCTATATTCTGATTCCCACTTTCTGAGATCGGTACCCATATTCCGATTCTCATTCCGAGACTGATACCGATATTTCAGTTCTCTCCTCCTGAGGTCGGTACCCATATTCTGACTCTCATTTTTCTGAGATCGATACCTAAATTTCGATTCTCATTCCGAGGTCGGTACCCATATTCCGGTTCTCACCTCGGGATCGATACCTATATTCGATTCCCATCCAAAGCATGCACATGATTTATACATAATTATGCATATAATTTAAATATATTTATACATATTGTTTATACATGCCTTTTGGATAGGCTTAGCCCTATTCTTTCTCACCATACATTCATACTGTTTGAGATAGGTTTTATCCTACTCCCTCCTACCTTTTCAATACATATTTGGATAGGCTTAGTCCTATTCCTTCCCCGTCATATTCTCCTTGATCAAATGCATATTTCTGAATCATTTCCTTGCATACATTTTGGAAATTTAAACTCACATTGGTGAATTGAAACTACACCTGCTAATCGCCAGCGGGAATGTAACTTCACTTCAACTTTAATTCGATCTTTGATTTGTTTCAAGTATGGTTACTTGAACATTCATTTGCGATTGGGTTGATCATTTCGGTCAACGCCAATAGGCGCGGCGTGCTTGTACAACACACCACACCTATTGGGGGTCCATTTGTTGACCTCATTTTTGAGGTCTTTCTTTCTCTTCTCCTTATAGCCTAGGATCTAGCCTTAGGATTTTCATATTTTGGACTCTCTTAGAGGACTAGACTGAGACCCACTGTATTTAGAAATTCAAGTCATCTCCTCGCTCGTTGAAGTTTCATATGAACGGTTTCAAATCTTCGACATCCAGTTGAATCGATTAAAAGCCGACGTATTGAAACTCTTGTTGAGTTCCTATAGGGATTTGAAAGCCATAGGCGGACCCCCACTGTGTGCGACGTTTGACTTTTTGCCACGAGCAATATGTTTGACTATGGTTCTTGCTTAGGCGAAAACCGGTCATTAATTTGCTTGTTAAATGGCTCGGTTGAGTCAAAATAATTTAATTTGCCACATAGCGCAAATTTGATTTAAATTGACTCGACCGTCGGCGAACTTGTCCGGACGACCCTGGACGACGAAACGGACTGCGTCGATGCGTCCAGAACGTCGATTTTAGCTGGGAAGGACATATATATTGATATGATTTTTAACTGGATCGGATTGTGCACAAATTAAATAATTTAAGTAAATAAAAAAAAAAATCGAAAATTCCTTTATAAAAAAAAAATAAAAAAATAAAAAAATCTCACGCCCCAAAAAACTCACGCACAATGTCCCCTTCTCCTTCCCGTGCCCTAACCGGTCGCACTTTTTTTTTCCCTGGTTCTCCGGTCATCTTTCTCCCTTCTCCTCCTCCACCGACTTTCGTCACCGGTTGTTCTACCGGCAGCGGATTTTCCCGCCCAAGTGCATAGGCAATCTCCCCTTCCGTCGGCTATAAGTACCCCGTGGCGGCTGCTGAGAAGGAGAGGAGAGGCTCCCACTTGAAACTCTCGGCCAAAAAAAAAAAAACCCCGATTCTTCCCCTCCGAGTTTGCTGGGCTTCGCCGAGCTCCGAACACGAGAGCAGGAGGAAGAAGAGGCGGAGGCGTCTTCTTCCGCTTCGTCGTTACCCTTACAAGATCCGCTTCTTCGTCGTTACCCTTGCAAGGATCCGCTTGCTGTCAGTTTCTTGATTTCTTTCCCTAATTCATGGGCCAAGAAGTGCTCGGAGAAGTCTCCCTTCTCGCCGAAAGTGATCCCATGCCTGTCAATCTCCACAAAAACAAAGACAGGGATACCAGCGCCGGAGATTCGCCGCAAAACGGGGCACTACGTGTGAAGAGTGTTACCGATGAGGCAGGGGATAAGGAGCCGATTCTTGAAACGCTCCTCCGTCCGCCTTCTCATTTCTCTCAGCCGGAGACGCCGGGAAGTCCCTGTCAAACGGTGACGAAAATTACCATCCCATAATAGTTCGCCTGCAGCTTCGGGGATTGTACACTCCGATCGCCTCGGCAAAAGCATTCTATCACATAAACAATGCCCATGTTTCAAGATTTCCTGTTGCTCCCGACATATTTTTATTTCCAAGATTCTGGTCTTCTCCCCCCTATCCTTCCCAGAACCAGCGGCATCCGGGAGAGGGATCAACGACTCAGCCCGCATCATCGCCCTTGACTTGCTTCGAGGTTTCTTGCTTGGGTTCCGCCGTTACAAAAACTGACTAGTTCCCCAATAGCGCGCTTACTGCCCCCTCAACTTCAGCCTCCTCTCTCCCTCGCCGCCGCCGGACGATCGACGTCGAGTGTTTACTCTGCGGTTCTTTCCTGTGTGAACGCCGCGATAGGATATCTATTCATGCTTGCTATTATGTTCTTTAACGGACGTGTTTTTCTGGCGGTGGTAGTCGGGCTAGAGTTGGTTTACTATGCTTTCCGAGGCGAGGCGGAGGAAGTTCTCATCAACTTGGATAAATCATTACCCTGCTCTTGATCTAATCAAACTGTTTCTGGTTTGTGGATATAGGATAAGACGTAAAAAAGTAGAAGACGAGGGAAGGAAAAATGCAGGAACTACACAAATGCCTTCCATGTACTCTATCGAATTACTGCAGATGAAAGGTTACTTGCCTTTGGAAAGGGATTCACTTGGTTTTGGAGAAGTTAGCACAGTTCTTGGAGCCAGTGCTGTTTCGGGATTCTTTGCATCTGCCTGCAGCTACGGCGGTAGAATGCTCCCCCACTCTCACGACGCAAGGCTGTTCTACTTTTTATCTTTGAGTCGAAGTAGAGCAGGAATGATCCTGTAGTTATTTGGTTGATTGGTGGACCGGATTGCAGCAGCGAATTGGCTGTTTTCTATGGGAATGGGCCTTATAAATGGCTGACAACTTGTAAATAGAGTGGAACGAATTTGGTTTGGGATAAGGCATCAAATCTTATATATGTCGATCAACATACCGGAACTGAATTTACCTACAGTTCAGACCAACGTGATATTCAACCCGATGAAGCTGGTGTTAGTGGTGATCTATATGATTTCTTACAGGCCTTTTTCTCACATCAACCAGAGTATGTGGATAACGATTTTGGCATCACGGGAGAATCATCATTCCTGCTTTTGGAAGCCATTTTCACCTGGGAAACAAAGCTAAAGAGGGCATCTACATCAATTTGAAGGGATTTGCCATTGGTAATGGATTCACTGATCCTGCTATCCAGTACAAAGCCTATCCGGACTATGCATTGCAAATGGGAATAATAAATGAGTCATAATATAAAAGACTCAATAAAATAGTTCCAATTTGTGAGGTGGTCGTTAAGCTTTGCGATGCTTATGGAAGAATTACTTGCTTGGCTTCATATTTGGTTTGCAAGGTAATTTTTAGTTCAATATTGAGGATTGTAGGAAATATCAATTATTACATCAGAAAGGAATGTATGAGCAGCTTGTGTTATGATTTCTCAAACATGGAGAAATTCCTTGATCTAATGCCAGTTAGAAAATCTCTTGGAGTTGGTGAAACAGAATTTGTTTCATGCAACCCCACTGTATATGAGGCCATGCTAGCTGACTGGATGAAGAACTTGGTGGTTGGCATCCCTGCTCTTCTTTGAGGACGGCATCAATCTGTTTATTTATGCTGGGAAGTTCTTCCATGTCTGAGGAAGATATGTACTAGCCTTGGGAAGAGGAAGAAGCTCAAGTTTTCAATTGTTATTTCACTTGAGAACATCATATCATTAGCAGAATCTTTGTATCTGAGAAATTGCAGACCAAGTTTATGTTCGAAGAAGGTGAAGACATGCAATGGAAGGAAGATAGAAAGGCCAGCAAGAACTTGAAGGAAAACGTGTTCCACGTCGTGAAGGGTAGAAGTGATATAGCCCTACATTGCATCAACCAGTTGTTGGGTAAGAAAGAAGGCATACTTCGTCAGAAATTGATGGGAAAATGGGTTAACTTTGCCTGTCGCTCAGTAATATCTCCAGTTCCTTACCTGGCAGTCAATGAAATAGGAATTCTTGCTTATTTTGTTTTGAGGTTAACATATCCCGAGGTTAATAAGCAAAGGGTAACTGTCATGAATGGTCCTAATTTTTATCCCGCAGCAACACATTATATGGAATGAGAGAAGTTCTATACACTTCAAGCAGTTACAGTAGTAAAGAGAAAGGCCAAGACAATGGATTTGTAGCAGATGCATGCCCGAAACAAAATCCTTACAGTTCTGTTTTTGACTTTGGGATCAACAAATCAGCTCTTCCAATCAATCGCCGAGATAGAATCTATAAAAAAAAAATTACTGTTCCATGGAGACGAAGGTATATTTCCTTTCTTTTGCTTCATTTTATTCTTTTTTGACACATGCCACTTAAATATATAGATTTAGGAAGATTTACATTCATACCACCAACTTTATATGTATTTACACATCTAATACATAAATTTTACCTTTTTTTTTTTTACATTTATGCCACCCAAATATTTCTTATCACATAAAGATATCACCCTTTTAAACAAAAATAAAAAAAGGAGAAATATACAATTTCAAATGGTTCAATCATTTGATCTTTAATCGATGAACTTGATTACATAAGAATACTAACACAATTTCTGAGTTGGAAGATTTAGATACTTGGCATACAATTCTTATGTACTAACATATCTCACACCTACATTTTTATATTTATATACATAACACTTTGGTAATTTTAACATGTATAAAAAGTCTTGTACTTTGTTTAAGAAAAAAATAAAATAACAATATTTTGATGTGGTATTAAAGACTTGAATATCTTATGTGTAAACATGAAAGCTTAAGTGTGGGATATATATAGATACATAAAAATTGAGTGGATTGTTGCTCAACCTTCCAATCACCACATCACACGGGTTTTTTTTTTAATTTATTGTAACATTTATACATACATAGCACCTTATTTTGTTTCCAAATTCTTATACAATTTTCTCTGTGTGCCTTTGCGAGGTAAATCCGGTCGTGGTCAAGGCGTTCATTGATCGTGGAGCTACTCTGAGGCGGATAAAACAGACAACATCAAACTTTGCGTCGGTGAGATCTATCCAAAACCACTTAGCTTTTCTTTTAAAATTGTTTTTCTTACTTTTCAATTCTTAATATAAATATTGACACATTAAACTTTACAAATATTCAAACCCAAATCAACAAGCACAAATATTATTTCAAAATACATTGTACAAAATATATTAAATATCCGTAATAAATTGTTTAATATATGTTCTCTCTTTTCTCTCCCTTTTCTTGGAGCGAGACGACGACGTGGTCGAGTGACAATTCAACTTCATGCGGTGGATCGGACGACGAGAGGACGAAGGAGGATCTTCGATCGGACTTTCGTAGATTTAAATAACATCTATAGGGCGTCAAGGTCGTTTGATACGACATAAACCCTCACATTATCTTTTAGGACTCAGTACGATCGTACATCGTACGATATAAGTCCTAAACTGTTTAGGATTCCGAGGTTGTCGTTTGGCACGACATAAATCCTCTCATATTTTTGGGTCATTTACGTATAACATGTAGATATAAATCCCAAAACATCTAAATAATTTGCAAGATCGAAATATAAACATAACTTCACTTTCAAAGATGTCGAGCCTAATCATAGGTTAGTTTGAGATGTCATTGAAGCTCCTTCGATATCTTCGACATCTCTACTTTTCATACCTTTGGATTCGAGAATAAGCGTTCCATATTGAACCATTCCCTTTGATTCTCCTACAAGCGATCGTGGAAACCTAAACGTTGAAATTCTTGAAGACGAAGCTCATGATCCTTATCGAGAGTTTTCTTAGGTGACTTCGGTTACTTAAGATGTAATTAACTATGAGGGCTTGCCTCTATGGGAATTAGGAACCAGGGTTAATCTAAACCTTGTCTAATACGTGTATTAGACGAGGAATTTGTCAGCTATAAAATACGCGGACCAAAATAGAAGTCGTAAACTTTTAAGTTTAGATAGTTAAGCTCTACTAACAAGTGGTACGCTCATCTTTCGGGATGATGTGTCACTTGTAGTATCGTGCTCAACTATTTAAACTATTTGATATGAGATCTATCTGGTCTCGTTATTTCCAAAATAAAATAATATATCACCATTTTCAAAATCAAAATAAAATACTTTACATATTACATTAAATTTAAATTTTAAAACTTTATTTTCAAAATAATAAATAAGGAAAAATTAGCCGACAGTAGCATCTACATATTCCCTCCTAATCCGTTTCTTTCCACAAAAATCTTTTACAACTTTCATGAAATTCTCGAAACACCAAAATTCCACACTTTTCAAATCAACACTACAAATCTTTGCAAATCAATTACCATTCAAAATCAAATTCTTGGGGTTGAGGATTTTACATCAGAGACTGCATTGCTTTGGGTTCCTTCCCTATCGTAATGAAATACATCAAAATCAAATTCTTGAGGTTGAGGATTTTACATCCGAAACTGCATTGCTTTAGGTTCTTTCCCTATCGCGATGAAGTACATCAAAATCGAATTCTTGAGGTTGAGGATTTTACATCCGAGACTGCATTCTTTAGGTTATTTCCCTATCGCAATGAAGTACATCAAAATTAAATTCTTGGGGTTGAGGATTTTACATCCGAGACTGCATTGCTTTAGGTTCTTTCCCTATCGCAATGAAGTACATCAAAATTAAATTCTTGGGGTTGAGGATGTTACATCCGAGACTGCATTGCTTTAGGTTCTTTCCCTATCGCAATGAAGTACATCAAAATCAAATTCTTGGGGTTGAGGATTTTACATCCGAGATTGCATTGCTTTAGGTTCTTTCCTATCGCAATCAAGTACATCAAAATCAAATTCTTGGGGTTGAGGATTTTACATCCGAGACTGCACTGCTTTAGGTTCTTTCCCTATCGCAATGAAATACATCAAAATCAAATTGTTGGGGTTGGGGATTTTACATCAGAGGCTGCATTGCTTTAGGTTCTTTCCACTATCGCAATGAAGTACATCAAAATTAAATTCTTGGGGTTGAGGATTTTACATCCGAGATCGCATTGCTTTAGGTTCTTTCCTTATCGCGATGAAGTACATCAAAATCAAATTCTTGAGGTTGAGGATTTTACATCAGAGACGACATTGCTTTAGGTTCTTTCCCTATCGTGATGAAATACATCAAAATCAAATTCTTGGGGTTGAGGATTTTACATCCGATCTTGCATTACTTTAGGTTCTTTCCTATCATGATGAAATACATCAAAATCAAATTATTGGGGTTGAGGATTTTACATCCGATCTTGCATTGCTTTAGGTTCTTTCACTATCGCAATGAAATACATCAAAATCAAATTCTTGGGGTTGAGGATTTTACATCCGATCTTGCATTGCTTTACGTTCTTTCCTATCGCAATGAAATACATCAAAATCGAACTTTTGAGGTTAAGGATTTTACATCCAATACTTGCATTGCTTTAGGTTCTCTCCTATTGCAATGAAGCACACCAAATCAATTTGTTGAGGTTAAGGATTTTACATCCAATACCTCATTGCTTCTGAGTTCTTTCCTCATTGTAATGGTTCGATCCAATCAATTCGAATTTTTGAGGTTGAAGATGTTACATCTAAAACCACGAAATTCCAATTTTCATTTTCGAGTTGAAATCCTTAAATTAATTTTAACAAAACTTGATCTAAATTGAAACTCGAACTAAAATCGAGCTCACACATCGAGACTTAAGCTGAAACAAAATGAAATCTAAATCGAAATTCCCAGGATCATATGATTTGGGGTTCACCTCCTTTCCTTTCCCGACGAGAGTTCGGGAATCTCCGAGTCTCGGAGATATGCTTGACACTCCCACGTGAAATTCTTCACTTCGTCCTAAGTTTGTCACTCGGACATCTTGTGTTGGTTTTGTTGATCTTTTCGGTCAACGCTTGATACGCGCAGTGTGCTTGGTTAGCACACCACACATTTGGGGGTCCATTTGTTGACCTCATTTTTGATGAGGTCTTCTCTCTTCTTTTTTGTACTTAGGATGCTAGCCTCGGGCTTTTCCTTTGACTATCCTAGAGGATTAGAATTGGGACCCACCACTTAGAAATTCAAACCACTTTTTAACTCCCTACAAACTCCACAAACTTGATTGTAGACCCCAATCACTAGAGAGTTGAAATCGAATGTGGAAGTTTAAAGGATGAGTTCACTATAGGACTCTTTGGCGCTCAGGGCCCCTGCGGGTGGCTGGTGCAGTGAGTGGCTGACTTACACACACACTACACTTATACACTACACTTTCACACACCTCCTAAAATCACACCCATACCCGACTTGACCTCCCGACTCATGAAGGTGATTCACATGGATGGTCCGCGACCACCAGCCGCTTGGCTAGAGGGTTAGGAACAACATAGTGAATGCGTCAAATGAGTCCCTTCATAGCTCATATTGGCTTGATATGGCTTCATGGCTCAACCCAAAATGATTCCATTCCACTTACATTTACCCAATCTTCGATTTTCCAAATTTTTAATTTTTGACCCGAGGCCTCTACACCTACCAAACCTACTTAAAAACCTCGAAATTACTCAAAACCTCCAAAATCTCCAAATCACCCAAAATTCCTCAAAACCAATCCCAAACATTCCCACATTACTCTAACTGATCATCCATAGCCAAAAATTCCAAAAATACCCCCAATACCTCCCAAATACCCAAAATGCCCCTCTTGACCCAAAAATCCAAAAATTCATAAAATTCCTAGAAAATTCCAGAAAATCCAAAATATTCCCAATTTCATTTTGTTCAACTACACCATGGGCCAATTTTGTCAATTTACCCCACTTTTGTCAAAATCCCCAATTTGACCCATTTTAACCCAAAGTGAACCCAATGTCAAACCAAACCTACCAAATTGACCCAAATTCTGGTACAATTCAATTCTAAACTTTAATTCAACATCCCCAACACCAATCTAGACCAAATCCAAGCCCAATTTGATTGGCATTTGAATCCAATTTCACATTGACCTTAAAGCCCAATTGGGACCCATGACCCAAACTTAGCCCAAACTAACCTCATTCAACTCCAATTAACCCCAAATCCTTTCTAAACCCTCCCTAACATCCCCAAAAACAAAACCCTAACATAAGTTGCCCAAAATTTGGACCCAAACCCCACTCAAATTCAACCCAAAACCAAAAGCCCGATTTTGACCTAAACCCAAACTTAACCCAAATAGACCCAAACCCCAAAATCCAACCCCAACAAAAGTTGAAACCTCTTTGAAACAGCCCTACAAACATTTCTCAACATTAATTTTACACCAATTTCAACATTAGTCCAACATTAGCCCAAGTTAACCTGATTTGGCTTACTATTGGCCACTTTACCAAAAAACCCAAATTCAACCCAATTCAAACCCAAACCACCACAAATTTGTATCAAACCACTCATGACACATGCCTAAACCAATTGCAACATTTATTTGACATGGTCCTTCACAAAACTTTCATCCCAAAAGCCCATTTTAAAATCCAAAAGCCACTTCCATGAAGCCTTTAAAAGCCCACTTCCACCAAATCCAAAAGCCCAAAAATTCATCCAAAGTCCATATGACACTCTTCGTCATCATGCATTCAATTAAAATCATCCCTAAGTCCTAATCCAATGATCAAATAATTCTAAATAAAGCTTCATCCGACTTTCCACAAAAATACCAAAATCCACAAATTCTACTTCCATGAAATTGACCAAGCTTTATCCTAAGCCATAAGCAAGCCATGAACAAGCCATTCTCGAAGCCACATGAAGCCATGAGGGCTTTGACTTGTCATTAGTCCATTTATGGAAAGAAGAGGGGTTCTTTCTTAAACCTCCCTTAAACCTTTTTACCTTAAGCATGTCGCACACTATACCATGCTTAGCCACCTCACCATGGATGGGGACTTCACTACCCGATTCGAGTCGACCCAGAATGATTCTCCCTCGGCCGAGGTCGAGCCTTGGATGGTGAACCTAGCCCAAATGCATCGGTTGAACAAAACCGAGCCAAAATGAGCCTTCTCCCATTCCATTTAAATCGAACTCCTTTACGCATGTCCATGGCGATTGTCGCATTAAACCCGAGCACGACGCACTGAACAAGATGGTGACCGGTGCACGGCGGCCGGCCACCGGGCCGCCGGAAAACACCATGGCCGAGACCTCGGGAGGAGCGAAAAATTCAATTCTCCCTTGTTGACTTGTCTCGACCAAATGGACAGGTATAGCTCTTCTTCTCCTCAGCGAGCGGTGATCCCCGGCCTTAAACCCCCTTGGAGGCCCTCCACCCTCTCTATTTAAACACCACCTCCTCTCGGCCATGGAAGGTGCTTGAACTAGACCACTGCGAAACCACCGCCAAAATTGCTCCGGACCACTCTCCACACTTAGAGCGAGTTGATCCCCGGTGACGATTTGCCACTAATCCACCAACGAGCCCGATTTCTTAGCAAAATTCCACCAAAAAATAGGACATCTCCCGATTCTCCACCAAACTCAAATTAAACTCACCCACACCTGCACAAGGTCGAGATAAGGAGTTCCCAGGTGAAAGTCCCCTCTCCGGGCCACCCATACGTTCCGGACTCGAAGCTTTGTAATCGGTTGTGGTCGAAATCATACCGGACGATTCACCAGGCCTGAGGGACTTCATACGTAGCTTGCTTGGACCCGATCGAAGGTGACACGACTCTCGGATCGAAGCTTCACTTCTGCGAGCAAAGGTATGGACTCACTCTTCTTCTCGAGCTTACAGAGATTCTCTATTTAATTTGAGTCGATTTCGATACATGTTTACGTATGGATGTGTTCATCTCCTCGAGACGAATCCGTAGAGCATAAGAACACAAAAATCCGTTAAGAATTGAGTGAGAAATTAGGGTTAGAAGGTTGACGGTCACGGGTGCACACCAATCGTAGACGATGAGCGGGAGCCGTCGGATCGAGCGTGTATCGAGCGGACGGTCCGGATCGAGCCGGACGGCGCGATGGTGCATGAACCGCGGGCCACAGAGCAGCGAGTCGGATGGCGGCGCCAAATCGAAAGACGACGCGTGGCCTTTCGGAGGCTGCCGAGGATGGCGTGGTGCGCGTGGATAAGTAGAAAATTAGGGAATTTTTTATTTATTTAATTCCTAAACTTCGAAAATACATAACTTTGTGTAGGAAAATCGAGAAAAATAAAATAAAAATACGTTCTTGCTCGAGTGAACGAGAGGAGAATAATGTGGAAAAGAAATTATATAATTTCATCAGTATTTTATTTTTAATTATTTATTTACTATCTGCACTATTTCAATTCTCCATGCATGTATACAATTCACCATGGCATGAGACCATGAGAGCTTTGAAGCCTGCGAATTTGGGAACATTCACTGAATTTTCAAAGTCGAGAGGCCACTCTATGAAGAGTTATTGATTTTTCGATTCTAGGTCACAATTACGAGTATTTTAATTCCAATAATTAGCATATTGTGAAATAAATTCTAGGAAAATTTGGTGATGTTTCTTATGACTGGAGGACCACAGGAAAAATAGTTTTTGAGTTAACTCACTTGTGATAACCCTAATTGGCTTAAACACCCAAAATGGGGCTTTAATTAATTAGAGCTAATCATACATAAAATTGAATTGAAATCAATTCTAGACTGACCTTTAGGATCGGAGGAACCCACCATAAAAGTTTGAAGTCGATTGGACTTGGTTAGCCCTATCGAATGGGTTGATTAAGCGCATTTAGCTTAAAATCAAATTTAAAAAATTCATAACTTTCAAAATACTTTTCAAAAATTCACCAAATTGGTTTTGGAGCCTCTCTGATATCAGGGGAATTTAAGAAAATTAAAATTGCAATTTTCTAAAAAAGTTGATTTTTTGCATTATTTTAATATTTTTAATAATTAAAAAATAATAAAAATCACAAAAATAATAAAATTCACCAAAATGTCACATTTTGAATTTTAATCAGCTTAAGTAATAAACCCCATATTTTTCTTGAGTCTGCTATGATGAGATATTAAATTTTAAAGCCCTAAGGTAATTTTAAAAATTAAAAAATGCATTTTCTAGCATTTTCACTAAAATAATTCTAATAAATCAATGAAAAATCAGAAAATTGTAATAATTAGTTTTCTGATTTCCTTGATATCAAAGAGATTTTTAAAAAATATAAAATTCATTTTTCAACCTTTATTTTATTTTTAAATTAATTAATACTCCAGAACTTAAAATAATTATAATAAAAAGAATATGATTCAAAAAATCACCAAAATTATTCTAAGTGGTCCTCTAGTCATTAGAAATGTCTCATAATTTTCTTAAGGACAGAAACTTTCCTTGGTCATGTTATTGAATTTTCCTTGAAACTCCCTATTTTCCACCAAAAATAATTACATAAATAAATTAAATACAGAAAAATCACATTTTCTCCTCTAATGTCTTGATTTATATGTGAGTGAATTCACATAAAAATTTCAAATTCATTTGAGCTCAATTTAGTGAGTTATGGAATTAGTAAGTTTAAATGGCAAAATGGTAATTAAAATTTTAACCTATAATTAAAAATTTTAGGTTTAATTAAAAGGAGTGAGTAAAATATTTGATACTAAGTTGATTTTGGATGTTTGAAACTTAGGTAATTAAAGGGTAGAAACCTACCAAATAATTTGAAAATAATTAAATTAAACCTTAATTAAATAATTAATTAAATTTGGAAGAATAATAAAAATTGGAATTATTAAAATAGGGATATTATTAGGAGGAAATTTATTCTTCAATTCAAGAATCCCTAAATTAATCATCCCAATAATATTTAATTCCTAATTAAAATGATAGTCAAGTTCGAATTTAAAATGCTTAAAAGACTTAATCATTAAATTAAATTAAAATTAAATCATTTAAATTAAATCCTTTTAAAATTTCAATTAAATTAATACTTTAACAATTAAAATTAAATCATCTTTAAAACATAAAAAAATAAAATATTAAATTAAAATTAAATTAAAATTAAAATTAAAATTAAAATTAAAAATAAAACCAAATTTAAATTTAAATTAAATTAAAATTTAAGCTAAATTAAATTAAATTAAATTAAAATTAAAATTAAATTAAATTAAATTAAATTAAATTAAATCACATTAAATTAAATTAAATTAAATTAATTTGAAATATATTAAATTAAATAAAAAAATAAATAAATAAAATCGAAGTTAAGATAAAATTAAAATTAAAATTAAATTAAAGAATAAAATTAAATTAAAATTAAAAGCTAATCCAAATTAAATTAAACTAAAATTAAATTAAATTAAATTGAATTAAATATAACATCACTTAAGACATAAAGAACTCAAAATAAATCTAAAACAACTTGAACAACTATTCCAAACTTAAGCCGATTAGCTGAAATTAAATTAACACTTGAACGTCGATTTGCACTCAAAAGCTCTTGTTGTCATAACTCACTAAACGGAGTGTTAAGTGAAGTGTTACTTCATTCATAGGATATTCGAATGTCTCAGTTCAACTGAGCAAGATAACAACAAAACTTGAACTCCTGGATGATTAGTTCATTTGTATAATTAAATTCTCTTGGACTTAAAATAATCCTAGAGGTATTGAAAAGATGTTTAAAACTCGTCTTAAGCACTTCCTCGATATGATAGGATATTTATAAGAACAATTGAACTTAATTGTTCTTTGATGAAGAAAATCGTCCTTAAATCAAAACACAAGAACACAGACGTCATAGAGTGATGACTAGATATAGGATTAGGAACACAGTAGAAAACCATAACCCTTCCCTTAGCTTTACTAGGAACTTGCTTTAAATGCTTAAATATTCTAAATTGTGTTTAAGTACGGCTTGGGATGACGGGAAGACCTTCAAGGTACGCTTTTATTTTATTGCGATTTACTTAATCGCATCGCACTTACTTTTTTGCATGATAAACGATTGTTGCATGAAAACCAAAACCTTTGGGATAGTCACTAAAGCGAAACCAAAACTAAATTAAAAGTCATTACGAAGATAAAATTCACCGCCACAACATTTCAAAATATAAAACAACTCAAAATTTAATCGCAAACGAACAACAAAACTACAATTACTGTTAAATTAAAACGTCTTGTTGGATGATCGGGAATACCTCGGATGATGTAACCTAAGTGTTGCTAGCAGGATTTCCACGGTCTAAATGAAAGTGTGGAACTCATTCGGTTGAGTTTAGCAAATTCATCTAGGCTCAAGTGAATCTAATAAAAATAACGATGCGGAAGGATGGAGCCGTGGGATCTTAGCCTAGGTGTTGTTATAATCAACTTTAAGATTTGTTTTAATTAAAAAATACTTGGAAATTAAGACCTTCTCTAAACCAAAACACTTCTCTCATCTCTCGATTTATGACTTTTAAAGCCGAACCTCTGCAACAACAAGGAGCTCGGAGCATGGTGGGCAGACACGGCACATCGTCATCAATGAAAACTACGAGTCCTTACGTGAAAACTTTCTTAGGATTAAATAATCGAGCCATAAGACTTCGAGGTAGTTTGCTCAGTGCGACATAAATCCTCAACTCTTCGTTAGGCATTTGCATTGCAAATTAAGCCCTAATCGGTCTTAGGATTCGAGGTAGTCGTCCGATACGACATAAACCCTCACATCTTCGAAATTTATTTGTATGATTTTATCATACAAATATAAGTCCAAATTAATTAAAATTGGCGAGATCAAAACATTAAATAAACATTAGGGTTTTCCTAAATTCGAGCGAAACAATAGGATAGTCGGGAAATTACCGAAGTTCGCTTCGAATCCGTGATTTCTCCTACCTTTCTTCCTTTAAATTCCCAAAATAAAATGTTCCAAATTTGATCGATTCACTATTGAAAATCCAAATTCAATCCTCGAAAACTTAAACTTTGAAATTCTTGAGAGCGAGAACTACGATTATTATCGAGAGTTTTCTTAGGTGATTCCCGTCACTTAAGATGTAATTAAGCTATGAGGCTTGCCGCTTATAGGGAATTTTAAGAACCCGAGTAATATAAACCTCGTTTAATGTTTTCATATTAAGCGGGGAAGCTTGTCGGCAAATAAAATGGTTTCGCGAGACCGAACGGATGTCACGAAACCTTCTAGTTTATTTAATCGAGCCCCACTAGTCAAACGAGTGTGCTTATTCTTCGGAATAGACACGCGGTTTGTGGTGTGGTGCTTGTTTATATAAACTATTCGAGATGTGAGATCGGTTTGATTTCATATCTTAAAATTTTTTAAAATTATTTTCAAAATCAAATACTACTTTCTAAATTATATATATATATTTAAATTAAATTTAAAATCTAAAAAAAAATTCGCCGACAACTTCAGTAGCAACCCCCTTTTCAAAATAAAACACTTAACCTAAAAATATGCCGACATCCTCATGATTTTAACTTTAACCCACATAATGAGAAGGAGTCGATGTTCGAAGAGTATGTGATTCGATTGAAGAGTCGGTTGGAAAGTCGAAAGAATGAACTAGAAAGTCAAGTGGCCGCAATTAAAAATATAGAAAACTATATGTAGCAGATTATTAATGCGATTAACGGTTATCCTCCAAAGAGTTTACCTAGGGACCACGAGATAAACCCTCGACGGATGAGTGATGAGCAATTTAAAGTTATTGAATTTGAGGATATGATTCAAATAAATGATGAGTCGAAGATAAGAAGAAAAGGATATTGAAAGACCGATAGAAAAAATTCCTAACGAATTAGAAAGATATATAGAAAGACCACATCAACTCTTTACTACTGTACAAGGGGAAAAATTGGAAGATAACTTGAATTATAAGAGTAATCTAGAATAATTTGATCTAAAATCTTAATTATGTAGAGAGAATCCGATCCAAAATTTGGGAGATCTTGAAGTATCCATTTATTATAAATTTCAAGGATGATATTAGTATGCGAATTCGGAAAAATCAATAGAAGAATATTGGATCAAGAAAGAAATATGAGGAACAATGGTATGAATCGATCTCAAAAGGAAGAGTTTGAAAGAAAAATTATAATATGAAGATTTTGTAGGAATCTCCGGATACGAAAAAGATTAGACGATTGATCGATGATTACTTAAATGGAATTTTGATCCATGAGGTTATGTCATTTGTCGACGTTAAACCAAGCGCTTTGTGGGAGGCAACCCACAGTTAGGTTTAGTTTTTTGCTTGTTTGAATTGTTATTTTTGTTATATTGCCACATAATTAAGTCCTACCCATCCTTAAATATCAAAAACAACATTAAGAAATGAATCGAATTGAAGTTTGGAACGAATTATAATGAAATGAAAATTAGGCCAGAATTGTGCTCGAGCGCCGGACGGAAGCGGTCTTCGGCGCCGGACCACGTGCTTTATCAAGCGTCGGATCGTGGCCTATTGTGCTTCGAGACCGCGCTCCGACGAACACGAGTAACCGAGCATTTGGAGATGTGAATGACATGAATATAATTGAAGATCAACCATATCGGAGTTCAAAGCTTAATCCTCTTTACTTTCCTGAAAGTTCGCAGATAATTCGAAGAAGATTATGAAATTGGAGAAAGATATGCAACACCGATGAGTGCGATCAGCAATATATCTTACTTCTTTGATCACATGGATTGGAGAATGAAGGAATACTTTGAGCATTCAGGCAAAATGGCATAGCGAGAAAGAAAACATCGCCACCTATTCAACATAGCCCATGCCTTATTGTTTCGAGTAAATTTACCCAAAAATTTTTAGGGAGATGCTTTCTTAAGCTGCCACCTAGCTAATTAAGCGAATACCAACACTTCTTCTACAATGAAATACTCATTTTGAAATGCTCTTTCAAACACAACCCGTATATTATCATTTGTGTGTGTTTGGGTGTCTTTGTTTTGCTTGACACACCATCGGAGACCAACCAAATTTGATCCTAGAGCCGGTTGATGTCTTTTCTTAGAGTCTCCATACTTGTTGACCTCATTTTTGAGGTCATTCTTTTCTCCTTCTAGCCTAGGATCTACCGCTTAGGATCTTTCTATTTTGGAGTATCTTAGAGGATTAGGTGGGACTTCACTATGTTTAGAAATTCGAGCAATTTCATCAGCTCCTCGAAGTTTCATATGGACGGACTCTAAATCATCGACGACTTAGTTGAGTCGATTAAAAGCCGACGTATTGAAACTCCTGTTGAGTTCACTATAGGGATTTGAATGTCATAGGTGGACCCCATTGCGTGCGACGTTTGACTTTTGGCCATGAGCGATATGTTTGGTCGTGGTTCTCGCTTAGCGAAGACCGGTGAATAATTTCTTATTTAAATGGCTCGGTCGAGTCGAAAATAAATTCGTTTTTGCGATGTTACGCAAATTTAATTTAAATTGATGCGGCCGTCGGCGAATTTGTCCGAACGACCCCGGATGACGAAACGGACTGCGCCGATGCGTCCAGAACGTCGATTTTAGCCGGGAAAGATATATAATTCGATAGGGTTTCGAATCGACTCGATTTGCGTGCAAAATTGACGAATTTAAATAAAATAATAATAATAATAATTTTTTTTAATATATATTAAAAACTTTATAACCTAATCTCACGACTCACGGGCACTTATTCATCTCCCTCTTCTCTCGCGTGCGCAGCTTTCCCTTCCGGTGCCACTAACCGAACCCGGCACTCTCTTCTTCGGTGGCGGCCGGATTCGATAGGTTTCTTGCCGGTTTTTCGGTCACCTCCTTTCTCTCCGATTATAACCGACATTCACTACCGGTCATAACTTCCGGTCGCTTCGTCCCTAACGGTTTTCCCGCTCGAAGCGAGTCGAGTAACCTCCACATGCTCGGTTTCGACTGCGGCTTCTTGGTAAGTCGGGGCTTCCTTACCTCTCCGATTCTCACCGACGGTGAGTATATACTCTTTAGTACTGTACCTATAAATAATGCTGATGGAAAGAATCCGAGTGGCGATTTTTTCGTGTGCAACCTGAGGAATTTACGTTTGCTTGCTCTCGAATTTTCTTTTAGGCACTTTTCGCAAGTAAGCCTTTTCTTCTTTCTTCTTCATTTTCTCCTTTTCTCTTCAGTCAGTTAATAAGATATTTTAGTATGTTTTATGATAAGCAACTAAGGGTTAAAGTGGCAATCCTCAGTCATGAATTGATAAAGCTTATAGTTGTTTCATAATACTTTCTTATACTTCTAGTGGATAAGATTTGAATCATCATTTGCAAGGATCTGGAAGTAATAGACCTTCTCGTTTCTATTGATTTAGTGATACAGAATTTCTTTTTTTTTTTTTTTGATTGCAAGAAGGTAATCAGAGCTTTCTATACTTCTGCTGATATCATGATGGATTGTTTATGAACACGCACTGTTTTCATTCTTTATAGTTCAATTATAAAAAATTCTGGAATTAAGGGAGAAGACATAAATTAAAAGGGTTATTGCAGCAATAATTGAAATTGGTTCATAATGTGAGATGGGGAATATATATATAGATTTATGCATCCAGTTTTCACTAGTTGGTTTGCAAAAGCTCTAGCTTCTCCTCTGGTTTACTGTTTCAAGCTATCAAGCATTGAATTCTCGGTTTTCCTTAAACAATGGTAGCTCTGAATTGGGTTTGATTAAGAACATTGTCGGTTGACCTTAAATACTGTTAATATTTGGAAAGAGTGCTATTATGCTCTCTTAGGATTCATATGATCATGCCAAAATGTACAAATTTGTTTTGAGTAAAGGATCATGAGAGTTCTTGCTTCTTGATTCTAATCATTCATGACTAAGATAAGATTAAAATTCTATTAAAGTCATCTAAAATTTACAAGGATTACTAAGAAATAATGAGTTAATGGCATCACATTAGTTTAGAAGTTTGCATATCTTTTGAATGAATTTTAGGGAGGCAGCTAATATAATACTTTCAGACCAGTTTTAGTTGTCCTTTAAGTTGTTTGCATGCTTGTCATCCTCTGGAGCATTGTCGTGCATACATCCCATTCCTTATTTGAAATTGGACTTATATTTTATATTAGAAAGCAATCATCTTATTAGGATGTTCTCTGCTATTATTTTATTTATTTATTTTTTTTTTTTAGTTTAGAGGCAAAATAAAATAAGATGAAATTTTTGTATACAAGCTGTTCAATTTTTTTTTTTACAGTTGTATGCCTCATACTGATATATGTTCTTTAAATAAGCTTAACTGGACGTTTTAGTTTGCTCGCATGGTAGGTTTATTATTAAAGGTATCCATACATAAAATTTATCCTAATGTTAATGTGGTAATATGCAAGACCATTTCGAATTTAAGTGTTATATATGTAAATACATGAGGGCTGAATGTTATAAATGTTTATTGACTACTTCTGGCAGCTGTGCATGAGAGTTGAATGGCATGTGAATGCAGTTGGAATTTCCTTTGTTTCTTTATATTGCCGAAAATAAGGATTACTGTGGTTGTTACTTTAATTTTAATATTTCATCTCTTAGTATGAGGTGATGGAACCTGTTGTTGCAAGTTGAGGACCTTCTCAACGTGAAACTGCTTTTACTTCAAATCCTTACCAGTTATTTCATTAAATATTATTTGAATATGTTATTTCAAGGATAGCTAAACCTTTGATTGATCATAATTCCATTTCAGAGAAATTTAAATATGTATTATATATATATATATACATTTCTTTTCTACATCAACAATTCTGATGGTATCATTGATATAACATATAATACAAGTCTTTTATTTTATATAAAAAATGATTTACATGGTTTCCACCTCATCCTTAGTGACTAAATAAGAGGTTACATTCTCGTTTATGTTCATTCTCTACTTATTCTGAATCTAAATTCGGTAAACAGAATGGTGGCTGTAGGATTGTAAGTTATTGAAGTGGTATAAAAAAAAATAAAAATAAATAAAAAAAAAGTGATTGTCCTGCTATTTGTACTTGAAACATGAAAGATTAGATTGGAAGTGGTAATCAGATATTCAAATGAAAGTATGTTAATGATAGATTGATGTTAACAAATTGTTAGCTGAAGTCTGTAACCAGGAATTATTGATGTGTAGTGGGAAATGTGTTAGACTGAAGCATATACCCTCCTTACGACCTTCTTTACAAGCTATAATAGTTTATTAAAATATGGAGATATTTAATATAGTTCATCTTATTTCCACATGCTGAAAACTCAAAACTTGTATGCTGTGTCAAATAACTCATGATTCATGTCTTAAATTTGCTTAAACATTATCCTTGTGCCTTGAGATGTAAAATGTCTAAATTGTTAGATATGCATATGAAATTTTAAAGTGGGTGCATAAGTCGGATATGCGGGGTACGAGCAATGATGCACGCTCGAATAATCGTGCTCTTATAGTCGAGACAAATAATAAAAAAAATCAATACTCGGAGATAGATGCCCATTTTATTTTGAGTTAGGTAGTTATAACCCTACTTTTAAGAAATGCGTGAGCCGTCAACGAAGCTACGACGTCGAATATCACACCGACACGGTAACGGATACTACGACGACGAGATCCGCACCCGTACAACAATAAACACTCGCTTGCACGACGACGATACTTACGTTGCACTTGCACGATAATACTACGATGCTCCCGTACGATAACGAATCTTCACGCGACACATCGAATCGAATGTCACACACGTAGTATAACACGTATCACATCACACACATAGTACAACGCATATCACATCATACACATAGCACATCATACACAACACATTTATTACCTCGAATCCAACATGACATATCAAACACACCACATCAAACACGACACATATAATTATTAAACTTATCATACACACCCTACACATTAAACATCACACAAAAACACCATATATTAAATATTACACATACACACCACATATTAAACATCACACACTACACACTATGCACTAGTTAATGCACGTTACACATCACGGACCGAGATACTACATATCGGGTATTACAGCGATAAGAGTTCGAATACTTACGATAACGGATACTACATTTTCAAAATTCGGATACTACAAGCTGGTTCAATCATTAATTAAGTGGTAGGGATTAGGCTAGCCTACTCTAGGGTGATTCTTTGGTGACTTAAATTGAGATTGATAGAGACTTCCATACTTCGTGTTGCTCGTGGGATCGTGATATAAAAAGGAAGTCCATAGACCGAGCCTATCCTCGAATAGAATTCTTATTCCCACTTTGATTTTTCATATGTTTATAATTAAATTCAGCTATACGGATACTTGTAGCTATTAGTACGCTTCAGGGCATCGACAAAATTGGCGAGTACGCATTTTTTTATTGTCTTGCTTTTTTTTTCTTTTCTTTATTATACACGGCGACATTTGTCTTTTACATTTCATTATTATACATACTTACAATTATTCATGCTTTTAGTTACTTTCTTTTATTGCATGCTCACACATACTTTTAGGGTAGGCCGTTCGAAGCATGGTTTTCTCTTTTCCTTTTGTCCTCCCCCTTTTCTCACGACGAGACGACAGAGGACGAATGAAGGATCTTCGATCGGACTTTTGTAGATTTAAATAACATCTATAGGACGTTGAGGTTGTCATTTGATACGACGTAAATCCTCACATTATCTTTTAGGACTTAGTACGATCGTACGTCGTACGATATAAGTCCTAAAGCGTTTAGAGATTCAGAGATTGTCGTACGGCACGACATAAATCCTCTCATATTTTTTGTTCATTTACATATGACGTGTAGATATAAATCCCAAAACATCTAAATAATTTGCAAGATTGAAATATAAACATAACTTCACTTTCAAAGATATAAAGCCCAATTATAGGTTAGTTTGAGATGTCACTGAAGTTCTTTCAGTATCTTCGACGTCTTCTACTCTTTACTTTTTTGGATTCTGAAAATAACTTTTCCATATTGAGTTATTCACTTTGATTTTCCTACAACCAATCGTGAAAACACGAACGTTGAAATTCTTGAAGATGAAGCCCATGATCTTTATCGAGAGTTTTCTTAGGTGACTTCGGTTGTCTAAGATGTAATTAGCTGTAGAGAACTTGCACTATAGGGAATTAAGAACCAGATTAATATAAACCCTCTCTAATACTGCACATTAGATATGGGAATTTGTCGAGTATAAAGTACGCGGACAAAATAGAATCGTAAACTTTTCGGTTTAGATAGTTAAGCTCTACTAACAAGTGGTATGCTCATCTTTCGGAATGATGTGTCACTTATGGTATCGTGCTTCAATTATTTAAACTATTTAACGTAAGGGATCCATTTTGGTCTCGTTATTTTCAAAATAAAATAATACATCATTATTTTCAAAACAAAAAAAAAATAATACTTTATATACTACATTAAATTTAAATTTAAAAATTTTATCTTCAAAAAAAAAAATGGCCGACACATACGCTCAAAAAGGCTATAAAGTCTATGACCTTTCTAAAGGGAAAGTTTTTGTATCACGAGATATTCTTTTCCATGAAAATACTTTTCCTTCTCCTTCTTTCGCACGAGATAAATGTTCAATCCACACTTCACCACACACACTGACACGCCTTCATTTGATGAGGTACCTCAAGAAGATAGTTTATCTTCTCAAAACAACGAAATCCCCCTCTCAAGAGACTCCTTCACCATCACTCACTCCAAATTTATCCTCAGAGCAACTTGTGACTCCAAAACAACAAAATCATCACCACGACTAATGAAAACAACAAAAAAGCCTAGCCATTTGTGTATCATGTTTGTATTTCTCTCCCCTCAAGATAGCCCCCAACATCGAACTCTGTGTTGGCCAAAGTCATAAGTACCTTATATTCATTAATCAACTTCTTATCAAATGTTAGATTGTCACCTAAGCATCGTGTTTTTACCACCACTCTTTCAATTGAAAAGGAGTCGAGCACTTTTGTAGAAGGCGCTTGTGATCCAAAGTGGCGAGGTTGCTATGCAAAAAGATGCGATCAACACCAATGACCCACGGAAAAAGACCAATTAGTTGCAAATAATTATACAAAATTAAACTACATGCTGATGGGACGAGTTGAAAGCTATAAGTCCAGATTAGTGGCAAAATAATATAATCGAATTGAAGGGTTAGATTACCGGAAACATTTGCCAACATGTAGCAAAGCTTGTAACAGGTTGCCTACTCCGCATTCAAACCAAGATGGGAATATATTTGAAAATCTTCTAAGTGTGGTTTACTTGAATTGATCTAGGCTTGATATGACTCGGATTGGACTAGTTCTTATATCATTGGGTCTACATCATCGAGCTGATCGGTTTGATTATAAGCACTGCTGAAATCGGAGACTTTGGATGACTTCTTAATTGAAATTTGAATATTTACTTGCTCAAAATAGTATTAGAGATTTGCTTCATATCACAAAATTTGTCTTGGATGATGAAAATTTATTTAGTGGCTTATCGATATTAAAGCATATCAGTCTATAGATATAATACTTTTTTTATATTAATTTGCTAATTTTAAATTTAAGGGCAATGTAATAAATAATAAAACCGGATAATAATGGCTCGTCACCTCGAACCAAGACATCAACTCAAAACACTAAACCTATTTGAGTTGATTTCGAGCCTACCCTTGCTTTACTTCAAATCGGATCGTTAACAATCCATGTATAAGAACACTGTGTGAAATGTAAAATGTAATTTGGTGATACTTTACAATCATCCAATAGCAAATACTTGTTTTATAAAATGAGAAAGAATTCTTTATTACATGTAAAAGTAGAGTACAAAAATCACACACAAATTTCTTCTTACCAAAAACAACATAAAATCTTCTGTATATATTGCCAAGAAAATTTCATTAAAACTTGTTTATATATATATATATATATATATATATATATATATATATATGTATGTATATGTATATATATATATATATGTATATGTATGTATATGTATCTATATGTATGTATGTATTGTCTTGCAGCCGAGAACAGAGCCAAGATGAGAATGATTAGGTGTTAAACTGCAATGCTCTGTGGTGTTGAATGTTGGCCTTTAAAAAGGAATCATAATATTAAGTTAAGTGTTGCCAAGATGAGAATGATTAGGTGGATGAGTAGCTTTACACTTAGAGACAAATGCGAAATGAATATACCCATGATAGGGTTGGTGTAGCTCCAGTGACTCTAGTGACGAACAAAATTAAAGAGTCTTGTCTTAGATGATTTGGTCATATTAAATATCGATCATCTGACGATCTGAAAAAGAGAGTAGATGATTCGACTTATGATTAAAATTATTGTATAAAAAATAATCTTAATTTATTAGAATTAAATGAAAACATGACACTAAATAGAACGCAATGAAGAAAAAAAATTCATGTAGCCGACCCACTTAGTGGGATTAAGACTTTGTTGTTGTTGTTGTTGTTGTTAAATATCATCAAACAGAGTATTTTATTTCAAGAATTATATTTTAAAAGAAATATCTTAAATATATTTTGAATCAAAACAACAACTCGATAAATATAGAAAAGATAAGAAGGGAACGTATCATTAGCTAAAATCTAAATTTATTGTAGGAACCTTGCTAATATTTAGTTTAAAAAAGAACGTTCTCATAAATATATGTCAGTTTATTATCAATTATGGTTTTATTGAAATAAATATATTTTATTATTTTAATAATATATCCTTACAAAATTATTAATTAATCCGAAAAATTGAATATCTTCAATTTTATTACATCAATAATTAGAAAATTTAGATTTTTTATTACTTCCTGTTTACTTTATTAGACTAATTAATCCTTTAAAAATGATTATGAACATTTAATTCCTTAACCATTAACTATTATATAATAATTTAATATCTATTTTACAAAACTATTATATAAAGCCACTATATCCAAAATAGCTAATGATATATGTTAATCGGATTTATATTGAATGCCATAACATTATATTATGACAAAGAAATAATTTTTAATAAATCATTGATTATATATTAGTACTCCATTACTTAAAAAAATTATATTGTGTGAAAGTGTTGACTAGCATGAAAATACTTTTTAGAGGTTACCATAATAATTCATACTAAAGGCTACTTAAAATTTTATACTAAAGTGTGTAGCAATAGGTTGTCTCATAAAAGTCCGATCAGACCAACTAAGACAAGGGAAATGATAGCCACTGGTCATGACCACCGAGCAATAGGTTTAGTTGACCAGACTCCTTTATGAATCAAGGAAACACTGTGAGATGCATAATCCTAAAATTAACATGGAAGGAACAATTTGACAGAAGGTGAATGAACCTCAATATGAGGCGACCAAGCCCTCACTTAAAGGTCTAAGATTTCCTGAACAAGACCAACCAACAGGTTAAGATACCCTAAAGAAACTAGTCGATAAGACATAGGCGCCTAATAACAAGCATATGAAACTAGGTCTCATGCTATGCAATTCAAGCTCAAGTCGGGCGGCTCGATCAAATATGGAAGAATTTTATAACCTGACGTCTTGTATGGAATACAAGTCTTCCATGATTTAGTGGAAGCAATAATTGTATAGAGCCCCACTAAGAAATCATTTAGGATTGAATTATTCTTATTTCAAATAACGTAACATTTTCCCCATAGAAAATGTGAGGTTTGACTCATATATATAGGAGTTATCGTGCAATATGAGAGAAGTTTTTTAACTTTATTAAAGAATCTTAATAGAAATTCGAGGATTTTCTATTTCTCATGAACTCTCTCTCTCTCTCTCTCTCTCACGCACACACGCGCGCTCATGTACGTGCTCTCTTGTCTTCCTTTGCGTACTTTCTATTCATCTGAGGAAAATATGGGTTCAACATGAAGGTCATCACAAATTCATGTATGATATTATGAGGAAGATAGAATTTTTAATAAATCCTTAACTATATAAACTCATATAATCCCCATTTATAAAACATTTTAGAATTAATGTTTCATGCATGCTTTTAATTAGGGTTGTAAACGAGCCGAACACGAGTGAGCCAGACTCAACTGCTGTTCGGTTCGTTTATATTTTGAGCTCAAAAAGTGTGTTTGTGTTTGACTCGTTTGCTTAGCGAACCGAAACACGAGTTGTTCATGACAAAGAGTTGTTTTGACAACCCTAATCATGTACCCATAAGATGTTACGGATTGGAGCAAGATTTAAAAAAATATTGCTTATATTAAAACAACATTTGAATCTAATTTAATAATTTTTATTCTATTTCTTAATTAAAGCTTTTAATTGATTAAAAATCACTGTTGCCTTGTAGTCAATTAATTTGTTTTTTAAAATACTACTCACTAGAATATTTAGAGCCAAAACAAGCCAAACATGAACGAACAAATCTTTATTCGTGTTCAGCTTGTTAACTTAGCGAACAAGCGGAACACGAGCTGCTTGCAAACAACGAGCCATTTTGACAGCCCTACTTTTAATAGAGGATTTTGAATATATATATATATATATATATATATATATATATATATATATATATATATATATATATATATATATATATATTCTAAATTTATAGCGAATTTACCGTCTCCCGTGATTACTGGCAAATTATGTTGTTGTTTTTCTAAATGCTCGCACAACCACAAAAAAATTTTATAGTTATACAAATCCTCGGGAAATATAATGTCATACTTTTGAACTATAATTTTTATTTTTATTTGAAAGGTTGGAACAATAAAATAATCAGGTTTCTTTTGTAAATCTCTTTATCAAAAGAAACAGGGTGTGTTTCGGGACAGCGATACGATGCGCATCTTAGTTTTACGTTTAGCAAAACTCTATTTTGCATGTGTTCTAAAAACCTAAAAGTTGTGTTATTTCGCCGTATCGGACTACTGCAGGTGGCTACTTAGAACACTACACTTAGATTTTTTAGAAAATAAAAAAAATTAATAGCACTTTATAGGCTTTTGAATAACATCTTCTTCTCCGATAACTTCACGACTCATTCTTCAAACAGTTCGTAACTGTCACTAAACATACTCTAAATTATCTTTCAAATTATTATTTTTAGTTCATTTTGGAAAGGTAAAATAATACTCTGTTAGACAAATGCGTAGGAAAGTCCTTACTAAAATTTGATAGGCTAATGTTTAAGTTTTTTAAGAAAATATATTATTAAATAAATTATTTTAGATACATGTCAAAATATATTCATTCAATTAGTTATTGATGGTCATTATAGAGAAAAAATGCTAAGTAATAAAGAAGTATGAACTTAAGAGAGTTTGTGTGATAGGATTTTAGTTAAGTTATGTCGAATGTGTAAAGCCGGAGCTTCTAAGAAGTATTAAATAAACAATTTTGAAAAGATAGGGAAACAATTCTCATGTTTTTCATCTTCTCATCACGAAGGAGTAGTGCTTAATCAAATGAGCAAACTAAAAGTTTGTTTGGGGCAGCTTCAGTTGCATCTATTTGAAGCTTGGGCTGTAGCTATTTGAAGAACAAGCTGTGAAGCTGGTGTAGAAGAAAATGCTTTTAAAAAAGTTTTAGTAGCTAAAAAAGATTAATTTTTATTTTAAAATTTCACATTACAACTTTACGTAGCAATAACGACACTTTAACAACTCAGATTGAAAAAAACGAACTGCTTATCACAGAAATTTCTAAAATGTAGCAAGAAAGCAGTTCCCCAAACAGAATTGTTTTGGCGTTCTAAAAGGCAAAGCAAATAGAAAATTATTCATAACATAAGAAAAAAATGTGACATTAAGTGCCCGCATAAAAAGTGGCCTTATGAGCCTCAATTGAAAACACTTTAGATTATTTTGCTTTTCAATTTCAACTATTTAGCATGAAACAATTTACCCAAATCAAATATAAAATTTGATAAAGTAAATAGTATTTTATTCTCGTACTTCATTTTTGACGTCTTAAATATTGGTAACACAACATCTCATGAGAATGATGAAATAAATAGTACTGTTTAGGGCGAGTTGCGAGCTTATTAATCATCCGTTGATAAGTTGATTAAAAATAATCTGCTGATAAGCTATGTGTGGTGGCTATTACAAAATTTTATTTTATTTGGAAAAGCTAGACTTACTGAGAAAGCTGCTACTGCACCTAAATAGGTGCGGTGTGAAGAACTTGTTTTGTGTGTTTTGAAAACGCATAAGCCGCCCAAACGCAATTTACCCAAATAAGTCGGGTGCGTTTTCAAAACGCCACTACTGCCAAATAAACTGCCCCAAACGAACCTAAAATCTAAATATTACTTTTCATGATATTAACTACCCTCTTAAAATTCTCGTAAGAGCTCCCACCTATACTAACACTTCTAAGAGCCATCTCTTTCCACATCAATGCCCTTTTCTTCATCTCATCATCCCTCATTACTTCTTCCACCCTCTCCTTGATTTGTTGTCGCGTGATAAAGGCCACATCGCTTCCTTCCAACTCTCCTTCTGCATCCTTGTTAGGCCCCATCCTCAGGCCTATCTTCCAAGTTTCACAAATATAACTTTGGTTCAAAAATTGATCAGCAAAATAAGGCCAACAAAGAAATCGAGTCCCGTTCATAACCCCTTCAAGCGTAGAATTCCACCCACAATGTGAAATAAAGCACCCAATAGAAGGATGTGCCAACACCTGTTTTTGTGGGGCCCAACCCACAGAAGTGACCGATCTTTGACCCTGCTCAAGTACTCTGACGGAAAAAGTTGACTAAAACTCGTGGTTGTAAGGTCGGGTCGCACAGCCCATAAAAATGGTCGTCCCGTTAACTCAAGCCCTTGTGCCAACTCATCTACTTGGGCTTTATCAAACATAGCAATGCTTCCAAATGCGATGTAAAGAACGGAACCTGGTGACTGGGAGTCAAGCCAATTTAGAACAATAGATGAGTTTGTTGGCTGCCAAAGGTGGCCAACTGGGTGGCGCTCAATTGGAAAGAGAGGGCCAATTGGAATGATAGATGGGAGGAGAGTTATAGCTTCAGACTCTAGATCCATAAACGAGTTGCAAATGATGAAGTCGGCGTGGTACTGTGGTGGCGCGATTGTTGAGTCGTAATGTAGGAGAAGATGTTGGATTTGTCGACAGAATTTCCGGCCATATTCAAGGCAATTGTGTCAGACACACTTCTGGCATGCCGTTTGTTAATCGAAAATTCTCATTCTTCACTTGTAATCCTTAAAAACATAAAATATTGATAAGATAGTTTACCTTCTATGTTTATAAAATTAAATAAAAATTAAAAAAATAATAATAATAATAATAGTTGTGGGCACCATCTTCATTGATCACCCCGATTTCAATCATTTTGGGAATGTTGTGCAAAATAGCTATCATGGCAGCTGAAGAGGTCCAGACAACGGCAGCCCGTAGGCCCATTTGTACGGCCAACGGCAAAGCCCATGCCATAGGTTGGTCAGCCAATATCCACTGTATGGGTCGGTCTTCGTCGGCGGCAGTCCTTATGATTGACGTGAGGCCCGGAGTGATCCCAACAGAAATTTGTTTACAAAGTAGGCCCAAATCCTTTCGTTCTTCATCAGAGGCCATCCCATCTGGGATTCCAAGGAGGTGGAGGCGGCTGGTAGTGGTAGTGGAGAAGGAAGCGTGGCCATCTTCAGGGGTGGCGGAAAGAAGCCGGCGGTGATTGTAGTCAGTGTTGACAAAGGTGACAGTGAAGCCGACATCGATGAGTTGGTGGGCAATCTCCATGAAAGGCATAATATGGCCCTGGAATGGAAAGGGAAGGAGGAGTATATGAACAGATTCCATCTTCTTCATGGGCTCTGAATCTCCCTCTGATTAGCTACTGCATATTTAAAGTAGAGTTCCACTTCCGGAGCATCTATTAGTTTCGTTAGTTTGTGTGCTAATTGGCTTAACATGACGTTGTAATGTTCAGAAAAAAAAAAAAAAAGTATTATTTTACTCTTACCATTTGTAACGGCTAGGCATGACTTGAAAATTTTAAAAGGTAAAATGAGGTTTTTTTCTCTTTCATTGTATTATATGAGAAAGTGATGCAAATGTCAAGAATTATAGATTGATTGGCGGAGGTCCCTTTTTTTCTGCCCATATGTCAATGTGGTTCATAATATTAAAATATGAAAAGAATTCATATTACACTAATTTAAAAGATAATTCTATAGAATTTAGTATATATTCTACTCTAAATTATAACACCAAAAAATAATGAATGTTGTTTGAAATAATTAAAAAACTAATTATATACAGTAATGCAATGGTTAGTATCGAGTGATAAAATTAACTTAGAGTTACATTTGGGGCAGTTGCGAACTATCCAGGATAAGCGAGTGATCCGGATAAGTTTGTGTGTACATTTGGTTTGAGCGTTTGCATAATAGGTGATTCTACGACTTTTGTGGATAAATGATTTATTACGCACGAAATGAATAAGCTGTTAAGCTATTTGGTTTTTGTGGTTTGAAAACGAACATATGCAGTTGTTGTAGAAAAATTACGATTTACTGCTCATATCTTTATTAATAAAATTTTATTAAGATATCAAAATCTTATTTCAAATTTAAAAAAAATATTTTAAAATATAAAATTTTACTTTAAAATATAAAATCTTATTTTAAAAAATTATATCTTATTTTCAAACATATTATAAATTTATTTATTTCATTTCTTTATATCGTATGTTCAACAAATTATTATCATATACACCACTCAATCATTTTCTAATTTTCAACTAGGCCAAATATATTAATGAAAAGGTTTTGATAATTTACACAATCATTTCAATGAACCATAAAAGGGACACAACAAATTAAGTGTTTCGGTCGAAGTGACCTACATCCACGGGAAAGAGCATTAAATTTTCTTATTACTTGTAATACAAAATGATTCACATGAACCTCTAGAAGAAGTCATTACATGAAGTTCTATCACCTTGCTGTTGCAAACCACAGCACATGAAATATCCTCAAGTTACAATTATTACAAATTCCATTTCTAATAAAATAAACACAACACAATTGTAGTAATGGCAAATTCAAAATTTTGCTAGCAGTGGTTGCCCCTGGGCCATCCAAGCTGATATAAAAAAAAAACTGCATTATTATCCAAGTTACAGAGGTTGCCCTTAGGCCATCCAAGCTGCTTCAAAACACCATAGATGATCCAACTCCCATATAACTTCAAAACATCACTTTGGTGCACTGTATTCACTATTATCCTTCAACACCATAAAAGATCACAGGGTGCTACTCAACAAATACAAGAACATGTTAATATGAAATTTATAAACAAAGAACAGGCAGCATTATAGAATTTTGTATGAAATTAGCCAATGCACTTGCATTCGAAAAAATGGAACAGGAAATCTGTTATTTGAATGGAAGAAATTAGCCAATGCACTTGCATTCAACAAAAGAAATAGAGAAATGGAACAGGAAGGGGAGAACTTATAACATCATTTTGTTCCTTGAATTATTTTCCCGAGAACAAGAAAAATAGCTCCAAAAGAATTACTCAAACCTTCCCTAAACAACATTTACATTTCTTATGAAATGACCAAAATTTACCCATTTTCTGTAGAAACAGAGTTAAAAGAGTTACCAAATCTTAATTCGGTAACAAATATGAGCGATGGGCATCTGACCATATATTCTTTTGCTAGATCAATTTTCGTACATACAAAGCTCGAAACAAACAATACAATATAAATACGGCATGTTCAAGAATATACGAGATGGCTCAATCAGATGGACACATTGCGAGAGAAGCTCAAAATATCTTCTTGCATATATGAGATCTCCCAAATACCTTCCAAACCATCAAAATGAGATCTCACATATATGTTTAAGTATGTTTTGAAAATCAGTAAAGCAAAGAGCAAGTGAGGAACTTCCAAGTATATCAAAATGTGAACTCAACTATATATCGTGCATTGCTTTTTAAAAAAAATTAAACATTTCTTAAAAATCAAATATTTTGGTATGTATGTAAAGCTTCCAAGCGATAAAAAGCTAACAAAATGCCTGAAAATTGGTAATAAATTGCAAAGAAACTGTTGTTAGGAAATTTCAAAGAGTACTCCACGCAAACAGGACATAAATTCCATTTCAATAAAAAAGTCCTGCATTCAACTCCTTTCTCACGCATACAGAAGATAAATTCCGGATCTCTTACAGGGTCTCTTTGGAGGAGAAAAGAACTGCGATATGCAGTTCAACTTAAAAAAAATTTCATCATCGTAACCATATTATTTTTGTGCCGCTTTGCAGATCCATAGAAAAAAAAAGAGATCCAACTGACATTTCCCGAAGCATTGCAAAGGCCGAAGAAGGAAGACGAGACATGCGAAGAAAGAGTTATACCTGTTGAGAGGAAATGCGGAAGGAGTACAAATGCCGAAGAAGGAAATGTCGAAGGAGTGAAGATGCCGAAGAATGAAGAGAAAACGCACCGGAAGGCGAAGAGGATGACCTTCGTGCGAAGCAAATGGGAAGGGCACGGGAGTCATTCGCGAACGAAAACGCGGAGGAAAAAGCCGCCCGCGGGGTTCCTGCCGAGTATTGAGTGCAGTAAAAAATATAAACTCCTTTTCAGATCAACGCCCGATAAGCGCAATCCAAACACTAAGGCGGCGTTTTTAAAAATGCCGCCGCAGTTTTAAGCTGCCCCAAACGAGCCCTTAGATATTGAATTCTTAAATTAAAAGTTTAATTATCATACAAAGCCTAATTTACTAGCTTACTTGATTAATTGTGTATAAATTAATATTGGTAATTATTTCATTAGCTAATTAATGATTAAATAATTAGGCTACATATAAATTATTTATAAATAATTTTTTATTAATCTTATCAAATAGTTTTTCTTACTTTCATAATTCTTATTTTAAAGATATAGCTTAAATGTTTTATTAATTAAAAGAATGTCACAGTGTTGATAATAGATAAAAGAAAGTGGGTACATAATTAGTACAATCTAAATTTGATGTAGGAAAGCTAGATAATATTTAGCTTTAGGAAGAACATTCTCATAATTTTATGTTGATTTAGAATTAATTATAATAAATAGTTTATTAGTCATTTATATTATAATAAAAAATATTTTTGGAATAATTTATCCTTAGTAAATTGTTTAATCAATAATAAAATAATTAAATATTTTCAAGTGTATATATTACGTCAATAATTTAAAATTTCAATCGTTTATTATTCCATATTTAATTTATTATCATACATAATGCTTAATATAAAAAAAAATCTTTGACTATTTCCTATATTAATCTGTAAATAATAATTAATGCTTTAATAAATAATTTTTAAATTAAATCTACTAATGTCTAATTGGCATAATAATATAATATGTTATACTTTAATAGACTATGTATTAAATATATAAAAGTTGTTGAGAAATTAGGGCAAAAAAATACAAATCGACACAAATCCAGAACACAAAATTTTAACGAGGTTCGACAATGAAATTTCCCCTCAACCCACGTAACTTAACTCCCTCGATTGGACATATGCTTCAGCTCCACTCACGCTAGCGAACTTCGTTGGCTCGCTCTATTCCATGCCTAGCATTTGTCCCTTATTTGATGTGTGAGCCATACCTAACAACAATTTATATATCTCCCTATTTATAACAAATTGCATTCTTAGTGCTCATAACCTTTCTAATTTTCACTCCATTCAATAGAATTGCACATTAGTTATAAAAATTTAGTGGTGCAATTAACAATTCATCTTCTCATGATTTTATTTTGGTGAAAATGTCAAGTAGCATCTCAATATGAAAATTTTCTTTGAAAACTCCAATAAAAGTTTATTTTGAAGGCTACCATAAATGACTATTATAAAATTTATTTATTATTATGATGGAGATAGAACAGTAAATATATATTTTACCTTTATAAACTCATATAATTCTAACTCATAGATCGATGTAGAGTTAATAACCTTTCAGGCTTGTAATTGCTTGTGCTTATATTAAAAGTAAGATTTTTAGAAATGAACATTATAGAAATTATATTAGAATTTGAGACCCTATTAAGCCAAATAACATTTGCAGTAGTTGTAGTGAGAGTTTCATATTCTACTTCAATAAGAAAATGCACAATTGTAGATTGCTTTTTGGCATGGCACGAGATAAGTCTGAGGTAGATTAATAATTGAGTCACTAGCTTAGTTGGAGTTTGAATAAGTATTTAAGAGTAGTGTGATGGATTGGTACAGATTCAACCTAGCCAGGAGAGCACATTGTTTGGTGAAGATAATTCCAACATGAGATGTATTTGATGCCCATTTTGGTGTTTGGAGGCCATAATCTATTCATTTGAAGACTCCCGTGGTCAAGGGAAATCACAAAACTCTCCCGAGCGCTCTTTGAGAAAATCACGGTTCAAATTGACACACCCATGCGAAGATCGGGACGTCTGGTGACACCAAAATCACTGACTTGAAACTCCTGAAATATTCATTTCTTAGTTATTTTAAGAACACATGATTTCTCGTAACTTATGGTTCAGAATAAACCTTCCTACGGACATCCGAGCGCAATATTGGGTTTTAGACTGTTCGGGCCATATACGGCCCTGGATGGTGATTTTTGCCCGATAAGGCGCCTCCCCGGTGTCCAGCCCAATGTAAGGTTGTCTTTTTTCATTCTTGGATATGCTCCGAAGGTCTAGGGATCTATAGGAGCCCTCTGCACAAGGCCTTGATGCTGTAAAAGAAAATAAATTTTCCTTTTTTTTAAGGAGTGGCACTTAGGCGCCAACCCAAGTGGCGCTTAGACGCCAAAGGTTTCCTATAAATGTCGAAATGCACCCACTTGTTGGGGCATAGGCATTCATTTTTATTGGACATTTAAATAGAAAGAGGAGTTTAAAAGGACTTGATCAAGTACTAAAGCTACTTCACTAGAAAATTTGAGTGGCTATCACTAGTATGTTTATATGTGAAAATCTCGCTAGTATATTTATGTGAAGTCTCATGAGCCCTTTTTTTTTTTCCTAATTTAAAGCTGGTATTCTGCATGATTATTTTAAGCTCATATTTTTTTTATACAAATGTTGTTTTTTTCATTCAAAATCTTAAATTTTCAGCACAATACAACTTTATTGGCACATGAACAAGTGTAGCACAAGCTTCTTTATACTTAGGGGTCGTTTGGTTTGGGTGTTGGGGCCGGCGGTAGGGATAAGTGCATCATGCTTTTATGTTATAACCCTACGGATTTACTGTCGCTCTATTTACCTCGTATTTGACGTTCCGTCGCAGCTTATTACTCCTGAGCCCCTTGATCCCATCTTCGTTCTCGCATCGTTCCCCTACCCGTGCGATCATCCTCCTGACATATTCCGTGGTCGGCTATTGCCGCAAAGGGCTGCGGTCGGCTTTTGCTGCAAGGAGGTTTATGCCTGAAAAGGTAATCGGCGGTGGATCCTTTTTTTTTTTTTTTTTTTCTTAATTTTTTTTCTGCTGCATTTCTTCCTCCTCCTTTCTGTTGATGGGTTGGATCTGCGCTGTAATGTTGGGATGAACATCTCTCCAAGTTTTCTGTAGGTTTCTGGCACTTGAGTCATTGCCGCTGATTCTATAGTTTTGATCTGGATGGGAAGAGTTATGACTGGGAAGTTTGTGATAATCGTATATTTGTTGTTTGTTCTAGATTGCTAGCGAGGTTTCATCTTTTTCTTATTTTTATTTTTTTTAATGGAGGGATTCGGCGGCACTTGTTTATGTTAACGTTATGTATTATTCTCCTCATATAGTTCTGTTGCAAACAAAAATACTAAACTTGAGCAGTTTAGTCATTTATCCAGCAACAGTTGCAAGTAAGCTGTTCTAAATAATTTTCTTTAAACAACAAGCCAGTTTATCCGGACAATCTGCAGATTATCAGATTGTCAAGATAATATACTTATAATTAATCTGCAGCTATCCCAAACAGACCCTTATACTCCACCTAAATCTCCTCTGTAATAAGAGAGCTAAACATCCTTATTCTTAACACAAGCAGAACCCAATCAAACACACTAGTGATAGCCACCCTTATTCTTTTTTAGTCAGAATTGTGCTCTCTTTTCTCTTCTCGAGTGATTTAGAACTGGGAAATTAACATACGTACCACACAAAACTTATGTGTTTACATATCTACCGCTTGAACATCTATATTTATAGCACTTTTATGCTGTAAGCTTGTACATGGAAAAGTGAATTTATTTTAAAAAGTAAAAGTAAAGATGGTAATTTAGATGTGATGTTAAAATATTTGAGTGATACATATGTAAATAAGAAAGTTTAGGCGGTAGATATGTAAAATGATCAGAATCGTGTGGTATCTATGCAAATGCCCCTTTAAAATAACAGAGACGGGGATTATAGAGACAAATGAAGGATAGGGGTTCAATGGTGGAAACTCTCTCTCTCTCTCTCTCTCTCTCTCTCTCTCTCTCTCTCTCTCTCTCACAACAGAAAAATCAATAGAAGAATATTGGATCAAGAAAGAAATATGAGGAACAATGGAATGAATCAATCTGAAAATGAAGGGCTGAAAGAAAAATTATAATATGAGGATTTTGTAGGAATCCCTGGATCTGAAAAAGATTAGAGGATTGATTGAGGATTACTTAAATGAAATTTTGATCTAGGAGGTTATGTCATCTGTCGACGTTAACCAAATGCTGCTGTGGGAGGCAACCCACAGTTATGTTTAGTGTTTTGCTTGTTTGAATTGTTATTTTTGTTAGATTGCCACATAATTAAGTCCTACCCATCCTTAAATATCATAAACAACGTTAAGAAATGAATCAAATCGAAGTTTGGAATGAATTCAGACGAAATGAAAATTTGGCCAGAATTGTGCTCTATCGCCGGACAGAGCAGTCTTCAGCGCCAGACCACGTGCTTTATTAAGCGTCGGACCGTGGCCTATTGTGCTTCAGACCGCGCCGCGACGAACGCAGTAACCAGGCATTTGGAGATGTGAATGACATGAGTATTATTGAAGATCAACCATATCAGAGTTCAAAGCTTATTCCTCTTTACTTTCCTGAAAGTTCGCAGATAATTTTGAAGAAGGTTACGAAATTGGAGAAAGATATGCAACACCTGATGAGTGCAATCAGCAATATATCAGACTTCTTTGATCACCTGGATTGGAGAATGAAGGAATACTTTGAGCATTCTGGGAAAAATGGCATAGCAGAAAGAAAACAACGCCACCTGTTCAACATAGCCCATGCCTTACTGTTTCAAGTAAATTTACCCAAAAATTTTTAGGGAGATGCATTCTTAACTGCCACCTAGCTAATTAACTGAATACCAACACTTCTTCTACAATGAAAGACTCATTTTGAAATGCTCTTTCAAACACAACCCGTATATGATCATTTGCGTGTGTTTGGGTGTCTTTCTTTTGCTTCAACACACCATCAGCGACCAACCAAATTTGATCCTAGAGCAAGTCGATGTCTTTTCTTAGAGTCTCCATACGCTCAAAAAGGCTATAGAGTCTATGACCTTTCTACTGGGAAAGTTTTTGTATCATCAGATGTTCTTTTCCATGAAAACACTTTTCCTTCTCCTTCTTTCGCATAGATAAATGTTCAATTCTGTACTTCACCACACACACTGACACGCCTTCATTTGATGAAATACCTCAAGAAGATATTTTATCTTCTCAAAACAACGAAATCCCCCTCTCAAGAGACTCCTTCACCATCACTCACTCCAAGTTTATCCTCAGAGCAACTTGTGACTCCAGAACAACAAAATCATCACCACGACTAATGAGAACAACAAAAAAGCCTAGCCATTTGTGTATCATGTTTGTATTTCTCTCCCCTCAAGATAGCCCCCAATATCGAACTCTGTGTTGGCCAAAGTCACAGGTACCTTATATTCATTAATCAACTTTTTGTCATATGTTAGATTGTCACCTAAGCATCGTGTTTTTGCCACCACTCTTTCAATTGAAAAGGAGTCGAGCACTTTTATAGAAGCTGCTCGTGATCCAAAGTGGCAGGTTGCTATGCAAAAAGATGCAGTCAACACCAATGACCGCCTGGAAAAAGACCAATTAGTTGCAAATGGTTATACAAAATCAAACTTCAGGCTGATGGGACAGTTGAACGCTATAAGTCCAGATTAGTGGCAAAATGATATAATCAAATTGAAGGGTTAGATTACCAGGAAACATTTGCCACTGTAACAAAGCTTGTAACAGTTTGCCTACTCCGCATTCAAACCAAGATGGGAATATATTCGGAAATCTTCTAAGTGTGGTTTACTGAATTGATCTAGGCTTGATATGACTCGGATTGGACTAGTTCTTATATCATTGGTTCTACCTCATCAAGCCGATCAGTTTGATTATAAGCTTGCTGAAATCAGAGCTTTGGGTGACTCTTAATTGAAATTTGAATATTTCTTGCTCAAAATAGTATCAGAGATTTGCTTCATATCCCAAAATTTGTGCTGGATGATGAAAATTTATTTAGTGGACTATCAATATTAAAGCATATCAGTCTATAGATATAATATTTTTTTATATTAAATTGCCAATTTTAAATTTAAGGGCAATGTAATAAATAATAAAACCGGATAACAATGGCTCGTCACCTCGAACCAAGACATCAACTCAAAACACAGCTCCCAGACGAAATCGTGAGTCCAAATAAGACATACTAGATAGGAAGATTGCTGTTAAAATAATTATTGCTAAGAATATTATGATGGCTATCCATATGGGATAGATGTTGGAAATGATTTAAATGGCCAAATAAATTCTAGTAGGATGAACTAACTGGTGCCAGATGATTATGAGCTGGAACGGATCCAAATGAGTCAATTTGAGCCGATTAATTTTAATTTTGAGTCGGATCGAGCCGATTTTGAGTTGAATCATATCCACATATCACAATTTGAGCTAGCTTGTTTGGATTTCGAGTTTGATAGAGCTCGATTCAATTTTGAGTAAGCTTGGCTCGAAATGAAATATTAGCCACGAGCCAACTTCAAGTCACACTAAACCTATTTGAGATGATTTTGAGCCTACCCTAGCTTTACTTCAAATCGGATCGTCAACAATCCCATGTATAAGAACACTGTGTGAAATGTAATATGTAATTTGGTGATACTTTATAATCATCCAATAGCAAATACTTGTTTTATAAAATGAGAAAGAACTCTTTATTACATGTAAAAGTAGAGTACAAAAATCACACACAAATTTCTTCTTACCAAGAACAACATAAAATCTTCTGTATGTATTGCCAAGAAAATTTCATTAAAACTTGTTATATATCTTTTTTTTTCTATATATATATAAAGAAATTTTAATGAAATTTTCGTGGCAATATTTACAGATTATATATATATTTACAGATTATATATATATATATATATATATATATATATATATATATATATATATATATATATATATATATATATGTATGTATATGTATGTATGTATGTATATGTATGTATGTATGTATTGTGTTGCAGCAGAGAACAGAGCCAAGATGAGAATGATTAGGTGTTAAACTGCAATGCTCTGTGGTGTTGAATGTTGTCCTTTAAAAGGGAATCATAATATTAAGTTAAGTGTTGCCAAGATGAGAATGATTAGGTGGATGAGTAGCTTTACACTTAGAGACAAATGCGAAATGAATATACCCGTGATAGGGTTGGTGTAGCTCCAGTGACTCTAGTGACGAACAAAATTAAAGAGTCTTGTCTTAGATGATTTGGTCATATTAAATATCGACCATCTGACGATCTGAAAAAAAGAGTAGATGATTTGACTTATGATTAAAATTATTGTACAAAAAATAATCTTAATTTATTAGAATTAAATGCAAACATGACACTAAGTAGAACGCAATGAAGAAAAAAAATTCATGTAGCCGACCCCACTTAGTGGGATTAAGGCTTTGTTGTTGTTGTTGTTGTTAAATATCATAAAACAGAGTATTTTATTTCAAGAATTATTTTTTAAAAGAAATATCTTAAATATATTTTGAATCAAAACAACAACTCGATAAATATAGAAAAGATAAGAAGGGAACATATCATTAGCTAAAATCTAAATTTATTGTAGGAAGCTTGCTAATATTTAGTTTAAAAAAGAACGCTCTCATACATATATGTCAGTTTATTAATCAATTATAGCTTTATTGAAATAAATATATTTTATTATTGTAATAATATATCCTTACAAAATTATTAATTAATTTGAAAATTGAATATTTTCAATTTTATTACATCAATAATTAGAAAATTTAGATTTTTTTATTACCTCCTGTTTACTTTATTAGACTAATTAATCATTTAAAAATGATTATGAACATTTAATTCCTTAACCATTAACTATTATATAATAATTTAATATCTACTTTACAAAACTAAAGCCACTATATCCAAAATAGCTAATGATATATGTTAATCGGATTTATACTGAATGCCATAACATTATATTATGACGAAGAAAGAATTTTTAATAAATCATTGACTATATATTAGTACTCCATTACATGAAAAAATTATATTGTGTGAAAGTGTTAGACTAGCATGAAAATACTTTTTAGAGGTTACCATAATAATTCATACTAAAGGATACTAAAATTTTTATACTAAAGTGTATAGCTAAAGGTTGTCTCATAAGTCTGATCGAACCAACTAAGAGAAAGGGAAAAGATGGCCACTGGTCAAGGCCACCAAGTAATAGGTTTAGTTGACCAGGCTTCTTAAGAACCAAGGAAACAATGTGAGATGCATAATACTGAAATCAACATGGAAGGAACGATTGGACAGAAAGGGAATGAACCTCAATATGAGGCGACCAAGCCCCCACTTACAGGTCTAAGATTTCTTGAACAAGACCAACTGAAAGGGTTAAGACACCATAAAAAACTAATTGATCAGACATAGGTGTCTGATAACTAGAATATGAAACTAGGTCTCATGCTACACAATTCAAGCTCAGGTCGGGCGACTCGATCAAATATGAAAGAATTTTATAACTTGACGTCTTGTGAGGAGTACCACTTCCACGATTTAGTGAAAGTAATAATTATATAGAGCCCCACCAGGAATTCCTTTAGGCTTGAATTTTTCTTATTTCAAATAGTGTAACATTTTCCCAGTAAAAAATGTGAGTTTTGACTCAGATAAATAGAAGTTACTGTGCAACGTGAGAGACATTTACTTTTTAATTTTAGAAATTCGAGGATTTTCTGTTTCTCATGAACTCTCCCTCGCTCTCTCCCTCTCCCTCTCTCTTTCTCTCTCTCTCTCTCACGCACACATGCACGTGCTCTCTTATTTTCCTTTGTATACTTTCTATTCATCTGAAGAAAATATGGGTTCGACATGAAGGTCACCACAAATTCATGTATTATATTATGAGGAAGATTGAATTTTTAATAAATCCTTAACCATATAAACTCATATAATCCCCATTTATAAATCATTTTAAAGTTAACCTTTCATGCATGCTTTTAATAGAGGATTTTGAATATAATATATATATATATATATATATATATATATATATATATATATATATATATATATATATATATAGCGAATTTACTTTCTCCCTTGATTACTGGCATATTATGTTGTTGTTTTTCTAAATGCTCACACAACCAAAAAAAAGATTGTATAGTTATACAAATCCTCGGGAAATACATTGACATACTTTTGAAATATAATTTTGAATTTTATTTGAAAGATTGGAACAATAAAATAATCAGGTTTCTTTTATTTGTGTAAATCTCTTTATCAAAAGAAACTAAGGGTGTACTTGGGGCCGCGATGCGGTGCTGCATCATCATTTTTCTGTGTAATCCCTGCACCGCAGTTATTCTGTTTAGAAAAACTGTATTTTGTCTGTGTTCTCAAAAACCTGAAAGTTCTGTTTTTTCACAGTACCAGACTACCTGCAGTAGCTACTAGAAAACTACGGTTAGATTTTTCAAAAAAAAATAATAAAATAAAAATAAAAATAATAAAAGAAATTAATAGTCCTCGTAACTTTTTGAATAACATCTTCTTCTCCAATAACTTCACGACTGTTTCTTCAAACAACTATAACTGTCCCAAACATACCCTAAAGTACCTTTCAAATTATTATTTTTATTAATTTTGGAAAGATAAAATAATACAGACAAATGCGTAAGAAAGCCCTTACTAAAATCTGGTAGGCTAATGTTTAAGCTTTTAAGAAAAGATATTATTAAATAAACTATTTTAGATACATGTCAAAATATATTCATTCAATTAGTTATTGATGGTCATAATAGAGAAAAAATGCTAAGTAATAAAGAAGTATGAACTTAGAGAGTTTGTGTGATAGGATTTTAGTTAAGTTATGTCGAATGTGTAAAGCCGAGCTGAGCTTCTAAGAAGTATTAAATAAACAATTTTGAAAAGATAGGGAAACAATTCTCATGTTTTTCATCTTCTCATCATGAAGGAGTAGTGCTTAATCAAATGAGCAAACTAAAAGTTTGTTTGGGGCAGCTTCGGTTGTATCTATTTGAAGCTTCTGCTGTAGCTATTTGAAGAACTAGCTGTGAAACTCGTGCAGAAGAAAATGTTTTTAAAAAAGTTTTGGTAGCTAATAAAAATTAATTTTTATTTTAAAACTTCACATTGCAACTTTCTGACAACCACCACACTTTAATACCTCAGGTTGAAAAAAAACATCTTCTCATCACAGAAATTTCTAAAATGTAGCAAGAAAGCAGTTCCCCAAACAGAATTATTGTGGCGTTCTAAAAAGCAAAACAGATAGAAAATTATTCATACCATAAGAAAAAAGGGTGACATTAGGTGCCCACATAAAAAGAGGTCTTAATGAGCTTCAATTGAAAACACTTTAGATTATTTTGCTTTTCAATTTCAACAATTTAGCATATAACAATTTAGCCAAATCAAATACAAAATTTGAAAAAGTAAATAGTATTTTAATCCCATACTTCATTTTTGACGTCTTAAATATCGGTAACACAACATCTCACCAGAAGGATGAAATAAATAGTCTGTTTGGGGCAGCTGCAGCTTATTAATAATCTGCTGATAAGTTAATTAAAAATAATATGTTGATAAGCTATGTGCGGTGGTTATTACAATTTTTTTTTTTTTTTTAGAAAAGCTAGATTGCAGCCAGAAAGCTGCCACCGTACATAAATAGGTGTGGTGTGAAAAAGCTGTTTTCTGTGTTTTGAAAACGCATGAGCCGCCAAAACGCAGTTTACCCAAATAGGTTAGGTGTGTTTTCAAAACGCCACCGCACAAAAGAAGCTGCCCCAAACGGACCCAAAATCTAAATATTACTTTTCATGATATTAACTATCCTCTTAAAATTCTCATAAGAGCTCCCACCTATACTAACACTTCTAAGAGCCATTTGTTTCCACATCAATGCCCTTTTCTTCATCTCATCATCCCTCAGCACTTCTTCCACCCTCTCGTTGATTTGCTGTCGCGTGATAAAGGCCACATCGCTTCCTTCCAATTCTCCTTCTACATCCTTGTTAGGCCCCATCCTCAGGCCTATCTTCCAAGTATCACAAATATAACTTTGGTTCAAAAATTGGTCAGTAAAATAAGGCCAACAAAGAAATCGAGTCCCGTTCATAAGCCCTTCAAGCGTAGAATTCCACCCACAATGTGAAATAAAGCACCCAATAGATGGATGTGCCAACACCTGTTGTTGTGGGGCCCAACCCACCAGAAGTGACCGATCTCTTACCCTGCTCAAGTACTCTGAGGGAAAAAGTTGACTTGGACTCGTGGTTGTAAGGTCGGGTCGCACAGCCCATAAAAATGGTCGTCCCGTTAACTCAAGCCCTTGTGCCAACTCGTCTACTTGGGCTTTATCAAACATAGCAAGGCTTCCAAATGCGATGTAAAGAACGGAACCTGGTGAGTGGGAGTCAAGCCAATTTAGAACAATAGATGAGTTTGTTGGCTGCCAAAGGTGGCCAACTGGGTGGTGCTCAATTGGAAAGAGAGGGCCAATTGGAATGATAGATGGGAGGAGAGTTATAGCTTCAGGCTCTAAATCCATAAACGTGTTGCAAATGATGAAGTCGGCGTGTTCTGTGATAGCGCGATTGTTAGTCATAATGGAGGAGAAGATGTTGGATTTGTCGAGAGAATTTCCGGCCATATTCCAAGGCAATTGTGTCAGAAGCAGTTCTGGCATGCCGGTTGTTAATCGAAAAATCTCATTCTTCACTTGTAATCCTTAAAAACATAAAACATAGGTAAGATAGTTTAACTTATATGTTTATAAAATTAAATAAAAATTTTAAAAAAATAATAATAGTTGTGGGCACCATCTTCATTGATCACCCCAATTTCAATCATTTTGGGAATGTTGAGCAAAATAGCTATCATGGCAGCTGAAGCGGTCCAGACAACGGCAACCCGTAGGCCCATTTGTACGGCCAACGGCAAAGCCCATGCCATAGGTTGGTCAGCCAATATCCACTGTATGGGTCGGCCTTCGTCGGCGGCAGCCCTTATGATGGACGTGAAGCCCGGACCCATCCCAACAGGAATTAGTTTAGTAACTAGGCCCAAATCCTTTCGGTCTTCATCAGAGGCCATCCCATCTGGGATTCCAAGGAGGTGGAGGCGGTTGGTAGTGGTAGTGGAGAAGGAAGCGTGGCCATCTTCGGGGGTGGCGGAAAGAAGCCGGCGGTGATTGTAGTCAGTGTTGACAAAGGTGACAGTGAAGCCGACATCGATGAGTTGGTGGGCAATCTCCATGGAAGGCATTATATGGCCCTGGAATGGAAAGGGAAGGAGGAGGATATGAACAGATTCCATCTTCTTCATTTGCTCTGAATCTCCCTCTGATCAGCCTCTGCATATTTAAAGTAGAGTTTCACCTCCAGAGCATCTATTAGTTTAGTTAGTTTGTGTGCCAATTGGTTTAATTTGTTCGATAATCTCACCATCATAAACAATTAACGACAAACACCAACTTTTTACAGCAAAACAACCCACAACATCATGAAGTTGTAATGTTCAGAAAAAATAAAAATAAAAAACTATTATTTTACTCTACCATTTGTAACGGCTAGGCATGACTTTAAAATTTAAAAAGGTAAAATGAGGTTTTTTTCTCCTTCATTGTATTATATGAGAAAGTCATGCAAATGTCAAGAATTATAGAGTGATTGGCGAAAGTCCCTTTTTTTCTGCCCATATGTCAATGTGTTTCATAATTTTAAAATATGAAAAGAATTCATATTACACTAATTTTAAATATAATTCTATATAATTTAGTATATATTCCACTCTAAATTTTAACTCCAAAAAATTATGAATGTTGTTTGAAATAATTAAAAAAGTAATTATATACAGTAATGCAATGGTTAGTATCGACTGATAAAATTAACTTAGGGTCTGTTTAGGCAATGTAGCATTATCCAGAACTTATCCAGAATAAGCAAATGATCCGGATAAGTTCGTTTGTCTGTTTAGTTTGAGCGTTTACAGAATAATGATTCTGAATTGTTTGTGTATAAATGACTATTACGCCCCTGAAATGAATAAGGTGTTAAGCTGCTTGGGTTTTTACGGTTTGAAAACAGCTTATATGAAGCTGTTTATAGAAAAATTACAATTTCTGCTCCTCTTTATTAATAAAATTTTATTAAGATATCAAAATCTTATTTCAAATTTAAAAAAAATATTTTAAAATATAAAATTTTACTTTGAAATATAAAATCTTATTTTAAAAAATTATATCTTATTTTCAAACATATTATAAATTTATTTATTTCATTTCTTTATATCGTATGTTCAACAAATTATTATCATATACACCACTCAACCATTTTCTAATTTAAAACTAGGCCAAATATATTAATGAAAAGCTTTTGATAATTTACTCAATCATTTCAATGAACCATAAAAGGGACACAACAAATTACGTGTTTCGGTTGAAGTGACCTACATCCACGGGTAAAGAGCATTAAATTTTCTTATTACTGTAATACAAAATAATTTACATGAACCTCTAGAAGAGGCTATTACATGAAGTTCTAACACCTTGCAGTTGCAAACCACAGCACATGAAATACCCTCAAGTTACAATTATTACAAATTCCATTTCTAATAAAATAAAAACTGCACAATTACAGTAATTGCAAATTCAGAATTTTGCTAGCAGCGGTTGCCCGTGGGCCATCCAAGCTGATATAAAGAAAAACTGCACTATTATCCAAGTTACAGCGGTTGCCCTTAGGCCATCCAAGCTGCTTCAAAACACCATAGAAGATCCAACTCCCATATAACTTCAAAACATCACTTTGGTGCACTGTATGCACTATTATCCTTCAACACCATAAAAGATCACAGGGCGCTACTCAACAAATACAAGAACATGTTAATATGAAATTTATAAACAAAGAACAGGCAGCATTATAGAATTTTGTATGAAATTAGCCAATGCACTTGCATTCAGGAAAAATGGAACAGGAAATCTGTTATTTGAATGGAAGAAATTAGCCAATGCACTTGCATTCAACAAAAGAAATAGAGAAATGGAACAGGAAGGGGAGAACTTATAACATCATTTTGTTCCTTGAATTATTTTCCCGAGAACAGGAAAAATAACTCCAAAAGAATTACTCAAACCTTCCCTAAACAACGTTTACATTTCTTATGAAATGACCAAAATTTACCCATTTTCTGTAGAAACAGAGTTAAAAGAGTTACCAAATCTTAATTCAGTAACAGATATGAGCAGTGGGCATCTGACCATATATTCTTTTGCTAAATCAATTTTCTGTCATACAAAAGCCTTCCATTCAATTTGTCATGCCCAAAAAATAACCATTCAATTTGTCATTCCATCTATAACGCCTAACAACATTCACATAACTGTCAAACATAAGTTTTACATTTACAGTATAATGAAAGGATGTATCAAGATCACACTCAAAGCCTGAAACAAACAATACAATGTAAATACAGCATGTTCAAGAATATACAGATGGCTCAATCAGATGGACAAATTGCAGAGAAGCTCAAAATACCTTCTTGCATATATGAGATCTCCCAAATACCTCCCAAACCATCAAAATGAGATCTCACATATATGTTTAAGTATGTTTTGAAAATCAGTAAAGCAAAGAGCAAGTGAGGGACTTCCAAGTATATCAAAATGTGAACTCAACTATATATCGTGCATTGCTTTTAAAAAAAAAAATTAAACATTTCTTAAAAATCAAATATTTTGGTATGTACGTAAAGCTTCCAAGCGATAAAAAGCTAAAAATATGCCTGAAAATTGGTAATAAATTGCAAAGAAACTGCTGTTAGAAAATTTCAAAGAGTACTCCACGCAAACAGGACATAAATTCCATTTCAATAAAAAAGTCCTGCATTCAACTCCTTTCTCACGCAAACAGGAGAAAAATTCCAGATCTCTTACAGGGTCTCTTTGGAGGAGAAAAGAACTGCGATATGCAGTTCAACTTAAAAAATAAATAAATTTCATCATCGTAACCATATTATTTTTATGCCGCTTTGCAGATCCATAGAAAAAAAAAGAGATCCAACCGACATTTCCCGAAGGATTGCAAAGGCCGAAGAAGGAAGACGAGACATGCGAAGGAAGAGTTATACCTGTTGAGAGGAAATGCGGAAGGAGTACAAATGCCGAAGAAGGAAATGTCGAAGGAGTGAAGATGCCGAAGAATGAAGAGAAAACGCACCGGAAGGCGGAGAGGATGACCTTCGTGCGAAGCGAATGGGAGGGGCACGGGAGTCATTCGCGAACGAAAACGCCGAGGGAAAAGCCGCTCGCGGGGGTCCTGCCGAGTATTGCGTGTAGTATAAAATATAAACTCCGATTCAGATCAGCGCCCGATAAGCGCAATCCAAACACTACGGCGGCGTTTTCAAAAACGCCGCCGTAGTTTTAAGCTGCCCCAAACGAACCCTTAGATATTGAATTGTTAAATTAAAAGTTTAACTATCATACAAAGCCTAATTTACTAGCTTACTTGATTAATTGTGTATAAATTAATATTGGTAATTATTTCATTAGCTAATTAATGATTAAATAATTAGGTTACATATAAATTATTTATAAATAATTTTTTATTAATCTTATCAAATAGTTTTTCTTACTTTCATAATTCTTATTTTAAAGATATAGCTTAAATGTTTTATTAATTAAAAGAATGTCACAGTGTTGATAATAGATAAAAGAAAGTGGGTACATAATTAGTACAATCTAAATTTGATGTAGGAAAGCTAGATAATATTTAGCTTTAGGAAGAACATTCTCATAATTTTATGTTGATTTAGAATTAATTATAATAAATAGTTTATTAGTCATTTATATTATAATAAAAAATATTTTTGGAATAATTTATCCTTAGTAAATTGTTTAATCAATAATAAAATAATTAAATATTTTCAAGTGTATATATTACGTCAATAATTTAAAATTTCAATCGTTTATTATTCCATATTTAATTTATTATCATACATAATGCTTAATATAAAAAAAATCTTTGACTATTTCCTATATTAATCTGTAAATAATAATTAATGCTTTAATAAATAATTTTTAAATTAAATCTACTAATGTCTAATTGGCATAATAATATAATATGTTATACTTTAATAGACTATGTATTAAATATATAAAAGTTGTTGAGAAATTAGGGCAAAAAAATACAAATCGACACAAATCCAGAACACAAAATTTTAACGAGGTTCGACAATGAAATTTCCCCTCAACCCACGTAACTTAACTCCCTCGATTGGACATATGCTTCCGCTCCACTCCGCTAGCGAACTTCGTTGGCTCGCTCTATTCCGCCCTAGCATTTGTCCCTTATTTGATGTGTGAGCCATACCTAACAACAATTTATATATCTCCCTATTTATAACAAATTGCATTCTTAGTGCTCATAACCTTTCTAATTTTCACTCCATTCAATAGAATTGCACATTAGTTATAAAAATTTAGTGGTGCAATTAACAATTCATCTTCTCATGATTTTATTTTGGTGAAAATGTCAAGTAGCATCTCAATATGAAAATTTTCTTTGAAAACTCCAATAAAAGTTTATTTTGAAGGCTACCATAAATGACTATTATAAAATTTATTTATTATTATGATGGAGATAGAACAGTAAATATATATTTTACCTTTATAAACTCATATAATTCTAACTCATAGATCGATGTAGAGTTAATAACCTTTCAGGCTTGTAATTGCTTGTGCTTATATTAAAAGTAAGATTTTTAGAAATGAACATTATAGAAATTATATTAGAATTTGAGACCCTATTAAGCCAAATAACATTTGCAGTAGTTGTAGTGAGAGTTTCATATTCTACTTCAATAAGAAAATGCACAATTGTAGATTGCTTTTTGGCATGGCACGAGATAAGTCTGAGGTAGATTAATAATTGAGTCACTAGCTTAGTTGGAGTTTGAATAAGTATTTAAGAGTAGTGTGATGGATTGGTACAGATTCAACCTAGCCAGGAGAGCACATTGTTTGGTGAAGATAATTCCAACATGAGATGTATTTGATGCCCATTTTGGTGTTTGGAGGCCATAATCTATTCATTTGAAGACTCCCGTGGTCAAGGGAAATCACAAAACTCTCCCGAGCGCTCTTTGAGAAAATCACGGTTCAAATTGACACACCCATGCAAAGATCGGGACGTCTGGTGACACCAAAATCACTGACTTGAAACTCCTGAAATATTCATTTCTTAGTTACTTTAAGAACACATGATTTCTCGTAACTTATGGTTCAGTATAAACCTTCCTACGGACATCCGAGCGCAATATTGGGTTTTAGACTGTTCGGGCCATATACGGCCCTGGATGGTGATTTTTGCTCGATAAGGCGCCTCCCCGGTGTCCAGTCCAATGTAAGGTTGTCTTTTTTCATTCTTGGATATGCTCCGAAGGTCTAGGGATCTATAGGAGCCCTCTGCACAAGGCCTTGATGCTGTAAAAGAAAATAAATTTTCCTTTTTTTAAGGAGTGGCACTTAGGCGCCAACCCAAGTGGCGCTTAGACGCCAAAGGTTTCCTATAAATGTCGAAATGCACCCACTTGTTGGGGCATAGGCATTCATTTTTATTGGACATTTAAATAGAAAGAGGAGTTTAAAAGGACTTGATCAAGTACTAAAGCTACTTCACTAGAAAATTTGAGTGGCTATCACTAGTATGTTTATATGTGAAGATCTCGCTAGAATATTTATGTGAAGTCTCAAGAGACCTTTTTTTTATTCCTAATTTAAAGCGGGTATTCTGCATGAGTATTTTAAGCTCATATATTTTTTTTTATACAAATGTTATTTTTTTCATTCAAAATCTTAAATTTTCAGCACAATACAAGTTTGTTGGCACATGAACAAGTGTAGCACAAGCTTCTTTATACTTAGGGGTCGTCTGGTTAGGGTGTTGGGGCCGGCCGTAGGGATAAGTGCATCATGCTTTTATGTTATAACCCTACGGATTTACTGTCGCTCCATTTACCTCGTATTCGATGTTCCGTCGCAGCTTATTACTCCTGAGCCCCTTGATCCCATCTTCGTTCTCGCATCGTTCCCCTAGCCGTGCGATCAACCTCCCGACATATTCCGTGGTCGGCTATTGCCGCAAAGGGCTGCAGTCGGCTTTTGCCTCAAGGAGGTTTATGCCTGAAAAGGTAATCGGCGGTGGATCCTTTTTTTTTTTTTTTTCTTAATTTTTTTTCTGCTGCATTTCTTCCTCCTCCTTTCTGTTGATGGGTTGGATCTGCGCTGTAATGTTGGGATGAACATCTCTCCAAGTTTTCTGTAGGTTTCTGACACTTGAGTCATTGCCGCTGATTCTATAGTTTTGATCTGGATGGGAAGAGTTATGACTGGGAAGTTTGTGATAATCGTATATTTGTTGTTTGTTCTAGATTGCTAGCGAGGTTTCATCTTTTTTTTAATTTTTTTTTTTTTAATGGAGGGATTTGGCGGCACTTGTTTATGTTAACGTTATGTATTATTCTCCTCATATAGTTCTGTTGCAAACAAAAATATTAAACTTGAGCAATTTAGTCATTGATCCGAAACATTGATCATAAGAAGTCGTTCGAATAATTTTCCTTAAACAACAATGCAGCTTTATCCGGACAATCTGCAGATTATCGTATCGTCAAGATAACGTACTTATAATTAATCTGCAGCTATCCTAAACAGACCCTTATACTTAACAAAAGCAGAACCCAATCAAACACACTAGTGATAGCCACCCTTATTCTTTTTTAGGCAGAATTATGCTCTCTTTTCTCTTCTCGAGTGATTTAAAACTGGGAAATTAACATACGTACCACACAAAACTTATGTGTTTATGTATCTACCGCTTGAACATTTATATTTATAGCACTTTTATGCTGTAAGCTTGTACAGGAAAAAGTGAATTTATTTTAAAAAGTAAAAGTAAAGATGGTAATTTAGATGTGATGTTAAAATATTTGAGTGATATATATGTAAATAAGCAAGTTTAGGTGGTAGATATGTAAAATGATCAGAATCGTGTGGTATCTATGCAAATGCCCCTTTAAAATAACAGAGACGGGGAATAGAGAAATGACTCTCTCTCTCTCTCTCTCTCTCTCTCTCTCGCAACTCTCTCTCTCTACAGAAAATTCTCTCTCTCTCTCTACAGAAGGATAGGGGTTCAATGGTGGAAACTCTCTCTCTCTCTCTCTCTCTCTCTCTCTCTCTACAGAAAATTATTACATCTGAACTACATGGATGCATTCAAACACTACTCTCACCCATTCAAATAAAAGTCAACTTCTAATCCTAAGTTTTCTTTACTATGTTTATAAAAATCTTATGATTGATTAAATTTAATTAACAAATACAACTTGAATTATTAAAAAAACAAAATTATTTAATTTATGTTAAGGATTGCAAAATCAATCTCATGCATGATATCCGGAAGTATTTAAATGCAGAATCAATCATATATACAATACTCAGATGAAATTAAGCAATTAGTGTATAATTATGAGTTTACTATTAATTACTAACGTAATTATACAAAAGTAATCAATATCACTAATTGCCTTAATATGGTGTAAAAAGCCTTAATTGCATAGGCATAATTTTTGTTCTTTTTTTTTCCTATTCTAAACCATAAACTTCTTGTATAAGTATCAATATTCTTATACCTTTCCCACGCTGAAACCCCCGTCTATCTTCTCTCTAAGCTGAAGCACATGACAGACAAAACTCAAAATTTAGCCAAGCCTGGATCTAGCAAATTCGATAATCCGAATGACCCCCTTTTATCTTCACTACTCAGATCAACTCGGTCTCGTGCTCATTACGCAGCCGTTGAATGGAGAAAACTACAATACCTGGAGTCGTGTTTGATGGCTCCCACCATTAAAAACAAAGAAGATTTCGTTAACGACAACGTCAAGGAACCACCAGAGACGTCCACCACAGAACTTCAACAATGGAGGTGTTGCAACAACCTTGTCAAGGCATGCTTGTTTAATTTAATTGCAGAAAACATTGGAGCAAGTATAATATACAATGATAGTGTCCGTGAAATCTGGCTTGACTTGAAGGAATGTGTACCAACAGCGTTCATATTTTCCATGTCGAAGAAGCCATCCACGTGTCCAAGCAGGCGATATGACAGTTGTAGCTTATTACACCAAGCTTAAAGACCTATGGGATGAATGTGACACCCTCTATAATATTCCTAAATGCACGTGTGGTGCCATAAAGGAAGTGATGCAGTTTCAACAAAACCAAAAAACATGAAATTCCTCATGGGGCTTAATGAAACATACGCTGGTATAAGAGAGCAAATTTTGCTCATGGATCATCTTCCTAATGTCAGCAAGACACATTCTCTCACGTTCCAAGAGGAAAAGCATTGTGGGAGAACAAAGGAAGTGTGTCGCAGCCGAAAGCTTCGGCTTTTGCCGTGAAGGATAATGCACGGAAATCATATAGGGTTTTTTATTCACTGAAAAATTTGATAGCTTTTTAATGCCTATTTCATACCTACTTTTGATAATATTGCATTTTAAAGAAGTGTATTTTTCATGATTTCATGCAGGTACGATAATTTCAGACATTTGGAGCAAAAGGAAGCAAAAAAAAGTGAATTAGGAGAAAATTAAGGCAAATTTGACATTTTAACCTTGAGCGCCGGACAGCGCCCTCACCAGCACCGGATCGTGCCCAAACCAGAGAGTTTGGATGGAAAATGTCGTCGGAGACAGCCCTATCCAGCGCCGAACCACACCCTATTGCGAATTCAATCAGATTCAATATATTTGGCCGGATTTTAGAGGGATGCTCCAGGAAATGTTGGGGAAAGTCGGTTCTACCCGAATTTAAACCACTTTGGAGCAAAAAGTAGAGACTTTCTTCAGTTTTTCTCAGAGTCTCTTCCGTGTTTTTCAGAGTCTTTTCATTGTTCTTGAGTGGAGAGTCTATTAGAGAGAGTTCAGGGTTTAGTGTTTAGTGTGTGTTCTCTACAAAGGAGTGTAGGAGGGCAGGAAAAGTGAGAGATGTCTTCTTCTTTACTCATCTAAAGAGAGAATTGTGTGTTGTTGTAGAGAAAGAAGAGGAGTCAAAGGAATTTCAAGATATTCGCTTGGGGAAGAAGTTGAGATAAGTAGTATTTATATTTCTTTATTTGTATGACGTTGCTTTTATATATAAAATCCATCTTTCGTCATATTTTCCTCATGAGTCTTGAGTAGATTTCTTTATCTTCCTCTTTTTCATGTGATGTGTTGATGTCGTGATATGAAAATGATGTGTCGATTTAATATGGAGAATTTGTGATGACATTTTCACTTCGTAATTCATTTATTTTTTATCATGGCCAATTGAGTTATTAAAACTTGTTGTGAGACATACGTTCTGAAAGGACTATGAGTTCAACAACAAAAGTGAATGTCACATTCAATGTTTGTGAATGAGTGATGTAGTCAATGAGGGTTGAATGCAAATAAATAAAGAAATATATTTTGATGGGCGTAGAATTGAAGATTTTAGAGTGACAGACTAAAATTCTCAATTTGGTCCTAGGGTTTGAAAACTAAAGCGAGAGTTAACCTTCACGCGAAAGGAAGTACCAGCTTCGTAGTGACAACCGGTATCCTCCCAGCCTAACCACAGATTTGGGGACTAAACCTAGGATTAGCCAATGTTCTTTATAGTGCTCGGAAGAGGGTAAAGAATAGGAATGCTCCTATTTGACACAATACACTTGCATCACTGACCTATGTCACTAAATCATCACATTAAAATTGTAAAGGAGGAGGATTCTTTCTTGCATTTGAACTTGTGTTATAAAATTTAGTTTTGAGTTTGTTAATTATGTTAGAGGAGTAGAACGTATTTTAGTAGAATTAGTAACTACAACTATATGAACATCCTTATATTATTAATAATTGTTGCAATTGTGTTGTGATTCGAGCAGTGATTTTTGTGCTCCATTATAGAGTTTGCAAACCTCCTCGTGGGATCGATAATCAGGACTCCACTAGAGCCTTGTATTACTTCGAGCAATATATATACTTGCGTTTTGAATGTGTGACTCACTAGAAATCTAAATCAATATGTATATCTAAGATTATACATTTTGGCATTTAAAAATGTAGCACCAACTTTTTAGTGTCGTTGACGGGGATGTAACAATGAAAAGTAAATTCAGTCATACTCGAAAACTTATATTCGAATTACAAGTCATAATTGTGTGTGCTTGCTTATTGCTAGTGTGCTTATTGTGGTTGTGCATGCTTAGATTTGAATTTTATAGTATTATTTTATAGTGTGTTTAGTTATTGTGTGTTTATTATTAAAAAAAAATCTAAAATACCAAAAATATTTTTGATATCCGTCATATTAGTTAAATCTTTAAGTTTGTATGCATAGTTCGGGAGCTGCGGACCTTGAATCTTATGAATCGGATTTAGAGAGAACTTTTGGGAAGATGATGAATCGAAAAGTCTCCATGAATTTAAAGTAAAAATGGCAGATCGATGATATAATGATATTCAGATTTGGATTATAATTCTAGAAGCTTTGAAAGAGTACACCCCAAGAGAGTAATGAGTTATCAATAAGATATGCTTACTATATTTCGTTCTCAGGTTGTTAATATTGAGAGGAAGTTAGATCAATACATAAAGAGTTATCCTCAACGTCCCCCAGTTATTAAGAAAAATTCATTTGGACAATTGATTGAGCCTAACTATTTTGAAACTGGACCTGAGATGCACAATCCTTATTCTGATTATTATAATCTAGGTTGGGAAGATTATTCAAACTTTAACTGGAATACTAATTTTTAAAGAGAAAACTAATTTTGGGAAGATAATCAATTTAATCAGAAATGTAATAATCAGGGCAATTTTAATGTTAAACTCTCTTTTCCTCATGATTTTAACTTTAACCCACATAATGAGAAGGAGTCGATGTTAGAAGAGTATGTGATTCAATTGAAGAGTCAGTTGGAAAGTCAAAAGAATGAACTAGAATGTCAAGTGGCCGCAATTAAAAATATAGAAAACTATATGGAGCAGATTATTAATGCAATTAACAGTTATCCTCCAGAGAGTTTACCTAGGGACCCTGAGATAAACCCTCAACAGATGAGTGATGAGCAATTTAAAGTTATTGAATTCGAGGATATGATTCAAATAAATGATGAGTCAAGATAAGAAGAAAAGGATATTGAAAGACCAATAGAAAAAATTCCTAACGAATTAGAAAGATATATAGAAAGACCACCTCAACTCTTTACTCTATACCAAGGGGAAGAATTAGAAGATAACTTGAATTATAAGAGTAATCTAGAAAAATTTGATCCAAAATCTTAATTATGTAGAGAGAATCTGATCCAAAATTTGGGAGATCTTGAAGTATCATATAAAGATCCATTTCTTATAAATTTCAAGGATGATATTAATATGCAAATTCAGAAAATCAATAGAAGAATATTGGATCAATAAAGAAATATGAGAAACAATGGTATGAATCAATCTAAAAAGGGAGGGGACTGAAAGAAAAATTATAATATGAGGATTTTGTAGGAATCCCTGGATCTGAAAAAAATTAGATGATTGATCGAGGATTACTTAAATGGAATTTTGATCCAGGAGGTTATGTCATCTGTCGACGTTAAACCAAGCGCTTTGTGGGAGGCAACCCACAGTTTTGTTTAGTGTTTTGCTTGTTTGAATTGCTATTTTTGTTAGATTGCCACATAATTAAGTCCTACCCATCCTTAAATATCATAAACAACGTTAAGAAATGAATTGAATCGAAGTTTGGAATGAATTCAGACGAAATGAAAATTTGGCCAGAATTGTGCTCTAGGGCCAGACAGAGCAGTCTTCAGCCCCAAACCACGTGCTTTATCAAGCGTCGGACCACGGCCTATTGTGCTTCAGACCGCGCCGCGACGAACGCAATAACCAGGCATTTGGAGATGTGAATGATATGAGTATTATTGAAGATCAACCATATCAGAGTTCAAAGCCTATTTCTCTTTACTTTCTTGAAAGTTCGCAAATAATTCTGAAGAAGATTACGAAATTGGAGAAAGATATGCAACACCTGATGAGTGCAATCAGCAATATATCAGACTTCTTTGATCACCTGGATTGGAGAATGAAGGAATACTTTGAGCATTCTGGGAAAAATGGCATAGCAGAAAGAAAACAACGCCACGTGTTCAACATAGCCCATGCCATATTGTTTCATGTAAATTTACCCAAAAATTTTTAGAGAGATGCATTCTTAACTGCCACCTAGCTAATTAACTGAATACCAAACCTCTTCTACAATGAAAGACTCATTTTGAAATGCTCTTTCAAACACAACCCGTATATGATCATTTGCGTGTGTTTGGGTGTTTTTGTTTTGCTTCAACACACCATCAACGACCAACCAAATTTGATCCTAGAGCCAGTCGATGTCTTTTCTTAGAGTCTCCATACGCTCAAAAAGGCTATAGAGTCTATGACCTTTCTACTGGGAAAGTTTTTGTATCACGAGATGTTTTTTTCTATGAAAACACTTTTCCTTCTCCTTCTTTCGCACAGATAAATTTTCAATTCTGCACTTCACCACACACACTGACACGCCTTCATTTGATGAAGTGCCTCAAGAAGATATTTTATCTTCTCAAAACAACGAAATCCCCCTCTCAAGAGACTCCTTCACCATCACTCACTCCAAATTTATCCTCAGAGCAACTTGTGACTCCAGAACAACAAAATCATCACCACGACTAATGAGAACAACAAAAAAGCCTATCCATTTGTGTATCATGTTTGTATTTCTCTCCCTCAAGATAGCCCCCAACATCGAACTCTCGTGTTGGCCAAAGTCACGAGTACCTTATATTCATTAATCAACTTCTTGTCATATGTTAGATTGTCACCTAAGCATCGTGTTTTTACCACCACTCTTTCAATTGAAAAGGAGTCGAACACTTTTGTAGAAGCTACTCGTGATCCAAAGTGGCAGGTTACTATGCAAGAAGATGCAGTCAACACCAATGACCACACTGGAAAAGGACCAATTAGTTGCAAATGATTATACAAAATCAAACTTCATGTTGATGGGACAGATGAACGCTATAAGTCCAGATTAGTGGCAAAATGATATAATCCAATTGAAGGGTTAGATTACCAGAAAACATTTGCCACTGTAGCAAAGCTTGTAAAAGTTTGCCTACTCCGCATTCAAGCCAAGATGGGAATATATTCGAAAATCTTCTAAGTGTGGTTTACTGAATTGATCTAGGCTTGATATGACTCGGATTGGACTAGCTCTTATATCATTGGGTCTACCTCATCAAGCCGATCAGTTTGATTATAAGCTTGCTGAAATCAGAGCTTTGGACGACTCTTAATTGAAATTTGAATATTTCTTGCTCAAAATAGTATCAGAGATTTGCTTCATATCCCAAAATTTAGTCTTTGGATGATTGAAAATTTATTTAGTGGCTTATCAATATTAAAGCATATCAGTCTATAGATATAATATTTTTTTTATATTAATTTGCCAATTTTAAATTTAAGGGCAATGTAATAAATAATAAAACCGGATAATAATGACTCGTCACCTCGAACCAAGACATCAACTCAAAACACAGCTCCCAGACGAAATCGTGAGTCCAAATAAGACATACTAGATAGGAAGATTGCTGTTAAAATAATTATTGCTAAGAATATTATGATGGCTATCCATATGGGATAGATGTTGGAAATGATTTAAATGGCCAAATAAATTCTAGTAGGATGAACTAAGTGGTGCCAGATGATTATGAGCTGGAACGGATCCAAATGAATCAATTTGAGCCGATTAATTTTAATTTTGAGTCGGATCGAGCCGATTTTGAGTTGAATCATATCCAAATATCACAATTTGAGCTAGCTTGTTTGGATTTCGAGTTTGATAGAGCTCGATTCAATTTTGAGTAAGCTTGGCTCGAAATCAAATATTAGCCACGAGCCAACTTCAAGTCACACTAAACCTATTTGAGATGATTTCGAGCCTACCCTAGCTTTACTTCAAATCGGATCGTTAACAATCCCATGTACAAAACCACTGTGTGAAATGTAATATGTAATTTGGTGATACTTTATAATCATCCAATAGCAAATACTTGTTTTATAAAATGAGAAAGAACTCTTTATTACATGTAAAAGTAGAGTACAAAAATCACACACAAATTTCTTCTTACCAAGAACAACATAAAATCTTCTGTAAATATTGCCACGAAAATTCCATTAAAACTTGTGTGTGTGTGTGTGTGTAGAGAGAGAGAGAGAGAGAGAGAGAGAGAACTGAGCCAAGATGAGAATGATTAGGTGTTAACCTGCAATGCTCTATGTTGGCCTTTAAAAGAGAAGTATAATATTAAGTGTTGCCAAGATGAGAATGATTAGGTGGATGCGTGGCTTTACAGTTAGAGACAAAATGCGAAATGAATAAATCCGTGATAGGGTTGGTGTAACTACACTGACTCTAGTGACGCACAAAATTAGAGAGAGTCGCCTTAGATGATTTGATCACATTAAATATCGACCATCTGATGATCTGATTAGGAGAGTAAATGTGTTTGATTCGACTTATGATTAAGATCATTGTATAAAAAATGATCTTAATTTAGTAGAATTAAATGAAAATATGACATTAAATAGGACGCAATGGAGAAAAACAATCATGTAGCCGACCCCACTTAGTGGTATTAAGGCTTTGTTGTTGTTGTTATTGTTGGTGTTGAATATCATCAAAAAGAGTAGATGATTCGACTTATGATTAAAATTATTGTACAAAAAATAATCTTAATTTATTAGAATTAAATGCAAACATGACACTAAGTAGAACGCAATGAAGAAAAAAAATTCATGTAGCCGACCCCACTTAGTGGGATTAAGGCTTTGTTGTTGTTGTTGTTGTTAAATATCATAAAACAGAGTATTTTATTTCAAGAATTATTTTTTTAAAAGGAATATCTTAAGTATCTTTTGAATCAAAACAACTACTCGTTAAATATAGAAAAGATAAGAAGGGAACATATCATTAGCTAAACTCTAAATTTATTGTAGGAAGCTTGCTAATATTTAGTTTAAAAAAGAACGCTCTCATACATATATGTCAGTTTATTAATCAATTATAGTTTTATTGAAATAAATATATTTTATTATTGTAATAATACATCCTTACAAAATTATTAATTAATCTGAAAATTGAATATTTTCAATTTTATTACATCAATAATTAGAAAATTTAGACTTTTTATTACTTCCTGTTTACTTTATTAGACTAATTAATCCTTCAAAAATGATTATGAATATTTAATTCCTTAACCATTAACTATTATATAATAATTTAATATCTATTTTACAAAACTAAAGCCACTATATCCAAATTAGCTAATGATATATGTTAATAGGATTTATACTGAATGCCATAACATTATATTATGAAGAAGAAAGAATTTTTAATAAATCATTGACTATATAATAGTACTCCATTACTTATAAAAGTTATATTGTGTGAAAGTGTTGAATAGCATGATAATATTTTTTAGAAGTTACCAAAATAATTCAAACTAAAGGCTACTTAAAATTTTATACTAAAGTGTGTAGCAAAAGGTTGTCTAAAAAAAGTCCGATCGGACCAACTAAGACAAGGAAAAAGATGGCCACTGGCCAAGGCCACCGAACAATAGGTTTAGTTGACCAGACTCCCTTAAGAACGAAGGAAATAATGTGAGATACATACCCCTGAAATCAACATGAAAGGAACGATTGGACAAAAGGTGAATGAACCTTAATATGAGGCGACCAAGCCCCCACTTAAAGTCTACGATTTCTTGAACAAGACCAATCGACAGGTTAAGACACCCTAAAAAACTAGTTGATCAGACATAGGTGCCTGATAAGAAAAATATGAAACTAGGTCTCATGCTACGCAATTCAAGCTTAGGTCGGGCGGCTCGATCAAATATGGAAGAATTTTATAACCTGACGTCTTGTGAGGAATACAAGTCTTCTACGATTTAGTGGAAGTAATAATTGTATAAGCCCCACCAGGAAATCCTTTAAATTTGAAATTTTTTTATTTCAAATAGTGTAACATTTTTCCTGTAGAAAATATGAGGTTTGACTCATATGAATAGAAGTTACTGTACAACATGAGAGACATTTACTTTTTAATTTTATTAAGGAATCTTAATAGAAATTCGATGATTTTCTGTTTCTCATGAACTCTCCCTCTTCCCCTCTCTCCTCTCTCTCTCTTACACACACATGCACGTGCTCTCTTGTTTTCCTTTGCGTACCGTTATTCATCTGAAGAAAATATGGGTTCAACATGAAGGTCACCACAAATTCATGTATTATATTATGAGGAAGATTGAATTTTTAATAAATCATTAACTATATAAACTCATATAATCCCCATTTATAAATCATTTTAGAATTAACGTTTCATGCATGCTTTTAATAGAAGATTTTGAATATAATATATATATATATTCACCAATTTTAATGATATTATTAAAGATGGGGTTTTTTATTTTACCAAGATGTTTAGTTGTGATGAGCCTTACATGGGTCATGTTGATAATGATCTTTATAATGATGTTAAGTCTTTTAATAATGATATTCTGACTGTTGTACCTAGTAATGCAGAGATCAAGGCTGTTATTGAAAACATGGATGAGGGTCGTGCTGCTGGACCCGATGGTTTTACTTTGGAATTTTACAAAACTGGTTGGAATGTCATTCACAAGGATGTTATTCAGGTCATCCAAGACTTTTTCAATGGTAAAGATTTACCTAGGTATTTCAAAAGCTCCAATATTGTTTTGATTCCTAAAGTTAATAATCCTGATAAATGGGGTGATTTTAGACCTATCAGCTTTAACACTCGTGATATTTAAAATTATCTCTAAGATTATTGTGCATAGAATGCAGCATATTCTTGATAATATTATTAGTCTTAATCGTGTCGCTTTCTTGAAAGATAGAAATATTTGTGACCATGCTTTGCTTGTTCAAGAGTTAATTTTGGACATTGACTCTAGCAATAGAGATGGGAATATCTTCTTTAAGATGGATATTAAGAAGGCTTTTGACACTATTCGTTGGGAGTTCATTATGGATGTGCTCCATGCTATTGGCTTCAATGCTAAGTTTCGCTCTCGATTTACAGGATTCTTAATGATAACTTTTATTCTATTCTTATTAATGGTAACAGTTATGGTTTTTTTAAAGCTTATAAGGGTATTAAGCAAGGTGATCCAATATCACCTTATTTTTTATTCTTGCTTTCGATTATCTTTCTAGAAGATTGAATTGCTTATATAATAAGTTTCCTTCTTTGAATTATAAGCATAAAGATCATATGAGTATTTCCCATTTATGTTTTGCTGATGATTTGATTATTTTTATCAATACTAATAAACGTTCTATTAAGAAAGTCTGGACTGAACTCTCTATGTTCCAGAATATGTCTGGACTATTTTTTAATGTCTCTAAGTGTTTCTTTTATTGTGCTAAGATGGTGAATGTTTCCAAGAGAGATTGGATTAGCGATTTTACTGCCTGCAGTAAGGCTTCTTTGCCTTTATCTTATTTGGGTTTTTTGCTTACTAAATTTAAGAATAGAAAGGATCTTTTTGCTAATTTGTTTGATAAGATTAGGAACAAAATTTTTTCTTGGGAGAATAATATTATTTCTTATGGTGGTAGAGTTACTCTCCTTAAGAGTATTCTTAATTCTCTTCCTCTTTATTCTCTTCAAGTTATGAATATGCCTTTAGGTGTTATTCAGAAGTTGGAAAAGCTTTTTAATAAGTTCTTATGGGAAGGTAAAGGTCATTCTTCTTATCATTGGAAAAGTTGGAATAAGCTTAGTAAGCCTATTGATAAAGGTGGTCTTGGCTTTAGAAGTCTCACTGATTCTATTAAGATTAATTATATTAAGTTATGGTATCGTTTCCGTAAAGACAATTCTCTTTGGGCTTCTTATATGAATGATAAGTATTGCTCTTACCTTCATCCTTTGAAGGTCACTGCTTCCTATAAAGACTCTTTTATTTGGAAAGCCATGTTAAATGTGGCTAGGCAGACTGAGGATTTAATTTGTTGGGACATTGGTAATGGGGACTGTTCCTTCTGGTTTGATGATTGGACTGGTCATGGACCCTTAGCTCATTGGTATGGGGGCCCTAATGATATTGGCATTAAAGTTAAAGATTTCTGGCTGGATAATAAGTGGTGTATGTCTAAGCTTCTTTCTTCTCTGCATACTCTGGATGCTAAATTTATTGCTTTGATTCCTATTTCCAATGATAAAAAGGATATTCCTAAGCCTAAAGGTAGTTTGGGGGAGTCCCTTTCTAAAACATTTGTTGCTTCTTTTCAAAACTTTCATGGTTTGGACCTCAGTTGGAATTGGAATAATTGGCTTAAGCCTTCTATCTTCTTTTTTATTTGGAGAGTTTTTCATCAAATCCTTCCTATTGATGATCTAATGAAGCTCAAAGGTTTACGTATTCCTTCACGTTGCTATCTCTATCAGATTCAAGAGGAGACTTTGGATCATATTTTTACTAACTGCATTTTTTCGAATGCTATTTGGGATCAGGTTATTAATAAGCTCCATGTCTCTTATCATTCTATTGTTTTTACTTCTATTTCTGATATTTTCAATAGTTGGAAGAATCTGGGTAAGGATTTTTTCCTTGCGGTTCCTGCTGTGGTTTTTTGGTTCATATGGCTTGCCAGAAACGATGCTAAGTTTAATAATAGAGCTTTTAATGTGAGTCATACTACTAGTCCTATATTCTGCTATTTGATGAAAGGTTTAAATTGATTAAATCATTTCAAGAAAGTGGCCTGCAATTTGTCTGGCATTTTACGCTCTTTCAACCTTCCTATTTATAGTTCTTCCAGAATTCATGATACTGTGCATTGGACTAAGCCTGCTCTTCCTTTCATTAAACTTAATTGTGATGGATGCTGGCATCATAACAGTGCTAGTATCGATGTTATTTTTAGGGATGCTTTAGGGCTTCCTATTTGCTGGTTTGCTTCTAACTCTATCCCTCATTCTCCTCTTGTAGCCGAAGCTGAGGCTGTTGTTTTTGGTTTGTATGTTGCTCTTAATCGTGGTTGGAAGTTTCTTATTGTTGAAACTGATTCTTTAATTTTGTGGAAGTATTGTACTATGCAGGTTGATCATCATTGGAGTCTTAACTTGATTATGAAGAGGATTTTTTGGATGACTAAGAACTTAACGATTGTTTGGAAGCATGTTAGAAGAGATGGCAATAAGTAGCACATTGGATTGCTAAATTTGGTTTAAAACTGAATTCTCCTCATATTTATGCTGTTATTCCTTACGAGTTAGTTGGTTTATTATTATCTGATTGTTCGTAGTGTTTGGTTTCTGTTTCGTATGGTTTGGTCGTGTGTGTGCGTTGTTTTTCTATTTTTTTGGAAAGATGACCTTAGATTCCTATTTTTTGCGTGCGTTGTATGTGTAGTGTTTAGATAGGACTTCTTTCCCGGTTTTGTATTTTTATTTTATGCAACTCGTAGGGAGCCCAAGCCTCCTTTATTTAAAAATATATATATATATATATATATATATATATATATATTCTAAAGTTATAGCGAATTTACTGTCTCCCGTGGCATGGCATGTTGTTTTTCTAAATGCTCACACAACCAAAAAAAAGATTGTATAGTTATACAAATCCTCGGGAAAATATAATTTTATTATTTTTATTTGAGAGATTGGAACAATAAAATAATCAGGTTTCAGTTTTTCTGTGTAATCCCCGCGTCACAATTATTTTGTTTAGCAAAATTGTATTTTGCTTGTGTTCTTAAAAACCCGCAACTGAAAGTTGTGTTTTTTCATCTTACATGTCTATCTGAAGTGGCTACTAGAAAGCTAATGTTAGACTTTCAAAAAAAATAAAATAATAATAAAATAAAAAATAAACAAATAAAAAAAATTAATAGCCATCGCAACTTTTTGAATAGTAACTTCACGACTGTTTCTTCAAACAAATTGCAACTCGCCTCAACGTACCCAAAATTACCTTTCAAATTATTATTTTTAGCTCAATTGGAAAAATAAAATAATACTCTGTTAGACAAATGGGTAGGAAAGCCCTTACTAAGATTAGATAGGCTATTGTTTAAGCTTTTATGAAAAGATATTATTAAATAAATTATTTTAGATACATGTCAAAATATATTCACTCAATTAGTTATTGATGGTCATAATAGAGAAAAAATTCTAAGTAATAAAGAAGTATGAACTTAGAGAGTTTGTGTGATAGGATTATAGTTAAGCTATGTCGAATGTGTAAAGCCGAGCTGAGCTTCTAAGAAGTATTAAATAAACAATTTTGAAAAGATAGGGAAACAATTCTCACGTTTTTCATCTTCTCATCATGAAGGAGTAGTGCTTAATCAAATGAGCAAACTAAAAGTTTGTTTGGGGCAGCTTCAGTTGTATCTATCTGAAGCTTCAGTTGTAGCTATTTGAAGAACTAGCTGCGAAACTCGTGCAGAAGAAAATATTTTTAAAAAAGTTTTGGTAGCTAATAAAAATTAATTTTTATTTTAAAACATCACATTGCCACTTTCTGGCAGCCACCACACTTTAACACCTCAGGTTGAAAAAAAAATAGCTTCTTATCACAGAAATTTCTAAAATGTAGCAAGAAAGCAGTTCCAAAAAACAGTATTTTTTTGGCGTTCTGAAAAGCAAAGCAGATAGAAAACTGTTCATACCAAAAGAAAAAAGGGTGACGTTAGGTGCCCGTATAAAAAGTGGTCTTATGAGCCTCAATTGAAAACACTTTAGATTATTTTGCTTTTCAGTTTCAACTATTTAGCATATAACAATTTAGCCAAATCAAATACAAAATTTGAAAAAGAAAATAGTATTTTAATCTCGTACTTCATTTTTGATGTCTTAAATATTGGTAGCACAACATCTCATGAGAAGGATGAAATAAATGGTCTGTTTGGGGCAGCTGCGGCTTATTAATAATCTGCGGATAAGTTGATTAAAAATAATTTGCTGATAAGCTATGTGCGGTGGCTATTATAAAATTTTATTTTTTTTGGAAAAGCTAGACCGTAGCCAGAAAGCTGCCACCGCACCTAAATAGGAGCGGTGTGAAAGAGTTGTTTTCTGGGTTTTGAAAACGCATAAGCCACCAAAACGCAGTCTATCCAAATAAGTTAGGTGCATTATCAAAAAGCCACCGCACCAAATAGCTGCCCCAAACGGACGAAAAATTTAAATACTACTTTTCATGATATTAACTATCCTCTTAAAATTCTCGTTAGAGCTCCCACCTATACTAACACTTCTAAGAGCCATCTCTTTCCACATCAATGCCCTTTTCTTCATCTCATCATCCCTCATTACTTCTTCCACCCTCTCGTTGATTTGATGTCGCGTGATAAAGGCCACATCGCTTCCTTCCAATTCTCCTTCTGCATCCTTGTTAGGCCCCATCCTCAGGCCTATCTTCCAAGTATCACAAATATAACTTTGGTTCAAAAATTGGTCAGTAAAATAAGGCCAACAAAGAAATCGAGTCCCGTTCATAAGCCCTTCAAGCGTAGAATTCCACCCACAATGTGAAATAAAGCACCCAATAGATGGATGTGCCAACACCTGTTGTTGTGGGGCCCAACCCACCAGAAGTGACCGATCTCTTACCCTGCTCAAGTACTCTGAGGGAAAAAGTTGACTCGGACTCGTGGTTGTAAGGTCGGGTCGCACAGCCCATACAAATGGTCGTCTCGTTAACTCAAGCTCCTTGTGCCAACTCATCTATTTGGGCTTTATCAAACACAGCAAGGCTTCCAAATGCGATGTAAAGAACGGAACCTGGTGAGTGGGAGTCAAGCCAATTTAGAACAATAGATGAGTTTGTTGGCTGCCAAAGGTGGCCAACTGGGTGGCGCTCAATTGGAAAGAGAGGGCCAATTGGAATAATAGATGGGAGGAGAGTTATAGCTTCAGACTCTAGATCCATAAACGAGTTGCAAATGATGAAGTCGGCATGGTCTGTGGTGGCGCGATTGTTAGTCATAATGTAGGAGAAGATGTTGGATTTGTCGAGAGAATTTCCGGCCATATTCCAAGGCAATTGTGTCAGACACATTTCTGGCATGCCGTTTGTTAATCGAAAATTCTCATTCTTCACTTGTAATCCTTAAAAACATAAAATATTGATAAGATAGTTTACCTTCTATGTTTATAAAATTAAATAAAAATTAAAAAAATAATAATAATAATAGTTGTGGGCACCATCTTCATTGATCACCCCGATTTCAATCATTTTGGGAATGTTGTGCCAAATAGCTATCATGGCAGCTGAAGAGGTCCAGACAACGGCAGCCCGTAGGCTCATTTGCACGGCCAACGGCAAAGCCCATGCCATAGGTTGGGCAGCCAATATCCACTGTATGGGTCGGCCTTCGTCGGCGGCAGTCCTTATGATAGACGTGAGGCCCGGAGTGATCCCAACAGAAATTTGTTTACAAAGTAGGCCCAAATCCTTTCGTTCTTCATCAGAGGCCATCCCATCTGGGATTCCAAGGAGGTGGAGGCGGCTGGTAGTGGTAGTGGAGAAGGAAGCGTGGCCATCTTCGGGGGTGGCGGAAAGAAGCCGGCGGTGATTGTAGTCAGTGTTGACAAAGGTGACAGTGAAGCCGACATCGATGAGTTGGTGGGCAATCTCCATGAAAGGCATAATATGGCCCTGGAATGGAAAGGGAAGGAGGAGTATATGAACAGATTCCATCTTCTTCATGGGCTCTGAATCTCCCTCTGATTAGCTACTGCATATTTAAAGTAGAGTTCCACTTCCGGAGCATCTATTAGTTTCGTTAGTTTGTGTGCTAATTGGCTTAACATGACGTTGTAATGTTCAGAAAAAAAAAAAAGTATTATTTTACTCTACCATTTGTAACGGCTAGGCATGACTTGAAAATTTTAAAAGGTAAAATGAGGTTTTTTTCTCTTTCATTGTATTATATGAGAAAGTGATGCAAATGTCAAGAATTATAGATTGATTGGCGGAGGTCCCTTTTTTTCTACCCATATGTCAATGTGGTTCATAATTTTAAAATATGAAAAGAATTCATATTACACTAATTTAAAAGATAATTCTATAGAATTTAGTATATATTCTACTCTAAATTATAACACCAAAAAATAATGAATGTTGTTTGAAATAATTAAAAAACTAATTATATACAGTAATGCAATGGTTAGTATCAGCTGATAAAATTAACTTAGGGTCTGTTGTAAGGTATTACAGAATTATCCAAATTTTATCCAGGATAAGTAATGATTCGGATAATCAGTAGTGTCTGCTTTGGTTTGAAGCGTTATAGACATAGTGATTTACAGCTTTTTGTGGATAAATGATCTATTACGCCTCGAAATGAATAAGGTGCTAAGTTGTTTGGTTTTGCGGTTTAAAACGAACTTTATATGCAATTGCTTGTAGAAAAATTACAATTTACGCTCCTCTTTATTAATAAAATTTTATTAAGATATCAAAATCTTATTTCAAATTTTAAAAAAAATATTTTAAAATATAAAATTTTACTTTGAAATATAAAATCCTATTTTAAAAAATTATATCTTATTTTCAAACATATTATAAATTTATTTATTTCATTTCTTTATATCGTATGTTCAACAAATTATTATCATATACACCACTCAATCATTTTCTAATTTAAAACTAGGCCAAATATATTAATGAAAGGGTTTTGATAATTTACACAATCATTTCAATGAACCATAAAAGGGACACAACAAATTACGTGTTTCGGTCGAAGTGACCTACATCCACGGGGAAAGAGCATTAAATTTTCTTATTACTGTAATACAAAATGATTTACATGAACCTCTAGAAGAGGCTATTACATGAAGTTCTAACACCTTGCGATTCAGAACCACAAGACATGAAATATCCTCAAGTTACAATTATTACAAATTCCATTTCTAATAAAATAAAAACAACACAATTGTAGTAATGGCAAATTCAGAATTTTTCTAGCAGTGGTTGCCCCTAGGCCATCCAAGCTGATATAAAAAAAAAAACTGCATTATTATCCAAGTTACAACGGTTGCCCTTAGGCCATCCAAGTTGCTTCGAAACACCATAGAAGATCCAACTCCCATATAACTTCAAAACATCACTTTGGTGCACTGTATGCACTATTATCATTCAACACCATAAATGATCACAATGCATTACTCAACAAACACAAGAACATGTTAATATGAAATTTATGAACAAAGAGCAGGCAAGCATTATAGAATTTTGTATGAAATTAGCCAATGCACTTGCATTCAGAAAAATGGAACAGGAAATCTGTTATTTGAATGGAAGAAATTAGCCAATGCACTTGCATTCAACAAAAGAAATAGAGAAATGGAACAGGAAGGGGAGAACTTATAACATCATTTTGTTCCTTGAATTATTTTCCCGAGAACAAGAAAAATAGCTCCAAAAGAATTACTCAACCCTCCCCTAAACAACATTTACATTTCTTATGAAATGACCAAAATTTACCCATTTTCTGTAGAAACAGAGTTAAAAGAGTTACCAACTCTTAATTCAGTAACAAATATGAGCAGTGGGCATCTGATCATATATTCTTTTGCTAGATCAATTTTCTGTCATACAAAGCCTGAAACAAACAATACAATGTAAATACAGCATGTTCAAGAATATACAGATGGCTCAATCAGATGGACACATTGCAGAGAAGCTCAAAATATCTTCTTGCATATATGAGATCTCCCAAATACCTTCCAAACCATCAAAATGAGATCTCACATATATGTTTAAGTATGTTTTGAAAATCAGTAAAGCAAAGAGCAAGTGAGGAACTTCCAAGTATATCAAAATGTGAACTCAACTATATATCGTGCATTGTTTTTTAAAAAAATTAAACATTTCTTAAAAATCAAATATTGTGGTATGTATGTAAAGCTTCCAAGCGATAAAAAGCTAACAAAATGCCTGAAAATTGGTAATAAATTGCAAAGAAACTGCTGTTAGGAAATTTCAAAGAGTACTCCACGCAAACAGGACATAAATTCCATTTCAATAAAAAAGTCCTGCATTCAACTCCTTTCTCACGCATACAGAAGATAAATTCCAGATCTCTTACAGGGTCTCTTTGGAGGAGAAAAGAACTGCGATATGCAGTTCAACTTAAAAAAAAAATTTCATCATCGTAACCATATTATTTTTGTGCTGCTTTGCAGATCCATAGAAAAAAAAAGAGATCCAACTGACATTTCCCGAAGCATTGCAAAGGCCGAAGAAGGAAGACGAGACATGCGAAGAAAGAGTTATACCTGTTGAGAGGAAATGCGGAAGGAGTACAAATGCCGAAGAAGGAAATGTCGAAGGAGTGAAGATGCCGAAGAATGAAGAGAAAACGCACCGGAAGGCGAAGAGGATGACCTTCGTGCGAAGCAAATGGGAAGGGCACGGGAGTCATTCGCGAACGAAAACGCGGAGAAAAAAGCCGCCCGCGGGGTTCCCGCCGAGTATTGCGTGCAGTAAAAAATATAAACTCCTTTTCGCATCAACGCCCGATAAGCCGCAATCCAAAACACTAAGGCGGGGTTTTTAAAAACGCCGCCGCAGCTTTTGAAACTGCCCCAAACGAGCCCTTAGATATTGAATTGTTAAATTAAAAGTTTAATTATCATACAAAGCCTAATTTACTAGCTTACTTGATTAATTGTGTATAAATTAATATTGGTAATTATTTCATTAGCTAATTAATGATTAAATAATTAGGCTACATATAAATTATTTATAAATAATTTTTTATTAATCTTATCAAATAGTTTTTCTTACTTTCATAATTCTTATTTTAAAGATATAGCTTAAATGTTTTATTAATTAAAAGAATGTCACAGTGTTGATAATAGATAAAAGAAAGTGGGTACATAATTAGTACAATCTAAATTTGATGTAGGAAAGCTAGATAATATTTAGCTTTAGGAAGAACATTCTCATAATTTTATGTTGATTTAGAATTAATTATAATAAATAGTTTATTAGTCATTTATATTATAATAAAAAATATTTTTGGAATAATTTATCCTTAGTAAATTGTTTAATCAATAATAAAATAATTAAATATTTTCAAGTGTATATATTACGTCAATAATTTAAAATTTCAATCGTTTATTATTCCATATTTAATTTATTATCATACATAATGCTTAATATAAAAAAAAATCTTTGACTATTTCCTATATTAATCTGTAAATAATAATTAATGCTTTAATAAATAATTTTTAAATTAAATCTACTAATGTCTAATTGGCATAATAATATAATATGTTATACTTTAATAGACTATGTATTAAATATATAAAAGTTGTTGAGAAATTAGGGCAAAAAAATGCAAATCGACACAAATCCAGAACACAAAATTTTAACGAGGTTCGACAAAGAAATTTCCCCTCAACCCACGTAACTTAACTCCCTCGATTGGACATATGCTTCCGCTCCACTCCGCTAGCGAACTTCGTTGGCTCGCTCTATTCCGCCCTAGCATTTGTCCCTTATTTGATGTGTGAGCCATACCTAACAACAATTTATATATCTCCCTATTTATAACAAATTGCATTCTTAGTGTTCATAACCTTTCTAATTTTCACTCCATTCAATAGAATTGCACATTAGTTGTAAAAATTTAGTGGTGCAATTAACAATTCATCTTCTCATGATTTTATTTTGTTGAAAATGTCAAGTAGCATCTCAATATGAAAATTTTCTTTGAAAACTCCAATAAAAGTTTATTTTGAAGGCTACCATAAATGACTATTATAAAATTTATTTATTATTATAATGGAGATAGAAGAGTAAATATATATTTTACCTTTATAAACTCATATAATTGTAACTCATAGATCGATGTAGAGTTAATAACCTTTCAGGCTTGTAATTGCTTGTGCTTATATTAAAAGTAAGATTTTTAGACATACTGTTTGGTTGTTGTGTAATTTTATGCAGCGATGTGTACGAAAAAGCTTTGGCAGATATCAACAACTTGGTCTTGAGTGTTGATATTGACAATTTCAATTTTCTTAGAGTGACTATGTTTGATAAGAATAAATGATCAAATTTTATATGTTTTAGTTGAGCATGAAAGATGGGACTGTTAGCAATGAACATTATAGAAATTATATTAGAATTTGAGACCCTATTAAGCCAAATAACATTCGCAGTAGTTGTAGTGAGAGTTTCATATTCTACTTCAATAAGAAAATGCACATTTGTAGATTGCTTTTTGGCATGGCACGAGATAAGTCTGTAGTAGATTAATAATTGAGTCACTAGCTTAGTTGGAGTTTGAATAAGTATTTAAGAGTAGTGTGATGGATTGGTACAGATTCAACCTAGCCAGGAGAGCACATTGTTTGGTGAAGATAATTCCAACATGAGATGCATTTGACGCCCATTTTGGTGTTTGGAGGCCATAATCTATTCATTTGAAGACTCCCATGGTCAAGGGAAATCACAAAACTCTCCCGAGCGCTCTTTGAGAAAATCACGGTTCAAATTGACACACCCATGCCAAGAACGAGACGTCTGGTGACACCAAAATCACTGACTTGAAACTTCTGAAATATTCATTTCGAGTTATTTTAAGAACACATGATTTCTCGTAGCTTATGGTTCAAGTATAAACCTTCCTACAGACATCCGGGCGCAAGATTGAGTTTTAGACTATTCGGGCCATATTCGGCCCTGGATGGTGATTTTTGCCAGATAAGGCGCATCCCCGGTGTCCAGCCCAATGTAAGGTTGCCTTTTTTTCATTTTTGGATATCCTCCGGAGGTCTAGGGATCTATAGGAGCCCTCTGCACAAGGCCTTGATAAGAAAATAAAACCTAAATGTTACAAAACAGAACGTAAATTTAATCCGTAATACAAACCACAATGTCATTAAAATCAAACCAAAAGCTTGCAACCCCTAAATTAAATTAAAACTGTAGAAAACATTTACAGTGTCGCTTTCAGTGTTACTCAAATAATACTGAATTACAACTTAAATAAAACTCTTATAATACCAAAAACAAAATTCCCTAAATAAAACGAAGCTTATAAGAAAATAAAACCTAATTTTTGCAAATGCGAACGTAAACAATACTTTATATAATCATCTTCGAAATCCATCTTCACTCGCTCTACCCTAATCCAGGAATCTCAGCTCTCAAGGAATAAAGAATCCACCTCATAATCGCGTCGTCCCTCCGTAAATCAAATTTCAGCTCCTCGCCTCCACGACAAGGTATGTCGTACAAAAACTCTAAATGTCCGCATCCTAAAGATAATGGAGACAAAAAATGCCTTTATCCTTTGGAGGGGAAATAAAGCGGTAAAAATTTCATTCTTTTTAGCTCGGGTCGGGTCGGGTCGGCAGAATGGAGATAAAGAAGTTTTTTTTTTTGCAAATGTGCCACGGTGGGGTCCAGAAATCCACATGGCACATTATTATTGGCGTCCGGACGCAGCGCTGCGTACGCGGTCCAGACGCAATAAAAATTCTTAAAATAACAGAGACGGGGAATAGATACAAATGAAGGATAAGGGTTCAATGGTGGAAACTCTCTCTCTCTCTCTCTCTCTCTCTCTCTCTCTCTCTCTCTCTCTCTCTCTCTCAACAGAAAAAATTATTACATCTGAACTACATGGATGCATTCAAACACTACTCTCACCCATTCAAATAGAAGTCAACTTCTAATCCTAAGTTTTCTTTACTATGTTTATAAAAATTTTATGATTAATTAAATTTAATAAACAAATACAACTTGAATTATTAAAAAAAAAACAACTATTTAATTTATGTTAAGGATTGCAGAATCAATCTCATGCATGATATCCGGAAGTATTTAAATGCAGAATCAATCATATACACAATATTCAGATGAAATTAAGCAATTAGTGTATAATTATGAGTTTACTATTAATTACTAACGTAATTATACAAAAGTAATCAATATCACTAATTGTCTTAATATGGTGTAAAAAGCCTCGATTGCATAGGCATAATTTTTGTTCTTTTTTTTTTTCCTATTCTAAACCATAAACTTCTTGTATAAGTATCAATATTCTTATACCTTTCCCACGCTGAAACCCCCGTCTATCTTCTCTCTAAGCTGAAGCACATGACAGAAAAAACTCAAAATTTAGCCAAGCCTGGATCTAGCAAATTCGATAGTCCGAATGACCCCTTTTATCTTCACTACTCAGATCAACTCGGTCTCGTGCTCATTACGCGTGCTCGTTGAATGGAGAAAACTACAATACCTGGAGTCGTGTTTGATGGCTCTCACCATTAAAAACAAAGAAGATTTCGTTAATGACACCGTCAAGGAACCACCAGAGACGTCCACCACAGAACTTCAACAATGGAGGTGTTGCAACAACCTTGTCAAGGCATGCTTGTTTAATTTAATTGCAGAAAACATTGGAGCAAGTATAATATACAATGATAGTGTCCGTGAAATCTGGCTTGACTTGAAGGAATGTGAACCAACGGCGTTCATATTTTCCATGTCAAAGAAGCCATCCACGAGTCCAAGCGGGCGATATGACAGTTGTAGCTTATTACACCAAGCTTAAAGACCTATGGGATGAATGTGACACCCTCTATAATATTCTCAAATGCACGTGTGGTGTCATAAAGGAAGTGATGCGGCTTCAACAAAACCAAAAAACATGAAATTCCTCATGGGGCTTAATGAAACATACACTGGTATAAGAGAGCAAATTTTGCTCATGGATCATCTTCCTAATGTCAGCAAGACACATTCTCTCACGTTCCAAGAGGAAAAGCAGTGCGGGAGAACAAAGGAAGTGTGTCGCAGCCGAAAGCTTCGGCTTTTGCCGTGAAGGAAAATGCACGGAAATCAGAGAGGGTTTTTGATTCAGTGAAAATTTGATAGCTTTTTAATGCCTATTTCATACCTATTTTTGATAATATTGCATTTTAAAGAAGGGTATTTTTCATGATTTCATGCGAGTACGATAATTTCGAGTATTTGGAGCAAAAGGAAGCAAAAAAGAAGTGAATTAGGAGAAAAATAAGGCAAATTTGACATTTTAACCTCGAGCGCCGAGACGGCGCCCTCACCAAGCACCGGATCGTGCCCAAACCGAGAGTTTGGATGGAAAATGTCGTCGGAGACGACCCTTTCCAGCGTCGAACCACGCCCTATTGTGAATTCAATCGATTCAATATATTTGGTCGGATTTTGGAGGGATGCTCCAGGAAATGTTAGGGAAAGTCGGTTCAACCCGAATTTAAACTACTTTGGAGCATAAAATAGAGACTTTCTTCAGTTTTTCTCAGAGTCTCTTTCGTGTTTTTTAGAGTCTTTTCATTGTTCTTGAGTGCAGAGTCTATTAGAGAGAGTTTAGGGTTTAGTGTTTAGTATGTGTTCTCTACTAAGGAGTGCAGGAGGGCAGGAAAAGTGAGAGATTTATTCTTCCTTACTCATCTAAAAAGAGAATTGTGTGTTGTTGTAGAGAAAGAAGAGGAGTCAAGTCAAAGGAATTTCAAGATATTCGCTTAGGAAAGAAGTTGAGATAAGTAGTATTTATTTTTCTTTATTTGTATGACGTTGCTTTTATATATAAAATCCATCTTTCGTCATATTTTCCTCATGAGTCTTGAGTATATTTCTTTGTCTTCCTCCATTTCATGTGATGTGTTGATATCGTGATATGAAAATGATGTGTCGATTTAATATGGAGAATTTGTGATGACCTTTTCACTTCCTAATTCATTTAATTTTTTTATCATGGCCAATTGAGTTATTAAAACTTGTTGTGAGACATACGTTCTGAAAGGACTATGAGTTCAACAACAAAAGTGAATATCACATTCAATGTTCGTGAATGAGTGACGTAGTTAATGAGGGTTAAATGCAAATAAATAAAGAAATATATTTTGATGGCCGTAGAATTTAAGATTTTAGAGTGACAGACTAAAATTCCTAATTTGGTCCTAGGGTTTGGAAACTAAAGTGAGAGTTAGCCTTCAGGCAAAAGGAAGTACGAGCTCTGCAGTGACAACCGGTATCCTCCCAGCCTAACCACAGATTTGGAGACTAAACCTAGGATTAGCCAATGTTCTTTATAGTGCTTGGAAGAGGGTAAAGAATAGGAATGCGCCTATTTGGTACAATACACTTGCATCACTGACCTATGTCACTAAATCATCACATTAACATTGTAAAGGAGGAAGATTCTTTCCGGCATTTGAACTTGTGTTATAAAATTTAGTTTTGAGTTTGTTAATTGTGTTAGAAGAGTAGAATGTATTTTAGTATAATTAGTAACTCGCAACTATATGAACATCCTTATTTTATTAGTAATTGTTGCAATTGTGTTGTGATTCGAGTAGTGATTTTTGTGCTCCATTATAGAGTTTGCAAACCTCCTCGTGGGATCGATAATCGGGACTCCACCTGGAGCCATGTATTACTTCGAGCGATACATATACTTGCGTTTTGAATGTGTGACTCACTAGAAATCTAAATCAATATGTATATCTAAGTTTATACATTTTGGCATTTAAAAATGTCGCACCAACTTTTTGGCATCATTGACGGGGATGTAACAGTAAAAGTAAATTCAGTCATACTCGAAAACTTATATTTGAATTACAAGTCATAATTGTGTGTGCTTGCTTATTGCTAGTGTGCTTATTCTGATTGTGCGTGCTTAGATTTGGAATTTATAGTATTATTTTATAGTGTGTTTAGTTATTTTGTGTTTATTATAAAAAAAATCCAAAATACCAAAAATATTTTTGATATCTGTCATATTAGTTAAGTCTTTAAGTTTGTATGCATAGTTCAGGAGCTACAGACCTTAAATCTTATGAATCGGATTTAGAGAGAACTTTTGAGAAGATGATGATTCAGAAAAGTCTCCATGAATTTAAAGTAAAAATGACAGATCAATGATACAATGAATATTCAGATTTGGATTATAATTCTAGTAGCTTTGAAAGAGTAAACCCCAAGAGAGTAATGAGTTATCAAGAAGATATGCTTACTATATTAAGTTCTCAAATTACTGGTATTGAGAGGAAGTTACATCAATACATAAAGGGTTATCCTCAAGGTCCCCAGGTTATTAAGAAAAATTCATTTGGACAATTGATTGAGCCAAAATATTTTGAAACCTGGACTCGAGATGCACAATCTTTATTCCGATTATTATAATCTAGGTTGAGAAGATTATTCAAACTTTAACTCGGAATACTAATTTTTAAAGAGAAAACCAATTTTGGGAAGATAATCAATTTAATCGAAATGTAATTGGAATAATCGGGCAATTTTAATGTTAAACTCTCTTTTCCTCTCGTTGACCTCATTTTTGATGAGGTCTTCTCTTCTTCTTTTTAAGTACTTAGGATCTAGCCTTGAGCTTTTCTTTGACTATCCTAGAGGATTGGAATCGGGACCCACCACTTAGAAATTCAAACCACTTCTTAACTCCCTGCAAACTCCACAAACTTGATTGTAGACCCCAATCACCTAGAGAGTTGAAATCAAATGTGGAAGTTTAAAGGATGAGTTCCTATAGGACTCTTTTGGCCTTAGGACTGCCCTGGGTGGCCTGTTCTGGTGAGGGCTGACTTACACACACACTACACTTATACACTACACTTTCACACACCTCCTAAAACCACACCCATACCCAACTTGACCTCCTGACTCATGAAGGTGATTCACATGGATGGTCCTCGACCCTCAGCCTTCGCGCAGAGGGTTAGGAACAACATAGATGAATGCCTCAAATGAGTCCCTTCATGGCTCATATGGGCTTGATATGGCTTCATAGCTCAACCCAAAATGATTTCATTCCACTTACATTTACCCTATCTTCAATTTTCCAAATTTTTAATTTTTGACCCTGGGACCCTACACCTACCAAACCTACTAAAACCATTGAAATTACCCAAACCTTCCAAAATCTCCAAATCACCCAAAATTCCTCAAAACCAATCTCAAACATTCCCACATTACTCAAATTGATCATCCATAGCCAAAAATACCAAAAATTCCAAAAATACCCCCCAATACCTCCCAAATACCCAAAATGCCCTCTCGACCCAAAAATCCAAAAATTCATAAAATTCCCAGAAACTTCCGAGAAAATCTCAAATATTCCCAATTTCATTTTGTTCAACTACACCATAGGCCAATTTTGACAATTTACCCCACTTTTGTCAAAATCTCCAATTTGACCCATTTTTAACCCAAAGTGAACCCAATGTCAAACCAAACCTACCCAATTGACCCAAATTCTGGTCCAATTCAATTCTAAGCTTCAATTCAAAATCCCCAACACCAATCTAGACCAAATCCAAGCCCAATTTGATTGGCATTTGAATCCAATTTCACTTTCGACCTTAAAGCCCAATTTAGACCTATGACCCAAACTTAGCCCAAACTAACCAAATTCAACTCCAATTAACCCCAAATCTTTTCTAAACCCTCCCTAACATCCCCACAAACAAAACCCTAACATAATTTTCCCAAAATTTGGACCCAAACCCCACTGAAATTCAACCCAAAACCAAAAAGCCCAATTTTGACCTAAACCCAAACTTAACCCAAATAGACCCAAACCCCAAAATCCAACCCCAACAAAAGTTGAAACCTCTTTGAAACAGCCCTACAAACATTTCTCAACATTAATTTTACACCAATTTCAACATTAGCCCAACATTAGCCCAAGTTAACCCAATTTGGCCTACTATCAGCTACTTTACCAAAAAAGCCCAAATTCAACCCAATTCAAACCCAAACCACCTCAAATTTGTTTCAAACCACTCATGACACATGCCTAAACCAATTGCAACATTTATTTGACATGGTCCTTCACAAAAATTTCATCCCAAAAGCCCATTTTAAAATCCAAAAGCCCACTTCCATGAAGCCTTTAAAAGCCCACTTCCACCAAATCCAAAAGCCCAAAAATTCATCCAAAGTCCATATGACACTCTTCTTCATCATGCATTCAATTAAAATCATCCCTAAGTCCTAATCTAATGATCAAATAATTCTAAATAAAGCTTCATCCAACTTTCCACCAAAATACCAAAATCCCTAAATTCTACTTCCACGAAATTGACCAAGCTTTATCCTAAGCCATAGGCAAGCCATGAACAAGCCATTCTCAAGCCACATGAAGCCATGAGGCCTTTGACTTGTCATTAGTCCATTTATGGCAAGAAGAGGGGGTTCTTTCTTAAACCTCCCTTAAACCTTTTTTACCTTAAGCATGTCACACACTATACCATGGTTAGCCACCTCACCGTGGATGGGGACTTCACTACCCCAATTCAGTCGACCCAAATGATTCTCCCTCGGCACAAGGTCAAGCCTTGGATGGTGAACCTAGCCCAAATGCATGAGTTGAACAAAACCAAGCCAAAATGAGCCTTCTCCCATTCCATTTAAATCAAACTCCTTTACGCATGTCCATGGCCAATTGACTGCATTAAACCCCAACCCTGACGCACCTGAACAAGATGGTGACCAGTGCTCGGCCGGCCAGCCACCGAGCCGCCGGAAAACACCATGGCCGAGACCTTGGGAGGAGCCAAAAATTCAATTCTCCCTTGTTGACTTGTCTCAACCCAAATGGACAAGCATAGCTCTTCTTCTCCTCACTGCAGCAGCTCGATCCCCGACCTTAAACCCCCTCGGAGGCCCTCCACTCTCTCCTATTTAAACACCACCTCCTCTCGGCCATGGAAGGTGCTGAACCGGACCCTACCGAAACCCCGCCAAAATTGCTCCGTACCACTCTCCACACTTAGAGCAGTTGATCCCCAGTGACAATTTGCTCTAATCCCCACCAACAGAGCCCAATTTCTTAGCCAAAATTCCACCAAAAAACAGGACATCTCCCAATTCTCCACCAAACTCAAATTAAACTCACCCACACCTGCACAAGGTCAAGAGAAGGAGTTCCCCAGTGAAAGCCCCCTCTCCAGGCCACCCATCTGTTCCAGACTCCAAGCTTTGTAATCGGCTGTGGTCAAAATCATACTTGGACAATTCACCAGCCCAAGGGACTTCATCTGGAGCTTGCTTGGACCCAATCGAAGGTGACACAACTCTCAGATCGAAGCTTCACTTCTCTGAGCAAAGGTATGGACTCACTCTTCTTCTCGAGCTTACAGAGATTCTCTATTTAATTTGAGTCAATTTCAATACATGTTTACCGTATGGATGTGTTCATCTCCTCAAGACGAATCCATAGAGCATAAGAACACAAAAATCCGTTAAGAATTTAGTGAGAAATTAGGGTTAGAAGGTTGACGGTCACGGGTGCACACCAATCGTAGACGATGACTGGGAGCCGTCGGATCGAGCGTGTATCGAGCGGACGGTCTGGATCGAGCCGGACAGCGTGATGGTGCATGAACCGCGGGCCCCTGGAACGTTGAGTCGGATGGCGGCGCCGAATCAAAAGACGACGCGTGACCTTTCGGAGCTGCCGAGGATGGCGTAGTGCCGCGTGGATAAGTAGGAAATTAGGGTATTTTTGATTTATTTAATTCCCTAAACTTCAAAAATTCATAACTTTGTGTAGGAAAATCAGAAAAATAAAATAAAAATGTCTTCTTGCTCAGTGAACAGAGGAGAATAATGTGGAAAAGAAATCATGTAATTTCATCAAGTATTTTATTTTTAATTATTTATTTACTCTCTGCACTATTTCAATTCTCCATGCATGTATACAATTCACCATAGCATGAGACCATAGGGCTTTTGAAGCCTCTGAATTTGGGAACATTCCTTGAATTTTTCAAAGTCAGAGGCCACCCCAATGAAGAGTTATTGATTTTTCAATTCTAGGTCACTATTCTGAGTATTTTAATTCCAATAATTAGTATATTGTGAAATAAATTCTAGGAAAATTTGGTGATGTTTCTTATGACTAGAGGACCCTAGGAAAAATAGTTTTTGAGTTAACTCACTTGTGATAACCCTAATTGGCTTAAACACCCAAAATGGGGCTTTAATTAATTAGAGCTAATCATACAACAAATTCACTTCAAATCAAATCTCCACTGACCATTAGGATTAGAGGAACCCACCATAAAAGGTTGAAGTCAATTGGACTTGGTTAGCTCTATCAAATGGGTTGATTAAGCCATTTAGCCAAAATCAAATTTAAAAAATTTATAACTTTCAAAGTACTTTTCAAAAATTCACCAAATTGGTTTTGGAGCCTCTCTCATATCAGGGAAATTTAAGAAAATTAAAATTGCAATTTTCTAAAAAGTTGATTTTTTGCATTATTTTAATATTTTTTATAATTAAAAAATAATAAAAATCAAAAAAATAATAAAATTCACCAAAATGTCACATTTTGAATTTTAATCACTTAGGAACAAACCCCATATTTTTCTTGAGTCTCTATGATGAGATATTAAATTTTAAAGCCCTAAGGTAATTTTAAAAATTAAAAAAAGCATTTTCTAGCATTTTCACTAAAATAATTCTAACAAATCAAAGAAAAATCAAAAAATTATAACAATTGGTTCTCTGATTTCCTTGATATCAGAGAGATTTTTAAAAAATATAAAATTCATTTTTCAACCTTTATTTTATTTTTAAATTAATTAATACTACAGAAATCAAAATAATTATAATAAAAAGACTATAATTCAAAAAATCACCAAAATTGGTCCAAGTGGTCCTCTAGTCATTAGTAATGTCTCATAATTTTCTTAAGGATAGAAACTTTCTCTTGGTCATGTTATTGAATTTTCCTTGAAAATCCCTATTTTCCACCAAAAATAATTACATAAATAAATTAAATACAGAAAAATCACATTTTTTCCTCTAATGTCTTGATTTATATGTGAGTGAATTCACATAAAAATTTCAAATTCATTTGAGCTATATTTAGTGAGTTATGGAATTAGTAAGTTTAAAGGGCAAAATGGTAATTAAAATTTTAACCTATAATTAAAAATTTTAGGTTTAATTAAAAGGGTGGGTAAAATATTTGATACTAAGTTGATTTTGGATGTTTGAAACTTAGGCAATTAAAGGGTAGAAACCTACCAAATAATTTGAAAATAATTAAAATAAACCTTAATTAAATAATTAATTAAATTTGGAAGAATAATAAAAATTGGAATTATTAAAATAGGGATATTGTTAGGAGGAAATTTATTCTTTAATTCAAGAATCCCTAAATTAATCATCCCAATAATATTTAATTCCTAATTAAAATGATAGTCCAAGTTCAAGATTTAAAATGCTAAAAGACTTAATCATTAAATTAAATTAAAATTAAATCATTTAAATTAAATCCTTTTAAAATTTCAATTAAATTAATACTTTAACAATTAAAATTAAATCATCTTTAAAACATAAAAAAATAAAATATTAAATAAAAATTAAAATAAAATTAAATTAAAATTAAAATTAAAATTAAAATTAAAACCAAATTTAAATTTAAATTAAATTAAAATTTAAGCTAAATTAAATTAAATTAAATTAAAATTAAAATTAAATTAAATTAAATCACATTAAATTAAATTAAATTAAATTAAATTGAAATATATTAAATTAAATAAATAAAATAAATAAAATCAAGTTAAGATAAAATTAAAATTAAAATTAAATTAAAGAATAAAATTAAATTAAAATTAAAACTAAACCAAATTAAATTAAACTAAAATTAAATTAAATTGAATTGAATTAAATATAACATCACTTAAGACATAAAGAACTCAAAATAAATCTAAAACAACTTGAACAATATTCCAAACTTAAACCCATTAACTCGAAATTAAATTAAATCACAAATCACTCGAACATCAATTCGCCCTCAAAAGTCTCTTGTTGTCATAACTTAAACTTTGAAATTCTTGAGAGCGATAACTACCGATTATTATCGAGAGTTTTCTTAGGTGATTCCCGTCACTTAAGATGTAATTAACTATAGGGGCTTGCCCTTATAGGAATTTTAAGAACCTGAGTAATATAAACCCCGTTTAATGTTTTCATATTAAGCGAGGGAACTTGTCGGCAAATAAAATGGTTTCGCAGACCAAACGGATGTCACAAACCTTCTAGTTTATTTAATCGAGCCCCACCATCAAACAGTGTGCCTATTCTTCGGAATAGACACGCGGTTTGTGGTGTGGTGCTCGTTTATATAAACTATTCGAGATGTGAGATCAGTTTGATTTCATATCTTAAAATTTTTTAAAATTATTTTCAAAATCAAATACTACTTTCTAAATTATATATATATTTAAATTAAATTTAAAATCTAAAAAAATTCGCCGACAACTTCCGTAGGCGACCCCCCTTTTCAAAATAAAACACTTAACCTAAAAATATGCCGACAACTTCTGGCGACTCTGCTGGGTAAAATTCGTCTCTCCATTTTTAATCAGATAGCTTCCGCTTTCAAAATCGGTAGTGTATCCATGTCCTTAGTAGATCAAACTACCCTTCTTTTCGTTGGAATACTATGTTCATTTCTACCTTGAACGAGTATAGCCAACATTCTCTCGGATTTAGACACCCCTAAACAGAGAGGTTCTGAGATCCTTTTGCCTCTTTTCTGAGGTGGGGTGGACCCCCAATAGGTGTTAGTTTAAGAGCGGTCCTTCGAGTCAGAGAAGTCTTGCATAAGACTTTCTTTCCTTTCCAATTCTGAATCGGATTCGTTACCTTCTCTACACCTTTGAACATTCCGTTCCTAATAAACAAACCCTCTAATGAATGACTCTTTTAACAAATAACTCCTTTTTATAAATACATGAACAAAAATGTGTTCGGACTCTTTTCGATTCCTTTCTTTTCGTCCCGATGAGAAGAAGCATAACTTGGGACCGACAATCGGAATCTACCTTGCGAATATGTCCGCCCCAAAGCCGATTTTCTCCTTCACCAATGGATCGGACTTCGCCGTTTACAAGGATGAGCCGCCCGACAATGGGATCATCCGGTTTGGACAAGGATTCGAGAACACGAATGTCAAGATCACCGACGTTACCCTTTTCGCACCGACGTACAAAGTATCCGGAACGAAAGACCTTTGATCGAGTTCAATCTTAAGTCAACTCAAGAGTTCCCTCCCCGCAAAGGGTTCCAACTGAGAGGAATACTACTGTACATAGGAGCACCGTTATCTCTACCCCCACTGGTCTAATCGTCTCTGCACCTACCCCGGCTTCCGCCAAACAGAAGGGGAAGGAAGTTCAAATTTGTAACGAGCATGATACCGTGGAGGGTACAGATTTCCGTGCAAGACCTTCTGTTTTTGAAATTGGGTCCAGCTCAAGGGTTCCACCCCTAACACGGACTCGCAGAAGAAACAGAGGTAGGAAGATCGCCGAAAAGCGCCGTAGCTGCTGAAGTCGCTTTCTTAGAAGAAATCCCTGAGTACACACCACTACCTGAGTACATACCATTGCCTGAGTATACACCGCTTTTGGAAGGAAGTAGATTCCATCCTCTTTCCGCCGCAGCTGACGAGGAAAATGTCCACAGGATTGCTTCTACATTACCTCGACCCGCATACTATAGCGACAGCCGAAAGAAAAGGGCTAGGACTACACCATTTGCCCGACTACGATCGTGATAGAGAAGTTAGCAAAGAAAGAGAAATGTCCCGTATCGTAGATTTTGAGAAGAATAGGGCGGGTGCCGGCCAAATCCTGTCTTGGGCCGCGAGTAGAACCCGTTATCGCCACGTAAAAGCCGATTAAGAAGATGAAGGCTAGTCCACCCGTTGTTGTTTCGGGTTTACGGATCGGGGAGGATACCACCTTCCAAGCATTCGACCGACGGACCATCCGGTCCTGGGCCTTCTGTCGCTAGAAGGATGGTATGGCGTCCCACTACCCGACAATTAAGATTAAAACAACGACTAGAAAAAGAAAGTCTCGTCAGGAGACTTGAGTCCGAAGAGAGCGCCACTGCAATGAAGGGGACTCCCAAAAAGGAAACCCGACAGCCATCGCATGATAACTGCGAAACCGCACGAAAAAGACCATTGGAAGACGCTATGGAAAAGCTAAGAACTGATATTTAGCGATTAGCAAGAGAAATAGAAGAAGAGCTCGGAGATGAAGTCGACTCGTCAGAGTTCATGGATGATGAATATGCAGAAATTAACATGGTTGAAACACGAGCATCGTCAGCTTCGTAAGGTGCTCCAGCAGAATCGTGGAAAGAGATGAACCGGAAGCATTAAGAGCACAAATTCGAGAAAAAGACGATACAATGTCTCAATTGGCAAAAAAGGATGGAAGAGATGGCTGCAGCCCTAGCCACTCTTCAGAGTCAGGCTCAACCCCCAAGAGAAATGCCTCCAGAAGTTATTCATATTACGGACGGAGGAAAAGAGATTACATCTGTTAACGGAGACGATCAGCCAAAGAAGGATTCTACCCAGAACATGATTCCGGAAAAGGATATCAAGAGCATGGTGGAACAGCAGGTGCGAGAAGCCTTGGCACAATCAAAAAGCGGGACATCCATTCGGACGGGTAGACCTTACCCCGAAGAATTCGACGTCGTCCAATATCCGAAAGGCTTTGTACCACCTCTCGTTCAAGACCTTTGATGGAACCGGAAACCCTCGGCGAAGATGTTGCACATTTTCGTGCCGCTTGTTGCAATGTCGGTGGAAGTGATGCTTTACTCTTCCGACAATTTGTCGCGCACTCGTCGTGGATCGCCTTTGATTGGTATACGGAATCACCGAACGGTTCGGTGAAGACATTTTCGAATTAGAGAACCTCTTCATGAAGCGATTTGCCGGAGCTCAGCACCACATCACTATAGGTGATTTAGTGGTAGAGAAGCAGAAGCCGAATGAAACTTTGGTAGACTACATACTTCGATGGAGGAATCTAAGTATGAAGTGTGAGCCATAGCTACAAGAACAGCATGCAGTCGGCATTTTACTTAAGAGCATTCATGGCCCGATAACACTTCTCCTCAAGGGATTTACTATTAAGACTTTCGAGAAGTTGTTAAGAAAGGCCGGAAGCTTGCAAGAGGAGGCGAAGCAATTAAGTTTCACCGACAAAATAGACAAACAGAAGCCCGTGAAAACTTTCGAAAGAAGTCCGGGATCGTCGCAGCGAGCCGATAAGGGCAAGCAGTCGATACAAATACCGTCGTAACGGCCGCAACGAAATTCAACGGAATTACCAAGCAACCCCGACCCAGCCTATCAATCATCTCAACAAGTATGAACAACCGCCTCGTCCACAACGTACGTTAAGGGAGCTTCCGAGCGAGGAGAATCCGTTCAAGAATGAGGCAAGGCTCGAAAATGTTCCGCAGGTCCGATGAAGACTCCAGATTTCCAATTGCCAGAGCCTAAGAGACCAGAAGAATTCGACAAGAAAGGTGATCCCAACTTTTGCCCTTACCACCGGATGCTCGGGCACAAGATAGAAGATTGTATTACCTTCAAAAGTTGGCTCAACGACAATCTTCGAAAAGGGAACATAACGATCCCGAAGGAATACATGAAGGAACCCCGTAAAGGAGGTTCCGTCAATGTTATCTCAACGGATCTCATTGTTACGATAGATCCCTATGCGACTGATGATGGATGGACTACCGCTTAGACAAAGTCTTCGAAGAAGATTTTGGATCTCATCCAAACCACTTCGGTGCGAGCCTCAATTCAGAGTTCGAAACCTGTCAAGTCGGCACTATCACTTGCGATAGAAGAACCACCTCAACAAGAGATGATTGAAGAAAAGGAGAAAATTGATGAAGAAGAGAAGACTGAGGCTCCTGAGGCTAGACTAGGAGCTGCTTATCCTAGGATAGTTGTTTCCGATTTGGGGAGAAATCCCTCGAACCTCTGACTCTGTATGATTATTTGCTCACTCCGGTGGGATCTTATAATGATAAGGGTTATGGCGTTGGCTACGTTTTGACTGTTTCTAACAATTACGTAACTAGCGACAACCAACCTAATTTGGACGTCGATTCCGATACAAATAACAATTCTCAAATTGTACAAAATCTTGACGATCACAATGACAAAGAAGACATCCACCAAGGAGGCTACGAGAGTTCAACAAGCAATGGATCTATTTGCGAGTTTTGAGGAACTCCAGTCACAATAGAGTTAGAGCCTTCAGACTCCGAAGCTAATCCAGAAGAACCTGTCATTCCGATTCAGAAGGAGACACCGCAGAACTCAATACCAGATTCAGAAGAAATCACAGAATTCAACTTAAGAAGTGGAAGAGTTCTACCTCCGAGAATGGGTCCAAAGGACAAAGGAAAGCAGGTGGTTATTCAGGAAGAACCAACCCCGGCAGAAGAAACACCCATTCGGGAAGAAACCGAGACACATGAAAATAAAGTGGACTACAACGTGCTAGCCCATCTTAGGAAACTACCAGCCCAAACCGAGCATCTACGACGCTCTCATCTTATCAAAGGAGATGAGAGAAGCTCGATCAAGGCCTTACTTGATCCGGAAATTTGCTTAGCTCAAATGACCGGAGATTCCTTAGATGAGGTTTGCTCGTTAAAGGAACGATGAGGTGTTACCTTCACGGACAATGACTTACTACTGGGACGACGGACCACAACCGACCGTTGTACATTTCGCTTACAAATGGGAAGTTTACGCTCTCCAGAGTATTAGTGGATCCAGGAGCATCAATCAATATAATGAATCTTCGAACGCTAGCATACTTGGAAATTGATGCTCGCGAGCTCGAAGCGGACAAAATGTTATTAAGAGGATTCAACCAGAAAGGAGAAAGAGCCCTCGGATCAATAACGCTGCTAATGAATACCGGTGACTTAGCAAAGACAACCGCGAAATTTCACATAATTGATTCAGAAACGTCATTCAACGCTCTACTCGGGCCGACCATGGATACATGAAAACCGGATGGTACCATCATCTCTACATCGATGCATCAAATACTACGATGGAGGGGAACAGTGCATCAAAGGTGACTTACAACCATTCTCCGTACATGAAATTGGAATCCATGAAGATGCAGCTTATTATGCACCCCCAAAGAAAACAATCTTCTCCAAAGATACCATAACGAATGAAGCAAAGGAAGTTCGGAACGACGAAGAACCTGAAGTTCTAGTCCAACAGTCACTCACCACTCCCTTACAGCGAGATGGTGAAGGTTTCTCCACAACTCGCATCCGAGGTCGAGGCCGGGCACAAGGTCGTGGCAGAGACGTTAGGACAGTTGGACAGAGGAAACCAGCCATCAATGTTGACTGGGAAAATAGTTCTGAAGAAGAAAAAGAAATCAAGCAAGAAGCAGTGACAATAAGTCGGAAGAAGCCGCAATTCAGGATCTCTCTCGAAGATGAAAAGAACGAGGAATATAAATCGATGTATGAGAAGATTAACCACTATGAACATACTATGACCCTGACCCCAATCCGTTCTAATAAGATCGAGGGTATGGTGGTCAAAGAGGTACGTAGCGGCGGTGCAAAGCCCATCAAATTCTACCGTGGTGCTCCTTCCTCCAAAACTGAAAATAATGTACAATTTGAAGATGCTACTTCATCAGAATTAATGGAATTGCCTTTTGAATGGTACTATCCCTGTGTTCAAAATTTAATTCAGCATGGTCTCTTACCTCGACAATTGACAAAAGGTCAATCAGAACATTTCGAAAATTTATAGAATAACTCCGGTCGTCCACCCAATTCAAGGCATGGTCTCGGATTTGGCACAGTAGGATCAGTTGACGATACTGAATTTTGCTTGGTTGTCACTTGTGAGTCTAATAAAAACTGCATGGAAGCTACAGAAGAACTTGAAGATTTACAAATTGGAAACGCTCCACCAAAGTTCGAAGAAGAGATCAAATCTACAATAGATGAGTTAACGAAAGTTAACTTAGGTACTAACGAAGAGCCTAGACCTACCTTTGTTAGCTCCTTACTCAATAAAGAAGACTCCGAAGAAATAATCAAGTTATTAATGAAATTTAAAGACTGTTTTGCTTGGAGCTACGATGAGATGCCAGGATTAGCTCCAGAGGTCGCAGTCCATAAGCTAGGAGTGGATCTTACTTCTACTCCAGTCAGACAAGGTTCCAGAAGAATGCGTCTAGAAATCGAACAACAAGTCATAGCTGAAGTTAAAAAGCTAATAGACACTAAATTTGTCCGTGAAGAACAATACCCGACTTGGTTAGCCAATGTGGTACCAGTCAGGAAGAAGAATGGTCAGATCAGAATTTGTGTGGATTTCAGAGATTTAAACAAGGCATGTCCAAAAGATGAATTCCTCTACTCGATCCCGTAATTAATGATCGACATTGCTTCAACACATGAAATATTCTCATTCATGGATGGATCTTCGAGATACAACCGGATAAAAATGGCTCCGAAGATTAAAAACTTACAAGATTCGAACGCCGATCGTGGTATATTGCTACACGTTGATGCCATTCGGACTAAAGAACGCAGGAGCAACCTACCGGAGAGCGATGACAAGAATTTTCGATGATCTCATCCACAATCAAGTCAAATGCTACGTGGATGATGTGGTCATCAAAAGCAAAGTAAAGGAAAACCACCTGTATGATTTGAGAATTGTTTTCGAACGATCAAGATAATTTAACCTTAAGATGAATCCCTTAAAATGCGCCTTCGGCGTCACCTCCGGGAAGTTCTTAGGATTCGTTGTCCAACATCGTGGAATTGAGATCGACCTGGAAAAGATTAAAGCTATCTTAGAAATGCCACCTCCTGAACCTTAAAACAACTACGATCTTTTCAAGGGAAGTTGGCATATCTTCGACGCTTTATCTCGAACTTGTCAGGTAGGTGTCAGCCTTTCTCGGCATTAGTTAAAAAGGACGCCAAATTTATTTGGGAAGAGAAATGTCAGAGGGCCTTTGAGGACATTAAACAATATTAAATGCACCTCCTGTCTTAGCAGCCCCAGTCTCAGGTAGACCATTGATACTTTATACCGCGGCCTTAGACGACTCTCTCGAGCCTCGTTAGCCTGTGTCAATGATGAGGGTAAAGAAAATGCTCTTTACTACCTAAGCCGTCGTTTACTTCCGACGGAAATAAAGTATCCCACAATTGAAAAGCATTGTTTGGCCCTGATCTTCGCCGCTCAAAAGCTCAGGCACTACATGCTTTCTCATAAGGTCAACCTGATCTCAAAATTTAATCCATTGCAATACTTGATGACCCGTCCAACGCTTTCGGCGTACTTGCCGTGTGGTCAATGATATTATTGCAATTCGATATAACTTTCATGCCTCTTCGTGCCGTAAAGGGACAAGTCCTAGCAGACTTCCTCGAAGCACACCCTTTGCAGCAGAATCTCCTCTCAATGACGACTTGCCAGATGAACAAATAATGAACTTAGAAGACCCTGATGATCGACGTTGGGAATTATATTTTGACGGAGCATCTTCAGCACACAAAGACGAAGAATCGCAAGTGATAGTGCCCGTAAGGCGGGAATCAGACTAATCTTTATAACACCAGAGCGGGGGATGTTAAGATACTCCTACCACTTACCGCAGCCGTGTACAAACAACGAGCGGAATACGAAGCTTTCGTAACAGATTGGAATTAACTATTCAAATGGGGATAACAAACATCAACATATACGGGGATTCGCAGTTGATCATTCAACAGGTCGCCGGACAATACAGAATTTTAAAGCCAAGACTTGAGCAATACTTTCAGTATGCCATGAAACTGTTGGAACAAATTCCGAATGTAACAATCTACAAAATTCCCAGAAAAGAAAACGCTTTAGCAGATGCGTTAGCCGTTGTTGACCTCATTTTTTATGAGGTCTTCTCTTCTTCTCTTTAGTACTTAGGATCTAGCCTCAGGCTTTTCCTTCGACCGTCCTGAGGATTAGAATCGGGACCCACCACTTAGAAATTCAAACCACTTCTTAACTCCCCGCAAACTCCACAAACTCGATCGTAGACCCCTAATCACCTAGAGGGTTGAAATCAAGTATGGAAGTTTAAAGGATGAGTTCCTATGAGACTCTTTGGCCTTAGGATCGCCCTGCAGGTGGCTCAGTCCGGTGAAGGGTCGACTTACACACACACTACACCTATACACTACACTTTCACACACCTCCTAAAAACACACCCATACCCAATTTGACCTCCCGACTCATGCAGGTGATTCACATGGATGGTCCTTAACCCCTAAGCCCTTGGCTAAGAGGGTTAGGAACAACATAGTGGGTGCCTCAAATGAGTCCCTTCATGGCTCATATGGGTTTGATACGGCTTCATGGCTCAACCAAAATGTTTTTATTCCACTTATATTCACCCAATCTTCAATTTTCCAAATTTTCAATTTTTGACCCCCAGGACCCTACACCCGCCAAGCCTACCAAATGCCCTTGAAATTGCCCAAAATTTGCAAAATCACCTAAACTACCCAAAATCCCCAAAAACATTCCTAAACATTTCCTCACCACTCAAATTGATCATCCATACCCAAAAATACCAAAAATTCCAAAAATACCTCCCAATACCCTCCAAATACCCAAAATACCCCTCTTAGCCAAAAAAAATCCAAAAATTCAGAAAATTCCCAGAAAATTCCAGAAAATCCCAAATATTCCCAATTTCATTTTGTTCAACTACACCATGGGCCAATTTTGTCAATTTACCCCACTTTTATCAAAACCCCCAATTTGACCCATTTTAACCCAAAGTGAACCCAATGTCAAACCAAACCTACCCAATTGACCCAAATTCTGGTCCAATTCAATTCTAAACTTCAATTCAACATCCCCAACACCAATCTAGACCAAATCCAAGCTCAATTTGATTGACATTTGGATCCAATTTCACTTTTGGCCTTAAAGCCCAATTTGGACCCATGACCCAAACTTAGCCCAAACTCACCCAATTCAACTCCAATTAACCCCAAATCTTTTCTAAACCTTCCTTAACATCCCCATAAACAAAACACTAACATGATTTGCCCAAAATTTAGACCCAAACCCCACTCAAATTCAACCCAAAATCAAAAAGCCCAATTTTGACCTAAACATAAACCTAGCCCAAATAGACCCAAACCTCAAAATCAAAACCTAACCTAAGCCAAAACCTCTTTGAAACACTCCCATAAACATTTCCCAACATTAATTTTACATCAATTTCAACTCTAGCCCAACTTTGGCCCATGGTAGCCCATTTTGGCCCACCTTAGCCTCTTTACCAAAAGGCCCATATCCAACCCAATTCAAACCCAAATCACCTCAAATTTGTTTCAAACCACTCATGACACATCCCTAAACCAAACTCAACAATTATTTGGCCCAAGCCTTTACCAAAATTTCATCCCAAAATCCATTTTAAAATTCAAAAGCCCACTTTCCTAAATCATTTTAAAAGCTCATCTAAAACCATTTCAATAAGCCCAAATCATCCTAAAGCCCACATGACATTTCCCCTCATCATACTTTCAATTAAGCTCAATACCTAAGTCCTAAAATCATCATTAAGCCATTCCAAATCAAGCCTCATGAAAATTCTCCACCAAAATACCAAAATTCCTAAATTCTATTTCCATGAAATCGACTAAACTTTTCCCAAGCCAAATGGAGCCAAATGCAAGCCATGAACAAGCCACATGAAGCCATGGAAGGTTTGACATGTGATCAAGCCATTAATGGCAAAAGGAGGAGCCTCTTTTAAGCCCCCTTAAAAAGGTTTTAACCCTTTTAATGCTTCACCTTAATCCATGATTAATCAAAATATTCATGGATGGTGACCTCTCCACCCTTTTCTAGCCGATTCACTCGATCCTCCCTCAGCCCAAATCAACCATGGGGAGGTGAACCAAGCCCATTTTCAATGGGTTGACCAAACCAAGTGCAAAAGAAGCCACCTCCTCATGCCATTTTGATCCAACCACTTTACACATGTAAGGCTTCAATTGAATTCACTAACTTCAACCCCCGACCTCCCCGGCCTCGAGGGTGACCCTCGCTCGCCGGCCGGCCCACCCGGCCGCCGGAAAACGCCATGGCCGAGACATGGGGAGGAGCCAAACCTTGGAATTCCACCTCGTCGAGCCGCCCCATGCCCAATGGCCACCATACTGTTCTTCCCATGCCCGAGAGCACCGATCCCAACCCTCGGCCATCCCCGCGAGGCTTTCCGACCACCTCTATTTAAACCCGACCCCCTCACGGCCATGGAAGAGAGTTGCAAAAACCTTGCCGAAACTCGCCAAAATTGTTCCAAACCCTACTCCACACTTAGAGCAGCTGATCCCCGAGTGTCAATTTGCCCTAATCCCCACCGACGTAATCCAATTTCTCAACCGAAATTTCACCCAAAACCGAGACATCTCCTCACAGTGGAGCCAATTCCCAAATTGATTGGTCCTACACCTTCACCGGACCAAGGGAAGAAGTTTCCCACCGAAAGCCCCATCTCCGAAGCCACCCAGTTGCTCCAGCCTCCAAGCTTTGTGATCGGCCGTGGTCACTTTCATAGCTAGACAATTCACTGTGCCAAGGGACTTCATCCGGAGCTTACTTGGACCCAATCGAAGGTGACACAACTCTCGCATCGAAGCTTCACTTCTCCGAGCAAAGGTATGGACTCCCTCTTCTTCCCGAGCTTCCGAGAGATTCTCATTTTAATTTGAGTCAATTTAAATGCATGTTTACCGTATGGATGTGTTCGTCTCTTCAAGACGAATCCATAGAGCATAAGAACACGAAAATCCATCGAGAATCGAGTGAGTTCTTAGGGTTAGAGTGTGGACGGTCACGGGATCACACCCGGCCGTAGACGATGACCGAGAACCGCTCTGGATCGCGCGTGTATCGGATGGACGGCTCGGATCGCGTCGGACCGGCCGGATGGTGCGTGAACCGCGGGGCCCCGGGCAGCCGAGTCGGATGGCGGCGTCGAATGGGAGCGCGCCGCGTGGTCGTTCGGAGATGCCGAGGATGACAGGGCGCCGCGTGGATAAGTAGGAAATTAGGGATTTTTCTGATTTATTTAAATACCATAACTTTAAAAATCCATATCTTTGTGTAGAAAAATCATAAAAATAAAATAAAAATACCCTCTTACTCAGTGAATAGAGGAGAATAATGTGGAAAAGAAATTAATTAATTTTGTCCAGTATTTTATTTTTAATTAATTATTTACTCCCTGCATTGTTTTAATTCTCCATGCATTCATACAATTCACCATGGCATGAGACCATAGGGCTTTTGAAGCCTCCGAACTTGGGAACATTCCCTGAATTTTCTAAGGTCGGAGGCCATCTCTCGTGAAAAGTTATTGATTTTTCAAATGCATGTGGTCTGTTTTGAGTATTTTAATTCCAAAAATTAGCATGTTGTGAAATAAATTCTAGAAAAATTTGGTGATGTTCCTTATGACCAGAGAACCTCTAGGAAAAATAGGACTTGAGTTAATTCACTCAAAATAACCCTAATTGGCTTAAACACCCAAAATAGACTCCTAATTAATTAGAGCTAACCATACATCAAATTGACTTGAAATCAACTCTCCACTGATCTTTAGGGTCAGAGGAACTCACCATAAAAATTTCAAGTCAATTGGACTTGGTTAGCCCTACTAAATGGGTTGATTAGGCCATTTAGTCATTTTAAACTTTAAAAATTCATAACTTTCAAAATACCTTTCAAAAATTCACCAAATTGGTTTTGGAGCCTCTCTGATATCAGGGGAATTTAATAAAATTAAAATTTCAATTTTCTAAAAAAGTTAATTTTTTAGTATTATTTTAATATTTTAATAATTAAAAAATAATAAAAATCACAAAAATAATAAAATTCACCAAAATGTCATATTTTGAAATTTAATCACTTAGGAACAAACCCCATATTTTTCTTAGGTCTATTTAATGAGATATTAAATTTTAAAGCCCTAGGGTAATTTTAAAATTAAAAAATGTATTTTCTAGCATTTTCACTAAAATAATTATAATAAATCAAAGAAAAATCAGAAAATTGTAAAATTTGGTTCTCTGGAATCCTTGATATCAGAGAGAATTTTAAAAATTATAAAATTCATTTTTCAACTTATATTCTATTTTTAAATTAATTAATACTCCAGAACTTAAAATAATTTTAATAAATAAAATATAATTCAAAAAATCACAAAAATTGGTCCAAGTGGTCCTTTGGTCATTAGGAATGTCCCATAATTTTCTTAAGGACAGAAACTTTCCCTTGGTCATATTATTGGATTTTCCTTGGAAATCCTTATTTTCCACCAAAAATAATTATATAAATAAATTAAATGCAGAAAAATCACATTTTCTCCTCTAAAGTCTTTATTGACATATGAGTGAAGTAACATAAAAATTTCAAGTTCATTTGAGCTCAATTTAGTGAGTTATGAAATTATTAGGCTTGAAGGGCAAAATGGTAATTAAAATCTTAACCCTTTAATTAAGACTTTAGGCTTAATGAAATTAATAGGCAAAATATTTGATTTTAACTTGATTTGGATGATTGAAATTTAGATAATTAAAGGGTAGAAACCTACTAAACAATTTAAAATAATTGAAATAAACCTTAATTAAATAATTATTTAAATTTGGAAGAATAATAAAATTGGAATTATTAAAATAGGGATATTATTAGGAGGAGATTTATTCTTTAATTTAAAAATCCCTAAATTGATCATCCCAATAATATTTAATTCCTAATTAAAATGATAATTCAAGTTTAAGATTTAAAATGCTAAAAGACTTAATCATTAAATTAAATTAATGTTAAATTATTTAAAACAAATTCCTTTAAAATTAAAAATTAAATTAAAAAATTAAGAATTAAATTAAACTAAATTAAACTAAATTAAACTAAATTAAATTAAATTAAATTAAATTAAATTAAATTATATTATATTATATTAAATTAAATTAAATTAAATTAAATTAAATTAAATTAAATTAAATTAAATTAGATTAAATTAAATTAAATTATATTAAATTAAATTAAATTAAATTAAATTAAATTAAAAGCAAATTAAATTAAATTAAATTAAATTAAATTAAATTAAACTAAATCATATTACATTAAATTAACTTAAGTTAAATTAATTAAATTAAGTTAAATTAAATTAAATTAAATTAAATATAAAGACATGAAGAATTCAAAAATAAATCTAAAATAACTTGAGCACTATTCCAAACTTAAATCACTAATTTGAACTTAAATTCGAATCACAAGTCATTAAATATCATTTTTGCCCTTAGGAGCTCTTACTAGTATAACTCCTAAATGAGTATCAAGTGAAATGACACTTCACTTATGTGATATTCAAATGTCCTGATTCATCTGAGCAAGACAACAAAACTTAAACTCTCGGACGATTAATATCATTTGTATAATTAAATCCATTTGGACTTAAAACAATCCTAGAAATATTGAAAAGATGTTTAAGATTCGTCTTAAACACTTCCTCAATATGATAGGATATTTATAAGAACAATTGACTTAGTTGTTCTTTAATGAAGAAAATCGTCCTCAAACTAAAACACAAGAACCTAGACGTCATAGGAGATGACTAGCCATAGGATTAGGAACTTGGTAGAAAACCATAACCCTTCCCTTAGCTTTACTCTAGGAACTTACTTTAAATGCTTAAATATTCTAACGGTGTTTTAAGTGCAGCTTGGGATGACGGGAAGACCCTCCAGTGTACGCTTTTATTTTATTGCGATTTACTTTACGGCAATTTATTTAATCGCGTTGCACTTTACCTTTCTTGCATGATAAACAACAAGTTGCATGAAAACCTACACCTTTAGGACGTAAACCAAAACTGGAACCCATAACTAAATTAAAAGACACTACAAGATAAAATTCACCTCCACAACATTTCAAAATATAAGACAACTCAAAATTTAATCACAAACAGAACAACAAAACTACAACTACAACTAAATTAAAACGTCTCATTGAATGATCGAAAATACCTCGGATGATGTAACCCACGTGTTGCTAACGGGATTTCCCACGGTCTAAATGAAAGTGCGGAACTCATTTAGTTGAGTTTAGCAAATTCATCTGGACTAAGTGAATTCGATAAAAATAACGGTCGTTGGGATGACGGAACCGTGGGATCTTAATCGGTTCTGTTTAATCAATTTTAAAACCTGTCTTAATTAAAATATTAAAGACACATGAAAATGAAGACTTTCTCTAAAACCAAACACTTCTCTCATCTCCTGATTTATGACTTCTAAAACTAAACCTCTGCAACAACAAGGAGCTCGGAGCATAGTGGGCGACACGGCCATCGTCGTCACAGAAACCGAAATCTACATCAGCAAAACTTTCTTAGAATTAAATAACCAAGCCATAGGACTTCGAGGTAGTTTGCTTAGGGCAACATAAATCCTCAACTCTTCGTTAGGCATTTGCATGATCATATCATGTAAATTAAGCCCTAACCGGTCTTAGGATTTCCGAGGTAGTCGTCCGATACGATATAAACCCTCACATCTTCGAGGCTATTTGTATGATTTTATCATACGAATATAAGTCCTAACTAATTAAAATTGGCAGGATCAAAATACTAAATAAACATTAGGACCTTCCTAAATTCAAGCCAAACAATAGGATAGTCGGGAAATTACCAAAGTTCGCTTTGGATCTGTGATTTCTCCTACCCTTCTTCCTTTGGACTCCTAAAATAAAATGTTCCAAATTTGATCCATTCCCTATTGAAATTCAAAGATTCAATCCTCGAAAACTTAAACTTTGAAATTCTTAAGAGCGGAACTACTCGATTATTATCGAGAGTTTTCTTAGGTGATTTCCTTCACTTAAGATGTAATTAACTATAGGGGCTTGCCCTTATAGGGAACTTTAAGAACCTGTGTAATATAAACTCTGCTTAATTCATTTATATTAAGCGGGGAACTTGTCGGCTTATAAAATTGGTTCGCGGACCAAACGGATGTCACAAACCCTTCTAATTTATTTAATCGAGCCCCATCATCAAGCAGGTGTGTCTATTCTTCGGGATAGATACACGGTTTGTGGTGCGGCGCTCGTTTATATAAACTATTCGGGATGTGAGATCAGTTTGATTTCATATCTTAAAATTTTCAAATTTAAAATTATTTCCAAAATCAAATACTACTTTTCAAATTATTTATTTAAATTAAAATTCGCCGACAATTTCTGTAGGCGACCCCTTTTCAAAATAAAACACATAACCTAAACATATGCCGACACCCGCCTCGCAAAAGAATTTGCCTTCTTACAAGATGAATCGGTGGAAGTGTCGGCTCACGGACGTCGGGTCCTATCACAGCTCGACATAGTACACAATACACAAATCGAAAAAGAAGAAGAATCAGCTGCAACGAAGTGACGAAAACACGGAAGATCGGCGACGACCATTAATGACTACTTGCAAACAGGAAGACTACCGGACGATAGGTCGTTAGCTCCATCGGATCAAGAAAAGAACTATGTCCTACGCATTAATAAATAACACGTTATACGTAAGGTCTTTCGATCAAATGCGGCTAAGGTGCCTAAGCGGGTCCGAGGCCCGTGAAATTGTTAAAGAGGTGCATTCAGGACTCCGTGGCGCTCACCGTCGGGTCCGAAGATGAAAATGAAAATTAAAAGACTAGGGTACTACCGGCCCTCGATGATGACCGATTGCATGAAAATCGCCAAGAGCTGTCACCAATGCCAAGTGCACGGAGTGGTTCTACACCAACCTCCAAATGTGCTACATCCGACAATTGCGTCGTGGCCATTTGAATGTTGGGGCACATATATAGTGGGTCCAATAGAACCACCATCTTCAAAAGTACATCGCTTCATTCTTGCGACTACAGATTACTTTTCCAAGTGGGCGGAGGCAGCTCCACTCGGAGAAGTGAAAGCACACCACGTGCTACGGCTTTTCAAGAACCAAGTTGTCTACCGTTTCGGAGTGCCGCGCGAGATCATCTCGTATAATGGGTCAGCATTCGAAGCACGCAAATCAATAATTTTGTCGGGAGACACGGAATCGACCGCGGTATTCAACAATTTACTACCCAAGAGCAAACGGTCCGGTCGAGGCTTTTAATAAAACTCTCGTTCAAATTTTAAAGAAAACTTTGGACGATAATAAGAGAAATTGGCACGAGAAGTTATTAGAAGCCTTATGGGCCTACCGGACAACCTTCGTAACTCCTACTCAAGCTACACCTTACGCTCCGGTGTATGGGTCCGAGGCAAGTGTTACCCTTAGAGGTTCGGCTTCCTTCACTCGGAATCGCAGTCTGCAAACAAAATCACGACGAGAAGAGAATGTCAAATTACGACTAGAAGAATTGGAAAGCCTGGAAGGGAAAAGACTTACAGCGCAGTTGGAATTTAGAACTATACCAAGCTAAGATGGTTCAAGCCCATGACAGACTGGTCCGCCCAAGAACTTTCAAAGTTGGTGACTTAGTTCTCGTTCTCAAGAGACCTATCCTTGCACACCGCAAGATAGGAGAAAAATTTGAACCCACTGGGAAGGGCCGTTTGTGGTCGAGGCGGTCTACTCAGGAGGCTCCTACCAGCTAGTGAATTGCCAAGGAGAACGACATATGCTTCTGATCAACGGACGATACTTGAAAAAGTATTACGCTACCTGATGTTTCGAAGGAATAAATTTTTCATCCCTAGAAGCACGGGTGAAGTAATTACTTATGACTGGGCCCGAACCCAAAAATAATAAAAACGTGCTAAAATAAATAAAATCATGATAATAAAGTTTTCCTTGTTTTTTCTTCCATATCTAAATCTTTTTCCTGATCTTTTCCCACTTCATTCCTGTTGAATTTAAAAATACAAAAGTAATAATAAAAAGAAAAAAAAGAAAACTCTGTCTTTAATAGACATTTTCTTAATGTTCTTATTCTTAGTACAACCCCTGATCCTTTTCCTTGTCTTTTCGCAGGGAAATGTCGAACGGGCGGTTGGTCCTGAACTTTAGAAATGGCGTAAGCCTTGCACTCGACGAAAAGAGGGTGAAAGATGGAGCGATAATAGAGATTGACTCGGACTTCGCACCGACGAGCTCTCGCAATACGAAGAAAATGACCGGGTCCCGGCTGACCGAGAGGAACCGCCCGGCCGGACGAGTAATGAAAGTGGGTGGCCCAAGCCACCAACCCAAAGACGAAGAAAAGGAAAACAAACACTGAAGAGGACAAGAGAATTAAGTCTGTAGTCGCTACAGCAGAAGGCAGGCTTGTCAGCGCCGCGCCCACAGAAATTTAGGAAGTATGAAGAGCTACTCTCACAGCAACTCAGCGAAGAAATAAAAATCGCCTTATCCGCAAGATGTTAACTAAACTAGCAGCGGACCAGCGCGACGAGGCAGTCGCTACTACCAGTGCATATACTTCAAGGATACCGGTTCGCCGAGAACCCGAAGAAAGGAGGCCAGCTCCGAGGATAACGAAGAGACCAGTGGAAATCTCAAAAAGATTAGAAGAAGGAAGGCTACCACGCCACCGGATAAAGCCACCGCAATGCAAAACCTCGTTGCGAAGCAACCCCGGAGGATGTCCCGACGGAGACCATCCCCGAGGAGCCGAGGTATGCGAGAGAACGCGAAGGGATTGAGCCATATATCCCACAAGACGTCACTGGGCCTCGCCATTTGCGGATTATTCCGAATACGAGCTAGAAAGAATGCGGAATGTCGAGAAGCAAACTTTTGAATACTTCGATAGAATCGAGGCGTGAAGGATCAATATACTAGAAGGCCTCGAGCTACATACGTACGTGTTCTCGGAATACGAACAACAACAAATCGTGGACTGCATCCGGGATTTGAAAAGAATGGGTCGAGCAGGCCGCCTAAGAGAAAACACTTACTCGGAACCTCGGAGATGGATGCAGGGAAAGGGAGAATTACAATACAATGTGGATGCTGCTACAACTTCGTAGAAGACAGGAAGGGAAACCCTCCGGGGATACTCCGTCATGGCAAGGTAGATCCAATGCCATTAGTCATCAAAAGGATGGTAAAAAGAATGATAACGTGGAGGGTACTGACATCAGATTGCATACCCAACAGTTGCATCATTAACATTTACAAAAAGGGTGACTGGATACCCCCGCACATAGATCACCACGACTTTGTCAGACCTTTCTGCACAGTTTCTTTTCTGAATGAGTGTAATATCATGTTCGGATCTGACCTCCGGATAGCAGGCCCGTGTGAGTTCCGAAGGCCGGTAAAGATACCATTACCGGTAGGTTCCGTCATGATACTAAAGGGCAACGGAGCGGATGTCGCTAAACATTGCATATCGGGAGTACCAATGAAGCGGATCTCGATTACTTTCGGAAGGATGGATGACAGGAAAACACCTTACCACTTCCACCGTGACCCGGAGCTAGAGAGCCTCCGGCCTTACGAGCTGTGAGTTACATGGAAAATATCACACCTCCAACGTACATCCATACGACATCCTTGCCAAGGATGGCTTGGAAGGTGATGTTATTGACCATGTACCTCACTATTCAGACATGGATTTTTGACAGAAGCCTTTTTGGATGGATCGACAAAGATCATACATAGTCCGTTTTGAGTCTACATGGATTGTATGAGATGTATTCTAGATCGAGTTGTATGATGTATCTTCAACATGATTGGAATGAAAGTGACCATGTCACATTTTTGGCCTTCACCTCTTTTGTGCAAGTTGACTGGGAAACGCCATTAAAGTTAAATGAACTTCGAACAAAGAACAGAAAAGAAACAAAAGAATAAAAGAAAACTTTCCTTAAAAATCTAAAAAAAAAATGATGAACGCCAAATTCACATGAACATTAAATGGACAATAAAATAAATTTGAATCGTTAAAGGACAAACAAAATGAACACAAATTTTAAATCAAATCTCAATTAAATTCAAACTCAACCTTCCAAATCTGAAATCCAATCCGTTCTACTCTCTCCCTTGTCTGGGATGGAAGCGGTCGATTCCATTGACACGGAGCCACGTCGATACGGATCTAGTGGCGAGGAATTGTATCCAATCCAAACCGACGAACTTTCGATCAACTCTTTTGAATGGGATATGTAGCATCTACATATTCCCTCCTAATCTGTTTCTTTCCACAAAAATCTTTTACAACTTTCATGAAATTCTCGAAACACCAAAATTCCACACTTTTCAAATCAACACTACAAATCTTTGCAAATCAATTACCATTCAAAATCAAATTCTTGGGGTTGAGGATTTTACATCTGAAACTGCATTGTTTTAGGTTCTTTCCCTATCGTAATGAAATACATCAAAATCAAATTCTTGAGGTTGAGGATTTTACATCCGAAACTGCATTGCTTTAGGTTCTTTCCCTATCGCAATGAAGTACATCAAAATCAAATTCTTGAGGTTGAGGATTTTACATCCGAGACTGCATTGCTTTAGGTTATTTCCCTATCGCAATGAAGTACATCAAAATTAAATTCTTGGGGTTGAGGATTTTACATCCGAGACTGCATTGCTTTAGGTTCTTTCCCTATCGCAATGAAGTACATCAAAATTAAATTCTTGGGGTTGAGGATGTTACATCCGAGACTGCATTGCTTTAGGTTCTTTCCCTATCGCAATGAAGTACATCAAAATCAAATTCTTGGGGTTGAGGATTTTACATCCGAGATTACATTGCTTTAGGTTCTTTCCCTATCGCAATGAAGTACATCAAAATCAAATTCTTGGGGTTGAGGATTTTACATCCGAGACTGCATTGCTTTAGGTTCTTTCCCTATCGCAATGAAATACATCAAAATCAAATTCTTGGGGTTGGGGATTTTACATCCGAGACTACATTGCTTTAGGTTCTTTCCCTATCGCAATGAAGTACATCAAAATTAAATTCTTGGGGTTGAGGATTTTACATCCGAGACTGCATTGCTTTAGGTTCTTTCCCTATCGCAATGAAGGACATCAAAATCAAATTCTTGAGGTTGAGGATTTTACATCCGAGACAGCATTGCTTTAGGTTCTTTCCCTATCGCAATGAAATACATCAAAATCAAATTCTTGGGGTTGAGGATTTTACATCCGATACTGCATTACTTTAGGTTCTTTCCCTATCGCAATGAAATACATCAAAATCAAATTATTGGGGTTGAGGATTTTACATCCGATACTGCATTGCTTTAGGTTCTTTCCCTATCGCAATGAAATACATCAAAATCAAATTCTTGGGGTTGAGGATTTTACATCCGATACTGCATTGCTTTACGTTCTTTCCCTATCGCAATGAAATACATCAAAATCAAACTTTTGAGGTTAAGGATTTTACATCCAATACTGCATTGCTTTAGGTTCTCTCCCTATTGCAATGAAGCACACCAAATCAAGCTGTTGAGGTTAAGGATTTTACATCCAATACCTCATTGCTCTGAGTTCTTTCCTCATTGTAATGATTCAATCCAATCAATTCAAATTTTTGAGGTTGAAGATGTTACATCTAAAACCACAAAATTCCAATTTTCATTTTCAAGTTCAAATCCCTTCAAATTAATTTTAACAAAACTTCAATCTAAATTGAAACTCAAACTAAAATCTGAGCTCACACATCAAGACTTAAACTGAAACAAAATGAAATCTAAATCGAAATTCCCCCAGATCATATGATTTGGGGTTCACCTCCTTTTCCTTTCCCCAACGAGAGTTCAGGAATCTCCAGTCTCAGAGATATACTTGACACTCCCCAGCAGAAATTCTTCTACTTCGTCCTAAGTTTGTCACTCGGACATCTGTGTTGGTTTTGTTGATCTTTTCGGTCAACGCCAATACGCGCGGTGTGCTTGGTTAGCACACCACACCTATTGGGGGTCCATTTGTTGACCTCATTTTTGATGAGGTCTTCTCTTCTTCTTTTTTGTACTTAGGATCTAAGCCTCGAGCTTTTCCTTTCGACTATCCTAGAGGATTAGAATTGGGACCCACCACTTAGAAATTCAAACCACTTTTTAACTCCCCGCAAACTCCACAAACTTGATTGTAGACCCCAATCACCTGAGAGTTGAAATCAAATGTGGAAGTTTAAAGGATGAGTTCCTATAGGACTCTTTCGGCCTTAGGACCGCCCAGGTGGCCCTGGTGCAGTGAGGGCTGACTTACACACACACTACACTTATACACTACACTTTCACACACCTCCTAAAATCACACCCATACCCAACTTGACCTCCTGACTCATGAAGGTGATTCACATGGATGGTCCTTGACCCCTAAGCCCTTGGCTAAGAGGGTTAGGAACAACATAGTGAATGCCTCAAATGAGTCCCTTCATGGCTCATATTGGCTTGATATGGCTTCATGGCTCAACCCAAAATGATTCCATTCCACTTACATTTACCCAATCTTCAATTTTCCAAATTTTTAATTTTTGACCCCGGGGACCCTACACCTACCAAACCTACTAAAAACCCTTGAAATTACTCAAAACCTCCAAAATCTCCAAATCACCCAAAATTCCTCAAAACCAATCCCAAACATTCCCACATTACTCTAACTGATCATCCATAGCCAAAAATTCCAAAAATACCCCCAATACCTCCCAAATACCCAAAATGCCCCTCTTGACCCAAAAATCCAAAAATTCATAAAATTCCTAGAAAATTCCAGAAAATCCAAAATATTCCCAATTTCATTTTGTTCAACTACACCATGGGCCAATTTTGTCAATTTACCCCACTTTTGTCAAAATCCCCAATTTGACCCATTTTTAACCCAAAGTGAACCCAATGTCAAACCAAACCTACCAAATTGACCCAAATTCTGGTACAATTCAATTCTAAACTTTAATTCAACATCCCCAACACCAATCTAGACCAAATCCAAGCCCAATTTGATTGGCATTTGAATCCAATTTCACATTGACCTTAAAGCCCAATTGGGACCCATGACCCAAACTTAGCCCAAACTAACCTCATTCAACTCCAATTAACCCCAAATCCTTTCTAAACCCTCCCTAACATCCCCAAAAACAAAACCCTAACATAAGTTGCCCAAAATTTGGACCCAAACCCCACTCAAATTCAACCCAAAACCAAAAAGCCCAATTTTGACCTAAACCCAAACTTAACCCAAATAGACCCAAACCCCAAAATCCAACCCCAACAAAAGTTGAAACCTCTTTGAAACAGCCCTACAAACATTTCTCAACATTAATTTTACACCAATTTCAACATTAGTCCAACATTAGCCCAAGTTAACCCAATTTGGCTTACTATTGGCCACTTTACCAAAAAAACCCAAATTCAACCCAATTCAAACCCAAACCACCACAAATTTGTATCAAACCACTCATGACACATGCCTAAACCAATTGCAACATTTATTTGACATGGTCCTTCACAAAACTTTCATCCCAAAAGCCCATTTTAAAATCCAAAAGCCCACTTCCATGAAGCCTTTAAAAGCCCACTTCCACCAAATCCAAAAGCCCAAAAATTCATCCAAAGTCCATATGACACTCTTCGTCATCATGCATTCAATTAAAATCATCCCTAAGTCCTAATCCAATGATCAAATAATTCTAAATAAAGCTTCATCCAACTTTCCACAAAAATACCAAAATCCCTAAATTCTACTTCCATGAAATTGACCAAGCTTTATCCTAAGCCATAGAGCAAGCCATGAACAAGCCATTCTCGAAGCCACATGAAGCCATGAGGGCTTTGACTTGTCATTAGTCCATTTATGGAAAGAAGAGGGGTTCTTTCTTAAACCTCCCTTAAACCTTTTTTACCTTAAGCATGTCACACACTATACCATGCTTAGCCACCTCACCATGGATGGGGACTTCACTACCCAATTCAGCTGACCCAAATGATTCTCCCTCAGCCCAAGGTCAAGCCTTGGATGGTGAACCTAGCCCAAATGCATCAGTTGAACAAAACCAAGCCAAAATGAGCCTTCTCCCATTCCATTTAAATCAAACTCCTTTACGCATGTCCATGGCCAATTGACTGCATTAAACCCCGACTCGACGCACTCGAACAAGATGGTGACCGAGTGCACGGCCGGCCAGCCACCGGCCGCCGGAAAACACCATGGCCGAGACCTTGGGAGGAGCCAAAAAATTCAATTCTCCCTTGTTGACTTGTCTCGACCCAAATGGACAAGTATAGCTCTTCTTCTCCTCACCAGAGCAGCTGATCCCCAGCCTTAAACCCCCCTTGGAGGCCCTCCACCCTCTCCTATTTAAACACCACCTCCTCTCGGCCATGGAAGGTGCTGAACTAGACCCTACTGAAACCCTGCCAAAATTGCTCCAGACCACTCTCCACACTTAGAGCAGTTGATCCCCAGTGACAATTTGCCCTAATCCCCACCAACAGAGCCCAATTTCTTAGCCAAAATTCCACCAAAAAATAGGACATCTCCCAATTCTCCACCAAACTCAAATTAAACTCACCCACACCTGCACAAGGTCAAGATAAGGAGTTCCCCAGTGAAAGTCCCCTCTCCAGGCCACCCATCTGTTCCAGACTCCAAGCTTTGTAATCGGTTGTGGTCAAAATCATACCTGGACAATTCACCAGCCTAAGGGACTTCATCTGTAGCTTGCTTGGACCCAATCGAAGGTGACACAACTCTCAGATCGAAGCTTCACTTCTCTGAGCAAAGGTATGGACTCACTCTTCTTCTCGAGCTTACAGAGATTCTCTATTTAATTTGAGTCAATTTCAATACATGTTTACCAGTATGGATGTGTTCATCTCCTCAAGACGAATCCATAGAGCATAAGAACACAAAAATCCGTTAAGAATTGAGTGAGAAATTAGGGTTAGAAGGTTGACGGTCACGGGTGCACACCAATCGTAGACGATGACTGGGAGCCGTCGGATCGAGCGTGTATCGAGCGGACGGTCTGGATCGAGCCGGACGACGCGATGGTGCATGAACCGCGGCCCCTAGAGCACTGAGTCAGATGGCGGCGCCAAATCAAAAGACGACGCGTGGCCTTTCGGAGCTGCCGAGGATGGCGTGGTGCCGCGTGGATAAGTAGAAAATTAGGGAATTTTTTATTTATTTAATTCCCTAAACTTCAAAAATACATAACTTTGTGTAGGAAAATCAGAAAAATAAAATAAAAATACATTCTTGCTCAGTGAACAGAGGAGAATAATGTGGAAAAGAAATTATATAATTTCATCAAGTATTTTATTTTTAATTATTTATTTACTATCTGCACTATTTCAATTCTCCATGCATGTATACAATTCACCATGGCATGAGACCATAGGGCTTTTGAAGCCTCTGAATTTGGGAACATTCCCTGAATTTTCTAAAGTCAGAGGCCACCCCTATGAAGAGTTATTGATTTTTCAATTCTAGGTCACAATTCTGAGTATTTTAATTCCAATAATTAGCATATTGTGAAATAAATTCTAGGAAAATTTGGTGATGTTTCTTATGACCAGAGGACCCTAGGAAAAATAGTTTTTGAGTTAACTCACTTGTGATAACCCTAATTGGCTTAAACACCCAAAATGGGGCTTTAATTAATTAGAGCTAATCATACATAAAATTGAATTGAAATCAATTCTAGACTGACCTTTAGGATCAGAGGAACCCACCATAAAAGTTTGAAGTCAATTGGACTTGGTTAGCCCTATCAAATGGGTTGATTAAGCCATTTAGCCAAAATCAAATTTAAAAAATTCATAACTTTCAAAATACTTTTCAAAAATTCACCAAATTGGTTTTGGAGCCTCTCTGATATCAGGGGAATTTAAGAAAATTAAAATTGCAATTTTCTAAAAAAGTTGATTTTTTGCATTATTTTAATATTTTTAATAATTAAAAAATAATAAAAATCACAAAAATAATAAAATTCACCAAAATGTCACATTTTGAATTTTAATCACTTAGTAACAAACCCCATATTTTTCTTGAGTCTCTATGATGAGATATTAAATTTTAAAGCCCTAAGGTAATTTTAAAAATTAAAAAATGCATTTTCTAGCATTTTCACTAAAATAATTCTAATAAATCAATGAAAAATCAGAAAATTGTAATAATTAGTTCTCTGATTTCCTTGATATCAAAGAGATTTTTAAAAAATATAAAATTCATTTTTCAACCTTTATTTTATTTTTAAATTAATTAATACTCCAGAACTTAAAATAATTATAATAAAAAGAATATGATTCAAAAAATCACCAAAATTATTCTAAGTGGTCCTCTAGTCATTAGAAATGTCTCATAATTTTCTTAAGGACAGAAACTTTCCCTTGGTCATGTTATTGAATTTTCCTTGAAACTCCCTATTTTCCACCAAAAATAATTACATAAATAAATTAAATACAGAAAAATCACATTTTCTCCTCTAATGTCTTGATTTATATGTGAGTGAATTCACATAAAAATTTCAAATTCATTTGAGCTCAATTTAGTGAGTTATGGAATTAGTAAGTTTAAATGGCAAAATGGTAATTAAAATTTTAACCTATAATTAAAAATTTTAGGTTTAATTAAAAGGATGGGTAAAATATTTGATACTAAGTTGATTTTGGATGTTTGAAACTTAGGTAATTAAAGGGTAGAAACCTACCAAATAATTTGAAAATAATTAAATTAAACCTTAATTAAATAATTAATTAAATTTGGAAGAATAATAAAAATTGGAATTATTAAAATAGGGATATTATTAGGAGGAAATTTATTCTTCAATTCAAGAATCCCTAAATTAATCATCCCAATAATATTTAATTCCTAATTAAAATGATAGTCCAAGTTCAAGATTTAAAATGCTAAAAGACTTAATCATTAAATTAAATTAAAATTAAATCATTTAAATTAAATCCTTTTAAAATTTCAATTAAATTAATACTTTAACAATTAAAATTAAATCATCTTTAAAACATAAAAAAATAAAATATTAAATTAAAATTAAATTAAAATTAAAATTAAAATTAAAATTAAAAATAAAACCAAATTTAAATTTAAATTAAATTAAAATTTAAGCTAAATTAAATTAAATTAAATTAAAATTAAAATTAAATTAAATTAAATTAAATTAAATTAAATCACATTAAATTAAATTAAATTAAATTAATTTGAAATATATTAAATTAAATAAAAAAATAAATAAATAAAATCAAGTTAAGATAAAATTAAAATTAAAATTAAATTAAAGAATAAAATTAAATTAAAATTAAAACTAATCCAAATTAAATTAAACTAAAATTAAATTAAATTAAATTGAATTAAATATAACATCACTTAAGACATAAAGAACTCAAAATAAATCTAAAACAACTTGAACACTATTCCAAACTTAAACCCATTAACTGAAATTAAATTAACACTTGAACATCAATTTGCCCTCAAAAGCTCTTGTTGTCATAACTCCTAAACGGAGTGTTAAGTGAAGTGTTACTTCATTCATAGGATATTCAAATGTCCTAGTTCACTGAGCAAGATAACAACAAAACTTGAACTCCTGGATGATTAGTTCATTTGTATAATTAAATTCTCTTGGACTTAAAATAATCCTAGAGGTATTGAAAAGATGTTTAAAACTCGTCTTAAGCACTTCCTCGATATGATAGGATATTTATAAGAACAATTGAACTTAATTGTTCTTTGATGAAGAAAATCGTCCTTAAATCAAAACACAAGAACCTAGACGTCATAGGTGATGACTAGCTATAGGATTAGGAACCTGGTAGAAAACCATAACCCTTCCCTTAGCTTTACCTAGGAACTTGCTTTAAATGCTTAAATATTCTAAATTGTGTTTAAGTACAGCTTGGGATGACGGGAAGACCTTCCAGGTACGCTTTTATTTTATTGCAATTTACTTAATCGCATCGCACTTACTTTTTTTGCATGATAAACAATTGTTGCATGAAAACCAAAACCTTTGGGATAGTCCCTAAAACTGAAACCAAAACTAAATTAAAAGTCATTACAAGATAAAATTCACCGCCACAACATTTCAAAATATAAAACAACTCAAAATTTAATCACAAACAGAACAACAAAACTACAACTACAACTAAATTAAAACGTCTTGTTGGATGATCGGGAATACCTCGGATGATGTAACCTAAGTGTTGCTAACGGGATTTCCCACGGTCTAAATGAAAGTGTGGAACTCATTCAGTTGAGTTTAGCAAATTCATCTAGACTAAGTGAATCTAATAAAAATAACGATGCCGGAAGGATGGAACCGTGGGATCTTAACCGGTGTTGTTATAATCAACTTTAAGATTTGTTTTAATTAAAAAATACTTGGAAATTAAGACCTTCTCTAAACCAAAACACTTCTCTCATCTCCTGATTTATGACTTTTAAAACTGAACCTCTGCAACAACAAGGAGCTCGGAGCATGGTGGGCAGCACGGCCATCGTCATCAGCAAAACCTGAGTCTACTTCAACGAAAACTTTCTTAGGATTAAATAATCAAGCCATAAGACTTCGAGGTAGTTTGCCTAGTGCAACATAAATCCTCAACTCTTCGTTAGGCATTTGCATTGCAAATTAAGCCCTAATCGGTCTTAGGATTCCGAGGTAGTCGTCCGATACGACATAAACCCTCACATCTTCGAGGCTATTTGTATGATTTTATCATACAAATATAAGTCCAAATTAATTAAAATTGGCAAGATCAAAACATTAAATAAACATTAGGGTTTTCCTAAATTCAAGCCAAACAATAGGATAGTCGGGAAATTACCGAAGTTCGCTTCGAATCTGTGATTTCTCCTACCTTTCTTCCTTTAAATTCCCAAAATAAAATGTTCCAAATTTGATCCATTCCCTATTGAAAATCCAAAATTCAATCCCTTGAAAACTTAAACTTTGAAATTCTTGAGAGCAGAACTACTGATTATTATCGAGAGTTTTCTTAGGTGATTCCCGTCACTTAAGATGTAATTAACTATAGGGCTTGCCCTTATAGGGAATTTTAAGAACCTGAGTAATATAAACCCTGTTTAATGTTTTCATATTAAGCGGGGGAACTTGTCGGCAAATAAAATGGTTTCGCAGTACCAAACGGATGTCACAAACCTTCTAGTTTATTTAATCGAGCCCCACCATCAAACAGTGTGCCTATTCTTCGGAATAGACACGCGGTTTGTGGTGTGGTGCTCGTTTATATAAACTATTCGAGATGTGAGATCAGTTTGATTTCATATCTTAAAATTTTTTAAAATTATTTTCAAAATCAAATACTACTTTCTAAATTATATATATATATTTAAATTAAATTTAAAATCTAAAAAAAAATTCGCCGACAACTTCCGTAGGCAACCCCCCTTTTCAAAATAAAACACTTAACCTAAAAATATGCCGACATCCTCATGATTTTAACTTTAACCCACATAATGAGAAGGAGTCGATGTTCGAAGAGTATGTGATTCAATTGAAGAGTCAGTTGGAAAGTCAAAAGAATGAACTAGAAAGTCAAGTGGCCGCAATTAAAAATATAGAAAACTATATGTAGCAGATTATTAATGCAATTAACAGTTATCCTCCAAAGAGTTTACCTAGGGACCCTGAGATAAACCCTCAACAGATGAGTGATGAGCAATTTAAAGTTATTGAATTTGAGGATATGATTCAAATAAATGATGAGTCAAGATAAGAAGAAAAGGATATTGAAAGACCAATAGAAAAAATTCCTAACGAATTAGAAAGATATATAGAAAGACCACATCAACTCTTTACTCTGTACCAAGGGGAAAAATTGGAAGATAACTTGAATTATAAGAGTAATCTAGAATAATTTGATCTAAAATCTTAATTATGTAGAGAGAATCTGATCCAAAATTTGGGAGATCTTGAAGTATCCATTTATTATAAATTTCAAGGATGATATTAGTATGCAAATTCAGAAAAATCAATAGAAGAATATTGGATCAAGAAAGAAATATGAGGAACAATGGTATGAATCAATCTCAAAAGGAAGGGCTGAAAGAAAAATTATAATATGAAGATTTTGTAGGAATCTCTGGATCTGAAAAAGATTAGACGATTGATCGATGATTACTTAAATGGAATTTTGATCCATGAGGTTATGTCATTTGTCGACGTTAAACCAATCGCTTTGTGGGAGGCAACCCATAGTTATGTTTAGTGTTTTGCTTGTTTGAATTGCTATTTTTGTTAGATTGCCACATAATTAAGTCCTACCCATCCTTAAATATCATAAAAAACGTTAAGAAATGAATCGAATAGAAGTTTGGAATGAATTTAAATGAAATGAAAATTTGGCCAGAATTGTGCTCTAGCGCCGGACAGAGCAGTCTTCAGCGCCAGACCACGTGCTTTATCAAGCGTCGGATCGTGGCCTATTGTGCTTCAGACCGCGCTCCGACGAACACAGTAACCAGGCATTTGGAGATGTGAATGACATGAATATAATTGAAGATCAACCATATCAGAGTTCAAAGCTTAATCCTCTTTACTTTCCTGAAAGTTCGCAGATAATTCTGAAGAAGATTATGAAATTGGAGAAAGATATGCAACACCTGATGAGTGCAATCAGCAATATATCTTACTTCTTTGATCACATGGATTGGAGAATGAAGGAATACTTTGAGCATTCTGGGCAAAATGGCATAGCAGAAAGAAAACATCGCCACCTATTCAACATAGCCCATGCCTTATTGTTTCAAGTAAATTTACCCAAAAATTTTTAGGGAGATGCTTTCTTAACTGCCACCTAGCTAATTAACTGAATACCAACACTTCTTCTACAATGAAATACTCATTTTGAAATGCTCTTTCAAACACAACCCGTATATTATCATTTGTGTGTGTTTGGGTGTCTTTGTTTTGCTTCAACACACCATCAGAGACCAACCAAATTTGATCCTAGAGCCAGTTGATGTCTTTTCTTAGAGTCTCCATACTGTTGACCTCATTTTTGAGGTCATTCTTTTCTCCTTCTAGCCTAGGATCTACCCTTAGGATCTTTCTATTTTGGACTATCTTAGAGGACTAGACTGGGACTCACTATGTTTAGAAATTCGAGCCATTTCCTCGCTCCTCGAAGTTTCATATGGACGGCTCTAAATCCTCGACACTTAGTTGAGTCAATTAAAAGCCGACGTATTGAAACTCCTGTTGAGTTCCTATAGGGATTTGAATGTCATAGGTGGACCCCACTGCGTGCGACGTTTGACTTTTGGCCATGAGCAATATGTTTGGCTGTGGTTCTCGCTTAGGCAAAGACCGGTGAATAATTTACTATTTAAATGGCTCCGGTCGAGTCAAAATAAATTCATTTTTGCGATGTTACGCAAATTTAATTTAAATTGATGCGACCGTCGGCGAATTTGTCCGAACGACCCCGGATGACGAAACGGACTGCGCCGATGCGTCCAGAACGTCGATTTTAGCCGGGAAAGATATATAATTCGATAGGGTTTCGAATCGACTCGATTTGCGTGCAAAATTGACGAATTTAAATAAAATAATAATAATAATAATTTTTTTTAATATATATTAAAAACTTTATAACCTAATCTTACGACTCACGGGCACTATTCATCTCCCTCTTCTCTCGCGTGCGCAGCTTTCCCTTTCCGTGCCCTAACCAAACCCCGGCACTCTCTTCTTCGGTGGCGACCGGATTCGATAGGTTTCTTGCTGGTTTTTCGGTCACCTCCTTTCTCTCCGATTATAACCGACATTCACTACCGGTCATAACTTCCGGTCGCCTGTCCCTAACGGTTTTTCCCGCTCAAACGAGTCAGGTAACCTCCCTGTACTCGGTTTCGACTGCGGCTTCTTGGTAAGTCGGGGCTTCCTTACCTCTCCGATTCTCACCGACGGTGAGTATATACCCTTTGTCTGTGCCTATAAATAATGCTGATGGAAAGAATCTGAGTGGCGATTTTTTCGTGTGCAACCTGAGGAATTTCTGTTTGCTGCTCTCGAATTTTCTTTTAGGCCTTTTCGCAAGTAAGCCTTTTTCTTCTTTCTTCTTCATTTTCTCCTTTTCTCTTCAGTCAGTTAATAAGATATTTTAGTATGTTTTATGATAAGCAACTAAGGGTTAAAGTGGCAATCCTCAGTCATGAATTGATAAAGCTTATAGTTGTTTCATAATACTTTCTTATACTTCTAGTGGATAAGATTTGAATCATCATTTGCAAGGATCTGGAAGTAATAGACCTTCTCGTTTCTATTGATTTAGTGATACAGAATTTCTTTTTTTTTTTTTTTTGATTGCAAGAAGGTAATCAGAGCTTTCTATACTTCTCTGATATCATGATGGATTGTTTATGAACACGCACTGTTTTCATTCTTTATAGTTCAATTATAAAAAATTCTGGAATTAAGGGAGAAGACATAAATTAAAAGGGTTATTGCAGCAATAATTGAAATTGGTTCATAATGTGAGATGGGGAATATATATATAGATTTATGCATCCAGTTTTCACTAGTTGGTTTGCAAAAGCTCTAGCTTCTCCTCTGGTTTACTGTTTCAAGCTATCAAGCATTGAATTCTCGGTTTTCCTTAAACAATGGTAGCTCTGAATTGGGTTTGATTAAGAACATTGTCGGTTGACCTTAAATACTGTTAATATTTGGAAAGAGTGCTATTATGCTCTCTTAGGATTCATATGATCATGCCAAAATGTACAAATTTGTTTTGAGTAAAGGATCATGAGAGTTCTTGCTTCTTGATTCTAATCATTCATGACTAAGATAAGATTAAAATTCTATTAAAGTCATCTAAAATTTACAAGGATTACTAAGAAATAATGAGTTAATGGCATCACATTAGTTTAGAAGTTTGCATATCTTTTGAATGAATTTTAGGGAGGCAGCTAATATAATACTTTCAGACCAGTTTTAGTTGTCCTTTAAGTTGTTTGCATGCTTGTCATCCTCTGGAGCATTGTCGTGTATACATCCCATTCCTTATTTGAAATTGGACTTATATTTTATATTAGAAAGCAATCATCTTATTAGGATGTTCTCTGCTATTATTTTATTTATTTATTTTTTTTTTTTTTAGTTTAGAGGCAAAATAAAATAAGATGAAATTTTTGTATACAAGCTGTTCAATTTTTTTTTTTTACAGTTGTATGCCTCATACTGATATATGTTCTTTAAATAAGCTTAACTGGACGTTTTAGTTTGCTCGCATGGTAGGTTTATTATTAAAGGTATCCATACATAAAATTTATCCTAATGTTAATGTGGTAATATGCAAGACCATTTCGAATTTAAGTGTTATATATGTAAATACATGAGGGCTGAATGTTATAAATGTTTATTGACTACTTCTGGCAGCTGTGCATGAGAGTTGAATGGCATGTGAATGCAGTTGGAATTTCCTTTGTTTCTTTATATTGCCGAAAATAAGGATTACTGTGGTTGTTACTTTAATTTTAATATTTCATCTCTTAGTATGAGGTGATGGAACCTGTTGTTGCAAGTTGAGGACCTTCTCAACGCGAAACTGCTTTTACTTCAAATCCTTACCAGTTATTTCATTAAATATTATTTGAATATGTTATTTCAAGGATAGCTAAACCTTTGATTGATCATAATTCCATTTCAGAGAAATTTAAATATGTATTATATATATATATATACATTTCTTTTCTACATCAACAATTCTGATGGTATCATTGATATAACATATAATACAAGTCTTTTATTTTATATAAAAAATGATTTACATGGTTTCCACCTCATCCTTAGTGACTAAATAAGAGGTTACATTCTCGTTTATGTTCATTCTCTACTTATTCTGAATCTAAATTCGGTAAACAGAATGGTGGCTGTAGGATTGTAAGTTATTGAAGTGGTATAAAAAAAAATAAAAATAAATAAAAAAAAGTGATTGTCCTGCTATTTGTACTTGAAACATGAAAGATTAGATTGGAAGTGGTAATCAGATATTCAAATGAAAGTATGTTAATGATAGATTGATGTTAACAAATTGTTAGCTGAAGTCTGTAACCAGGAATTATTGATGTGTAGTGGGAAATGTGTTAGACTGAAGCATATACCCTCCTTACGACCTTCTTTACAAGCTATAATAGTTTATTAAAATATGGAGATATTTAATATAGTTCATCTTATTTCCACATGCTGAAAACTCAAAACTTGTATGCTGTGTCAAATAACTCATGATTCATGTCTTAAATTTGCTTAAACATTATCCTTGTGCCTTGAGATGTAAAATGTCTAAATTGTTAGATATGCATATGAAATTTTAAAGTGGGTGCATAAGTCGGATATGCGGGGTACAGGCAATGATGCACACTCGAATAATCGTGCTCTTATAGCTGAGACAAATAATAAAAAAAATCAATACTCAGAGATAGATGCCCATTTTATTTTGAGTTAGGTAGTTATAACCCCTACTTTTAAGAAATCTGTGAACCGTCAACAGAAACTACGACGTCAAATATCACACTGACACAGTAACGGATACTACAACGACAGATACTGCACCCGTACAACAATAAACACCTCGCTTGCACAACAGATACTACATTGCACTTGCACGATAATACTACAATGCTCCCATACGATAACAGATACTACACCAACACATCAAATCAAATGTCACACACATAGTATAACACATATCACATCACACACATAGTACAACACATATCACATCACACACATAGCACATCATACACAACACATTTAGTACATCAAATCAAACACGACATATCAAACACATTGCATCAAACACAACACATATAATTATCAAACTTATCATACACACCCTACACATTAAACATCACACAAAAACACCATATATTAAATATTACACATACACACCACATATTAAACATCACACACTACACACTATGCACTAGTTAATGCACATTACACATCACAGACCAGATACTACATATCAGGTATTACACTGATAAGAGTTCAGATACTACGATAACAGATACTACATTTTCAAAATTCAGATACTACAAACTGGTTCAATCATTAATTAAGTGGTAGGGATTAGGCTAGCCTACTCTAGGGTGATTCTGTCGGTGACTTAAATTGAGATTGATAGAGACTTCCATACTTCGTGTTGCTCGTGGGATCGTGATATAAAAAGGAAGTCCATAGACTGAGCCTATCCTCAAATAGAATTCTTATTCCCCACTTTGATTTTTCATATGTTTATAATTAAATTCAGCTATACAGATACTTGTAGCTATTAGTCTGCTTCCGGGGCATCAGCAAAATTGGCCAGGTACGCATTTTTTTTATTGTACTGCTTTTTTTTTTCTTTTCTTTATTATACACGGCAGCACTGTCTTTTACATTTCATTATTATACATACTTACAATTATTCATGCTTTTAGTTACTTTCTTTTATTGCATGCTCACACATACTTTTAGGGTAGGCCGTTCGAAGCATGGTTTTCTCTTTTCCTTTTGTCCTCCCCTTTTCTCACGACGAGACGACAGAGGACGAATGAAGGATCTTCGATCGGACTTTTGTAGATTTAAATAACATCTATAGGACGTTGAGGTTGTCATTTGATACGACGTAAATCCTCACATTATCTTTTAGGACTTAGTACGATCGTACATCGTACGATATAAGTCCTAAACTGTTTAGGATTCCGAGATTGTCGTCTGGCACGACATAAATCCTCTCATATTTTTTGTTCATTTACATATGACATGTAGATATAAATCCCAAAACATCTAAATAATTTGCAAGATTGAAATATAAACATAACTTCACTTTCAAAGATATAAAGCCCAATTATAGGTTAGTTTGAGATGTCACTGAAGTTCTTTCAGTATCTTCGACGTCTTCTACTCTTTACTTTTTTGGATTCTGAAAATAACTTTTCCATATTGAGCTATTCCCTTTGATTTTCCTACAACCAATCGTGAAAACCTGAACGTTGAAATTCTTGAAGATGAAGCCCATGATCTTTATCGAGAGTTTTCTTAGGTGACTTCGGTTGTCTAAGATGTAATTAACTGTAGGGGCTTGCCTCTATAGGGAATTAAGAACCCAGATTAATATAAACCCTCTCTAATCTGCACATTAGATAGGGGAATTTGTCGGCTATAAAGTACGCAGACCAAAATAGAATCATAAACTTTTCAGTTTAGATAGTTAAGCCTACTAACAAGTGGTATGCTCATCTTTCGGAATGATGTGTCACTTATGGTATCGTGCTCAACTATTTAAACTATTTAACGTAAGGGATCCATTTTGGTCTCGTTATTTTCAAAATAAAATAATACATCATTATTTTCAAAACAAAAAAAAATAATACTTTATATACTACATTAAATTTAAATTTAAAAATTTTATCTTCAAAAAAAAAAATGGCCGACACATACGCTCAAAAAGGCTATAAAGTCTATGACCTTTCTAAAGGGAAAGTTTTTGTATCACGAGATATTCTTTTCCATGAAAATACTTTTCCTTCTCCTTCTTTCGCACAGATAAATGTTCAATTCTGCACTTCACCACACACACTGACACGCCTTCATTTGATGAGGTACCTCAAGAAGATAGTTTATCTTCTCAAAACAACGAAATCCCCCTCTCAAGAGACTCCTTCACCATCACTCACTCCAAATTTATCCTCAGAGCAACTTGTGACTCCAGAACAACAAAATCATCACCACGACTAATGAAAACAACAAAAAAGCCTAGCCATTTGTGTATCATGTTTGTATTTCTCTCCCCTCAAGATAGCCCCCAACATCGAACTCTGTGTTGGCCAAAGTCACAAGTACCTTATATTCATTAATCAACTTCTTATCAAATGTTAGATTGTCACCTAAGCATCGTGTTTTTACCACCACTCTTTCAATTGAAAAGGAGTCGAGCACTTTTGTAGAAGCTGCTCGTGATCCAAAGTGGCAGGTTGCTATGCAAAAAGATGCAGTCAACACCAATGACCCCCTGGAAAAAGACCAATTAGTTGCAAATAATTATACAAAATTAAACTACATGCTGATGGGACAGTTGAAAGCTATAAGTCCAGATTAGTGGCAAAATAATATAATCAAATTGAAGGGTTAGATTACCAGGAAACATTTGCCACTGTAGCAAAGCTTGTAACAGTTTGCCTACTCCGCATTCAAACCAAGATGGGAATATATTTGAAAATCTTCTAAGTGTGGTTTACTGAATTGATCTAGGCTTGATATGACTCGGATTGGACTAGTTCTTATATCATTGGGTCTACCTCATCGAGCTGATCAGTTTGATTATAAGCTTGCTGAAATCGGAGCTTTGGATGACTCTTAATTGAAATTTGAATATTTCTTGCTCAAAATAGTATTAGAGATTTGCTTCATATCCCAAAATTTGTGCTGGATGATGAAAATTTATTTAGTGGCTTATCAATATTAAAGCATATCAGTCTATAGATATAATACTTTTTTTATATTAATTTGCTAATTTTAAATTTAAGGGCAATGTAATAAATAATAAAACCGGATAATAATGGCTCGTCACCTCGAACCAAGACATCAACTCAAAACACTAAACCTATTTGAGTTGATTTCGAGCCTACCCTTGCTTTACTTCAAATCGGATCGTTAACAATCCATGTATAAGAACACTGTGTGAAATGTAAAATGTAATTTGGTGATACTTTACAATCATCCAATAGCAAATACTTGTTTTATAAAATGAGAAAGAATTCTTTATTACATGTAAAAGTAGAGTACAAAAATCACACACAAATTTCTTCTTACCAAAAACAACATAAAATCTTCTGTATATATTGCCAAGAAAATTTCATTAAAACTTGTTTATATATATATATATATATATATATATATATATATATATATATATATATATATATATGTATATGTATGTATATGTATATATATATATATATGTATATGTATGTATATGTATCTATATGTATGTATGTATTGTCTTGCAGCCGAGAACAGAGCCAAGATGAGAATGATTAGGTGTTAAACTGCAATGCTCTGTGGTGTTGAATGTTGGCCTTTAAAAAGGAATCATAATATTAAGTTAAGTGTTGCCAAGATGAGAATGATTAGGTGGATGAGTAGCTTTACACTTAGAGACAAATGCGAAATGAATATACCCATGATAGGGTTGGTGTAGCTCCAGTGACTCTAGTGACGAACAAAATTAAAGAGTCTTGTCTTAGATGATTTGGTCATATTAAATATCGATCATCTGACGATCTGAAAAGAGAGTAGATGATTCGACTTATGATTAAAATTATTGTATAAAAAATAATCTTAATTTATTAGAATTAAATGAAAACATGACACTAAATAGAACGCAATGAAGAAAAAAAATTCATGTAGCCGACCCCACTTAGTGGGATTAAGACTTTGTTGTTGTTGTTGTTGTTGTTAAATATCATCAAACAGAGTATTTTATTTCAAGAATTATATTTTAAAAGAAATATCTTAAATATATTTTGAATCAAAACAACAACTCGATAAATATAGAAAAGATAAGAAGGGAACGTATCATTAGCTAAAATCTAAATTTATTGTAGGAACCTTGCTAATATTTAGTTTAAAAAAGAACGTTCTCATAAATATATGTCAGTTTATTATCAATTATGGTTTTATTGAAATAAATATATTTTATTATTTTAATAATATATCCTTACAAAATTATTAATTAATCCGAAAAATTGAATATCTTCAATTTTATTACATCAATAATTAGAAAATTTAGATTTTTTATTACTTCCTGTTTACTTTATTAGACTAATTAATCCTTTAAAAATGATTATGAACATTTAATTCCTTAACCATTAACTATTATATAATAATTTAATATCTATTTTACAAAACTATTATATAAAGCCACTATATCCAAAATAGCTAATGATATATGTTAATCGGATTTATATTGAATGCCATAACATTATATTATGACAAAGAAATAATTTTTAATAAATCATTGATTATATATTAGTACTCCATTACTTAAAAAAATTATATTGTGTGAAAGTGTTGACTAGCATGAAAATACTTTTTAGAGGTTACCATAATAATTCATACTAAAGGCTACTTAAAATTTTATACTAAAGTGTGTAGCAATAGGTTGTCTCATAAAAGTCCGATCAGACCAACTAAGACAAGGGAAATGATAGCCACTGGTCATGACCACCGAGCAATAGGTTTAGTTGACCAGACTCCTTTATGAATCAAGGAAACACTGTGAGATGCATAATCCTAAAATTAACATGGAAGGAACAATTTGACAGAAGGTGAATGAACCTCAATATGAGGCGACCAAGCCCTCACTTAAAGGTCTAAGATTTCCTGAACAAGACCAACCAACAGGTTAAGATACCCTAAAGAAACTAGTCGATAAGACATAGGCGCCTAATAACAAGCATATGAAACTAGGTCTCATGCTATGCAATTCAAGCTCAAGTCGGGCGGCTCGATCAAATATGGAAGAATTTTATAACCTGACGTCTTGTATGGAATACAAGTCTTCCATGATTTAGTGGAAGCAATAATTGTATAGAGCCCCACTAAGAAATCATTTAGGATTGAATTATTCTTATTTCAAATAATGTAACATTTTCCCCATAGAAAATGTGAGGTTTGACTCATATATATAGGAGTTATCGTGCAATATGAGAGAAGTTTTTTAACTTTATTAAAGAATCTTAATAGAAATTCGAGGATTTTCTATTTCTCATGAACTCTCTCTCTCTCTCTCTCTCTCACGCACACACGCGCGCTCATGTACGTGCTCTCTTGTCTTCCTTTGCGTACTTTCTATTCATCTGAGGAAAATATGGGTTCAACATGAAGGTCATCACAAATTCATGTATGATATTATGAGGAAGATAGAATTTTTAATAAATCCTTAACTATATAAACTCATATAATCCCCATTTATAAAACATTTTAGAATTAATGTTTCATGCATGCTTTTAATTAGGGTTGTAAACGAGCCGAACACGAGTGAGCCAGACTCAACTGCTGTTCGGTTCGTTTATATTTTGAGCTCAAAAAGTGTGTTTGTGTTTGACTCGTTTACTAGTGAACCGAAACACGAGTTGTTCATGACAAAGAGATTGTTTTGACAACCCTAATCATGTACTCCATAAGATGTTACGGATTGGAGCAAGATTTAAAAAAATATTGCTTATATTAAAACAACATTTGAATCTAATTTAATAATTTTTATTCTATTTCTTAATTAAAGCTTTTAATTGATTAAAAATCACTGTTGCCTTGTAGTCAATTAATTTGTTTTTTAAAATACTACTCACTAGAATATTTAGAGCCAAAAGCAATGCCAAATATGAACGAACAAATCTTTATTCGTGTTCGAGCTTGTTAACTTAGCGAACAAGCGGAACACGAGCCGCTTGCAAACAACGAGCCATTTTGACAGCCCTACTTTTAATAGAGGATTTTGAATATATATATATATATATATATATATATATATATATATATATATATTCTAAATTTATAGCGAATTTACTGTCTCCCGTGATTACTGGCAAATTATGTTGTTGTTTTTCTAAATGCTCGCACAACCACAAAAAAATTTTATAGTTATACAAATCCTCGGGAAATATAATGTCATACTTTTGAACTATAATTTTTATTTTTATTTGAAAGGTTGGAACAATAAAATAATCAGGTTTCTTTTGTAAATCTCTTTATCAAAAGAAACAGGGTGTGTTTCGGGACAGCGATACGATGCGCATCTTAGTTTTCTGTTTAGCAAAACTCTATTTTGCATGTGTTCTAAAAAACCTAAAAGTTGTGTTATTTCACCGTATCGGACTACCTGCAGTGGCTACTAGAACACTACACTTAGATTTTTTAGAAAATAAAAAAAATTAATAGCCTTTATAGCTTTTTGAATAACATCTTCTTCTCCGATAACTTCACGACTCATTCTTCAAACAGCTGCAACTGTCCTAAACATACTCTAAATTATCTTTCAAATTATTATTTTTAGTTCATTTTGGAAAGGTAAAATAATACTCTGTTAGACAAATGCGTAGGAAAGTCCTTACTAAAATTTGATAGGCTAATGTTTAAGTTTTTTAAGAAAATATATTATTAAATAAATTATTTTAGATACATGTCAAAATATATTCATTCAATTAGTTATTGATGGTCATTATAGAGAAAAAATGCTAAGTAATAAAGAAGTATGAACTTAAGAGAGTTTGTGTGATAGGATTTTAGTTAAGTTATGTCGAATGTGTAAAGCCGGAGCTTCTAAGAAGTATTAAATAAACAATTTTGAAAAGATAGGGAAACAATTCTCATGTTTTTCATCTTCTCATCACGAAGGAGTAGTGCTTAATCAAATGAGCAAACTAAAAGTTTGTTTGGGGCAGCTTCAGTTGCATCTATTTGAAGCTTGGGCTGTAGCTATTTGAAGAACAAGCTGTGAAACTGGTGTAGAAGAAAATGCTTTTAAAAAAGTTTTAGTAGCTAAAAAAGATTAATTTTTATTTTAAAATTTCACATTGCAACTTTCTGGCAACCACCACACTTTAACAACTCAGATTGAAAAAAAACAGCTTCTTATCACAGAAATTTCTAAAATGTAGCAAGAAAGCAGTTCCCCAAACAGAATTGTTTTGGCGTTCTAAAAGGCAAAGCAAATAGAAAATTATTCATAACATAAGAAAAAAATGTGACATTAAGTGCCCGCATAAAAAGTGGCCTTATGAGCCTCAATTGAAAACACTTTAGATTATTTTGCTTTTCAATTTCAACTATTTAGCATGAAACAATTTACCCAAATCAAATATAAAATTTGATAAAGTAAATAGTATTTTATTCTCGTACTTCATTTTTGACGTCTTAAATATTGGTAACACAACATCTCATGAGAATGATGAAATAAATAGTCTGTTTAGGGCAGTTGCAGCTTATTAATCATCTGTTGATAAGTTGATTAAAAATAATCTGCTGATAAGCTATGTGTGGTGGCTATTACAAAATTTTATTTTATTTGGAAAAGCTAGACTTCAGCCAGAAAACTGCTACCGCACCTAAATAGGTGCGGTGTGAAAAACTGTTTTGTGTGTTTTGAAAACGCATAAGCCGCCAAAACGCAATTTACCCAAATAAGTCAGGTGCGTTTTCAAAACGCCACTACACCAAATAAACTGCCCCAAACGAACCTAAAATCTAAATATTACTTTTCATGATATTAACTACCCTCTTAAAATTCTCGTAAGAGCTCCCACCTATACTAACACTTCTAAGAGCCATCTCTTTCCACATCAATGCCCTTTTCTTCATCTCATCATCCCTCATTACTTCTTCCACCCTCTCCTTGATTTGTTGTCGCGTGATAAAGGCCACATCGCTTCCTTCCAACTCTCCTTCTGCATCCTTGTTAGGCCCCATCCTCAGGCCTATCTTCCAAGTTTCACAAATATAACTTTGGTTCAAAAATTGATCAGCAAAATAAGGCCAACAAAGAAATCGAGTCCCGTTCATAACCCCTTCAAGCGTAGAATTCCACCCACAATGTGAAATAAAGCACCCAATAGAAGGATGTGCCAACACCTGTTTTTGTGGGGCCCAACCCACCAGAAGTGACCGATCTTTGACCCTGCTCAAGTACTCTGACGGAAAAAGTTGACTAAAACTCGTGGTTGTAAGGTCGGGTCGCACAGCCCATAAAAATGGTCGTCCCGTTAACTCAAGCCCTTGTGCCAACTCATCTACTTGGGCTTTATCAAACATAGCAATGCTTCCAAATGCGATGTAAAGAACGGAACCTGGTGACTGGGAGTCAAGCCAATTTAGAACAATAGATGAGTTTGTTGGCTGCCGAAGGTGGCCAACTGGGTGGCGCTCAATTGGAAAGAGAGGGCCAATTGGAATGATAGATGGGAGGAGAGTTATAGCTTCAGACTCTAGATCCATAAACGAGTTGCAAATGATGAAGTCGGCGTGGTCTGTGGTGGCGCGATTGTTAGTCATAATGTAGGAGAAGATGTTGGATTTGTCGACAGAATTTCCGGCCATATTCCAAGGCAATTGTGTCAGACACACTTCTGGCATGCCGTTTGTTAATCGAAAATTCTCATTCTTCACTTGTAATCCTTAAAAACATAAAATATTGATAAGATAGTTTACCTTCTATGTTTATAAAATTAAATAAAAATTAAAAAAATAATAATAATAATAATAGTTGTGGGCACCATCTTCATTGATCACCCCGATTTCAATCATTTTGGGAATGTTGTGCAAAATAGCTATCATGGCAGCTGAAGAGGTCCAGACAACGGCAGCCCGTAGGCCCATTTGTACGGCCAACGGCAAAGCCCATGCCATAGGTTGGTCAGCCAATATCCACTGTATGGGTCGGTCTTCGTCGGCGGCAGTCCTTATGATTGACGTGAGGCCCGGAGTGATCCCAACAGAAATTTGTTTACAAAGTAGGCCCAAATCCTTTCGTTCTTCATCAGAGGCCATCCCATCTGGGATTCCAAGGAGGTGGAGGCGGCTGGTAGTGATAGTGGTAGTGGAGAAGGAAGCGTGGCCATCTTCGGCGGTGGCGGAAAGAAGCCGGCGGTGATTGTAGTCAGTGTTGACAAAGGTGACGGTGAAGCCGGCATCGATGAGTTGGTGGGCCATCTCCATGAAAGGGATAATATGGCCCTGGAATGGAAAGGGAAGGAGGAGGATATGAACAGATTCCATCTTCTTCATTTGATCTAAATCTCTGATCATCTTCTGCATATTTAAAGTAGAGTTCCACCTCCAGAGCATCTATTAGTTTAGTTAGTTTGTGTGCCAATTGGTTTAATTTGTTCGATAATCTCACCATCATAAACAATTAACGACAAACACAAACTTTTTTACAGCAAAACAACCCACAACATCATGAAGTTGTAATGTTCAGAAAAAAAAAATAAAAAACTATTATTTCACTCTACCATTTGTAACGGCTAGGCTTGACTTGAAAATTTTTAAAAGTAAAATGAGGCTGTTTTCTCCTTCATTGTATTATATGAGGAAGTGATGCAAATGTCCAGAATTATAGAGTGATTGGCAAAACTCAGTTGGAAGTCCCCTTTTTCAGCCCATATGTCCACATGTGGTTCATGCGATTACTAACTGAATAGTATAAAAAAGATTGATACGCCGCTAACAAGTCTGGCATGGATCTCGGTGCAACCTTTTAAATAAGAAATAATCAAATGTTAATAAAAAGTCATACAAAGCTCTGATTTCAGCAAACTTATGGTCAAACTGACCGGCTCGATGAAACGGACCCAATGATATCAAAACTAGTCAAATCCGAGTCAAATCAATCCCAGATCAAGTCATTAAATTACTTTTAGAAGATTTTTGGACACATTAAAATGTCAAATGGATGCCGACAGTAGCAACCCATACTCGAATCGAGTGCCTCAACAAGACGAATCTAACAAGCCCAAGATCACTCGTTAAGGCCATCAAATGCCCCTTAAACATCGTCTGATCGAGGGAAGCCTTCTGAACCGTCCGATCAAAATGACTGTATTAATTGCACTAGAACCATATAAATAGACCCTAACTCTCACATGGGAGGGGGAGCCAAAGGAGAGAGTCTGAAGTATTGAGGAGAAGAAGCAGCTCTGCATCATCGCCGACCGTCGTCAATCATCGCCGATAGCCGTGGACCACCGCCGATCGCCGTGGACCACCGTCGATTGTCGTCAACCATCATCATCAATATACCATCAGTCGACGTTGTAATCTATATCATATAATTACTCTTTCCCGTCTGTGGGACGAGGGATTTCTGTAAACATCAATCAATAGTAGATTTTCGCAACTGAGCTAGGCCCCGTGATTTTTCCCTTTACAGGTTTTCCACATAAAAACTTCTGGAGTCACTGCTTGTTCTCTTTTCATATGTGTGCGTGCTGAATTCTCGTACAACGCTAAGACGATAATTTGGTACTCTACCGCCGCGAATTTTCTAAAGACACATCAAGATTATTAGTCATTTATATTATAATAAAAAAATATTTTTGGAATAATTTATCCTTAGTAAATTGTTTAATTAATAATAAAATAATTAAATATTTTCAAGGGTATATATTACGTCAATAATTTAAATTTTCAATCGTTTATTATTCCATATTTAATTTATTAACATACATAATGCTTAATATAAAAAAAAAAACTTTGACTATTTTCTATATTAATCTGTAAATAATAATTAATGGTTTAATAAATAATTTTTAAAATTAAATCCACTAATGTCTAATTGGCGTAATAATATGTTCTACTTTAATATACTATGTATTAAATATATAACAGTTGTTGAGAAATTAGGGCAAAAAAATGCAAATCATCACAAATCCATAAGAACACAGAAATTTAACGAGGTTCTGTAAAGATGTCACGTCCTCGGCAGAAGAGCGGCGACTTTTCTTTTCACTTTCAAAAAAAGAGTACAAGTTACCCCTTAGGGTTACAATAGGCATATATATAGCCCTGAAGTACAAAATGTAATGCAAAATTACTCTTATACCGTACCATGGGGGCAACGGACACCCTAAACCCACGTAACGTAACTCCCCTGATTGGACAGATGTATCCGCTTCACTCCACTCGCGAGCTTCGCTAACTCGCCCCGTTCCGCCCCAGCATCCGTCCCTTATTTGATATATGAGTCATACCTAACAACAATTTATACATCTCTGTATTTATAACAAATCGCATTCTTAGTGTTCATAATCTTTTTAATTTTCACTCCATTCAATAGAATTGTACATTAGTTAAAAAAAAATTAGTGGTGCAATTAAAAATTCATTTTCTCATGATTTTATTTTGTTGAAAATGTCAAGTAGCATCTCAATATGAAAAATTTCTTTGAAAACTACAATAAAAGTTTATTTTGAAAGCTACTTTAAATGTCTATAATAGAGGCTACTATAAAATTTATTTATTATTATGATGGAGATAGAAGAGTAAATATATAAACTCATATAATTGTAACTCATAGATCGATGTAGAGTTAATAACCTTTCAGGCTTGTAATTGCTTGTGCTTATATTAAAAGTAAGATTTTTAGACATACTGTTTGGTTGTTGTGTAATTTTATGCAGCGATGTGTACGAAAAAGCTTTGGCAGATATCAACAACTTGGTCTTGAGTGTTGATATTGACAATTTCAATTTTCTTAGAGTGACTATGTTTGATAAGAATAAATGATCAAATTTTATATGTTTTAGTTGAGCATGAAAGATGGGACTGTTAGCAATGAACATTATAGAAATTATATTAGAATTTGAGACCCCAGTAAGCCAAATAACATTTGCAGTAGTTGTGGTGAAGATAATTCCAACATGAGATGTATTTAATGCCCATTTTGGTGTTTGGAGACCATAATCTGTTCATTTGAAGCCTCCTGCAATTAAGGGCAATCACAAAACTCTCCCAAGCACTTTTTGGGAAAATCATGGTTCAAACTGACCCACCCGTGCGAGGGTCAGGACGTCTGGTGGCACCAAAATCTCTGATTTGAAACTCCCAGAATATTCATTTCTGAGTTATTTTAAGAACACGTGGTTTCTCGTAGCTTTTGGTTCAGTAGAAACCTTCCTACGGACATCCGGGAGCAAAATTGGGTTTTAGACTGTTCGGACCATATTCAGCCCCGGACGGTGATTTTCGCCCGATGAGGCGCCTCTCCGGTGTTCACCCCAATGTAAGGTTTCCTATTTTCATTCTTGGACATCCTCCGGAGGTCTAGGGATCCATAGGAGCCCTCTACTCAAGGCCTTGATGATGAAAAAGAAAATAAATTTTCTTTTTTTTATAGGGGGGGCACTTAGGCACCAACCCAAGTGGTGCTTAGGCGCCAAAGGTTTCCTATAGATGTCGAAAAACAGTCATGGAGGTGCATATGCCCCCACTTGTTGGCACATATACATTTATGTCTATTGGACATTTAAATAGGAGGAGGTTAAAAGGACTTGATCAAATACTAAAGCTACTTCACTAGAAAAACTTGTGTGTTTACATATCTACCGCTTGAACATTTATATTTATAGTACTTTTGTGCAAGGAAAAGTGAATTTATTTTAAAAAGTAAAAGTAAAGATGGTAATTTAGATGTGATGTTAAAATATTTGAGTGATATGCATGTAAATAAGAAAGTTTAGGTGGTAGATATGTAAAAATGATCAGAGTCGTGTGGTATCAATGCAAATGCCCATTTAAAATAGCACAGACGGGGAATAGAGACAAATGAAGCATAGGGGTTCAATGGTCCTACGGGTAATAGAATCTATACATACAATCCATTCGTCACACATATTCTTGAGTAGTAGATTCTTGGCTTAGCTAGAGATAAGAGACAAATTCAAGAGTTCGTAGGTCGCACAGGTGACTGGAAACTCTCTCTCTCTATGTTTATAAAAATTTCTTGATTGATTAAATTTAATTAACAAAAACAACTTGAAATATCCCTTATTAAAAAAACAAAACTATTTAATTTATGTTAAGGATTGCAGAATCAATTTCATGCATGATATTTAGAAGTAATTAAATGCAGAATCAATCATATGCACGGATGAAATTAAGCAATTAGTATATAATTATGAGTTTCATATTAATTACCAACGTAATTATAGAACAAAGTAATCAATAGTACTAATTGCTTTGATATAGTGTAGCCTTGATTGCATAGGCATAAGTTTAGGCATATATATATATATATATATATATATATATATATATATATATATATATATATATATATATATATATATATATATATATATATATATAATTTATTTATTTATTTATTTATTTATTGTAAACCATAAAATTATTGTATATGTATCAGTCATCTTTGTACAATGAATAGAACAAGAGATTCATACATTATTCTCTGACAATTTCTTTTTAAATTATTATAATTGACCTTAAAAAAATCAATAAAAATAAAATTAAAAATTAAATTAAAAAACTGGTGGGACTCATCCAACTAATGAGCTCATAGATTTTGGGTAAGCATTAGTTATATGATTAGAAGTTATTATTTTTTTGAGATCTAAAATAATTTGCTTTTAACCATAATAGGAGAAATATGAAAATATAAATAATCATCAATCAACTCACTTGCGCAAACTTCAGAGTGAAAAAGAGATCTGCTCCAACAATTTTTTCACAGAGAAAATATTACGCATGTCGTCTGAACAACGGTGTGGATCACGCCGTGTCGTGTGCACAACAGTATGGGACGATCAACGTCATCGATCGCACATCCGGTAAAACCGGACGTAATATTTTTTACTCTTCCAAACACCTACTTTGTCTCTGACTTGCTAAATTGATTTGCAATAAATCTTTTTTACAAAAATCTATGCATTCGAATAATTATTTGTTCAAAGTTATTGAAGTTATATTTTTAATAATTCAGATATGAATACATTCATCCCAAGCAATTTTAAGTTATTGTAGGATGGAGGTAGGGTACAGGGGGAGCAATTGTCCTCCTTAAATTTATGTTTTTTCTTATATGGAAGGACAATTTAGTCGTTTGACTCTTCTGAAATATTAATTTTGTCCTCCTGAAATATTACTTTGCGCTTCATTGCCCTAACTCCCATCCCCCATTGGGTTTAGTGTGGCAGTTTGCCCCCCTCGAAAAAAAGGTTCGTTCCACCCCTAGAGATTATATTTAAAAAATATACAAACTATAAACTTATAACAAAAGCTTCTCTCATACACACAAAATCTTAAAAGACACTTGGACATTATATTAACTATTATAATAATACTCGAAGAAGTTACAAAGAAATAAATTAATAAAAGTTATAAACGTATTTGAATTATATTCAAATCTTGTTTAAATTCAATATGAACTTCATTCAAAACTTATTCAAATCAAACTTGATTAGTCAAAATAATGATCAAATATTATTTAAAATTTATTGTGCTCCTTATTTGATATAAATTTAATTCATTTGAATTAATTTATTATGCAATCATATCCATTACAAAAATTTATAGTGCTTTGATCGCCATTTGCCACATCAAAATCATAAACTACAATATAATAGCTTTTATGATTGCACACTATAGTATTACAATTGTAGAATATTGCATTATAATGATTATGATTATTATAATTATTTCTGATACTCTCAGACTCTATCTTGCTTACACACCTAACGGTTGTCAAAATGATTTTTTGTTAGCGAACAGCTCATGTTCGGCTCACTAAGCAAACGAGCCGAATACGAACAATTTTTTTTATTTTTGAAATATAAATAAATCAAACACGAACAGTGATATTTTTTGACGCACCAAATATGAGCTAAACCCAGGCTTTCTTGTGTTTGGCTCATTTACACCCCTAATTACAACCACTATGACGCGTATAAAGCTCATCTTATACATAAAAGATTTTATATAATACAAGTAACATCAGGATTACAATATTTCCATACATAAAAGTGAATTGTGTAAATTAATGGAGAAAATAGTTTGCATCTGATAGTTTACATCAAGTAATAATAGTGCATTGACTGCCCAAATCAAGCAAAAGTGTCCAAATCAGGATTATGATATTATTTCAGTTTAAACCCTCTCTATTGCAACAAGATAAAAAGACTGAAATGATGTACCGACATCAACTCAAAAAAAGACTAGAACCAAGACATCAAACAACGTGGTATTTGAAGCTGTGGGATAACACAAAGTTTCATAAGCATGCGTTCAAAAACATTACAATTAAAAATAAAAATTAGCAAATTAGAAGCTTAATAATCTAATCGATGAGGATTAAGAAAAAAAAAAGTCTCTGAAAACACTCATGAAATCACCCCCACACGCCCAGCAACCTGATCAAGATCACGACAACCCTGAGAAGTGATTCTCCTTCCCCTGAAACCAGAAAAGAGGACAAGATGTGAGCATTTTTAAGCTGAAATCATGACATAATTCTTGATAACTTCAGTCACATGAGAAGAAGGATTGAATTAAAAGCTCACCCCTTCTCATTGCCTTCAATGATATTCATGTTTTGTAGCTGGTGGAGAATGTGGCGAGCAATTGCGCCACTGCTCTTACAGAAATGAGGAGGCCTGCTGCCATTCCTCTTCCGACCACCATATATCTTCTGAAAACCACCCACGCCAATGCCTTCTCAGATAGATCTTCCTTGCCATGGAAGCTGCAATGAAGTGAAGTGAGTCATCTGTGTTAATTAAATGGGGGAGGTTGGACGCAACATAAGGAGGGCATGGAAACAGAAATTGATTACCAGCTCTTATGTAGTACCAATCAGGGTCATATGGAGCAAGCTCTTTGAACCTTCCAGTTTTAACAATATCAGTCCAATGAGGAAGCTCAATCTATTTATTAAAACAGATGAACAACGTTAGAAATATAGCAGCATGCATTAAACACCGCAATTAAAACCAATTATGGTGAAAAGTGGGGCAGGCAAACTAGTGAATTTTGAATGGGAAGATGAGACAATTGATAGATACAGACTTGTTTAGAGAACTCGTTGGAAATAAGAAAAAACCAAGGAAAAATTAAAAATGGGAATGAGGTTGGGGTTGGGATAATAGTAAATAGAGTTTAAAGAAAAAATTGTAGAGTTTAATAAAATGATAGGTTGATGGCTGTTAAGAAAATTATGAATGAGATCAATGTTTATGTTCTGGTTAGAAGATGGTTTAAAAAATTTTTGGGAAAAATTTGATGAACAACTAATTCTTATAACCAACAAAGAATGCATAGTTGTTGGAGTGATCTAAATGGCCGCATAAATTGTAGTCGGATGGACTAGAGAGGCAGATTATTATGGAAGAGGATATAAAAAACACAATGTGAGAAGTAAAATATGATTTGGTAATACTTCATAATCATCCAATAACATGAGAAACAACACTTAGTTACATGTGAAAGTAGTACCAAATCATAAATAATTCTTTTCTTACTAAGAACAAAAAAATTTTTGCAGAGCAAGATGATTCATCGAAGCTACATATATCTATATATTAAATGTTTTATAATAATTAAAATTGAGTGTTATGAAAGTTTTTGGTGATATAATTGTAAAAAGTATGTTTTGTAATAATTTTGATGTAATATGAAAGTATATCTATATATAGCTATTAAATGTTTTATAATAATTTTGATGTGATATGAAAGTTTTTGGTGATATAAACGCAAAAAAATATGTTTTGATGTGAATTATGTAAATAAATTAAAATTGTGTTATGTTGTATGTAAATGCCCTTATCCAAAATGTTTTGATCAAAATTTAGGTGTTAGATATGCAAATACATTGGAATAAACTATTGAGTGGTATGTCCAGATCAAAATTTATCAATTCTTATCATGCCATTATGTTAATATATTCATTTCATATATTTAAAAATTATGATGCTATTATTCATGTTTTTGCCTATTTATTTTGACTGCACAATTTTCAAATAGTGAGACTGACGCCTCATACCACATCAAGGCTTACGTCTTGGCCTCACGAACGGAAAACATGTCAACACCCAATTACATAATTTTAAACGTTGATAGAGAATAAAAAATTAATCTAAAGAAATCATGGATATAGGATAAGACGGTTGGATTTGAAAAATAAGAAATTGTCAATCTTTGAAGATGCATTGCAAAAAGATGCAAATTGAAATTCACAAGTCGAGCCAAATCTATCATGAGGAAAGATATCCAGTTCCATTAAGCAAATTGACAGAGAAATCTTATTAGTGACCAGTGACTGGGGAGTACAGAGGAAAAACAAATTGCCAATGAAAAATAGTCCATTTTTAAAAGGTGGCATTTGAATAACACTTGAGGCTTATAATAATTATAAAATAAAAAAAAAGTCTTACAAAGAAGGGAGTAAGAAAAAAAAAGCTATAATTCCTATGATTAACATAAGAGTAGAATATTTATCAAATTAGGTGCCTTAAAAATATGATATATTGGTTAAAGATATTTTTTTTACTCAAAGATTTTAATAAAAGAGAAACTAAGAAAGAAATTATTTTAGAAAAGCATAAAAAATAATTCAATTTAGTATATAATAAATTCAACAAAACAATGAGTTAGCTCTATAATAAATGTATAAAGTAAGGCTTTATGTCTAAATGAGATGCATATTAAGATTTAATGTAATGGTGAATATTATAATGATTTATTGACATATCATTTCAATCCAATTTTGAAACTAAAAGCGAGTCAAATGATTGGAGTAAAACATTGTGATATAACTGATTAAGAACAAAAGTTTTGTTCAAAATTAAGCTAACTATAAAGGAGTCCAAACTTCTAAGTCATACAATGAAGTTGTGGAAACGAGTAATGAAGCATGGACTCCAAAATTATATAAATTTTAGATAAAAAAATGATCATAATTTATTAAAATTAGGTGAAAACATGACACTCAATGGGACATGTGAAGAAAAGAGATTCATGTAGCCAAGCCCAAAGAGTGGCATAAAGGCTTGTTGTTGTTGTATATATGTAGAGAAAAGTTGGTTTCATACTAGCAATATCTAATATGACACTCAATAGGACATAATGGAGAAAAAAGATTCATGTAGCCAACCCTACTGAGTGGGATAAAGGCTTGTTATTGTATATATAGATAAAAGTTGGTTTCATACTAGCAATATCTACTATGTGAATCTGCATTCACACAATTAATGGTGGAATATAAATAACAAAAAAAAAAGATCTATTGATCTTGAAAATAATATAATCAAGTACCATGGAATTGATTTCGTGTATTTTTATAGAAAAGCTGTGTTAAAAATTCATATGATGCAGCACTAATTAGCACTAAAGGTAAACATGAAGTGATCTAAAATTTATTCATTATAATTATACATCAATTACCAAAGTTGTAAAAGTGATCCACAATTTAACAGTCGTTATCGGGTCTCAAGCCTTAGATGTGAAAAGTGGAGGATTTTGTTAGGTAGTCAACAACCAGCATAAAATTTTTATCAAAAAATCATAACATGAAACCTTTAAATCCTAGTTTGAATGCTAGAGCGTCTCTTGGAAGCGAGACACTCCATGCCAAAAAACATTAAAAAGTGTGCAAATGCCGCTACACCAGCACCCAGATATAGTTTCAAATAAGCAAAGGTTCACATAACATGGACAAGTACGGGCAAAGAAATTAGTCCATGAAATTAATATGAGGATAGAATCTTAAAATATAAGTATTCTCATTGGTAAATTAATGAAATTAGTTAATATAATCGTTCATAGAAAAATAAATATCTTATGTATTCAAAAAACTAAATGGGTTGGAGCAAAGGCTAAGGCGATTAATAGCTTAGGTTTAAACTAAATGAGTCGCACTAGAAATGGTGTAGGTGTCATTATATACATAAATTTGAAAGATAATTTATAAAAATTAATAGAATTGAATATAGAATTAAAGCCTTAAAGATTGTCGTTAATGCTAATATTTTTAATAATATAAGTGTATGATCCTTAAGTAGGGTTAGATATAGGTTCAAAAAAAAATTTTAAAATGATCTAGAAGAATTAATACAAATGATACCTCTTGAAGAAAGAGTTTTTATAGAGGAGAAATGAACATGTTGGTAGAGTGACAATCATGATGGCTATAATTTTAGAATAATTAATGAAGAATGTAGAACTATATAAAATTTTACTTTAACGTGTGATTTTGTTATTGCTAATACTTTAATTAAGAAAGATAAAAGTATATTATACTTAGAAGACTGAATCTAATAAAACACGAATTCATTATTTCCTTATGACAAAAAATGATCGTCAAGAATGTAAATATTGTAAAGTTATTCCAAGCGAAAAATTTAAGTACTCAACATCGATTATTAGTTCAGAATTTTAATATAAGGAGATGTAAAATAAAGAATACAAATGAAACATTATCATAAAATTATATGGGAGCACATTAAAATTATTTTTATGAGTAAATTTCAAGATTTCAATATTTAGGATATTCATGACGAAGTTAATTCTATGTAGGATAAAGTAACAAGAACTTCATCCTGTGAGACAGAGTTCATGGCAGCCACTGTGGCATCATGCCAAGCATTGTGGTTGAGAAGTTCGTTGAGCGAGGTGACCGGAAGCGAGCCAAAGCCGATAACTCTCTACGTCGACAACAAATCTGCAATAGCATTGATAAAGAACCCAGTGTTTCATGGATGCAGCAAGCACATCGACACTCGATTCCACTTTATTCGCAAGTGTGTCGAGAACCGACAGATCATCGTGGAGTTCGTAAGCACCAGAGAGCAACGTGTGGATATTCTTACCAAGGCTCTAAAGAAGAGTCAAATTCGCGAAAATGCGAGAACTGCTTAGCGTAAACAATTTTGAACCAAATCAAGTTTACTGGGGAGGTTGTGAATCTAATCTTGAATTGGTCAAATAAATTGATGAGCAAAAAAAAGACGCTACATAATTAGTGGAATAAATATAGATTTAAATTGATTACGCAATTAATAAAATAAATATAGGCTCTATAATAGGCATGAATTGATTATACAATTAGTGGAATAAATATAGATTTATAATATATGCGAATTGATGGTACTTAATGCCTGCAATTATTGTGTACGTTTTTCCTTTATTACGTTATCCTTTGATTAGTATAAATAGGTTATTTTGTTACAATGTAAGAAACTATGAAGACATGTATTCTTTATTCATCAAATAATAAAAAGAAAGTTCTCGAAAGTCCAATCTCATTGTTTCTTTTCAATTTGTCCTTCAGCGATACATTAACTTGGAACCATCATTAAATAGATAACATTGTAGTATTTTTTTGTATGTGATATAAAGGTTTGGGTGGTATAAATGTAAAAATCAAATTTTAGGTGTTACATATGTAAATACATAGGAATTGGGTGTTATTTATCACCAAAAATATTCCAACCATCTTCATTTAAAGTGAATCACACTTTCCATCGAACGAAGCAGGCTACTGACACATTACTACATGTACGTGCAAAGAAAACAAAGCAAGACATTTATGGATAAAAAAAATTGATTTTAACATAGCAAAATTAATTCCAGAAATTTCAAAAGATATTCAAAGGAGCAACACGAAATCTTCATAACACCAAGCCAAGAAGTTTTCAGATGAAGAACAAACAAGTGATCCCAACAACAGCATACTCCAAAATTAAAAATAAAAAGACGAACCTTGCCGGATCTCTTGAGATGGGCGGCGTATGCCTTGACAAACTCGTGAGGCGACACATCCTTCACTGTCCTTCCACCCTTAAGCCCCTCCATTGCCATCCTTGCCGCCTCTAATGTTTCAGTGACTCGCAGCGCTCGCAGCGAAATACAGCTAGGGTTTCACAGGAGACACAAAAGCATCCCTATATATCCAAGAAGCTTTCTTGAGCGAAGCCCTTACATTTTTGTAGAAATTTTGTGGTCCCTGTCTTTAATTCTTTCCCATTTTGGGCTTACGTGGGATTAGGCCATAAGGCCCATTACAAGTAAGATTATATAAAAATATAATTATTATTTTTATTTATTTTAAGATATTTTTATATAAAAAAAAAAAATTTACACTAATTAATCCTTAAAAAATGATTAACTATGAGGATTTACTATCATGAATCTTTGATCACGAATTAATATATAATAATTTAATGAAGAATTTTAAAAACTAATGCCACTCATACCACATTAACAAATCATTTATGCCTATTTGTTATATTATTTGTTAATTAAAAATATTGTTTGGCTTATTTAATTTTTTATGTATAAGTTTATGCCTAATTAGATTCCCTTGCCATCTTAACTATTCAACAATTAATTAACCTAATTGATCAATTTTTTTAAATATGCTAATGAATAATTAATATCAATTTAGCTACGCAATTAGAGGTTATCATAATCATCGACACGTTGAAGGCTACTATAAAAGTTTATATTACATGTCTCTAAGTTCTATTTTCAATGTATATATATATCACTAAACTGACCCTCTTAACAATATCAGCCCAGTGACATTAAAAGTGATTCAATCTGAGTTCAAATAATCCTAGATCAAACGCTGGAGGTATATTTAGAAGATTTAGAGTATCAACTGGAATGCCAGATAAACTAAAAATTTGATATACTTATAGTCAAATAAAACAGCTCTATGACAGAAATCTAACGAGCCAAATATCATTTAATTTTGAGATTATTAAAGCATTTAAATGCTAAAAAAACTACATGTGATCAAGGAAATACTATGTGATTTAGTGTTTTAATATTCAAGTGAAATTTATGAAAATGCTACTTCTCAATAGATATCAATAGGGTCTCATTCTTCACATATGAGTGAGAGAGATAAGGGGTGACAACTAAACAATTACTCGTCAAGAAAATTGCAAGTGAATGACCACTAGTCATTGTAAACCGCTATCATTATTTGGTGCAGTCAACTATAATAGTTGTAGCCGCCAACTACGACTTTTATAGTCAATTATGGTTATTGTAGCAATGGACTACAGTAATTGTAGCTCAACTACGATTTTTGTAGCTAACTACTACTATTGTAGCCACAACCTACAGTTGTTGTAGTTTAATTACGACTGTTTTTGTCAAACTACTCCTATGCATTTGTTATTATTAGATTTTATATTCTCGTCTTCCCTAATTCAGAAGAAGAATAGACCTCTACATTCAATTTTCTAATGATTTACTTTATCTAGGCTTGGCCCACTAACTGTATCCATTTCTAGGATTTTTTCATGTAAAATATCCGGTTGTCTTTTACACTTTTATTTATGTGTGTGCTGACAAATTATATTGAGCCAAGGCTTATGATTTTTCGACCATAAAGAACATCCTAATAAGCAAGAAAGCTTTCTCAAAACTGATATATTATAATGAGGGAGATAGAATTGTGGATATATTTTTAACTATATAAACTTATATAGTTTTTATTTGCATATCCTTTAGAATCAACCTTTTAAGTTTGTAAGAGCTTATACTAAATATTTGAGAATCATGAAAAAAAAAAAAAATTTCCTTCAAGTAGACAAGCTTTGTAGGCTATTATAAGATGGAGTTTCATTAAATTTAATATCAGAATGTAATGGTTATTGGAGCCTATAAGAACACAGTGACATACGAAAAGTATAATTTAGTTTTGTTTGATTGATTGGACTTTGTTTCTTTTGTTTGGAAAGATCTCAGAATTTGCTAGTCAAGAGAAACTAAATTGTTCTTTTTAGTTCATTTCAAAACAATAAAATAGTACTTTTGATACATAATTTTGTAATACACAAAAATAATACAAGTAGTTATGATAGGTCATCAACAAATTCTCATCATTTGGTACGAATCCCAAGCTTGACATGAATCTATGGGTCTTTTTGAGGAAGAATATTCAAACTCCAATTAAAGATTATCTAAAACTCTTATACAGGAAATTACAATAAAATTGACCAGCTCGGCAAGAAAAATACAATGACGCAAATTTTGCGAATTCGAGCTAAACCAAGCTCAGATCGAGCTGTTAAGTTATTTTTATAAAGTTTATGGAACCCAATTGGAAGGTCAAATGAATTTCAAATCTAGCAAACATATAGTCAAATTGAGCATCTCGACAAGATAAATTTAACAAGCCTAATGTCACTCAAATTTAATATTATTAGGGCACTTAAATATTCATAGATTGTGGTTTGATTAAGAAAATAAGGCTGATGGAGTGTCCTAGATTACTTTCTTATTTGGAGGAAGGTCTCTCCTAGACTCTATAAATAGAGTTGCACCTCTTTTATGAAAAGGGAGATAATGCTTGAACTAGAAGAAGAGTTGAACCTAGAGCTGGTTCACAAAGAATGAGCAAAATTTTAGTGTTGCTTTGAACAGAAGACACGACAATGCTTCCCACTCCTGCAGCTGTCAACCACCACTCATCAATTATGGTCTACCGCGTCAATCACCCTTGTTATTGCAATGAAGCTCCTTGTGGAATCACGAGATGTGTTGCGGAATCTCTGCGTATGTTGTGGAGTATGGAAGCACTTTACATAGCAATGAAATAATGCACCCCGTATACGGTGTAATGACGCATCCTAAAGATGGTTTAATGATGCACTCCGAAACGGTGTAACAACGTACCCTACAATGTCTTCTTACAATAGTCGTAGTTAGAATGTCACGACCTTCTTCAAACTCCTGAATCTCTCTCCTCATAGCTCTCCACCAGGGCCTACGACTTACATAGCTAATAGCTAACTCAACTCCCAAGTTCAACTTTTATGGCCTACAGATGTGATCATAACTCATGCAGCACCAAACCCCGATCTATGTGGCCTACGGAGGTTATCACAATTCATGCAGCTCCCAAGTCCGGCCTTTGTGTCCTACAAATAATATCATAGCTCACATAAGTTTCAACGTCGGTCTTAGTGGTCTATGAGCATCATCACAACTCATGTGAATCTCAATTCCATTTTCTACATCCTCGGGGCATTATTAAAGCTCACCATTATGGCACATAAGACCAACTACGACTTACGCCGATCGTAGCTCATGCAGCTCCCTACTATGCCCTCTGCGACCAACTGACTCTCCTAAAACAATCAACTACGGCCTAGATGGCCAACTACTATCAGGATTTTCAACAAACAACCTCTACGACAAATTAGCACTACATGTTAGAAACTCTTTAAATTTTCCAAATAGATTTTGATTGAATCAAAATCTATTAGGAATACACCACGAGAATATTTCAATCCCGTTCATATTTATAAAAATTTGAATCGATACAATAGCGAAAGCGTACCTGAATCCATTTGATCGATTGCAAGCAACGATCTTCCAATCTGCAGACTTTCCGGAGTTTTCCTTAGTCTCTCTCGTTGATGGGGTACAAGAGATTTCACACTCGCTGGACCGGGGACCATTACCTCTTTATTTAATGTAACCAAAGGGTGGTTACAAATTTTGCTTAATTCCGATTACGCCCTCATCAAATTGGAATTTGCCGCTTATGGTATCCACACTTATAATTTCATGACAAATGTGTCTTAAGTCATAAATTTTATTCTTAATTAGACCACAATAATTTTGACTTATTAAATGATGACCCAACACATTTATTAATTACATTATAGTCCCATAATTGATCCAACAATCTCCATTGGACTATATATGTATAAGATAAATGTGTCAACCTTAATGCGCCTAAAATTTGTTGTCATCATTGTAAAGGCACATTACGATCTCTTCAATTAATCATATCGATACAGGATCAAAACGATCTTCGTTGTATTTTTCATAACTAAACTTATCAATGATCACATATATTAATATAATCAAATGACATAGATCAATCATGAATGTGTGGAATGAAAATTACATGTAAAGTGGTATGTTCATGTCAATTTTCAACTGGTCCTACTTTACTTAAGTAAGATCAAACTTTAACTATACAGAGTGTACTAAACTAAATAAAATACATTATTTCTGATCAGAAAATATTCAAATATGTTTTGTATACAAAATAAAACATAGAGCTAAAAAAACACAAGTTAACAAACTCCCACTGAATCTAAATTTCCTCAAGCTTTATAACACCCATATGAGCAATATGCTCAAGAAAGACCACTAGGTATCGGACCCTTTGTAAGAGGGTCCGCGATCATGGAGTTCGTTCCAATATGCTACATGTGAATTCGGCCACTCGTATTCTTTCCTTCACAATAAGAAATTTGATGTCAATATGCTTTGACTTGGATGAACTTACGTTGTTATTGGAATACAATACAGCTGATTTATTGTCACAAAATAACTTTAGTGGTCTTTCAATTCCTTCCATAATGCGCAGCCCAGTGACAAAATTTCTCAGCCATATGTCATGGTTGGATGCCTCATAGCATGCTACATACTCTGCTGCATAGTGGATGAAGCTATTAGTGTTTGTTTTGCACTTCTCCAGGATATAACTCCACCACTTAACAAAAATATGTAGCCTGACGTGGATCTTCTGCTGTCTTTGCATCCAGCAAAATCGGAGTCAGAATACCCAATGATCTCCTAATGATCTGATCTCCTATATGTAAGCATGTAATCTTTTGTTCTCCTTAAGTATCTCATAACTCTTTTGGCTGCTTTCCAATGATTCATTCCTGGGTTGCTTAAGTATCTGCCTAAAACTCCAACAATGTACGCAATATCTGGCAGCGTACAAACTTGAGCGGACATAAGACTCCCTACTGCTGAAGCATAAGGAATCTTTTGCATTTCTTGAATCTCAATGTTTCCTTTTGGGCACTGATTGAGACTGAACTTTTCTCCTTTAGCTACAGGGGTGTCAATTGGTTTACAATTCTGCATGCCAAATCTTTTAAGCACTTTGTATCAATATAGCCTCTTTGTGATAATCCAAGAATACAGCGAGAACGATCTCGGTGAATGCGAATTCTAAGACAAATGAGGCATCACCAAGATCTTTCATCTCAAAATTAATTGATAGAAATCTCTTAGTTTCTTGCAACATGCCTATATCATTTGTGGCAAGCAGTATGTCATCCATATACAAAATCAGAAAACAATGCTTTCTCCCACTGAATTTATAATATACCCAATCATCAACTGCATTCATTTCAAAACCAAATGATAGAATCACTTAATGAAATTTGTGATACCATTGACGGGAAGCTTGTTTAAGCCCATAAATAGATTTTGTCAGTTTGCAAACCATATTCTTTGAGTCTCCTAACACAAAGTTTTCCGGTTGCATCATATAGATCGTTTCATCAATGTCTCCATTGAGAAAAGCGGTCTTAACATCCATTTGATGTAGCTCCATATCATAATGAGCAACTAGTGTCATGATTATTCTAAAAGAGTCCTTTGTTGAAACCGGAGAAAAGGTCTCTTTATAGTCAATCCCTTCCTTTTGAGTATAGCATTTAGCTACAAGACGAGCTTTATGTCTCTCCACATTACCCTTTGAATCCCTTTTGGTTTTAAAAATTCATTTGCAACCAATGGGTTTCTTTCCTTCTGGTAATGGGACAAGTTCCCAAACTTTATTGTCTTGCATAGATTTATACTCCTCATTCATTGCTTTAATCTATTTTTCTGAATTGGAACTTTGTATAGCTTGATGAAAGTTGATAGGATCATCTTTCATCATACTAATATTTTCCTCATGTTCCTGAAGAAATATAATATAATCATCTGAAATAGCATTTCTTCTTTCGCTAGTGGATCGTCGCAAAAGCACTTGCTCTTGAAGTTGTTCTTGAGGTTATTGAATTTGTTCCTCAAGGGGTTGATTAACAATGTTTTGTTCTTGATTTACAGCTTGATCAATGTCAGGAGTAAAATCCTGATCATTATCAAAAACAATTATAGGAATAGGAACTAATTCCTCTTCAACAAGAGTAGTATGGTCCAATTCCTCCTCAAAGACAAAGTCTCTAACCAGATTTCTCCCCCCAAATTCAATATCCTCAAAGAACACTGCATTTCACGTCTCAAAAAATATCTTTAATTTGGGATCATAAAATTTTAAACCCCTAGATTGCTCCGAATAACCAACAAAATAGCTGCTCACTGTTTTAGGGTCTAACTTTTTCTCAAGTGGCTTGTAAGGCCTTGCTTCAGCTGGGCAACCCCAAACATGAAAATGTTTTAAACTGGGTTTTCGCCCTGTCCAAAGCTCATAAGGTGTTTTTGCAGCTGCTTTAGTTGGTACTCTATTTAAAATGTAGGCTACTGTCTTAAGTGCTTCTTCCTAGAGTGATTCTAGTAAGGTAGAATGACTAATCATACTTCTTATCATGTCTTTAAGAGTGCGGTTTTGTCTTTCAGCTACACCATTCATGCTAGGTGAACCTGGCATTGTGTATTGAGGGACAATTTCACACTCCTCTAGGAATTTAGCAAATGGCCCCGGACGTTGTTCACCTGAACCGTCATATCTGTCGTAATATTCACCACCACGATCAGATTTGACTTTCTTTATTCTTTTGCTTAGTTGATTTTCAACTTCGGCCTTATAAGATTTGAACACGTCCAATACTTGGAACTTTTCATTAATAAGAAATAGGTATGCATATCTTAAATAATCATCTATGAACGATCAAAATATTGTTGACCATTCCAAGAAGCTGTAGAAAATGGTCCACAAACATCTGTATGTATCAATTCTAAGACTTCTTTAGCTTTATATGCACCTAATTTCTTTCTTTTGGTATGTTTTCCCTTAATGCATTCAATACGGACATTAAAGTCCGTAAAATCAATGGAACTTAGAATTCCATCTGACACAACTCTTTCAACTCTATTTCTAGATATGTGACCTAAACGCTTGTGTCATAATGCTCCTGAATTTTCATTATTAATTTTACGCTTAATACCTCGTGCTTCCATATTCAGAGTTGCATTATAAGAAGCAACAGTATCAAGCAAATAAAAATTGTCATACTTCATAAGGGAATCAGTTCCAATAATATTGGAATTAATAGATAAACAAAAACATCTGTTTTGAAATGAACAACAATAACCCAATTTGTCCAAACAACAAACAGAAACCAAATTTCATCTAAATGACGGTACAACAAAAGTATTTATCAAATCCAAATAGTAACCAAGACATAATAACAATCTAAAATGCCCAATTGCTTTCACTTCTACCGATTTTCCATCTCCCACATAATTGCATCTTTCAGCATCATTTGGTTTTCGGTAGCTTAGGCAACCCTGTATTGAAACACTTATGTTAATAGTAGCACCAGAGTCTAACCACCAAGTGTTTCTAGGTACTGAAGCCAAATTTACCTCAGAACAGACCAAAGTTAGAAATGTGCCTTTCTTTATACGCCAAGCGTGATATTTTGCACATTCCTTCTTCTGATGTCCTTCTTTATTGCAAAAGAAACAACTGATACTTTCAGGATTTTGAACTTTATTTTGTTTCTTTTGAAAAGAACTCTTATTCTTATCAGCGTCATTCTTTCTTTTAGAGCCTCTTTCTTTAGAGGTGTTGACCAAATGAGCACTATCAGTCTTTCCTTGCTTCAACCTTTCTTCCTCTTGCACACAATGAGAAATAAGCTCATTAAGAGTCCATTTCTCCCTTTGCATATTATAGCTGACCAGAAATTGGCCAAACTGTGGAGGAAGCGAAATAAGAACTAAATGCACGAGTAAATCATCCGTCAACTCGAGCTTTAGCTTCTTTAATTTTGAAGCAATGTTCGACATCTCAACGATGTACTCCCTTATACTTTCCTTGCCTTTGAACCTCATTGAAATCAGTTTCTTTAAAAGAACACCAGTTTCAGCCTTATCGCTTATTGCAAAGCGTTTCTCTATTTCAGCAAGAAAACTTGCAGCATCAGTGATCTCACAGACACCGCACCTCTAAAGCCTCAGGTATGTCGCGCTTTATGATCATAAGACTCAAGCGATTAGAACGGTCCCACTTCTCATAGATTCTCCTTTCCTCGGAGGAACTAGCATTTGTAAGAGGAGCGAGTTTATCCATTCTTAACGCTAGATCTAGATCCATGCGACGAAGAACAATGTGAATGTTCTCTTTCCAATCCTTAAAGCTATTACCCTTAAGGATTGGAACCGAATTGAGATTAGTAGATACATTAGCAACAACTGAAAAAACGAACAAAAGATTACATAAATAAAATGTTTTAAATTCAATTAATGGTAAATCACATCTCAAGACACCTAATGCAACATTAATATCAAGTCTTTGGACGATAATATTAACTACTAATGGTAATCTTGTTGTAATGATCAAGCATTAACGATAACGTATATCGAAGTAATAAATCTATCTTTGGATCGATTTATTACTTCATATATAATTCACTATAATTGTTACGTGTTTATCATCACGAGTGTGTATGCGGTTCAGTAAGTATTAAATTTTCATTTAGGCCAATTAATACACGCATGAACCCACATACACATGACATCCAACAATTTTGTAACGAACTATTTACTACGAGAGAGTTACTTTGTGAATCGTCATGTTTCAATAAGTTCATTAAAAATTGATGGACAATTTACTAATATCATTTATTCGAATTTAATTGAAACTTTAATTTAATTTTATAAAATCTTATATTTATAAATAATGAGCTAATTTATAAGCTATAAAGCTCTATGATTTACTAAAACAAAATTATTGATTTTATAAAATTAATCAATCTCAAAATTGAGTTAATTAATTCACTCATTTTATTTTCTACCTTGTAAAAGGAAATAAATTAAATACATTTTATTTCCTAACATATAAAAGAAAATAAATTAAATACATTTTATTTCCTAACATAGAAGTAAATTAATTAAATAACTCATTTTAATTTCGAAATTCAAATGAGTAATTTAATTAATTTAATTTATATATTCACACACCACACACACACACACACACACACACACATATATATATATATATATATATATATATATATATATATATATATATATATATATATATATATAATTTTTTTTAATTGTTCGTGCGAACAGGGAACTGTTCGCGCGCGAACAGTTCGCGAATCGCGAACAGTCGAGCGGTTCGCGAACAGCGACGCCGCCACCATCCGACGCTCCTCCCTCCGGCGCCGCCTTCCGGCGCCATCCCTTTTCGCTGCAGCATTCCGCTGCGCCGGATTTTGTCGCCGTCGGAGGCCGCGCCACCGCAGCCACCTACGTCGCAGTCGCGATGCCGCATTCCCGTCGCCGCAACCCCGCCGCCACAGCCCTTTGCGGACGATTCATACGCAGGTAAGGGCGAACGAAAATGGATAAAACAATAAGAAGGAAAATGAGAAAAGCTTCCGGTCACGACGCCAAAATTTTCCGTTCGTCAATTTTGTGTCGTCGTCGCAAAAACTTTATCGACGACGATTTAAGAGGAAAAAGAGAAGAGGAATCTCAAAAAAAAAATCGAACATGAACGGAGCGCTACGATACCAATTGTTAGAACTCTTTAAATTTTCCGAATAGATTTTGATCGAATCAAAATCTATTAGGAATACACCACGAGAATATTTCAATCCCGTTCATATTTATAAAAATCTGAATCGATACAATAGTGGAAGCGTACCTGAATCCATTTGATCGATTGCAAGCAACGATCTTCCAATCTGCAGACTTTCTGGAGTTTTCCTTAGTCTCTCTCATTGATGGGGTACAAGAGATTTCACACCCTGCAGACCGGGGATCATTACCTCTTTATTTAATGTAACCAAATGGTGGTTACAAATTTTTGCTTAATTCGATTCGCCATAAATCGAATTGGAATTTGCCCTTATGGTATCCACACTTATAATTTCATGACAAATGTGTCTTAAATCATAAATTTTATTCTTAATTAGACCACAATAATTTTGACTTATTAAATGATGACCCAACACATTTATTAATTACATTATAGTCTCATAAATGAACCAACACTACAATCACCATTTACAATAATAATGACCAACTATTTGTCTTCATAGCAATCGACTACGACCTTTGCGGATCATTACATCTATTATTGTTGAACTATTATTATACATCAACATTATAATTTCATCTTCATTAATTCAAAATAAGTGTAGGTCTATATACTTACAATTACATACTGAATTATTTCAACAGAGTTAGGGCCCATGATTTTTACCCCTTCAAAAGGTATTCCACGTAAGAAGTCGAGGTACCTCATTTTTCTCACTTCTCTTTTATCCGTGTATGTTTTGGATCTTTGTCCAATACTAAGACTCTAAATTATTACTCTAACACACAAATCTTCCAGCAGACAAGAAGTTCAATTACTTATTGATGATCATAGTAGAGATTAAATTTTAAGGATGAATAAGCAATTAATATGAACTTAGGAGAAGCATCCTTATCAATCATAATTGTAAGCATAAATAAGTTGCTAACTTTATTTGGTTATACTGACTCAAGTTCATTTGTTTAGTCCATCATCGCAGCATAATTTATCAATTGGCATGATTTATCTCTTATAGGTATTGTTAACACATTAACCAACAAAATTGATCTTAAAATCCTCTAAGCGTATTAGAATTGTCAAAATCAAGTCCATATCAATCATAATTAAAATTTTATAACTATTATGACTAATTAATTTGTTAACTAACCATCACATGGCTAATTATCATAATCTTATAGCAATACAACTGTAATTATCAAAATAAGAACCTGAGACATCCTTAATTAATATATGCAAACAAATGTTCGTTGATTCATATATATGAATTTACTACTTAATTCAATATTACTATAATTAATACACATAAGAGCTTAATAAAATTAACCCAAGCATTCATGTAATTTAAAAATGGCTCTAAATGACAGTAATTACTGTCACAATTATTTCTTAGTTTATGTTATTCTAATTTTTCTATATTATTATTTTATTCTTTATTTTAAAAATATTATATCTGATTAAATTTTATATAAGTTTGGCGAGTGTTACAAATGAAAAACTAATTTTAGGTGTTAGATATGTAAATAGGTAAGAATTGAGTGGTATGTATGTAAATGCCTGCCATTTATTTCGACTGTTTTCACAACAAGTCTCCCATGGGGAAGAATTGTTTAATATCTTTCTGATTTGAAATATTGAGCTAGAGGTTTTTTGGTTATTTTTTTAGAGTTCTAAAATAATAATAAAATAATAATAATTTTCAAATTTTAATTATGAACTCATTAAAATTAAGTAAATTATTATTTCTAGTCGGACACAAACTGAAATAAATTAGAATCGAGTCAAACATGAATGTATTATTCACGAGCTATTTTGAGCATCCAATTGAAGCAGCTGAAGCGGACCACAGAACATTTGCTTTTAGGAAAATAAAAATATTTTTAAAATATATAAAAATAAGTACATAATTCGCATTTATTAATTCAATAATCGATTATAAAAATTTGATATTTTAACTGTAATAATATTCAAATAATATCCCTCTAAATTTTTATTTTAACGAACTACCATTCTATAATTTTTTGAACCGCCCAACTCTTATATTATAGGCGTCTCTAACAAAATAGTATAAGAGTCTGTTTGAGACGATTACGATAACATACACCTATGTTGATAAGCGAATTCTAGATGATCGAATAAATCTGTCATCGATTCGGTTTGTGCGTTTGAAAAACAGCTGATTCAGAATAAATGACTTTTCTGCCCCTGTTTTGGATAATATGTTTAGCTGATTGGTTTGTGTGTTTTAAAAACAACTGATTTGCAGAATTTTTTAAGTAAATAAACAATCAATTTATATATATTTACATATCTAACACCAATTTACCTAAAGTGATTTATTTGAAAACATTTCAACATTCAACGCAGCACTCACCAAAATCATAGTAATACAAATAGACAAACGAACATGAATAAAATGCAAGTAATTCCTATAACATATCATAGTAATACAAATAGAACTAATTAATATGAAGAAGACAATTATGCCCATAAATACCCAGAGAAATTCATCCACTGTTCTTCTCAAAATATTTCAATTTGTTATTTTATACTGAAGTTTCCCACTCTTTAGGGAAGTTCTAAGGAATATGGCCTTTAAATAGTTCAATAAATTTTATATGCTTATTCTTTCTTATAATGCAAGCGGTTCTTATAACCTGAGCAAATTTTAATCCCAATTTAATGAGAAAAAGCAGAACAAAGAGAACATGACTGTAGCTACATCTATTATAAAAACAGATAAATTTGAGTTATGGGAATCATAAAAAATATAATTACAAATAAAAAAGCAGGCGCAAAAAAACATGAATGATAAATTTCTCCATGCTTGCTACAACAAATGACAACATACAAAACATGAAAGTCTAAAACAGCCGGGGAGAATGATATTGAAGATGCACTGTTACAGTTTTTCATTCAGTGGGATTGGTTGTATTTCCTAAACTATTTCCTAGAAACATTGGAGGTCAAGACGGAAGTTAAAAGTTTACGTAGCGGCAGACATGAATCCTTTCGAGCAATATAAGCTGTCAGCATTGCTCCCGCTCAATGGGAAGAAGAGCAGAATGTTTCTCTTTGCCCTAGAGACTGCAGAGGAGCTCCGAGGACCTGATTAGGATATTTCGGAACGAACAAAGAGGAACGAAGTGAAACGAAGAGGAGGTAGGGCGCGATACTCACCGTGGTCATAGCGGTGCGAAAGGATGAGAAAGATGGGAGTTTCGGTGGTCTCTGTAACGAGCGATCCCTTCGTTGCCATCGCGGTTTTCGTCGCGGGAGAGAAGGGATCGCGAGAGATCCATGCGAGAGGAGGAGGCAGAGGAGAAAGCGAGGGGGTCGAGAGATCTGTGCGCGAAAGGAGATGATGGCGAGAGTTGTCTTTTGCTCGAATGAAACGTGGATCGCCAGTACTAATGTAAAATTGCGAACGACTTATTTAAAAACTCCCCCTAAACGTCTTTTCCAAACAGCTGGTAACGTTTTCAAAACGCCACCGCTGTGAATAAGCTCCCCCTAAATTTAACAATAGTACAAGAAATAAAATTTACTGGTTCATTTTTTATTTTATTTTATTAGATTTGATGTGTTCTAGAAAATTTACGACAATAGAGTAATGGATTATTGTCTTAGCATTGCTCGAAGATTCAACACATACTCTGATAAAAGAAAACAACCAGTAGAGAAACCATAAGTTTTTTATGAGGAAACCTAAAAAAACGAAAAAAACACGGGGTCTAACCCCATTGTAAAAACCTACTATACTTTGATGATTATAGCAATCACTTCTCTTATAAGCGAGAAAGGGTTAGAATATCTCCTAAATTACAACGTTGACCTGTGGATAAATTTGTTGTCAGGAGCAGGCAGTGACCAATAGCAATCGGATGTGGCTAGTATGTGATGGTTGACAAAGGTCAACTGCAATCAGTGATAGTTGACTGTGGCAGGAGTGATGTTAGACTTCAACTACTCAATGTTTCATTCTCTTTTTCAGGCCTCAAGCTCTCCCCCCTCATGAGATTGATGAGACACTATTTGTAGAGTTCTAAGTTTAATTAATAGAGGAATATGAACTATTTTGATCATGTGGTGCAGAAGGCTTCTCTAGATCAGTAGGTGTTTGATGGACATTTAAGTGTTTTAACGATGCCTGAATTAAGTGATATTGTGCTCATTCAGTTTATCTTGTTGAGACGCTCGATTCTAATATGAGCTCGCCGTATTCTACATTAGTTTGACCATCCAAATATTCTCAGAAACCTTCCAAATGTGATTTAATGGCTTGATCTCAGCTTGATTTGACTTGGAGTGGACCAATTTTAGTATCATTGGGTCCGTCTCATCAAATATCTCAGTTTGACTATAAGATTGTTGAAATCAAAACTCTATGGCTCTTAATCGAAGTTTAAAACATTTCTTGCTTAAAAGATTATATTGATATCCGTGTCAAATCTCAAAATTTATATCGAATGAAGGAATTTATTAATGGAGTATCAAGACTAGAATTTAGAAATCAAATGCAAAAGAATATTAGTTTTGCAACCAACAAAAATTAAAACGTTATGTATGTATACATAGTAATGACACATTAAAAAATTGAATATTCAGTGTTTCCAACCCGCACTCAAATATTATGACATGTAATTTTCGTAGATTATTATTGTCAATAACGGGATTAACTAAAAGATAAGTAAAACTATGAAAAGAATTAATATCTAAAATATTATATTTTGTATAAAAAAAAAGTTAAATAGGCACATCAAGTTCGTATGCATTTTTACTGGTAATTTAAAATATGCATTCTATTTTCAAATTCAGTTTATTCACACCTAATAAATCCTTAAATATTATAACACATTTTTTGTTGATTATTATTTGCAACATTTACTGATGCGTACTAGAAAATTCGTGGCGGTAGAGTAATAGTTTATCGTCTTAGCATTACACGAGAATTCAACACACACTCAGATGAAAGAAAAATAATCAGTAGTGATGATAGAGGTTTTTACGTGGAAAACTCGTAAAATAAAAAACCACGGAGCCTCACCCAGTTGTAAAAGTTCCATATTAGTATATGATTACAAAGATTCATTATCCCATAGACAAGAAAGGGCAACGGTATTTTCCAAGTTAAAGAGTCGACCGACGGCATTTGGTTGGTGGTGATCGACAGTGACGGTCGACAGTGGCTGACAGCGATCGGCCGGCGTCGACACGGCCAGCAATTATCGATGGAGGACGGCGATGGCCGTCGGTAGTCGACGGCGATCGGCAGGTGTCGACAATGATCGGCATGTGTCGACGACAGTCGACAATCAATGAAGTTCGGCGGTGGCCGATTGTGATCGGCTGGTTAGTGGCGGTTGACATTAGTCGACGGTGATCCGTGGGTGTCGACGGCTGTCGGAGGTGGTCGACAGCGGTCAGTGGTGGTTGACGACATCTCCTGTGGTCGGCGACAGTTGGGATGGTTACGGAGCTTCGACTTCTTCTGGAGCTTCGATCTCTCGAAGCCTAGGTCTCCCCCTCATGTGAGGGGTGAGACTCTATTTATAGTGTTCTTAGTATAGTTAATGTTGGATATTAAATATTTTGATCAGACGAACCGGAGAGCTTCCTCTGATCAGATGGCGTTTAATAAACATTTGAGTGACTTAATGATGTCAGAATTGAGCAATCTTGAGCTCTTAGATTCGTCTTGTCGAGACGCTCGATTTGACTATGGAAATGTTCAATCGGATTCCTCCTCACAGTTTTAGTGTTTTTTGTTTTTTTACAGTAACTTTATGGTTTTAGTATGTCTTTTTATGTCTAGGTAGCTAGAAGATTTTCGTATATGTATTTTAATGTTTTGTGGAGTTAAAGGGAAATCTAATTTGAGCAATTTATACTCGATGAAACCTCTTGTTACATAGAATTGCGAATGTCCATTGCTACGGAAACCTCTATACAAAAAATTTTACCTCTTGTTTTGGTTTGAAAAAGAGTGGTGACTTTTTAATGTAATATGTGACTACTTGAAATATATGAAGTTAGTTCTTGTTGCCACCTATGAGTTTATTCTGAAATAGTAAAGTTACAAATATCAAATGTACATAAGAGACAAATACATTTTTTTTTTTTTTCAAAAAGAACCACACCACAACTGAAGCACAGTTGAACTAATCAAACATACACACACCTTCACCAACAACAATATTTTGCACCAACCTCCTCCGCAACTGCTTCTTCTATAACTACTTCAAACTACTGAATCTCACTCAAATAAAATTCAAGTGTTGGATATGTTAATGCACAAGGATTGTGTGATATGCAAATGCCCTTAAAATTTAATACTTAATCTCTAAACAAATTAAATAAAAACATAATTTTTTGCCATAGTCAATAGATAAAAAGAAGTGCATATAACAAAAGGCTCTGATGATATTTAGTCTTTTTGAAGACTGTTTAGACGTTACTAATAGAAACAACGGTTGAGTGAGTTCTCTACACAATCAAGAAAATAAAGAGACATTAGTGCAATAATATGAGAGACACTTCGAGGTTGTCATTTAACCAAACAAAAAGAAAAAAAAAAAAGACTTGACACAGAAATTATAGATCAAAGATTTTTTCTATAATTTTTTTATCAACTTATATTTATTAATTTTAAATTAAAACGCTAACAAAAAATTTCTTAATAGCATGGATGCTAGAGACGTACCCGGATTAAGGTGGGTTGAGATATTTTTAAAATTATTAGTTTATGTTCCAATTAAAAAATTTTCTTATTTGTTAATGCATATGGGAACATTTTTTTCAATATTTTTAGAAGAACCATGCCTGTGATTTGCTGAACAGGCTGACTTCAGCAGTGACGCCGAACGCCATGAATTGAAGCAAGCATTGAATCAACCCATGAGTTTCCATCAAGACAAATCTTATGTAATTACACATCTAACACCCAAAAATTAATAATTTCCGCTTATACGATATTGGTGTCAAGCGTGATAAAAAAAAAAAAAAAAATTATGATGATAATTTGCTGTGATTTTAGAGATTTGAATTATATGCATCTTAATATGAATGTTAAAGGTTTTATATAAATAAATACATAAGAATTATGTGAAATGTATGTAAATGCCCCCAAAAAAATAAAGAATTGCAGGGTTGAAGCAAATGAAGGGGCAGTTTTATTATTATTATTTTATTATTTATTTAATATATTGGAGCATGCATTGCTGTAAAGGATACAAGAACAACCGCCAAGATTGAAACCGAGCGATAGATAGACAAACAAGAAGTAATAATGACTTGACTTTTGCGCGTTCTGTGACCAATTGGTAGAGTAATCTCTTTGAAGGTCCTAAGTGACCTCAGGTTTCAAGTTTGAATCCTACATGTATAGAGTGTGGTACTCAAATATTTGCACACTGCCCCGCCCTCAAGCCTAGTGAAGGCAGCGCGTTAGGGATGGTTGAGACTCATATAATAGCCTCCAGTCACTCCTTAAAACAATATAAAAAAATAATAATAATAAAGTAACAATGACTTTGCATTGACTTCGAAATATTGTCGTGACATCAACAATTTATCATAGACAAAATAAATTAACATATTGGCAATACATACAAAACCATTTGCAGGAAACAAGAGAGTGGAATAATAATAGCAGGGAATAGATAGCTCGAGCTAGTTGTCAAGTTTGCTCGACTTCTATTGCCATCAAAACTAAATGCGCAAATTTTATAAAAGTGGCCAAAGCTACAAAGGCCACAAGAACAAATCAGACTGTAATCCATTTCCGACAACGAACAAGATTAAGCATTAAGCATGTTATTAAAATCAGCACAGTTTCACTGAACGATTCTGCTCAGTATCAAGGCTGTGTTTTGGGCTGACGATTTGGGCCGAAGTAGTTTGTAACCAACCCCATAATGGCAAACCTACAACATAATCTGTATTTCAGACTACTGCAATCACAAATCACGACCTTACTACACACACACACATACATATATAAACACACACACATACACACACACACACACAAACAACAAAAAATAATTGAATTATATATATATCTATAGTTATATACAATTTAAATAGTGCAGCTTATAACATGTTGCATTCTTGCTGCGTGTATGCATTCCTAGTATTTCTGAAAGAATTCCGTGTATTTTGCAGGTTCGCGTTCATAGATCAAATCAAAACTAAGCTAAGCCCAGGATTAAACAGTATCTTTATATTATCAAAACTTTTTAATAGAAAAGAAATAGGCACCAGTCCAACTGTTCTTCTCAGGCTTAGTTACATAACATTATTGAGTTCTAGAAGGGAAGATGTAGTTCCATAGTAATAGTTAAAATAGAATTTTAATGAAAGATGAACTGAAAAATGTGAGTGGAAATATTCAAGAGTTTACTTACATCATGGCCATGGATATCTGTTTAAGATCGTTTTCAAAGTTCCTCATGTTCACAAGAGATTCAGCACAGAAAATAATAGCCAGCCATGAGCACAATTTATACTGCAGATCAAATCAACAAACAGGTCAATATCCCGACTTGCTCATGATTGGTTAATAAAAAGATCTGCTGCTGTATGTGTAGAAATAAAGCAGCATAAAATTTCTCAAAAATCAAGCCAAGATAACTAAAAATACCAAAATAAAACATAGTTGGAACTTATTTTATACTCACAAGCAGCACCAGGCAAAGTTTACCAACTCATAACTATGAGCTCAACACCGTACGTGGAGCCAAAGAGAAAAAAAGTTGCTCGAACAGAAGAATTTACATTTTGAGGTTCATGTTTCACAGTGTCTTGCTGAAATTCCGGCTAAATAACGGGGTAAATAAACTCAACACTTAATAGTTCAAACACGTAGAGTGAAAAGGAAAGACAAAAAATATTATATTCAAAGCGTTTGCTTGACCCTTTCACAGATGAAATCAAAAATGGGATTTTGTCAACTATATACAAGAAATGTGACCAAATTTCACAATCTTATTGCAGTTTTTGGGAGCAGAAAACAATATCTATTCCTTTACTATTCTGTAGGAAACATTGTAAGATAAATACCGGGAGAAGGCTACAAGAAATCCACATGCTGGAATAAGGAAAAAAAAATTAACTTAACAGCAATACGAAATTCCAAAAAAAAAAGAAATCTCAACAAGGAATATACTAAAAAATAAAACTATCAAAAATTTCAACACCTCTCTCAAGTTAGAGCATAGATATCTACTATGCCCAAATTGCTTACAAAGAGCTCAAAACTAGGCTTGAAAAGTCCTTTTGTTAAGATATATGCTATTTTGTCGAGTAATAGGAATAAACGGCAAGCAAATAGCTTCACAATCAACTTTCTCTTTTATGAAGAGTATGTCAATTCCACAGGTCGTGCGATCATGATGCATTGAATTTTTTCTAATGCTTATGACTGCTTTATTATCACAGCACAACTTCATTGGCATGTTTATCTTGATCTGCAACTCTATAAGAATTCTTTTCAACCATAACATCTCACATAATCTATTAGTCATAGCTCTAGATTCTGCCTCAACACAACTTGCAATCACATTTTGTTTCTTACTTCACCATGTAATCATATTTCCCTAAACATACCTAGGGTATCCAGAAGTCGATCCCCTGTCAATTACTGATTCTGCCCAATCTGAATGAGTGTATTCCTCTATATTCTGTTGTGTGGTCTTCTAAAAGACAAAGCCCTTATTTAGTGTATTGTTTGGGTATTTGAGAATCCTATTAAATGCTACAAGGTTTTTTCCAAGAAGTGAATGGATGAATTAAATTATCAACTCGCAGCAAATGTGATACTTGGTCGCATATGTGATAGTTATATCAACTTTTTCACCAACTTTTGATATCAAACAGTATAAACTAGGCCGCCTTCTTTCCCATCTCCCAATTTTGTTTGGCCATTGGAGTGTCTATAGGTCCACACTCACTCATCCCAATTTCCTTTAGAAGAACAAGAACAAACTAACGTTGGGAAATAACAATCCCTTTCTTCGATCTAGCAGCCTCCATATTAAGGATATATCTCAGAGGTCTTCTGTCCTTGATCTCACAGATTATGACGAAGTCTTTAAACATATCATTTCATATATGTCATCTCAGGTAAGAATTGGCATCCACATACACAATCGATATGATTTAACTTCTCATCCTTTGAATGTTTGAAAAACATTTTATAATCTCCTTGCCATTAAGTGTACCATTAACTTTTAACAAATTGTCAAACTTCTCAATAAAGCTTGGAGGTTCATCCACATACATTTCTTCCTCCAAGTCCTCATTGAGAGGCATATTTTATATGTAGCTGTTGTAAGGGTCAATTAATCTTAGCTGTAGGTGACATAACTCTTACAAAATTTAGTTTTGCAACTGGGTCGAATGTCTTTTAAGTAATTAAGCCTTGTACCATTCTAAAGAGTCATCGAAATTATACTTGCTGTAAACATCCAATGGAACACCCGAAAATTATCTTTCCTCCAGACAGATCAATCAATTCTCACGTCATTTTTTTCAAGAGCTTTAATCACCTCGACGACAGCCTCCTTCCACTTAGGAACTTTCAGAGCATCCTGCATGATGTTAGAAATCTCCATACAAGACAATTGTGAGATAAAAGCACAAAAAGTGGGTGAGAGGTTTTCATATGACATAATGGGATAATAGGTGTTGGGTGCATGACCTTTCATCCTTACAACCAACCAACGGAAGACTACACTCATTAGAGTTAGGATTGGAATCAGACTTAGGATCAAGACTAGAAGGCTCAAAACTTGAAGATGAAGTGAAATGAATATAGGATAAAGGATCAGTGAGGATATTACTAAGAGAGTTCCAAAACTTTTGGCAGTGCAAAAAATTTGTAGACTCTTTCTTTTAAGTAGTCCTCAACCACAAGGAGATAATATCAGATGGTAACAATGTCATTGTTCTTTTCTTTTGTTTGTTTCTTCTTTGTTATGAACATCACAAGATGACACTATAAGGAGACCTGAATTGTCTTCAATACCTAAAAGACTTGATCCATTTTCCTCTGATTTAATATAATCTAATTGTTCAGGTTGAACAATCAAAATTTGGGAGGTATTTTATGAATCTTCGATTTGAAGAAGATCGCAAAGACAAGTAGTTGAGTCTATTTTGTCCCCTTGAAGATGAGATGAAAAAAAATTGTAATATTAAAAAAATGATATCCATGGTAAAAAACATTTTTTTAGAATTAAGATTAAAATATTTATACCCCTTTTCTTTAGGAGCATAACCAACAAATACATATTTTTTTGTTCGAGGGTCAAGTATTCCTTAATCATTACTATGAATGTGAAAGAAATGTAGTACACCCAAATATATTTAAAGGTAAAGAAGATAAGAGCTGATTTATTATGTAAGTTTTATGAAATAAATTAAAAAATATTTCAAAGTTTAAAACTTTCTTAAGTGTTCTATTTATGAGAAATGTAACAGTGATAACGGCTTCACCTTACAAATAATTTGGCACTTGCTTGGTGAATAGAAAAGCCCAAGCTATTATGAATAAATGTTTGATTTTTCTTTCATTCACACTATTTTGTTGTGGAGTATCAACACAAAAGTTTTGACGAACTATCTTTTTTTCTGAGAAAAAATTAGCCCAAAATACTTTTGAAATATTCTCAATCATTACCACTCTGTAATATTTGAATAATTTTTTAAAATTGTGTTTTTACCATGTTGCAAAATTTTTTAAATAATGTTTCCACTTTAGTTTTTCTTTCAATAAATAAACTCAACTTAACTTAATATGATCAACAGTCAAATTTACAAATTATTTTTCCTAGAATATGTAAGATTTTTACAAAAACCCGAGATAACGCTATTAATATGCATAAATTGTGCGGTAGGTTTGTAGATTTATTTAGGATAAAAAAATGCACCATGATGTTTAACAAACTGACAAACTTCATATTAAAACAAATAAATTTTCTAGTTATGAAACACATTGAGAAAAAGTATTTTAATTATTAAAAAATTAGGCTGACATAACATTATTGTCTTTGAAAATTGAAACATAATTTAAACCAGTATTATAATATTGTTTATAAAGAAGCAATTACATACAGAGCACCCAAAACTTGTTATTTACAAATCAACCACACCGTTTCATTTATTTTTTAAATTCTCACTCAAATATAAAAATTCATGGTAAAACCCTAACCCATATTTTTCATTTTTATCAATTCTCAATAGTTCGATAGCGGCACGCATAAATACATCGGTTCGGTGGTTCAAAAAAATCACCTAGGTGGCTAATTTGTAAATATCAATGTTTTGGATGGATGTAATTATCCCAACAAAAAATTTCATCAGTTTCCTTAACAATTCAATCATCCTCCTAGTGATTAATTCTTAAAACTCACAACAACAAGAATAGAAATTAGCTTAACATTAATAGTCGGCAATAATTTTACTAATGAACAGTAAATTACAAGATAAATTTGGTGCATGGAGAACATCGCGAGGAGCTAACAACAATGTGAATTTGATAGTTCCTATACTGACAATTACCAAGAGGGAATCATCGATAATTTTGACAATTTTAGTGCCTCGCACAGTATACAAAAGAAAATTAATTTAGAACTAGTCATCTGATAAGTTGTCATAACCAATTATATAAAAATGAAAAAAATTAAGAGTAACACATATCATTACAGTAGCTAAATAGTTACCATATTTTACTAAAGAGCAAGACAGAGTTGGAGAAAATTTTAGAAATTGAAACAATTTCTGCAAGTGTTCTAATTACTCCTTTGTGAAAGGAACATCATCAAAGTATGCAGAAGGCTCCTAAATTTCTTTAATAGTGGCTTGATAAGCCTGTCCTTCACGCTTGATTTTGATTTTCAATTCATAGGTTTACCATGAAGCTTCCAACATGTCTCATTTGTGTTTCATGATTTTTGCAATTCTCGCATCATGGTTTCTTACATCTTTCTTTTTTAGTATAAACCATTTTGACACAAGTCAAGTTCTCTTATTCAATGTAATAATAAAGTTCGGCGTGCTCGACATAATTTTTCTTGAGTTTTCAAGCGTAATTTTGAATACAAAAATATTCTAATTAAGTGTAAAGGTTTTTCTACCAAGGATGTGACCTCGAACTTCGTCTAAACTCTGATTAAGGTCAACTAAAAACTTGAAGATCAAGTCAGTTTCTTCTTTCTTCTTATGGCGATTATAATCATTCGAATTCTCTCAAATGTGATCATAACATTGATCGAGTCCTTAGGTGTATTATAAGAATAGTTTAGCTTTTATTAATTTAAATATGTATGTCATATTAATCCTAATTGTATAATTATTATTTATCCCTATTCATTTAAAATTGCTTAGTTTACATGTACATATAAATATTCAATTTACTCTTCTTTCTTTGTTAGAGTTTCATATTAAATTATTTAGCCGCATTTTATTTTTAACATTAAATTATTTTGGTTAACTGATACTGATACATATTTTAAACCTAAGAGTTCTTAAATCTTTGCTTTTATCTAACACGATTAATTGAAGAAATTAAAATTTTAAGCATTTCATTTAAGTTCATACCTGAAATTTTCCTTTTTCTAATTTCAATCTCTCGCCAATTACCCTAAATAAATTTACCAATATTGAGTCATTTTCAATGTAAAATTTTTTAAATTTCATCTTAATTAATTATAATTAAACTTTCATTACCAAGACAAAAATGATTAAACATTAGCCTTAAAATCAAATTTCATACCTTCCAGGCTCACTTTTCTTCTGTCTTGTCCAGTTTTTGCGGACCATATATGCAGAGCTCGATTAAACCCTTCGCAAACGGCACGACTTCTCTTCCTCCTCTGTTCGCTCGGTTAGGGCCAAGGAAGGTGTGGTCGAGCGTCTACCCCCCCCCCACCACCACCACCACCACCACCACCACCACCACCACCACCCGCGGAAAAAAAGTCTTATGGCAGCTCAAACTTATCTCGAGTCTGGAAAGCATCATGTGTCTCTCCCTCCCCTTTTTCCACTGCCCCGCACAACTAACGAATTGTCCACAGCACAAAACGAAGGCTTGGGTGAGACACTCGAGCCCCTAGGGAGCTCGATTGTGCGTCTCTCGGTCGCAAAAAAGGATTTTTGCAGGTCACTCATCCTTCCTCCTCCTTTCGCCCAATTCGCTAAGTCAAAGATGAAGGAAGATTTGGTTGAACACTCTTTCAAATCTATGGTAACCTCCTCCCCTTTTTATCTTCTTCTTCTTTTGCTTTCTTCCTCCTCTTCAATTAGAGCACAACCCCCCTTTCTCGCTCTCGCTACCTTTATCTTTCTGAAGCTCTCTCACTCTCACTCTCACTTGTACAATGGGATCGAAATGATGAGTGAATAACCTCGTCTTAATTCTCCCACGAACGGTGGGATTTCAATGAACGACAAAGAAGGGGAATTATTTTTTTTATTTTTATATAGTTAAGTTAGTACAAATTATAATTAGCTATTATTACAAAGATCGAGTAGCAAAAGAAATCTATCATCTCGCTAAGACTAGCAGAGGCGTATAGACCAACTCTTTGAAACAAATATCTCATAACTTTATTCTGGGAAACTATCTGAATTGTATTTCTAATGGAATTTTACCCCAAAAAAAATAACTTTTTATTGACACCCTAACAAAAGTTTTTTTCCTGACATAAAACACTCAAAAATTCCACTAGAAACCTTCTGTGTCCATCAAAAATACTAAAACACTAAACTTGATCAAAAAAAATCAAAAGTACTCCTTGCTTGGATATCCTCAACTCAAAAGGGCAGCATCCCAATTGTAGAAACTTCTTCAACCCCACAATATGTTTCATTTGCTGAAAATCAATTATTCTAGGACTTCAAGGGAAGTCTTGGAGTGAAGACGGCATTAATTTTCTAAAATATGAGCTCCAAATCACTCAATAAGACTACAAAATTTTAAGTAACCCTAAAACTCCCCTACAAAGAGACATGGCTCCTCTGATAACAACCCTAACAAAATACTATATATAAGAAACTTAAATCATTATTATAGGCATACTAAAAAGGTTAAAAACAACTCAAACGCAAACCCAAAGCATGCCCAACCATCTGAATCTATGCAGGTCAATCACCGCACAATAGGGTATAGCCTCTACCCCTAAAAGTTAAACCCATCGTGATATTAACAGTCCTATTAACTTAACAAAGAAAACAAATACATGTACCCAACCTCTACCAACTTTACTTTCCTTTTCCAACCTTTCCTCCTCTCTCTCTCTCTCTCTCTCTCTCTCTCTCTCTCTCTCTCTATATATATATATATATATATATATATATATATATATATATATACATATATATATAGATATATACATATATATATATATATGTATATACATACATATATACACACATATATATATATATATGTATATATATACATATATATATATATATTTATATGTCGATGAAGCTATCCTTTTCACTAATGCAAGTTTACATGCGGTTAAAAAAGGTTGATAAGCTGCTGCTTAAGATAAAAATAGTAATAATAATAGTGTTGATAATAAAAAATAATAATAACAATACAAATATATACATACACAATAATAAGATAATAATAATAATATATACATATATATACATGTAATAGTAATAATAAACAAAATATAATATAATGATAAATAACAATAAACACACACACACACACACACACACACACGAACAAGCTGGAGCGGCGAACATGGAGATTCTTCCTGCTAGGGTTCCGATCTTGCGAGAACAGGGCTTTGCGGAGAGGCTTGAGCGTCGCTGGCAGTGGAGATTTTGGGAATTTCAGGTCTTTGTGCACCAGCGATCCCGTTATTACCTTCCCAGTTTTGCGAATGCGGCGGACAAGATATATCAAAGGTGAATGGGGCGGATGACTAGGTCTTCGACCATGGAGCTTCACCATCTAATCCACGCGGCTGGTGAAATCTTAACTCACTCTCATGTTCTTCTTGCTACGGTTCAGTATTGTTGTGGTTTCTCCTACTGGATTGGGGATTCTCGCGAGATAGGGTTTATTTGCTCACGATTTAGGGTTTTTTTTGCAACTACTGCCTCTGTTTTTGTTTTCGTTGAGTCTACTCCATATTTGGGGATTTTCGCTCTTTGTAGCTGATTTTCGTGATGTTGTGGTATGGCCCTATCCTATGCGACGACTGTCTGCGGGGGTTCCACCTCCGGGGTAGGTGGCTAGTGTTGTTTTTTTCCTCAAGCTTTTCATGATGCTTATGAGTTGTGAGGTGGTTTTACCTTTATTAAGAAGCTGGGAAGAAAGAATGACAAACAAGCTTTGTTTCTCACTGAAGAGGAAACAAGTATTTTGGCTTCAGCACACAGATATACTCTCGTTGGGAAATATCAATATGGAAATCCCAAGCCTGAGATTATTAGAGAGCACTTTGATTCTCTTAAGCTCACAGAGAGTTGGAAAGTTGGTTCGCTAGATGGTTGTCACGTTCTCATTCAACTCTAAAATAACGCGGATTATACCCAAAATTTTGCTCAAAAAGTTCTCAAAATTGATAACCGCTTTATGAAAATTCTGAAATGGACAGTGGATTTTAATCATAAATAGGAATCTCCTATTATCCCGATTTGGGTTAATTTTTCGGGGCTCAAGGTGCATATCTTTAATTATGAAAAACTTTATATGATGACAACTGCTTTTGGGAAAACGTTGAAGGTCGATACTCCCACACTTGATACAACCAGGTCATCTAAAGCTTATGTACTTGTAGAGCACGACATCACTTAACCTTCTCCAAGGGAGATTTGGATCGGCTCCCCTGATCAAGGTTATTGGCAGGAGATTGTGATGGGACCTCATCCCCATATTGCCCTCACTGTGGAATGTTTGGTCATAGCTTTCCATCCCGTTATCGGTTGCATCCACATCTACAGCCCATTGTAGCCCCACCTCCTGTTACTCAGAACATTCCTGCGGATGTTATACCCTCTTCATCATTGCTTGTGATACCTACTGTTATGTCTATTGCGGATACAGTACAAAAATGGTCTGTCTACTGAGATGGTTACTGAAAATGTTAGATCTGATGATAAGGGTCGTTTGTTGGGGGGGTGTCAGGTGGTTGCCCCTGGGAGGCAGGACGCAGTCACTGCCTCTTCTTCTTGAGAGGACACACTATCTTGTCAGGTTCTAACTACCATGAAGGGTGCTCAGGTCCCCCTCCATGAGGTGATTAAAGATAGGGATGATACTAACATTCACACCAAGGTGACGAACAGGTGTCTCCTAATGCTAACGAGGAAGTTTTAGAGCCAAACACAAACCATCTTACTGCTATTAACCATTTGGACGTACTTGACGACTCCTTAATCGTGGTAGAACTACATGTTGACAGTGCAGGAGATTCCTGAGTATTAGAAGAATATCCTTCACGAATAACGGAACCCATTACTGCGATTGCCTTTCCCTCTACTGATGCCCACTATCTAAAGATATCATAAACCAGCCTTAAGAAGAAAAATGACGAGTCTACACTTCTCGGCAGAAGAAGAAGGTTGGGGGCACTATTCAGCTTGGAGAATTAATGGATGATACCCTAGTCACTCCTGGATATGGTACAACACTTCAGAGTCTGTTATCTAGATCCGCCACAAGAACCAGAGGAAGAGGCAGACCTAAACTGCTTCGTCCATGTAACACTTGTTATTTGCATGTTTGCATATTTTAAGGTTTTTGTTTCTTTTTGTTGGGGTATCACTGTTTTATGTATTATATGGGACAGACACCTCTATTGGCCCCTCTCATACAACTTTATGTATCTTTTTTTTATTTCAATATAATTAGCCCTAGGGCTTTCAAAAAATATATAGATATATTTAAAGAATGAGCATTATACAGCTCCATATATATTCATCAAAAAGGAATTACAAGAGGGGGTGTAAAGATGGATTCCCACTGCAAATATAAAACCCAAAAAATACATTACGCACCAGTAGAGATTCCACCTTCAGCAAAAAAAAGAAAAAGATAGTGAAGAATAACAGAAAAAAGAAAAAGACAGTGCGAAAATGTAGTCCAAAATGTGAAATCTAGCCAAAGAAGGATCTGGCGTAAACTTTAATAACAGTATATTTCGCAGCAACCAATTATAGTCAATTGTCTCTCTTTAAAGCAAAGCTGAGTTCCAAAGAGATGTGTAGCAGTAATATCCATGTCAGGCCATGTACCCGTAAGCAGACACAAAAAAATAGAAAGAACAGCTTCCATGTATACCCAAAAAACCAAGTCAGCCAAATAAACTCAAAATCAGATAGTTAGAGAATGACCCAATTTTGTCCTGCCTCTGCCTCTGCCTCTAGTTCTAGAAAGGGAGTCGGATAACAGATTATTAAGTTTTCTTCCATTGTCACAAATAACCAGTGTATCGTCCATTAAATTTTTGAGTTCTAGTAGGCATTCATTCTTCTTCTTTCTCCTGAATGTGTAAATATGTCATTCATCATCTGAGAACTGACTCATCTGATCAGTAGGTTGGTCGACAGATTGTCGTGCACGTACATCATAAACCCTTTTGCGCTTGAGTAACAATAACTTGCTTGGTAGTTGCATTGGGTTGTGGTTCCCTCGAATGAGAGGCATCATTAAAACAATAAACATTTTGAGATGGATTAATATTAGTAGTTTGGGGAGCTCTGTCATGAGACTCCAGAGTACCATGTTCCAATCCAACGGTTGTAGTAGAGTGTTCAAGAGCAGGAGCATCGAGGGGTAGAATGGCTTGGGAATGATATTCTTCATGTGAGACGACCAAAGTTTGAATAGGAGGATCATCCGAAATTTCCCCTCAGGAAGAGCGTCAGGCAGATGAGCGGAGATATGTGCGGTGTGGGAAAGTGGGTCGAGTTGCACCTCCTCAGCAGAGGTGGTAGGTGGCAAGACGTCCACCCCCGATTCAGCATGAATAGATTTTTTAGCAGGTTGCAGAACTTTAGCAATATCCGGCTTTAAGTGAGGATGCAAGCGATAGCAAGTAGTAGAGCTGTGGCAAACATACTACAATGAAAGCAAAAATGGTGTGATTCTATTTCAACATTTTGCCAATACCCATTGTGATTGGATCTAATCCATAACTCATCCAGCGCTAGTTGGGTAATATCTCTCTCAACTAACACACAAGCCACAGAGAATCTAGTGACAGCAAGCGTCGAACTATCAACCTTGAGAGGTTTACCGTAAGCAATTGCTAAGGAGTAAAGAATTTCATAGTTGAAGAGTTGTTGTTTTAAACCCGAGAACCTTATCAAAACAGGAATGGTAGGGGACTCCACTTTTGCCTCAAAATCGACAGTCCACTTCAAGAATTTTATAAAACGGTTATCAATCTTGATTAACTTTAGAGAAAAAATACGAGTGTAATCCGCATCATTAAATAACTGAACAAGTATATGTCGGCTGTCAAGTAAGCCGGTTTAGTTTTTCAACTACCTGATAACTTCATAGCATCAAAATCTTTCTGAATGATCTCAAGTTTAGAGTGACCATAAAGGAATTTCTCCACTACAGAAAAAAGAAAATAAGACGCAAGAATACTGGTTTCAACCTTAGAGAGAAAAAGAGCAGGTTTCCCTTTTTTTTTCCAAGCTTTTTAATAAAAGTGTAGTCACCACCAACTTCAAGAGTCTCGTGAAAGGATTATGAAAAAATGAAGGACTTGCCGATACCAAAACCAGACTTCGAACCCGCAGACACAGCAGCGGCATAACTCCGCTTCATCAGAGTGCCCTAGTAGACGACGTAGATAAAGTCACAATCAAACAAGAAGAGGAAGAAGTCATGCTGAATTGTGCGAAGGAGGAAACTGAGCTGTTCCACAGAAAAGAAGAAGGTAGCGGTAGAAACAAATAGGTAGTTGTCGAGCTGGGTCAGTCGTGGCGCAGCTGTCGAGCTGAGTCGAAAGCCCTTTAGCCCGTAGCGAAACAGACGAGGACGTCGATAGAAGCTCGGCGTCGAAGCAGGAAAACTCGAACTGACAGAGGACGTGTAGAGGAAGGAGACGCAAGCCATCAAGAAGCTCTACGTCAAAACAGAGGAAGTTGAGGACGCGAAGCAACGAAAGCGAAGAGACGATGGAACGCAGTAGGCGAAGGTCAAAGTAGAAGGCATGAGGTGCGAGCCCTTTTCTTTCGAGCGCGACTGAAAGATGCACGACTGAATCATAGATGACAGAAATCGCCATGCAAACCCGTAGCATAGACACTCCAAAGATAGTATCAATGATAATAATAATAATAATGGCATATATATTATCATTGAGATAAATAATATCAAGATCAAATACTTGAGAATAAAGAATATAAAAAAAGCTACGATTGAAGAAATGAGAATTCTAAAAGAAAATCAAACTTGGGAAGTGATAAAAGTATTGAAAGGAAAGAAACTAATAAGATGTAATTGGTTATACACTATCATGTATAATACAAATGGGACACTCGAAAGATATTAAGCTAAACTTATTTTATGAAGCCATATAAACCTATAGAGTTGATTATTGAAAAATGTTAGCACTAGTGGCAAAGTTAACCACCATCTGGATATTTCAATCCCTGAAGCCAACCTCAACTAATCCTTGATGAACTATAAGAAGCCAACATGGAACGTCCACAAAATTTTGATCAAGGTTTCAATACTAATCATATAAAGCTTGAAGAGAAAATTATATCAAAACAAAGAATCTCTAAGAGTATGACTTGAGAAGTTCACAAATGCTATTGCAAGAATGAACATCAAACAATATCAAAGAAGTCACCCTTTGTTCATAAAAAATAGAGAAAAAAATTGTAACTCTAATGAATTATGTGGATGAAATGATTATAATAGAAAATAACGTAGAAGAAATAAAAAAGTGAAAGATCAGCTACCCAAATAATTTAAAACTTAAAATCTAAGAATTAAGGTGGCTCAAAGGCCGGGATATTCATCTACAAACAAAAATACATTTTGAATTTTCTAAAACGAAGTGTAATGAGATGCAATCAATCATAAATTCCAAATGTTATTGTCAGTGTTTTTGGAGAGAGAAAACAACCCAAAAGTTGACAAAATGAGGTAACAAAGTTGACGAGAAACTTATCTAAATTTCCTGCATGAGACCAAAGGTATCCTATGTTGCAAGTTTTTTAAGTCAGTGTATGCATAATCCTAAGAAACATATCTATAAGCCAACATAGAAAACTTTTCAATAAATCAAAGCAACTTTAGAAAAAAAAAATCTTACTTCAAAAGAAATAGAAGACTCAAGTTGGAATTATACACAAACGTTGACTATGTAGCATCCCTCAAATAGAAAATCTAATGCCGGTTATGACACCTTAGGCGAGAACCTAATCACCTAAAGGGGCAAGTAATCAGAAGTCGCCAAAGTTAGTGTTTAAATTGAACTACAAGCAATGACCCATAGTATAAAAACTTACGGATTACACATATCCTAAATGGCTTGGGAATAAAATGGAAAAATACTAAGAAGCTACACTGTAACAATCATACATCTAAACAACCCAATCCAAAATGACCTGACAAAGAATATAAAAATCAAATGATAATTCTTTAGAAAAGCCCGCATATGTTTGAAAACATAAGCAATTGATCAACATTCTGAGAAAAAAACTACCAGGCTCTATATTTCAAAAAATCAACTCTAAGTTAAGCAAAAAGTATATCCACTTTACCTCTTTAGGAACGTTGGGGTTTTCTGGGGCCAGCTTGGCATATAATGAGATGGCAAGTCCTCGTTGTTATGGTAGTAGTCCATGGGAATGAACGGGCAGAAATTTATTTGCAGTCGACGGGTGTCAGTCAAATATAAGAATTGTAAACTTTGTTTTATCAATTATATTTTAAAATTTGTATAAAAAATGATGTATTTTATGAAAATAAGTTTTTCTCCTTATAAATTATTTTAAATTTGTATATAAATTTATATTTTGTAAATTTTATGAATGTTATTTAAAGGGAATTTTTCAATCTAATCATCAGTTCTCATCTTGATATGCCAAACTTTTAAGTTAGGTCCAGAGTGATATCAAAAGCCCATAATACGTTAGAGACAATAATCATGACAATGAGATATTAGAAGAATCAATAAATTATCATTATGATAACCTGATAAATTATGGTGATTTTAGTATTTCAAGGCTATGGACCTCAATTAAAAAAAAAACACTAACAACAATACAAAGGAAAACAAGCACAAATGAACAACGAACATATGGCTACAGAAAATATAATGATCTCCAATCCAATGGTACAAGTATCACTAAGGAAGCATCTAGTCATCTGACTACCATAACTAATTCAAAGTTCTCAATCTGAAACTAGAAGAAGTGGGGGAGCTTCAGCAGATAAATACTTGGGGACTATTTGGTATTGTAAAATAAATAAAACTCCGAAAATTTTGGAGTTCGGTTTGGGCAAAATGGAATGGAAAGTAAAATCTTAATGAATTCTAAACTCGCAACTTAGTTCATTTTTAATGTATTTCAAACCCAATCATATTTGGGTGAGTTTTAAATACATTATAATTTGAGTTTGCTGCTAGTGTTTCCAGTCGTCGTGCCGTCAGACTCTCGCCCAATACTTATAACCCAACTGCAGCCATCATTAAATGCATTTGTCATCACCACATGCTCCCATCTTCACCGCATGGGCTTGCCAGCACTCTCACTAACAATCATCGTCAGCTGCCACTGGCTATTGTCACCCTCATCTTTTATACTCATGAATTCATTTAAACCGAACCAAATAAATCCAAAACATGTCAAAGACACTACATTGATTAAATTGAGTTCCTTTTGCATTGCATTTATTTTTCAACAAAACAAACAACAACTTAAAGTTATTCTAAGATATGAGGCACCGCTTACTTTTTAAGTTGGATGACCTTTTTTTTTTGGGGAAATTGAAAGTCACGCCAAACTTTATTCAGATAAAAATGATCATTACAATATAGACTCAAAAAACCTATAGAAAAGGAAATAACAATTTTAGTCAAACAGGACAAAAAAAAAACAAAAACTTGTAGACTCGCAAGTAACAAAAATATCCAGCTAGGATGTAGGTGTCTATCAAAGCCGCCAATTCAGAATCAAAATCCATAGTAGATAATATCTGGTAAGCAGATGATATGATCCCTAAATGCGCTTCAGACAAAAGGAAGAAATAGATAATCATAAGAGCAACAGACTCCCACCATGTTGAAGATGAATAATCACAGTCAAATAGCCAACCCATAGAAATATTCGTGCATATGATATAAAGTTTGTAAACATGATGAAATCCATTAGACTGCTGAAATTCAGTGAAGATCATATGGAATGAGCTTGTAATAAGCCCCGGTATAGAAGAAACCCAATGTCATGTTTGCATAAAGAATTCTTGAAAAGCAGTAAAACAATAGCTTTCCACCAGAATGAGGATATCAGAGAAGCCAATCCAGAGCAAATATCAAAATAAATAATTAAGGACTCCCTCCAGGTAAAAGGAATTTATCAAATCATTAAAAACTTGAATCCAAAGATCCAACCATAGATAACAAATATAAAAAGTAAGATTTGATGGAATTATTAATACCATTGAGTCTTTATGTAACCTATGGATATCATCATAGCTCATAAAAATAACATAAAGTGTCGTATCTGTAAAATACTAGTTCATGTAGTATCTATGAAACAGGTGTACTAGAAAGGTGTTAGCTAATAATACCCGAATCCTTAACCGAAAAAGCAGCCTCCAATTTGTCTGACAAAATTCCTCACAAGATGAATGGAAAACAGCAATCTCATTCAGCAAATATGAAAACAAGCAGTATTCTTCTAAAAAAAATTGTTGATTAGTGAAATTGGTATGAAAAAAATCAGAGTTTATATAACTCCTTTATTTGAGTAAGAAGATCATTTCTAAATTTCCATTTACTATTCGCCTTAACAGCCCAATGAGTATTCTGCACAAGAATCTCAAGGGAAGTAGAAGAATTCCTGAAAATTATGCAATTTCTCTCTCTCCAATTAAAATGAATAGTAATATGTACAGCCAGTAAATAGAATTTATTACTAATATCAAAATAAAAAAACATGATATAGAATTTGCAACAAATTTCCACTCAAAAGAAAAAATTTATCATTGGGGATGCATGTTGACCTCGTTTTTGTCGAGGTTTAATTTTCCTCCTAGACTTAGGATTCTAGCCTCAGGAGTTTCCCCGACGATCCTAGCTTCTTAGCGATGGGACCCACCTCGTTTAGAGAGTTTGGAGCCACTTCGTTACTCTTTGAAATCCTGCACGAGACTCCGTACCGCTAGTCCGTAGCTGGTCGAAGTTGACGTCAGGAATTCAAATTGAGTCCCTATAGGATCCCTGAACATTAGGACAGCCTCGTGCACGTCTTACACACCTGGATGCACAAATTCTCAGTTCGCGGCCTCGACGCCTTCAATTTCTTCGCAGTGGACTGGAGCTGGAGTCAGAACGCCGGGACGATCGACATCAAAGTCAGAATTTCAGAAAAAGCCGGATTTGACGCACTTTCGACGCGACCGTCAACGAGGTTGTTCGAACGACTTCGGATGACGAAATTGACTGTGTTGATGCGTCTGGAACGTCGATTTTACCTAAAATTGATATTTAATTTGCGATGATCGCATGTCGGGGACGAAATGTGCGAAAAGGGAATTATCATTATTATTATAATAATAATACTTATGTTAGTATTATTATTATATATTTATATTTATATTTTCCCTTTTTTATTAAATCCAAAACCCTATTCCCTTCTTCTGCCCCGTTCGATTGGCCCGGCTCCTCTCTCGTTCGCACGATGGAGAGCTCTCGTCCGCACGATGGAGAGCTCTCGTCTCCTCCCTCTCTCGCGCTCGAGCACGTCACCTCGACCGTTTTTGTCTTCCCCATGCTCAATCGTATCTCTGGGGGTCTTCTCCTTCTCGAGCCACACGAATTTCCCCCATCCCTTATCCCTGGCTGCAGCGGTTTCCCCTCTGCCCTCCTGTACGAGCCTGCGGCTACCTGCGGCCCTTTCTGTCGCTGCTGCCAGGGGCTCGCTCCACTTGGGGCTTATCTCCTATGAGTCTTTCTCAGCACTCTCCCCCCTTTCATTCTATAAATATACCCTATTTGGGTCTTCCCTGGGTTGGTTGGCCGAATTTCTAGATGAGGGGTTAGTGTTGTTGGCTTGAGGCTTGGATTTTTACTCCTCTTGTGTGTTCTACATTAGCTAGTAACCCTTCTCCTACCTTTGTCCTTCTCGGTTTTGCCTGTAGTTGCTGCGGTTTTTCTGCATTTGGCTTGGTTCTCCTTGCCTGTTGCTTTCGGCTGAGCACTTATATGACACGGAATACTTGTAGGCTTGCTTAAAATGATGTTCTCTTCCTCTCTTTTCTTTCTAACAGCAAGCTAGCTTACTATTTTAGCCTTATTTAGGAAGATTCATTACTTAAGCATGTTAAAAATGGAAACATAAGCATGTTGTAGATTTGGTTTTAATGGCAAGTTATTAGTTCCTCTTGTAAGTGCTTTGAGTGGGACTCTTCACTCACTCTTGTTGCTATGAATTATAGAGGAGCCTTTTGGTTCTTTATACACATGTGGGGCTCGATTTTTGCTCCTTGTAGCTTTTTCATACCAAATTGCATGCTAGGAAGAAGTTTAATTTAATTTGGAAAAGTTCTGTGCTTGTTCTTATGTGAAGTATATGGTGGCTCTATGTTTTGAATATATGGAAGCTTAGTCCTTGGGCTCCTTGTATCTTAGCCCTTTATAAAAGCATGTTATAAGGATTTGAAATGTTCCTGTGCTTATTCTTGCTAGCAAGCATGTGATAGTTTTATGGTTTGAGATATAGGAGGCATGAAGATGTTATTGTGATTTAAGTTTAGCCTTTTTCTCAGTTTAAAGCTCAGGCTATGTTTCAAATTTATAAATTTCATCTATTAAGCTTTTGAAAAGCTCACTTTAGCTTGATATCGGGCTTGGTTTCAATCATGGCTGGGCTTGGTTTTAGCTTGGGTGTGGCTCGGACTTTGAGTCCTAATATGCCCCCTCTTTTCAGTTTTGTGTTGGGCTTGATTTTAGCTTGGGTGTGGCTCGGTCTTTGAGTCCTGCTATGCCCCCTCTCTTCAGTTTTGTGCTGGGCTTGGTTTTAGCTTGGATGTTGGCTCGATTTTGTTGGCCCTGCTGTGTTCTCTGTTGTAACTTAATGTTGGGCTCGGTTTTAGTCTTATATTGGCTTGGTTTTTACCCCTGTTGTGTCTTTGCTTTGGCTTTGTGTTGGGACTTGTTTTTAGCCATGTGATGGCTCGGGTTTTGGTCCTATGTGGGCTCGGTTTTGCTCCTGTGGTACTTCTTGCTTTGGCTTTGTGTTGGGACTGTTGTAGCCTGGTGTTGGCTTGATTCCAACCCTACTGTGGCTCGGGTCTGGGCCTGTACTGGCTCGGTGGTGCTCTTGTGATGTTGTTCCCTGCCTTGGCTTTGTGTTGGGCCAGCTGTAGCTTGGTGTTGGCTCGTTTCTAGCCTCATGGTGGCTGGGGTTTATGCCTTGTGTTGGTTCAATTTCAGCCCTATGATAATTCAGTCTTATGGTTATGTGATGAATATTTTTATGTACTTTGTGACGGTCTGGATGTCCCCTTTAGCTTGCTTGTGGGGAGATGTGTTTGGAGAGTACCTTTTGGGGGAATCTTTCCTATGCCTTGCTTGAGCAAATTGGAGTTGATTAGGAGGATTTGTGAGTTTGTCAATTCACTTTCTTATGTATTAAAAGCTCAATTTTGAGACAGTTTTTTATGTTTTCTTTGCCTTGGCCGTGAGCTTCCTTGGCCCCTGTTGCCTTGGCCGTGAGCCTCTTTGGCATTGTCCTGTCTTGGCCATGACCTTCTACTTGGATTTCTTGGAGGATTTCACACTTGTGAGGCATGATTGAGTTGTGAATTACATGGGAGTTGAAAATTTTCAAGAAATACCAGTGCGGACTTTCTTAGCTTACTACTATTTGACTTACTGTGTGAGGTTTGGAAATGTCCCAAACCATAGTCAAGGGTGTTTTAGACTAACCCTCCTTCCGTTTGGGCCCCACCTCTTTTAAATCAGATTTGGAGGTAGGGTTAGTCTCATTTCCTTCCCCTTTTGCTATTTGACTTGTTTTCTTTCGTAGTTTTCCTCGACTTTGGTTTTCGTTTTGTTTTGGGGCATAGGATGCTGATGATAAAGGCACACTGGTGGTAGAGTGGAATGATATCACATCCTATGACATTAAGAGCCACTCCAGGGCCCCGATGAACCGTAGGATGACGGTATCATTCACCGTTATAGCGCAATGCAGGCACTCGTACCTTCCTAAGATGGTTAGTGATCCTACACCCGACGAAGTGATTGATTCGTGGACAACCATAATTTTCAAAATCTGATAAAAACAAATATTATATTTACAACAAAAATATACTTTCACTACAATCAAAACATCAATATAAACTCTTTTTTGTATGCCTGAAATCCACGTGCATGCTAAAAATATAAATTTTAAAACTATATTATAAATTTGGTTATCCACTTATTGATTATCAGTACTGGGTCATGGAACACCCTCCTTAGTTAGGTTTGGTAGGACACCCTTCTAGTTGAGTAGCAGTTTCTATACGATCGGGTGACCGAAGTAGTCTTCGACGACCTCGAGAATAACTACACGGTTGAGCTCAGCTTCGACCCAAGTGCTCGCGGTTTTCTTCGGATTTTTCGTATGATTTTCGGATGAAGCACTCGTGGTCCTTTTTTCGGGACTTTGCCGAGGTTTTGATGATTTTATGTTGTTTTGTTATTCGTTTTTCCCGAGTTTTCTACCGTGAGTCATTCGTCGTCCTTTCTCGAGTTTTTTGGGTGATGTTTCTTTTTCTGCTTGGCTTTCACTTGTGTGATGCATTCCAGTCTGCTACATTTAAGAAAATAACGAATCTCCCAGGTATACAGGTTTGTTTATATTTACGCGATATTCTTTTCGTAATTCTATCATTGCTTTTTTAAAGACGTCGTACCATACTATTACTACATACTTTACTGTTTTTTACGTGCTATACGCTTTGCTATACATTGTACAGCTTTAAACATGCTTGTATAGGATTTAGGAGAACTCAACCATAGGGTCACCTGATTTGACATTATACTTCGCCACCTGAAAACTTAACCTCTTCACAACGAAGGAGCTCGGAGATATACGGCAGTAATGACGCCATCTTTAATAAAGAAACATGTCTTCACCAAATTAAATCATTCCTTAGTGATTAAATAACAATCCATAGGATTTCGAGGTTGTTGGCTAGTGCGACATAAATCTTAACTCTCTTCGGCCTTTATATATTACTGTTATACAATATAAGCTCTAACTCGTTTTAGTATTCCGAGGTTGTCGTTCGTTACGACCTAAATTCTCACATCTTCTAGGCTATTCGTGTGACTGTTTCACACAAATGTAAGCTCTAATTAAATAAAATTGGCAGGATTAAACCTTTAAATAATTTCTCCTCTAAATTTAAGTCAAACCATAGATAGTTTGGGAAGTCACCGAGATTCGCATCCGAATCATCGACATCCCCTTGATCTTCCTCCTTTGGATTCCCCAATAAATGTTCCAAATTTGAGTCAATCCCCTTTCACGCCTCTTTATCCGATTTCGTTGAAAAGTCATATCTTTTTGACCTCCTTGAAGATAATATTTCCTGATTTTTATCGAGAGTTTTCTTAAGCGATTTCGGTCATTTAAGATGTAATTAATTATAGGTGTCTTGCTTATATAGAAGCATTTCCGAACCCGAACTAAAATAAACTCTATTTAATTCTTCATATTAAATAGGTGAATCTTGTTCGACAAATAAAATAGTTTCGTGACCAAACGGACGTCATATATTCCTTAGTTTATTCGACCTAAGATCACCCTCAAGTCCGATGTTTATCTTTCGGGATAAATGCGAGTGCTTTGAGTAGTAGCGCTTCTTTCATTTAAACTATGAAAAATATGGGTCGAGCTGATTTCATATTTTTCAAAAATTATATACATATATGTAAATTAAAACGTCCCTCCGAAGCGGGCGACGGGATTTCGATTCCGGCGACCGACAGCTTCCTACGGGCACTCCACACCCAAAACAACGCCGACAATGCACCTCTTTAGAAAAGTATGAGCATAATATCGTACAAAGAAAATGTGATTGTTTGTCTCGTTATAAGCATGGCATAAAACACCAACTCTATTCACCTTGATCCCTTAAGAAAAAAAAATATATCAGAAATTTTAAGAGCATTGTGCGTAATCTTCCAAACAGTGGAAGCAAATCTAATAGAGTGACCTTTATACCAAACACAATAACTCTAGCTAGTATAGCTCTCAAACACAAACTTATAAATATTCTTGTGAGCATATATCCACAGGCAAGAGCTATTGCAATCCTCGACAGGAGTATTCAATATACAACCTTAAATAGAATTCAGGAATGCATTCAGATTTAGGAGAATACCAAGAATTGTTTAGACCTTGAAATATTCCGATTTGAACTTCTTCCTCGCAAAGGAGCAATTTGAGAAAGGGGCTTATAGGTCGGATCTTTGGGACAAGAAGAGGAATCATGAGCAAAAGTAGAACACACCTTACAAGCAGAGGGCTTCCATTCATAAATCACCACTTATATAATGTATTCCCTTTATAATTAACAATAATAGAGCTTGGAAGAACAAATTTTGTGTTAATATGAATGTTAACCCTTGCAAAAGTAAGATGAGGTCCTTTAGTAGTTAGAAGATCAACTGCTAAGGGAATACCTATCCTACTGGCTATTTTAGAAATTCCTTTATCAGACTAACAGCACAGAGAAAGATTGCAGAATTTAACCCAATAGAAACCTATTGAAAATCCTCCTTAGAATGTTTAAAATCATGGATCTAGGGCATAAAAATGAAAGTTTTGTCGTTATTATACCAAGGCCCTCCCAATATGATCATTTATCCTCAGTACAATTGAATTTAAAGATTATTAATAGTATGTCCTAACCACATAAGAGAATAGTAACACGTGCAAATTTTACCTTGAAAGCAAAGTGGACAGAAAATGATACGGACAACTGCAAGACAATTATTTGAATATGTGAGAATATTTGTGAAGTCGTTTCAGGGGTGGCTTGTGCCTCCCTTGATGAAAAGATAAATAGAAGTCATCTATTAGATCGGTGCAAGGGGAGCAATCTATAATATGACATGATGTTGATTATACTACACTATCGAATTATGCACCGCAGTTAATTCCAAACACATAAAAGTGCTCTGATTTTTATTTGAATTAAAAGATGTAATAAAAAAACCTTTAATTCCATTATGAATTGATGAATAACTTAATTCTGATAGAAAGAGCAAAAAGAATGGAGTAAACCTTGTCGACATCAAGAGACAAAAAAATTTCAAAAGAAACACTAAAGAATCAAAAAGTGTGTGTGTCTCTCGTACTAGCAGTTCAAATTGGAAGAAATATAAACCAAATAGTGAACGCAGTATCGATATCAAAATTGTGAGAAGTGTGAAAAATACCACGAGAAAGTATCTTTCCAGAACTACCACCTATTTTTGGTGTCATCAAAGCTGGCATACAACAAGATCACAACTATTTCGTTTATGAACCTACTTGCCAAACCACTCAGATAGAGAACTTTGAGTCACATCCTTACTGGCACAAATTAGTTTTAAGTGTGAATCTAATATATTTAATATGATATTAGCTCCTTGTGAGCTTAAGTTAATCTTAAAATTATCACCCTTGTCAAGGCAATTATGAGGGTAAATGAAACTTTCTCTAGGCTTAGGGTAATAAATATTTTTACATTTTCATAAATTGGAATATTGAATTTATAAATAAACCTGGCGATTGACATTCATTTTCAACACAACCATTATCAAAGATTTAGGTAAATTTGAAAATTTTCAAATATGTCTCATTTGCAGAGGATCGAGCTCATAACCCAACTGAATTTATTCAAATATTCTTTTGAGTTTAATTTTGAAAACAAAGCCCTCAACTTGAGCTTCATAATCAATACAGTCATCATTGAGGAGCAAATTGAAAAACATTTAAAATCCTCATATTCCAATGAAAAATGAAACTTTACATATTTCAGTCATTAGAACTTCTAACTCCCTTTTTCACCCAACTGATTTTGTAAGATTTAGAGTGTTTTGTAGTTTTTAAATGCGGGGCTTTGACAACCTTTAAGAAAACAATGTTTTCAGTAAAGTCGATGTCTACAATTTCACATACCTTGCCAATAATAGTGCAAAAAGTTCAAAAATGGCAAGTCTCTAAGCTCTGGTATTTCGACTAGAAGTAAGCAAAACTTTCTCTAGCATGTAGGAAATAAAATGCCCTTCATCATCTTGCACATCCTCAATTACATCATTCGCAATCGGCAACCGCAAGTTTCCTTCAGGATCTGACTCTCCATTCAGTAATTGCAGCTACCGCCAATTCATACACTCATAGTGACTCGAAAGATAACACTGTAATATATGCCTGAATCGGGCCTATGATATATATAGTCAAAGTTAAAAATAGACTTAGAATCAACTTTCAGTTTGACTGCAGCATAAATGGCTGTGCTGTTTTGGCCCTAACGGTTCCTCGGTTCGTCAGTTTGTGTGATAGGATTCCTCAATTTTGCTCTTTATTAAGCTCAATCATTCATGCCTGGGGGCTTCAACCAATTGAATTCAACAAACTCCTGCTCCACTCTTCAATCACCAAGTGATGTAGTGCACTTGTTTTTCAAACAGTGACTCAAAGCCCTCTATTTTTTATGTACCTATCATCTCAACGTGTACAAACAGTACCCAACGCCAATCTAGTAGTGCCCCCAGCTCCTGGAAGACAACGTCCCCATGCCCAATCTAGTTTTAGAGCCCGATAACACGACACAGCAGTGCCCGTTAGCGTGCGGCAATGCCACCATCACGGCGCCCCGTGCCTGTAACTTACTTTGGGTAATTTTTCACTTCAAATTTTAATTATGCCGATTGGAAGGTGTTTCTCATGTGCAAATGAGATGAAGGAAGTGTCCTGGAGTTTTCAAAGTGTAGAGAGGTTTTCATGTGGTGTAATGCATGATTCTCCTCGTTTCTCGATGGTGATTTTTTTTTTGTGCAGCGTGTCTTCGTGATTTGTTCTCTTCTCGGTTTTTTCCATGTTAAAATCTTGTGTTTCCTGAGGCATCTTATTTTGTGTGCTTCTGTTCAAAAGTTTTGTCTTGGATATCTGGAATTTGCTTCCTCAATTCACATCTCTCACAACAAGAGTGAAGAAAGGCATAGATGGGAGTAATGAAAACAGAATATTGTTATCGGAGTGAAGAAAGGCATAAATGAAGAGATCTGAGCGTGGGAGAAAAGTACACGGAACATGACGCCGATGACTCCGAGGATGACAGCAAGGAATCCAGCGTAATCGACGGGAAGATCCTGCGGGGAAATCGGCGGCGGAACGTAGGGCTTCGCCGTTGATGGCTGACGAGGATCGCTCCCTGCGGAGCTGCTCTCCCTCATCCTGCACTACCGTAGCTCCTCTTCGCCGGCCAAAGTTCTCACTTTTTGTTTCTTCCCGCAGCTAGGGATTACTTCGGACAAATAAGTGGATGAATGTTATATTCTTAGATAATTACGTAATAAATCATCTCAAATGTTCATATTTACAAATTAACCACGCATGTATTTATGTTTGTCATGATCAAATTATTCCGAACTTGATAAAAAAATAAAAAATATTCGTTGGGGCTTATCAAGAATTTTGTTGTTTGAGTGAAAATTTTAATTTTTAAATTTTTAAATTAGTGAAATTTTTAAATTTTGGGTGGTCTGTATGTAATTGCCCCATCATTTGGGATAATTACATAAAAAATAAATATATATGTAACATTTTATAAACATGCTATTATTATTTTAGTTGAATATCTCGCAGATATAGTAATGAGAAAATATGTCTGAGTTGGACAATATTTAATGTTGGTTCATTTAATTTAAAAATATATATACAAAACATATTTGATTGTTAATTTGGAAGATATCAATCATGACAACTTTGACTTAGGATTTGTTTGGAGCAGATGCAACTTATTGAATAATCTGCTGATAATTAAAAATAATCTGCTAATAAGTTAGGTGTGGTGGCTATTATAAAAATTTTATTTTTTTTAAAGTCGAACCATTGCTAGAAAGTTATCACGTATAAAGTTAAAAAATATATAGTTAGAGACCATTTTGTAAGAGAATGAAGTTTATTTTTATGGTGTTCATAATATGGGATGAAATATATAAACTAGAATAAGTTTAATTATACAAATTATAACATACATTAAAGAGCGTTATAAATTAAAATCAAAGAATAAATAAGTCTTTAAGTTTTCAAACAAAATTATATAAGAGTTCGAACAAACAATATAAGAGATAGAATTTATTGTCTTTTTATGCTACTGTGCAACTTGGGGGCTCATAATATTTCATGACTTAGTAATGCTAAGATCATTTACTAAATAGTTTACTTTTCATACTAAATAAACATGTTTTTTTTTTTTTTTGTCAATCAACTAACCATATGACCTAATAAGTTAGGAGATATATACATAAAAGTGCATTTTGTCCAAGCATAAAGCTTTGAAATTTGAAAAAGGGACTCGTTGATATTCAAAGCGTTGTAGTTAAATGGGTTGATCATTCAGAATATGATGTGAAAGCAACTTATAGTGAAGAGATCCAAGCTTCTCATGAGGCATTTAAAGTGGCAAGTTTGAATGGTCAAATATAGGGTTGGGTATAAAAGATACTAATGGATCTCCAAGACTAGATGACAGTTAGGATAATAAGTTTGAGGAATTTGAAGTGAAGTTGAGATACAATAGTCCGGATGAACTTTATTATTTATTAATATACATTCACAACGCATTGAACCAAAAAAGTGTGTGATAACATGAACTTGGATGCCTTATTTAATGATTAAATCATGGAACCTATCTCAAATCAAGCAGAAGAGGTGAAAATATGAGTTATTTTGACAAATTTTGCATATGTCAAAACATTGCTAGTTAAGGAGACATCTCTCAATGTCTCAATTTTAAGAGATGGATCAATCGATAATCAGGATGTTATAAGAAATCCATGAGGTTATAAGAAAGTCATAAGGTGATAAGTCCTCTTTGAGAGCACGTTAAGAGAAAAGTGAGCATAACTAATGTAACATCAATTATCCAAGATACAAGTAGTGTGTTCTTTTTTATTTTATTTTTTATAAAAAACTTTAAATTTTGATCACAAATGAAGCATTTAATGTTGTTAAATCATTTACTTTGATTGTTAATGTCATATATAATTGTTATTATTTTAAATTTTTATAGTACTTGGATGTAGCAAGGAGTATGGGCTTACCATTGCAATGTGGTAGGATGGATTTTTTAGGGAGTGTTGCCAATGATGGGTGATAAAAATTTATATATCTAACACACATAAATTTAAGATTAAATTTATGGAAAATATATCATTTTATTAAGTCGTGTATTCCAACTTTGTTAGGAGTAAAATATATTGATAATTATTTGAAACGCCAAGTAAAGCAAGCACTCATAAGATGTAATGTACCATTAGCATGTCAAATATATTATAATAGAAATACATATTGTTATTATACTAAAAGGGATGTTAATCTTTCAATTTTGTTGCATTGTATAAGCAACGATTGTATCTTTCATCATATAAAAGGAAATATACGGTCGAAGGTTATAGCATATTCTCATAGCAATGTTGTGTGACCATTTTAGTAGATTTTGTTTATTATGAGTGTGAAGAGTATCAACAAGCAAGGAGATGATGCTAGTGATTTTTGTTTTGATAAATTTTGTGATATGCTCCATGAACATCAAGGTTTATATCCTTAGATGAGGTATTTTTAGGTTTTACTCCCTTGGTCTCTTTAATAAGGCAGGATAAACTATGAAAATGCATTATTTGAAATGTTTGTGGTGGTTTTACTAATATTATTTTGGTGAGACCTTTACATTCACATACGGTGTCTTCAATTATTTTTGGCTCGTTATTTATTATTTCATGATGTCATTATGCTAGAGAAAAACTTAAAAAAATTATGAAATATCTCTCATATCAGCTTGTCAAACTATCTCCCTTAGAGAATAAATTTTTAAGATAGAATATACACATCAATCTTGTACATGCAATTGACAATAATTTATATTTAGGGGTTAGAATGCGAATTCATTCTAATGTAATGCTTTCTATGATAGTTCTTTGTGGCTTGGCCTTATTATGTTTTTTTTTTTTTTTTTTTTTTTTTAATTTGACACACTTCTTTGTTCAAGAGATGCTTAGTTGTTGCCACCTCTTTGGACGTCAAGATCTATTGAAAACTAATTTATTTGCCATAAACATGGAGGTGGAAGCTAATTTTCTGGACAACATATCCAACTTAGCATGTAAATGTTTAAGAAATACTAATGCTAGTTATATATAGAGAATATTCCTTACAAAAATAAAAGGAATGCATTGCCAAAGCACTAAATCTGCTCAAATTGTTTTTTTTTAATGTATTGATGTATAAATATTGACAATAAATACTATTTTTATGCAAACATATTTAAATTTTAAATGTAATGATGACAACTATAAGAAGTATGAACTTAAATTGTGTTGGGTAATGCTTAGGGCATGAACATAATTGACTTGTGATAAGAGTATTATGCAACTTGTGACTCGTGAGACAGGACCATTCTAAGTGCTTGATTTTGTTGTATTGATATTTGATTTCATCCTATAAGATATTGATATAGTTTTAAGCATACTATCAAATGTTGGTGAAATTACCATCCACATGTGTCATGCCTCTCTCTCTCTCTCTCTCTCTCTCTCTCTCTCTCTCTCTCTCCACACTATGATTCTGAAGACGTCTAATTTCTTATAATATTATCTAATTAATGTTAAAAAATTAGAATATGAGCAAAGTCTTACCTTCTTTTATAGATATTTGCTCATCAGTGTTCATCCTTAATTTTTTCTTACTTATATCTTTTAAGGGTGTTGAAGCTATAACAATGAACAATAATAAATGATAAAAAAAAGTAAATATTAGTTTTTTGGCGAGATGCTTGAGTTTTAATTTGTGGATTCCCATTTGATTGTTGTTTTATTATAAAGGTTAATGAAGAAAACTTCTCTCTTTCAAGCTATCAATTAAGGGGTCCATATCCAAGTGAGAGTATAAATGTAACATTCGATCAAAAGGATTTTTTCTTCTTTTAAGTTGCATTTTGGACCCCCCAATTTAGGAAGAGGTATCCAATGTGTTGCCATTCTTTTCGTTTATTCTTTTCTTCGTAAAGATTGCATGATGTTGAAAATTTTTCAATTTTCATAATTATGTAAGATAATTTAATCATAAATTAAAAAAATAAATGTTACATGTTGACAAATGACTTAAATAGCAAAATAAATAGTTTATCTATCATATAGCATGCACCTACTTGAATAAAGTGAAAATTTCAAGCATGTTTAAAATACAAATAAAATAATTTTGAAGAGATAATTTTAAAATATTGCATGAAAGTAATATTTTTTATAGGACATTATAAAATTTAACAAAAACTTGAGTTAAAAAAAAAATATTAAATTAATCATCAAATTATAATAAAATTTTTATGGCCGTCCATAATTTTGATCTAATAATCATTTAATAATGTAAGAAATATTATATATAAAAGCTGGCTCCCATTTAAAAATTTACGTATATAGCAAATAATTTTTATGTATTTACACACATAATACATAAACTTTCCTATTTATATTTACAATATTTTAGTACCATAAAATTATATATAAAAATATGTTTATTATTTTAAAATATGAGTAGTTGTGATTTATATATATAAGTATAAAACTTTAAATTTTAGATAGATGAATTTATAAGAATTAACCTTTAGTAACATTATTAATTATATATCTTACAGCCCAAAATTTAATATTGAAAAATTCACCCTTAAGTTATTGTCTCCAATATTTCTCTCTCCGGCAACCTTGGATTGAATAATATCATGAAAGCATTTTCTAAGCATTCATTGGCAAGCAGAGTATTCCTAATGTCTTGTCTCCGAGCCAAGGGCTCTTTACAAGGAGAAATGTTTGCGTACATAATATGTACACAAAGATGCATACATATTAGGTTATACGGAGGTTATAACCTCCAATACCCTCTTTAGTAACCTGGTTATAATCTTCTATAATCTCCGTATAACCTAATATGTACGCAAACATTTCCTCTTTACAAGACCTCTTAGCAGAACCCAAAGGTGGGGTGGGCTAGAGAAATGTTGGAGAAGGAAACATGAAAGAAAGGGTCAATATTGTAATATTAAATTTTGAGGTATAAGATATATAAATAACAATGTTTGTATGTAAAAAATAGAAAAACAACAAAAATAAATAAATAAATAAAAACAAAAAAACCAATTAGTATTTTTTTTCAAAAAGGAAAAATTACTGCAACGGAAACCACGCGGAAAAAGGTAAGGCCGCAAAATGGACGGCTATGATCTGCCCAGCTAAGTCCTGGACGTTTTCTCCGCTAAAATTGGTAGGAACCAACGGTCCAGATCGTGGCAATCGATAACGTGAAACTGCTTCGTTTCCCTCATCTTCGTCCTTCAAATCTCGCATCTCCTCGCCCTGAGCCTACATTGTCATCCATATTTCTGCTGCAGCTCTGTTGAGCGCTCTCGATCGATTTCTTACGTTCATTATGTCGACGGAGAAGGTGAGGGAGAAGCATGTCTACATGGCGAAGCTTGCCGAGCAGGCCGAGCGTTATGAAGGTCGGTGACTAGATGATCATTTGTTTCCATTTTCGTTCCTCTATTTGTTTGATCTTTATGTATGCGGTTTTTTGTCCAGTCGATTGAACGGATTCGGATCGATCGGCTTTGGCAGATTGATTCATTCCGTTTTGGGAGGGAATGCAGATTTTGGGATTTGTTTGCGTGCGAGGCGATTACTTGGCGTTCTAATGTTATATGATAGCTTTATGTTTGTTCAGAAATTTCATTTCTGGCGGTGAGGGAAAATGCTGAAACTATGCAAGAAAATTGAAAGAATCAAATTCTGCTTACAAAAATCGAACTCGGTGCTCGGGTTCTTGTATATTGTTGAATGGCCAAAGTAGTATTGACGAAAACATTAACCAAAGGATTATGTTTTTCTATCACAATCCAAACTCCAAGAAAATTGTCTCAGGGAATATTTTTTAGGTTCAATGTTATGCATCTAGTACTTTATCTTGATAACTAATATATTGTGCCCTTGATCTAATCTATCTTAATTAAACAATGTAACACTATAAATAAAGTTCGATATATTAATCCCAATTGCCCTAATATATCGTAAAAAAGAGTTGAGATCACTGAATAGGGAGCTCCACCTTCATACCTTGGAGCTAAGAACACCAAATACAGCATGGCAAACTGGCAGTAGAGGACATAAAAAGAAGAAGAGAAGATGCACAAAATTTGTTTAAGGATTGCTCCAAATGTTGGATGGTCATTAATTTGTCTACATTAATCCCAATCTACTTATATTGTGATTTCAAACTGGGATTTTCTCTGCTATCTAATCCTTTTAAGGAAAGCTTATTCATGGCCATGTTCAAAAATTAAATTTCTTTGCTTTTTGCAAGAAAAACAGAGTAAAATATCCATTTGTCCAGGATGCTAATTTGAAGGCATTATGAAGCCATTTGGTTGGGCAAACATTAGGGTTGTAAACTTGCACGATAACGTGATTTGTAAGGCTAACCTTACATGGTTACATATCACCAAATTTTATGGACATTATTGAGACTTATCTTTCAATCTTCAGACTTATGTTCTTATATTTTAGGGATACAAGAAATTGAAGTTATATCTTTAGCATGCTTTATGAGTTGTAATTGTAATTCAACTCCCTAAAATAAGTTTGATTTTATTAAAAAGTTTGATTTTATTAAAAAGAAGATATTACCTCTTTTTTTTTTTAAATAATCAAAACTGTGCATTTTTTAAATTGTGCTGCCTTAATGGGTGAAAACTGGAACATTACCTGTCTTGTCAATTCACAATTTTCAGCTCCGTGTTTGCCAACCTTTTGGATTGTAATATCATGAAAGCATCAATTACATTCTTCTCTTCTGATTTAACATAAAATTTCATCCACACTTGCTCTACTTGCAGCTCTTATATTTGTTAATTGTTGCAGAAATGATTGAGAGCATGAAAAATGTCGCTAAACTTGACGTGGAACTGACGTCTGAGGAGAGAAACCTTCTTTCCGTTGGCTATAAAAATGTCATCGGAGCACTCCGTGCATCGTGGCGCATCATGTCTTCTATTGAGCTGAAGGAAGAGTCCAAAAAAAACGAGAACAATGTTAAATTGATTAAAGGTTATCGCCAAAAGGTTGAGGATGAGCTTACTATGATATGTAGTGATATACTCGCTATCATTGATGAAAACCTGATCCCTTCTGCCAAATCTGGAGAATCAACAATATTTTATTACAAGATGTAAGGAATGCAGACTCTTCGATTGATTTTAATTCCTATAAAGTGATTTTTTAATGGCTAAGCTGACAATCCTTAGCATGAACATGATGTTGTGCTGTTTAGTTGTACCATTATGCTTTGCAGTTGACATGCATTTGCATACAATCAAAAGTAAAAGAGCAACCACATCTGTACTATGCTATATTTAATGATCTCTTTGAGGCTAATTCATATATGGGAGATTTACATATGTACCACCCAATTTCTATGTATTTATTTATTCAACTCCTAAACTTCAAGTTTTGCATATAGGACACCTTACCTAAGCATGAAAATATGTATTTCACTTTTTAAGAGTTAAAATAATGGTCGTTTTGATGTAATATGAAAGATTTCGGTGGTATAAATTGTAAATACAAAGGAATTGGGTGGTATGTATGTAAATGTCCCTATATATATGTCTTTTCTTTTTTTAACCTGAAGCATAAAGCAGTCGAAAAGAAAGATGAACCAGCTTTCCTTTCTCTGTTAAAAACATAATGATTGAGGCAAACTATGGTCAGTGAATTACAGAAAATGTTCATTGATGGTTAGCAAACATGGTGTTTATTCATAATGATTTCCATGTTTTAAATGTGATTTTACAGATTTGTGAGGCTTGGTTGGAGTTTCTAGTCTTCGTTTAGGGGGCCTTGGATCAAAAAATATTTTACCTCATTAAACATTCTTATGAACATGTAAAATTTTGCAGGAAGGGTGATTATAATCGCTATCTAGCAGAGTTTAAGACGGGTCCAGAGAAAAAGGAGGCAGCTGAACAATCTTTGAAGGGTTATCAGGCATGTACAAAGTTTTATTTAATATTATTTTGTGTTTAGTCTGACTATTTCTCCTTCTCTTTAGATTGCATCCATGAATGCTACGTCTGACCTACCCCCGACCCATCCCATTCGGCTCGGTCTTGCACTGAACTTCTCTGTTTTCTACTATGAAATTATGAATGCTTCTGACAAGTAATAGTTTTTTTTTTTTTTTGATATATTGCTGTCTCCAAACAGCTTCAATATTACATAGTTACCCTAGCCTCTCTGTTGCCATGCAATTTATGGATTTTGCAGGGCTTGCCATCTAGCAAGGGAAGCCTTTGATTTGGCCATTGCTGAACTCGACACCTTGAATGAGGAGTCATACAAAGATAGCACTTTGATCATGCAGTTGCTGAGGGACAACCTCACCCTTTGGACCTCTGATTTGCCTGATGATGGAGGTAATGATCTAATATTTACATGCACTTATTCAAAATATTTTCTTCTACCTAGCACACTATTTTTTATGAATTCACATGTTTAACACCTAAAGTTTGATATTTACATTTATAACACATTGTTACAATAAATCTATACATAAAAAGGTGCCTTTAACTTGTAAAATATTAGTAAAGTAGTATTTTTGACGAGACTTAAAAGATTGAGTGCTATGAATGTAAATATTAAACTTTAGGTGTTAAAAATATAGATGCATAAAAGGTATGTAAATTTCTTTTAATGCAGCCTCAATGCAAAATGAATAGATGGCAGTGATATGCCAAATAAAATTTGCATTGGAGGGGTTTTAAAAATAAAAGAAAAAAAAAACTTTGAAATAAGTGCAATACTGAAGTCTCTTATAAAGGCTCAAGTATGTTGTCGTCCTCACTTACAGCAGGCGATGATGGAAGCAAAGCTGAGGATGCCAAGCCTGTCGAATCTGAGGTATGCCCAACGGGTAAATTTTATCTGGCAATTTTCTTCTATAAATTTATTTATAAGAAATAGCGCTATAAATTTATTCCTCCCAATAAATTTTGGCTACTTTCTACTATTAATGTTTCTTGGTTGCAGAAATGATAGCTCATTGTTGAAGATGCTTTGGTGCTTTACGGCGAACTACAATTTCAAAGCTGATGAATGTCTCTTATGATAGATTTGGTTCTTCTTCTTCTTCTTCCTTTTCTTTTTCGAGTTTTTATTCAGATCTTACAGCTACTATTTCTGCATCATTTAAGTTTGATGATATAACTTAAATGATGAACAAAATTTATTTGGTTTTCTTGGTGATAGGTTAGTAAATGTGATGGAGAATGGAGATGGTGTTTCTGCTTTTTATGCTCAACTGTTCTTTTCAATTTCAGCAGACTTTATGCTGATTATTTTTCCATTTTTTTATTTCTGATGATTGCCATCTTAGTTCAGAAGTTGCAGGCCATTCATTATTTTTCATTAATGCGGGTAATTTCTGGAACATAATGTTGCTCTCCTTATGAGAATAAACTTATGTTAGCATATTCTGACTACTTCTCATCTGAATGTCTGAGCCTTAAAAATCAGTTATCTTAATTTAAAACATATATATACAACTCAATATCTATGTAATTACAAAAAAAATTTATGTGCGGTACAATTTTTTTTTTTCTTTTTTTTTTTCGCAATAAATATTAATAGAGAAAAACAATCATATAAAATTGATGTATCATGGGCATAAAAATATTTAAGAACTCACTACAAACCTCTCTATCCTATTTTGTCACACATACTAGCCGTAATAATAGAATTTAAAATATATTAGCATTTATGTTAGGGTTTTAAAGAAGCATGTCATGTATTGATAATGTTGGTTTTTTTAATTTTAAAAAATAATATACATTATTACATTTATTTATGAATTTTTGAAATTATGTTGTATTTATATTATTTTTTTGTTTATTAAATAGAAGATCAAACAATAGAGAGCTTCATACAAATAATTCATTCAAAATTTGGTGAAACTAATGACCAATATTGAAGAAGTAGAAAGTTATGCTAGTGCATTAATAATGTCATTAGGTTATATTTTATATTTTTATTCAATAAGTAGATGAATCATCATTTCAATCGATCCGTAAGGTTTGTTTATGGGTAAGAATTCAGATGAAACTTATAGTTAGGGGATTAAGGGTATGTTTGGGGCAGCTGCATTTTATTAAAAAAATAATTGTAAAACTACTGAAAAATAATCTAATGTTCAAAAAGTTGCGGTGGCTATTCTAATATATATATATATATATATATATATATATATATATATGAAAAAGTTAAATGACAACTAGAAAGTTGTCACTGCACTTAAATCTAAGCAGCTGAGAAAAAACAGATTTCAGTGGCATCTTTTTGAAAAAAATGCCAAAACGTTATTTACCTAAATAGACAAAATTGTGGTACGGTACCGTGTCACCACCACACTGCTGCCACAAACTAAAATATTTTTAGCTTTCTTATGACAAGCTGTATGGAAATAGTGAGGAAGGAGTCAAAAGGTTGACTAGAGCTTTCATCTTCATGACAGCAATCCTAAACATTATATATATATATATATATATATATATATATATATATATATATATATATATAATCAACTTATACTCTTAGTCCTTATAAATTTAAAAAACATTAGAAAAAGACACACACTCAATATCATTATAAATTTAAATTACGCAACCATCTTAATAAATATATTCTATGATTAAAATTATTCATTTAAATATTTTAAACACTCTTAATTTCAATATCACATGACTTTCTTCCATATTTTTATCAAATTAAACTGTCACAATCCACAAAAATATATAATAATATCCTACAAAGGCTGTCAAATTGAACATAAAAACTATATATCTTTAACTTAAGTGCATTAGCCTGTATTAAATCATTTGAAAAAGAAAAATTGACCAAGCCCTCCCATGACATTCAATATATCAATAAATAAAAAAAGGTATTTCTACATTGAGAAATAAACTACCCAAACTTTGGACTCCACCAAAATGTTGGCCCACACACTCATCTTTCTCTCTCATTCATGTGACATAAGCTATATATATTTATATAAATGCATGGCTTTCAACCACCCATATGTAATCTACGACATGACAGGATGATGACAATACAAAAAGTACGAGAGAGAGAGAGAGAGAGAGAGAGAGAGAGAGAGAATGGAAGCTTCATGGCTTTGCTAATGGATTGGATATAATCAAATTAAAAACAGTGATTGGCTGAGGACAGAAAGAATGATATTCACATCCCTTTCTCTCTCCTTAATAAATGTGACACGTGAGTTTGTGATGAGCAGATTTTGATTACATGAAAATTGCTGCTGTATCTGTCCTTTTCCTGCAAATTTCAGGTTTTTTTCTTTTTGTCTTCAAAGATGAGAGAAGATTTGTGGGGGGACCGTTTGAATTCTTTATAACGGATATATGAATAGGTTTTATGGAATAGAGATGCTGACAGAATGATGAGACATTCATTCATTTCATTCCTCCCCTCCCAAAAATTTGATGGCTTTATAAATAAATATATATAAACTTGGGGGGGCTGTGGGACACAACTTGGGTGGCTTATGATGGTTTTACTTGTTTTTTCCCCTTTAGTGTAGACAAAGCAGGCATTATTTATGGCATGAGGGAGCTCAGCAATTGATTTAAATATTTTAAATTAACCAAAATAGTTATTATAATAAAAATGATATCCAAAGCAGGCATTATTTATAGTTATTTTTTTGTTTGGCAAATTTGAAATGAAATGATATCCAACAGCTTCAACTGCTTCATCGACAATAAAAACTCAACGAATCATCTTTTACATGATTGTCAATTTTGCTCTCAACAAAGATGCAAAGAGAGCTCAAAATTCATGTCAATTTTATTGCAGCTAAAAACCAAAATTTAAAAGCTTTAAAATCTGATTTTAATTCCAGGAATTGAACGGGAGAATGAAAATTGCGGTCACTACAAAGCAGCCATAATTAATAGACAATTCAAAATTTTATTCTCGTAAAAATCAAACCATTCATCAATATTATTAGCAGCATTAAGGAATGATTTATATTGAGTTTATTAGATGTCATATTCCAACTTTACATACCACTCGATTCTTATGTGCTTGCATATCTATTACCTTTAATATTAACATATTGCACCTTCCCCATGCACATACAATTATATTCCACTTTTTAAAAATTATAATAGATATATTTTTTATGTTATATAATAAAAAGATTGGTGATATAAATATAAAAAAAAAAAAACACCATATATGAATATATATAAGACTTAGGCTTCATTTTGGCAGTTTATCTGCTACAGCGACCTTTTGAAAATGTCGCATCACTGTTTAGAAATTATATTTGATCAGCTTATTCAAAACAAAGTTGATTTTTTTATACTGAATGTGAAAAACAGGTCGAACAATGTTGCCCTCATAGAAAATGTTACAATTTAGCCCTCAGCATACAAACATCGAAGGGCTCTGCAGCAGACATCATTTTTGAAGAAATTAATCACTTCTCAGCTGGAACCTTATTGAATAAATATTAAGTAAAACAAACCCCACAGTGAGTTAGAGAGTCCAAATAACTTGTCCTTTTATATTTTGAAGGTAGATAATTCAAAATTAGCAACATATAACACAAATGTACTTTGATCCCACCCCAAATGTTGTCCAATGCCCATAATAATAATAATAATAAGGGGCATTTACATCATAGCACATAATTCTTATGTATTTACATACCTCACACCTAAATGTTTTAACACCAAGAGAGCAAATATGAAAATTTAGGTGTGAGATATGTAAATACATAAAAATTGTGTGCTAGGCATGTAAATTTCCCTGATAATAATAATACTGACAACAATGGGATGTGCTGTCTTTAACCAACAACAGGACAAAAGGTGTACAACCCTTTTGTTAAAAAGGGCAATGTTATGACAACAGCAAAACCAGGACTAAATTAATGTCAGATACAGCCAGATAGATCATGCTCAATTAAAAAAAAGTAAAAAAGAAATAAAAAAGAGAATACCATATATTTTACTATTATTTAAATTCATCCACATAGAAAACTGCAATAATTGACCAGCACTCGCATCGCATCGCATCACATCACATCATAGTGAAAAAGGACAAACAGAATTTAAAAAGGATAAAAGATAAAGGAGATGCATTTAATACTTTCGTCCTTCAGGCAAAGAAACATTCAAAAGGTGCACTAATTTTATACGATAATGTTCCATTGCTTTCTGGGTGGTACAAATTTGCAACTGCAGCAACAGCAATGAAAACTGACCGAGTATAAGCTAACGGTCAAGAGTAGAAAAAAACCTAGAATTTGAAAACCCCACTTTCAGCCTGCACACATCTGCACATCTTTTTAAAACAAAAACTCCATAAGTGGAGAAGAGAATCATCTTAATATTAATAACAACATAATTAATATTTCCTGACTAGTTACCAGAATCGGATGCTAAAAAGGACCATTGGGAATCTGTTCATTTTTAGGCTACAACCTGAATATCTCGATCATTTCTCATAAAAACAAAAGAATATATGCTAAAAGCCCTCATCTCCATTTTGTGAAAAATGATAAGGAAGCATAGAATTCCTTTTTTTTTTTTTTTTTTCTTTTTGGAATATCAAGAATTTACACAAGGAAACTGTACTGGGGCAAAGAAAGAGGATATTAAGACACAGAAGGATGAAAGCTGTCCTTCCAAACCCACGTGGTAGCCTCAGGGTTTTCTCCAGTGAAGAAGATGTAATTAGTACTCCCCGAGCAGCTTTTGGCTCATGTTCTGCTTGTAGAATATTGGGAGATATTACAGCATAGCAATGAGAAGAGGCTTAAATCTGGTGAGTGATTGAAACTGCAACAGTAGAATCACGCCTTGAATTCAGAGTGAAAGGCATATCACCCCATCAGGTAGATTTTTAGGCATTGGTAAAACAGTCACATTTCTCTGTGGAAATGATCTACGGGGAGCAGTTTCCGAGGTGGAGCCCTCAATCCCATCTGAAGGACCACGGCCATGAAATTTCGCAAACCGGTTTATGATGGAAGCTCTCTCCACATCCTGACATTCCATTCTAAAATCAACAACTGAGGAGCCACCTTCCAACCTAAACCATTTGAGAAAGCAGTAAAACTTTTAATAGGTCCATCAACAAAATGCAAGAAAAAACACGAGTCAAAGATATTATAAATCCATATCCTGTTAACCTTCATACAAAGTTTCTAAAGTACACAATTGAGAGGCAGAGAACGACATAATTAATATTTCCACGCTCAACTTTATCCTCAAGCCTTTTCATCCTGTCTCAGCAAATGGCGATTACTTTTGCTAATATTGGCAATGAGTTGATATTGATGAAATATGCCATGCAAAAACGGAATTCAGCATGCATATATTCATTGAACTCCACTAATAATTTTAACTATCCCCCTAGTCATTGTACTCCCCAAGAAATTACTAAATTCAACTGCGCCGTTAAAAATAAATCAAGTTCCAATTAGCCTTTCTTGTATTTGTAAATAAATACCCCTTATTAGTAGTACCACAATCTTCTACCCAGGCATCTAACACGGCTGCAAACTACACCAGGCTCTACTTGATGAACTGAAGAGGGCACCAAGATTGCGAAGTCCAAAGCACTATATGGGCATCGATTGCATGATATTTTAGCAGCCATGGTGGTTTGTTGAGGCTCTAGAAAGCACAGGAAACAGATACGACGACATGGACAAGATACAAGACAAAATACTAGACTCGAGCATTTACTCGACATGGCATTATAATTTGTCTCCAATAAATTATAAATAATACATAAAAATCACAAAAATTTAATAATCATTAAGTAAATTAAAATTTTCTAATATTTGCATGAATAAACAATATGACGTTCAAGAATGCAAAAAAATCAACAAAATATTATCCTCCCTTCATAAAAAACCATGATAGTAGCCAAAGAAGGATTAATAAAATTACGAAAAAATATGGAGTGCAATAAAAAAAAATAAGTAGTCAAATTCTAACAATAACTTTTAGAAAGATCCTGTCCTCAATATTTTTTTTGAATATTGCAAATACAAAATAAACACAAGTTATTTGGACAGCATGAATAATCAAAATCATACAGCAATTATATATTCAATTACTATTTACAAAATTAAAACTTAATTATTCAAGACCTGTCCTATATTTTTTATTAAATTGCACACGAGGCAGGTGTTTTGGAAAGTGTCGAACGAATATCACATGCATCTCCGCGTCAAGCATGTGTCGGAACGACAATACCCCTTTACAATGACGTGCCAAAATCAGTGTTCAAATTTCACAGATTATATGCTCTAGGTATAATGGAGGTATGATCATCTTACCATAACTGATCCAAAATTCCTGAAGAATAACCCATATCAAGTAAATGATAATCCCTAAATGAAACTCTTTTCCAATTTGAGCTACTGGTTAAATTATTGTGTACATGGATATGAATTAGAATTAATACATATAGCAAAATACCATGACCAACAAAAAGCGATGCACGAATATTGTCAAGCCTCTGACAATTGTCTCTATGAGATCAAATAGCAGCATCAGATGCACGCTTTTGAATTGCAAACAAGGAAAATGTAATATGGGTTGCCAGATATTAAAGTACTTCGAAGAGTAGCTAAATTTATCGGTTTAGTGCCGGAAATATCTTGAAACATGATATGAATGGCTATATGACATATTTAAATCATTAACAGTGTTGAGATACTTGACCATATGTTACAAGATATAATGATAAATTAGATTTTAATCCAATGTTCTAAAGCACGGCAAAGTCGATTAAAATTCAAGATACAGAGAAAACAAAATACAATGTAGTGTTCAGGAAGCTAGTTTAAAATAAGTAAAAGCTGAAAATGACACAAAAAATATTAAGAGAAAAAAAAAAAAAAAAAAACATGGTGTTCTATGGTATATTGGAAATACCAAAAAAATGACCATGGAAGTTTGGAAGGAATGCTCAATTCATACCTCAAAAAGTTACTCTGAAGCTTCCGAAAGCTCAGAATGAAATTATCCACAATATTTGAGAAAAATTCATCTCGCTTCTTCTTCAGTGTATTATAGTTTTCTGATATCCTAAAGCATGAAAAGTATGGGATTAGGATATGCTGGAGAAATACTTAGAAAATATTGCTTTGTAGAGATGATGATACATATAGCAACCCTAAGTTAGATTAGCATATGGTATAGTCAGATACATAAACCATCCATTCTAAAAAACAATTACATAAAACATGCATGCTAAAAATCAATGAATCGTGAAACCACAAAATCAGATTGCACAATAATCATAGGTGCATGATTAGAACAAAGTTGGCATAACAAATCTAAAAAATGGAGAATATCCAAATATCAAACCGAATAAGATGAGTACATACAAGAAGATTCCAGGTTATGGAAAACTCACATGTCCCTACTTTCTAACTGCAATCCAGAATCACTTCCAGAGATCAGGCTGCATGCTTCTCCAAGTGTTAGTTTAGCAAGGTGATAAATCACCTTCTCATAGGACATCAAGGAATCCTGGAAAAGAAATTTGGTAGGTACTGGAGAAAAGAGTTGTTGTATCAGCTGAGTTGTAAAGATGAGCCTCCTCTTTGGCCGACCTATTGATGAAACATCATCCATAGCTTCGGTATCATCTTCAATCTACAAAAAAAATAAATTAAATGAGATCTTTACTAAAAACCAGAAGATAAAAGAAACAAGAAAAACCTATAAGATAAAATATTATTTTTTAGCCAAACCACCTTCTCAATCAGCCTATTGGTAGCCAGGGCCCATTCCCTCTTAGCCAAGCTGTGAACAACCAAAAAAACATTTAGATAAAACAAAACATAGAAACACAAAAAATGATATACTTAATCGGTATTTTTTAAGTTACTAGATGAATCAAACACCTGAAACTTTGCAAGCTTCGAGATGTTTGTGTAACCTCCTTGTTCCATGGAAGCAGATCTGATGCGGCAATTTTCCGTTTCTTTCTTAATGGAACCAAACTTTCATCTGTAACCATTACTTTTAAATGAGGAGAAGAACGAGAATCTGCAGCCACAGCACTAGGTGATGAATTCTCCGAGATACTATCACCTCTCCTTTTCATCATGACATCATTATCCATTTGCTCAGAAGTTTTTGAGAAAAAGTAATGCTGAGAAGCAGCTTTGGTGCTTCTCTGAGAACTCCCAAGGCTGTCAGATATTCCCTTATAGTTCCCATATTGATCAAACCAAAACGGAGCCATTTGAGGATTAATCAAGTGGCGCTCATTCATCCCAGTAAGGTTGTGCATAGAACTACTAAGAGAGCCATTTTGTAGTTCATGCTGCCTGGGAAACGAAGTTGGCCTGCAAGATGCTAGCTCTCCACTAATATGGTGATTAGATGCATTGCTACTTTTCTCTTCAATCTCCCTGGAAGAAAAGCTTAGCATTTTCAAATCACTGGGCTGTGAACCAGCATCCGATCCTCTGCAAGCAGCGTCAGTTCCCTTCATGGCTTCCATTTGCTGCAACAAAGAGTAACTATGTGTTTGAACATCACTGATAGAAGGCGAAATAGTTGGAAAGGTCACTTTTTCCCTCTGATTGTCATGCTTTTCCATTTTCTCGTCCTGCTTATGCAAGAGATCAGAAGTGGAAATAGAAAGAACAGAACCTTTATTTGACATATTTTTGGATTCTTGTTCCTGCATCACAGATGCACTGGCCACTTTAGGAGGTGCGTCCACACCCACTGAATGCTTTTGCTCTGATTTTGCACCTTTTACTGAAATTTCATCTACATAGGCAAATTGCTGCGAATTGATAGAGCAAGTGCCTACCTCAGATGAAGAATTTACTCCCTTATTTGCACGTTGACCATCATGATGTGGGGGTTGTAACGGGTTCAAGGACTGAAGTAAATTAGAAGGAAATCCAGAAGTTCGCTGAGTGGCTGCATTTCTCCATGCATTATTGAAAAATTTAGAGAAGTGACCTTGCTGCGAAGTAACTGAAGCAACTGAAGGATTGTTAGAGGGTGCATTTTCTGTCATTTGGAGAAGTTGGCTTGCATTTCTTCTATCAGAGCTAGCATTTATCATATCAGAATTTCCGCTTTCTTGAGAGTATAACTGCGAAGGTAAGGCTGCACCATTGCCAGGAAAGGAAGCGAGTCTAGAAGCAGGAACTTTACCAGGCATACCTGGAAACAATGCCTGAGAAGTTTGATTAGCTAGAGATCTATCATGATGGTCCTGTGCCTGTGAAGGATGAAGATGTTTGGGATGGCCATCAGCAGTCACTTTGTTACCAAGTGATTGATTCACGGACTGCTCAAACTGTGCCTGTCTAGATGGGTAAGATATGCCCTGTTGCTGAAGTAGAGACTGATTTCTTATGTTAGTTAGCATCCCCAATGAGTTCCCTTTAGTACCCGAATACAAGGCATCATTTCTGGCCTGAGACACGGCTGTTTTATAATCTGAGTTTTCGCGTTGACTGGTTTCATGAATGGTTGGCAGAGCTACAGCTGAAGTGGTGGATGATGACCATGCCTGATGTGTATCTTCAGCTGGTGTATGCATAAGCAAGGCATTGCCAGCCACGGACTGCCTCTGAGATGAATGAGCCAATTTCAAACCAGATCCTTGTAGGTGATTTGCTTGGATATGTTGCAAATGAGATGGTGGCCTATCGGAAGCAACTCCCTCAGGCATACCAGAAGACGAGCTGTTTTCAGAATTGTTCTGTTTGACAGCTCGATTACAGTCGTCTGATTGATCCGACTTGTCAAAAAGCATGTGAGCATTTTGACTGCAATTGATCAGATTAAAATATATGTTAGACCAGCAAATTGCACTCTTTTTTTTTTTTTTTTGAGTAAAAGCTAGCCATATTTCCTTGGTTGCAGCAGATCACACAAAAAGTACCAAGGAAAAAAAACCTAAATTTAAAGCACCAAACATATATATTATAACACATCTATAGTCTTATTCTTAAAAATGTTAAAAAAGTGCACTTTAAATTGCAGTGAGAAAAGAAAAGTAACTATAACGTTGTCGAACGTTATATAAATCAGGCGTACACAGTGAAGTGCGCTTAAAGAAGCAATGAGAGCGCTTCACAGTTCCTTTTTAGAGTGCATCACAGTTGCCTTTTAGAGTGCATGTTCATGATGTGTTCACTCTGCTTGCCTTTACTGGTCTAAAAAACACCAGGTCAACTGTGGTGCACAAATCATCACAGTGAATTTCATATTGCTTGCTAGTTGGGAAAAAAATTTATAGTTAATAATTTGACTTAAAAAACCACAAATCATTTCAAAATTTTGATTTATATGATGGTTGTTAAATAACACAATATTATGTCGTGTTTCTTGTGATATAAACACTTCAGTTAATTGAAGCACCCATATTATTTTCACTTCCTACTACAAATTAAATATATATATATATATATATATATATATATATATATATATATATATATATATATATATATATATATATATAGTTTGAATGTAATGATGATGATGATGCAAGATGGTTTACTTTAGATATAGATAAGTTCAGGCAGAACTATCATTTTAGGTGTATGATACTATATATACAATTTCATAAAAAATAAGAAGTACAATGACAACAGCTTCATGACAAAGATACCTATGAAGACCAATTCTGTTCTCTTGAAAGAAGTGACCTGTCGTTGCACTGAAAGATGGTATTGCTGGATTATTCCTAGAAAATGTTCCGGTTTGTGGTAACTCTGCCAAAGTTGAATTTTTTTGGGGATCAATATAGCAATCCTACAACAGACAGTAAAAACTTTATTTAGACTTCATAAATGAAAGAATTATAGTCAGCAAGGATTCAATAAATTAGCTATTACTTGATAACCGCCATTACCTTTCCCATAGCAATAGAATTAGTTGAAGCCACATGGCCAATCAACTGAGAGTTTCCAAAATTTTCTTTATGTTGATTTTTCACTCCCCAAACAGTGGGATGAGCAGGAGCTTGAGCATGTGATTTATGGCTTTCCTGATTAGCTGTTTCCATGTTAATCTCAAGATTTCCCATGGGATGAAATTGAAACCTCTGAGAACCCATAGACTGATCTGCAAACTTTTGGCCACCGCTGATTAAATGCAAATGGCCATTTCGAGGTAAAAAAGAATCGTCTCCCTCATGTCGTCCATCATCAATGCCACCGGTGCTCAACTGACTAAATGCACGGCCATGTGCTTCACCAGATGTTTTGTTGATGTAACCTGGAGATGCATCCCAGTCTTGTGGACAAGTGCTCAGCGGTTTCTGATCATTAACATGATCTGATTCTTTATCTTTTACGAACGGATGGCCAGCAACATGCTTAATAGGATGCACTGACTGTCTACTAAGCAGCTGTTGATTCGTTGCTATGTTTGATCTAAAAGTGTCGGGATTCAAAAAATCAGCAAGGTTAGCAGCATAGGAATGTTCATCAGGGATCTTTTGGTTATTAGTTTCAGATTTAACTGACTCCGATCCTCCAATTGAGCTCAAGGACACAGCTTCTTTGCTTTCACCAACCTTTCCCAAGCTTCTAGTGTGAGTCCTTTCGATATCTATTGTAGTGTCATTGCTTCGAGCATATTGATTCGGGTCACCATTATCATCATGTTTAAAGTTACGACTTCCACTAGATGATGGTGATTCTATGCCCCAATTACTTAGTTTGCTATTCAACTGGCTATTCATATTGTAAAAAGGCATCTTCTGTTGGTGGATCCATGACTGCTGCATTCCCTGAGTATTTGATCCCGTTTCTGCAGAATCCAAGTGTTGCATAGCCTGCTGGTGCCCCTGGACTACCCAAACGTCATTAGGAGCATTTAGATGTTGTTGTCTCTCTTGAAGACTATTCCCTATGAAATTGTATGGCTGATAATTTTGTGCAAACTGTGCATCACTTGTTTCCATTGATAATTGCTGAACAGATTGGATAGAATGATCAGTTTCTAACCTTTCATTTCGTTCATACGAGTATTTGATGGGTTGTTGAGAACTAGGTGCAGAATGGAAGCTTTGTCTGGCAGTACCATCACTCGACAAAAAAGTCTTCGATCTCGGTGCATCATGCAGGTTGTTTTCAGCATCACTTACAGCATTTTGCCTGCCACTATCACTCAACAAAACCAAATGATTTCCTGCTTGTGGTTCTGCCTTCTGAAGACTCAGTCCACTCCACTCCTCAAGTTGGCCTGTGTCACTGCTGGACACCTCTAATGCCTCCTGCACTAAAGCACTCCAAGTCCCACTCTGATGTGAGGGAAAAACATTGAGGCAGTCATTATTCTGCATGGGATATCCATTCAGATAAGTTCCTGCAACCCTATTGCTGCTCCCCCCGAGAGAAGCATCCCAATTGGCATTATCATCAACGCCAAACAGGATTTTTTCTTCAGTTGGATCCAGACTAGTCGCGGCGTGAGAAGGGGCAACTTGTGATGTGATGTTGTCATGAGACTTACCCAACCAATCAGTTTGTACCTGTCCATCCTGAAATTCCTGGACTTGTACGCTTTCTCCCAAGTGATTTGATTGATGAATGCTTCCTGAAACAGCACCACAGTCCGCACTCTGAACTAAAGCATTACCAAACAAAGTTCTTCCTTGAGCACCCTGCCTTCCTGCAACAAAACTAGCACCTGAGTAACATTGATTTGTAATAGGACGTTGATCATTGTGGAAGACATTCTGTGCCGATGATTGCACTGATGTCCTTTCTGCATTGTTCTCACCTAGTTTTGACATCAAGTCAACTGGGGTACTATCATTAGACATACCTTGTAACTGGAAGTAATGGTTCAGAGATCCCATGCTACCAGAAACAGGAGTTCCATGCAAAGATTGATCTAATTGCCGAGGAACAAATCCCATTGAATGCATAGACTGAACTTGGTCATGTGAATACATAAGCCCATTTGGAATACCTTGCATCAAAGGTATGTTGCGCTGTGTCCAGTTAATGTTTCCAGAAGTAAACATTTGAGAACTGTTCAGCGGCTTTGATTGAGATCCCATGAGCTCGCCTGGCATGAAATTGACAGCATTTGCAATGGGCAAGCCACTCAGCATACCAGGCAATTCATCATTAGCACCCTGGCCTGTTGCTCCATACATCTGGTTAAAAGAATTGTGCTGCCTCGCTCCAAGATGTAGCTGCTGAAGCTGTTGCTGGCGTTGAATCTCTTGCATTTGCATGGCAATCAGGTGCTGCTTCCAATGCATGTCATTAGAACCTTGCTGCTGCATTTGGTGAGGCTGTGAAATTCCAGGATGTTGGCCACTAAGCTGCTGATGGCCACCAAGAAAGTCAAAACTAACTGGGGATGTTGCTTCTGGTTTTTCCAAACTTCCAGGAAAGCCAGAACCATAGCCAGGAGAATTTCCCTCTTGAGATCCAAAATTAGGTAAGCCTCTCTGCATTAAACTAAGATTATCAGGACTCACTCCGTCCTGCTGAAACTTTCCCAGGCCAGACCTTCCTTGGAGGGCGTTTGAAACGTGCATCAACTCATTTAAGTTTAACTGTTGGTTTTTGTTTTGGCTTCTATTAATATGTTGCTTAAGAGAGAACTGAGACAAACCTATGCTAAAAGGCGTCTGAAAGGGTGGCCTAACATTTCCCTGATTAGAATCTGTTAACGCAAATTAAATTTTGAATTAACGGAAATCATAAAGCATCAAAATTTTGGGCCAGCTAGGAAATCAAAACCTGAACCATGAGCTGTGCATGCTAAGTACTTAGCTAACCAAATAAACTATATGAGCTACGAATGAAATCAGGTACCAGGGAAAAACATCTTTGAAAAGCAAAAAATGATGACTAGATATATAAGGAAGGCCAATCATGTCAGTTACCTGTATCAGAAGATGGAATCACTCTACTCATCGCCTGGGCACCAATCCATGGATTGGCAATAGAAGCGATATGACCAGAACCTACTACCTGAGATTGATGACTGCTGTTTTCTTCAAAGAAGTTGTGGATGCCAGTAATTTCATTCCCAGACATAGAAGAAATAGCTTACATTGGCCAAATGCGAGTTTTCTATTCTATTTTCTCTTTGGTTTGAAGCATGTCTCTATGAGAATTGGGAGCTTCGATAGCTTCTTGATCCTGGAGAAAAGAGTCTGATGATTAAAATTCAGTGCAAATATGCTCTAAGAGACTGTACAGCAGCTTAGGGAGGAAAAATCAAAAGAAGCAATATGTATCTTTGTCAAGCAATCAGCTATATGAACTGAAGAAAAATAGAAAATACAAAACCGGCCAAAACAAAATGAGTAGTTATTTACTACAAAGCGAAAAAAAATGATAAGATAAAAAAATGTGATATAAAATGAAATGGCTTAATATGTTGCAAAGAGGTATTGAGATGCAATTGTTCAAAGGTTTATCTAAATTATTGCAGGTATCACCATGATAATGTAAGACAGGGAATCTGTAATTAAAGGAATTTAGGAATCGAGAAAATATCACTGAAAGGTTGCCATAGATTAGGAATAGGTGAGTAAAGCAAGAATGAAAGTTAAGCATGTTATTATTTAGTAAGAAGTGAGTTGCGTCGAAATCTGTAACACACAACAGAATTCCTAATGAATCTTGAGCTAAATAAACCAAGCTCGATTTTGAGACACTGGCACAGCATTACTTAGCAAGTTATGCTCTCATATATCAGGCCAAAAAGCCTCCTTATGGCAAACCACATACCATTGTGAACTTCAAGAGACTACTCATAGCACCTCTTTTGAGATTCTTTCACATATACATATTCTCCCATCTTGACCTGAACCTAAAATATTCATCCAGCAGAAAATTTTTGCAACAAGAAGTTGAGCTCATACTTTAGAAACCATGCTCCATGCTGCGGTTGTGTGTTCATCAGTAACCAGGACCTTAAGATCTATATAAAAGGAGGGGATGAGGGCGGGGAACTCAAATGAGAAGAAAAGCAAGGAGGCCACAGCAATAAAAATCCCAATCATAGACAAGCTATCATTCCAATGACTTAGATGAGCCAGCTCTTGAACTAAATTCAGAAGCACATGAGACTAGCTAAGTAGCACGCGAGTTCAAGCAGAAAAAACTGCAGACAAGAGCGCCAAACGAAGAAGAAAACCACATTCTTCCTCTAGCTCCGTCGCACCCAAATAAAGCAAAAACATTCGACCTCAAACCCTAAACCTGCAGACTAACACATTACTACCTTCCTTCCACAAAACCACAGCCGCCGCCACTAAAACAAGCCATATATGTCCAAAAAAAAATCAATTAACAAGCTCAACGAACAAAGCCACAGAAAAAACCTAAAACAAGTGCAGAAATTCCAAATCTCCAAACCCAATTAGGTCTTACGAGCAGCCAAAATCACCACAGCAGTGGAACCCCAGCTGCGCAGACTGCTTTCCTTCTGTTAACCACTCTCCCCTGCGATCCGTGAGGCAGATTCCGAAGTTAAACCTGTCCAAGGCAGTGGAGCTACTCGTATTCCCCCCGAATGGCGATCTTGCGTCGATTTCGGAGGAATTGGGCTTAGGGTTTCCCGCGCTTCCTGAAGCTAGGGTTAGGGCTTCTGTAGACGGAAGAGAAAACAAAGAGCGATTAAAAAAAAAAATTTGCTGTGAAGCTGTGCTCGGCGAGAAATGGGGGGCAGCGAGATAAAGTGATCAGAATTAGTGCGAAATTTTCAACGAACTCTATTCTCTTGGAGGAGAAGATGGGGAGCTTCGGTTCCGAGGCAAACAGGATCGGACTAAGAGCCCCAAAATTATTTTCTTCTTTTTTTCCTCAATTATTTTAGTTGGCCTCTAGAGGTTGGACGAATCGCTGCCGTCCGTTCTATGCATTCGATGACAAACCCGATAGATTCCTTTACGTTAGGTGTGACGCAGCTTCTGGATTTAATATCACAATATCAGAGCCGTCCATTGCATGATCCTTCTCGATGGGCTCTTGCTAGGCTTGTTGGCACGGCCCAGTGGTAGCGTTGAAAATGTGGCCCATTCTGTCCTTCTTTGGATTGGATGGTTACTTGGCCCATTGAGGATCAATATCGAATTCTAAAAAAAAATTTAATGGAAATAATATATTCTAATATCATTTAATACTGATTTAATATAATTTTACCATGTTTTATTGTGATTTTATCTTCACTTAAATCATATGTAAAAATAAATTTTTGATTTTTTTCCTGCATCTTTATTACTTGATAAATATGCAATTCATTTAATTATTTTAAATATGTATTTTATATTGTGATTTGTAATGCTTTCCTACATCTTTATTACTCCAAAAAAAAAATTTGTAGAGTCAAAATTAGGTTTCTAAGCCTTTGTAATGCTTTCCTACATTTTTAGATTGATTTAGTATCTTTTTTCTATGATAATAAATATTTTTGTTAATTATTGAGCCTTAAGGTCCAATATATGTTGATTATTTTAACTTGGTTAAACCCTCAATTTTCTTCCCACAAAAAATTTTAGATAAAAAAATTAATATTTTTCACCATTTATGTTATATATATTTTGATCAAAATATTTATTTAATGTTCACTGAATGAGTTGGAAGAGATTATTATCTTAAATTAGAAAACTCAAATTCATAACACGCTCTAAGAGCCCGTTTGGGGTAATTTATAAGTGTTGGGGCATTTTTTAAAATAACGTGGTATCATTTGGATTTCACATTTTGCTCGTTTATCCAAAAACGCGGTTGGGTTTTTACACTAAACGCAGGTCCCGAGTCGAACCTCTTAGTTGACTTGCGGGTCAAGTTTCAAAATAAGTTGTTTATCCTGAAACGCACTAGCTGCCTCAAACAGACCCTAACACTAATCTCTAGTATAATTAAGATCTCATTTGGGACAGCTTATGCGTTTCAAGAAAAACATTTTGTCCTCAAAACACAGCCTAAGGGTCGCCCGGGGGTTCGACCCGCGGCCTGAGTTTAGTGTAAAAACTCAACAACGTTTTTGGATACGCTGCTGAAACGTGTTTTCCAAACAGTGAGACAGCGTACTGCACTTATAAGTTGCCTTAAACTAAAGCTTAACTTACAAAGAAAAATTTAATGATAATAAATTCTTCCAATTAAAATCATACAATTTTAACCATTCTTAAATTCCTAATTTGATTTCTAGAACTTTAGTTTTTTTTTTTTTGCTTTTTTATTTCAAATTTATAATGTTCCATAAAAAAAATATTTATAATCATAAATTTATATGAAATTATCAGTGTATTTAAAATAAATACTATGATGTAGAAATTCTATAAATGAATTTATAAGAGATTTTTCCCGAGCCTAAGTGGTGATGGGTAACATTTTATTTGTGGAATTTAATCAGGAATTTAACTTAACTTTCAGCTGAACAAAAAATGTTAATTATAAATCCAAAACACTATTAAATTTAATTTGCTTGCGTACTATATGAATCCTTCTTGTGTTCCATCACATAAATCTAGCTTTCGTAAATCCAATTGCGAGCCATACTTTCTGCAATGACTCACAATCTCTTCCTGTCACTAACTCGATTTGATAAACCCAATTTTATCAGATTGAACAAAATTTTGGTGGTTCTCTTTAAAAAAAAACTTAATTTTATTTGTTTACGAGTGCGCGTATAGTTTGAGCCATACGAGATATGATTAAAGGATCTATTTGGGGCAATTACAGCTTATTTAGATAATTTGTTTATCATGATAAGTTGTTTATCAGCAGCTAATACAAATAAGTTCTGATTGTTTGGTTTGTGCGTTTGGAAACTGACTTATTCATAATAAATGATGATTTTGCCCATGTTTTTAATAAGTTATTTAGTTGTTTGGTTTGTGTGTTTTGAGAATAGCTGATTTATATATTTTCATAAATAAATGAACAATTTGACACGCATATGTTATAATGTTTTTAACAAAATTGCAATGTCTACACAAATTTTGGTTAAACCGTCATGTAAAGTGCTCTCTTATTGAATTTGTTGTTCTAAATAATTGGCTGAATAAGAAAAAAATATTCAAACACTTTATGGATACAAAATATTTCACACAATATAAATTTTACCTCTTCTTAACTAATCTTGAAAAAATTTTTATGAATAGTTTGAAACCTGGATTGCTCATTAAATCACGTTAGCTACTAGCACTTGAATCGACTAATTTAATTGGTCAAATTGGTCTAACAAGTGAATCATAAGAATAAAAATATAAAAACATCAAAACATAGAAACATAAGTAAAACTCTATTTGAGGCAACTTATAATTGTGGGCACCATTTTAAAAACGTCGGTCCATCGTTTGGTTTTCGCATTTGGATTGCAGTTCGAAAAACGACGCGGGCCGTATTCCTTGCTTGCGGATTACTTCCCTGCCCTCTCCCGTGTTCTTGGCCCAACAACTTTGAATCATCTTCGACAATCTTCCAGGTATTTAGGCCCTGTTTGGGGCAGCTTATAAATGCGGCTGCGTTTTTGAAAACGTCGTCACACAGTTTGGATCGCGCTTATAGCGTGCATATTTGAAAACTGAGTTTTAAATTTGTGTTACATGCAGCCCACAGGATGATCCCTCGGGCCGCTTTTTCGTTAGCGTTCTCCTTCGCTGACAAAGAGGAATTACCCCGCGACCCTTCCGCTATTCATTCACATCCGATCGGTGCTAGGGTTGAAGCCTTCAATGCTACCTTTCTCGCTGCTAAGCCCAATGTTCCCTAGCCTTGCCTCTGCCCTAGCCGGCCTCCCTTCTTCTTCGGGAATCCTTATGCTTCAGGGATTTCAAATAAGCCGATTCTTCTCTCCTCTTGCATTTTTTATTTTTATTTTTGTAGTCGGAGCGAGATTTGGGAGAATCACAATCATTTTTCTTTCTTTTGGTTCTCTGTGCTATGCGGCTCCTCTGCTCCTCTTGTCGTTTTTGCTTTTTTTTTATTTTTTATTTTTGCTTTGGAAGCTAGGATTTGGGAGAAAAGCAGAATTTGACAGAATCACAACTCTTTCTCTTTCTTCTGGTTCATTATGTTATGCGACTCCTCTGCTTCTCTTGTAGTTTTTTATTTTTTTCAATTATTTTGTTGTCGAGGTGGGATTTGGGAGAATCAGATTTTGGACTGGGTATGAAATTCTAATTTTTATTTTACTTGTGGTTTTGCTTTCTGGTTAAGTTATAAGTTTTTGTAAAAATATAAGTATTTGTAATGTAAACACATAGTAATTCAGAGGTATGTATGTAAATGTTCATTTAACTTTTTATATAAAAACCATAATCTCATTATGTTAGGTGTGACTCATATACCGGAAATTTGGAGTCTCTTGGAATAAAGAGGTGTCTCATAATGAAAAGAAGTATCTCTTGGATTTTAGTGGGTTGGGGGGAGCGAGGGCGTTTTAGTAATTCATATGTGGGTTTTATCTATAAATAGATGTGTAACTCTATGGGCATTGAACCGAACTTGTAACTCCTCTGAAATAGTGAATTCGCCGCTCTGCTCCCGAGGATGTAGGCATCTTTGACGAACCTCGTAAATCTTTGTGTTCTTCTGGATTTGCGTTTAGTTCGCCCTAAGTTTCTCAACAATTGGTATCAGAGTCTGGTTCGAGGGCGGAGGAAATCAGCGTAGGGAAGAAGAAAGATTTTTTAGATTTTGTTCGAGGCAGAAGAGAAGAGAGTTCGGTTCTGGCGCGATAGTTTGGCATTGTTGTAGGAGGAATTTCGGATCCGGATAGGAGCAGGTTTGGAGTTCGACGAGTTGCTGCAGGAGGAACGTCGCAGGTTTGTGTGACGCAGGTGGAGTTCGTCGATTCTGCAACGAGAAGTGCGTGTGACAGACATCGACGTGATAGTCGTCACAGGAGTAGTTCAGCGAGAATCTGCGAAAAGGAGGGGGCGACATCTCGAGGCGTTCTTCTTCCTGCAGGCTTCAAACGAATAGTAGCAGGCTTCGGGGATTTCGCAAAGCGAGAGACCTATCGGGCGAAGAGGGATTGCGGGAAGCAGGTTGTTCGCGAATTAGAAGGTCGGCCGAGGTGTTTGAGTGAAGGGCTTAGGCGCGGCGAGTTTTACGGCAGATCAGGCGTAGTAGATAGCTGTTCGAGCAAGGCCTGCAAAGAAGGAACATGTTGTTCGCGAGAGGCGCTGCGAAAGAGTCCAGCACTGGAGGCGGGGAAGAGAGGGAATCTTGGATTCCTAGCAGGAGGAATATTCCCTCTCAATTAGGAAATTTCTGCTGCAGAAAAAAGGAAATTCCTGAAAGACGTTAATATGAAATTAATTAATTTCTTGTGGGATTGGTCATTTTTATTCTGAGAGAAGAAAATTGTATTTATCGGAAAGTTAATTAAGACACATTCTTATTTAAGGGAAGCTTAACTAAGGTAAGATTGCTGGAGAAGAAATTCTGGGAAACTTAATTAAGATAAATACTTAAGTAAGGGCTTAATTAAGGGAATTCAATTATGGGAAGCAAAATTAATAGAAATATTTAATTGGAAATATTTCAAACATTTCTGCTGGGAAAGGGAATTTTTGGTCTGTCTACTGAAAAATGAAATTTCTGGTCCGCGGAAAAGGAAAATAATTTTTCTGAAATTCTTAATTAAAGGAATTTCTTAATTAAAAGAATATTGTTGAAAAATAAATTTTTTGAAAATATTTCGAGCAAAAAAATTTTGGCCTCAACATGTTTGAAAATTTAACTGAGGAATTCAGCAGGCACGGAGAATTTTACCGAGGAGTTCGACAAGGGAAGCATTCGCAAATCGCAATTGGCTCGCAGGAACATATCGGATGAACAGTTCGACATTTTGGTCAAGAGCGGCGAGCAGGAATAGTTCGGTCAATACAATTCGCGCGAGCAGAGGAGGCAGAGTAGGCGCTACAGGTTCCACGCAAGCAGAGGAGGCAGAGTAGGCGCTACAATTCGCTGTTTGATGAGAAACAGTTTCGCGGTTTTGCGAGGTACAGTTTCACGGTTTAGCAAGGTACAAATTGTCGCATGAAGATTTGTGACAGATGAAACCAGTGAAATTCGTCAGTTTGTCGCACGATAATTTGTGACAAGTAAAGTCGGCGAAATCTGTCAGTTTGTCGCCTGAAAATTTGCGACAGGTGCAGTCAACAGAATTCGTCAGTTTGTCGCATGAAGATTTGCGACAGGTGGAGCCAACAAATTCGTTAGTTTGTCGCATGAGGATTTGCGACAAGTGGAGTTTGGTTCCGCTGAATGGGAACTATGTTTTGCGAACAAAAGAGTTTGTTCAGAGGAGTTCGCAGGTTTGTTGCAGGTGATTTTACAACAGGTGAATAGTGACAAGTGAATTGCGACAGAGGCATACCACAGTTCGCAAGTTCGTTGGAAGTGGTTTTTCAACAGGTGGAGTTTGGTTCCAGTGAATAGGAACCATGTTTTGCGAACAATGCAGTTCGGACGAGAAGCAGTTCAGCGGCGGAGCGGTTCCAAAGGCGCGACAGTTCGTGCAGAACAGGTGGAGCGGTGATGGTTCCTGCAATTATTCGAGTTGTGATAGTTCGTATGGGTGTGCTTCTGGTTCGCAGAGGGTGTCGCGACGATTCGCGATTACTTGCGGGCGGCGAGGTGGAGTTCGTCACCAGAAAAGGATGACGTCGCGTGGTTCTTCAGTTTCACATAGAAGAGGAGTTTGCTTGTTGTTATCGCGAACAAGAGCCTTGTTTTGCTAACAAAGGAGTTCGACCAGTGAAATTCGCCAGTTCGTCGCATGAGAATTTGCGACAGGTGGAGTTCGGTAGGATGCAGAAAGAAAGCAGCCGTGACTATTCGCGAACAGGGTTTTTGCGAAGGTATTTCGCGAATAAGAACGAAGGGATTCGAGGCTCGCATGACAGCAGTCTGGCCGAGGTGCTGGTGCGAACAGGATAAGGGCTTTGAGTAGGCATGGTTGCCCAACCGACTATCGTGTAATAAACTCTATGTTGCATTTCTCCTAAGGGACTGAATATTCGCCAAGGTGGAGATTTGTTATGTATGACTCATATACCGGGTGATGCTTTCTCCTAAGGGGCTAGATATTCGCCAAAGTCGAGATTTGTTAGGTATGACTCATATACCAGAAATTTGGAGTCTCTTGGAATAAAGAGGTGTCTCTTGATGAAAAGAAATATCTCTTGGATTTTAGTGGGTTGGGGGGAGCGATGGCGTTTTAGTAATTCATATGTGGGTTTTATCTATAAATAGATGTGTAACCCTATGGGTATTGAACCGAACTTGTATCTCCTCTGAAATAGTGAATTCGCCGCTTTGCTCCCGATGATGTAGACATCTTTGCCGAACCTCATAAATCTTTGTGTTCTTCTTTTGGATTTGTGTTTTGTTCGACCTAAATTTCTCAACACATTACAATATCTAAAATGAGTATGCAGTGAAGGGGGTTGCTGCGAGGCCAAGTTTGTTTGGTTTGATTTGAAAATGAATATTTAATTTATGTTGATTACATATAAAATTGATTTTTGCATGTTTGCAATTCAATATATATATAATGACTATATAGTTCAATAAAAAATATTTTGTAGATTGATTTTTCAAACGCACAAATCAAACAGCTAGTCATCTTATATGGATCAGCTGCTGCAGCTTATCAATATCAACTGCTTATTCAAATAAACTAGATAAAATGCAGCTGCCCAAACACACCCTTAACCTAAGATTTAGGGCCCGTTTAGGGCCGCTTATTGGCTGCGATGGCGGTACGAAAAAGCCGTCTTTCTGTTTGGAAAAAGCGTTTGCAGGTGCGTAGTGTCGCCGCTCCCATAAGCACTTATTCGTTTTGTTAAGAAGAGGTGAAGCTGTGAAGGGTCTGCGTTCCGCGTCTGCTTCGTGCGTTAGCTGAAGATTTCCTACGGTGCCCCCTGCCCTCCCCGACCTTCGGCTCCTTCGTCCTCGCGGAAAGCGGAAAGCGTAAAGCGGAAAGTAGTAGCCCTAGCGGGCGTCCTCTGTCAATCTCCATTGCACCTGATGCCTCTATCGCAGCGACTAAATTGCTCAGCGGCGAGCAAGGCCGGCAGGAGATTCAACACGCGACCGAGACCTATGCAATCAGACCGATGGCGGAAGGCTTCAAAGCTTTATTTCCGGTGCTCCTCCTCCCTCCGTTTCCTCCGCTGAGCCTTCCCCACTCCGCCAACTCCTTCGAGAAGATCAGCAAGGTCTGGTTCACTCTCACTTTCATATATGAATTCTAATAATATGCTGATTGCAAATTTCTACAAAATTCGTTTCAGAAATTAGGAAATTTACAAAGTTCTGTACTTAGGAAATTTATTTCATGGGATGGAAGTAGAAAAAATCGATGTTTATTTTTTGTATGTTTGAGAGAAGGAATCATTGCAATTGGAATGCTCTTTATTGGAATGCATAACTTTTTTCTGCTTGTTTCCAGTTTATTGCAGCATGAATTCTTGCAATTCTTCTTTTCGTTTGTTGTATCCTCGGTGAATATTGCGTATGGTAACTCATTTAGGTCTTGGGAGTAATATTTTTCATTCATTTCTTCATATTCATCTTTATTTTTTTTAAGGAAGTAAAATTGGTCTCTGAACTTACACTTAGCAAAGACCAGCGCTTAAAGGTGAGGAAGATGGAAATTTGGGTCCAAATCGAGTTTCTTTGCTGAGCTTGTGATTGAGATTTATGGTTTAATTTTTCTGGTAACTAATGGTTTGAGATTAGGTTGGATTCTGAAACATTTGGAAGCAAAATGACAATTTTTCAGAGTTAACAGGACAGGGCTGGAGTCCAATCTCTTTATTAGATAGAAAAATGATATTCTTACATACAAGACAAAGAATGTTTCAGTTTATTAGGAAAAGAACGTTTTAGTTTAGGGGACTTCATGTTTGAGCAAAAAATATTACATTCGGATTTGGGCGTAGTTTGCGTTCGAAGTTCGTGATGTTTCAGTAATATTTTTTCATGTTTGAGGCTTATCTTGTCTGATAAAATGATGCATTTCTTGTTTCGGTTGTGCTTATGAGGATGATTGTTGCTTATATTTTAAAGGGTATGGTCCATACCTATGAGGATGATTGTTGTTTCCATGATTTAAAAATTTATATTTTAAAATTTTTATTGTTAAATTTGAAGTAAAATTTTATATCTTAATACAATTTTATAAAGAAAGAGTAGCATAAATTATTATTTCCCTACAAACAGCTGCATATAATCATTTTAACTACGAACAAAGCAATTTCAGCAATTTATTCATTTAGAAGCGTAAGAGTCGTTTATTCGTAAACAGATCGTGAATCAATTTGTTTTCAAACGTTCAGACTAAGCATACAAACGAACTATTCGAATCAATTAACTTGCTCAATGAATCAATGAGAGTAAATAACTTATCTGAATAAACTAAATAAGCTACAGCTGCCCCAAACAGATCCTTAAACCTAAGATTTATCAGATTCATCTGACCCCAACGCAGCCATCTTGGGCTGGTTTACTTGCGTCAGCCCAATCAAACCGAACCAGCCATCCATACCATAGGACATAAGCATCACGCGTTAGGGCTAGAAGCCGGTTTCACGTTGTCTGGTGCGGTGAAGAAGCGCCTCGAATCGCGCAGCGTTGCTCGCCAGCCTGAAGAGGTAGAAGGACTACTAAGGTGAGAGGGAGTGGGCGAGGGAGTGGGGGAGGGAGGAGAGATGGCGGGAGACAGAGATGCTGACGAGGAGACCAGGAACATAATGATGCAGAACCTCTTCGGTGATCAGTCCGAGGAGGAGGAGGAGGAAGAAGAAGAGATCGATTCCGAGCACGAGGCGGCAGCAAACCAGTCGGATTATCCATCGGTGCGTATTTACGATCCTTGAAATGTTTGCGATACTTTTCCGCTTTCATCATAACCTCGAATTGTTTGGCTCACATGCTTGCTTCTGATTTGGAAGAGGAAATCGACCGCAGCAGATAACGCATTGATGGTGCTTAATACCGATAATTGAGTTCGGGGTTTCTTTTAAAAAATAGAACTGACGTGCTTTTTAATTTTTTCGTCGTTCGGATGGGTTGTGTTGTTGTTGTTACTTTGTTTAGTATTTGTAATTAAAATTTGATATTATTTTGGATTTTTATTATAGCAGAAATTTGCGTTTTATGAGATGTTATTTATTTATTTTGGGTTTTAACTTCAATGTTATGTTTTCTTTGTGAGGAAAAGTCAATGCCCTCTCTCTTGTAAGTGATGACAATAGAATCTCTCATTGACATTTTCATACCATAACTTCTCATTTTCTGTTTTTACGTTTTGCAGGAAGATGTGGATGCCGATGCTGAAATTGAAGTTGATGTTGACGGTGAACAGGAGGGTGGGGAGCAAGAGGGCGAGGAACTGGAGGCAGAGGCTGATGGTGAATATGAGGGCGAGGTTGATGGTGAAGATGCAGGGGAGGGGCAAGTTGAAGTTGAAGTTGAAGTGGAAAGTGAGCTGGAAGCTAATGATATTGACGTTGAACAAGTTGAGAGTGAGGGTTCCCCAGAAAGAGAAGTTAGTGACGAGAGGGCTCGGAATGAAGGTAAGTATGCTGAAAGTGAAGAAGAGGGATATGGGCAGAGGACAGCAACAAGTAGAAGGCGAGAGGTATATGCCACTGAATCCGAGGGCTCTGAAGAGAACCACTTTTCCCAGCCTCGCAATGAAGATGAAGAAGTCGGTAATGCAAGGAACATAAGGTAGTTTCTTATGCATGTGACTGATGTATATTCATAGATACGTGTTCTTGCTTTTTAAAGTTGCAGTTTTTAATGAGAATGTATATTGTCGCCCTTCTAAGCTATGCTATAATAGACTTGCCAAATCTATATTGTTATCTCTACAATTTGATTGCTGAATGTTTGCTCTGAATTATAAACATCCGGACTCATCCGAAGGTGATTCCATATGGACTGCATGGTTTAAATTGCTTATCTTAGTAAGTTGTATATGGTATGCAGACGAGTTTTTTTTGCCCCTTTAGCTTGTGGCTTGCAATTCACCTATTCATGTTACTAGTCACTTAATTGTATAAATGAACTGCAATTACTGCTTATGGTTATATTGCTTCTTGAGGTTGGTATTTTTTAGGGTCAGATACGTTGAGCATCCACTGGCATTTTTGGATTTTGCAGCAGGTCAACTGCTGAACAAAAGGACAATGAAGTAGTTCGTGATGTATTTGGAGAATCCGACAATGATGAAGGAGAAGAGTATGGCATTCCAAATGATCTTGAACAAGATTCACATGTGAGTTTCTGGCTTTCAACACCATTATTTTTATATTTTTTATTTTATGTTCAACTATCCTAACTGCCGTGCATTAGGTATCTTGTTGTGTGCAACATAGACATGGTCGTGAAACTTGATCTTGGATTATGTTTTAATCTTCAATTTGAGTAATTTTTGTCAGGAGTTATAGTAGTCATCATTGAGATGTTAAGCATTGTGTATCGCCGTGCTAATCCTGGGGGTTTTCTCTGTCTATCCTCTTTATTTATTTACTTCTTTTGAAATTCGAAGAATTAGTAATGTGATTCATAGAATATGTATATATTTATATATTTTTGTAGAAGGTCCATTGTGATAAGTTGGATAATTTATGAAGGCTAAATTTGTGGCTGTACACTTAACTGTGTGAAAATAACCAAGTGATTTTCAATCTAATCACTAAATTATATTTAATGATTATTACTATTTGCCTTGTTTGTATGTGTTAGTGGTGCCAGTAATTCGAAAACATCTCTCTTTGTAGAGGTCTCCAATGGAAGATGAAGAAATCTATGAGAAGGATCTCAAGCCAGAGGATATGGTGCCTGACGAAGATGCACAATTTGAGTTTGAAGATGAGAATCTTGAACAAAAAACAAAGGAGAAACCAGTTGGTCCTCCATTAGAGATCAACATTCCCTTACAACCACCTCCCGGCCGACCTGATCAGGTGAGCTACTTTTGTCAACAATCCCTTTATTTGGTGCCTTTTTATCCTGCTCTTCTTCTTTGTTCTAAATACTATGGGGAAAATGCTCATGCAAAATATTCCCTTAAGCTATTCTTCAACGAATTAGAAGGAATTTGTGCACGATGTCATCTTATTTTATTAATTATGAGATGTAGCTTTTGTATTTTGCATAGTCATGACCGTGACTTCTATTCATCCAATCCAACCTTTAAAATACCATCAACATATAATGATAAATTCCCCTTAGAGCAATTTGTTGAACATTTCCATATAAATCATTGGCTATTAGTTCAGTGTACCACAGCCCGGTGTAATGATTTGGTTGTCACATTGTCCTACTTAAAGGTCACATATGTCCAATCCAGATGCATTCTCGTTGCTTTACATGTGTAAGATACACACATTAACCATATATATATATATATATATATATATATATATACATACATACATAGATAGATAGATAGATAGATAGATAGATATATTTGATGTTTTATACTTCTTTTTTTCTTGTATCAATCATTTTATTAAATTATGTTAACTTTTGCAGATGAACATGATTCGGGTATCTAATATCATGGGTATTGAACCAAAACCATTTGATCCCGCAACATATGTAGAAGAAGATGCATTTGTAACTGACGAATCAGGCATGAAGAAACGTATACGTTTAGAGGATAATATTGTTCGTTGGAGAACTATTAAAAATCGCGATGGGACAACCAGTGTAAGTGAATAACTTTGACCTAACAAGCTTTCACGAGTGACCTGCACTAATTTCAACTTGTGAGCTACTTTTTTGAGGTTCTTTTTTTCTCTATGCTTGTCGATCAATCATTTTGTTTTTGATGTATGATATAAAGAGTGAGTTTATTTTCGTTATATCCCTTCTTTAATGGTAATTAGATTTTTTATTGCGTTTGGATGTCATCTATTTACCCATTTCATGGTAGAATTGTCTCCTCGTGTATAAGGATTTTTTGTACTTATTTTTAACCTTGGATTCATTTTTATTAACAATCATGTGAAATTGATAATCAATTGCATAGTTTCAACTCTCCCTCATATGCCATGTTGTTAAGATCCTTATTTGCAGTTGGCAAAATACTGGCAATGTGTATTTAATTTAATTGAGAAATAATAAAGCAATCTCAGATATGATTTTCTTCAATATGGGTTGTGGTGTTCTTGGTTAATGTTCTGTGGGATAATTTTTATTCCAAGTTTACGGATAAATAATTTTCTTATGGATTAGGTGTGGTGAGGAGGGAATTTTCCTACCTTCAAATGTGGAGGACACGCTTGTTTACTCTGACAATAGATGAACTTGCTCATCAAGAAATCTAGAATGTGATTAGAATGTAATCACATTTTGATTGCTTTGTACGAGGAGGGAGAGAGAGAGAGAGAGAGAGAGAGAGAGAGAGAGAGAGAGAGAGAGAGAGAGAGAGAGAGAGAGAGGTCATAGCATAAAGAGAAGATACGGGTTTTATGTTTTTCGGTCGAGTTACCTACATCCAGTAATGGTTTAGTTGAAAGTTTATCTCACTATTTGAGAGCAAATGACTACAAGTTTAGAATTACGCATCAAGTTACTTGTGAGAGAAAAAAACAGTGGAGAAAGAAACACAATAGGAAGATTGAGAGAGAAGTATGATAAATTATTATCTACAGTCTGAAAAATAACGTTCAGATTAATGATAATAGTGAAAAGGGAAGGAGAACAAGTAAAGGAGAGGTTTGGATATGTCGAGAGAGTGCTATAGTGGATCCTGTAACTTCGTTGAATGAGTTGGTAACCTTCATTGAGGTTGTAAGGGACTTGCAAAGTCTAAAGATCAAAAAACCTCTAGTAAGGTTGTAAGGGATTCGCAAAGTCTAAACATCAAATGTTTAGATTCAAAACATTCAAAAGAATTGTCACTTGATATTTATAGCGGTGATGATTATTGAGTAGGTTAAGGAGTATACTAAAGTTGATATTCCATGCTGAAAATTTTGATCGACTTGATTGAAGCATTGTCTACCATCAGAGAGCTGAACATTTTTGCCACGTGCAAGAAATAAAACACAATAACCATACAAAGTGTCAGTATATTCCATCTCCCATGATAATATTACAAAAAGCCTGTGATAAATGGATTTAGGTTTGTACTAATGGCAAGTGATTAAAGTCCGTCTAGGGGTTGTGGTATCAATTAGGATATGAGAGATATTGATAACTTGTCGAGAGGAATCTCCCCTAGAGGAATCATTTTTGAGAGCCTACTTGAGAGACATATCTTGAGCACGCTCAGACAATAAACCTTCTTAGAGGTTTTTGCGCTCGTTGAGGACGTGCATGTGGATGCTTAAGATTGCTTCTGAGGTTTATAGAGGTTTTTGAGTTTGTACTAGATGGTCCGTGATTGATCTTCACTTGACAGTTCTTTATTAGATTTATTATTCAAAGTAATTAAAATAATCTGTGTTCCATAGTTTTGTGGGCTAGGATGTTTCATCGATTTTGATCTATGCATCTGTTTTCTGTGCTTTTATATTCTCCGATTTTGTTGTTTTGCCTTGATTTGATAAAACAAGGAATTGCATCTAGTCTCACCAGAGAGCATCTACTATGGTGTCAAGCTTGCGGTTCAAAGTGATATTACATGCGATAGCAAGCGTATGCTTGAAAAACCGAGCCAATGCTAAAGAGTTTTAAACTCCGTTTTCCTCATATTTCTGATGCGTGGTTTGACCCCCTTAGTTCTTTAGGCAAATATATCTGTTGGAATACTTCTCATAAATATGTGTTCTAGCATCAAATGCATTGTTATATTCAATACTAGGGCATATTCTCGCTTAAGTGGCCAGTCCTGCTTAAGATGCAGGAACTTGAGTTTTGGCAAAGAATGGAATTTTTAAGAGTACTTTTTATCAAATGGGATTTGCCATCATGTCATCATTTCAAGTCAGTCTACACCACAAGAAACTGGGCATTTTATTTCAGTGTCAAACTATTCATGTTCATTTCTTCTTGAAAATGCAGTAACGTTTGTAAAGAAAATTGGGCAATGTGAGTTGAAAACTATATTGGCAAACCATAGTGATCTTTATGGGATGCAAGGAACACTTGGTCTTAACATGTTATGATTTGGAGAATTTCAGTTAGTTTGAACTAATATTCCTAGCAACACTTTTTGTTAAGGGTCTGTTTGAGGCAGCTTAAAAGTGCGGCGGCGTTTTCAAAAACGCCGCCGTACTGTTTGGATTGCACTTATTAGGAGCTTATTTGAAAACTCGGTTTTTATTTTTGTATTAGACGCGAAACGGAAGGGGAGCCCTGCGGTCGGTTTTTTTGTTCGCGTTTTTTCGTCTAATTACCTTGGTGACCCTGTAAGCCGAGATCCCTCGTCGTCTTCCCCGCGGTGAATGGCGCGAACAAGTAGGAGCGGAGCGGAGGTGAATGTTGAAAAAGATGAGAGTTTCGGTGGGCTCTGTTCGAAGATCCCCTAGTCTCTTGTATCGCGAAGGTTCTCCCACGAAGGTGATGGTTTTGGGCACAGAATCAGTTCAGACGGCAGACAGGCATGGAGGAGCTCAAAAGGCTGCGAAGGAACCATCTCAAGATCCAAGCTATGGTATCTGTTTCCACACAAGCACAGATCAGAGATCGCAAAACCCGGCTCTCAACAGATGGATATGGCAGCTACGAGATGCCATCGATGAGACATATGATGTTCTTGATGATTTTGAGTACATGAAGCTTGAAGAATAGCTTACCAGAAACAAGAAGCAACAAAAGGTGCTCTCAAGATGGATCCCTATTTGAAGAGACTGGAGAAGGTCGTGAAGAAACTTGATAAAGTTTCAGCTGAGGTCAGTACCTTCCATCATCTTTATCGAAAACAAAAAGCAGGAGCAACAGGAGCTGGAGCTTCAGTTGTGCAAAGATCTTGAAAATGGATGTTTGCCTAAAAATGATCTCATCGGCCGAGGCGAGGAGAAGGATTTTGTTTTGCAGTGGTTGATGAAGCCAACAAATGAAAATCCAACTCATATTGCTAGCCCTACTTTGTACAAAAACATTTCTCTTCAATCTACAGTGGGTCATGGTGGCATGGGCAAGACAGTTCTCTTGCAACACATCTATGAAGATCTGAAAGAAGAACTTGACCTGAATATGTGGGGTTGTGTTTCCAACGACTTTGGTGCAAAAAAGATCATTGCCGATGTGTTGGGATTTCTTAACAAGGAAGACAACTCTCTTGCAACACATCTATGAAGATCATTGTCTTGCAATCAAAGAGGTTCTTGCTTGTTCTGGATGATATTTGGGAGGAAGACATAATGTTACATTTTCTCCTATAGATATTATTATATACAATTAAAATGATTGTTGGATAATAAATTTGAGCTGTATTCCTTTTATGTTGAAGAGTATTTGTGAAAATTGAATTTATATATAATTTAAAATAATTTTAGCAATCAAGAAGAGCAGAAATGATTATTTCTTTACAAACAATTGCAAATCAGATGTTCTCAAACCACATAAACCAAATAAATTAACAGTTTATTCATTTCAGGGTCATAATAGTCATTTATCCTTATCAGCAGCTGATCAGGATAAACTGCTTATTTGGATAAGCTGCAGCTTCCACAAACAGACCCTAAGTCGCACAATTGATGCCGTTCCGTGTCTGTCTTGAAGAAATAGAATAACCCTGAAAGAATTTTTTTAGTTAGCCAGAATATTTAAATGAATTAACTTGAATAAAACAACCGAAAAATCATTTATGCATCAGATGCCACCTATTATCATCTTGCTTTATCTAAGTGAACTTGCAGGCTTTATTTGTGTTTCTTCAAGCATTATTTGCAAAGTACATCTGTTTGCATTTTTTTTTAAAATCTTCCTTGGATATGTTTTTGTGGCAAAGGTCAAAATACATGGATGAGTACATCCCTGCAATCATCTATGGACGAAATACAATCCACCCGTTCTTAAAATCTGATGATCTTATGCTTTGGTTGCTATTAAATTTTTTAATGGAGATATGCATCTTTGCTGTACGTGGATATTAATTTTTTTTGTTTTAACAGAATGCTGTAATTTTACTCAAATGTAATACCTATCCAATGAATCACATAAGGTCCAGTCACGCTAATTCAAAGCACATTTAATTCTAATCTTAAAAATTTTTATACTTTCATTGGTCTTGCTTAAATTCTAGTTTAATTTTATTGGAAATGCACTCAATTGTGTTTTTTTGCTGTCGTTAAATGTTCAGTATATGTTTGCATGTTGTGTTGCAGTATGAAAGCAATGCACGGTTCGTTCAATGGAGTGATGGGAGTTTACAGCTGCTGATTGGGAATGAGGTTCTTGACATATCTGTCCAGGAAGCACACCATGATCAATCCCATCTTTTTCTTAGACATGCAAAGGTTGTTATTTTTTACTGCTAAAATAGATGAAAGAATGTTTGAAGCACGGCTCTCTTCAAAATCACATTGAAATTTTAATTAGTTTTTTTGTAAGCTTATATAACTAAACCAAGTCATCCTTTAGGATTAATCCGTGTATTTCTACAAAATCAGGGAATTTTACAATCTCAAGGGAGACTGTTGCGGAAAATGAGGTTTATGCCGTCTTCCTTATCTTCAAAGTCTCATCGTCTTTTGACTGCCATAGTAGATTCACGGCATAAAAAGGTCTACAAGGTTAAAAATTGTGTTACGGACATTGACCCAGAGAGAGAAAAAGAAGAAAAAAGGAAGGTGCGTCTTCTTGTCCTAGACCCCTTGTAAGTAATAATTTTGACTGCTTAAGCATGCCAGCTTTTTTGAATGCCCTAAAAGCATGTCTTAAAACCTGGTTGCAACGTTTCCTTTTTTTGTCTGCTATTTGTTGCACTGGACACTGACTTTTGATGATTATGATGTTTGACTTGGATGTAGCAATGCGGTACTATTGGCTCTTTTCTTTAATGTAAATTCTTTGTGGCATTACTTTTTTAGTTATTTTATTTTTACAACTAGTTCAATTTAAAGCTATTGTTATCTGTTGCTTCTGATTAGATAATGAACAAGCGAATGCAGTTGATGTGAATTCTAGTTTCCAGTCATATCTGGTTCTTTGTTTATGTTGATTTGATTAAGGCATAAGCTAGATGAAAATTTTTTGCACTGGATTGTTTGGCTGATTGTAAATTTAAGTTGCTTGATGATAGAGTGCTTGAAAATCCAAAAAGATTAGTGTATCTCCCGAGTGATAGCTTATTTTTAATGAGAATGTAGTCATTTGTAATCACTCTACAAAAGTAACTCTACTGATTTTTCTATTTTAATCTAATGTGATAGTATAAGGGAATGCATGTTTTGGTATGGTATCAAATGTTAAACAAAACCTTGAGAATCCAACTAATAATTTACACCGTATCCAAATTGATCTTGGGTTAAACTGAAGTGATTTATTCAACTATTTTTGTATCCATTTGGTTTTCAATTTAAGAGCATGACATATGTATTACTACAACAACAAGCCTTTATCCCACTTAGTGGGGCCGGCTGCATGAATTCTTTTTCTTCATTGTGTCCAATTGAGTGTCATATTTTCATTTAATTCTAATAGATTAGGTCATTTTTTATACAATACGCCTGAGTCTTTTTAGATCTACCTCTGTCTTTCATAACATCAATATCTCGAATGTTGTCCACTACTGAAGCCACACCAACCCTATCACGGATATATTCTTTTCACATTTTATCTCTAAATGTCAAGCCACTCATCCACCTAAGCATTCTCATCTCAACAATACTTATCTTTGTTTTATGCTTGTCTTTTAAAGACCAACATTCTGCGCCATAGAGCATTGCAAGTCTCACCACAATCTTATAAAAATTTCCTTTCAGTCTAAGTGGTACTTTTCTATCACAATAGGTCTGATGCATTCCTTCACTTCCACCAACTAACTTGAATTCTACTAATAACATCCCCCTCTATACACTATCACTTTGAACAATAGACCTGGGATATCTAAAACGTTCACACCTTTTAATGATTTGATTACTCATAATGACAACTATGCCACTAGAGCTACTAATACTAAAATTACATTCATTGTATTCAGTATTTGTTCTATTCAAACGAAGGCCTTTACACTCCAATTGTAGAACTTCATAATTCAAGTTTTTCCTGAACTCTTTCTCTAATTTTATCCACATGGAGGATATCATCAACAAATAGCATACAACAAGGTACATCCTCCTGTAAGTATCCAGTAAGAGCATCCATAGCTAATGCAAAAAGATAAGGGCTTAAAGCTGATCCCAGATGTAATTCAATTGATATAAAAAAAATACTTGATCAATTCTCCTTTAGTTCGAACAAAAGTAACATCTAGTATACATATATTTAATGTTAAGTCATATGAATACATTTATTCTCTATAACTCTCTAAAGAACTTCTCTCGGAACCTTATCACAAGTTTTTTCTAAAAGAATAAAAATCATTTATAAATCCTCCTCCTCTCTGTACTTCTCCACCAAACTTCTCAATAAATGTATGGCTTACATTGTATACTTGCTGGACATAAATCCAAATTGATTATGAGAAATCTTTGTATCGCGTCTTAACCTATCTTTAATTACCCTCCCTCATAATGTTCAAGTATGACACATCAATTTAATTCCTCTATTGTGCATCCCTTTTATTCTTAAAAGTGAGGACCAAAATACTCTTCTTCCCATCCTTAGTCTTCTTTTTAATTTTAAAAATAATATTAAAGAGTTTAGTAAGCTAAGAAACTCCCAAAACTCTTAAATATTTTCACACTTCAATTTGAATATCATCAAATTCTATTTATTTTCTACCCTTAGTTTTTTTTTAAAGCCCTGTCAACTTTTTTTTTATTAATGCGACAGTAAAAATAAAAAGTTTTATTATTATTACAATATTAAGATCACTAAGGTCGATTGTATTTTTCTGAAAAGTTTATCAAAATAACTCACCTACCTATGTTGAATGTCTTCTTATAAGAAAAACTCTTTTTAATTTTGATTTCTACTACACTTTAGTTAAATTTTTACTTTTATTCTATTTGTTGGCTAGTTTTTATATATATTTTCACCCTCTTTAGTATCTAATCTATTGTAAATATCACTAAAATTTAAATTTTTAGCGTCACAAATTCTTCTCTTAGACACCAGTTCTCTAAGCTTTGAAATTTAAACCAATTTTTATAACACAAATTCTTATATTTTATCTTTTAATACATATTATTATTCCCTGCCAACTATTTTTATTTATAAAAAATTTTCCTTTTTATTCTCCAAATATATATTTGGACATTTTTTTAATAGTGTTTGTTAATTTATTTAGATACAATTTGCTTATTCATAAACATCTCCATGTTGACCTCACTTTTGTTGAGATCTAATTCTCTTCTTAGAATTTAGGTTCTAGCCTTAGGGTCTTCCCTTTGATTATCATAGAACTTTAGCAATGGACCTGCCTTGTTTTAGAAATTTTGAAACCAATTCGTTACTCGTTTTGGAGTTCTGCATGTAATTCTGTACCTCTAGCACGTAGAAGGTTGGAATTAACGTGAGGAACTCAATGAGAGTCTCCATAAGACCCTTATACCTTAGGATTGCCTCGCGCACATTATTTTTTTGGCCACCAACGCTCACAAATCCCACAATTCACGACCTCGACGTCTTCAAATATTGCATAATTAATTGAAACTGAAATCAATTCTCCAGAATGATCGCCAACGATCCTGAATTTCAAGAAGAATTGAATTCGACGTTTTTTCGACCCGATCGTCGACAAGGTTGTCCGAACGACCCCAGATGACGAAACATACTGCGCTGACACGTCCGGAACGTCGAATTTACTTATGAAAGGCATACACTCTGCTATAATTCTGCGCATGAATAAATCACCCGGAATTCAGCGCGTTTAAGTAAATTAAATTGATTTAATATGTTTTAATTTTACTAAACTAAATCCCTAACTCCCAGCCGCCCCCCCCCCCCCCAACAAAAAAAAAAAAAAATCGCGATTTGGCTCCTTCACGCGCCTGAGCCCTAGCCGAACTCCCTCTCTTGCGGTTCGCTCCTGCTTCCCACACGCGACCTAGGCGAAATCCTAGGGTGCGGGCTCGTCCCAGTTGCGCCCTCCTCTCGCGTCTTCTCCTTCCCGAGAAGAGTTAACATCGCTTGACACGTTTTGCTCGAGGCCCTCCTTCCCGAAGTTGCGCTTGACTCCCTTGCTACGAACTTTCTTCTTTGGTATTTTGACTCTGTCGAGCTTGTCCCTTGAGGCATGGATGCGGCAAGGCCTTCTCCTTCCCGAGCCTTCGCCCCTGTTACCCTTGCTGCGATTTTCTGGCCGTTTCCTGTGTTCGGTTCACCCCTTGGGTGAGTGTAGGTAAGCCTCTCCTCATTGTGCTATAAAATCCCCACCTGGGGTAGGGTTTAGAGGTTGACCGAATTTCTTCTGGGAGAGAGTGGAGGTGCTGCCATTTTTCTTCTCTGGTTGCCCATTTCTGTGTGAGTGTGTTTGAGATTTTGGGAAGCTTTGCTTTCCCTTGAATAAAGCCTTGAGGAGTTGGGGAGTGCTTCCGATTTTCTTTTGGTTTGCTCGGGCCTTTGTTTGCACGACACTTTGGTTGGGCTTGTCGGCCTCCTTGCTAGCTCGCTCGATACTCTTGCTTGGTTGTGGCTTGGCCACTGAGGTATAAACCCCTGTCTTATGGCTTGACACGTTTTATTTTTGAGAAGGCTTCTTTTTGTGGCAAGAGTGAGCTAACTAGTTTCTTCTTCTCCTCTCGTTGCAAGTTCTACGATCACTCATTTCATAAAAAAAATGGGTATCAAATATATGTGACTTTAATATTGAGTTTTGAGAGGAGGTTTTAAGTAGCATGCTATACTCTCATCAGTGATGCTTCTTTAGGCTTAATATGCTTCACTCAGTAGATTTGGCATGCTATAGTCTCTATTGATGAAATGTTTTAAAGGCTATTTCGAAGTTTTTTTTGCTCCATGCTTGGCTCTCTTTTAACTAGTTTTGGGGGCTTATGCGTGCATGCTTCTAACATTTTATACTTGCAACGTTATGGTGAAATGAAAAAAAAAGAGGAAGATATGGTCGTTTGGAGGGTTTGAACTTTATATACATGCTTTATAAATATCGTCGCTCATCTTTCATCTATGCCGCATATATGCTTGAAATGTGGTGGCCTTTATTCTTCAAAAAAAAAAAAAAAAAAAAAAAACTGAAATGTTTGGGGTCTTTGGTTTTAAAAATTTGAAATATGTGGAGTATTTGTTTTACAAAATCTTAAATGTTTGGGTTCCTATTTCACAAAATCTGAGATGCTCGAGGAGCCAATTTCAAATTTAAAATGGGTGGGGGAAGGGATACGATAGTTGGATGGGTTAAATCTCATACACATGCTTTGTAAATGTTGGTGCTCCTCTTTTACCTATGTTATTTGTATGACTTGAAATGCATGTTAGAGACTCTTTATACTTGAGAAACACTTATTGCGGCTCGTGCTTATTTCATTTCATTGTTGTACCATATCATATGTGAAGGATTTATGCTCGTAGGAGAGAGATGCACGAGTGGGGAAGCATTGGGGGGAGGGTAGGGGTGTAAACGAACCGAACTCGAACGAACAGAGTTTGTGTTCGTGTTAGTGTTCGGTTCGTTTGGAATTTAGTTTGTTTGAAATAAGCTCTTGTTTGAAATTGTTCGTGAAGTCACTGTTAGTGTTCGTTTCTTAACGAACGAGTTGAACACGAGTACGTTCGTGAACAACGAGCCAGTTCGATAGCCCTAATATTAATATATATAAATAATATATTATATTAATTATATAACTTATATTATATAAATATATAATATACTATATTGGTATATTACTAATATAGTATATTAATATATTATTATTATTATTACTTTATTTTATATTATAATTTATAAAATTTAATTTTTTAAAATACCATAAATTTTTTATATATAATTATTTTAAATTATTTTATATTTCAAACAATAACGATTCGAACACGAACGAACGCATCACCGTCCGTGTTTGATTCGTTTAATTAACCGAATGAAAAAAAATTGTTCGTGTTCGTCTCATTTACTTATCGAATGAATCGAACACAAATTCCTTGACGAACCGAACACGAACTGTTCGTGGGGAGGGTTTAACTCGAGTTGGGGTTTCTCTCTTTAGCCTTGTAAGGGCTCGGTTTTGGCCATTTGTTGGCCCTATTTTGAGCCTTTTATTGAGTTCGGCTTTGCCTTGAGGGGAGGTGCGGTTTTGGCTTTGTTGGGTCTTGTTTCTAACAAATCGTGTGGCCTAGTTTTATGCCTTGTTGCGGTCCCTATTCTGGCATGATAGGTGTCTCGGCTTGGGGCTTTGTGAGGCTTGGATTTGGCTTTAAATTTGATCCTATTTTTTAGTCTCTTGGGGGCTCAATTTTGCTTTTGTGTTGGTACTGTTCTCAGCTTGTTTGGGGTTCGGTTTTGGCATGTCTGACCCGATTTTGACTTCAGTGTGGCCCTGTTTGTTGGCTTGTTGCCGGGTTCGGATTTGGTCTATCGAGGGCTCTGTTTTGCCTCGTTGAGGCTCGGTTTGACATTGTTTTGTGGTTCGGCTTTGAGGCTTTAGTGGCTCGGTTTTACTTTGTGAGCTGGCTCTATTTTGAGCCTATTAGCTGCTCGGTTTCACCTTTGGGGAGGGCCCTGCTCCAAGTTGATTGAAAGGCTCATTTTGGCTTTGGCGAGGTTTTGTATTGGCATGTTTAGTGGCTCGGTTTTACCTTGTGAGCTAGCTTTGTTTTGAGCCTATTAGCTGCTTGGTTTCACCTTTGGGAGGGCCCTGCTCTAAGTTGGTTGAAGACTCATTTTGGCTTTTGTGAGGTTTTGTTTTGGCATGTTTGAGGGCTCGTTCATGGGCATGTGAGTGGCTTGGCTTTGGGTCTACACTTCTTAGCCCTGTATAAGGGGTAATTTTGGATGACGGGCAGCTTTGGGCTACCAGGTTTGGGATTTCGTTGTTGCACTTTTTGGAGTTGTCCTTTCTCAATTCCCCCATTAATTTGAGCACCAATCTAAGGCAATTTTAGTAGTCTGATCTTAAATGGTTGATGAATGGTTTTTAGGCTTTTACTGTGTTCTTTTGGGAGTCCTTAGCCGCACGTTTGATACCCTCCTAAACTTGAATAAAAAAAAAGAGAACATCAAATCTTGCTTGTCATCTTGGAGTGGGGGCAAATATTTCTTCTAGGAGAGTTGGTTTGTTTCTTGGGAAGGTGTGGAATCCCTATGTTCCAGGTTGTATGAGGGATTGATAAAGATTGTCGGAGCATTATTTTGGGGGGTTTTAGTCGAGTCCGTCAGGTTTGTGTTATCGGGGGTTCGAGATCTCTTGTTTTCTGCGGTTTTGAGGATCGATTCACCTTCTTTTCTCCGTTCTTTTAGGTGGGTCGTTTTCTCGTTTCTTGCTTCTTGGCTAGGTTTTTGCACTTATGTACGAGACATAAGTGCGCACGTATGCGCTTTTCTTATATGATGGTAATCGACGAAGTTTGTAAGTAGGATGATTCGGGGTTTGAGCACGAGTGATGAAAGAGCTACGCATGCGTGTGTGAGAAGTCACAGCACGATCACGACTTAGTGACCTTCTTAGGATGAGGGCTAGCGATCTGCGTCTGCAACAACTTAGTAAATGGGTGCCATCGACTACTGAGTAGTTGGAGGTTTCCGCATGCTAATATGACTGATCCATTCACTTTTAAAATATCAAAAATTTCTTTTAATTGAATGATAAATCAAAATTTCTTTCAAAAAATGAAATGAAATATTTCCTAAACCTTTTATAAAAAGAAAATTCACGGGTCAGTCGTACAAATCAAGTTAGGAGTTTCCTTCTTCTGTAGCTGTTAGACTGAGTACCTTTTGCTTAGTATTGAATCACACATACACGGTGATTCTTTTGGGCCCTAAAGACTTGGTTTGTCTCAGGGTCCTGATTTCGAGTCATCCCCACTCCCATGCTTACGGTCCTTTTCGGGCTCTCCGAGAGTTTTATACCAATTTTTTTTAAGTTTCACGGGACATCTACAAACTTTCTTCAGTTTTCTCGTGTTTTTCACGATTTCTCTTGACTTTTCCTTGAGTTTTCTTTCCGTTTTTTGCCATTTATTCTTTTGTATGCGTACATATTCGCTAAACACGTTCTTATCTTTGTCTTGTGATTTTTGATCTTATTCACGAAATATGAGACCATGAGACATATAGGTTCTAATTTACGTTTATAACGAGTTCTTTCTTGCACATCTTCTTTCCATTTCTTGGTACTTTCTTTCTTGCTTTTCTCTTGCACATATTACTTTCTTTTACCGTACCTTACTGTTGCTTTTACTTTATTGCATATCTTCTTGCTTTTCTTGCTTGCACATTCTTGTATATTATCTCTCTCTTACTCTTCGCTCTTTGCACGTTTCTTTGTTTCTCTTGTCATGTGCTGTATCATGCACTAGAATAGGAGTGAGTAGTATTGTTTACATAGGGGTGTCGAAAAACAATCATCTGACTTCAATGATTGCGTATCGCTTAAAGCTTTAAACTTAAAACTCAATATTGCTGTAAAATGAAGCATATAACAAAATTTCGAGAATAACACGACGAGGATGCAGCGGACGAAGGAGGACGATCTACAACAACAAGATAAGTCTACTTCAGTTAAACCTTCCTTTAGTTTAAATAACGAGCCATGGGGCTTCGAGGTAGTCCGTCTAGTGCGACATAAGTCCTCGCGCCTATCTTTGGGCGCTGCGGAGCGCGTATTGTGGAATATAAGCGCTACTTGCCTTCAGGTCCCGGGGTCGTCGTCCGATCCGACGTAAATCCTCACTATCTTCATGTTATTTGCGTAATCGAATATTATGCGAATGTAATTCTATAATTCATAATTGACGAGATCGAAATCTAAATAAATTCGACTTCAAAATTTAAAGCCCAACGATATGATAGTTTAATGAGTCGTCGATGTTCTCACTCGAGATCAAGTGACATCCCTCTTTCTTTCACTTTGATTCAGGAAATAAGTGTTACTGTTGGTCATCTCAAACTCGACTTTCCTGCACACTACGCTGAAATCACTATCTTTTGGATTAGTGAAGATGAAACACTCGATACATCGTCGAGAGTTCTCTCGGGTGACTTCGGTTATTTGAGGGATAATTGACCATAGCGGCTTGCCTCTTAGAGAGCTTTAAGAACCCAAAAAATATAAACCATATCTAATTTTCAATATTAGGTAGATGAACTTGTCGGTCGAAATAAAATGTTCGCAGACCAGAACGAGTGTCATAAATTCTGTAGTTTATTTGATCGAGCGCGTATCGTAAGTAGTGTGTACATTCGTTGGGATAGATGCGTTCTTTGCGATATTGTGCTTCGTTTATTTAAGTTCTTAATTGAATGAGATCGTCGAATTCTTATTTTTGAATTCTGATATTATTTTCAAATCAATATATACCTACATATTTTCTTAAATCAAAACTATATTTTATACATTATATATATATATTTCAAAATTTTACATCTTTAACGGCCGACACTCCAATATTGAAATTTTGAAATTTACTTGAAAATAATTTTATGACTTTTAGGTGTTCATATCTAATTATACAACAACAACAACAACAAAGCCTTAATCCCACTAAGTGGGGTCGGCTACATGAATCCTTTTTCTCCATTGCGTCCTATTTAGTGTCAAATTTTCGTTTAATTCTAATAAATTAAGATCATTTTTTATGCGATAAGCCCGAGTTTTCCTAGGTACGCCTCTGCCTTTCTTAACATAAGTTGTATTTAAAACATCTACTCTCCTAATCGGATCATCGGGTGGTCGACGTTTAATGTGACCAAACCATCTAAGGCGACTCTCTCTAATTTTATCAGATCCACTGGTGCAACTCCGACCCTATTACGGATATATTCATTTCGCATTTTGTCTCTAAGTGTAAAACCACTCATCCACCTAATCATTCTCATCTCGGCGACACTTAACTTAACATTATGTTTCTCTTTTAAAGGCCGGCATTCGGCACCATAGAGTATTGAAGGTCTCACCACCATCTTATAAAATTTTCCTTTCGGTCCAAGCGGTACTTTTCTATCACACAAAGGCCGGACGCATTCCTCCACTTGACCAACCAACTTTGAATTCTCTTATTAACATCCCCATCTATATCACCATCGCTTTGAACAATGGACCCGAGATATCTAAATCGTTCACACATTTTAATAATTTGATCACCCGAAGTTACACTTACATCACTTAGACCTACTATTACTAAAATTACATTCCATGTATTCGGTTTTAGTTCTACTCGAACGAAGACCTTTAGACTCCGATGTAGACCTCCATAATTCGAGTTTTTCTGGACTTTTTCTCTTGTCTTATCCACGAGGAGGATATCATCGGCAAAAAACATACGCCGAGTACATCCTCTAGTAAATGGCCGAGTAAGACCATCCATAAATAAAGCGAAAAGATATGGGCTTAAAGCCGATCCTTGATGTAAACCAACGAGAAATAGTAAAATACTTGGTCGATCCTCCTTCGAGTTCGAACACATGTAACGACTCTCAGCATACATATCTTTAATGACTTGAATATAAGTCATATCGACACCTTTCTTCTCGAGGACTCTCGAAAGAACATCTGCAGGAACCTTATCGTAAGCTTTTTCTAAATCGATAAAAATCGAATGTAGATCCTCCTTATTATCTACGTACTTCTCCATTAAACCTCTCGATAAATGTATAGCTTCCATAGTAGACACTGCCGGCATAAATCCAAATTGATTATGAGAAATCTTCGTAATACGCCTTAACCTATGTTCGATTACCCTCTCCCATAAATTTAAAGTATGACACATCGATTTAATTCCTACATAATTTGCACACTCTTGTGCATCTCCTTTATTCTTAAAAATGGGGACCAAAATGCTCTTTCTCCACTCCTCGAGGCATCTTTTTAGTTTTTAAAATAATATTAAAAAGTTTAGTAAGCGGAAATCCACGAAATCACTAAACATTTCCACGCTTCGATTGGGATATCATCGGGTTCTACGAACTTTCCGCTTGGTTTTCTTTAAAGCGTCATCAACTCTTTTCTTAATGCAGTTGTAAAAATGAAAAGTTTTATTATTATTAACGATATTAAGATCGTTAAGGTCGATCGATCTTTCAGCATCATCGTTAAAAAGTTTATCGAAATAAGCTACTTGCTTTATGTTGAATATCTTTTTTAAAAATGACTTTTTGATTTTAAATGCTTTAATACACTTTCTTGAGTTAAATCTTTAATTTTAACTTCTCTTTGTTTGTTAGTTTATACGTATATTTTTACGCTTGCTTAGTATTTAACGTGTTATAAAGATCGCTAAATAGCAAAATTTTAGCGTCGCAGATTATTCTTTTCTGTCTCATAGCAGTAGTTTTATATTTTACGCGATTCTGCGTTTTTACGTTTAAACAGATTTTTATAACATAAGCTTACTTATATTTTATCTTTTCTTTGCATTATTATTCGCATACCATTATTTTTATTTATAGAAGCTTTTCTTTTTATTATAGAGTATATCTTTAGTAGCTTGTTTAATAGTATTAGATAACTTTTCACATAATATTCGCGTCTTCATGAACATCCAGAATATTTAAATCTTGAATTTCTATTCATAAAAATAATTTTATTTGTGTCTTTTAGGTGCCTACATCTTATTCTACGATGTTGAATCACAGTATTCTTTATTTCTATCTCTTAAATGCTTAAAATCTAGAACTAATAATCTAAATATATGGCAATGATTTTTAGTATTCATGATCTTACAACTCTTTATCTTAAAATGCCAAATAAATAATTGATCTTAAGTACTTCAATTTTTACTTTGAATGATCTTACAATCTTTACATTCTCAACGATTTCTTCTTCTCATAAAAAAATAATCAAATTTTGTTTTATTAGATCCATTCCCATAAGTAATAATATGTCAATCTCTTTTCTTAAACAAAGTATTAACAATAACAAATTCACACGCTAAATTAAAATCTAATATAGTTCTTTTTTTATTAATCACTCAAAAATTGTAGTCACAATGAATATTTATTAAATTATCTACTACTTTACCAATATGTCCATTTAAATCTCCTTCAATTCTTTCTTCAAAAGGTATAATTTATATTAATTCTTTTAGGTCATTCCAGAATTTTTCGTTATAATCTAAACCTACTTGTAGAGCATAAATACTAATAATATTAAATATCTTAGTGTTAACAAAAATCTTAAGAGTTATAAGTCTATCTCCAATTCTATTAATTTTTATAACATTATCTTTCAAACTCTTATCTATAATTATACCTAGACCATTTCTTGTGTGACTCTTACCTGTATACTAAAGTTTAAACCTAAAAAGTCATTATTAGCCTTTTCTCCAATCCATTTAGTTTCTTGAATACATAAGATATTTCTTTCTATGAACCATAATCTTAAGCATTAATTTGCCTATGAGAGTATCCATATTTCAAGATTCTATCCTAGTATTAGTTTCATGAACTAACTTCTTTACCGCATCCGTCCATAATATGAGAACTCCGACTTATTTGACACTGCAGTATCGCAACCCTTGCACACTTTTTATTGTATTTAGGCTATACAACACATTGCTTCTAGGGACGCCCTAACATTTATAGAAGGATTTAAAGGATTCGTGTCATATTTTTTTGACAAATTTTATGCTGGTTGTCGACTACTTAATGCAACCCTCAACTTTTCACATCCAGAGTTTGGGACATTACAATGATAGTGTTAGACATATATAATGCAGTGTGTTTTAAATTGGTCCTATTTGCTTTTATTTGGTTGGTCAGTTTTCTTTGAGGTTTCCACTCGTCCTAAAATCCAAGAGAGCGTTTAGGTCAATTGGGGTAGAGCTTAAACACCCTTTTAATTTTAATTAGATGGCTTCAGCTAATCAATACAAGCCTTTCATTTGGCTTGATTTTCAGTTTCAAGAACCTAAATTAAGCCCAGTGACTTGTATCGACATGTTTCTTGATGAAAGTATTGTTCTATGGCGTTTGATTTTACTCGAAGATTTTCAAGTTTTTTTATTTTTAATTATATTTTTATCATCATCCTTATCTCAACTATTTCCAATCAATTTTATGAATTCTCATCTCTATGCATTTTTGGAAGTATTAAGGCATTTTATTTGCTTTCTTTTTTCGAAAACTCGTAACTATGTCATTTTTCTTAAAGTTGGCACTAAGTAGGTTCTGTTGGTAAGCACCTCAAAATCCGTTGTTATGATTTTGGGCTTAATTGTCGCCTGCACAATAGTAGACCCCTACCTTGAGGTATTTTGGGTGGGCTAGAAAAAACCCTTAACTAGTTATCTTTTGTCCAGCACTTTCTTCAAAATATTTTTGCATTAATTCTATTTCATCGCCTTATTAGTGCATCTTCTATGATGTGTTAGATGAATCCAAATTATCCACATTTATTTTTTATTATGTAATGTTTAACATATGTTACTCCCAACATCTCTCTAATGGGATTATTTGACACTTCTTGCTTTCTTATTTTATCATTATTTAGTTTAAAGTTATCATCTATGCCAGTCAATTTGGTTCCAAGTGACTTTGCATTCAACACATTTTCATATATTATAATTTATCTATCAATTTTAGGAATTATACTTTTCAAGGCTCCATGGTTTTTTCTTTTTATGTAAAAATCATGGAGCAATTTCACTTTTTTAGCCAATAATCTTTAATTTAATTTTTGTCTTTATATTCTCCTGATTCTTTTTTTGTTAATAGATCTATGGTCAATATCTTTATTATAACTAGGGTTCTAGTTTTTTTTTTATTTATTTAGAAAATATTATTATTTGGGGGCATTTACATACATACTGCTTAATTCTTATGTATTGGCATAACATTCTCAAGCTTTCATATTTATGTGTTGGAATTTAGAATAATGCAGAATAGTATTATCGATATGAAAATGAGTTATTAATAACCCTTACATTAATCCTAGAATTGGAAAGACGGGAAAAAGAAAAGAGCAGAAAAGGAAAGATATTACACATAATATCTCCCATTAATCAATTTATGATAATTATTTGGAGATAAAGGAAACAACATACAATAGGAAAAACTAAAATAGGAAAGACAATAAATTCAATCAAAGGAATAAATAACTAGATTTCTTCTAGGGGCAGGTTCTACAAAACTTAAGATTTTATCGATTATCAATAATATATTCAACATTATTAATTTGAACCTTAGTTAAGGTCATATAATTGAACCAAAAAAATATACATTCATGATATAACAATGCTATTCATTATAATTTTTTTGAGATAGTCTATAGCTTTAAACTCCGCCTCAGCTTTCATGGGATATCGTCTTTCTTAATGTTTGCAGCAAGGATGAAATAATTGTCTCAACTGCAGCTTATTTCAAACGATTTAAATGACACCAAAGTACAACAAAGTCAATGCCATTGATTGGCACTATCAACATTGACATTCGTTATTAATTTATTTTACCTAGCTGCCTTTTTTTAAGTAATTGATATCAGCGTCAATATCAAATGGAATATCTGGTCTATCTTCCAAAAAGACAAGCAACACCTCTGTTAAGAAAGATTGGAATTTCACTGTTAATTGCTTTCAAATTTAGTCAATTTGTGAAGGACGGCCCTATGCTCTTAGTAGAGACAAGCTGGAGCTTATAAGAGAAACTCTATTCTGTCTAAGTAGTGTACTGTTTAAACTCTTTTAAGAGAAGTAGATTGAGCTTAAAAGAGGAGAATGATAATGTGTGAAATTTTTCCTCATACATATTGTTATTTGTACATAAAAAGAAGGATAACTAGTAAGTTATTTAAAAAATATATGTATTTTTAAATTAGAAAGTGTTGATATCAGATCATAAATCTCCTCTGCTCTATGAAATTTTGTCGAACCAAAATGTTGGCCTAAACTCTATTGGTAATGTTAGATGAAGAATAATTATTAATGAGTATTATTAAAATCACTCCCAAACTCGTCAATGCGAAGATAATTTGTCGCTCTTAGTTGAGGATATGGGTGTAAACGAACCAAACACGAATGAACAGAGCTAGTGTTCGTGTTTGAAATGTTCGAACACATCACTGTTCGTGTTTGGTTCGTTTAACAAACCGAACAAAAAAAAATTGTTCGTGTTCGTCTCGTTTGCTTATCGAACGAATCGAACGCAAAACAGCTAGCGAACCGAGCACGGACTATTCATGAATAACGAGACTTTTTGACGGCCACAGCTTTGATAGCGTGCTTACCTCGAAAATGAAACGAATTAATCGGGTATTACATACGCATCGAGTAATCCATGCTACTTCGAAATGAAATAAGCAGAATAAGACGTTTAGGATTTTGTTTAGAGTTTTATTTTAATATATAATATAGTATATTAATTATAATATTATAATATTTATATTAATATAATTAATACTTATAATATTATTATTGTTATTAATAATTTATCGTATATTATAATTTATAGAAGTTTAATTATTTAAAATATGATAAATTTTTATAATATATAATTATTTTTTAAATATCATAAATTTTTTATATTTAATTATTTTAAATTATTTTATATTTCGAACAATATCGAACCAAACACGAACGAACACATCACTGTTCGTGTTTGGTTCGTTTAACAAACCAAACGAAAAAAATTGTTCGTGTTCGTCTCTTTTGCTTATCGAATGAATCAAACATGAAATTTTTGGCGAACCGAACAGGAACTGCTCGCGACAACCCTAGTTGAGGAGCACTGGATTCTGAAATAAAGATGCACACCTCATATCTAGTAGGACAATATTAATCCTTTATATAGATGAAGATGAGCTCGTGAAGGAGGAATTATACACCATCTATGTAGGACAATGGAAAATCTCATTTAAGAGAACAATATTGAAGCTTACAAAGGGAAGCCCCATCAAGAGGTTATTTATAGTTGAAAACCCAGGAATTGTACTCGTCACCTCAAGCTAATGCTTGCATATGTGCACACATGTGCACATTGCTAGATGCGCATAAGTGCGCCCTTTTGCAAGTGTGTGTAGGTGAGCCCTCCATGCATGTGTGCACCTTTATGTGGCATGAGGTTGTGAGCTTCGTTACATGCTCTTGAATGTGAATGTTCACTGCGCGTGCAGCTGCTGGCACCCCGCACACTAACGTATACAAGCTCCTATGTACTTGTTTGTTCGCTTGCATGCTGTTTGCAGTGTGGCGGTGACCTAACCTATCAGCAGACATGTCTATTTCACTATTTTTTTTGACAATTCAGACTTAATTTAGCATATTTGTATCTCAGTGGAGCCTCGACAAATCATCTTTTAGCAATTTAAAGAATTTATTTATTTTTTAATATAATTTTTGCTCCGGTTAACATGCCAATTTCAAGTGATGCGGGACCTCCTGGAGATTCACATAATTGGACATCCCATTATCCCAATCGCGGGAATTCTGCGATACTACAAAATGCAAGGTTTCCACAATTGCGGGAGAGCCGAACCACTCTATTGCTTCCATTTATCAAGCTCAACCAATTTTTTTTCAATTTCTAATATTTTTTCTTATTTTTCTATTTCTATGTAAGTTTTTTCTATTAGGAAATTTTTGAATATCTTATTTTCTGACTATTTTGAGATTTAGTTTTTGGTGAGTGTTTTGGAGATTGTATTATCTGATTTCTGCCCTAAGGAGTGTTGTATCATAATCTTTTTGTAAGTGGCATGTCTTTAGTTTTTTCTGGAATAGGTGATGAACATATCACAGTCCGTACCACCCCTTTTCTCGTTCACTTTATTATTTTCAGCCGGACAACGATAAAAAATTGCCTATTCCCCCCAAAAGCAATCAACTTGCTCCTATTCTCATTCCCTTGTTATTCCATAACCAATTGTTCGTTAAATCCACTTCCTGAACACTTTCTAGGAGCATTAGAATGGTGTCATCAAGAATATCTAAAATTATGATTGATAAGACTTTATTTAGTTTATGATCCTGAAGAAATATTCATGTTGACATCTAGGTTATAGCTCTGCCTCTTAATATTTTTTATATTATAATTTTGAACGGTAAGTTTTTTCAAGAATTTAATATATTTCATTTATCATAAAATTTGATGTCTGAAAATTTGAGGCAACTGATATGTTACTAAAGGAATTCATATGGTAAATCACGAATCTTGATGAATTTTAAATGTGATAATTTTCTTTGAATTAAATTCAAGATCACGTGATCTTAAATTTTAATAAATTTATATTCATTTTGAACGTATTGACAATACAAGCTCAAATAACACTAAATTATGATTCAATCATAAGTCAAGCATTTGAAGTGTAATTGGAAGCTTCAAAGCATTCATTGGAAGGTCAAAGAATCATAGAATTTGACATGGTTGTAGTCAAACCAATCATTTTGATGCGACAAACCAATCATCTTAAGATCACTCAATTCTAAAATCATTAGTGCACTTAAATATTGAAAGAGTGGTCTGCAAGATCAAAGGAATCAATGTTGGACTATTCGATATTGTGTTCAGAGATTTTAACTACATTTACTAAAATGTTAGTATAAAAATTATAAATAAATCACCTATTCTCCACATAGTGGGAAGAAGAGAGTGTGAGAACTAAGAATTAAATTTAAACTATTGTGGAGTGATGAAAGCTTATGACCTGCCGCAATCATCGATCGTCACCACTAGCAATTATTGTCGCTCAACTACTATTAAACGACTATTTGTTGCCATATTTTCATTTTCTGATTGTTTTCACTTAACCATTATAATTGATATTATGTCCGACAATTCTTATTGTAACAATAGATGGACAAATAAGTGTTCATACTTCTATAAAGTTATCTTCTCAAGTTGTGGTGAATGATGATTGCAACTTTAATTTTATAGTGGACTATTTTAATTGGGCCATTTCTCTTTTTTTTTTTTTTCTTTTTGGGTTTTTCACGTTAAAAAAATTGTTCTCTTATGACTTCTATCTGTATGTGTGCTAGATATTTCTGTTGAGCTAAGACTAACTTTTTTTTTTGTTGCTGGTAGAATTTCCTAGCACGCAACAATAATAATCAAATTTTGCATCCTGTTTGCATTTTTTCTTCAAAAATATTTTTACATCACAATCATTGAGCCAACTACCTTTCTGTAATTTTCTTCTCCCCTTATTTTAGAGGTGCAAATGATGAGATTTGTATGCTATCATTACATTCACCCTATAGCATTTTACTTGCATCCTACTGAATTATTTGGAAATTGTAGTTATTTAAGGGACGATTGATTTGATGTTAAATGTGTATAAAATATTTGAAATACTTAAATTTAGAAAATATTATGTTCGGTTTAAAGTAAAAGAATTGAGGCGTAATGCAGGGTAAAGTCTTATGGAATTCTAAAATCACTGTAAACTTCATTTATGGTGTTATTCAAACTCGACTGCCTTGTTGGTGCCCCAGCCGGACTCCTTTAATTAACTATTGAATTCGATAGTGCCCTTAAAATTTTTGAATGGCAATTCTGTGGGGACCAAGTCTTGAGAATCTTTGGATAACATATTGTTATGCCCGTTGTGAGGGTTGAGAGTGTAGTGAACGAGTGATATTATGGTTAATGGGGTAAGCATGAACAAAGTATGGCCATAGTCAAATTTTTTTGGGTAAATTTGGATGCTGAATAAATATGTTGTATTGTTCTCACAAAAGTTGTTTGGCTATTCAACTCGATATGGTCATACTGAGTATCCTATTTCTCATAATTATTCATTATCATGGCATTTGTCTTCTCATTATTAAAAGCTAAGCAAATGTTTGAACTTGGTGTTGATCTTTGTGTGAGAACTACCGGTTTTATTGATACCCTTTCCCCCATTTAATAGAAGCTACTATGTTGTTACTGACTGGGAACAGTTGCTTAGTATCGATGGTCCATTCTGTAATCTTGATTCGGTTATTGTTTCCATAGTTGAATTTGTTCTGCAATACAAAATAAGGTTGAACTTCCTAGTTTCTGTGGCTGAAAGGTCCAACATGAATATTTTGCGTTGATTTATTATGGTATGGGTATCAAGAAAAAAAAAAAAAACAAAAATCATTATTTACGTATAGGATGTTAGTTTTTAGCACTGCTAAGCCTGCATAATTAGTTTTTTTTTCCTTTTTCCAGGAAAAAAAACTTTTTCCTTCTATAATTTCTTTATTATTCTTACTTAGCCTCTTCTGATACACTGAAAATACACGCAGATTGAAGGCCAAACTATAAGAGCGAATGAACAACTTAATCGTAAAAGGGAAAAAGTGAACCGCAAATATTCACAACCTGTAAATAGAGGGCGGCAACTTTCTCCTGGTTTTCTGGAAGATGCGCTTGATGAGGTTTGAATTGTTTTACATATGATCTTAACGTATTAACTTGCAATCTCAGTGCCATGGTCTTACTGAATTTAATGTAAATGCTGTGATCTTGATGAATTCGAAAAGATTTATCTAATTTCAGTCTCATTTTATGCAAGTCCAAAAAAAAAAAAAAAGTTTCTCTTAGTATATTTGAACTTACTCTTAATCTAGAATATGCAATTGAGTGAGAACTTTCTCCAGGGTTCTTGAAAAATGTGTTACAAGTTTTTGCTATGTTTTACATCAAGAACATAAAACATTGGTTTGGAATTTACGGAATTTATAATTAATTATGTTTTCAAGTAAAATGTCTGAGATGTTCCTTCCCAATTTATAACTCGATTACTAGCTATAGCTAATGCAATGATCTTGATGTATTTGGAAAATATTGATCCTATATGTTTCTCAAGAGAATTTTACGGGACAAGTTATATATGCATTGAATGAATGTACAAGCAAGGTGTTAAGCATGCCCATTCGATTAACATTAGCTTTCATCACGACAGAACATATTTAATTTGATCTGGAAGCTGAATCTGAACACTGATTATGTACTTTTGGAAGTTGAATTTGAAGATAACTACAATTCGTTATGGTTTTTCGGCAGTTTTTTAATATTAATTTGGATAAGAAGGATGATAATTTTTTTCTCGATGATGCTTAGGTAACTCTATTTATTCTCTTGATGGCAAACTTACAAATACCTTAAAAGATTTCTTTTCCAAGTTCTTTATTGAAATTCTTGAGTTAGGGGCCATTTGTGACCACTTTTATGTTTTTGTTTTTTATTTGTCTTTTTTGTTTAAACATAAAACAAATTTCGTTTGGCATTCTTAAGATTTTTATGTTTTTAAAAAGAAAAATAAAAAACATGTTTGAAAAAACAAAAAACCTACTTCACAGTTTTTTCGTCATAGCTCCCTCGACAAAATGTTGAACCTCATTTTTGTAATTGAGGCAAAATTGAACAAAAATTGGAGTAGGATTCAACTTAAATCTTATCCACAGGCTCAATTTCTTTTTTTTTCTTTACAAATTTTCTTCTTTTCTTTTATTCATTTCTTGTTGCATTTTAATTTTTTGTGTGAGTTTGTTTAGTACAACCTCTGGTGTCCGTTTTTTTTTTTCCTTCGAGGGCTGTATTTGAAGGGTTGGGTGGTGCTCTGATTGCATCTCTCCCCCAAGGTGGTAATTATCTTCAATATCTCCTTCCACATCTTCCCCATGTTGCTCTCAGTCACAATATCTCACTGCAGCCTCCCACAACAACATTCGATTGCTGTTTTTTGCAGCTTCTGTTGCCGCCTTCGCTTTTCCCTCCCTCCTATTTGCTGTCATTGCCGTTTCAGCCCTCCACCCTCCGCCCTCCACATTCATTGCCACCACTGCTCTCTTGATTTGCTGTTTCGATTGTTTTTTAGCCATTTGTATCGCTGTTGCCATCCAGAAAACAATGTTAGTCGTGGATTCGAGTGTAGCACCCATAAGCAGCAGACTGACTGGCTTTCACGTAGTCAATGCATCCCGTGCCAAGGTGTCGGATTATGGGCACTTAAGTGCCCATTGAGTGTTCCCAGACCGAGAAAGTGAAAGTCTTGCGCCCAAAGTGGGCATTTAGATGTTGACTTATGGCGCTGGAGCGCTTGCTTCCAGAGAACAGGGCGCCTGCTTTCAGAGAACAGGGCGCCTGCTTTCAGAGAACAGGGCACCCAGGCGCCCAAATAAGGGCACCTAGGCTCTCAGAGCTGTTTTCACGAGAACTGATATTTATGTCATGATTTCGAGCACCGTATGTGCTGGCTTGGAGCGTAAATCTTTCTTGTTTGTTCACCAGCAAAATCTTGGTGAAGGTGAGAAGTGTTGGTGAGAAGGATTCTGTTGTTTTACGACGTGCGTTTTGCTTTAGATCAGTAGGAAGAGTGTGAAGTGGTGTATTGTAAGTTTCTCGTGTGAATGTGGAAAAGAAACTTGTGTGAATCATTTGTAAAACTCTTTGAAATTAATAGTGAAATTTGTAGTGGCGTGGCTCCGTAGATTTTTCCCGTTCTTGGGTTCTCCACATAAAATTGCTATGTTCTTTTTTGGTTTTTTTTATTGTGTTTCTGATTTAAATTAATTGTTCAGATTTTCTCGAATTATGTGATCATATTCCACTGACATTGAGAATTGTTTAGAGGATTCTTGAAAAAATTAGTATCAGAGTGGAGTTTGATTCGTTTTCTGAAAGATGCAGGTGGATGATTTGTTCTATCAGAAAAAAATTGTACTTGCCACTACAAGGAATTACAAAGAAGCCTAAGTCTATGCGTATGGAGGATTGTGAAGTGTTGGATTGAATGATGCTGGGTTTGATCAGGTTAACACTTTTCTCATTTATTGCGTTCAATATTGTGAACGAGAAATTACGGATCTCATGGCGATAGTGGGCAAGATGTATGAAAAATAAGATTTTTCTGATGAAATTATTCAACATAAAGATGGTGGAAGACAGTTTAGTGCGACAACATCTCAATAACTTCAACGCTGTGACGTGTCAGTTGTGTTCTTTGGGGATCAAGTTTGATGATGGGGTCAGAGCATCGATGATACTATCTTCTTTGCCGGAAAGTTGGGATGGTTTGGTGATGACGGTGAGTAATTTTTTAGTGACTTTGAGGTTGAACTTCGATGATATCATGAGTCTGATGCTGAAGGAAGAAGTTCGCAGAAAGACAATAAATGGTGAATCTTCAGGTTTTGCGTTGAATGCTGATAACAGAGGAAAAAGCTGGGCAAGTATACAGGCAGATGCAGATCCAAGTCCAAGAAAGGAAAACCCATGTTAAATAGAGGAGAATATTGGAACTGTGATAAGAAGGGATATTTCAAGGACTGCAAAACTCTAAGGAAAGCTGGTGGTAATGGACATGATAGTAGTTTTTCTATTAATGTCTCCACAGGTGAAGTTCAAAACGACTCCCTGGTGTTATCCCTAGTCAGTACTAAATCTTGGATGGTAGTTCAGGTGTCTCTTTTCATGCTTGCCTCAAAAAGATATTCAAAAATCATTCTCAGAGTGATCTATGGAAGGTTTATTTGAGAGATAACAATACCTACAATATAGTAGAAAAGGGTGATGTTAATATTAAGTTACCAAATGGAACAGCCAGGAAGCTTACTGAAGTCATACATGTTCTTAGTTTAAAGAGAAATCTTATTTCTGTGAGCCAACTGACAAAGTCAGGACTCGTGACAACTTTCATAGGTGATTCGTGGAAGCTGAACTGGGTTAATTAGTGATGGCTCAAGCTAACTTTGAAAGCACCCTTTATCTGATCAATGAAAATGGCTGATTTCACCAGCGTTGATGCAGGTTTGTGATACTGTAGGCTTGGTCATTTGAGCGAGAAATATATGGTGTCTCTGCTTTAAAGAAATAAGCTTCAGTATTTGAATCAGTTGATTTGGATTTCTGTGAAGAGTATATTTATGACAAGCAAAAGAAAGTTTCTTTCTCCAAGAGCGGGTCAGTGGAGAAGTCAAAGAAAGGCTAGTGCATAACCAATGTATGTAGTCCTACTCCAGTTCAGTCCATTGGAGGTCTCACTATTTTGTCACATTCATTAATGATCACACGAGAAAGGTATGTGTTTATCTTTTAAAGCAAAAATGTATTTGAAGTCTTTAGGAAATGAAAGACACTATGGTAGAAAATGAGAGACATGAAGCTGAAATGTCTCATATCATATAATGGAGGTGAGTACCATGATCAGAGGTTCAGAAATTTCTGTGTTACAGAGGTAATTAGGCATGAGTTCACTGCCCAAAGGACACCATAGCAGTATGATGTGGATGAGCACATGAACAGAGTAATCACGGAGCCTACTAGGAGCATGTGGTTGCATGCAGGATTACAAAAATAGTTTTGAGCTGAAGCAGCTAACACTGCAATTTATCTGATTAATTGTAGTCCATCAGTACCTTTGGAGGAAGGCTTACGTGAAGAGGTTGGAGTGATAAAAATGTATGTATATCTCATTTAAGAGTTTTTGGATGTTCTAAATATGTGCTTGTTGATGCAGGTTCTAAAAGCAAGCTTGACTAAAAAATTTATCAAGTACACCTTCATTGGATATGGCTCAGATGAGTTTGGGTAAAAGTTCTGGGATTATCAGAATCAGAAATTCATTAGGAGCAGTGACTTTCCACATGTTCTAACCCTGTACAAGGATAGGGTTAGAACATAGGACAATCCGTCAGCTACTTTTGAAGAATCCAGATATGTGGAGATAAATGATATTGGTGATCATAAGGATGGAGAAAGAAAAAGTGCTCAACTAGAAGGAGCACTGGAAGTTCCTCAGAAACCTGCTACAAAAGTTAGGAGATCCAGCTGAGTGAAACAACCCATACAAAAGTATTCTCCTTCTTTACACTATTTGTTACTAACTGATAGTGTGGACCAGAGTGTTTTGAGGAGACCACTTAAGTTGAAGATTCAAGGGAGTGGGAACTCGTCTTGGATAAAGAAATACAATCTTTGGAGTCAAATCAGACTTGAGATTTGACGGTACTACCTTATAGCAAAAGATCATTGCACAACAAGTGAGTCTACATGTTGAAAGAGGATTCAAATAGTAGCAAACGCTACAAGACAAGACTTGTTGTGAGTGATTTCCAACAGAATGAAGAAGTATATTATACAAAGATCTTCTCCTCAGTGGTGAAGAGGACGTCAGAGTTGTGCTGAGTCTGGTAACAGTGGAAGATCTACATTTAGAGCAGATGGATGTAAAATAGCTTTCTTACATGGAGATCTGGTGGAGGAGCTATACATGGTGTAGCCACAAAGTTACAAGGTTCCAGACAAAGAATGCTTGGTCTGCAGATTGAAGAAGAGTCTTTATGGCTTGAAACGGGTTCTGAGAGAGTGATACATGAGGTTTGATAGGTTTATCAGAAAATGGGTACTTGAAATGCAAGATAGATCACTGTTGCTTCATCAAACACTTTTGTGATTGTTATATTTTGCTTTCTGTATATGTAGATGATATGCTGATTACAGGGGTAGATATGGGGAAAATCAGGGACATGATGAATTAATTATTGAGTGAGTTCGAGATTAATGATTTAGGTCCAACCGGAAAGATACTTGTGATGAGAATAAACAGGGACATGAGTGCAGGAACATTGAAGTTGCCTCAGGCAGATTATGTTGAAAAGATCCTATAGAGGTTCAACATGAGTGAGGCGAAACCATTTAACACTCCCTTAGGTAGTCACTCCGAACTATCTAAGGAGCTATCACTTAACTCTGAAGCAAAGCAAGCACAGATTGAGAGAAGTCCGTATGCTTCAACAATTGGAAGGTTGATGTATGCGATGATTTGTACCAAGTCAGATATTACATATGCCGTGAGAGTGGAAAACAGGTACATGGGCAATCCAGACAAACATCATTGGGAGGTGGTAAAGTAAATTCTCAGGTATTTCAGAGGAACAGTCAATATAGCACTTTGTTATGAAAATACGTGAATCAGTCTACAGGGATTCGTAGATTCAGATCTGGCAGGATATGCAGATAGCAGGAGAAGTACAATGGGGTATATTTTCACATTGGGGAGCACAACAGAGAGTTGAGTTTCTAAGTTGCAGAATATCGTTGTACTTTCTAATACGGAGGCCGAATATACTGCTATTATTAATGCTAGCAAGGAGATGATTTGACTACAGTTTCATGGCAGAATTGGGCAAGGCGCAGGCTATTCGAAAATTCTACGGTGACAATATGAGTATGATTCATCTTGCTAGGAATGCTACTTTTAATGTTACGACGAAACACATGTAGCTCAGGTAACATTTTATTCGATCTCTTTTAGAAGATGGGCAATTATTTTTTGGAAAAGATACATACATTTGAATCCTATGAATGTGTTGACGAAAGTGGTGACTGCTGAGAAACTGAAGCTGTGCTTGGCTTTAGTTAGGTTTAATAAAGTTGAGACTGATGGTGAGCCACATCGCGGTACGTGACCACGATAGAGGTGCAAGTACAGAGGATTGGACTTAGTGCTCTCAGTCTCCAATTGAGACATTGTTAGTTGTGGAATCTGATTGTAGCACTTATGAACAACAGGACTGGCTAGCTTACACGTAGTCAGTGCACCCGACGCCAAGTTGCCTAGCTATAGGCGCTTAAGCGCCCATGGTGTATTCCCAAACCGAGAAGGTGAAAGTCCTACACCCAGAGTGAGCGCTTAGGCGCCCATTTCTGGCTCTGTGGCTTGCTTCTAGAGAACTGGGCGCCTAGGCGTCCAAATTCGGGTGCCTAGCTGTTCGAAGCAGTTTTCACGACAACTGCTATTTATGTTACGATTTTGGGAAACTTAAGTGCAGTCTTGGAGCATAACTCTTCCTGTTTATTCCCAAACCGAGAAGGTGAAAGTCCTACACCCAGAGTGAGCGCTTAGGCGCCCATTTCTGGCTCTGTGGCTTGCTTCTAGAGAACTGTGCGCCTAGGCGTCCAAATTCGGGTGCCTAGCTGTTCGAAGCAGTTTTCACGACAACTGCTATTTATGTTACGATTTTGGGAAACTTAAGTGCAGTCTTGGAGCATACTCTTCCTGTTTGTTCATCAACAAAATCTTGGTGAAGGTGAGAAGTGTTGGTGAGAATGATTCTAGTGTTTTTCGACGTGCGTTTCTGCATCATATTAGTAGGAAGAGTGTGGAGTGGTGCACTGTAAGTTTCTTCGTGTGTGTGTGTGGAGAAGAAACTTGTGTGAATCCTTTGTAATACTCTCTGAACTTTATAGTGAAATTTGTGATGGCGTGACTACGTGGTCCCGTTCTTGGGTTTTTCACATAAAATTCTTATGTTCTTTTATGGTTATTTTTTCATCGTGCTTCTGGTTTAAATTTATTGTTCCGGTTTTCTCGAATCCTGTGATCCCATTCCGCTTTGACATTAATAATTGTATGGAGGATTCTCAACTAATAACACAACTGCTGTTTTCTTGTTGTCCCGCCGCCCCTACTCGCCGCTACTCCCCGAAACCCACTCCAGCTGCTGTTATAGGTCATTCCAATGCCCCGGGACAGCCACCCACTGTTGTTCCTGCCTTCGCAGCTCGTCCTCACCTTCCTCCTTGCTGCCGCAAACCCCCTACCACCCGCTCCTTGGCTTTTAACTGATCTGAACAGCCCTCCTTCATTGATTCTGGCAGTTTGTTTGCTGTCCAATATTTGGAAAACAGTCTCCTTTCTGTTCCTACTTGCCAACCCCCTTTTTCCCACATCTGTCACCTTCCAGACCCTCACCGACCACCACCACCACTCCTTAGGATACAATCTTAGTTGTATTTGTCGTGTCTATTGCTATTTCTATTTCCGGCTGATTGTAGTTATTTAATTATGAATTCAGCAATGATAGTTGGTTTTCCTATCATTGTTTGTGTTAACTCCGGTATCACCATTTCTTATCGTTTTATCTTAGGAGTCATTCTGTTGGTGTCAAACTATAGCAAAATTGAATGGGGCCTTCGCATTGGGAAAATGAGATATTATTTTCCCTGTGCGAAGAGAAGGTTGCTTGGGGTAAGCTGGAGGTTGATTTCAGTTTAGAAGGAGGAGAAACGGGGAGCAGGTAGGTTTTCCTGTATGGATTGCAATGTGCTTTGCTGCTGACGGTGGAGAGTGCGGCATCAAGATATTCTGGGTGGAGAGTGCGGCATCAAGATTTTCTTCTGGCGAGAGGAGATGCAGGCAGGGGAGCTGCGACTAAAGTTTTATGACCTCTGTCGGCATGGAGTGCCGTTAGAGGAGTTGGCACCTGAGAAAGGATTGGCGTTGACACTGTTGTCGATGAAGGTGTCGCTCGGGATGTGGTTGGGATTGGGGTCGTTATCAGGGCTTGAGTTGAGATAAACTGTTTTAAAAACACCAAAAACAAATTTTACCTGTTTTCTTGTTTTTGAAAACCGAAATGAAAATATTTAAAAACAAAATAAAGAACAACAACAATAACAACAACAACAACAAAGCCTTAATTCTACTAAGTGGGGTCGGCTACATGAATCCTTTTTCTCCGTTGCGTCCTATTTAGTGTCATATTTTCATTTAATTTCAATAAATTAAGATCATTTTTTATACAATAAGCTCAAGTCTTCTTAGGTCTACCTCTGCATTTCTTAACATAAGTCGAATCTAAAACATCTACTCTCCTAATCGGATCATTAGATGGTCGACGTTTAATGTGATTAAACCATCTAAGAAGACTCTAATTTTTGTCCGTCACGATAGCTACACCAACCCTATCACGGATATATTCATTTCACATTCTATTTCTAAGTGTAAAGCCACTCATTCACCTAATCATTCTCATCTCGGCAACACTTAACTAAATATTATGCTTCTTTTTTAAAGGCCATCATTCAGTCTAAGCGGTACTTTTTTATTACACAAAAGGCCCGAAGCATTCCTCCATATCAACCAAACAACTTGAATTCTACTATTAACATCCCCATCTATATCACCTTCGCTTTGAACAATAGACTATCTAATTCGTTCGTACTTTTTAATAATTTGATCTCCCTCCAATGGTACACTTCTGTCACTAGAACTACTACTAAAAAATAAAATAAAGAACAGATAATAAAAAATCAGACAACGTACTTTTTGTTTTGTTTTTTGTTTTTTGAAAAAAAAAAACAAAAAGCGATGCCAAACAAACCAGTTATCAAGGGTAAGTTATATCTCCTTTAAACAATTGCTCAGTTGGACTCTACGCAGCTGGACTATTTTATTGATCTTTGTTTCCGTGATGAATGCATATATTTTATTTGACCAGGAAGATGAACACGAAGGCTACTCCAGTTCACGTAGGTCTACAGTTCGTCGTCGTTTTGAAGATGACTTGGAAGCAGAAGCAGAGGCTGAGAAGCGTATAATCAATGCTAAAAGGGTATTCTTTTATTTCTTGAGCAATGTAGCTGTTGTTCTTCTAATTTGTCAAGTATGTTTGAATAGCGTAACAGTGATATTCTCTCTTATTTTATTCTTCAGCCAAATTTACAGAAAAGCACCCCAAGGAAACCAGCTCTGTCTGCTGCTCGTTCATCAAAGCGTCCCGTTGAGGATTATTCTGAGAGTGAGAGAGAGGAATCCGAGTATGAAAGTGACGGTGAGGACATTGAGACATCACCAGGTCTCAAGGCTAAGGAGCTCGACTACGAGGACGACTATGAGGAAGAGGCAGATGAAGAAGCTGCAGGCACAAATTCTGCTTCAGAAGAAGAGGTAAAAATTATACATCTTCTCCGGCTCCCTTTATTTTTTTTGCTCCTGTATTAAATTTTCAGTCTGATGTTTATAATGAGTTGAAGCTTATTAACGCCAGATGGAAGTAAATATCAGGCTTCTTTGCAAGAAGTGTATTTTAGAAATTATAGTCTAAGTGGCCTGATATGCAATTTTATGCAGGAATCAATGCGCCTACATAAAAGCTAGACTTATCGGAGTCACGTTATCACAGTTTTCGATCACTCTATTTCCACTTACCCATGAAGGCCGGAAAACATCTAAATTGTGTTGTGCATAAGCCGTTTCAAGATTTTTCTTTATTTTTTAAGTTATTTCTTTATTATACAACACTAATTAAATCACCATGTTAAACACCAACATGTAGAGCATGCACCGGCTACTTAAAGACAATTTCCATATAATTGAGTACCTGATGTTCTCTAAACTACAAACTCACCCTCTGCATAAAAGTCCAATAGTATTCTTCCATTTGATGATTTCTTTAGAAATGCAACAATGATATTCACAAGTTTCTCTACCCAGCAATTGTACCCGACTCAAATAATGATAATTTGCAAGATGCTGCACAAGTATCGATTCATTCATCATTATTATCATTAGCATTCCTAACTTTGTGGGGTCAGGTTTGAAAAAGATCATAGGCGCTGTCTATTTGGATCATATTGTATCAAAACAAGGTTTAGTAGTCAATCCCACAAAAATTGAAGCAGTCTTATTATGATAATTTCAGAACTTAAAATAGTTGAGAGGTTTCTTTGGGGCTCACAGTTTATTGTCGTAAGTTTACTAATCATTATATGGATATTGTAGCTCCACATATCGCCTTGTTGGCCAAGAACAAATCTGAATGGCCCAAAGAAGCTCAATTGGCATTTGAGGAATTGAAAGAAATGCTATGAATTCGTTAATTTGACTTTCTTAGCTTTCTCAATACCTTTTTGTGATTGATACATGCTTCCGACATTGCTATTGGAGTGAACTTCGTACATAAAGGTCTCCCCTGTTGCCTTTCTGAATACAAAATTATCCTATGATGCATAAACCATTACTTATGCCCTTGAACTTTATGTTATAGCTATGTTGTTGGCACAAATACATGTTAGGATACAATTTTTCATTCACACCGATCAATGAAGCAGTACAGGACTCATGCAGCAAGTCATTCAAGTTTTAGAGCAACAACAATTTTTAGTCAAATTATTTGGTTTATACTACATGCTTGAACACAATCCTCGAGCATCCAATTGGATTGCTGATGCTTATCTTGCAAATTTGAACTGGGAGAAAGGAGATACTTTTTATCAAATATTTTGATAGCTTAATCATGGCATGCATGAACTTTAATGGAGAAAAGTAGAGCTGAACTACAATGATCCAGACAAATTTGCATCTTATCGATGGACTGCTTTGTTATAAAAATTGAATTGTTTTTTCTTCAGTTCCATAATTAATTGGCTATATCCAAGCATGCACATTTTTTTGCCCTTAACAGTAAATCTTCAGCAAGAGGAAAGTTTCAAATAGTCATCCGAACCTTTACAGTGTTTCTTTCATTTTGTCCTAGAATTTATAAACTTGTCAATTTAGCCATCTATACTCTTTTAATATGGGTTGAAATAGTCCCCATTGAGGATTATTTTTGCCTCAATTAAAACAGTCTTTGACCCCATGTAAATAGTCAAGGGACTATTTTGGTACTTTACTCTTTTCAGAAATAACAGCGGCGGTAGGTTTTGTCGCCAACACGTGCAAATTGCAAGGTATTCCACTTGTAATTCTATCTGATAAGGATCTAGTTTTTTTGAATTTCTTTTTGGAGCAGTTGTTTTGCCTTAGTGGAGTGGAACTACATTGAGCCATAGTAATTCCTATCATCCCGAGAAGGACAGCTAATTAAAATTTGTAAATATAGGGCTCTAGTAGTAACCTCAGAGTATTGTCATGGATATAACCATCTATCAATAAGATTAGTTTTTTTATTGGGCAGAATTTTCTTCCTATATAAATGAACATACATCATGATAGGTTAACATTTCAAATATTTATGGTAAGACACCTTCAACTGTTTTTCCATATAATTCTTATAGAAATTAAATTGAGGAAGGAAAAGGAAACAGTCACAATGGTTTTAATATTTCGAATTGCATACCTCATTTGCAGAGGTTTAAATATAAAACCCTGCATTATCGGTCCAAGAATCTAAACATACATGCTTCATTGATTGATCCCGGAAAAGCATTTATTTTCTTAGCCACTGATTGCTTGTTTTTGTTTTTGCATGGGTGTCAGGATCCAAGGAGAAATGTGAGGGAGAGTAGAGGCAACAGCCTCAAGCGAAAAGAGATAGACTCAGATGTGGATTCTCCACCCAGGAAGGCACCAATCCATCGCAGGAAAGCAGTCGTCTTTGATAGCGACGATGAGTGATGCCTAATGAGGTTTGTCTCTTTGTTTAGCATGGACATATGAACTCATGCAAATGCAATCTGAAACTTCGCGGAGAAATTAGTTGGTCACTCTTTACATATTTATTCGGTACCAAATATTTTCTCTTGCAAAAATTTGATAGCATACTTGCAAGTCCTCATTGGATGTATACATCTAAGATCCTAATTATGGCTGTAACTAAAGCTAAGGCGACTAGTGAGTCTGGTTGGATTCGTCTTGATAAATGGGTCATGAGCTAAAGCTTTATAATCTAATGAGTCAATTTTGAGCCAACTGAACTTGACTTGTTAGCTCATGTAAAAATATTGAAATATTTTCTTTAATGACGAATAAGCCATGTCAGACTCATAGATCTAGCTTGACCTCTAGCTAAATTAGTTAAGCTGAAGAGTGAGATGGCTTGAGCTCCGCCATTTTTCTTTCTTGTTTTTGAGAGAGAGTTATTTTCAACCATTTAATCCTAGGATCTACCATGCTTTTATTTATTTTTGATGAATCGATTTTTGCCAGGAATTTCTGCCTCCTGTCGGTGAAGTCAGTTCAAGTAAGACGGTCAGGAATTGCGCCTCAGCCCCGTGACAATCGCGCATGCAAAAAAGGTGCTGTTTGTCCATACCAATTTTATTTATTTGATGGAAAAAGGCTATTATGTGTTTTCCTCACCAAAAGAAATATGCGAGCGATTCTCTGACCTCGTAAAGTATTATACGATTCTAATATGTTCATAATTATTCTGACGTGAACCACTAGTCTTTTTTTTAAATACCCAATGCCGGCCTACATTATGTATCGTATGTTACGATTGATCATTTGAAAAAATGAATATTTGTTTTAATTTTGCATGTTACATATATTGAGACTTTTTCCCCCCGACAGTTTTCACCAAAATAATATATTACATCAAATGTTGTTTAGTTGAACGGCTTTAGCTCTCTCTCTCTATATATATATACATACATATAAGATATATCTTGTTCAGGGGTGGTGATAAAGTTCTACGCTTACAGCTGATTTGATAATTTCAATTATTTAGCCTGTAGTGTACGACTTAGCAGCTATCTGACGCAATGTAGCTGGATTAGTCCGATTTGACATTATTATTCCTGATATTGCAATAAACAAAATCCTATATAAAACCGCTTAATGTACAACACAATATTAATACATCGATTTGGAGCGAGTCTCATCCTTCACTGGTATAAATGGTCATAATTTTAAGATTTATTTCAGGTCCATTTGTGTTATTTTAACTTTCTATTATTATTATTATTATTTTTAAAATGATACGCAGACTTATTTCTTGAATTTTGATTATCAGCAATTCGAGGATATTGATAATTGTGTAGAGGAGAAATAGTGAAGATAAACTCAGATTGGAAGGTTGAACCACAATTCAAAGATGCCAGTAACTCTAGAAATTAGGAAGAGGGGTTGAAAAAGAAACAGTGAATATGAAGAAAATTAAAATATTTTGATTCTTTTTTTTTTTTCAGTGTGCTTCAAAGCGAGTTATATATAAAATATAGGACTTCCAATTCTTTATGACAGGTGTATGAAATATAGGACTTCCCAAGTATCTAGGAACCTAAATCTCTTATGACAGGTAGAGCTGTAAACCTGCTGTGCTCAAGCTTAGGCATGGCTGATGTTCGAGTCGTTCGAAATTGTTTGTTTTTGAAATATGCTTGTGTTCGAAAGTGACTCGTGAACAGTGTGTTTGTATTCGGTTCGAAATTGATTTATTAAAATTAATTGAAAAAAATAGATGAGTGTTGAATTCGAATATGGATCAAATCTATGCAAAAGAAAGCGTAAAATCATGTTATAACACAAGTTGTTATGATTTAAATTTAGATATAAATATATATAATATATTATTATATAAATTATTATATAAATTATTATATATTTTTTTTTACTTCGAGCTAGAACGATTTGAACACGAGCTACTTAACGAGCCGAACACTAGTTGTTTGTGAACGAGTATTTTTGACAGCCCTAATGATAGGTGTAGGTCGCATAGCACCTATGGCTACTTCTTTCCTTTTTTTTTTTTGGGCAAATAACCTAAAACTCTCTTCTGAAGCCAGATTTTTAAACTAAAGCCATTAAAACCGTTAACAAAAAAGAGCTGCATTTGTTATTTCTAAGCCCCTCTTCCTAGTTCCTTGAATGTTTTCTTATTCATTCTTCATAGTGCTACGCAACGTCCTTTCTACTTTTATCTGACCAGACATACAACAATTCTATCCACGGTTGAACATAGAACATTGATTTCTTATTTAAGAATTTTCTTATGGGCCCTTATAATTAAAATGAACTTCCCATGACGCCACATTTCTTATAGAAAGAAATTATGAGATCAATACCTTCAACCCCCCTTTCATTAATGCATCTTAACTTAATATTAGCTAGTTGGTTGTTTTGATAGTTGAAGGATATTCATTCTAATATAGAAGCTGAGTGGGAGAACTAAACATATCACTCGCTAAAAGTATTGGTCAGGTCAACATAAATTTGTCATCCTCACTATAACGAATTAACACTGAACTTTGTATGAGTAATAACTTTCTTCATTGCTACTAATTAGTCTAAACCATCTACAATCCTTTGTGTTGTGCTTGCTTTTGTCATCTTCTATAATCAGCACGATAAGATTTAAGAAGGGATGCAAAATAAATTCTCTTAAATCATTTATTTCTTCATTCTTTTCATTCTAATTCTCTTTCCTTAAAAGTAAAGCTTGAGCTCTCTTCCATCGTATAATATTGAACTCGTACGTGAAAACTTAAATTAGAGTGCCCCATTTACATGTATGTATATATTTAGTTATTTGAAAAGAAATAGAAAACAAACCGTCCAAACCAATTTAGGTTGATTTATGCTATGATCTTCTTATGGTTCTCCCTCTCCTTCTGTTTGTGTCCTTTGAGCCGCTGCTTCTTTGATTCAACAAGTGAGAAGATGTTGAAAGGGAGGAAAAAAGGAAGAAAAGGGAAAAGGGGAATGTGATGAATTTGTCGTTATTAGTGCAACTATTGTAGAAAAAGAAAAAGTTTGAAATGGAGATATCGGAGAGATATTGCGGAGATCACAATCCAACTGATGATGTGGACACAATCTATTCTTACTCCCCCCTTTACAACCTCACTCTCTTTTTTTCAAAATAAATCACCCCTCCTTTTGTTCCTCCTCTCCACCAACTTTGTTGCGTCCACGCTTTTTGATTCCCCCTATGGATTCCACCTTCCTCTAATCTACGTATAATATAATATAATATAATATATATATATATATATATATATATATATATATATATATATAGGTAATAATTAATGATAATAAGGTTAGGGTTGCAATAAGAACATTAATAAATTAGTCAATTTAGTGGCCGGAAATGGCAGCTGAATGACATGAACCAATTTAATAAATCTATTTTTTTTATTCGATAGAAAAACTTATGGTCAAATTATGCGGCCTAATTTGACGCTCTTTTCTGCCTAATTATTTTTCTTATAAAAAACATTTGTGTACATACCACTCAATTTTTATGTATTTACATTTCTAACACCTAATAAAATCAAGATTTATGATAATTAAAATTTAAATGAATATGCTGATCTAATATTTCTTCATTTTCTCTGTTCCACTTAATTTTATGTCATAGGCAAGTAATAAAAGTCAACTGAGTTGAAATATATTTAACTGCTTGGCTATTTTTTTTTTTTTTTAATTTTCAATGCCTAAAAAATATTAGCCTAAAGCCGTGCAAGTAAGTTTGATAAAAAGAGTATATTTATTTTTATATACAGACTAAAAATTAACATTTTAAAAGTAGACTGATACTCGGATATTTATTTATTTATTTATTTATTATTATTCATTCACTGATCTTGGCTTTGATACGTGTTCAATCCGTATTTATGGAACAGATCATACCAAAGAAATTAATTAATTAGAGTTAGAGGGATGACTTTATGATGGGAACACATAAGATCACAATTAAATATAATCACTTTGCTTTTAGAGAATATTTTATTAAATAAATCCAAACTAATAAGATCTACTCATACGAGTAAGAAAACTTAGAGTAAAAAAAATTTAAATTAGAGATGTTTATTTAAATTTAATAAATTATTTATTTTAAAAATATGAGTGTTCGTTTGGGTTGTTAATGAAGTATATTCGTGCTCATAAGATAAATTGTTATGACAGTTTTGTTGCAAACAAAATTATTCGTGACAATAGCAGAATAATCATTTATTCAGAAATAACTTCAAAACACGTCTTCCATTAGCAAAAATCAAACAACCAACAAACTTCTACAAATCACTATCTATGTAACAGAACTTATCTGATGACATTACTTATTAGCGATTTTAAAGTCTAACTCATTCAAATATGTTTAATTTGAGCTTGGTTGTCTAACCCATTCATTATATTGATCCACCAACCTTTATTACAATTTATTTGAGCATGACTTGATTACTTTGATTAATATGAACTCATATAACCTAAACTTGAATGGTAATCAGTTAATTTTGAAAATTTTTGGTCAAGTCAAATCAGACAAGATAATATTTTGATCAATAATTTTGTCCTAAATAAAATATGAAGTCATAAGTTAGGCTGTTTGGGTCAAAATTTATTTTAACATTTTTATAAGAAAAACTTAAAATAAAATTGATTAATTAATCCTATATTAGAATAATTCCAAAATACATGATTAATATAAAATTTACTTCGTCTAAATTTGAATTAAAATATCTAGAATATTATTTTTTAAAGTGAATGAAGAATCTATATTGAATTTCACTCTTCTTCTCTTCATATTCTTATTTGTTTCCATTTGCTTATTTATTGGCCCAAAATATTAGTTGTTTGTCAAATATAAAATAATCTCAGATTTCACTCAGTTCTTCTCCATATAAATTTTGCATTTTACACCTTTAAAATCTTCCATATTACATAAAGAACAATTTAACAACAGGTAAAATGGTATGGATGTAAAAATTGATGAAGTATAGGGATCGGATATGTAAATACATAGGAAAAGAGTGGTGGATATGTAAATGAGATTGAGTATATATGAAAATTGATTCAGGAACTCGATTCAGAATCGGGAGTCAGCAGCAAGTAATTACAGCTGAGCTGGTGCCACGACGGATAGTTGTGGGGTCCACATGAGATGTTGACGTCAAATGATGAACAGATACGTGTCGGACAGTCTGAAGGGCGGGGCCCACATATTTCTCTGTAGAAAAAAACTAAGGGGGGGGGGGAGGCTGGCCCAAATCTTTAAATAGAGGCCCCCACTGCTGCGATCCACTTGCCTCCTAATCTTCTCTGTCAATCAATTAACAAACCAAATTTAAAGTTTAAAGCAAGTCGGAATCGTGTCCTCATGCTGCCACTTGGAGATGCATCTGTCCCTCTTTTATATATAAAGTATTTATATATATAGATATATAATAAGATCAAACTTATATTGTTGATGTGAAAAATAAATTTTTTGATAAACACAATGATATTACATTTCATTTATACTAATGTGCCCTAAAAATATGCCTGTGCTGATCCTGAAGAGATTTGTGTTGGATTAATTATGGGACTACAATGTAATTAATAAATGTGTTGGGTCATTATTTAATAAGTCAAAATTATTGTGGTCTAATCAATAGTAAAGTTTATGACTTTAGGCACATTTGTCATGAAATTATAAGTGTGGATACTGTAAGTGCAAATTCGATTTGATGAGGGGTAGAATTGGAATTTAGCAATTCATGTAACCAGCCATTGGTTATATTAAATAGAGGAGTAATGGTCACGATCTACATCTTGAAATTCTGCAGTTCACATCAACGAGAGAAGCTAAGGAAAACTCCGGAAAATCAGCAGATTGGAAGATCATTGCTTGCAATCGATCGAATGGATTCGAAGTACGCTTCGCTATTGTATCGATTCGGTTTTTCTCATTAATTTGAACGTGAACGAAAGATTTCGTGACGATTTCATAGAGATTTTGATTCGATCGAAATACATTTGAAATTCAGAAAATTTCTAAAAATTGGTATCGAGGCGCTCCGTTCGTATTCTTTGTTGAGATTCCCTCCTCTTTCGTATTTTTTATCCCTTTCGTTCGCCTTTACCGCGAAGGATTCGCCCGCAAGAGTTGCGGCGGCGGGACTACGGAGAAAGGAATGCCGCAGTGGGGCTGCGACGTCGGTGGGTGCGGTGGCGCGTCCTCCGACGGCGGCGAAATCCGGCGAAAATCAAAACGAGCGGCGAAAGGAGCCGCCGGAAATGCGCGCGAAATCGGCGCCGCCGGGCGCGGCGCCGGAGGAGGGCGCCGCCGAGGCGGCGCGCGGACGAGCGCCGGAGGCCGGCCGGAGGCGGCGCCGGCGGCGCCTCGGTTCGCGAACCGCGAACGGTTCGCGAACCGCGAACGGTTCGTGGAGCTGCTCGCGGAACGGTTCGCGGAGCCGGTCCGCGAGCCGGCTCCGTGGACCAGGTCCACGGACCATTCCGTGGACCCGGTCCACGGACCCGATCCACGGACCCGGTCCGCAGAAAAAAAAAAAATTCAGAAAAGATAAAATAAAATAAAATAAAATATACTTTATTTTATTTTATTCTATTTTATTTAGTTTTAAATTGATTTTCTTGATTTTATTTTATTTTGTTTAATTTAAATTTTAATTTACTCATTAATTAATTAATTAATTAACTCATTTTAATTTGGAAAATAAAATGAGTCATTTAATTTAATGAGTAGATTAAATTAAAATTTAAGTTAATTAAGTTACTCATTTTAAAATGAGTAAATTAATTGTAAAGTTTAGGATTGATTAATTTTATAAAATCAATAATTTTGTTTTGTAAATCATAGAACTTTTATGGCTTATAAATTAGCTCATTATTTATAAATATAAGATTTTATAAAATTAAATTAAAGTTTAAATTAAATTCGAATAAATGGTATTTTAAAATTGTCCTTTTTTTTTAATGAACTTATTGAAGCATGATGTTGCCAAAGTGACCTCTCATGTGTAGATAGTTCATGAAGAATGATGGATGTTGTGTGTATGTAGGTTCATGCAAGTATTAATTGGCCAAAGGAAAATTAATACTTAGCGAAATGCATACATACTCGTGATGATAAACATGTAACAATTATAAGGAATAGTATATGAGTAATAAATCGATCCGAAGATAGATTTATTACTTGATATATGTTATTGTTAATGTTTGATCATTACAACAAGATTACCACTATGCAGTTAATGTTACTTATCCAAAGACTTGATATTAATGTTGCGATTAGGTATCTTGAGATGGGATTTACCATTAATTGAATTTAAACATTTTATTAATTAAATCTTTTGTTCATTTTTCGGTTGTTGCTTAATGTATCTGCTAATCTCGATTCGGTTCCAATCCTTAAGGGTGATAGTTTTAAGGATTGGAAAGAGAACATTCTCATTGTTCTTGGGCGCATGGATCCAGAATCTAGCATTAAGAATAGAAAAGCCCGCTCCTCTTACGGATGCGAGTTCCTCCGAGGATAGGAGGAACTTTGAGAAGTGGGACCGTTCTAATCGCTTGTGTCTAATGATCATAAAGCGCGGCATACCCGAGGCCTTTAGAGGTGCGGTGTCTATCGAGATCATCGATGCTTCGCAATTTTCACTTGCTCGAAATTGAGAAACGCTTTCGCAAAGAGCGATAAAGTCGAAACTCGGTATTCTTTTAAAGAACCGATTTCAATGAAGTTCGAGGCAAAGAAAATATAAGGGAGTACATCATGAAGATGTCCTAATATTGCTTCAAAATTAAAGAAACTAAATCTCGAGTTGACGGATGACTTACTCGTGCATTTAGTTCTTATTTCTCTTCCTCCACGATTTGGTCGATTTACGGTCGACTATAATATGCAAAAGGAGAAATGGACTCTTAATGAGCTTATTTCTCATTGTGTGCAAGAGGAAGAAAGGTTGAAGCAAGGAAAGAGCGAAAGTGCTCATCCGGTAAACACCTCTAAGGAAAGGGGCTCTAAAAGAAAGAATGAAGGCTGCTAAGAGTAAGGGTCCTTCTCGAAAGAAACAAAATAAAGCTCAAAATTCGAGAAAATATCGGTTGTTTCTTTTGCGACAAAGAAGGACATCGGAAGAAGGAATGTGCTTAAATATCATGCTTGGCGTGTAAAGAAAGGTACATTTCTAACTTTGGTACTGTTACGAGGTAAATTTGGCTTCAGTACTAGAAACACTTGGTGGTTAGACTGCGGTGCTACTACTAACATAAGTGTTTCGATGCGAGGGTTAGTCCGAGCTACCGAAAACCGAATGATCGTCGAAAGATGCATTTATGTGGGAGATGGAAAATAGGTAGAAGTGGAAGCGATTGGGCATTTTAGATTGTTATTATGTACTTGGTTACTATTTGGATTTGATAGATACTTTTGTTGTACGTCATTTAGACGGAATTTGGTTTTGTTTGTTGTTTGGACAAATTAGGTTATTGTTGTTCATTTCAAAACAGGTTGTTTCGGTTTATCTATTAATTCCAATATTATTGAACTCGGTTCTCTTGTGGTATATGACAATCTTTATTTCGCTTGATATCGTTGCTTCTTATAATGAAACTCCGAATGTGGAATCACGAAGTACTTAGCGAAAAATTAATAATGAAAATTCGGGAGCATTATGGCACGAGCGTTTAGGTCACATCTCTAGAAATAGAGTTGAAAGACTTGTGTCGGATGAAATTCTAAATTCCATTGATTTTACGGACTTTGATGTACGTATTGAATGCATTAAGGGAAAACGGACCAAAAGGAAGAAATTAGGTGCATATAGAGTTACTGAAGTCTTAGAATTGATACATACGGATGTTTGTGGACCATTTTCTACGACTTCTTGGAATGGTCAACAATATTTTGTATCATTCATAGATGATTATTCAAGATATGCATACCTATTTCTTATTAATGAAAAGTCCCAAGTATTGGACGTGTTCAAATCTTATAAGGTCGAAGTTGAAAATCAACTAAGCAAAAGAATAAAGAAAGTCGAAATCGATCGTGGTGGTGAATACTACGGTAGATATGACGGTTCGAGTGAACAACGTCCAGGACCATTTGCTTAAATTCCTAGAGGAGTGTGGAATTGTCCCACAATATACTTATGCCGAGTTCACCTAGCATGAATGGTGTAGTCGAAAGACGAAATCGCACTCTTAAAGACATGGTAAGAAGTATGATCGGTCATTCTACCTTACCATATTCACTCTGGGAGAAGCACTCAAGACGACGACTTACATTCTAAATAGAGTACCAACTAAAGCGATACTGCAATTACACCTTATGAGCTTTGGACGGGCGAAAACCCGGTTTAAAGCATTTTCATGTTTGGGGTTGCCCGAGTGAGGCAAGGCCTTACAAGCCACTTCGAGAAAAAGTTAGACCCTAAAACAATAAGCAGCTACTTTGTTGGTTATTCGGAGCGATCTAGGGGTTTCAAGTTTTATGATCCCAAATTAAAGATAATTTTTGAGACGGGAACTGCAGTGTTCTTTGAGGATATTGAATTTGGGGGGAGAAATCGAGTTAGAGACTTTGTCTTTGAGGAGGAATCGAACCATACTACTCTTGTTGAAGAGGAATTGGTTCCTATTCCTGTAATTGCTTTTGATAATGATCGGGATCTTACTCCGACATTGATCGAAGTTGCAAATCGAGAACCCTCGAGGAACAAATTCAACAACCTCAAGAATAAGTTCGAAGCGCAAGTGCTTTTGCGACGATCCACTAGGGAAAGAAGAAATGCTATTTCGGATGATTATATTGTATTTCTTCGGGAACATGAGGAAAATATTAGTATGATGGAAGATGATCCTATCAACTTTCATCGAGCTATGCAAAGTTCCAATTCGGAAAAATGGATCGAAAGCAATGAATGAGGAGTATAAGTACTATGCGAAGACAATAAAGTTTGGGAACTTGTTCCATTGCCGAAGGAAAGAAACCCATTGGTTGTAAATGGATTTTTAAAACTAAAAGGGATTCAAAAGGCAATGTGGAAAGACATAAAGCTCGTCTTGTAGCTAAAGGCTTTACTCGAAAGGAAGGGATTGACTATAAAGAGACATTTTCTCCGGTTTCAACAAAGGACTCTTTTAGAGTAATCATGGCACTTGTTGCTCATTATGATATGGAGCTACATCGAATGGATGTCGAGACCGCATTTCTCGATGGAGACATTGATGAAACGATCTATATGGTGCAACCGAGAAAACTTTGTAATGGGAGACCCAAAGAATATGGTTTCGTGAACCGACAAAATCCATTTATGGGCTCAAACAAGCTTCCGTCAATGGTATCACAAATTTCATCAAGTGATTCTATCATTTGGTTTTAAAATGAATGCGATTGATGATTGTGTGTATCATAAATTCGGTGGGATAAAACATATTTTTCGATTTTGTATGTGGATGACATACTGCTTGCCATGAAATAATATAGTACATGTTTGCGTGAAACCAAAAGATTTCTATCAAATAATTTTGAGATGAAAGATCTTGGTGATGCCTCATTTGTTTTAGGAATCCAAATTCACCGAGATCGTTCTCAGTGTATTCTTGGATTATCACAAAGAGGCTATATTGATAAAGTGCTTAAAAGATATGGCATGCAGAATTGTAGACCAATTGACACCCTCGTCGCTAAAGGAGACAAGTTCGGTCTCAATCGAGTGCCGAAGGAAACCTTGAGATTCGGGAAATGCAAAAGATTCCCTATGCTTTAGCAATAGGGAGTCTTATGTATGCTCGAGTTTGTACGCGGCCGGATATTGCGTACATTGTTGGAGTTTTAGGCGGATACTTAAGTAACCTGGGAATGGATCATTGGAAAGCGACGAAAAGGGTTATGAGGTACTTAAGGAGAACAAAAGATTACATGCTTACATATAGGAGATCGGATCATTTGGAGATCATTGGGTATTCGACTCCGATTTTGCTGGATGCCGAGACAATGAGAAGATCCACATCGAGCTACATATTTTTGTTAAGTGGTGGAGCTATATCCCGGAGGAGTGCAAAACAAACACTAATAGCTTCATCCACTATAGCGGCGAGTATATAGCATGTTATGAGGCATCCAACCATGGCATATGGCCGAGAAATTTTGTCACTAGTCTGCGCATTATGGAAGGAATTGAAAGACCACTAAAGTTATTTTGTGACGATAAATCGACTGTATTGTATTCCAATAACAACAGGAGTTCATCCAAGTCGAAAGCATATTGACATCAAATTTCTTGTTGTGAAGGAAAGAATACGAGTGGCGAGATTTGCATAGAGCATATTGGAACAAACTCCATGATTGCGGACCCCCTTACAAAGGGTTCGATACCGAGGTCTTTCATGAGCATACTTACTCATATGGGTGTTATAGAGCTTGAGAAAATTTAGATTCGGTGGGAGTTTGTTAGTTTGTGTTTTTAGTTATATGTTTTATTTTATGTACAAAACATATTTGAATATTTTTCGATCGAAATATGGTATTTTATTCGATTCGAGTACACTCTGTATAATTAAAGTTTGATCTCACTTAAGTAAAGTAGGACCGAGTTGAAAATTGACATGAGCCGACCACTTGCATGTAATTTTCATTCCACACATTCATGATTGATCTATGTCATTTGATTATATTAATATATGTGACCATTGATGGGTTTAGTTGTGACAAATACAATGAAAACTGCTTTGATCCTATATTGATATGATTAATGGACCAGATTGTAATGTGCCTTTATAATAATGACAACAAATTTTTGAGCGCTCTAAGGTTGACACATTTATTTTTACATATATAGTCCGAGTGGGAGATTGTTGGATTAATTATGGGACTACAATGTAATTAATAAATGTGTTGGGTCATTATTTAATAAGTCAAAATTATTGTGGTCTAATCAATAAGTAAAGTTTATGACTTTAGGCACATTTGTCATGAAATTATAAGTGTGGATACCATAAGTGCGAAATTCGATTTGATGAGGGCGGAATTGGAATTTAGCAATTCTTGTAACCACCTATTGGTTATATTAAATAGAGGGGTAATGGTCACGATCTACATACTTCAAAATTCTCCGGTTCCCATCAACGAGAGAAACTAAGGAAAACTCCGGAAAATCAGCAGATTGGAAGATCATTGCTTGCAATCGATCAAATGGATTCGAGTACGCTTCCGTTATTGTATCGATTCAGTTTTTCTCATTAATTTGAACGTGAACGAAAGATTCTCGTGGCAATTTCCTAAGAGATTTTGATTCGATCAAAATCTATTTGGAAATTCAAAAGAAAATTTCTAAAAATTTGAAGATGCTGAAAGGCCAATTCAGCCAATTGGAAGCCATCCAACCGACCGAAGATTATAGTGGATGCGACTAAAGGGTTGCAAGCCAACCGAAGGAAATCACTGCAGATCAAAGAGCTGCCACTGAAGGCCATTCAACTAATCGAAGGCCAGTCAGCTGATGGAAGTCATGCCTAGCTGACCGAAGCATTGTCAAGCGATGGACTCTGAGAAGCAGAGAGACTGGAATCTCTTATACCATCATCTCTCAAGAAGGGGCATAAGTGCAATTTTTATGTATGGTTCTTATATAATTTATAAATAGGGTGGACATTTCATGTATTGGGTCTGCTTGGACCCCTCCCTTGTAACTTCTAATTCTAATGATATTAAAAATGGTTACAAGAGCCCGAGAATGTCTCAGTTTACCACAAAGGGACAAGTCATGGCGCACCCATCTCTCTCTCTCTCTCTGGTTTTCTCCTATTCTACGCCATATTCATTGTGTGTGATTCACTGGACAAGTTCACATGCAACAACTATTATAAATTTAAGCTAAGTTATTATGCATGGAATGCTTAAAATGATTTATTAAAAGTATGAAACTCATATTTATAGTCAATATTTAGAGTTGTATTTGAAACTATTTACCATATTTCTATAGAGTGAGTTGTAAATGATCCATCAATTTTGAATAAAGCATAAAATTAAAAGGAGTGCTAACGTGCCCTTCTTAAGGTTTAAGCCATTTGGCTTATTGTATGTACAAATAAATCCAATCCTTTTGGGCAGAGTAGTGTTTCGTATTATTGTTGGCTAGTAGTTGTGGTTATATGGAACTTAACTCCATTTAAATGAATGAAATAATCCTTAATATAAATTATTTAGGTCCTAATAGTAGTGCAAAAAAATCTTGTTATCATAAAATCACTTGTTGACGAGCTCAAAAAGTTATGGAATGAAGCAACTACTGCTTGTGATAAATTAAAAAAGAAAAAGACTAAATTTCAAATGAGGACTATCCTTGTTGATGTCGTTTGGATAAAACACTTATTGAAAATTGGTATATATGTTCATATTAGATACAAGGCAGTAAGGAACTCTACTTATAACATAGCAACAAAGTTCATTTTTTTTTAATGGGCAAATATTTCCACCTCAATACACATATAAGAAAGATACCAAAAAAAAAAAAAAGTACTTATTTTGGTCAACCACCCCTAGACACTTAGGTAGGGTTGTAAAAAAAAACTCTATGGTTGCGAATGAGAGTTTGATACCCCTAAACATTTTGGTTGACTTTTAAAAAAGCTATTCGTATAGGAATAAGAGTTTGAGACCCCTATACATTTAGGGTAGGGTTGTTAGAAAACTTCTTCGTTCAAGAATGAGAGTATGGTACCCTAGAATTTTAGGTAGTTTTCATTTTCTCAAGATTTGTTTCGTCTCAATTTTTTTATTATTTTTTTTAATTTTATATTTAAATGAGTTGGGTACCGTTGTTCGAGTGATGAATATATGAGTAATGAAGCAAACCAAATGCCTTCTAAGGTTTTTTTGTTAAGTATTTTGATTTATAGGTGGATTGGCCACAACAAATGATGATGAGTTTCTTCATCTTGTGATTGTTTGATATTGCATCTTACAATTTTTTTTTTTTATTTTTTTTTCTGTTTAATCGAGGCTTTGAAAAGAGTTAATGGTTTGTTTGATATATGGATTGGCTACTTATAAAGATTAATATTTAAAAAATTCAAAAAATGCATCGATTTTTATGATAAATTCGAGTTTGTTTTGAGTTAGTTCGGGAGTTGAGCTCTAGCCGAACAAATAAGCTCACTTCAAGCCAATCAAGAGCAAATTTGTGCAAATATCGAGTCGAGCACAAACAAACTTGTTACAAGTCTAGTTCAAAAATGAACCGATTTCTAATTTAAACATAAACCTGTCTCAAAATCTAAGTTTACTCATGCTCGACTCTTATACAACCTTACTCATAAGAGCAACATTATTCATAAGGCTCCTTTACTATCTCAAATTCGATATTACAAAAAAGTGTAAAAATAAAGAACGATGTAAGAACCACAATTGGACAAGTAAGAGTAAATTTTGAGTAGTTTTCTTTTTATTTATTCATCATAATTTTTATGTAGCATGTAATAACTTTTATCCTTTTGACTCATATCCAAAAATATCATTTTTTTAACCTTAATCCATAAATGCAACATCTTATATATATATATATATATATATATATTCAATAGGTAATATTGAAAATAAATGAAGACCCCCTTCCACGAAGACGCTAACTCTGCATCATAATTCTCAACTGCAAAGCTAAGCTCCTTAGGAGGAGGCGTGCTGCCCAATTTAAGATGAGAGGAAATATTTTGACGACATTGGGCCCCACTCAGTGTGGTGAAACCGGTATGCCAAAATTCGAGGAAAGTAGCACGATGATGGACACGTGTCCATTTCTATCGGTACGCCACGTGTCCTGAGCCGGATGGACCCTCCGCGAGGGTCCCGTCGCAACGACGCGATGCCGTTTCCGTCCTACTATTTCAGCCACGTGTCCTCCTCCTAAGATCCAAACACGTCCTCACCTTCGGAGGGTATGTCCGTCATTTCACCCCTTTCGTCATAAGAAAATCACTCCTTTCTGATTTCCGACCACTGGGTCTCCGCCCGCTCCACTTTCCCTCGTCTTCTCCGGCGATTACCGGCTGGATCCCGGCGAAAGTTTCCTTTTTTTTCTATCCTACCTCCTTATTTCCCTCCCTTTTATTTTTTAAGTTTTTTTTTTTTTTTACTGTCTATTTTTCTGGCCTGATGGATATAGAGGTCGCCGAGGTTGAAGTGGATGAGCTGCGATGCCCTCGCGACCTCCTCCGGCGACTTGCAGGAACAAGCTGCAGTGAGAAACTTCCTCTCTCGTTGCCAGATTCTGCTTTGTTATCCACATCAGCTTCTAGTGAGATGGATCTCTGCCTCGGTCTGTCACTTGGCGGATGCTTCGCCGTGGGACAGAGTGAGAAAAGGCTTGTGCGGTCCTCTTCCATAGCGGCGCCCTCCATCTTTCCGACGGAGAAGGATTTCCCACCTGCTGCTGCGCCGCTAGCGAGGACATGTTCGCTGCCGGTCGAAGCGGATGAAGATAATCGGAAGAGAAAAGAGTTGCAGAGCTTGAAAAGACTAGAGGCAAAGAGGAAGCGAGAGGAAAAAAGAAACATTTCAAGGCCTGCAGTTGATGCTGATCTGTCGGTGGGTATTCCGCCCAGACCCAGCGGCTGCCGGCCTTTGGTTTCGCCGACTATGTTGACTGGGATGCGTAGAAGCAACTTGAACTTTGATTCTGGGGGATCGCGAGGTATTGAGTTTTTCCTGTCATGTTATGGCGAGCTTTTAACTTAATAGATTAAAAAAAAAAAAAGATGATCTTTTTCTTTTCTTAATTTGAGAATTGGATTTGAATTTTTCTTAATGTTCCTGCTTTCTTTCTCCTGTTCTTTTGGGTTTTAGGGGATAGAAAGTTCCGGGGGTCCACGGAGGAGCAGTTCCTGCTCAACTTTAATTTGTTTCTTGATTTCGTTTTCCTTTTTCTTGTCTACTTTCTTTCTGCGAGATACTTAGTTCATGGCGGTTTTATCATTTCTAAAGCGGCAATGCAAATCTTGCTGCTTGTTTTAGTTTATCTCTTCCGCTTCTTCATGAAATTTGCAGAATCCTGTTGTTCTTGGGGGAGTTGTGGCTACTAATGGGATTTAATAAATCTTGTAAATCCAGATTGAGTGATCCCTTGAATGGCTACTTCCTATAAACTTTCTGACATGATAGATGTTAAATCTAGATTTATTATTTAAAGGAAGTAGAATTTTGCATTTAGTAAAATTTATGTAGCTCAAAAAGCTAAATCTTACAACCAAGCTCCTTGATTTGAGCTGGATCTGAACTCTGTTATTGATACTTCAGAAAAACAGGTGATTTGAAGTATCTAACTTTCTCATCACAATCTCTAATGGCACAGAATGCTCACAAATAACAACTTCATACCTTGTAAATCTAGGCCAATCTTAAAACTCAGTCTTCTGCTGTTCACTCCAGAGCTGTCATCGCTCTCCGAACTTCTGGGATCAGTCAACCTGATTAGTTGCATTATTAATGAATTGTCCATGGATATAGCTGTAAAAAAACATCATTCAATTTTGAAATTGTTGTAAGTTACAAATTCATTTGTCATCCAGTGCCTGAAATCCCAGCTTTGAACAACAACAACAACAGCTCAGTAGTTTCAAGCTTGCCATCAACACCTGACACCATTCAGAAAGCAGCAACAACACCACCTCCAGCTTCGGCCTTGAGAACTCTTAGATCTTTACGAGAAGACGATGAAGCCATGAAGATGATGATGAAACATGTCTCGAAAGATATGAAATCCAACATAATGGAAGAAATGCCTTGTGTTTCAACAAGAGGAGATGGCCCCAGTGGTAAAAGGATTGACGGTTTCCTCTACAGATACAAGAAGGGAGAAGATGTGAGCATTGTCTGTGTTTGTCATGGCAGCTTCCTTACTCCAGCAGAGTTCATTAAGCATGCTGGAGGTGGAGATGTTGACCATCCTCTCAGGCATATTGTGGTCAACCCCTCTACCTCACAACCTCCTTATTACTAATGGCTGTGTCTGGACTGATAACATTTGTAATTCAAGGTGAACAATGTCGACTAGACTGATTTCCTCGGGCGAAACTGGTGTATTCGAGTCGCTTCAAGAATATCTATGTTCGTGTTTTCGGGAATGCGGATCTGGTTTGTCTTCAAATTGGCACCTTACTTGATCTTCTGCTGAGTCAAAATGCTACATCTACCTGAAGCATGACAAGAGCAGCATCTCTACTTCCATGTAAGGAGTATTGTTTACTTGGTATTTCTTTCTTTCAATGTCTCCCATGAGACTGCCTCTCTATTTTTAATATAATTTTATAATGTAAAATTCGATGAAGAGAAGGAATTTATGAAGTTGCAATTTAAATTTATCTTATGATCATTTGCATGTCAATGTATGGTTTAAATGATGTTAAAACTTAATCTTAATTGATTATTTTATAATGTTATTGTATTACATTACTGGAAGAAGATGATATTGGTTCAAACATATTATTGTATCTGGTAGATAATATGGTCATTTAAGCCATATCTTTTGTCTAATTAAACAATAATTTATCCAGAGAACTTTTGAGTAATAATTAGTGTAAGAACTTATATTGTTAATATTTCAATTCTTTACAATATGGGCCTCGGCCCAATTTGGTCCATAACGGGGGTAAGCAGCTCCTCGTCGTAGCTGCAATATGTTAATATTTTGCGAGACTATTATTTATTTTGTTTGCATGATGCAATGATTTTATTTGTTTATGTTTCAAGGGAGTAGAAAACACTATTAATTTCACAAGTTTGTATTCTCTTCTAAACTTCATATATATATATATATATATATATATATATATATATATATATATATATATATATATATATTAACAATAATTATTACATCAAAGCGAGTTATCTGAAAAGTTTAGTTTATCAGTATCTTAATCAATCCTTATTGGATGTCATAAATTATAAAATTTTCTAAACTCTGGCCTGGAGAAAATATTGTGTCAGGACTTTGCACGTAGAGTTACGTGCGGAGTCCCAATCTGAGCCATACATTAATTAATTTTTTTTATAAAATTTGCAGTGGGACTCACTCCCATATATTCTTTGGTTGATGTGTCGCTCAGATTGGGACTCTGCATGTAGCTCTAAGTGCGGAGTCCTTATGCAATATTTGCATTAACTTTTTACTCTGCATTTTCTATTCGTTAAAAACTCTTTTTTTTTTTTTTTCATTTATAAATATAAAAAAATGTGCAAAATTATTTGAGCACACAATCTGGAGGCTAAAAAGAAAGTGAATATAGAATTTGAATAAGCTATAACATCTATTAACAACTTGAATTTATTATAATTTTAAAAATCTATAAATATTATATTGATACACACACACACACATAACTACCTCGTAGTCCTTGAATTCTAAAATCTCAACTCACAATAAATTTTTCCTGATATTTGAAACATATTTAACATTAATCAACTCTTTCATAGCAACATCATACATCTTTATAAAGATACTCCCTACAATAATAATACAACAAGCTTGATCATTGCCCATAGTCCCTGCACGACTATCCGACTCCTTATATGTACATAACTACTTTTGATGAGGACAAATGTGATAGACAACGCCTGTGTCCAGAATCTATCATGAATGATTTGTAGAGAAACTGTGAGAAACTACAGATAACGATACATCTGAATCTTTCTCTTCACGTCTTTTCACAATAATTTTGGCTTTCACCTCAGATGCAACTTAATTCCCCTTCTCCTTCGGTTTGAGACAATCTTTCTTGCCATGAACAATCTCTAAACAGAAAGCGCATTGATTTTTCTTAAGACCGCGCTCACGAGACTAACCCCACTTTTGAGATGTGTTCTCTACTGTCTTTCTTTATTAAATTCGGTTTTCTTCTCAGATCTGTCACATTGGAGAGTAAGTACCTCATCTGACTCCATCTTTGCGGACTCCTTGTTCCTTCGACAAAACTCATTATTCAACAGCGTCGTAGTCACTTCTCAATAATTCAGGACCTCCTTCCCTTGAATGTGTGTCGTCGTAAATTTGTATTTATCTATGAGTGAATTCAGCAAAAGTGCCTTGCCTTTAACATATATAAGAACCGCTTTGTGAAGTCATTCAAGTGTTCATCAATAATAACATCTCATCTCATTTAAAATCTATAGACTCAATGTTTTATATGGAGACAATTCTCATTGCTCTTCCTGAGATAGTTGTTCTTCAGCATCCTCCACAAATTTCCTGTAGAAGTATTCATCATTACCTCATAATTGATCTTCTGGGTCAAGCAATTTTGGATCAAGCCACAAGCACTCCGGTTCATCTTTCACCAATTTCCCTCTGATGTCTCTTCAGAACATTCCTCACCAACCAGGACTTCCTTTAGATTCAAAGAACACAATGCATTCATTACCTCATATCGACACATGCTAAGGTTCATTTTGTCGTTGAATCTCATCACATCAATTTTGATGAGATGCGTGATCATCTAATGAATCAACTTTTCTATCGCTGTAGCAGATGTTAAAAAACCTGATATAATGTTATCATTAATTGCTACCACTGTTGGAACTATTCCTTGAAAAAACATTCATTCGATAGAATAAAATCTTCCCTGAAATATTTTTTCCTCTTATTTTAGAAACTAAAAAAAAATGAAACAAACAAAATAAGTTCTTCTGATGAAGAAGACGAATATTTTTTCCTTTTTTCTACAATTCCTTTTTACATTTTTCTAAAATTTCTTTTTTTCTTTCTCGAATTTTAGATTTCCTGTTTTAAATAGCTTACTTTTTTTTTTTCTTTTGTTCCACGTGATATTTCACCTACGTCTGTTCGACAAGAAGCCCGCCCCATGACTACATTGAAACTCGCCAGCCACTTGAACTCCCTCTGTCTGCTAGCGGAACAACGATTGGTTCGTTGCCAGAACCACTGTTAAAATAAAGTTCACTGGACATCCTCCTCGAGCCGCGCATGCCAGCATTCCGAATCTTCGCGTCCAAGCAGTTAAAACACTTTTAGAGCTTTGGATTGCTAATTGAGTGGTCAAATAAACTATTAATTTAATATATTTATAGTCAAATCAAAAGTCTTGGCGAGAGGAATCCAACGGGCATAAGATTACTAAATTTGGAGGTCGTTAAGGCACCTAAATCATTAGGAAATCTTCTATGATCAATGAAGATCAATATGGGTTGCCCGATCAAATGCTTGGGGAAGTTATTTTCCAAAAGACCAAAATACATACTTAAGAGGCTATAAATAAACCCGATCTGCTCAATTGAGAGGAAGAGGTGGCGGGGGGGGGGGGGTGGAGGCGCGCAAACGAGCCGAGCTTGAGCGAGCTCAGGCTTGGCTCGTGTTCGGCTCGTTCGAAATTAGCTCGGCTCGAAATCGGCTCGTGTTCAAAATGGCTCGTGAAAGGTGTGTTCGTGTTCGACTCGAATTAAATATTCTTGTTCGTGTTCGGCTCGAAATTGGCTCGTTAAAATTAATTGAAAAAATATATGTCAGCAGCGGATTCGATCACGGACCAAATGAATGGAAACGAAGCATAACCATGCTATCACACAGACGAGTTATGATGTAAACTTAAATATAAATATATATAATATATTAATATATAATAATATATATAATAAATTATTATATAAATAATTATATGATTATTTTTTTATTTCGAGCCAATTCGAGCCGACACGAGCGAACAAACGAGTTGTTCGTGTTCGGCTCGTTAACATTTCAAGCTTAAAAATTTGTTCGTGTTCGGCTCGTTAAGCTTAACGAACGAGCCGAACACGAGCTGTTCGCGAACAACGAGCCAAATTGCCAGCCCTAGTGAGGTGGCTAGGGGAGAAGATAAATTCTAGAGTTCGTTCTACGCCGAAGAACTAAAGATAACTTCCGGCCCCCATGATCGCTGACCACCACGACATCAGTCACTGGCGGGCATCCTTTCTTGTCCTCTCCAAGCTTCTATTGCAGATGATCCCTCCTTGAATGCAAACACTGTATCCCAAATACAATAATAACTTATAACACTCATACTAAACCCGATGATTACATCTGGCTTTTGTAGCCACGGGAGACTCCTGCTTACATTCATTGTATTCCAACTGTAACATATGCAGCCAAATGATGATATTACAAGCACTAACTATGACCTATTTGGTCAACCGACGATATTGCAGTCACTAGCTACCCCTAAGTTTACTAACTATTACTGTTACAAATTTCAACTAAGAATTTTGTGGCCAACCAATGTTATTACAAACAGCAACCACGACCTCTATGACCAACTGACGCTATTGGAGTCACCATAGTCTCTGTGGACAATTGAAGTTATTGCAGTCAACAACTATGATATATGTGGCCAACTAATGATATTGCAGCTTCAACCATGCCTTTGTGACCAACAACTGCTTGTGCAACAATCAACCATGACATTTGTGGTCGACTACTACTGTTACAGCTTTCATCTGTAAAATTTGTGGCAAACTTACACTATTGTAATTATCAATCATGACCTATGTTTGCTAACTTATAATATTGTAGTTTCCAACTACGGTCTCTATGGTTGATTGCTACTCTTTAAGCCATCGTCTACGACCCATGTGTTTTATTGTTGCCCTTAGAGCCATTGACTATGATTTTTGTGACCAAGTACTGTTGTCACAACTTCTAATTACGACCTCTATACTTGATTATTCTCTTGAAGCTATCAACTACAATTTTTTCGGCTAGCTACTAATGCCACAACTTCCCACTACAACTTATGTGACTGAATATTGTTAATACAACCAAAATCCACATTTATTGTACAACAATTATGACTATTATATCCAACTTACTATTGTATATGCAATATCAGCTTTGTAATTCAATCTTCTTTTAACACAGGAGAAGAGTGAACCAAGATACTTACAATTACATAGTAATTTATTTTGACTGAGCTAGAACACGTAGTTTTTTTCCTTTCTAAGATTTTTCCACAAGAAAATATCGGCGCCTCCTCCTACTTTTCATTTATGTGATAATATATACATAGTACAAGAAACATTCTGATGTACACATCGATCACCTAGGTGATTTTTTGAACTGTGAAACTAATACATTTAGGCGCACCACAATCAAACCATTATGAATTTGATAAAAATGAAAAAAAAATGTTGGAATTTTATCACGACCTTTGACCTTTGATATTTTGAGGGAGAAATTAAAAAATGGATGAAGGAGGATGCCAATGTTTTCGTTGCCCTTCATGTAATCGTTCCTTCATTTCTTTGTTTGTCATGAATGTTAAATATCACTTTATTATTGTGAATCTTCCGACACACAACAAAAGAAGTAATACGTTTTATTTTTATCTAATTAAATAATTTAATATATTTTTAAAATATTTATTTTTTTCTTGTTAAAATATATACATTTTGGTTATTTTGAAATATAGGGAATAAAAAATAAGTCATGTATAATCAATCATCATCATCATCTTTATCATTTTGAAATTTATGGAATGTTTACTCTTACATTGAGTGCATTTTTTTTTTTTTTTTGTTATTTGAAAACGTAATTTTTATTTTTTATTATTTTTGCGGGGCAGAATTTTTCATTGCACATTTGTGGGAACAGTTCAGAGTTCCACAAAGTCTTTATTTACGTAATTCATATTATTTATTATTTATTATTTATTATTTATTATTTAGATTATTTGTTAAAAAAATATAGTGATGTTTATTCCATGATAAAGCGGTGGCAGGAAAAGTCAAAGTTAGAGGGAATCTGTTTACTGCTTGCGATTTATTTCTTTTTTTTATTATTTAAATTTTAGCTTTTAATTTTTTGGAAAAATAAAAATAAAAATAAAAATAGTTGGTCCATCAGCGTCGTACCAAGTTGCCAATCTGAAGCACGTGGCCGTGCCTCTCACGCCCATAATAATTCTATTCAAATTTTTAAAAAAAATAAGAAATATATTATTTAATTTAGTTTTAAATAAAAAAATATTATTTGATTTTTAGATTTAAATTATTTATGTTTATAAATTACTAGATAATTAAGACAGGTTACTTAGAAAAGCCGATGGATTTAGGCGTTAGATTAAAATAATTAACAAAAAAAAGTAGGTTGACTTGGGAGTCAAGGATTGATTGGATTTTCTAAGCTACAGGTGGCATCCTCTTTTTGAGACTTCTAACCTCATTAATTAGTATGACTTAAAATTCTTTTTGAATTTTAAATAATGCTAACCATTTTATGAGAAATCAGTCCATCAAGAGGTCAAGTGTAATTTTATCTCCAATCAGGATCTATCATGTGTATATGCATACCCCTAATTTAATACATGAATGGATCTGTCTGTAAACTATATATACTTTCTTTTTTTTTTTTTGACTGCAAGTGTGAATACAAAAAAAAAAAACCTATTTAGCGCAGCTTCCTGGCTGCAACGCGGTGAGAAATAGCATAATTGCTCTTTTGGATCATGCGGTGTGGCAGCATTTTAAAGAACACACCCATAAATGCGGGTCACGGATTCGAAGCCGTGGTCTGTATTTTTAACCAATTTTATTACTTCATTACTTTCTCACCCGACTCTCTTGCATCTCTGCCCCATCGTCTCCTCTCTCGCATCTTTGCCCTAAGGGGTCCTCTCATCTCTTGCGTCTCTGCCACAAGGAATCTTCTCCTCTCTCGCTGCTCCATTTGAATTTTTTACCCTTCATCCTCCTATGGTATCCTCCATCATTTCTCTTTGTGATTTGAGATTCATTTGCACTATGTGGCTTTCTCTTTGCAAATTGTGACTTTGCTCTAATTTCAAATCAATATTATACTATAATGAGGATGAGATTTTGGATTGTGGTATTCTTACCTCTTTTTCTTTTGCTATTTGTGCTATTTTCTCTAAACGGTTTTAGTTTGAAACAATTGGCTATTATAGTGACGCTATATACAACAATGTTCATGTAAAATTTTGATTCAGTGCAAATTAATTTTTCATTTTTTTCCCACAATGATGGTCTTTAGGCAATCATGGATTTAATATATAATTTTTTATTGCGTTTATTTATTTATTTATTTTGGATTTTGAGGCCTATGATGACAAAGAAATTTATGTGTTATTTTGGATGACTTTTGTGGTGATAAGATTTTATTACACATACGAGTTCGATATTATATGGTTTAAGGGCAATAAAAAATATCTTATTTTTCAGACAACTGACTGTTGAGGTTTTTTTTATGGTCTTTTGTGATGAAATGGTTCCGTGACACATGTGAGAACGATTTTACGTGTTTTAAAGACAAACGAGATCGCTTTTTTCTTTGATCATATGATAGTTGGGGTTTTTCTGGATAACATTTATTGTGATATGATTTTGTAACACATGCGAGCTTGACATTACGTGGTTTAAAGGTTTACTGTCTTGTAATGAAAGATTATTCATTGGTTTATACGTTAGCTCTAAGACCTCACAATATTATGAAAATCAAATTGTATATTTCTATTATTTTTTTCACTAATGTTGCATCTAAAGGTCAGTGCTTTGTGGTTTTAAACCTTCAAAAATATGAGCTCGAGGTCTACCGATGCTTCCAAAAATATTCTATTTCTATTGTGGACAACAGTGTTATCTGCTAAATTTGCGATGTGTGCATAATTATGAGAGACAATTTTATAGGTGTCCAAAAAATTTATGAGGGAATTGTGACTTATTTAGGTGGATAGATAAATTTGGTGATTTCACCTATAATAGTGATCAGATGTGGAGAGTTTCGTTAGAGGATAGATTATCTTGTAAAATTAATCGTATACATTTTAAATTCAACATTATGATAATATAAATTATTATTTATTATAATTTTATTATTAAATTTGATTGTTGTGTTACTCACTGTTTAGTGATATATCAATTTTTATTATGTAATATTAAAAATGAATATATGTTTTCAAGTATGAAATGTGCAATCAGACTGATTATGTTATAAATAACACAATAGTATATAGATGATTTTTTTTTTCAATAAAAAACTGTAGCAGCTACTGCATAACTGTACAAAACAAATAGATACACAACTTCCCTGCAACACACACACACACACACGTGCGTGCGCGTGTGATTGGTGAGTGGAGAGCATGATAGAGATATAATCATCTAAAAGCTTAGAGAAAACCTTAAAAAAAAAATTATGAGATGTTGATAGAGCTTAAATTTTTAAAAACTTAGAGAAAACCTTAAAAAAAAAAAAGAAATATGAGATTTTGATAGAGCATAAATTTGACTGTTAGTAATGAGATTTTGTCTAATTAAGATATAAATCCTATTATAAATTTGCTGAAATCATAATTTTGATAGATAATAAATTTAATTTTAAAAGATTTATAAAAAATACATTAAGATTCGTGTATAATCAAGTAAACTATAACAAAGAGGAAGTCATCGGAAATATCCATGGACTGTCTCCATCTTCATTCATGTTACGTAATACGTACTCATCTGAAAGCAAAGAGAAAGAAGATCCCAACATTATTCCTTTCTATTATTTTAAGTTTTAGTTCGGTATTATATTGACTGAGAAGATTTTACCGTGATTAAACATGCCATTTCTCCTTTCAATTTATTATTATTATTATTATTACAGAAATTAAAAAAAAAAATCATTAATATTAGTAATACGATATTCTATATTTAAAAATAAGTAATAATCATAATAATATCTCCAACATTCCAATGTTATAAGGGCTCCATTCTCAGCTTCTCAATTAATTGGGGACAATGCACAGTTTTTAATATATAATTTTGATTATAAATATATATATATATATATTAATTTTATTTTTGGAGTATATAAATAAGGAAGCCATGGAGTTTAATTTGTAAGGAGATCAGCTTCGGGAAGGAGGGAGGGAGTTTGGGGAGAAGAGAACATGATTTCACTCTGTAAGCTATCTTTGATCTCTAATCTCTTGCATCCTTCTGCAACTCTTTCTTTTTCATTCTTCGAGAGATTGGATTCTATTTCACTCCATGACGATTTTCTGTGGGCAGCTAAACTTTAAGTTTCAGTTATTTGAGTTTAATTTAGGTTTTGCTTATATCGTTCATCTTCGGTTCTTGGCCGCCGGAGGTTTTGTTGTCGGGACTTCTTCTGCCTGCTCTTCTCTCTTGCTTAATTATTTGGGCGATTCTTGAATGGATGAAGAAGCTCTCCCCTGCTTATTTATTTATAATATAAGATCACATTATTGATTTTAATCGCATAATTTTTACTTTTTTTTTTATTCCCGACTGTCGGTGACACACTCCAAAATCTTCAATTTTGTCTTTATTTGACTAATTAAGATTAGTTTATGGCTGTTCTTCTTATGGACAGGGTTCATTCCATTTCTTTTTCTTTCATTATGTGATGAGGCAATTGGGAGGCCATTCTATGAACTGCCGAGCAAATTACAGAACAAACACAAAGAACCCATACAGTCGTTTCGACCATACAATATAGCTCATCGAGGATCAAATGGCGAAATTCCTGAAGAAACGGTGGATGCTTATATGGTAAACTACCCACCAAGCTAACCTTGTCGGTCTCTGTGAAAAATTGTTAATTCAACTATTGTATCTTTAAATGAATGTGTATTTTATTTAAATTTCTTTAGTAAAACATGTTATTTGTGTCATGCAGAGAGCTATTGAAGAAGGTGCAGACTTTATTGAAACTGATATCCTTGCTACTAAGGATGGTGCACTGATTTGTTTTCATGATGTAAATCTTGATGATATGACTGATATTGCTGATCATAAGGAGTTTGCCAGTCGCAAAACTACCTATGAGGTCCAAGGTGAAAATATTACCGGATTTTTCGTAGGTATGATTTGCCCACACCATATTATAGCTTTGTTATCATATCAGATTGATTTTCTTCCTTATCTTATTGCAATATTCTAATATGCTTCCCTGAGAAACGTATTACCATATTTACCTAGAGCATGCAATTCAACTGACTTATAATGGACAAGTGGATCATGGGCATAACATGATATAAGAAATATATCATCAAAATTTAAAGTTTTTAATTTTTCTAAAATGGCAATAAGAATAGTCATATTATATGAATTTGATGTTACCTAGGAAAGAAATAGTAACAAATTGCTTGAGTGTGGCATAGATTAGAACCTAATAGTTTCATGTTAAATCTCGGAGGCAAACACCAGACTTGTGCTTTTTTTTTTTCCATGTTTCAGGCAGTAAGCCAATACTCTTTTTGTATAATTGTAAATAGAATAAGCTTACCACCAAGCAGTTTTCCACAACCGTGACCACATTTTCTGTTAAAATTTTAGGAATCAGATATCAAAGTTTAGCAAACTGAGTAATCAATGTAAATATAAACTGTATTAGTGCATGTTAATGTACAGTTGCTACTTCGACTCATAGTTCCAATTTTAGTTAATCAGTTTACCATATAATGGTCTACATCTTGCTATTGCATCTCTATGAAGCCTTACATTTGTCTTCCATGTTTAAAGGGCCAAACGAACAATTCTTTCTTTTCTCAAAATACATTAACAAGGGTATAAATTAACATTCTTTTTGTGATTGTTGCAGTGGACTTCACACTTGATGAACTTAAATCATTAAGGCTGAAACAGCGCTATAAGTTTAGAGATCAACAGTACAATGGTTAGATTCAATCTCAACTTGATCGTGTTTTACAATTTCAACATTGTTTTCTTGTAAACAGCCACTCAAGTGACTACTAATGTATAACATATTATTAATTTTTTTTGCAGGGAAGTTTTCAATTATCACATTTGAGGAGTTTATTGCAATTGCTCTAGATGCTAACAGGATTGTGGGAATATATCCTGAAATTAAGAATCCAATTTTCATCAATCAGCATGTGAGTGTTGCTGTCTCAAGAAAGAATTTGATTAAATAAGCATCATAAAATCATTTATTGTGGTTCAGAAGGCAGTGGTTATCTGTTCTTTTACTTCTATCTATTCACTTTTATATGTTTTTTTGTTTTATTGAATGGTTTGCTGCTTCGACTAAATGGTTTCACTACTTCTGTCAGGTTAAATGGGCGGATGGAAAAAAGTTTGAAGATAAATTTGTGGAGACACTTCTCAAGTATGGTTATAAAGGTTCCTACAAGTCAAAGGAATGGCAAGAACAACCAGTGTTCATACAGTCTTTTGCCCCGGCTTCCCTTATTTATATTTCAAACATGACTGATTCTCCAAAAATATTGTTGATTGATGACGTCGACATCCCAACTCAGGATACTAACCAGGTTAGCCTTTGGTCTTAACAAGAGTTAATAGGAACTTTTGGAAGTAATACCCTCTATTAAGTATTTTTTGAAGTATTTGTATATATTGGTTTTTAAAACTCATTTAATTTCATCGGGCTAGTTAGAACTCACATAATATGGTTTTGCTTTTTTTTTTTAATTTCGCGTCCTGTCAAGCTTTGCCATCAAATTGAAATTTTTAGAAACTTATATGAAAATGACAAAAAATGTTCAACGCATATATACAAGAAAAATGTTGGCAATCCAATGCATATAAAGAGAGAAGCACGCTTATCTTGTTTTGTAAAGGGTTAGAAGTCTTGTTCAAAAATAGAGTATACTACAACTTATACATTTCTTTTACTTACTGATTCTATACTGGTTTATTCATTCATCATTCAGCGGTGGGGAGTTCTTTGAAATTAATAAAGTAAAAATTCAATTAGACGCGGCAAAACACCAAATTATTATAAATATGTTATTGCTACAAAAGAAACAAAAAATCATATAAATAGAGATGGATGTGGAATCCATATAGATGTGTAGATATGCTCATATGCATAATCATACAATGCTACTTGAATTGTAAAAAAAAAAAAATCATAAATAAAAATTATGAAGTTGGTTGGAAGCAAATGTTTTTCCTTACATTTTTACAATGAATGGTATGAAATAAGGCGACAGCCATATAACATAAAAAATATGTTATCGTAGTTGAAATATTGTGGTCAGAAAGAATGCTTCATGTGGAGATTCTTCCCTTATTTTTTTCATTTTTTTTTTTTGAATTTTTGTATGTCTCTATTGAAACTGTCAACTTAACACTATAAATTGTCATTGAGATCAGCCATTTCAGTATTTTTAACCACAAAATCTGATGCCTTCAATTGGTTTTTTTTTTTTTTTTTTTGTTTAGCTCACCTCAAAAGTTTAGATGCATTTTATATCATATCTCTTAAGTGCAGGCCTTGTAAAAATTGTTCCTGAAAACATTGTAATGAATTGTTTCTTGCTACAGACGTACGCACAGATAACTTCAGATAGTTACTTCGCCTATATAAAAGATTATGTTATTGGGATCGGACCTTGGAAAGATACTATAGTTCCTCCAAAGGATAATCATTTGTCTTCAGCCACTGATCTTGTTGCAAGGGCACATGCTCATAATCTACAGGTACTGCTTCTACAACCTAGCCAACATTCTGAAGGCACTCTTTGGCTCCACTTTAATTATTATTACTTAATACTATAAAGATATGTGGAAGAAGTTCTCCCAGTTATTGTTATTATATATAAGATGTGTCAAAATAGTCCCTTAACTCTTTCCAGGGGTCATTTTTTTCCCATAGTCTATAAATGTGTTAATTTAGTCCTCGGACTCTTTTAATATGATCTAAAATAATCCTAAGAGAAGACTATTTCAACCCCAATTTAAAGGTTGGTAACTAATTTGACATTTTTATAAACTCTTGGGACTAAAAAAGGCCCATGTAAACAGTCAGGAGACTATTTTGATATTGTACTCGTAAGTTGACTTATTTAAACTCAAAATGTTTCGTTCAGATATAAGATATTTTTTAAATCAGATGCGAGTTTATCAGATATAAGGCATTTTAACTGACGTGAACGCATTCTAACATTGAAATTATCCAAGGAATGTTGCAAGATATCATTGTTAGTAGTTTTTAATGGGAGCAAATAACTTACTAAGGGAATCGGTGGCTGCAGGTTCATCCATACACATTCAGGAATGAGAACCAATTCCTGCATTTTAACTTTCATCAGGACCCTTATGATGAATATGATTACTGGATAAATGTTATCGGTGTCGACGGGCTGTTTACAGATTTCACAGGGAGTCTTCATCACTATCAGGAATGGGCATCCACTCCCAAGCCAAAGGGAGCTGAATCAGACATATTGAAGAGAATTGCCTCTATCATTTCTTCCTATAAACATGAGTAAATTTTAATGTTTTTTCTTATGTTCAAAATTACATTTATCAACCTGCTATCAAATAGTTATTTTTCTACATTCTTGTAAAAGATCTCTTTGGAAATTGTGTATTGTTCAAATTTGATGGAATTACATGAAATTTGTGCCTATAAATGGATCTCAGAAGTGGGTTGTATCATCATCACTGCTATTGATGCGCCATTACCAAAGTTATTCATGAAACACTAAATAAATATTGATATTACGTCTATTACATATATTTTAGAATTACAAAAGATATTATTTATATATAATTACAAATATAAATTTTCTTTAAACAAGATTTTATAAAGTTTGTAAGAATATATATATATATTTTTTGAATAACTCATATGTACATTTATTATACATATAAAATGTGCGATTTTATTTGTTTAGTCTTCAGATTACTAAAATAGGAACCAAAATGATCCCCGAGAAAAAAATTGATTTTTCTCAGACATTCCTATAGAATAAGCAGGAGCAAGTTACTGCAATGAAACTCCTGAGAATTGCAATAAGGCTTCTGAAATTTACAGTACGGAGAAACACAAATCTGAGAGCAAACAAAAAGCTTCATTCCTCATATTATTTAAATTCTAGACAAGTCTCTTAATGTGTAAATAGCATGACAGAAGTCTGAAGAAAATCAAAAGGCATTGGCTCCAGGGTCCTGCACAACACAGGTTCTCCTGTTATGCCCAATTTGATTGCACCTAGTGCAGTGCAGCGCTCGCACTTCCTTATTATCCCTAACCCTTAAAACCAGTCTCTTTCTTGGAGGATCATGAATCTCTCCCCAAGCTGCAGCCTCCGAATGGCTGCTTTCAATCAGGGACTCATAGTTATTATGTTCAATGGGAATCATAGTCCTGCCAGGTTCAGCTCGGAGCTCCTCGAGAGCCTTCTCTCGACCAAGAAAGGCCCTTTTGTATGTTATGAGAACTCCGTATTCATGGTGGATATCGTTTACAATCTCCCTCGGCCTGTAGTTGAGATTATTCCTCAGCTTCTCCCTAATGCAATTCGCAATCCACTTCGCCGTAGCTTGTCGATGTCCTACGTCTTGTGATCTGATGCAGGTGTGCTCGGGAGTCAGAGTTCTTATCCGGAATATGCTTACACGAGGGAGTTTTGATGCGTGAACTCGCCATGTGCAGCCTTCTGCAGCACACCTGGCGGTGACACGGCGCTGATCTGATCGGATCATGTGAAGCTCAAAGTTTGCAGCAATGGCTGCGCTTGTCAGCGCATTCCTGAATGTCTGCACGTCTTCATATTCCTGACCAACCACCAGTGATTGCGAGTCTTGTCGGAAAATCTCTCCTGACATCCTCGGCCCACCACATGTATTTCTCGCACAATCTCCTCTTGAAGACATTCCGCAACTGCTAGCTCCACTCTGACTGTCCAGTTGCTGCTCTTCAGCTGCCATTAGTGCCACCTCTCTGATTTGTAGTATTAAATTTATTATTATTATTATTATTTATTTACATGATTTGAAACAAAACACAATAATAACAGACTAAAAATGATAAAAAAGCTGAGAGCTTTATTGAAGTCCTGAAGAACCATCCTAGAAAGCAAACAAAGAACATCATCGTACAAAAATTTATCAACTTTCATCAGAATTTGAATACATCTTGCAATAAAATTAAAATGACAACATGAAGGGTTGTTCCTACCTTGCGGCGGCAACTTGCAGCGGCTGCAAGGCATCGTCGGCGACCGCAATCTCCTCATCGTCATTATTATGCGTCTTATGTATGAAGATAAAAATTGGGATTTTCCGGTTAGCTTCGAACTCCTCCATCATATTCCGCACATCGTCGTCATTCTCAATGGAGATAAGGCGGGAGTCGAGGCCGACATCCGGCAGCTGGAATCTGAGATCAATCAACCTTGGATCAGCGTGGCACATCTCCGACATCTTTGCAAGCAGCGTTCCAAAGCTGGCCGACCTATCCATCGACACCAGGCGTGTCTTACCCCCAATGTAAAACGCTTTGCCCTGCTGACTCACGAAATCGCCACCGAAGCTGCAGAGGAGCTTCGCTTTCTCTCCCGCCATCTCAGAAACCCTATGAAAGGGATCGGGAGGTAGAGATGGAGGTTGTTCTAGACATGGATGGTTTTCAAACTCTCTTATGACATAATAACCTAAGACCCACTGCCACATAAGACCTAGTAGACCAACGTAAACATTAATAATGATTTAAAAATATAGATCTGAACAAGATACTTGGCATCAACATTCTCCAATTTAAAAGAATTTAATAATGGCAAATGAAGGTAAAGTACTCTCAAAATAAAATATTAACAAAATTTGTTGTACTTTTGCATGTGCTATCCTTGAAATCTTGAGCTTCTTTTAAGAGCTGGCTTAGTTTAGGTTATTTGACACTCATGTGGTTGATTCAGTCTTCAGAGGCTGCATGGACTTAAAGAGGATTGCATTGAGTCAACACAAAGACCCAAACCAAGATCGTCTTAAATCTATTGGGACTGTGAGGGTAATGATGGGATTGTCCATTAGTTTGGGACTGCAGAGGAAGTTACATCACAAATTTTATCAGTAGTTAACAAAGGCTGGTAATCAAAACCATAAAGAGAGATTATATTGTGAGTCAGTAATGCAACTTACAAAAGAAGGTTATTTCTCAAAATACAAGACAGGATTGACTTTACTCCCACTTGAGACAGTATAAAATACATTGGCATAGAAATATCTAGCGATTGACCTTCACTCATTGGTTTCAATCTTTTTAAATAGTAGATATTTCCGTTGTCTGTATTAGGACCATGATGGTTCATTGTTGTTGCTTATAATATCTTCTAAATATGCTATTTTTGAAGACCAAAATCATAGGTTTTTCATCAATGATTGTAAAAGTAATGGCCATAGCAAACATATTTAAAAACAATGTGCTAAACAAACAAATTTTAAAAATAAAATTAAAAAAAAAAAAAACAAAAAAATAAATGTGATCCCAAAGACGCCTTTAGCTAATCAAACGGTGTGAATCATGAAGCAATAAATTTAAAAATATCTGCAAGTTATCACACATGTTCTATTGGAAGATGAGCAGCCTCCGCATCTCGCCAGCTTCGAAGCAATTGATGAAAATGATGATGTCACAGTGGTACCTAGTTCAGCTAAAAAGAGCTTCAATTTTGTTTCACTTTTGAATCAGCTTGCTCCACTTCAATCCCTCAATTTTCCCTTATTTAATATTCAGCGAAGGAGAGATCTCTGCATATTTCACCAAAATTTGTACAATAATACGTTGTATAGATCCTTGAAGAGCAAATTTTAACTTCATGCCGCCCATACTTCTTATGCACCTTATCATATATATGATCATAATAAATAACACTAAAAGGGGTCCTGCATTGCATCAACCACTATCACTCGCTCCTTATTAAACTACGATTTGAAGCCCAGATGAACGAAAATATTAAAATAAAAATCTGAAACTTTTCTTCACAAGAGTTCCAACTTTGGGGAATTGTACATCACCTTCACTTCTATTTCTGTATAATTTAAAGATTAAAAAAAATAACATTAACTAAAAAATATCAACCCATAAGCTTGCAATTCTTGATCAGCAGGGCTGAAGGAATCCTCCATGATAACCTTCTCTCAATTTGCTTCTTCCAACCCGAAGCTTTGAAGCACTGCAACAGTTTTCTCCATCGCACTGCAAAACAAACCACATAGCCCGATTATCTGAGTTCCACAGTAAAAGCTGGAAATAGCATTTTTGCACGATGAATATGGCAGATTACCTTCCTGGCCTCAATATCTTATAAGAACCAGGTTTCGTAAGATCCACCACCGTCGAACCAGCACGACTGCCCTGAAGCAAGCCGCCATCGAAAACATACGCACAACGGTTCCAGAGGTGCTCAAAGTCTTTTGGGCTGATGCTACTGGGTTGTCCGCTGAGATTTGCACTCGTGAGAGCTAAGGCGCTCCCAGAACCACGAGCGATTGCACGAATGAATTTATAGTCTGGGATTCGAACACCGATGCTATGTAAGCCTGGGTTTAGTGACTTCTCCAGCATGCTGGAATCATCTGAAAAACCATTCATGGTTGTGGCCATAAATATTGAGAATTTTCAATCGAACATGAAACAGTTTACTGAAAATGATAGCAATAGGCGTGTAAAGTTTACCTCTCCTAAGAACAAGAGTAACAGGCCCAGGTAGAAGACTATCTAATAAACCGTGAGGTAAACCGTCCACAAGAGCAAAGCGAGGTATATCTGAAACATCAGCAACACAAATTGCAAGAGGGCTTGTCAGTTGACGCCCTTTGACTTCATAGATCTGATTAATTGCTGCGGCAGAACTGCAAAAGAAAAGAAGCAATTGGAAGGGGCCAACTTTAGATGGAACTTTTAAGCTAAAAAAATCAATTTGAAATCTTCTTCTTTCAACATTTATAAATCATGTAAACCATCTGCAATAAATTCCTGGATGGAAAACTAGTTGGCATACATAACGGGGCAATTTGGTGAGTTTGTTTAATAAATGTGAAAAAGTACATCAGCACCTCCCATCAATTCGTAGAATAAGCGAGGAATTCTAACAATAAATCTGAACCAAGTATGGTAAAATAATATGATTCTTCCAAAAAGTGACCTGCTTGCCTTAACAGATTCCTCTTCGTTCAAACTAAACACCTCAAAAACAATCATAATATTTGCTTTAAAGAGTTGCATTAGACGAGTTACTGAAGATATTAGAGGTACTATCCTTCAGGGAAAATCAGAAACCAGCATAAAATACATGTTTTAAAGAGGGCTGTAAGCCTGAAATTTCGATTCCCACACACCTAACATTCCGGGATTGATGCAAAGATTTCGATTCCCATAAAACTAACATTATGGGGTCGATGCAATGATTTTGATTCTCACACACAACATTTCAGAGTCGGTGCAAGGATTCCGATTCTACATTCACAATCTTTCAAGATCGATGCTTGAATTCCGATTCTACATTCACAATCTTCCAGGATCGGTGCATGGATTACAATTCTACATTCATAATCTTCCAGGATCGGTGCATAGATTCTGATTATACATTCACAATCTTTTATGATTAATGCAAGGATTTTGATTCTACATCCACAATCTTCCAGGATCAGTGTAAGGATTATGATTCTACATTCACAATCTTCCAGGAGTCGGTTGCAAGGATTCTGATTTTACATTTACAATTTCAAAGGGCAAGTGCGAGGATCCCGAGTCCTACAAACTCCACATTTTTTTTTTACAATTTCTTCATAAATTTCCTCACAATTACAACATTTCCCACAATCACAACATTCCGTACAATCACAACACCTCTTACAACCACGACATTCTTGAGTCGGTGCAAGGATTCTGATTCCTTCTTACGAATCTTTCACAGCTTCTCTACAAAATTCTACGACATGACATTCGAGGGTCGGTGCAAGGATTCTAATTTCTTCTATATATTTCCACATTCTATCCATAAATTTTCCGCATTCATGATATTCCAGAGTCAGCGCGGTTCAAATACAAATTCCAGGGTCGGTGCAAGGATTTCGATTTTTTCCATAATACTTTGCACTTCATAAATTTTCACAAACCTCTGTGATAGCAGTTCCATAATGTCCACAACAATCTCTACGAAAACCAACACCAAATACCACGTCTCTACGGTCACATTTCCACATGTCTCCACACAACACCAAATCAAAACAAACCAAATTGACATTCAAATTTGAAAGCTCAAACTCACAATTACAATTTAAAAGCACACCCACCAATCCCCAGCAGGAACTCTCAAATTCTCTACTCAAAGCCTTTCTTGAGCTGAGATTTCCCGAGTGGGAACCCCAGCTCGAGTTCGATTGTCAAATCCGATTCGACATTTGATCTGTTCTAAGTAGGTCCACTTATGCAGGCTCTTTGGTCATGTTGATTGCTTCGGTCAACACCAATACACATGGTGTATCTGTTCCACACACGACATCAATTGAGGGTCCATTTGTTGATCTCATTTTTGGTAGGGTCATTCATTCTCTCTCCTTAGAGTCTAGGGTCTAGCCTTAGGTTCTCTCTGTTTGACTCTTCTAGAGAACTAGAACTGGAACTCACATCATTTAGAAATTTGAGCCACTTCTTTACTCCTTCGAGTCTCATAGGCTCTGAATCCTCGACATTTCGCTGAGTTGATTAGAACCGACATATGAAACTCAAGTTGAGTTCATATAAGGATAGGAGCATCCCTAAAGAAACCCTCTGTGACTCGAACACTCACGAACGCTGCAATTTACACATTCACTGCATCGCACGCGATGTGAGCTTAAATTGGGTCGACTGTCGATGAACTCGTCCGGATGACCCTGGATGACGAAATGGACTATGTGAGCTCGTCCGGAATGTCGATTTTAGTTGAGAATGACACTAATAGTGTTGTGGTTCCGCACACAAGAAAACGACACAAAATCGATGGACATAAAAATTTAATTAAAGAAGGCGGGTTCAAGCTCGGTCCGGGTCCAATTCGGGTTGAACACAGGTCAGTTATACCAGAGGTCGAGTCAAAAATGCAATTCGTAATTTGAATTTTCAAATTTCAAAATAAACAGCCTTAGTCGCAATCGAGCCTCTCGATCGCGAAACCTCTTCTCCCTGTCAGCAACACCCATTTTCCTCTCATCCGAAATAGCCTTAGTTGCGACTCCTCCCCGGCCAAAATCTTATGAAATTTCTTAGATGAAGCTCCTTTAGTTTTCATGATTTTAAACATTACACCTAATGTATCTTTGCTCATTGAAAATATGCAATTTATGGGATAGTAAATGAGAGAGAGCTATGATGAAATTTCTGTAGCCTAAATGTTCAGAACCTGATTACCTGAGTTTGAGAACGTGGAGAACCTTGGGCTATAAATGTCTTGAAATTTGGCTTTCAAAAATATTGTCTAGTTATTAACTGCTTGTAAGAACAATTAATTGGTCTTATATTGTTGCTTTACCTGGGCAAGCATCTTGGTGCTGAAAAATTTTAGTGTTACTTCGGAAATTTTCCATGTCCGCATTTAGCATATCCTATTTCAAAGTGGATCTTTCAGTCTAAAGAAAAGGTGGGTTTACATGCATGCTACCAATGCTTATATACTCACACCGTAAAAAAAAATAATGGAAATCAAAATGCATGTTGCAACTCTTATGGATTTATACGCCTACCATCCGAGCTTGAGCATTTACATAAATACGACTCAATTTTTTTTACATTTATATATCTAATGCCTAAACTGCAATGTTTACATATGTGCCACTCTACCTATGCATGGAATAAGTTGCTTGGGTTTTCTTGCCAAACGACTCGGTTTACCTTGATGATTGTTGGATACATTTGCTTTTTTGGGTTGATTAAATGCTGATTTTGGAGCGGGTTAAAGGCAGTTTTTGGGGACGGTTAAATGTTGATTTTGGAGCCGGTTAAAGGCAGTTTTTGGGGCTGGTCAAATGCTGATTTCGGAAGCTCTAAATACTGCTTTTGGGCTCGTTAAAAGTACCGTTTTGAGGGTGGTTAAATGCAGATTTTGAACTCTTTAAACATCTTTTTTCGGCTGGTTAAAAATATTGTTTCGGGGTGGTTAAATACATATTTGAACCATTTAAACACCGTTTTTTGGAGCTTTTAAACACTATTTTTGGGCTATTTTAGCACTGTTTTGGAGCTTGAATAAATGCAGATTTTCAAGCCTCTAAATGCTGCTTTTGAGCTGGTTTTAAGTATTGTTTTGGGGGTGATTACATGCAGATTTTGAACCCTTTAAACACCATATTTTGGGCTGTTTTAACACTTCTTTGGAGAATGGTTAAATGCAGATTTCCGAGCCTCTAAATGCTGCTTTTTGGCTCGTTAAAAGAACTGTTTTGGGGGTGGTTAAATGCAGATTTTGAACCCTTTAAACACCGTTTTTGGGCTGTTTTAACATTGCTTTAGGGAATGGTTAAATGTAAATTTTGAACCCTTTAAACACCGGTTTTTGGATTTTTAAACATTCTTTTGGGCTGGTTTATGCACTGTTTTGAGACACTTTTGTTGGCAGATTTGGGCTGGTTTATGCACTGTTTCGGGAACTTTTGTTGGCTGATTTGGGCTGGTTTATGCACTGTTTTGGAGCACTTTGTTGGCTGATTTGGGCCGGTTTATGCACTGTTTTGGGACAGCACATGTACTGATTTGGACTCGATACTTCCACCGTTTGGTATAATATTTTTATTGTTTTAAACAAGCTTTGGGAATTCTTTGTGCCCTATGTTCTTGTTGGTCTCGTAGAGGTTTTAAGTACCATTTTAGGGTTGCACGTTCATTGCTTCGAAAAGATTAGTTATAGTCATTAAAAGTGTTGTTTTGACCCTTTAAAAGTGTTGTTTTGGGCTTATGTAAGTGTTGTTTTGGGACTGTCTAAAGTGCTATTTTGGGCTTATATAAGTGTTTTTTGGGGTTGTCCAAAGTGTGTTTTGGGCTTATATAAGTGCTGTTGGGGGCTGTCTGAAGTGCTGTTTTGGGCTTATATAAGTGTTATTTGGGGCTGTCAAAAGTGTTGTTTAAGTAATATTTTGGGGGCATTTTCGTAAGTCATTATGAAGCACTTCATGCACTATTTTAGGACGATTTTTTTGGCTGATTTTGAAGCTTTCTTGGCATTGGGGCATCTTGTTTGCTGATTTTGGAGCTTTCTTGGCCCTGTTTTTGGGCATTTTGTTGGCTAACTTTGAAGCTTTCTCGACGTTATTTTGGGGTATTTTGTGAGACGACTTTAAAGTTGTTTAAGCACGATTTGAGCCAATTTATTCACTGCTTTGAAGACTAGAACATTTTTTCAGGCCGGCTCACTTACGAATTTGCCCCCTTACTTTGATGATTTTTGGAAGTGGGTCGGCCTATTTTCTTTTCTCGTTATTTTGTTTTGTTATCTTTTTCTCGCTCGATGATGTGGTCCTATACTGAGATATAAGTACGTATAATATAGATATATGTGGATCATCAAGTGGGCTATAAGTTGGACGGTTCGGGATTCAAAGGCGGTGATGGTAGTGCTTATGCGTGCTAAGGTGGGATGAAATAATAGTATCTCCTACTTCGATGACCTCCAATTAGGGGAGCAGGATCGATGATACTATTCGCCAACTCTTGGTGTGAAGTTGCCCCGTTGTTTTCTTAGATTGTTGGTAGGTCTGGCCTGATCAAAGTGAGCAACATATGGACTATTTTACTTCCCAAAAAATTTACACATATACTAAACTTCTCCAGACATTTAAACAGATACTACCAAAACAAAAACAAAAAAATCCATTTGCGGCAACAATACTTTTGACTGCTAAGTAACTCTGTATGCATGAAAAATTTAAGAAACTTTGATAAAATTCTATATAAGGTCCACTTTTCAATTGCTTCGATTGTGGTCAGGAGTTGCCCTCCTTCGATAATTTGGGTTGGTAGCTTCTATCCAAAGTTGGATTATAAAACACACAGCCCATCTCTGAGCCCACGCCGAACCTGAATTCTTACGACCAGCTTCGATCTTTCATATATAGGTCACCTGTTCTTGCGTTTAAATATACATGTATGTTAGTCGTGCTAGTTAAATTCTCTACAATATTGTTTACTTTTACCTATGATACTAACACTTTTTGTAGCAGCAACAGATACGCCAGGTATGCAAATTTATTTTTACATTTCCCGCATTTTACCGTACTTTTTACCGCGCTCTTACTGTTATTTTACTTCTGCATTTACTTACAAAACTTGCAAAACCTCTAGGGTAGAGAACGATAGGACATCTGGTTAAGAGGAACACTGCGACAGACCACCGACCAAACCATTGCAAGTACACCTTAAACCCAGAATCGCTACGTTACGAAGCTCAGAGCAAACTTAGTGGATAGCACGACGAGAAGGCAAGTAAGTGCGAACAATTTCAAGAGACTCAAAACATGAACGGATCTACTCCAACTAAATCATTCCTTAAGTTTAAATAAACAACAATTCATAGGATTTCAAGGTAGCTCGCCCAACGCGATGTAAATCATCACTCTATCTTTAGGCTCATGTGCAACTTTGTTGTGCATTAATTCCTAACTCGTCTTAGGTTATGAGGTTGTTGTTTGGTACGACGTAAACCCTTCTATATCCGCGAGCTATTTCTATAATCAGGTATTATGCAAGATAAGTTCCAAATAATAAAATCGGTAGAATTGAACACTTAATAACACCGCCTCCAAACGCTGTCGTACAGTAGGATAGTTTGGGAAGTCACTGAGGGTTCTCATCAGGATCTGCGAAGTCCCTTACCTTTGCTTTCTTTGGACTCTTGAAATAACTGCTCCTATTTGGTCCTTTCCCACTTGATTTTTCGCATCCTACAGTGAAAACCTAAACCATGAATTCTTGAAGATTAATACTTCTGATCGTTATCAAAAGTTTTCCTCAAGTGACCTCGGTCGTTTAGGTCGTAATTAACTATATGGGTTTGCCCTTATAGGGAACTTGGAACCCAAGTAAAAAACAAACTCTACCTAATATTTGTATTAGGTAGGGGAACTTGTCGGTCATACATAAAAGATTCACAAACCATATGAATGCCATAAATTCTTTAGTTTGTATAATTGAGCCCCTTTTTCAAGTAATGTGTTTATCTTTCAAGATGAGCATATTGTTTGTAGAGTTGGTTCGATTACTTAAATTATTAAATATATGAGATCTAAACAGTCTCATTTTTCAAAATCAACATACTATTTTTCAAATATCAAAATTATATACATATTAAACTAAATTTAAAACACTTTCAAAAAGTTGATCAACAGGAGCATAAAAAATAAATCCACAAAACATAACAACTAAGTCCACAAAACAAGAGTGAAGCGCTCGACGTCATGGGCTTCTCTTTAAATTTACACTTGACGAGTACTTGATCTATAAGTTTAAAATTCCTTGATTTTTGAATTCAAGTGTCTTCAACGTGGCAAGATCAAAGAATGGTGGAGTACAAGTAAAGAAAGTTGTAGGGAACATGTGATTGAATTAGTATGCATTGATTTTTCAAAATATCACTCAAAGCATTTCCTTCAAGCTGATGTCAACATCAATAAAGAAAAAAAAAACTCCATATTAATATACATTGAACTGCTTCAAACTATATTAATAACTGAAGTCATTTAGGAGATTTTGATATAAAGCAACTAGTGGGTGTAAATGACTCATCCGCTCGAACCAAAATCACATCTCACTCGAGAAGACATCAATAGTATTGGCTGGAGAAGGCATCAACACGGTTAGCAGCATTTGCCAAATAAGAGGAGTATGCAGAGTGGTGCGTGATGATAAAGAGGAGTTTCTTGTAGAAGGCAACAATGGAACCAACACTGCATGATGAAGACAAGGATTTCACTGCATAAAGCATCATCCAGAACAGAAGTGTGTGATCAAAAAGAGTTCATGAGACAAGATTTTAAACTTTGTTTAAGTTCAGAATTCGACAAATAGACCAAATTTAAATTTAATAAAAATTACATGAAGACAAAAAAAAAATTAGGATTTAAAAAATTGGAGCTGGCTCACAAGACAACGAGCCAAGCCTCATTGCACTCAAGCTCATGCCCATACAGTATACGAGTACAAATCTTAACTCAAGCTATAGCTCTCATCTTGATGAGCTTTACTCACAAGCTTATTACCGAGCTAAATTTGAGCCAGCTCAGCTTGTTCAAACCCATAGAAGCAACAAACAAAAGGATTTTCCAGTAAAAGGGGGTTTAACAGAAATTTAAGCAATCAATGTCCCCTAAATCGTCATTCTTTAAATGCACTAGTGATGTTGATTTAATAGTGACATAAAATAACTAAATAGAAATAAGACAATTTTTTCATGATTAACCAAGGCACATCTTACTAGAAAATGAACAAAATGACAAAAATATATATGTCTTTAGGAAGAGCACATTACAAGGCAATCCCTTAAAATTCTGATTTTGTTTGAGCATTTTATTTCTAAATATACTAGGTTTACAAAATGCAATATAAATTGAACAAAAACACAAATTTCCAAAACAAATACCATGCATCACAAGCCAATCCATAAAGTGTGTCCGTCGGAACTGCTATAATCTTTCCAGCTTTAATTGCCTTAATTGAATCCTCAATGTACTGGTCTGACGCTAAGACCACCATACCAGCTTTGTTTTCCATCTCCTTGCAAGTTTTCTGGAGGTCTTGTGACATTCTCGACCCAAAGGCAGCGTTAGGCCTCTTTTTCAGACATAAAGAGACCACACTAAAAAGCTGCGTTGACCTGCAAGTAAAGCGTACGAGCACAGAACATTTATTTGATCCTTCAAAATTAAACAAAGAACAAATTTCTCAAAATTGAAAGCTCAACTGCAAAGGTAATTCGAACTCTAATAAGCCAACAAGCCAAAATGTAATGAGCAGGATATTTTAAGAAGATGGAGTAGCTAACGAGAAGTTATCAGTCAATAAAACAATCATAACGCAGATAGATTAGGCTAAAGTAAAAAACAAAATTAAATCTCTAAAACAACAATTTTCTTGCACTCATTCACGCAGTCGAGGACATATGAAGTGATATAGATATCTTCAACCATAAACAAAAACAATACCTCCAGCAAAAGTTTCTGATGGGGAATGAAAGAAGAGACTTCATTGAGATCGCCATACAAGTAACCACCATCTCTCACCTTAAATTTTATTAAAAATTAAAACATGAGTTTAAGGCCACACTAACAAAAAGGCATAATACTAATATACAAAGCCTAAAAATTATCTGATCTTCCGAGTATATTTCAGAGAAGAAAAAAATCTATGTTTCTCTCTCTCTCTCTCTCTCTCTCTCTCTCTCTCTCCCCCCCCCCCCAAAAAAATAAAAAAAAAGAAAGAAAAAAAAAAGGAAAAAAAAAAATGTTTAACTTCTAGTTTTCATTCGCTCATCGGTTATTTCCCATAGCAGGCAGTTCACTCAATGGGCATGGTTGGAATACAACCAACAATAAATTTGACATGATCATATGATCGTCTCAATAGAAGTGCTGGCCTTAAAAATCTAAACTTTAGCAATTAACCAAGTTGTATGAACATAAAACAAGGGAAATAATATATCCGTTTTTGGCAGTGCTCATTAATATACGAACGTCATGCAAGGTTTTACCATATCAACTCCAGGAACATACCAAAAAGCTAAAATGAAAGGGACCTGCAAAATCTTACGAAGTGAAAGGCCATTAGTGAGCTGATTTCCACCAAGAAAAACAGCATTTGGATTGCTTTTTCCTTGAGGATCTGCAGCATGGGGTGATGACGACGCAAGGAACTAGGATGACAAGAGACTTGAATAAAAGTGAGTGAGGAGAGCAGTTTGAGAAATAGACCTCAGCAAACAGTTCTCCCAAGAAAAACACGTTTTTGTAAGATAGAGATGAAGGGTGGGAGGGTAAGAAAATAAGCAGTTCATTTATTTCCATTTGACACAGTTAAGTTCTAAGAAGAGAGTGAAATACAAGTTTGATAAAGATAAAGAGTAAGGATGGGAGGGGGTAAGAAAATATGCAATTTCTTTATTTCTTTTAAAAATGCAATTACTTATGAAAGCATGCATAATTTACAAAAAATTAATTTTCTTAAATATAAATCGATGGGTGATCATGCTCATCATCGTTATTAGCTGTACCACAACAATTTTATGGTGCCTTTATAAGTCCTCATTCGCTATTTGACAATTAAGTTTTATGATGATGGCTATATATCTAATTTCTTTTTTTTAAAAAAAAAACTTTTTTTCATTTTTTGTTTGTTGCAAGCATGGTTTAAAAATCATTTGAAACATACATCTCGTTAAGAAAAAATGCTTCTTTTCCTGATTTTGCCTTTAAACTTTGATTGGAAGGCCATTTTTTTTATATTATTTTGCAGCTATTGCTTTGTTGATACCGGGGCTCAGATTAGTTTAAACCCCTCCTCAAAGTTTGTCATTGATTAATAAGAATCAAGATTTCATCTTCGAAGTCTGGATTTCCTTACTTTTGGAATGATGAGGAAAGAAAGAGATCATCAACTAGCCCAAACTATGGAGCTCACAGCCGATAACTGTAGAATTCAGACGACAAACAACAATTGGATTTTGATCACGCAACAGCAGTCTAACCACTGTCTGCAGGCAAAACTAAGAGCAAGAGGGTGCTCAAGACAACTACGTCTAGGCACAAAAGATATTGCAGTCAAGGTGCAAGATATTCCAATCACGGCCAAAGGTATTTCTAAGTTGCTAGCACGTGCTTGACCGCCTGGATATGCTTCAGTTCAAGTGAAAAATAGTTTCAAGCCACCGCTAGGAATTAAGAGTGATCATTGAGTTGTTTGATTGATGGACGACTCTAGGTTCTTGAAATTCTTTTCATACTCCAACAGTTTCTTGACATGTCCTCCTGGTATCAAGTAGCATCAAAACCCAAAAAGAATGATACCAAAAAGGAGCCACCAACATCCTATTCAAAAGGTCATGATATAGAAATTCAAATGTGAAATGTAGTGATGAATTTTAATGTATTAAAAAAAGACTGAGAGGTTCATTCCTTATATTCGGATGAAATTGAAACAAAAAAAAAAGGGAGAGAATCATTTTAATAAAATTTTACAAGAATCATCGAAGGAGGAGCACCAATAACATCTTCCATGGAGTGACAGAGGGAGCCAAAAAAGGCATTATCAATTTTTGAGCCAATATAAACATCCCAAATTTTTAAAAGTGGCTTAAATCTGAATGGCTTAATTAATTGGTTGCACACCAAAATGTACGTGTTTAATTATAAAGAAGTGTCAACCGATCAAAGCAACAAGTTAATAGCCATCAAATTGAAAAGGAATGCTTTCATTTGGTGGGAGCATCTTAAAAGAAATAGGAATTGTAGAGGCAAGGGAAAGATCAAAGTAAATTTAGAATAATTCACCCTTGGGCGTGAAACAAACACAGGCACAGCGATGATAGCTTTTGAACAAGCTGTTATTTCAAATCAGCTCCACACAAGAATAGAGTAATATAAGCAAATTATATGGTTGAGAAAGGTTTAAAATTATTTTAGCATAACAATCTTCAAGCTAGCTGGCCAAGGAAAAATTGAAAATCATTTCTTGAAGAACATCCCTAATGAGAGCAGAAACGAAGGCACCAAACTGTCGACATTTGATCAACCACATTTCCTTTCTAATACTTTGCTCTTAATTTTATCCACCCGTTTTATGAGTACCTTTTCTATCTATTGTTCCCCATAGCTATATTATACTTATTTTTCACTATGTTATATATTTTCACACTCATTTATCAAGCTATGCTTTCATTTTTTCCACGTGATGTTTACTGCCCAACGCACGAATCCACACAAGATAGAAGGTCTGATAGTAATGTCATAAACTTTATCTATAAGTTTCCATAATGCTTTCAAACCACAGTAGTTCTCAAACAACTTGGTTTTAACTATACTACCACAGATCTAAAAGAGGTATCATTAGTCATATCCTCATTTTTTTACAATGCATCCAGGATATTTAAACCTAAGTACCTAGAGATTAGTTATCTTCTACTCAAATTATGGATAATTATTGATATCACACCTACTAAAATTGCACATCAAATACTAAATCATTGTTGAATTATTCTATGTCATTTATCTTCTAAATATTTTCTTTATTGTTCTAACTCTTCACTTATTTCAAAGGATTTTTCATCTATTGGAACTAAAACATATGTGAAAAGCATATATCAAGTACCTCACTTTTATTATCCTACGTACAAATCTCCATTAAAGTTAGCATTAAGTTGAATTAGAACGAGTTCTTAAATAAATAAATAATGAAAAAAAACTATGATTTTAACTTTTACTCAGACTCAACTTTGAAATCAAAATTTTTTCGACAAGCCGCGACTGGACTCAAAATGTTGACATCAAATTGGCTCAAATATAATTTTTAATTAATTATATCCAAAAATATGAATATTATATTGGATATTCTATAATATATTAAGTTGTAGACATTAAATATTTTAAAATAAATACTTTCTAGTAAAATTTATAGCCGACATAGACTATAATAAAGTGATTTAGAACACACTCAAAATTCACTGTGAGTCTAAAATTGTGTTTAAAAAACATTCAAACTGATATAACATTGAGTAAAGTTTCAAAATACATTGGAGCAAGTTTCAATTTTTTAGTAGCCTTAATCTCTATAGCAAATACTAAAAGTTGCAAACTTAATATTGATTCTTCAAGTAATCATACTATGATTGGAGCTCTTTGGTCATGGCACAAATAATCAATACTCTATCATATATATCTTCAATAACATCAACAAATTTGACACACATATATATATATTTAAGTTGTGTCAAATCATTTCGGTGATATGCAATCATCAACATCAGCAAGTTAAAAAAAACATATGATGATAATCATTTCCCTCCTGTCTTAACTTTTACAATAGAAGTATTGAAAAATTTTGCCTCAATAATGGATCTTCTCAAAATAAAATAAATTTTGTTCTCTAATATCGATGTAATTTTTCACAATATGTTTCGTTGCTCCTTCTCATAGCTTCATTATATGTCCCCCAAATATTCTCAAAGTCTTTAAATTTCATGTAATAAAGCTATTATTATTTGATACACAATCAATCTCAATTCACTTTTCATCATTATAGTCATTATAGGTTAAGTTATAATGCATCATTTTCAGTTATTTCTAACTACAATCAAGCTGGCCCATAGTATTTTACTACAAGTGAATAGCTGTTCTCTAGCTTTATTAAAATATAGTTTTTCTACAAATTGAAATACTAATAGAAAGAACTAAATCTTATAATTTATTGACATTTCTTTCACAACAAAGCACATGTTTTTACAGAAAATCATCAACTAAAGCTGTGTCCAGTTTCTCATTCACTTTGCATATATGGAAGTTGGATTCCACACATAAGCGAACATAGCGAGGCAATAAGGGTTCTACAGATACCTGGTTGCAGCGGCACTTTGCAAGTAATCTCGCGAGCATGGGGGAGAATGAGAGCATTGATACCTGGAGCTCAAGGAAGACAGCGTAAAGCTCGAGCTACGCAAGAATCGATTGGCAGCAAACGTGGCGAGGCCAGAAGGGTTCACAGCGGCGTTTCGCAACAAATCTCGCGAGCTAGGGTGGGAATGCGATACATGGAGCTCGGGGAAGATAGGGAACTGAGAGAGAGGTACCGAGCCGCCAAGGAAAGCTTCTGGAAAGGAAAAGCGGCGAGAAGACAGTAAGGTGAAGATTAGAACGGAGTGGGAGAGGTTTGACAAATGATAAGCAACGAAAACAGCGATGCTGTAATGGAGAGCTAGGGCTCGTGTTACCGCTTCCGTAGAAGCCCGGGTTTGAAAGTTGTCTTACAAATTAAGGGGCTGTCCGGAAAAGGATTTAAAGCAGGAAATACTCACCTTCCTCAATGGTTTCTCGCAGAAGCGAAGCAGGAGGAGGAAAAAGAAGTGAGTTTCGCTGCTCTTTGTACGCGCCGATTCCGTTGTTGCCTTCCCACGTAGCTCTCTGATCGCTACTACAGCGCGAGGGTGGAAGGGGAGGGAACTTGGCGGGGTTTCGGGGGTAAGACTCAAGTGGGTGAAGGGAGAGGGAGATAAGAGTGACGGCTTTATGGTTTTAATTTAATTTTATTTAAGCTATTTTTTATTAGTTAAATGTATTAATAACTAAGGATTAACTAATATACTATCAATTTATTTATAATTATATAAACCCTATGTGTGATTATTATTAATTCAAATAAATTATATATGAAAATCTGATTTATTTAATAAAATTTCAAATAATTGTGAGTTAGTATGATAAATAATTAGCCAACTATTTATTGATAAATGTTTAATTATTGTTCAATAAATAAATTGGTTAATTAAGTTGTTAAATTTTAATTAGTATAGTAGATAATTAATTATTGATTACTGTAATTATAAATAACCATTAATTTTAATATAATTTAATTTAATAATTAATTTCAATAATAATTGATACGTTATCAACAAAATCTTTCATCTAATACGAATCCCGATGCTTAGTATAAATCTCGAGGCAATATTTTGAGTAAAAAACATTCAAATTTTTGATAAAAAATCAACTAGAATTTCAATTTATGCATGCTTACAGTCAAATTGATTAGCTCGACAAGATTAACCCAATAGCACTAAAATTGGTCAAATCCAAGTCAAGTCAAGCCCTTATCAAGACATCAAACCATGTTTTAAAGTTTTTCATGAACATTTGGAAGGTCAAAAGGATATCAAATTCGACTAATTCATGGTCGAATCAAGCTTCTCGACGAGATGAATCTAATGAGCCCAAGATTGCACAATTATGACATCCTTAAGGCAATCAAGTCCATCAAATGTTGTCTGATCGAGGGAAGCCCTCTGAGTATTTCAATCAAAGTGATTCATATTCCTGCATTAATTGCACCTAGTACTCTATAAATAGAGCTCCATCCCTCTCATGAGGAGAGGGAGGGAGCATGAGGCTTGAATAAGAGCTTAAGTCTAGCACCACTTCTACCACCGTCAACCATCGCCAACTAACATCGACCACCCCGACCGTCGTTGACCACATACTGTCGGTCGCTATTGATCACCACTCGTTCCTGGTAACAAATTTATATGCACGTCAACGTTATAACTAAAGAGATCTTTTAACCCATTCCCGCCTGTGAGAAAAGTGACTGTTGTAATATCAACTTATAGTGAATTTCTACAACCGGGTCAGACCCCTTGGTTATTTCCATTTACGGGTTTTCCATGTAAGAACTTTTGGTGTATCTACTGGTTATTTTCTTTTATCCAAGTGTGTGCTAAACTTAAAGCAATACTAAGACGAGAATTCATTATTCTACCACCATGAATTTTCCAACACACATCAGATTGGTGTTGTCTGTGGGAAAAGAGCATATTCATCACCAAAATACTTGCAAGAATTGTTTCTTCGCCACTATGCACAACAATCGCAACAATGAAGCATTCTGTTCAAACACCCATCATTCCAAAAGACAATCATGGAACCAAGGGAAACAGGCTTTCACATCCTCCTACTCCGGAAGGCATTACCACACCGACGAAGGCGTCGTGGGTCATTCTCTAGAAGACTGAGTACATAGGATGGAGGAGTCTCAACATGAGATCTTTCATCTCCTTCGCGTGGAGCGACAACCGCAACCCAATGGAGCTTACTTACCACCAATTTAGCATTCAATAGGAAATACCTCACTCACTGGGTTCTCTTCTAATGATGAAACCATTCTCCTACCAAGAAGGGACCCCGATCTTCTCGATATTACAATTTCCATTGCAACTCACTTGGCACCACCCCGCCTTGCTGTGACTTCTGCTGATGTCTTATGCGATGAGTTACAATGCCTGGTTTGGGAAGAGTTCCATTTGGATAAAATGGACCGCTTCCCCGCTCACCGTAACTTCCAAGAATCCTCTCCTTTGGCTGACGAAATTTTCCAACACCTATCCTAGCGAGCTTCAACTCCCAAAGATCGATGCCCACAGAGAGGTAACTAACTCATATGAGCACGTAGACCATTATCGAACCATCATGCACATTCACCATGCCTCTGATGTGCTTCTTTGTCAGATTTTCCCTGCGAGTCTCAAGGGTCAAGCTCTTACATGGTTATACTCCCTCCAGGGAGCACTATCAACACATTCAATGAGCTTGCCATACTATTCATAGCACAATTCATAGCAAATACAATGATCATTAATGATTCATTCCACTTACTGGGAGTCCTTCATAATGAGAAGAAATCCCTCAAGGAATACTTCTGCAAGCTCTCCACTTAAGCCCGCCAGATTCCGGGAGTGGATCCAAAGTTACTGAAAGGATTCTTTCTTGAAGGACCCCGCCCGGGACCTTTTTACTCATCACTGATGCGGGAGACGGTTCGCTCTTATCTTGATCTTATCCATCGTGTTGAAGCTCAAGTCTCTGCAAATAAGACCATCTGTGCATACAAGGAATAATTCGAGCAATCGAGGGGCAAGCACAAGAATAATGCCAGAAATACCATCAAATCTCACAGTGAAAAAATGTTCAAACCACTAGGGAATCGTAAGCCTCGATCATAAAAAGAATATAATTCACTCAACATGTCACGTGACAACATCCTAATGACCATCAATAATGAAAAAGTCAAATGACCAAGACCAGTCACAATATTGTCATTTCCACCAAGCAAAAGGGCATTCGACAAAAAAATATTTTCAATTAAAGAAACAAATTGAATGTTATACACTAAGGTCATTGGGGTTACTACTTACAAAAACATTGGAATGGAAACTAGAAGTACAACTCCAAACTATCTTATTTGAGTTAAAACTGGCATATAAACTCTTAATTTTATTATTGCAAAATTTTCATGTTGCTCTAAACTGTCCTTTAAATGATATTTTCTTATTCCCTCACGAAAGATTATTTGTAGAAAGTCCCATTGAGGGAAAGTGACAGACAAGGTCTCCATCTTCACTCTTGAGAGTTCCAACCCAAAAGAAAAGACTTGATGAGATGATATTGTACCCCTGAAAGTAAAGCTTGAGAGATAAAAACTTGATGGGAAGCTACCATGCCCCTGAAAGTCAAGTCCAAGAGACAAAACTTGATGGGATGAAACGATATCCCTAGAACTCGAGCCCGAGAGGCAAAACTCAATGGGAAATTATCACGGCCTTATAAGTCGAGCCCAAGAGGCAAAACTCGATGAGTAACTGTCACGCACTTAAAAGAGGAGCCTTAGAGGCAAGTCTCGATGAGAAGCTATTAGTAGACATGGTTATCACTAGAAAGACTCCAAAAGAGCAAGTGGTTGACAGAATCTCCACTTAAAGGCCTCAAAAAGTTACAAGTCTCGGGAGGCACATGTACATCAAAGACCTAAGAAGACTACAAGTCTGAGAAATCAGAGATACATAAAAGAACTCAGGAGGCACAAGTATATCAAAAACCTCATAAGGCTACAGAAGTGAAAACAACTATAAGTCTATAATATATACGAAATAAAGAAAAATTATGAATAGCTTTTTATTATCATCCACAACTAACAAAAAAGTTTATTTCAAAGGGTGGGACACAATTCAACATTGATATACAGTTAAAATAAAGCCCGAAAAACTAAATTTAATGTCGCACAACATTTATTTAAAAAGAATAAACAAAAAACATAAGAATTCAAAAACACAGCCTAGCACAAATAATTGCGACTACAAAATTTCATTAAAATAATATAAATTTTTTAGCTAATTAAGTTTAAATGTATAGAGGTTGAAGAGAAAGCATGCAAAAAGTTAAAAAGTGATTGCAAAATAAGCGTATTTTATTTGTTTCAAAGTGCCCAAAACAGAACGGCAAATATGGACAATTATTCATTACACGAATTTTATTGTCCATAAAAAAAAATATTGACAAGATGGAGAAAATGAAAAATATAGCATAGCAATAGAACAGCACAGCAGTGCAAGTGATGCAAATCTATTTCAATGCATTCGAAAGGTCTTCAAAACTAAGGACCACCCAATCAGCTTTAGCTGCAACAGCTTCTCGAAGCAGGACACCTCCATAACAGATAAACAAATCAGCACCGCCGGGCATCCGAGCCTGTGTTCCAACCAACAAGTAAAAGTATGTTGGAGATATTTTCATAATTATATATTTACATACCACACAATTCTTATTGGCATAACACACAAACTTATTAAATGAAAATATCAAACTTTTAAGTGCTAGACATGTAAAATATATATCTCATCACAATATCAAACAAAAGCAATAACTATTAAACACAATGCATCAGGAGAAACTGCTAAAAGCCGCCTAGGTATGTTATACAATTATTAAAAATAACTCCAAATACAGCAAGTTTAAACATGGCCTCAGATTCTACACCGATCTCAGCACATCACAGTTTATTGCAGTTCAATCAAAAGACTGAAAGCATCTCAAAAAATTTCAGAAATAATTTCTAATCAATTAAAATTTTTCCAAGTGCATGCAAAATAATTAGATCTTCAAGAAGATCCCCTTCTATTATAGCTAAAACCAAATCTTGTAGGCTCATGTAATTGAATCAAGCACAGCAATCTTCTTAAAAGTGAAAACACGTGCAAAAAGCATTAATATCATTTCTTAGCTAATTAAGTATATGGCTCAACCTCGACTAACAAGCGTAAGAAATAACTCTCTGCTCGCACACTCATTGCTTAACAATCTCACCCACTATAAGTATAAGAATCCTTGTATGAAGATAACCTGGTGCTTCCTTAGTCTAAAAATAGGCAGCCTCGTCCTCTACTCCGAGTAATCATTGATTAGCACCCTTCAGGGTTTCCTCGATTAAGTGAATCATACCACGAGAAATTGTGAGGCCATAAACTATCACAATTTGGTGGTCTGACACCCACTACTCTTATAATTCACAATAAAACGATCCAACTGCCAAATTTTCAACAAGGAAACTAAAACCTACACTCTAATATGCATTTTACCTCATTCTAAGCATTTGGACTTACAACACAAATAAGATTTTTCCATGTTCGGGCAAATTTTACTGAATCTTCAAGAAGATTCTGTTTGCAATCAAGACAAAATCATGTAGGCTCATGTAGTTGAACCAAGCTTTTCAAAAGGGTGAAAATCTTCAAAAAGTCTTAATTTCATCCCTTAATTGTATTTCAGGTACAGCATTGATTGATAAGCATATAAACAAGGCTCTCTCTCTCTCTCTCTCTCTCTCTCTCCCCCCTCATTATAGCTTGCCATATTTGTTGTAAACCTTCTATTTGATGCTACAAACACATATTTATAAACCCTTATTGTTAAGCAATCTCCTCCAATTATAAAGTAAAAAAAACCCATGCATGAGGATAAGGTGGTGCCTCCCTATCTAGATTAAGTACTGCTTTCCCTATTCCAATAGGAACCTCTTCCACTACTCTGAGTAGTCATTAACTAGAAGGCCACTACCCTCCAAGGCTATTGTGTTATAGTAAAGAATGATGCAAACAAGTGTGATGCCTTGACCTTGAGCTGGTGTTTTTGACAAGTTGCCACTCACTATTCTAATACTTCATAATAAATCAATCCAACAAGCATATTCTCCTCAAGTTAGCCAAGAATTAGGGGTGTAAACGAGCAGAGCTTGAGCGAGCCCAGGCTCGTTTCATGTTCGGCTCGTTTATATATTGAGTTCAAAAAATTTGTTCGTGTTCGGCTTATTTACTCGAGTTTTGTTTGCTGATAACGAGTCATTTTGATAGCCTTAGTCACAAAGTTGTTTTGTAACATATTTTTAATGATGATTTGTTCACTTTATATTTTCAATTCTTATTTCTATCGCATTAAATGTTCCAAGAAACTTTGAAAATTTGGTGAAGATTTCAAGCAATTTCCCAGCATTTGGCCCACCTACGGGTCATCAATAGGGAGTTTTGAGCCTTCAAGCGATATTTAAAAAAGTATTTAAGTACTATGTCTATGATACCACAGCTTAGGTTTAATACTCATCACATTTATAAAATCATACAGACGGCTGCAACTTCTATAAAATAAAAAAAAATAAAAAAAAAAACAGGCAACAAGACTTTCACACTATGGGTTTTTATCTACCACGCTAAAAAAATCCTGCATAAGTCTTTTGTACTGACACAAAAGGCTTTCCTTACCCATTGAGAAAATGTGCATAACTATTTATGTTTTTTGTGGCACAACAAAGTTGTATTTTTGCATAATACCTTTTGCAGAAAATGATTGTTGATGGTATTGTGACCCTATTTATACCAAACAATAATAACTACCAAATGAGTATATACCTAACCTCTGAAAACTTGCCTCGTTCCTATCATTATCAAGCATTTACATACATTGCACACAATTCTTATGTATTTACACTCACACCCAAACTTTCATATTTCAACACTCAAATCTTTAATATCACATAAAAAATAGTACTATTACCACTTTTTAAAAGTGAAATACAATCTCTTCATGCATAGGCTGAAAGCATGGAAGTGTGATGCATGTAAATATGAAAGTTTAAATGTGAGATATGTAAATATATAAGAATTGTGTGCTAGGTATGTAAATTTCCCTATTTCATTTAAGAATTTTGGCAAGAGAGATTCAAGGAGCAGTACGCACAAGTGGTACTAGCGTTCATTGAGGTATCTCTGGAAATCAAGCTTCGGTCTAGCTCTTCCAGGTTAGAAGAGATAATAGTACAACTGTTTGTGTATGTACTACACAAGACAAAGCGCATCGCACTATTGGGAGAATCTTCCAAGGACATACATTAATGGCTCAACTTTTTTCCAAGGGTGCTGACCAAGAAACAACAATTTACTTATTTTCAAAAAGAAGATGGGTTACAAATATAATATTTTTAAAACATTTAGTTATCTGCAAGCAACCAATCGGGGCACTAAAAGATTGAAGTTTCACAAGCTTAATTTCTTTGTAGTCTTCAAAACAAACACTAGCTGATGTGAGATGTAGTGCTGGCTTGTTATGGGATAAACTTCCACTGGTAGTATCATCACCAAAGGTTAATTTGCACACATTTCATTAACCTTTGATGCTGTTTTAATGACTTTGTAATCATTGTATACTTGGGGGTATTTTTCTGGAATGTGGAAGGTATCGTTAGATGACTTTCTGGCTATTGGTATCGTGCATGGTTTCAAGAGCAAATAAATAAGAATAACTATCTATGAAGGGGTAAAACAAACTTCATTTTACCAATATGTGCTGCACCGAAATTTCCAGAGTTTCTGCATTGCAGAACATTTTTCAAATAAAATAATGCTTCATCCAACTAACTTGGGTGCTGTCGGTCAACATTTTCTTACCCTCGTTTGAAAAGTGATTTAATTTAATATAAAAGGTATATAATATTTTAGTTTGAAAATAGTGTGTTTTAATTTTGAAAAATGAGACCGAACGGACCTCATTCGTCTAATAGTTTACATAACCGTGTCTGATACTGCAAATAATACATCTTTCCGAAAGATGAGAGTATCCCTCGGCGATGGACCCAATCATACAAACTAAGAGATTTGTGACATCCGTTTTGGTCCACGAAATTTTTTTATGACCGACAAATTCTCCTATCTAATAAAAAAAATTAAATAGAGTTTATTTTTACTTGAGTTCCAAATTTCCTATAAAAGCAAGTCCCTATAGTTAACTACATCTCAAATGACCGAAGTCACTTAAGAAAACTCTCGATTTAAATCAAAGGCTCTGTCTTCAATATTCCAAAGTTTAGTTTTCAAGATTTATTGTAGAAAGAGTCAAATAGGGACCAAATGTGAACAGTTATTTCAGGAGTCCAAGCGAAGAAAAATGTAGGGGACATCACAGATCCTGAGAACCCTTAGTGACTTCCCAAATTATCCTACTATGTGGCTGTATTTTGGAAACAAAGTTATTTAAGTGTTCAATCGTGCTAATTTTATTATTTGAGGCTTAGACTTGCACAATAACCGATTATGCAAATAGCCCGCGAAGATATGAGGGTTTATGTCGTGCGAAACGACAACCTCAAAGTCTAAGGCAAGTTAAGACTTATACTGCACAACACGGTTGCACAAGAGCATAAAAATAAAATGAAGTTTTATTTCGTGCGAGATGAACTACCTCGAAGTCTTATGGTTTGTTGTTATTTAAGGTTAAGGAATGGTTTAGTTGAAATATATTTGTTCACGTTTTGTCTTGATCGTGGTCCGTGTGTATCGTCGTCGTGCTACCCACGAAGTTTGCTCCAACCTCCTCGTCGTGACGGCTTCGAGTTTCGGGTTTGAGGTTTGTATGTATACATGCATTATGATAAGTCAATGGCCTACCGTAGTGTACCTCCTAACCACCAGTCTATTGTTCTTCTATCAAAGGGCTTTACAAGTATAAAATAAGTGCGAATGTAAAAGAACGGTAAAAATGCAGTAAAAGTGCAGTAAAATACAGTAAAAATAAAAAAAATTAGACTCGCGTTCCTGGGTCTCTGCTACTGTTGCATAAAGGGTTAGTATCGCAGGTAATAGTAAACAAATGTTGTAGAGAATTTAACAAGCATAGTTAACATGTGTGTGTATATATATATATATATATATGTTAGTGAAAGAGCAAGTAACACATATATGAAAGATTGATTGGGCTGTAAGAATTCAGGCTTGGAGTAGGCTTAGAACTGACCTGCGTGCTTTCATAATCCGCCCAGGATAAAAGCTACCAACTAAACAATCTAAGGAGAGCAATCCCCTGGCACACTCAAAGTGATTAACAAGACCTTTATAAGATTTTATCAAAGTTTATTTAATTTTTTATATATGCAAAATTTACTTAGCAGTCAAAGTTAGTGGTGTTGCAAAAGAATTTTTTTTCGTAGTATCCATGCAAATGTTTTGGAGAAGTAAAATAGTCCACAAGTTGCTCACTTTAATTGGGCCAGAACTACCAGCAACCCAAGAAAGCAAGGATCAACTTTTTACCGAAGGTCGGTGAATAGTATCATCAATCTTATCCTCTATCCGAGGTTCTTTGAGGTAAGAGATATTATTCTAATGTCCCACTTTTTATCCCACACTTAGCGCGCATAAGTATTGTCATCACCGCCCTTAAACCCTGAACCGTCCAACTTACAGCCCACTCGATGATTCACATATCTCAATACTATACGTACTTATATCTCGGTATAAGCACGTAGGACTACATCATCAAGAAGAAAAAAAACAGAACAACGGGAAAAGATAAGAGGCTGACTCTAAAAAATCATCAAAGCATAGGAGCAAAACCGTAAGTGACCCGGCCTAAAAAAAAGTTTAAATCTTCCAAAAAAAATCAATTATATCGGCTCGAAATAGTGGGGAAAACTGGGCCAAAACAGCGCCTAAGCGGTGCCTCAAAGCAGTGAACAAATTAGCCCAAACCGGCATCCAAAATGACCCAAAAAAATACGTGGGGTCAAGTTGGTCACTATAGCAACACAATAAGAAAAAAAGGACAGTGCAGAAATCTCTACTGTCCTCAGATATTGGAGATAACGAACGAACTGTTACCCAAGTCATCAAGCTCACGCTAAAAAAAGTCAGTCCAAGATGTTGGCTTTAATTTCTGACAAAAATTAACAAAATAAACTCTTCAAAGTCATAGGAAAAAACACCATCACCATGTCCCTATTCACTTTTGGTCTCAATGATGGAATAATAGATTAAGCGAACCATCAAATAAATTGATTTCTAACAGCTGGAAAAATAGAAAACTACTCCAAGTAAACTTCATGCATTTTTATCATTGTAAGCCAAAACTACAACATTAGAATCCTTAAAAGTAAACAATGAACCAGGAGACCAATCAGGAAAGGATTTTTCATTACCTCAAGATCAGTTGCTCCATCTCCAATCATTATTAGAGACTTGTATCCATGGACCTGACAGCCAACACAGTCAGGATGTCTATTATGAATAATAACATCTAATAAAAATAAATGTAGATTGACTAGAATCATGCTCCAACACCTTTCTTATATGCTGCACAGCAACAGCCTTCCCACCACTCCTAGAAGTAAACTCGGTTGGGTCAAAACCAAGGAACTCTCCAGAACTCCCAAAAAGTAACTGATTGGCAAAGATATTCTCTAGTGGAATTTCAAGCTGCACCGCTACAGGCTTCACAAAAAATGAAATAAATAAAATAAAATAAAATAAATAGTGTTAATAGTAAATCATATCTTAGAATTCTAGTCAAAACACGAGTCTATGTACCCTCTATGATAATGTCTCCATGTTCATGTTACAAGTAGCATTAGGTTAAATGACAAAACTCTCGATATAAGAGCTAAGTAACGTACTTCAATCATTTGACGAAATCCTCCAGATATCAAATAAACATCAATATTAGAAGCTTTCAGCTTGTTGATCAATTCTGCAATGCCAGGCGATAACCTGCAGATTAAGGAGTGACTATTAGCATATCTCAGACATGTAGAAACAAGAGTTCAAACATATGTTCAAACCTTAAATGTAACAGTGGCACCAAAATGCCTATTTTCCATAGAAACAGCCATTGGCTCATGCATGCAAAGTGCTAGCATACATGAATTAGGAAAAACGGTATTATCATGCAACTAAAAGTTTGATAGCCAAACTAAACTATAACAAGTTTATCCCACTTTGGATGCTGAAATGGGAGAAAAAGCATAAAATATATGATACTTACTACATCCAGTTAACCAGGAATAGCATAAAAGGAAATATGACTAAAATTCTTCTTTACATTTATTAAATGGTGTACCCGTCTTAAAAATAGAGCAATCAATTAAATTGTAATGCGAAAGCAGGAGAAATGCATAAATACCGTGGAGGCCTCTCATCGAGAAAACACTGGAGTTGTGAAAGAGAAGGGCTAAATAAAGATAGTCTGGCTGCAAGGGCCTCCTCAAAAGGAACAGACCCACTCATTGCCCTAAAGAAGACCATAATACAGCAGTCAAAACTTCTGAAATCAAGTCTTTGCAGCAAAAGACAATGAAGAAGGGTTTAACTTGTTAGTCCACTCTGAAACAGCTTTCCCAGCACCACAAAAATCAGCAAGTTCATCGATTCCCTCATGCAAGCAAACAGTACTATCAACATCAAAGCAAACTGCATCAGCGTCGCGCCAGATCTCTAGTACCTCTACCACAAACAAAGGCATAGTAAACAAGAAATAAGAAGTAAAAAAAAAAAAAAAAAGAAAGAGCATTTAGTTTTATTTTCTTACTTACTAAACTAGTGTGCAATAAACCGTTTCTACAAATTACCTTTAGAAGGTTGAGTGTTAGGGAAGTAGTTTGCAGACTTGGAGAACTGAGATTGTAGTGAGGTTGCCATTATTGTGAGAGGTATGCATGATCTTCTTGGTCCATAAGAGAGTCTGAAGAAACTTTTTGGAAAATTCTTGAAGAACAATTGAGGGAATTTCAAGGCACGGTGATCAATGGAAAGACGAGAAAGATTTATAGATACGTTAAAAACCCGAGCCATCAACTGCCGCTGGCTGTAATAAAGTCAGAATCAGCATCGACTCGCTTGATTTACTACTATCAGAATTGTTTCATTCAAGGAGAAACGATATATATATATATATATATATATATATATATATATATATATATATATATATATATATATATATATATATATATTGAAACTGGAGACAAATGTTTCAATCATGGACATCAATCATAATCATTTTCTAGTGTAATTTCAAAAGATAAACTGTGGTTCCTTCCAGTTAATCATGCTCTTATTCTTTAAAAAAAAAAATTGAAAGCAAAAAATAGCTATATGAAGACGATCTGAAACCGGGTAACATGGTGATAAATCTAATAATAACGAATATTATAATGAACATTCAATTGAGATAGCATGATCCGGATCTAAGATCCGATCGTTCCCTTGTCATCTAAAGAGCGCTCGGGAGAAGAGGAATTCGACTAGAACATTGAGTAGCAGAACTTGAACAACAACCAGACAATAACGATTCCTGCGTTGTACCTTGAATCCCGGGTTTACTAAAAATCCGGGGATATCAAGCAATTAACAATCCGCGCGTCTCACGAACTCCTCAGAAGCTGTTTGGTAGCCGGTTTTAAGCCGGATTTATCCCGCCAAACGGAAAAAAACACCTTCGCAAGTCCTGAGCTCCCGTAAATTTCAAAATGAGGCCGATTCGAGATAAATTCGGGGTTTACTGAATCCTATGAATCGTCGGATATAGCAAATCCGGGACGAGCGAAGAGAAAGAATGGCGCGAATAGGCTTACTGGTAGGAGAGGAACGGAAGGCTGAGAAAGATGGAGTTTCGGTGGTTTCTGCAAGCCGCGATCCCGTCGTTGCCTTCTCAGCAAGCTCTAATGGCGACTGTATCGCGAAGGTTCGTCCTCGAAGTAGTTCGTTTCGTACGTACCAACCCGACCCACCAACCGCTTGCTATTTACAAATCAACCACTCTCTTTCATCCAATTTACAAATTTGTATTCAAACATTAAGGGTCTGTTTGGAAGCAGTTGTCTTGCTTCGAACTTTACTGCAGCATTCTCGTGCTAGTGAAGCATTGCGTGAAGCAATGCGAGGAAAGTTCATTGTCTGCTTTAGTTGCAATTGTGGGAATAATATGCATGAGACGAAAAATGACTAGATCGCTCTGTTTATTGAAGTCTGTTTTAATATTTCAATATATTCACGTAGGATCAACTAATTTAAAGTGGAATAAATTTTTTTTGAAAAATTTTATATTTAAATATACAAGTTAATAAATTTAAATTAGAATTTTTTTATTTTTATATTTTTAATATATATTTTCTATATATAGTGAATTATTGATTCAATTCGATAACTCACTATATAGGTTAAAATGTTTAAGTATATTAACAAAATATTTACGAGGATCGGTACATTTTAATTTAATTTAAAAATAAAATATTAATGAACTTGGTTATCTTTTAAATTTAATAAGTTAAATATATATATATATATATTAAAAATTTTATAATTTAAAAAGGTGGTTCGTATTATTAAAATATTTACGAGCTTCATAAAATATTTTAAATAGATTGTTCAAATTATATTAAAAATTTAATAACACAGCAATAGAGCGATTGAAGATCTCAAAATAGTCATAGAGTTCTACAGCAAAACATATACTCCAATCAAACACGTAGACAACGAGTAGAGTAAAAAAAACGCAGAAGCTATTCCTACAACAACCAACAATATAATGATGTTCACTTTAGCTTTCGAAGCTCGTAACTCCCGTTTCACTGCGTCTTCCGTTGTGGTGGTACACTCCCAGCGTCGAGACTCGTGAAAATCCGCAAACTATCCGCCCATCGAAAGAAACGACACCGATCCGGAATGTCTCGAGGACGGGCATAAAACTTTCGTCGAAAGCTATGCGGGCGACGTGATGTCAAAAGAGATGCTCGCAACCCACGACGACATAGCGATCGGCGAGAGGTGGCCGACGTGTTGGAGCTCATTTTTACTCGAAATGCAAGCACATATGCGAGCTTAATTAGTTTGAGTGTCGAATGGTCGAAACAAAATGAAAAGAATCAATCTAGTGTGTAGATTTGTAAATAATGTGAAGTAAAGTGCTCGAAAGAATGTAAAAGTCGACATTGCACTGCAAAAAGACACTCACTCTCCCACTAACAATCGAGTAATGCTCGCTCGAAGTCGTCGCCATTTCATTTGCACCCTCCCCTTCTTTTGTACAAATTGGTGCACTTATTGTCATCCTCCCGTGGTTGAGATGGTTCAATGCGGTCCGTAAACCGTCGATCGTAAGTAACCTCGTCAAAATCAACATCGGCCCGAGTTGGATGCCGCTCGATATAGTTATGCGGGGCCGTAGTTGCCAACACTTATCTCGCACTGTTTGGGGAACGGATAAGGAGGCATATCCCGAAGAATGGCCCACTTCTTCTTCCAAACTACGAATGTTCTCTCGATAACGCCTCTCGAGGACGAATGTCTCTTATTAAACAACTCCTTTCTAGTCCTCGTGCGATTACTAGCTCTTTCAAAATCCGGAATGTGATATCTTGTATCGGGATAGGGTTTAAGATACCCCTCTCGCATGGGGTAGCCGACATCTACCAAATAATACTTCCCGTAATGATAGAAAGTGTAGTTAGGTATATGACCAAAAACATCGACTTTTAATATTATTAATGACCTTACCGGGTGGTGGGTGAGGGAAATTGTACTACGGCTTTCTTGTAGCAACTTTAAAGAGTCTCATTGTCATGTGCTGCTGCCCTCCCATCCAGCCCAATACAAATGTAAAGCACATGTTGAAATCACAAACGGCCATAATATTCCGAGTTGTTCTACCGTAACGACCAATAAAAGCTACTTTCTCGTTATCCAGCACTACCGCATGAACGTGCGTTCCATCTATTGCGCCGATGCAATCCTTAAGAAAAAAGTAATCATATCGACATGCGATCCATTCTATTAAAAAGTTGTTGTAGTTAACATTCGTACCTTGAAATATGGCATGTATCGTTCATCATTAAGAATCTCTGTCGGGGTCCTTGCAAAAGTAGGATCAGTTGGTTTTAGCATATTATTCGCTAAACTGACAAGAGAAGCCAAACCAACTGAGAAATATCTGCTAATTGTTTCCGACGAATGCTGGAAGCGTTCCATGGCTCCCCTCATTGACTCGTTCTGTGACAGTATGAATAGTGTGATGCCAAGTACTTCACGGTCTGTTGTCCTGTAAGACCCATGAAGTCCATGAGATGTTCTTAGGTCAACTAGAAGATCTCCGAAAACCTCGTGTGACATTCGGAAGATATTACGAAATGCGGTTGGGTGTCCCGAAATCATTTCACCTATCCGATTTTCTCCAACCCGAGTCGAAGTGTAACAAGGTTCACGATCGACGTATGTATTATAGTATTGCGGCATCATATTTATCGCTGCGTTTCTCTTACGTCGTCGGACCTCCTCCGGATTCATGACGGTATAAACCGCACCTTTCAAAGATAAACTGTTACTATCTATAGAAATCAAGTAGTACCTCATCAAAGCAAATGAATGAACTACATTACGAAAGGAAATAACTCAAACATTCAAACATTCAAATATAAATTGTCATGACAACATCGCTAACAACAATAACGAAAGATGAAATTAAAGCAACACTTCCATATCATATCACAGGGTACGTCGGTCGAAATAATAGCGAATGTAGTCTAAGCGTAGCTCTCTATCAACTGCGATGAAAAAGTCTCGGTGGAGAGAGTCCCGAAGGAGGTCGATAAGCAAAGAAGAAAAGATCATGATTCCCTATAATCTCCGGGTCTTCCTTTAGAAGCCTAACAACCTCCTGGATAGCTTTTTTGAACTCTATGTGGAGCATCATCTGCCGATTCCACAAGTAATGATAGTTGCTCTTTCATACTTCCAACGGTATTTTTCCTCTTCTTATCCAAACAAGCGCCGCTTTGTTCGGTTTGTAGATTGCATTTCGGCTTGATCGTATGTGCGCGATTCTGTCGAATCGTTTGAAAGTTCTACGCCGGCCTCCTCGGGGGTTGTATCGACCATTGTTTGGTGGGGGCAACTGCGTATTTCCCCGTGGCTATTGTCCCACCAAACATTCGATCGAGTTTCTCCTCGAATTCTGGTTCTATTCCAGCTGTTTTGAACTTCCTCGCCGCAGGATAAATCTGTAAGAATAAATTATTTTTATTAGAAGTGGTGCAAACGCAAGCAAAACTAATTCAATGATGTCTTACCGTTAGCCTTTCAGTCCACCATTCTTCGTCAGCGACAATAGTTCGCTTCGACGGATCCCAGCCAAGCCGCTCGATCCTTGTTTTAGGTCCTTCCAAAGTTTCAATTCTTTCTTTAGTTGGTCCCATTTATTTTTTAGCCGCGATCGTCGTAATCCCTGCCTGTAAGCTCCCTAAAATTTGTTACTATATTTTGCCAGCCTTCCTTGCTGAAGAAAGAGTTTGGTCTATTGCCTCTTTCGATTTCCGCTATGCATACATCGCAAAAAATTAATTTTATGTCCTTCTCCCAAAGTGCAGGAGTGGCACATTCCCTGTTCTTAGTTGCCATACTAATAGTAGAACACAAGTCAGCAATATATTTAAATATGAAATAAATCAACAAACATATGAAAGTCCGTACTAATTGCGAAATAATAAATTTGAAATGCTACTAAGGTAAAGGAACACGAAATTTACGTGGTTCGGTCAAATTGACCTACGTCCACGGGAAAGGAGCATTATATTTTCATTATTGAAACTTTTGAACATTTACATTGATTTTACATTTGCACTGCTCTACACTGGACTGCACTAAACAACACTACACAACACTGCACTACAGTCAACTACGTACAAACACAATTTGCACTTCAATGCACCGTACACACCCACACAAGTCACAATTTCACCGATCCGCACTTCACAAACCCACACAATTTCACTCGCACTTCACTCCCACAGCTGCACTTCACTCCAAACACTTCAATTTCACGGCATCGCATTCCACACAACCACATACACAAACACAACTTCCACTTCACAAGAACTGCACACAAGACAGCACACAGAAACAAACACAATTTCCAATTCACTGCACTTCACACAAAACAGCACACACAAACAAACACAATTTGCACTTCACTGCACTGCGCACACCTACACTAGTCACAAATTCACTGCACTGAACTTCACACACCCACACAATTTGCACTTCACTCCAAACACTCAAATTTCACAGCACTGCACTTCACACAACCACACACACACACAAACTGAATTCCCACTTCACTGCACTTCACACACCCACACACAGACAAACACAATTTGCACTTCACTGCATCTCACACACCCACAGAAGTCACAAATTCACTGCACTGCACTTCACACAACCACACGATTTCACTGCACTTCACTCCCACAGCTGCACTTCACTCCAAACACTCAAATTTCACGGCACTGCACTTCACAACCACACAGACACACAAACAGAATTCCCACTTCACTGCACTTCACACACCCACACAAATGTAAAGCACAATTTGCACTTCACTGCATCTCACACACCCACACAAGTATTGATTTCACTGCACTGCACTTCACACAACAACGAGCACGGACAAACACAATTTACACTTCACTGCACTTCACACACCCACACACAGAGAAACACAATTTGCACTTCACTGCACTGCACTTCACACACCCACACAATTTCACTGCACTTCACTCCCACAGCTGCACTTCACTCCAAACACTCAAATTTCACGGCACTGCACTTCACAACCACACAGACACACAAACAGAATTCCCACTTCATCGCACTTCACACACCCACACAAATGTAAAGCACAATTTGCACTTCATCGCATCTCACACACCCACACAAGTATTGATTTCACTGCACTGCACTTCACACAACAACGAGCACGAGACAAACACAATTTACACTTCACCGCACTTCACACACCCACACACGAGAGAAACACAATTTGCACTTCACCGCATCGCACTTCACACACCCACACAATTTCACCGCACTTCACTCCCACACTGCACTTCACTCCAAACACTCAAATTTCACAAGACCGCACTTCACACAACCACACACACACACAAACGAATTCCCACTTCACTCGCACTTCACACACCCACACAAAGACAAACACAATTTGCACTTCATTGCACCTCAAACACCTACACAAGTATTGATTTCACTGCACTGCACTTCACACAGCCACACAATTTCACTGCACTTAACTCCCACAGTTGCACTTCACTCCAAACACTTCAATTTCACGGCACTGCACTTCACACAACCACAGACATACACAAACACAATTTCCACTTCACTGCACTTCACACACCCACACACAGACAAACACAATTTGCACTTCACTGCACTTCACACACCCACACACATAGAAACACAATTTGCACTTCACTGCACTGCACACACCCACACAAGTCACAAATTCACTGCATTGCACTTCACACACCCACACAATTTCATCGCACTTCACTCCCATACTGCACTTCACTCACTCGCTCTTCAATTTCACTACACCGCACTTCACACACCAAGACACACAAACACAATTTCCACTTCATCGCACTTCACACAAAACATCACACACGAGACAAACACAATTTCCACTACACCGCACTTCACACAAAACAGACACACACAAACAAACACAATTTGCACTTCACTGCACTGCACACACCTACACAAGTCACAAATTCACTGCACTGCACTTCACACAACCACACAATTTCACTGCACTTCACTCCCACAGCTGCACTTCACTCCAAACACTCAAATTTCACAGCACTGCACTTCACACAACCACACACACACACAAACAGAATTTGCACTTCACTGCACTTCACACACCCACACACACACACAAACTGCACTTCAAACACACACAATTTCACCGCACCGCACATTTTACACTTCACTCGCACTCCACCGCATCGCAAACACACACACACACACAAGTTTTGCACCGAACCGCACGTCAAAACAAAAACAGATCCCTAAACAAAAACGATCACCATTATAAAACTTAAAATTGTAATCATAGTGCAATGGGGCTAGCTGGAATTAACCAAAAACAGAACAAAAACAGTCCCCAAACCAAATGTCAAAAGGGGACAACCATAATAGCAGAAAACATTACAAATAGGAGCATCAGTGGAGAACACATCATTAGTATCCCCCTATGTTAATCAAATTTTTGCCTAATTAACATTACTAATCAACTTCACATGGACACCATCATGCTAATTATAGAGGCTTTAAACTTGGGGCATGACAATCTAGCATGAATATACATAGCTAAGGCTTCAAAACACTCACCATCAAAATGATTACAAGTTTCACCAATTGACCTTGAAAAGGTGCCTCTCATTTTCACAAATTCACCTTGAGAGGCACCAAATAACCACCAAAAGATTTTAAAAACGAGATGAAGACTACTCTAGCTCATCCACCAGCTAATTAGGGGAGGAAGAGCCCACATAAAGCATGCCAGAAAGTGCCAGGTCAATATCAAAAAATTGTGTTTGTTTGTGTGTGCTGTTTTGTGTGAAGTGCAGTGAAGTGGAAATTATGTTTGTTTGTGTGTGCTGTCTTGTGTGCAGTGCTGTGAAGTGGAAGTTGTGTTTGTGTATGTGGTTGTGTGGAATGCAGTGCCGTGAAATTGAAGTGTTTGGAGTGAAGTGCAGCTGTGGGAGTTAAGTGCAGTGAAATTGTGTGGTTGTGTGAAGTGCAGTGCAGTGAAATCAATACTTGTGTAGGTGTTTGAGGTGCAATGAGTGCAAATTGTGTTTGTCTTTGTGTGGGTGTGTGAAGTGCAGTGAAGTGGGAATTCTGTTTGTGTGTGTGTGTGGTTGTGTGAAGTGCAGTGCTGTGAAATTTGAGTGTTTGGAGTGAAGTGCAGCTGTGGGAGTGAAGTGCAGTGAAATTGTGTGGGTTTGTGAAGTGCAGTGCAGTGAAATTGTGTGGGTTTGTGATGCCTTGACATTTTAGGCCATTCACATACATGTTACTTAATTCAATTCTTACCATTCTACCAATGCCTAAAAGGGTGCATTTGACATTCAATTTGTGATTGAGATATAAAAGTGAGGAGTAAGATTTAGGTGCTATACAAGTAAAAGCGAGGAACTGATTATTCTTGTAGATTTCTTGGAAGATTTACAGCCATACCACCTAATTCTTGTAATAGTTATATATCTATCACCTGAATTTCAGATTTGCTACATATACACCACCATTTTCAAGCAAATTGGCATCTTCATCTATATAAATTTAAATTTGAAAATGAGTATGGCTTTGTCCCTCTAAAATTGAGTAAAGCATGCCAGAAAGTGCCAGAAAGTGCCAGGTTCACCGCAAAAAAATTGAGTAAAGCATGCCAGTTTGGAACGGAGCAAACGGAGCAAAAGCCCAAAAGAAACCACGAGAACATCGTCCGCAAACGGAGCAAAAGCCCAAAATACCGGATCGAAATCCATACGGAGCGGCGAGTTCTAGGAGGATGTGAAGAAGAACTTCTTACCCTTCGAGGGACGGATCTAGGAGGAAGTGAGGAAGAAGATAGATCGAAGTCGGTCGAGGAAGAAGAAGACCGGTGGAGTCGCGAGAAGGGATAGGGCGAGAGAGGAGTTCGGGGGGAGCGGCGGGGCGAGGTACTGCGGGAAATGTTTCCAGCGAGGCTGGTCGAACGACGGGGCCGCGGGGTATAACCCGCCGTCCGCTTTCACGGCGGATTCGAGGTAGGGCGCCGCGCTTCGTCGCTTCGCCGGCCGACGAGCCTCAAATTCGCGGTGCGGGGAAGCGCCGCACCGCGAATTTACTCTTCCAAACAGCCCCTAAAATTCGAGGTAAGATCCCACCTCATATTTTTCATTTTTATCAAATTCTCAATAATTTAATCACAACACGTGTAAATAAATCAGTTTAATAGTTCAAATAAAAGACATGAGTGATTAATATAAAAATATAAATATTTCGGGTTGTTTATATTTAATTATCCCTATTTTGATAAAGATTTACATACATACCACTTTAATTTCTATGTATTGATGTATCTAACACATTTTTACATAAATAGTGATATTTTTTATGTGATACGGAAGATTTTGAAGATATGAATATAAAAAATAAATTTTATTAAGTGTTAGATATATAAAGACATAGAATTTAGGAGCTAAAATGCCCCCAAATTTTATTTGCTAAAATATATTGATAGCACTAATAATTAGTTAGAGTATACATATAGATTTTGACTTTATCTGCCTCATAATATAATTAAATGATCAAATATTATCTTTCTTTTTTTTTTTTGTCTCTTTGAAAAACTACTTGAAAGTGATTTTATAGTTAAATTAGACTTAAAATGGCATTTTCAAGCCTAATCTTTAATGATTTATAAATAATTCTAATATTTTAGTGAAAAATGCCATTATAAAGCAAGTCATAAGTAGCTTTGTCAAGCAAATGGTGATTAGTGTTCATATTTTCTTAGAAATTAAAATTATATTATGATGGACTTGAAGATTATTTGACTTGCTTTTAACATTACTACTACACAAGTTCTTCATATGGAGCATTAACATTAGGGTTCATCCAAGGAAGGATTTTTAGACATGTGCTTAGATAAATTTTGTAAGGATAACCTAACACAATCTTTCTTCATTTTTAATTATATAAATTTGAATGCAATTATTGGTTTGTGGTCCTAAAAGAAAAGGAAAAAAATAGCGGCAAGAGAATCATAGATTAAAAAATGAGTAATCTCTTAACATCATATTTAATGTTTGATTCTTATTAAAATAAAGATTGAATGTCTGTTCTAAATCCACGATTCAACCAATTGATGTAGAACTCAGTTCAGAACAATCCTCAATTAAGATTCAAACGTCATGATCAAGATTAGTTCCTTCGTGATTTTAAGTTCATGAAATATAAACCTACTCATTTGAGTAGAAAGACGTTAGAGAGAGATTATACAAATATAACAATAGAAATACTTGAAAAGATAGAATTAATGGAAATTTTTCATTCAATAAATGAGGCATATCCACATAAGTATATGATGTTTACATGCATTTGAAATTAAAGAGATGTTGGATTGAATCATATTTAAGTAATGTTCACATTTTATTAAAAAATTGTTCAAATCAAGATCATTTTTTTTTTAATCTTGGGGTCACTTTTCTTCTCCATCATACTATATTTAAGACTTTCTGACATTAAAAGTGTGTTCATGTAACCAAAAAAAAATAACAACAAATCTTCATTCATGTAATGAGGCTAATGGTTACTTGATTAAGAATCCAACTAATGTTTTGACATAAACATAACACATTTTGATGTAATTGTATTAAGTTATAAAAGGTTAACCTTTTAGTTTGCAATGATAGCTCAATTTACTATTTTTTTTTACTTAAGTGTGATATAACATTATTCGTTGTTTTTAGTTAATATAATCAAGTGATGTCAATTAATATAGTGCACTGTATATTAAAAAGTTTATTTTATTTTATGTTACGATGCTTTTAGTATGAGAACTTATTATTTTAAGTACAAGGTTTTTAATAGTATCAAGTTCAAACAAGTTTTGATCAAGATTTGAATAATGTTTGAATATTGTTTGAGCAAGTACAAATAATATTTTGAAACACCTTTGAATCATGTTCAAATTTTGCTTAAATCTTGTTCTAAAGGGATTTAAACAGGTTATAACACGACATTCTATAATATATTAACATTCAATCACAATAATATGACACAACATAATAGAATTTTTGTACAACATAATAAATCTCAATAATTATAGCACAAAAGTTCATAACTTTGATACAACAAAGTGCAATCCCAAAACTTATAACATAATAAACTATAATTTTGATATAGCAAAGTACACTCACAACAATTGTAATATTGCATAATTAATTTTTTTGTCATATGTTATAGGTGGGTTTACTAACATTTAATACCAATGAACCCAATTTATCCTCACACTCAACTTTTATTCAAATATTTTGAGCATGATTCGAACAATTTTGAAATAGTGTTCAAACGTGGCTTAAACTTAGTTTGAAGAAGATTCAGATGTTATATGAATTTGGTACAAACATGGCACATACATAGTTTGAATAAAGTTCAATGTGGTTCAAATAATTTTATTTAATATAATTTGAATGGTCAATACATATCATCTCTAATGTATTTTAAGATAAGATATGAAAATTATATGACAAGGTCCAAAAACTCTTATTTTTAAGTCTGTGCCTTGTTCAATTTCTTATTAATAACTATTTAGTATATTGTTTTATATTAATTGTGACTTAATCAATTTAATTAAAATTGATAAATGTTAATTAAATATAATAAGATGCCAAAATCATCTGAGTTCTTATATCTTGAAATAAATAACCAAACAATAACTTAGGACTTAACTGAATTTCACATACATATATCTTACCAATATAATATTTAGAATTTAACCCTCAAAGAATACAAGTCTTTACAAAATCCTATTTTTGAATTTATGACCATATCTACCTCACCACCTCAGTCTTATACAGTCTTTATAAGTGTCATTAATTAAATAAATTAATATCACATTGTTTTTATAGAGAAAGCAAACTAATATCAGCAACATCGCTATGCAGATCAAGCTAAATTTTCCCCATATATATATAATCCTCCCTCTTTAGTAATTTACACCAGTAGTGTCACAACATTGGAGCCATAGTCTAAGACAATTATCAACATCAAGGAAATCAAGCGGTTAACATAACTAATACTGAGAAGATTAAAACAACAAAAGCACTCAATTCTGCCACCGAAATGAAGCTACCATTGCTGCTATCAGTAGAGATGACATTTCCAGAAGGGCCTTCACCTCCCATTACTCCTCCAGCTCCTGAACTTGTTGAGTTCATAGTGCTCGGAGATATCGAGCCCGGGATGGTGCCAATGGGTGTTGGAAAGGTTCCAGTTCCTGTTCCGGTTCCGGTTCCGGTTCCAGTTCCGGTTCCGGTTCCGGTTCCCGTTCCCGTTCCAGCACCCGTTCCCGTTCCAGCACCAGAACCGGAACCGGCGACTGGGGTCACACCATTTCCTGCTCCCATTCCAGCTCCATTGTTGTTGCCAATGCTGATGCCAGCACCACTGAATTCCAGTTTAGAGAATTGTTTAAACGAAATGAGCAAAATTAGTATTTCTATAACATAAATTTGTATTATAATAATGGAGACAAGAAGATATCTAAGGGGCTGTTGAATTTAGCTTAAATATTGTTAAGGTCCTTTTTGAGCCAAAATTAATCTTACTATCCTCTTAAATCTCAGTTTAGTCTAGTTTAGGCTGAATCTTATAAATTTCTGCAGAAGTGGAATTTGAAAGATTCTACACTCCCCTCAAAGCATTTCTTCTTCTGTTTTGTATAAATCCTACAAATATTGAAGATGTCTACCAAATAATTTATTCAGGTTTTGCTAGATTTAAGGCCTATTAAGTCAAATAATTTTTATAATTTAATGCCTCCAAGATTAACTAAATCTTTCTTGTAGTCCAAACAGCCACTTAGATCTCCTAGTTTTACAATCAAGGAGATATACACATTCTGAAATTCCTCCTACAAATATATATATATAACACCAAATGTCTAAAAAAAAAATAGAAAGACTGCGAAATTACCTCGATGCAGGGAAAGTACAGCCAGTTGAACCTGCAAACCAAAACTAATTAAAAAAAAAAAGCTTCTCCTTTTCTCTTCTTCAGAAGAAGTGAAAGGAAATTGAGAAAACTAACTTGGGTCTTGTTGAGTGAGAGCAGCAGTGCCTGCAAAGTCACAAGCCTGCTGAGTCTGCCCTTTTCTCTGATAATAGCTATTAACAGCAAAAGAACAGTGTGCTTTCACAGTATTGGGATTAAAGCAAGGTCCATTCTGGTTTATGGGGCTGCAGTCAGCCCCAGCTCCACATGCATAATCTATTGTTTTCTGCAAAGTTGAATCGCTCACATCTTGCCTGCATACACACCATGCGCCATCTTCCACCAAACATAGATTAAAGCTTTTTAAGTTCGTAATATAAAACTCGAAGAAATCACAAAGATTTTTGAGCATTCTGAACCATTTTTTTGACAGATTATGAAAACTTAAGGGCTATAAAGTGAAGAAATCAAGGCAAGGGAGACACTTGAAACAAGATTTGTGAGATATATATAGACTTTGAAAATAAAATATGTATTGTTTTTTAAAAAAAAGAAAGGAACAATTAGAAATAAGCTGACCTGAACCTCCAGTCATGGTGAGCATTAACACTACAGATATCATTAGAGATTCTATAACTGAACTTGTCATGCCGAAAGAAGGATGCTTATATCACTCTCTGAGCTGCGGATCGAAGAACTTGAATTCTGCTCAACTCTGTAGTGGAGTGTTCTCTTACAGAACTTTGCCGGTTAAGTGCTCTTATAATCCCAGACAATTTGTTTTAGTTATTTTATTAGGAGAAAAATTTTATAGTTAGAAAACATATTCTTATGAAAATTGAGATGGAATATCCTAATTCCAATTTTATAATATAAACTCCTGTTCTGAACTTTAAAGAAGAGCTAGAAAATCAAAGTAATGCATAAAGTAATTTGGAGCTTTTCTTCCTAACTACTTTAGTTAAATGGAGTAAGGGAGCATTATTATTATTTTTTAAAAAAGTAAGGGAAAGATTAAGATAAATGTACAGCTCAAATTAATAATCTCAAAGAATAATTTTATCTCTAATTACGAGTCACAATTATTTTTCTTAGCATTAATTTATGCTAATTTTAATGATTAAAGCAGTCATGCTCCTCTTTAGCTTTATTTATTTTGGTGCATGTGCTTGCTCAGCCGACACCTTTTTTTGCTGCCCATCTTTTTCTACTGTTTTCGGTGAATAAACAAATCTCTACACGCACAGATACGTTGTGAGTTGACTGGTATTTTATTTGTAAAATTTACACACACAACACACAATTCTTAAGTATTTATATATCCAACATCTAAAGTTTAATATTTACACTTGTGACCCATTTATATCATAAATTTGTACGAAATTATGTATTTCTACACTAAAAAATACCTCTTTTTTTGTTCTAAATTATTAAATTCAGGCTTTATTACTAATATTGACGTAATTAAGTATAAATTTAATGTAAACTTAGATTCTTAACAATAGGTCTATAAATATTCCAGCTAAATTTTTAAAATTGTTTTTGACAATTAGATTTTTTTTTTTACTTAGGCATATAATTGCAATTTAAATGGTCCTTCCTAACTTATTTGAACCAAGCAATATTATATTTGAGAAAATATACCACTTTTTAAAACGTAATTATAAGCCTCAAGCAACCAAATGAGCCCAAGTTATCTGAGTCTTATTAAAGTTTTGGATTCAATTACAGAAAGTTATATTAGAACGTGGATAGAATCAAATTGAAATCAAAGAACATCCAATTTAATAGTACATAAATTTCATCCATGCTTTATTATCTTAAGCTTATAAGAAAGAAAGCATTAGGACATTGAAAGTTATGCTCAAATGTGAGGCACGTTAATTGAAAAATAAAATGAAAAATTCTAAGGTTGTAGGGTTCACCTGCCGAGAGAAAGAGAAAAAAAAGAAAAGAGAGATTGAAAATGCTACAAAAGAAGAGAAAAAAGACCTTTAATTTTACTAGTAAAAGAGATGAGAACATATACAGCTTTGAGACATGACAACACCATATACAGCACAGAATCCACAATTTAGGAAAAAGACAACATATTGGCATGTGGAACAGCATGGATGGTGGAATGGGATGCCTAACACCTTTAGTAAAATCTTTGGAGGAAAATAAACTTATGAATCAAAAGAAGCTTGTCCAAATAATTCAAGGTATGCAGCACTGAGATGCTTGCAAAATACAAGATCTTTTTTTTTCTTATTCTTTTCATTACAAAATATTGAACAGATCTATGAGATTGGCGAGCCGGCAAGCCTTTACCGCGAAGAGATGAACACCAAGCAGGTTAGAATTAGATTTAGGCAAACTCTTTCTACCAGAAGCCTATTCCCAGTCAGCATCAAAGAAACCAGCATCTTTCATTTCTGAGTAATAAACATTCTCCAACCTCAAATCTTCTTCCTGCAGATAACGATTAATTAATATAAAACATCACTTGGATGACAAACGAAAGCATTTATTTTATTGGGGTATGGAATAAATGTATGGATGAGACGAATAACCTGGAAAAAATCTGCAAGGAATGTCATGTAGAGGAGAGGAAGATAGAATGAATGGTAGCATATGGTTATAAGACCATGCAACCTGTTGAGAACAAAGGTCAAGGTTTTGAAATCACACATGCATTTATAGCAACAAACTTATTTGGAGAATGCGTTTATATGGCGGTACCAGAAACCAAACCCTAATCCATTTTCCATAAGCACGCAGGAGAAGAGTGATACAGTGTTTATCACGAACATGATGCTGATGTAGTTGTAGAATGTTGGTCGAGCTGTGCAGAATATATCAAGTTCATAAAATGTGTCATTCAAGAAAGCAAAACATAGAGAAGTTCGAGAGTAAAGCGCCAAAATAGTCCCCTGATGACCCCAAAGTGTATAAAATTGTCAAATTGATCCCTAAACTCTGTTAATATCAGTTGAAATAGTCTCCTGGGCATTAAAAAAATCTAGGGACTAAGTTGACAATTTATAGACCACAGAACTATAAGGGATTCCTAAAGGATTCAGGGGACCATTTTGACATTTTCTCAAAAGTTGAAATTTGTGTGCGAAGTTACCAGGTAGTCTCTCCCTCCATTTAGAATGGTACATGAACAAAATCAAGCCATAAATTGCAGTGAGCAATAGTTTATGGACAATCCACAAGCCCCATTTCACTTTATTTAATTGATTGACACCATCAATGAACAAGGGCACTCCAAAGCCAAATAAATAGATAGCCTGAAGTGCAATTAACACAATCTCTCAAAGTTCACACAAAATAGATTTTTTTATCAGCAAAACGTAAAAAAAAAAAAAAAGGAAAAACCAGCGAAACAGTACCTTAAGCTTTAGAATCTACTCATAAATTTAAAAAGCTTAAAGCAAGTACTAGAAATATGATGATGATAAACATTATTTGAATCTCCATCTTTTCATGTGCCGATACAGATCAAGCTTCAAGGACCTCAGCAGATTTGCATTCTCCGAGCAAAAATAATCAAGGAATTTCAACTCTCTTGTGGCCCTTTCAGTTAGCAATGTTTTCGATTGCAAAGATTGGTGCATATACACTATGTGGACTCCAAAACTCTATTTTATTAATTAAAAAAAATGTAATTAAAAATGAAAGAGGCCACTAAAAAAAATCAACGAGTAAACAAAGCCAATCAAGAAAAGCAATAACTACCAATCCCACACTCAAACACACAAAATATGGAAATAGAAGGGAAGTAGTTCTTATTAGAGAAGAAACTGTTTAAATATTGCAGTAGAGCAATATATTTTATTGATAGAAATAGGAGTATATAAACCCAATTACAAGGGGCACTCATAAGGAAAGAAATAAAAAATAGAATAAAGGGGAATAGGAAAGAAATAAAAATAGAATAAAAGAAATAGAAAAGCAAATAAAACAAATAAAAAAAATTGCATATTAATTTTAATATTTTAATATTCCCCACAAGTTGAAGCATATATGTCAATCATGTTCAACTTGGATTTGAAGTCATCGAGCAGTGGTCGAGGAAGGTTCTTTGTGAGGATATTTGTTAGTCGTCCACTAGAGGGCACAAAAGAAATAAAATTTTTCTTGGACTCCAGTTCTTTCTTGATGAAGTGTTTGTCAATCTCCACATGTTTGGTATGCTTATGTTGGACAAGGTTGTGGGCAATGCTAATGGCAGCTTTATTATCACAGAACAACTGCAGAGGACTGGAGATCGGCATACGGAGTTCGCGGAACATGATGCGTAACAATAGAACTTTACAAATCCCCAAGGACATGGTCGGAATTCAGCTTCAGCATTGCTTCGCGCAACTACCGACTACTTTTTATTTTTCGATGTGACAAGATTTCACCATACAAATGAGCAGTACCCAAAATTAGATCGTCAATCATGAACTAATCCGACCCCACCAGCATCTGTATAAACAACAATAGAACGAGAGGTGTGGGGCAAGAAAAATAAGTCTAACCCCGGTGTGCTTTTTAAATAGCGAAGAATCCGGTGGCCAGCGTGGAGATGGTGCTCATAAAAGTCATGCTTGAATTGACTTACTATAACAACCCCATGACATATGTCGGGGTGTGTATGGGAGAAGTATATGAGTTTCCCCATGAGAAGCTGGCAGTGAGTCTTGTTAAGGGAACTACATTGGGAACATCATATAGTTTTTCATTAGAATCCATTGGAATAGCCCCAGTTTGCACAGAAGAAAATTTTTCCTTGTTAACAGGTCAATCACATATTTGCGCTGAGACAGACAAATTTTTCGAGATGACCGAGAAACTTCCATGCCAAAGAAGCATCGAAGGGATCCTAAGTCCTTCATTTCAAAAGATATAGCTAGAATGTCTTTCGAAAAATCCCATGCCGGTAGATTATTTACTATGAGCACAATATTGTCGACATTAAATGTTGAGCACAGTAATCTAGCCATTGAATGAATATCGGAAGAAGAGAGTGATCCGTTTAAGCCTGAGTAAAACCATGGTCCACTACTACCTTTGTGAACTTGCCAAAACAGACCCGGGGGATTGTTTTAGTCCATAAAGGGACTTTCCCAGCCGAAACACTTCTCCTAGGAAGGCAGTAGAGTCAAAGTCAGAGAGAAGAGACATGTACAACTCCTCTATAAGATCTCCGTTTATGAACATATTCTTGGCATCGAGCTGGAATAAGTGCCAATCCAGATTCATTGCATGAGATAACAGGATCAGAATGGTGTTTAACTTAGCCACCAAAGCAAATGTCTCATCATAGTCAACTTCGTAGGTTTGTGAGTATCGTTTGGCGACCAATCGTGCCTTGTTGCGTTCAAAGTAGTCATATGAGTTAAACTTGATACTAAAAATTCATCAGCATCCCACTGATTTCTCACCCCGAAGAATATCTACAACGTCCCATGTATGTTTTCGCATAAGGGTATGCATCTCCTCAATTACTGCAGCTTTCCAGGCAGGATCCGCTAGTGTAGCCTCAGTAGTACTTGAGATCTGATGAAACATCAAGGCAACAACAAATACTCTATAAGTTGGCGATAAACTGCAAAAAACGACAAATTTTGCCATAGAATAGAGAGAGCGTGCCTGATTGCGAACCTTACTTAGGAAAATCACCTCCTCTTATGGAGTAGTAGTGCCGTAGATGTCGCTAAGAATGGATTCAAGTACTTGCAACGAGGTAGTGGGCTCCAACGAAAGGGGCATTGAGACGAGTGCGCCGAGTGTAGGCACGGAGAGTGGGAGGCGATAGTGGAACAGCAGAAACTCGAGATTCCTCGGTGGCAGAAACAATGGTGGGAGCATTCACATGAGTAGGGTAAGGAATAGTGTCTAAGAACTCTAGCTCCCACTCACTTGAGGTCGAGTTAGTAAAATATGGAATACTTTCAAAAAAGGAGGCATAGAATTTTGTTTGTGATGGCATCAAGGTGCCGAGACCCTTTTTGAGTGGCGGGGTACCCTAGAAAGACACATTTTATAGATCTGAGATCAAGTTTATTCCGAGTAAGGTTAGTGTTCCGACCAAAGGTTGTGCACCTAAAAATTTTAGAATCTAAAGTGGAGAGAACCCAGGAAAGCATGCCATGAAGACGATTTGTAAATTTTAGAGGGAACTCTATTTGTGAGATGGATGACAGTCAATATGACATTATTTCAAAAACGTTTTGGGGGCATTAGACCGAAACATAATGAAGCGAGCAACATCGAGGAGATGTCAGTTTTTCATTTTGCTACCCCATTCTATTGAGGAGTGTTCGTACTCGAGCTATGGTGGAGGATGCCCTTACGAAGAATTCACCTAAATAAAGTTAAAAACTCACGATCAATGTCGATCCGAAAAACCTGAATTAGAGTTTTGAATTAGGTCAAAATAAAGGTGTAACAGTTTTTGAAAGTGATAACGTCTAATTTGTCTTTAAAATATAGACCCACATAATTTGAGTGTGGTCATCAATCAAAGTAGGGAACCATCGTTTATTGGTGTAGTTGGCACTGTGAAAGGGTCCCATACATTACTGTGAATGAGTGAAAAAAGAGCGGATGGTATGTAAAAGTGGGTTGGATAATGAACCCGATGATGCTTGGTTAACTAACATATCTCACACCTGAAACTAGAGAGACTTTGATTATAAAATATCAATGGATATAAATATTTAAAATATTGGAAACTGGGGTGACCCAAAAGACAATGCAACAGTATAATGGGACATTCAGTGACTCGAGATGGGCTACAACTACTGAGTGGTATGTCATCGTTCTTCTTGCTTTTCTCTTGGAAGTAGTAGAGTCAAGCTACCCGTTTAGCCGTTCCAATCATACTCCTTCAATGAAAATCCTGAAATACACAAACATCGGGAGTGAGAAACGCAATCAATGTTATGTGTCAACTTACAAACAAATAAAAGGTTACACTTCAACAGTACATGTAAGATAGATTCCACAGTTAGATCGGTCGTTAGAACAACAAACTATTTACCAGCAATAGAATTATAGGAGTCATCTGCAATTTTGGCTGTATCTTTTCTAAAACATGGACAGTATGTCGAGAAAGTTTGCGAGAATCCAGACATATGGTCATTGGCACCTAAATCAATAATCCATAGATTGGAGGAGGAAAAAGATGTGAGTGTCATAGGGATAGTACATTGACGAAACATGTGAGGTCGACGGGCCAACAGAGAACTAATTGGATCCGAGTAGCTTGATTAAGTGCTCCATCTGACTTTTTAGAGAGCCGGGGAATTCTAAAATGTTTTGGGTAGGAGCCAATTAAACCGTGGTAGACTCTGATGTCGTAGTAAGACTACTGGCAGTAAAGGATTTGGCTGAGGATTTGTACGTCGATTATCCATGAAGCTTCCAATACTATTCACGAGTTTGGTTGGGTTTGTGATAGTAATCACAAGTGGAGTAACTTGCCCGAGTGGGCTGAACACTATTAGAGACCAAGGCGAACGATTCAGTTGAAGGGTGGAAGTACCGAGCATGAAAAGTCTCCAGCTCTCTGTGGCAGATCTTGGTGAAAGCAACGTGAGCAGAAGAAAGAGAATCCCGACCAAGAATTCAACCTCAGTCTTCGTCAAGGTCTTTGTCGAGACTTGCCAAATATTGGAACAAGCGATCCTTTTCTACAATTATCTAGAAGAGATAAAGGTCGGTTAAATAGTCTCAAGTGTAGTTGTAGTAAATGTCGCATTCCATTCATAGTGCAACCAGGTCATTGTATTACTAGTCATGGTCTTTGATCCTTATTTTGTCTCTTCTTAGACACCTCATAGAGTTGGCTAGAGTTCCTACATCCAAGTAGATATCACAGATTGTCGTCCAATGGGGACTAGCGGAAGGAACATATATGAAATACCAATCGATGATTTCATGGAGTTGATCAGCCACAACATGACTATGGAGTTATCCATTTCTCAAGCTCCATATGTTGGGTCAGTCTTTGGAGGTTCACAGATCATGCATGTGAGGTGACCAAATTTTCTGCGTCCTTTGATGAATAAGGACGCCGCTTGAAACCATTGGAGAAAGTTCATGTCATTCAGTTTGTGAATTTTGATCAAGAAGTTCGTGTTGGTTTCTGGTGCTCCAGTCTAAACAGAGATCGGAGTTGAACCTCCGATGGAATCAAAACTCTTTCTGAGCATGGCTCAATGTCGGAGAAGTCCGCCGTGATTCTAACCGAGCCAAACGAAATTTGGTAGGGATTCCGACACATCGCCGAACTTCAGTTTTAGGTCACAAGCTGTCGGATATTAAATAAAAATAAAAAATAAAAAAATAAAAAAAGGTAATTCGTACAACTGCAGTAGAGAGACCAGCCGCCGGAGAAAACAACAAGGAGGACCTGTAGGGACGGCTGGCGAGAGGCTCTGCACTTGCAGAGAGAAGGTCAACGGCTGTAGTAGACAGCAAGGAGGGCTGGGGCTACAGACTTCGGTTGGGAGGACCAGTGGCTAGCAGTTCCTGCAGGAGACCCTGCAGAGAAGGGTCGAAAGGCTGGCGGTGTGTGGGATCTAAGGTTAGATCTCGGCTCTAATACCATGTTGAAATATTGGAATAGAATAACATATCTTATTGATAGAAAAAATGGTATATAAAACCAATTACAAGGGGCACTTATAAGGAAAGAAATAAAAATAGAATAAAATGGATTATGAAAGAAATAAAAACATAATAAAAAGAAATAGGAAAGCAAATAGTAGTAAATAAAGGAGAATCTGCATATTAATAACGGCTAGGGATAACAGTTATTATTTTAATATTCTAACAGAAAGACTTAAAAATTTACAATCATAAATAGTGGCAAAATAGCACGATAGACAACTCTATCAATCTTTGGGTCTATTTAATTATTTAAACTAGTTGACAGCGCCAGGTTTTCACCAGATACAATTTGACAAAGAAGATGACAATATGCATGATTTTAGCATGCAATGGACTCTAAAAACTACAATTATTATATGAATATTTGGCTCGATAGGTTATAAAAAAGCCATATTAATTTCAAAGTTGAGTATAATAAAAATCTGAGAATGACATCTACCGAAAATAAAAAGATTTAAAATAGACCAAGGTTAATTGGATAAATAAAACAAAGGGAAAGAAAAACAATCATTAAATGAGTTAATAAAATTTATATCATTAAATTATTAAAAATTTGAACCTAAGAATACTTGGATAGAAGTTGCTCAAAACAATTTGAGAAGAATAGACACAAACTTTAAACAACACATAACAAGAAAGAATAAAAAAAGAGGATTCAAAACGTGAACATCAAAAGGGACAACGCTTAGGGGGATGATGATGAGCATTGACTAATGATAATGACTGTTATGAAATGACCCAAGATTTTATAACTACCTAAGATTAAGATCAAGAATCAATGATGCAGCAAATTAGTGGGGCGGTGGAAGTTGGGATTACCTCCAATGCTTTAGGCCACCATGTTTAAAGTTATTTTGTTACTATTACAGGTATCATTAATGACTCCATTTAAAAAATTTGCAATAAACTAAGCTTCAAATGACCAAGAAAACCATTTGCGGCATTATCAAAATATTTGAATATTTAGGCATTATTGTTGAAGTTTCCAGATTTATCCTGTAAATAGATTGGGAGAATAAATTAAGAATCAATTTGTATTAATTTGTATTAATTTGTATTAATTTGTAATCCCTTAAATCGAGAATTAGTGTAGATAGTTTCCTTTTTATTCATCTGTAATCTCCTCTATATAACAACTTGTATTACCAATTCAAAGTAATAAAATACAGAATAACTTTCCTCTTCTCTGATTTCCCACATGGTATCAGAGACCTAAGAATTTTCTGGAGTTTCTTTTTTTTTCGAGCAGCCTTCATTGCTGCGTCTTCTTCCTGCGATCTGCTTCATCCAGAAGCTGTGTGATCTGCTCGCGTTGAGTGTTTGTTTGGCTCATCTACTTCCCGCATCGCTCGGCTCTTCGCACCGCTCTACTTCTCCGCTGGTATCTTCGGCGTGAAGGAAGCTTTCAACGCGTTCGACCCTAACCACGAGTTCGTCTGCATCGTCCGCTGCTTCCTGTTCCTGCTTCCTGCGCGCCATCCGCGCCTTCTTCCTTTACTTTGCGCGTCGTCTACGTCCGGCGCGTCGCCTGCGTCCACGCCATCTGTGCCATCTGCGCCATCCGTGCCATCTACGCGCCATCCGCGCCTCCTTCCTGCGTGAACTTCTCGACGATCTGCGTCCTCGACATTCTGCGCGCCGATTGTCCAGAAACAGGAACGGGCATTTGTCGTCTCTTTCCCGCTGGAGTCTTTCCCGCAGCCTTTATTGCTGCGAACTTCTCCTCTTAATTTTTTTTTATTATTGATCTCTTCATCACCATGTCAATGTGTCGAAACCGCTCTAAAGAATTCCAAACCATCCGGATAATCCAATACCGTTCGTAAAATCGGAGAGTTGCAGTAATATTCTGGCATCCAACGCATTCAACGGGAAACTATCTCAAATGGTCCCACATCATCCGTACATACCTAAAGGGCAAAGGGAGGCTTAGTCACCTCCTCGAACCGACTCAGTAAAAGCGGATCCAACCTTAGCAAGCATGGGACGAGGAGGATTCCATAATTATGACCCGACTATGGGATTCCACGACCCAACGATTAGCGACACTCTGTACGTTTCGAATACCGTAGAAGGAAATTTGGGATTACATCAACCGCACATACTCGAAGGCCCGTGACGCCGCCCTCGTGTACGAAATCAAGGCAAAAACCTGAGCCACAAAGCAAGCGAGATAACTGTCATTACAGAAGTACGCAACTCTATCAGCAAAATCTCCTGGCAAGTTAATCGGATCACTATGTGTAATCGAGATGAAACGCCTCGACGATGCGGCCACCTCAAGAAGTTCATCGAGAAGGATCGGACATACGATTTTTGCGTATGATTAAATTCGAATTCGATCGTACAGATCCAAATCTCGGCAAGGAGGATACACCGTCTCTGAAGAGACAACTCACTAATCCGAGCAGAAGAAAGCCTGAGGGGTGTCATGCTAGAACCACATACTACGGATGGATCAGCCTTAAGAAAAAACAAATCAAGAGAAGTCGAAGAACGATCCGCCTAAACACTCTGCAGAGAAAACCAAGCGAAGCGAGAACAAAGACAATCTTTGCAGTATCTACCGCAGTTAAAACCAAGGCATACAGCTGAGAAATGTCGAAGTCGAATGCAGAATCTCTAAGCCGAGAATGGGGCAACTCAGGCGCTCAAGTTGCATGTGCATAGAAAGATACTCAATATCGATGAAAATTCAAAAAGGGGGTTCAAAGAACTAAGAATTGAGAAACTAAGAAGCTTAGTCGGATCTTCGAGAAAACGTCTCCGAACACGTTCAATCGGCTCTTTCAGTAATTTCGTTTGCATTAATGTCTTAGACAAATTATATACCCCTTCTGATCATGCGATCCTATGCATAGCATCATATGACCCCCACATCTCAACTCTTCCATTCTTATACCCAATGTCCAAGTAATATGAAAATCGTCAGCACTAACTGTTTTTGAACATCGTCGCAAGTGATTTGAGATATACATATCACACCGAGACCTTATCCTTAAAAACGTTCTCCATGTACTCTAAACCGTCAACAAGTTTCGTATCCATTCAAAAGCTCGACTCATGATCTCAAACGCTATGTTATTTTTTACTCTTCTTATCGTTGTTTTTCGCACTCGTGACACGGGATGAGGATCGGGACTTGCTAATGAAAGCGAGCTGCCTTTACCACCTCGAATCATCACGTAAAATTAAGAGAAATTTGTCTTTATCTTCCTAAGCTTCTTCGAACAAAGATGTCATTCGCTATATCACCTCCGCCTGCCATCCTTCTTTTGCGCTTTAAATATAACGTTCCCTCACTTATTCCAAGGATCGGATATTTCGAATTTCATCATGAAACTTCGTGAATCGACAAAACATAACCGCGTATCTTTTCCTATTAATAATAAAAGTTCTCTTCCTTTTCATTTAATTCATAATGACATACGATGACCTTCCCCTATACCTAACATTTCTAGGCTCGTTTGTTCGTATCCTTAATCGACTGATTGCACCCGTGTTACATAGCTTTTTCTTCTTTAAAAAATCCGACGTTACCACTCGTTATACCTAATTTCCATTCAATCGGTTCAAAATCAATTGGGTCAAAATAAAAAAAAATTTAGGACAGTATAATGCTTGAGATTACTTCAATCGATTCTATCACCTTACTTTCAATCACAAGTGATCATCCATGAGTCATCATGTGTCGAGACACCCCAACAAAACGGAAGTAACTGAAAGAAAAGAATTGACATTTACTCAACACCACCCGAGTCTTACTATTTCAAGAGAACGTTTCTAAATCCTATCGGGAGTAGCTCGTTCTTACCGCCACATATACGATAAATGTACTTCCCTCCCGTGTGTTAAAACAAAAGCCCTCATAAGTCCTTAATGACTTCTACCCTCATTTTAGAACCTCAAACGGCCTCACACCTGTGATATTCAGGCATCGCCTTGTTCATGTCCACAAATAACATGAGGGAAGCTAGACCCTGCAGCCATCAAACGCGTTTTCTTCTACACTCATCCACTCAAAAGGATACAAGTGTTATAACCCTTCTACCGTAAAATTTTACATCTGCGTAGATGTCACTTTCACGTAAAATAAACATTTTTTCTCCAAGTCCTCTCTTCGTGGGAGATTTCAATGAGTGAAGATAAGATTTCATGAGTCCTTCGAACCACCACTAAGAAACCTCGACCTTCCGTATGTGTCGCCCCGTGTCATTGAACCGAATTCCCATAACCAAACTCTCCTCATGCTCCAAATTGAACCCGAGTCCCCAAAACCAATCACATCTAAGTCACCCGATCCTATCACTCACAATTTCTCAAGATTTTCTCAGTGTATTCAAGGAGAAAGACCGTTCTCGAACCGACACAATTCCAAGAATCCAATCCAAATTCTCGAACCGAAATCACAGAAGATCGAACCTCTTTATCCACTATCTCACTACGTCTCTCTTAAGTCGCCTATCACCTCGCTCAAAAAGCGTTCATCGTGAGTTTCGAACACCATTGCCATCCCAAAAACGTGTCCGAGGCATTGTCAAAAGTGAATCGAGGATGCTATGAGAGATGAAATGGTGCATTAGAAAAGAATAAAACACGGGAGATCGTCGATAAACCAAAGGAAAGAACATCATTGATCAGAAGTGGATTTTTACATCAAGATACAAGCTAATCGATCACTCGAAAGATATAAAGCAAGGTTAAGAAATCAAAATGATACACTCGTACTTACGGTGTGACTATCACGAAACCTTCGCTCCAAGAAGAAAGATTGAACACTGCGAGAATCCCGTTATCATCTGGTCGCTCACTTCAAACGGCAACTCATTACAATACGACGTTAAAAATGCATTCCTCCACGGGATCTAAATGAGGAAATCTATACGAACATCCCAACCGGATTCAGGGGACAGTAACAAGGCTTAGTAAGCCGAAAAATGCACTTTACGGATTAAAAAAAATCTCCTGTGAGCTTAGTTCTGACGATTTTCAAAGGTCATGAAGGAACCTGAGATAAACAAAGTTTCAAGCGCGACTACACTCTTTTCATTAAACATTCACCGCAGTGGAGTGATCGCCCTTTTGTCTACGTGTGACGACATCATAATTATCGAAATGACGAAAAAGAGAAATATGAATCGACGACGAGATCTAGTAAAAGAGTTCGAAACAAATGAACCTGAGAAATCAAGCATTTCCATGTATCAAGTGGCATATTCCACACAAGTGGATCTTCATATCTCAAAGAAAAGTACGTGATCGATTTATTACAGTAAACAGTAAGATCGGTAGTGTCGATCTCTACTCCAATAGATTCAAACTATAAGTCGGGAGAAGTCTAAAGAAGAATCCAAGTGATGACAAAGAACGTACTCGTAGGCCAGTTGCAGTACTCATATACCTCGCTCACACTCGACTCGTACATAAGATATTCTCGTAAGTTCGATCGATCAATTCATGCATGATCCAAGAGAACCTCATCTTCAGCAGACATTGCAGTACTACATTACTTCAAAGCGCAATCCGGAAAGCGAACCTTGCTCAAAAGGAATGACGCTCTTACTCCGAAGCCTACACCGACGCCGACTATGCTCGGCTCCCTAGTGGACGTAAGATCTACTACAGTGATATCGTACTTTTCTCGGCAGCAACCTAGTGACACTGAAGAGCAAGAAGCAGAATCGTAGTTGCAAGATCATCTCGTAGATCGAATTCAGGGCTATTGCTCAAGGATTATGTGAATTACTGTGGCTGAAAATTATTTTGGATGATTTAAGAGTCCAACCCACTACGGTTTCTATCGCGATCAACAAGTCGCTTATTAATATAACTCATAACCTTATACAACACGATATGACAAAGATATCGAAATTGATAGACATTTCATCAAAGAAAAACCTGAGGAGTGTTAAGATGTATGTCTTATGTTCCATCGTAGAAACAATCGACCGACGATCTAACAGAAGGTCGAACAAGGTCGAGTTTCCACGATATCGTATCCAAGCTAGTGAATTGAAGACATCTATTCCTCACTTGATGGGGAGTGTTGAAGCTTTCCGCATTTATCCCGTAAATAGATCGGAGAATAAATTAAGAATCAATTTGCATTAATTTGTATTAATTTGTAATCCCTTAAATCAAGGGAATTAGGTAGATAGTTTCATTTTTATTCATTGTAATCTCCTCTATATAACAACTTGTATTACCAATTCAAAGTAATAAAATACAGAATAATTTTCCTCTTCTCTGATTTCCCACAATTATGAACATTTTATTAGGATGTAACATGTATGAGTATGATTGAAATTAATCCAATTGAAGGGAAAAAGAATACATGAATATTTTTTTTCACAATATATCAATGTAAATTATGGTTTATTAGTTACAATCTCAATTCATATATGTTGTTGAATCTAAATTTGTATTTTAAAACAAATCATGTTCATGAACCTAGATCTAATCTTCATCAAAGTCCAACTTCGAGTTCGAGAACAAGAATGAACGTAAGATCACACGTGAAACTGAATTTATAATGAAAATTGAACCAATCATATAAAATGTACTAAACAGATCAAATGGGGAAACTAAAAATAAAAATTTGATAGACTATCGCAATGGATGATCAACATAATATTGACTATATTTTTAATTTGTAGCTTATTGATGTTTAAGTTCATAGAATGAATCTGGCAACGACAACTAAGTGGTGCCAATAATTAGAAACTTATTAAAAGTAAATTTCATAAAATAAGTTTCAATATGCAATTCCATCCATTTGGTCAACCCTAGAAGTGCATTTGGTCAACCCTAGAAGTGCATAATTATTGTTTAAGCTATTTTAGTTTGTTTCTTCAAGTAATTTCTTCCACCATATGAGCACATCATTATATGTTGCTTGCCTGCTTTTAATTTATTTATCATCTCAAAATTAGAAATTTATTTATTTATCATCTCTAAATTATAGGCAATTATTATTACTTGTCATGATATACAGCAGTGTCATAATATTTTAACTACTTGTCTCCTTTCACTTGCATGATTTACATAAATTGCACAAAGATCTTTCCAAAAATTTTGATGCCAACTATGACAATTATAAATCTTACAAAGATTTGTTGAATTTAAAATTGGCGATAGTCATATTGCATTTAACTTCAAAAAGAATCCACCAGGAAACTTTAAGAAGTTAAATAGCAAGAAAGCAGGAATATTTAAATTCTGAAAATGCATCGAGACTAATGCCTACGAATTGAAAAATGCAAAAAATTCAGTATAAGCCCGAGTTTTGATGCATCTGATTTGACATTATTTCATGTTTTTGTTAACTCCTAGGAATATTCACTCTTTAAAACTCTTCGTTGTAAGTCCATATCAAATCATTTCCTAAATACTTCTATACAGCTTGTTCTTAAAGCTATTTGATTAAAGAGAATATGTTTCTTGTGGATTGAGGCATCTAGAAAAAAATTGGCATTATAGATCTATCAATGATCACTCATGAAGTATTTTGCAAGAAGTTTATGATTTAGGTTTGATTTGATTAAAAAATATCACAAGCATAATTTGTCAGTCGGATATGTTTAAGATGAGTAGGTTGATGCAACTGAGTTAGGCAATGGAATTTGGTTTTTCTTTTGGGCTGTGGAAATTGGGATTACCTCCTTTCCTTTGGGTGCTATTGTTTGGACATATTAACTTGATTGTATAGTGACAGATCCTTATTACTATCTCGTTCCCTATGGGTTCAGTTGTGTGCATTTTATGGCATCTTCTCCTAGCTTAAGTTAATATAACATATTATAAGCTTTCCCAGGGTTGTTCATCCATGAACAAGTATAACTGAATTGACTCTTATCTCAAGAAAATAATTTAAACTTGAATTGAATTAATTCTATGCCAATTATATCAACTAGCATAGAAGATGAAGAGTCTATAATTAGTTGTTCTGAGGCATGTAATGAAATATATTTGGTTTGATTTTTTTTTTCAGTTTTAATCTAGGCTAGGGAGTGCAGGTTCGCGATTACCCTGAGAGCGATATAAGGACACCTATCTAATTTGGGGAAAGTCACCTCTCCATACCGACGTGAGGCCAGATTTTTTTTTTATTTATTAGTTTTAATCTTTGTTCTTACTCTGTGTGTGTCTGTGTGTGTGATTTTATATTGGCTTGATTAATGCCCTTGGTTTTATTCGAAATTACACTTAGATTTAATGTAGTACTAAATTCTTATTCACTATTGTTCGAGTTTAATTATAGAATTTATTATGTATATTTAAATAAAGCCAGATAATTGAATTATTTATTGGCTGCAATGGCTAGTCGCCTATAAGTTTACAATTTCCTATGTATGTAATTCATGCTATGCATTCTCTTACACCCATTACAACTAAGCCCGTATTCTTTTTTGTTGTGGTTATCAAGCGCTTGCATAGAATATTCAAAAAGAGAAACCTTGGTTTATTGATAGATGAATGTTCTCAAGTCATAAGATGTCCATTGATATACTAAAACGAAAAAAAAATTAGAGCAATGGAAGAAATATTTTAAAAAACTTTGAATTAAAAAAACTAGGACGGAGTATATGATATATAGTTTTAATTGATCATGTTGCATTATTAGAATATAGAAAAACATCTATGAGCGTTAGATTTAGTTTATGAAATCTATTATATAGATATATCACAGATACTTAAAAGTAAATTCTATAAAACTACAATTATATTATTAATATTATATAGATTCAAAAGCTTGGTTGTAAAAAGAGATTGAGATACAACATCAACATCAACATCAACAAAACCTTTATCCCACTAAATGGGGTCAGCTATATGAATCCTCTTTCTCTATTAGGTCCTATCTAGCGTCATATTTTCATTTAATTTTAATAAAATTAAGATTGTAAAAAGAGATTGATATTTAAAGAAAAATAATAATATTAAGATGAATGTATGATAAAATCAGTACTTTAAAAAAATAAAAATAAAAAAGCAATTATATCAAAGAAAAATAAGAGAAACATTGTCAAAGCCAAAGTTGTAGAAAATAACCAAGCATGCAGCAATGAATACAACAAAGAGTAAAAAAAAAGGTTCCAGTTAGATGGAAGATATATAAGGTCTGTTTGGGCATCTGCAATCTATCCAAACTTATTCAGATAAGCTAACTTATTCTGATAATCCACTGATAAGTGTACGATCCGGATAAGTTGTTCTATTGCTTGGCTTTGAGTTTGGAAAACAGCTGAGTCTGGATAAATGACCATTATGCCCCTGTTTTGGATAAACTGTTTAGGTGTTTGGTTTAAAGACTGAAAAGGGAATAAACCATGCAATTAAATATAAAGACTGAAAAGAAACATACCCATTTTGGCAGCAAATTCCATCAGATTATCATATGCAGGGCGATGTAATTTAACTGCTTTGAGAAATCTTTTTGCAATAAAGCTTCAAGAAAAGAAATATTCTCTTGAATGGGCAAAAACAGTGATAACACAATGATAGTTTGTTGCTAAAATCTTTTTGCACTAAAATCTTTTGTTGTTTCTTGTTTCTGGTAAGCTGTTCTTCAAGCTTCTCGTACTCAAAGTCATTCAGAACATCATCTGCCTCATCGATGGCATCTCGTAGCTGCCAGATCCAGCTGTTGAGTGTTGGGTCTTGATCTCTGATTTGTGCATGGGTGGAAGCAGAGGCGACAGCTGGGACCTTGGGGTAGTTTTCTTGCAGCCTTTCAAGCTCCTCCTTCAGCCCCTTCTGCCGTCTATACTGATCTTGCAGGTAATCAGAGCAAGCGTTGATGAGCTTTTTCATGATTGGGCCAACAACCCAGTGTGCCATAGCACCGATAGTGGCAGAAGCAGGAGAGACGGTGGAAGAGAGGGAGAGAAGAAGAGGGTCAAGAAGACGGAAGTAGGTGGCTTTGCTACGAAGAGGGAGCGGGAGCGATTAGGAAGAGCTGATCGCGATTGCTTGGGGAGGGCAGCGGAGCACGGGAGTGGAAGCCCTCGCCGACGCCGAACTCCTCGCCGACGTGAACGAAGGAAGAAGGAAGGGCAAGGATCGCGGGTTTAGCAGCGACAGCGAGAGGGGCAGCTCCATATTTTGTTTCGACTGAACGCGGATCGCGGGGTTATACCCGCGATCCACGTCCAATGAAAAAAAAAAGCGGTTTTCCTGAACGCACTCAAAAAGCGCGAAACAAACACATAGGCGGCGTTTTTAAAAACGCCGCCGCACTTATAAGCTGCCCCAAACGGGCAGATAATTAAAGTCAAATGATTAGAAAGGAAAATGTGTAGATCCTAAGTTATAGAGAAAAAAAGATTTTTGAAAGCGATTTACTAGGAATTTGTTTAACACCTAAAGAAACATCAACAAGAACGAATGACTAACATACATAATGCCAAACCCTAATTACTGGGATATGGTTGAAGAGTAAAATGATGATGATGATGAAAATGATGGTTAACAATAAGGAATGCTATAAAAGACCAAATATAAGTTTTTTTACCGCTTGCCTCCCTATAAGTTAAATTACATCACCAAAAAGATTTTAAGAAGCTCATGTGTCTGCAATATACGAAAGCAAGCTAAGAGTTAGCACCAAGAGACCCACTGAAGTCGTTATAACCAACTCTAACGTTAGAATTCTTCCATGTTACTACATATAGCAAAAGAAGCTAAAACTTAGCATCGTGTAGCCCACTTTAGTGTTCACAGAGAACGGCAGTGCTAGATTTGTCCATTTTACCGTACAAAGCTCAAATTGCAGCAGCAAATAAGCCATAAAGAAGTGAATAAGCCACAAAAAAAAAGAAAAAAAAAAGAGAAGAAAGTGCAATGACTTAGAGGTACAATCCTGTCTTTATATAATCTAGTTAGATGCATTTTTACCCAAATATTCTTTTGAACGTCAAATGAAGAAAGGGTTTCCAGTAACAAAAGAAGGTTGTGTTCTACCGCTTAAGAGGCAATTTAGTCTTTTATAAGTCAAAGGGTAATCGAGTCTTTAATTATTTATTATTGGTTAATATAAATAGACACTAATAGGTTTAGGGTTATGCATGAGATTATTATTGTGAGTCTTAAGATTAGAGTTTGTGAGAGATTTCCTACCTCTCAAACTGTAGGATTTAGGAGAGATTGCATACCCCACGAATTGTAGGTGCTTATTTTATATATTCCTGCTGAGTTTTTTGATGTTCATACAATAAATATTTATTTACTCTAATTTCTATGGGAAAATATCTCAAATTTTACCAAATGGCATCAGAACACTGATTTGAAAATTTGAGAAGAAAAGAAGGCTATCAGCTCACAAAAGAGGAGCGTGGCTCTTCCAGCAACGTACAAACGGTTCAATTGATAGCAAATAAGCTCCAATTCAGTCAAGAACGGGTTAGCAAGAAAGTGAAAGCTGGGTCGTGACAATACATTCACGATCAAGTTAGCAGAGAAGACCAACGGAATCACGGCATACAATACTCGTGCAATACAATTGTGATCCGACATAGCTAGGATGACAACAACGGGATCACAGGACGACAATGACGGAATCGCAGGTACTTGAGGAAGTCAATTCAATTGCGGCATACAGGAGACTGACGCGATATTAAACCACACAATACAACGCAATCTAAGGCCGGGAGTACAAAGACCAGAAACTTCCACCAATCTCGAGAAATTGAAACCACGTACACAAATCTCAGGATCGTGGCATCCAGAGTTTAGTTTGGCGTGCAGGAGCTATGCGTTGAACTGCATGCAGAGTTCATCACAATCGAGATAGCTGAGGAATCAAATAGGATTGTGTCCTAATGGATTTCAAAAATTGTTCAGAAGTAATGCCAAGCCAAAAATGTGGATACTATGGAGGAAAAACTAGTGAAAGAGACCAGTTAAATTAAATCTGGAATATATGAGCATTTTTCATTCATGGAGGGGAGTTTGATAACCTTATAAGAAATGATAAAGAACATTTTTTCACTTGCAGCGGGATCAAACGAAAGGGTCTAGAACGGACATGAGCGGCAGTTATCAGAAGAATTTGTGCAACATCAAGGCAGCATCATCATCTCAGTGGATATGAAGCTACGAGATCAAGTGAAAGAATAGGAAGTGGATTCAAATGTCAGCACTTGAAAAGAATAGACCGACATCAGGATGGCTGAAATGAGAGCAGCAAGCGTAACAGGACGGCTGGCCATTTGGGGCAGGAGAAGATCAATTAGAAGAATTTTAACCCAGAACACGGATACATGTTGGGTGGGACCCTGGCAGAGGGCCGCATTCAACCGCATCAATGCCTTTTGTTACAACAACTTTCCTGATATAAGAAAATTATGGAGCTTATGGGGACGGACAAGCTAATTATGGGGTACGATAAGACTTATGAAAAAAAGAAATCAATATATGTCGAGGAAGGGAACCCAACCCCCACTTAATGGGTGAAATGAACCTCAATCAAAGAAATCGAGGAGACTCGTGCATGACAGAATTAAATATATCGATAATTGAAGGAGAGAAAACTTATAGTTAGGTTTATTGTGTGGAGAGATACTTTGTTGTTAATGGGTTGACGGATGAAGAAAATTGATGGCCACAAATCTGTGTTTGAAAGAAAATGCTCTACCATGTATCAATGGAGAGAACAAAGTCAGCCAATCCAAACATAAGAAGAATTCAAGCTCTGATGTCAGAGCACTTCAAACCGCACAGAAAGGGGGTCTACACGAACAGTTTTTTGCATAAGCACGGGAAGGATACGTCATGGAGTATAGGGAGAAATTTGAGATATGATCATGAACAGTATCTGGTCGTTTGAGAGGGATATCGGAAAAAGACTTGGAAAGCAACTTCATTGAAGGGTTGGAGCTGGAGATTCAAGCATCACTTCATTTGTTCAGACAATGATGATCGAGAAAAATTATGGAATTAGTGCACTTGGTTGAAGATCGTAATGCAATGGAACAACCTAATAAGAACAACACGAGTAAAGCGTTAGACTAAATTGCCACAACCATGACAACACCGACAGCGCAAATAGTGGAAGTCCAGTAATACCGAAGTTAACCCAAACACAATAGAAATGAAAATATTATTACTGAAATTCTATGGTTATACTGAAGACTCTTTAAAAAATGAAATAAACTACAAAACACAAAGATCGCCTGGGGCGAGGATGACGGGGTTATGTGGTAGCTACATTGCAGGGAGAAGTGTGATTGTTGTTTGTCATGGCTGAAAAGGGGGGTACGGCAGCCCTCGAAGGCTGGTGAGGGGGACGTAACAGCAGGTCTGTAAGGGGAGGCTGCAAATGTTTGGATGCTGAGAAGAGGGTTGGCGGCTTGGTAAGGAGGCTGGAGGGACTGGCAAACTAAGCAGGGAGGAGGAGACGGGTTGGCAGCAAGCAGGGGGTGCTGCAGGTAGCGCTTGCGATGGTGGCAAGAGCGGGGAAAGGCAGCCAGTGACTGGAAACAATGAGAAGGTGTTGGTGGATGGGCAACGAGCTGGGGAGGGGGATTGTGTCAGGGATTAGGTTGAGGTAGTCACTACCTTCGAGCAGGATACAATCAGAACACCACTTGCCATTAGATACAAGCCTAACAAGCAAAAACGTTCGAAGACAGGCAGAACTCTGAACTCATATTCAATAAAAACTAACCCTATGCAAGCAAAACAACCAATATATAATAGCTAGTAGATAAAATAGAAAGTAGAACACTCTTTTGAGCGGCAATTAGAAAAGGGGAGAAAGACGGTAAACAAAAGCAAGGAGAGGAGGAGGCACAATATCTACCGCTACCTGAAGGTCGAGCGGTCCAACAGGGGCTGGAACTAAATCTATTCTGGTTGGTTTATCTAGCCATCTAGCGAGCCGGTTAAGCCGGCCTCCATAGTCCCATGTCTCGCCTTCAAAGCACCGCATCATCCAGAGTAAGGCTTCACATGACAATAATGGGCAACAACTAGGATCCACGTCTCGCCACCAAAGCTTCGCGTCATCCAAAGTGAGGCTTCACATGACAAGAATGGGCAACAACTAGGGACGACACTCAAGCGCCTTGCAGAGACAGAAATTCAGGAGAAACAAGCCAAAATGTTATGTTTTCGATGTGATGAGGAATTTACTCAGAAGAACGTTGCAAAAATCGAGCATTACATATTCTCAAAGTCTGTGACACGGTGGCGAGTATGAATAAACATAGAATGTTTTGGGGGAGGAGGAATGCCTTCATTTTTTTTCCACCTTGAGGATAATGTGTCTTTTCTGGAGGGGAGTATTGTTACACTGGTGCCTAAGGAGCAATTTAGTTTTTTATTAGCCTAAGGGTAAGGTAATTGAGACTTTATTATTGATTATTGTTTAGTACAAATAGACTCTAATAGGTTTAGGAACAGGTATGCATGAGATTATTATTGTGAGTCTGAGGTATAGGATTTGAGAGAGATTTCCAACCTCTCAATTGTAGGTGATTATCTTATGTATCCTCTCAAGTTGTTTGATGTTCATGCAATAAAATATTTATTTGCCCTAATTTATGTGAGAAAATCTATCTTGAATCCTATCAAGTTGTCCATCCCTAGAAAAGTTACCAATAAAAAACACCTGGTCAAGACTCACTCCAAAAGTTGTACCAAAAGGGGATCCGCGTTAATTTTAAGAAAAACAATGGTTAGGGAAGGTATAAAAAAATGTCAGGAGCTATTTCTTTAGAAACCTAAACTAAGAGGATAGTGAGGTCAATAAATGAGATCAACAATGATCAATAAGCCTAGCTGACAAAAACTAGTATACCAAAGTCTACCCAGGAAAACACTGATCAACCCAAAGTTATGCTTGGACATATATCCCAATCAAGCTAACAACAGCGAAAATTCATGAAAGCATGCAAAAAACATGTCAAGCAATAATAAAAAAAAATAAGGCCATAAAATAGGTTTGCGAGCTAAATTATCGAACCATCACAGAATGAATCTCCCTAAGGTAACAAAGCACATGAAAATTTGCAGCTAGGTCTAAGTGACAAATAAATTTAAGAGCTGCCACAAATTTATAGATAGATCATTCTTCAACCAACTTTATCCCGACTCCAGCTTGACCTGTACTGAATTTTCACTCATTTGGGGGACCACCAAGCCAGCTTGACCATGGAAAATTTGAAGATACTATCAATCCAAATGAGTCTTCCCCGCTACTTTATACATATATTAGCTCTTCTCCATCCTCTACAACGAGTACTTCCATCTCCAATCTAACAAAGCCCTGGCAAAACGTTGTCACACCTACGGACTAAGAGCAAACTCACGCAAGCAGAAGGTGAATGGTGTGTTCTAAACATTTTTCTCCCCCGCTCCTTATTATCAATCTCTCTTGCATTTACCATTCGAAGTTTCTATGAAGCTTCATGTTGGATCTAAATACCAAGGAACCTATGACCTACCATAACTATCAATGGTTTAACCTACATGGGGATGCAATCCTTAAGCTAAGATGTGGGTTTTACCACAAGTTTTCCAACAACTGAATAGAGCTGAGGTAGTTCTAACCCATAATGGAGTAGGGTATGACTCCAGATATCTACTCCGAAAACATTGACCAATTCTCATTAGGCAGAAATGTTATAATCACTCCAAAGCATGTATATTTAAATGTTGTGTGTGAATCTCTCGAAAGTATCAAAAGTACTTACACATTGCCAGTCATACCATTTTTTATATATGAAACCCTCTAATGGCACCTGAATAAGAAAAATGCAAGCTAGTGGCATGAATCGCCCCACATGGATGATGGAACAAATAAACTTAAAACCAGAGTGGCTAAAATTCATTCCTGTGATGAATGAAGCTCTGTAAATATTGTTATGGAGAACTTCAAATGATGGCATTACAATTGATCAAACATTCCACCGATCTTTCCCGACTAATCAACTCAAATCCAAGTTTATACAAACTCGGGTTAATCTAAACCAAATCAAATCATTGGTTTTAACTCAACAAGATTCAAAAATCTAAAATTGGTTTTAACTCGATAAGATTCCAAAATCTAAAATTATAGTCTATGATAAACCAAATCCATGAAATGAAATGCATAATACTTAAATAAAATCACTAAACCTCCTTTGGAACGAATTCAATGTTAGCTATTTTCTCCAAATAGTAAAATCCATTAGCCATCATAATTCCTCAATTATCATTCAATCACCTAAGAGCACCATTATCCAAAAGCAAACTAAAGAACTAAAAAATTCGTGCTCAACTCAATCGATATAGGTATTATGTGTTGTAACACCCAAATTTAACAAAAAATTTTAAAATCTCCAAAAAAAAACTTATAATATTTGGTGAACCATTACTCTCAATTAACTCTGCATACCAAAAAAATTTCAGCTAAAAATCTCATATTTTAAATTATCAAATGATAGCTGAATTTTCAGAAAATAACAATAAGTTCTATAAAATTTTGTAAATTATGGAATTTTTACAGAAAGTTTGTTTCATCAAACTCTATCCACCAAGAAACTTTAATCAATATTTCATCTGAATTAATCACAACAATTTTATCTCTTGAAATTATTGTATAACTTTCTAAAAATTCAGCAATCCACATTTTAATAAGAGATCATGAAAATTGGTAAACATACTCATTTCATCGACCCATAAATTTACTAAAAACTTAAGTCGAAGTTCCCTCATAAAAAATATGAACCTTTTCAAAATTACCAAAAATATCTCTACCCCTACTTTTCACAAAAAAAAATTCTGAAGATAAGAAACCTTCATTTTACTGTTGATTTTTCAAAATCACCAAATGACATGAAAACCATATACACCTATCGGCCCTTCATCATTTCTCTGAACTGAGGTAAACTATCTCCTCGAGACAAATCTAAACTAACACCCCTACGAAATGAAGATAAATGAGAGCCCACAAATAAAATTCTCCTAAATTTTTACCAACCCTACATGAAGAAGATAAACAACCTTGTCAATATAAAGATAAATCAATACACTTACCAGATTCCCTCTTCTTCCATGCAACAAAGTTAGCATTATTGATGTTCCCTAAAATATATCATTATGTGCATCCACAAAAAGAATACAATAAATTCATTCCATCAAGAATAAAGCATAATCCCACACCAAAGATGCGCCCAAAAATGCCTATTGCGTTAAAATCTTACTCCCGTAGAGCCTACTTTAGATCTACCTCTTTAAGTCCGTTGTAAAATCAAGCCTCTCAGCCAACATGCCAAATACCCAAACCAATCAAATTTCGTCACCACGACTCAAGCGAAGTTACCTTTAAATGTTGGACCATACCAAATCAAACCAAATATATTCCCAAAAAGTTGTTTTAACAAAATACTAGGTAAATTAACCCAAATAATGCACCCACTTGAGCAAGGCTTGAATACCCCGGTATAGCCCACTCTAATCCCAACCTACAAGCAATAAAATCAAAACTTAAATCCTAGAAAATTGTCATTAAACCCATAATGGCCCTAATAACTCCAATGAACAATCTCCAGTCAATCCTCAACCGCAAAATTTTAAAAATACCAAAAGAAAATGCATATATTTAAAATGTCATCCATAAAAGTCTCAAACGAATGCCCCTTTAAGCATATAGAAGCAATATTTCCAAAAATATAGCAAAATAGAAAAGAAATTATAAATTAATTAAAATCCAAAAAACTACAAAAAAGCATATTAATTATTTGCTCAGAGCAAGATCCGCCCTACACACCAAGCTAATGAAGGGCGATAAATTTAAGCTCGACCCAAACTCCCAAATAAGTCAACATCAGATCAGTGTCATCAAATAAACCCAGCTCAAAATTCCATAATAATATAAATGAGGACCGTGTGCCTTGATTGGTTGTTTAACCTAAGCATGACCATGCACTATAATGTCGTTACAACCAAATTACATGTACGCATCCAAGCATTCTATTTTGTTTGATGCATCTAATATGACCCAAATCCCTTGTTAATCTATGACGGTTTAAAATTGGCAACTTAGTAAACTTCCAATTATTAAATTCCCTCAGCCCATGTCTTCCAAAATAGATTTTCAAGTCATGTTAATCTACTATCTCCGTTAACAAAACAAATTAGGGTCCATGACCTCCGTGATCAATAAAATCATGGGATCTAGATTGGGCAAATCATCAATCCTTATTGAAACCTCTTTAAGCGCAAGAATGGGTAATCTTCTAGTGTATCAAGTCATCGCAATGACCAATCTATAACATAACCTACATTGTTAATCTTAATCTAAAGTTTTATACCTAGTGGAAAAGGTGACTAACAATACTAACTTATACCCGTGAGAATTTTTTGAACCGAGGAAATAAAGTTCCCTTGAGGATGAAATCTCTAGATTGTGCTTTATCATTCCCTTCATCTGCAACTTGGAAGGTATAATCTTCATTATTGGTTTTACTGCTTGAACTTGAGGGATGCGGATACCTTTACAAAGTCACTAAGGTGAAGACTAACATATGTATAATGATGATGATGAGGACGAAAAGTGTTGTTTAAAAAATGATCATGTACTAGTACTAGGTGAAACAAAGTGTAACAATGCTAAAACTTTCAAAAAGGTTGTTAACACTCGAATGCAACATCTAATACCAACATATATTTATTCCAAATTAAGCACTTTAGTATTGTTGCATCTTTTAAAAAATAAAACTGGAATTATCCTCATGCATAAAAATATTTAAAAAGTTTTGATTTAGATTTATAATGCCCGAGTTCTAAAGAACAATATAAATCATGAACAAAATGAAATAGAAACAGTTATGGAAATGGAAACATGTTAAAATTACAAGATTAAAATAAGTAAATAGGCAAGAATAAAATTGTATAGAAGAATTCAGAAACATAACACAAATAATAGGACATAAAAGAAGAAGCATCTGACATGGATTCTAATAAATGATCATGTCATAAAATGGAAGAGAAATACTAAAGAAGTCTAAATAAATAATACCTTCAGCAGTAAATCTACTGCAACTATAGCTCCGGACACAACAAATGTGCGTGTGAAAGCTTCCAAATCACCAGCATGATTTCCTTGAAGTAAAAAGGCAATCAAGCTGACTTCCAGAAACAGCATTCCTGATTGCGTGCATAGTGATAACATGTTCCATGAAAACTCCTTAGTAGGTGTACATTGCCATGACTGAATTCCATGAAAAGATAATAATAAATTTATAAACTATTCAGCTGTTGTAAGAATCATTTGTTACATTGAATATTGACCAAAAAAAATAACCAAATAGAGAATAATTTTTAATAGCATCAAACTTTGAGTTAGATATAAGCAAAGAACCCTAGTTTTTTTTCCTAACATGAGATTTTGCATGAATATGGTATTAGATAAGGAAATTTGCAAATTGACTTTGTGTTGAGAGTATGCAACACAAACAACTTTTTTCACTTTCAAAGCGCAGTCTTATCTTTATGTCCTACACCCACGTACGAAAGAAAAAAGGGCACCAAATAACGAAAATAAGCTGGTTAAATCCGCAGAGGGCTCAAACTTGATGCAGACATTTCTTTACTTCAGAAGTGGGTAAAAGTAAAATGAGAACTGCACAACATAATTCTATCCAGACTGTGTATGACAAGCTCGGTTGAATAAAACTAATCCAAATGAATTTCCAATTATTTATTAAAAAAAGGTGGATTGAATTGGAATTAGGTCTCTAACCAACCAAAAGCTATAGGATCTAAACTTTCCAAATGAACTAATTACCTGGATGCTCTTCTTCCAGATAAATCTAATGCTTTTTAAGATCCAAATAAGCGTTAAAAAAGGTTATAAATAAAATCTTGTTCATAATATAAAAGGCAGCCTGCTGATAATTACATGTTAAAATGTGTGAGTAGAAGCGATGACACTAAATAAAATAATGCCTTTTCTTCTAATCTATATTGGCTTGACCAGCTTGCAGCACCATAATATCACTCCACAAATCCAGTTACTCGAAGAAAACACAAGTTTTAACTTGTAGGTGATTGCACAATTATGACAAAAAAAAATATCCTTTGTTACCAGCATTTCCTGGAGATAGAAATTGCTGAAATCCAAGTAGTCTGCCATTCTTTTGATATTAGGATAAGCTTTGCAAGTTGGTAAATAAGTTGTTGTGGGATAGTTGATAATCTAGCGTTACTAACAAAATTTAGATGCACGATGAGAAAAAAAACCACATGTTACCAATTATTAACTTCTGCAAAAAAGTAAAGACTTCTGATGTAAAAATAGCAAGCACTATTTTTTTTTTAATCCAACAATAATTTAAGTGATTGTTAAAATCTAAAATGCCAAAAGAACAAATGGAAAATTTCAGCAACGATCAAGTTACGTGTAACAAAAAGAAATTTGAAATGTATCGTATTTGCTAAAATTTCAACCATGCGTGTAAACCAACCACTACTGTACTTAAAAACAATATCAAGGTTATAAATCACCACCGAAAAAGAAAGATCCGAGCCCCATGTTAGTAAAAGATTGTTAGCACTAGAAAGTAGTCATCAACACTTGTGAAGTGCATGAAAAAACATATCCAACCGACAAATAAACAAGAATTAAGAAAAAAATAGAATTTTAGCTCATTACTCAAGGATCAATAAATTTAATGTGCCTCCGATCTATATAGCCCATGAATGACCCACAATTAGAAATTCCTCAGAATTTTCCTCCATCTAGTCAAGAATTGCAAATTCCAATTCTCTGTCCATGTAAACCATAAGGATCAGCATGAATTTCATAATTTTTCATATGTATACATTCGGCTCCATAACAAAGCAACAAACGTCTAATTTTCACATCAATGAAAAAAATAACTGATTATATATTGAAATAGTAAATTGGAAATGACTGAATTAACGATTCCAGGAGAACCAAACATAAAGAAGTAATCAAGGCGTCAAAGAACACCACTGCTTCTTGAACAATCACCCTTATAGGCATGTCAAAAAATAAAAAACATATAAAATACAACAAGAATTCAAACATTAGAAAAACTCAAAATCTTCATCTCAATGTTCATTTTCTTTGCTCCTTATTCCATACGGACAAGGTACGCAGCACTACGTGCGTAATAACCCCCTAATAACCTTCATTCGGGGTTATTGTGGGGTTATTGGCAGGTTATCGGGTATTAATTCCAATAACCCAATAACTTTTCCACCCTCAATAACTTCGTCGGATGCTATTTCGGTGTTATTCATTAGTTATTATGGGGGTATTACGAGATTGTTAGAGTAGGCACGCAGAGTTGGGTACGTTCTCCGTATAGAATAATTTCTCCAACAACAATAAAACTTTAAGATCTCCATCACGCAAACATTGTAAGAAACAACATTAAAAAAAGCAATAACACAATAACCCCTGTTAGGAAAAAATAATGCATCTTATTGACATTGAAAACAAGTAAAATAAGTGATATTGTTATGGATAAATAACGAGAGATTGTTGAAGACATGACCAAGTTGAGAATGTCAAAGACAAAGTTAGGTGGAATTAGTTGAGTTGACAAATGCCATGATAGTTATGGATGATAACCCATAAAAATTGATGAGTGTGAATAGGCAACCATCCCCATGACCTATCCCAATAACCTGCCAATCTGCGGATCATACACACAACAACTGAAGTGAAAAATAGAATATCATTTCCTAGTCCACATGATTACTCGACAGAATGAGAATGAAAGTTTAAGTGCAAATAAGTGTAATGAGCTAAATAGAAGTCAACGGATAGAGAAGTCATTTGCAATGTGTATCAGAGCAAAGTATAAGTCTTAGAAGACAACAAATATGGATATAATATCATGTGAATTGTGATAGTGAAATACAAGAAGTCCATAAAACAATTATGATTTGTAACGTACGAAGAGAGTCTATCAATAATTCAGAAAATAGGTAACCACAAAGCGATAGAGGCACAAACAGCAATAGAGGCCGTGATGTCAAAAAAAATTTTGGGATCAAGAATGATTTAAAATAGCAGGTTGATGTAGGGCGTTTAAAAGTTGGAAGGTTTCTAATACAACTTCAGATAAGATCCAAAATGAAAAAATATCAAAATTTCAGGTTACTAACTCACAAATTAAGCAAAAAAATTGTTGCTTTTAATTTATGGACAAAAAAAATGTTTTCTTTATTCTAAAAGACAACACGATCACCCAGTTATGAAATTCCATAAGAAACGAAAAAAATTGAAGGAAATAAATTTTCAAAAATTAATCAGGTCATGCTTGAAAAATAAAATAGGCAAATATCTGAATGAAAAATATTTCAAACACGCATTCACAATCAGGCACTAGATACACCAAAAGAAGAACAAAGATGAAAATCACACTTAAGATAAAATAATGTCTCACATCAATATGTGTAAGCAAACCCACGATCAACATACTTTAATTGTATTTCAAATAAATGCAAACTTCCAATTCTGCATAACTAACATCAGAAAAGAAGGGATGGAGCACTTTTTTTGTGATTTTGAAGTTCAAATTGTAACACTAGCAACATTTTCAAGCAGGGTAATCTTAAAGAGTATGACCATTGCCCTTGAATATCGACACCCCTAAGGATTATAAAAGAAACATAAACACTTGCTGCCACGTCATGAATAAAAAAATTAGCAAAAAATTTAGTCGTGGACATTGTGAGTTATCTCCATTGGGATAAGCTAATTATGATAGCATCCGAAGTAGGGAGGGGATTGTCGTTGAGTAAAAAAAAAAAAAAACTAGTCAGTTCATATTCATCAAATCAGACTATTAAGAATTGAAAAAGTTCAAACACTGTTATTAAAAATTGAATGAAGTCATGTTCATATAGTTGAACAATAACTGAGACATTGTACATGACAGAATGTCACGACCCGACTCGAGGACTTCAAATTCCTAACGCGGGAACAGAAGGACGATTGATGAAATTTAATTTTTCTATCACTGATATAAAGAGAATTTTTTGAGCTTAAAATGAGTAATTATGTTTCTATATTACAGTCATATTTCTTACTTCCTAATTGTATTCTTTATTTTGAATTTTCACATTTATGTTTTATTTCATTGAGACTTGGACCACCAGTGATCTCTTCATATTATTAATTAGGTTAAAAACATGCATGTTAACGGTTCTGCATAAACAATGGTTTACCTATGAACCTTCCTAGACTATTACATGTCATTTAGATTCTAATAAATGTGCATTTATTCATTAATTGATGAATGCAAAGTCTCACATAAAAAATTAATGTATATTATGAAGTATGAAAATATTGTATACATGGATGCTTAAATGTGCATTTTAAGAAGAATAGATCATTGTCTAATGGAGACGCTAATGTATCTGCCAGCGTAGATGTTTTTTTACCATAGACAATTATGTAATTCATATCACTAATCGTTGTGCCGATGATAGAGCTTCGGTCAAGGGTTGCGTAGGCATCATACTACCTCACACAATTAAGAAATTTAGATCACTAACCGTTGTACCAACGAGAGAATAACAGCTAGAAGTGAGAATGAATCTTTCCACCTCAAACAATGGTAGACATATACTATTAATCGTTATATTGACAAGGTATGTATCGATCAGTGGTATGTTAGGTTATGTTTAGAAGATGCTCTTGAGATAAATGTAGAACTTAAGAGTAAGAAGTGTACTAAAACTTAAGATGTTACACCTTTAAAATTATAGTAAAAGATAAGGCATGTAGAAAATATAGATTTCTTCTATGAGTAAACAGCATGAATATATGATATAAATTACTAAATAATATTATAGAATATATTAGAAGAGGCCAGCATAATATTGTCTTCTTTTTATTGGGTTATTGTAGTTTAGAAATACAATTGCTCCACTAGATTACCTTAGACGACTCATTGTGTTGTTTTAATATTATTTCAAATTTAAGATTTTGAATAAGATATTTAGTAGATTCGATAAAGCGTACAGAATGTAATGTCAGCAACTAGAAATGTAAACATTTATTTCTTATTTAAATTCATTTTCTTAGTGGCTCTTTCAATTTATATTTGGATTATAAAATGTGTAATAGAAAAATTTTAAATTTTACAGTCTGATTGTCCGTTCCCCCCTTGGTTAACTTCAATGCCCGAGTTGGGTCTTGACACAAAAGTGCGTTTAATATAGCAAAAAAACTTAATTTCAACAAGAAAATCATTAATATAAGCAGTTTAAATGTGACAGAGTCATGGTAGAGAACCAAGTGGCAAGAAAACCTCATATTACCCTATTAAGTTGAGTGTGGATAGGAAGAATGAAAGTGTTGCGAGCCAAAGCCATAGTTTTGTGATTCTTCATAACCGACTCCATCTTGTGTTTGACAAAACTTTCACTTGATTCATCTAGAAGCTTGATTTGATGTGGGTTTATAAATCGTCGCGTGCTACCATATTTGATAACCTTTGATGAAACTAGACATTTCTTATCTATGCATAATATAGTTGGAGCCATTTAGAACAATCACAGTATAATGTTTAGGCTCAAATTTGTCCATGATTTTTGGTAACCTTGAACAAAAAACAAGACAATTTTTTATGGGGTAATGAAGAAGAAATAATGAGTTCTTGATCCTAAATTCTCTTGAATTCTTAAGGTGACTGACAATTAGATACTGGCGGCCAATCTCTTGAAGTTCACTAGACTTCATGAAGTGTCTATCGATGATCACCGCATGCTAGAGCTTGACGGTGGAGAAGATCAATGATAACTTGATTGGAGTTGGGTGCTTGCTTGGTTGGCAATGATGGATTGGTGATCCAATGGAAGCAAGATCTTTTGGCTGGCAATGATTGAGGCTTGCAATGGTTTGTGGAAGCATTTTATGGGATGTAATGGTGAAGCAACTCGAAAGGGGCTGATTGAAATAGAATAATGACCGGCAATGCAAGCAAGTGAAACCAACGCTGCCAAATTCAAGGATGGCTGAAGGCTGCATGAAAAAAATTCTGCGGAAAACATCAAGGCAACATATCTAAGACAAGTTGTCAGATCTGCAACCGTGCAATCAATGAGTGTCGGTGGTGGTTGTACATTGGATTTTCTCAGGTGAAGGAGGCTAGGGGACTTGAAGAAGATTAGCTATGCCAAAGTTAAAATAGCCTGACAAGGAACTTGTACGTAGCTGAAAAGAGCAAGACCAATAAGAATCTTGCTTTAATACCATGTAAAAAGTTTTCGGGGGTCGTTTAGCAAGGTTTTCGTACTGTATGCGCCGACGATAGTTCTGGCTAAAACCATAATGGCCCATTTTATATCTACAAAATACTTAACACACTCACCTATAGTTCGTGATTCAAGGGTTCTTCATGATATTCTTACGAAAAATCCCTTTTGAAGACATTCATCATTTCACGCCACGTTTTCGTATTGCCATGGGACTCTAATCATTTGTATCGGAATATACAAATTACACGGTTTCTAAACCAGAAAACCCTAATTCCTGAATGGCATGAAGAAGGCATACCTGGAGAACGCACCAAACGAAATTGAGAACACTGACGATCCAGAGGAGAGCATAGTACGCGATCATGACATAAGATCGCCCATAGCTAAGCTTGGCGAAGCTCCGCCGCGCCTGTGACGCCAGATACGCTACGAATAGCACTGTCGGCACGACGAGTGAAAGATTGTACAAAAGCCCGTGGCAGTCCACCTGGGACGAAGACGGACCGGAGCCTACCCCTGCTCCGGCTGCCGGAGCACTTGTGTCCGGGGAGATTAGAAGGGAGTTCGTAATCAAATCTTCCAGCCCTCTCATTTCCGTGGCTCCGGGGAGAGAGAAGCTCTCCGCGAAATCTCTTACAGGTTGTGAAGAGCGATCAAAAGAAGCTGCTGTAGGAAGAAAGAAAGTATCGGAACTGTAAATCCTAAAATTGTAGATATTATCTAAAACTTAATTTTTTTTATCTTGTTCAGCAAAATAGTATTAATTATAATGCCTTAAAACATTTAATTCATCGGTTTTTTACCTATAGTACCTCTTCAATAATATTATTTACTTGTAAAAGCTTCTAAAAAATAAATTTACATTTAAAGGTTATTGTTGATGTCATTCGTCCAGACAGCCCACCGGTCCACCTCTTCACTACAGCTTCGAAGGTGACCCTGACCCCAATGCTTTCTACATCATCCGCCTCCACTTCTTTCCCTTCAACTCCACCTCAAAAGCCCAATTAGCTGACTCCGCCATGAAACGTTACCTCCTCCTCTCTTCCTTCTCCCCTTCCTTTTCCAATTCACTGTCCTCTGGGGGCCACTCCATCGTTGGATTAGTTACGCCGCCGGTGAACTTCTGCAAAAAGAAGATAACGGCGTGCTCCTGCACCATGAGCTCACTTGCGATAAAGTAGAGCCATCTTTTGGCATTTCCATGCCTCCCCCCTCGCCATTCGATCTTGCTCACAATTCTCGATCGTATCTAAGGACCTATGTTGCATTGCTTTCTAACATTCAATCAGTTGTCCCGTTAGTTTCTCAAAGAAAGATATTGCTTTTCCATTCCCTCACGGCCATCCATCCCGCTTCCTCTTCCTATTGTCGTCTGGAAGCTCGTCAGCGTCGCTGTCATCGACGTTTTCAGCATCAGAATAAAATGATGAAAAAGAGGATGTATTGGAAGAAAAGTTGTTGCTAGCGTGAGTGGCTTTTGGTGGCAACTAAACTCTATCTATGGAGTCGTTACTATAATTAAAGCTCTGAATGGAGCAAAGGGATCTAAAGTTGGAGGTGGGAAGGGGTTTATGTTGGTCGGGGAAGGTGGGAAATACTAAGGAATTTTTTGGGCTAAGTCACTTCACGTCCTAATTGATCATAGTGCAAATGAATTCAACCATATTTTAGCTTTATCCCTAAAGTAAAAGAGAAAAAACCTATGGCTAACGGTGTCGTTTGCCACGCCATTACAGGAAAATGCAGCGCAGATTTTTAAGAAATTTGTTAAGTGTAAATTTGGATCCTCATGCGGGATTCCTCCAAAATCAGTTGTCCTGCATCATTTTAATAATAGTAGACTTAAATTCAAATGTGTTAACTTCTATGGCAGGAGTTTAAATAATTAAGTGAATTTCATATGCTGTAGGATTAGCGTAATCACTTAATGGTCTATGCGTGTTTTGATAATCATTAATTGATTATTGGGTATCCAGATTGATTTGTTGATTTTTCGTCATTTCTTCTACAAGTTCATGAAGACTTTCTGTTTTATAATTCTCCTAATAGTTCTCTGATTTTGAGTCGCAAGCTTCAAGTCCTATAGGTCATGAACTACGCATTAACTAACTAAAGACTGAACTAGTAAATTTTACACAAGTTAAACACAAAAAATATATATTTTTTTTAATTTTTTTTTTCTTTTCTTTTTCAAACAAGCAAACAATTACTCACAATGACTAACAATACAAATTTCCAAGTATAAGCTTAGTTCAACTATAATTCTTGTAAGTTAAATACATCGTCGCTCCCCGACAACGATGCCTAAAACTTGATAAGCCAAATTTCAAGTGCAGGGGTCTCATACAAATGTATGTGTTGTGTCAGTAATATCGGATTATGAGTCCGGAATATTAATCCTACAGGGAGTGGGGGAATTAGACTTAAGAGAAGTTCTAGCCCGCTAGGTTTAGTTCTTAGCCTAGAATTGAAATTAAGTAAAGGGTCTACAAACTACTTCCACTGAATTGCAATCTAGTTTAAAGGTTAACTCCTATAGAAATCTTACTTATCCTAATTAGATTGGTGATTATCAATCTCTAAACCTACCTTTCCTTGAAATAATTTTAGTGGTAATGCATAAAATGTTTAAGTGTCAATTGTGAATGTGGCTAGTGATAAATAGGAGCAATTCTCGTCTTTACCCTCCCGAGTGCATAAAGAAGTTTGATTAAATTAGTTTTAATTCCTTAAATCCTAATTCTAACCCATCAAAGATTATATCCCTAACATTTGCATCTCTCTATAAAGTACTTCACCACCCCAATGTGAATAACCTAGTTGTTCTACCATAGCTCTCCGAGTCATTATGGATCACAACACATTTAGAATGAAAAGTAAATGAACTTCAGAAAGTTACTCATCACGTTAAAGTTTAAAAACCAATTTTATAAAATGTTTTGCACTTTTGTACAACCTACTCAATCATTATAAGGAAAAGTAAAAGAGATCTGCTTAGAAAACATGAAGAGCACTCCATAATGCGTCACTTGAAACAAGAAAATCCACTAAATGCTTGTGTTTACAAAAATACAATGAGGAAAATACACAATACTTAGCTTCCTCTTTAAAATGCTCTAAGAAAGCTTCCCTAAGGATCTCCTAGTCCCTTTTGGCTCTTCTGAATAGTATCCTCACAATACAACTCAATATCCTCACCAATCAATCAATGAAACCTATTATATCCTTTCCTACAACAAACCCTACCTCTTCTTCACCAAAAAGACTCATTTCTCTTCACAAAAGAGCTCTTTTATCGGGCGGAATAACTCCCCACATAAAGTAGAGGAACTACTCAAAACTGCCAAGGCAGTTTCTAGTGCTTAGGCGCTAAGGTGCCAGTCACTCGTAACTTCCTTATTCCAAATCACCTCTATTTTGATTCATTTTTAATACATGTTGTACCTGCAAAAAAAAACATAAAAATACATTTCTTTAAAGTGCAATTTCATCTATAAAAATATGTAAAATATAAAAGAAAAAGCATTTTTTTCTGCACATCAACATGTAAAAATGATATAAGTGATGCATCAAAATTCTATAGCTTCGAACATCTCACATCTCACATCTAAACTACATAACATTAAATTTTATTACATCGAATAAATATTCTAACTCTTCTAATGAACTGCACATCTACAATTTGTTCTGCATATAATTTCACTTTTTTTTTTTTCACATGTTGCCAATTAATTAAAACATATAGCGTAATTTTACACATTTTGTACTCATATTATATTTATTTCTTAAATGAAACATAACGCTTTAGTTGAATTAAATTTTTTATGTAATTTCAACCTATTTCTTATACAAAATAAAAGGCTTTAATTGAATTAAATTGTTTATGTAATTTCAACTTTTAGACATTTTATATTCCATATATATATATATATATCAACCTTTTCCTTTCAGCATAGTTTTTTATTATTACTATTATTTTATGTGTTTGTATTATACTTACATTTAATTTATTAGTTGATATAAATTTTTTTGTCGTTTCCATTTCAATCAACCTTATGGAATCATAACTTTAATATTGCTGAAATCATATTTCAATATACATAACAAGTTACAAAATTTCAGATTTCATCAATAAGCTTTCTACATGCTTAACTCAATATTCTTATCCTTCCTTTTTCCAAAATCTCTAAATTTCCTATTGAATTTTTCTTTTCTCCTACTAACTTTTTTTTGTAAAACAAAAAAAAAACAATACTTTTTATAATTTTAAAAAATAACAAAAGAAATCTAACTTAAATATCAAAAACCCTAACTAAGAATTTCATTTTGAACTAAATATTGGGCTTAAAAACTTAAGATAAATTTAATCAAAACTTACCTCACAGTTTTAGAAAGAGGGGAAGGAAATTTTGCAATTTGTCTATGTTGAAATTTAGCATACTACTTGAGCACGATTTGATCACGTGCTCGCCCTCTCTTTGGCATGCTGAAGCCCTGTTGTGAAAAACAACGACAATAAAGCAAAAAATTGTAACGAGAAATCTGCAAAACAGAGAACAAGCAGGTACACAGATTTACGTCATTCGGCAAATTGTCTGTGTCCACGAAGTTGCAGATGATTTTATTTGCTTTGAAGATTACACTCGTCGATAGCTTCGAAGATTACAAGAATACTTTGTCTCTCTACTTCTTTCTCTCTCCCTCACACTACCCGAGAGCCACACAACAAAAGAAGAGACAACGGGAGAGCAGAAGCCTTGTGATTCCCTTCTCCGTTATCCGTGAGCCACCGCTGAAGAAAACCAGACTAGGTGCAGCTACCTTCCATACAATATTCTCATAATCTAAACTAAAGAAGATTAGGAAGAGCTATATTTTTTTGCGATGCACCAGAGAACGTCAATTAACAGACATGCTATTTTAGCCCATTAGGTGAGGCCAACATAGGTAAGCAGTAGATCCTTATTCGAAAATATATGAAAGAATATTTATGCGGGATCCTGAAGTGGAAAGAACAGTTGAAGCTTCATCAAAGGAATTTACTAACAGTCATTTAATTAACTTCCATAGATTTCAAGACTTTCAAAATACAGTGGAACGATTTCCATATTCTCAATAAATCTCCCGCTTGAAGATTAGGACACTGACTGCATCATTCACTGACTGTGTCTTCTTTTTCCTCATATGTGATATCCTTCACCTCCGCAACTCAAAGTCAATGTCTTCAAGCTAGAAGACCAACTGAAGTTGAGCTCAACTTCAGTTTCTCAAGCGTAATGCCCTTAGTCAACATATCAATAGAGTTCTTGCTTCTGCAAATTTTCTCAAGTAGCAACTGTCTGTCTATTAACTATAACCGTATAAAGTGATACATGATCTGAATGTGCTTAGTGCTGGATTGAAATGTTGGATTCCTAGCATGGAATATGGCTCTATGACTATCACCGTAGAGAGTGCTCTTCTGATTCTTCCGACCTAATTCCTCCAACAAGCCTTGTAATCATATCACCTCCTTTGCAGCCTCTAACACCACAACATGTTCAACCTTTATGGCAGACAAAGAAACTATTTTCTGCATATTACAGCCCCATGACACTGCAGTGCCCATTAAGAGTATAAACATACCTCATAATACTCCTTCTACTATCAATGTCTTTAGCTAGATCAATATCAACATAGCCTAGAACCTCTAGAATCTTTCCTGAGAAACACAAATAGGTATCTGAAGAGCCCTTTAGGTACCTCAAGATCCACTTCACAGCTTTTCAGTGTTCCTTCTCTGGGTTACTCATGTATCTGCTAACAACTCCCACTGCATGGGCAATATCCGGTCTTGTGCAAACCAATAACATACATAAGCGAACTGATAGCTGAAGCGTAAGAAACCTTACTCATGTAGTCTTGTGCCTCCTCTGACTTGTGTGATTGATTTTTGCTGAGTCTGAAATGACTACCCAAAGGCGTGCCTACTGGCTTGACCTTACCCATGCTCAACCTACTGAGTATCTTTTTCACCTACTCAGCCTGTGAAAGTCTTAATGTGCCTCTGACTTTGTCTTTGACAATCCTCATGCTAATGATTTGCTTTGCAACTCCCAAATCCTCCAACAAAGTGCTTTGATATCTGCTTCTTTAGATTATTGATATCATTAATACTGACCCCTACAATAAGCATGTCATCCACAAATAAAAATTGTAAAAATGTCTGACATAGCAAAAGTGATCTGCCTGGCATCTGTTACACCCTACAATGTGCATGAAATTATCAATTATTTTTGTACCACTATATAGGAGTTTGCTAGGCCATACAAGCTCTTTTTCAGTCTACAAACTGAATCATTTTTTCCCTATAACACAAATCCCTCAGGTTGAGTCATTTAGATGTCTTCCTCAAGATTTCTACGAAGAAAGGTTATCTTCACATCTAACTGCTCAAGCAACAAATCATCTATAGCCACCATGGATAGTGTCATTATGATGTTTGTGAGCTCCACCACAAGAGAAAAGATCTCAAAATAATAAATTCTCTGCCTCTGCTAAAAGCTTTTTACAACAAATCTAGCCTTGTACATTTTACTGCACCATGCTCGGTCTTCACCCGATGCACCCACTTGTTGTGTAATTCTTTCTTCCCTGGTGAAAGTTGTACCAACTCCCATGTCTAATTCTTTAGCAGTGAATCCATCTCCTCTTTTATGGCCCTCTCACACTTGCTCGAGTTTTCATCTAGCAAGGTACTATTTTTACAGAGGTGGATGACCCTGAAACTGACTATGGAATAATATGAATGGGTGCTCTAGATGCATTCTCCTCATCACTTTCATCACTGCTCTGCACTGTGACCTCTCGTAGATCATCAAACCTTACCAACTTCATAAACTGTACTGGATTTATCCTTGTACATTATATTCTCATTGAAAATCACGTTCCTGCTTCTTGTGGTCTTTCGATAACCAAATGTCTCGTCTCTATAGCCAATGAAATAACATTTCTTTTGACTTAGCCTCGAGCTTGCTACGATCTCAGGATTAACAAGGACATAAGAATGACATCCTAAAGACTTAAGGTAGGAAAATTTGACCTCTTTCCTACTTCACACCTCCTCAGGCAGTTTATAATCTAATGGAACAGATGACCCCCTGTTGATCAACTAAGTTGCAGTGCTGACCGCATCTGCCCAACATGCAATCTTATGCTCCTAGCACACTCATTAATGGTCCTGTCCATACGTTCTGCAACTCCATTTTGTTGTGGTGTCCCTCAAACGATCTTCTCCATTCTGATACTCTGAGCTGCACAGTACTTCTTGAACCCATCATTAATGTACTCACCACCATTGTCAGATCTAAAACGTTTTAGTTTCAAGTTTGTCTCCGTCTCAACCATGGCCTTCCAAGTTTTGAACACATTAAAGATATCAGATTTATGCTTTAAGAAATAAACTCATACCTTCCTGTTGTGGTCATCAATGAACGTAACATAGTAACAAGAGCCTCCAAGAGATGCCACTGGAACTGTCTTCTGCATTCTGATACCTTGAGCTGCACAGTACTCCTTGAACCCACCATCAATGTACTCACCACCATTGTCAGACCTCAGACATTTCAGTTTCAAGTTTGTTTTTGTTCAAACATGCTCTTCCAAGTTTTGAACACATTAAAGACATCAGATTTATGTTTTAAGAAATATACTCATACCTTCATTTTGTCTTCATCAATGAACGTGACATAGTAACGAGAGCCTCCAAGAGATTCCACTAGAGAAGGCCCCCACATATTTGTGTGTACAAGTTCCAGTTTTTATGCCTTTAGCGCTCTGCTACTTTTAAAAAAATTGAAATTCTTCTATTTCCCCATAATACAACTCTCACACATGCTAAGATCAACATACTTCAATTCTGGTAGCTTACCTCTCGACTGAAGTTCATTCATACCCCTCTGACTCATGTGGTCAAGCCTGCAATGCCACAAATCTGTTATGCTCTCTGGAATGATAGTATCAACACTTTTAATTGAACTAATAGTCATATATAATGTACCAATTTTCTTACCCCGAGCTAGTATTAATGCCACTTTTGTGACCTTCTATGAGCAATCTGAGAACACTATTGAATTACCATCTTCATTAAGCTGCCCAACAGAAATGAGACTTTTCTTCAACTCGGGAATGTCTCCGACAATTTACAAAGTCAATTTGCTCTTGTTAGGGAGTGCAATGTCAACATCTTCCATCTCTACCACGTTCAAAGATTCTTCATCAGCCAAATATATCATCCCAAAGTCACCTGCAACATAATTTTGCTTTAACTCCTACCGGGAAGATGTATGGAAGGAAGCCCCTAAATCCAAAGATACAGTCATCAACTAAACTATGAACTACGAGTAATAGTGCATCGGGTACTTCTTGAGTTACAACATTAGCACTGACATTCTCTGTCATCTTTGGATTTTTGCAGTTCGTTTTTCTGTGGCCAGCTTTGCCACAATTCCAACAGGTTGCTTGCTGACTAGGCTTTGACTTGCTTTTGTCTCTATGCTTTGATTTTGATCTTCCTTTATTTAAGTTCCTGTCTTGTGATCTTCCTCTGGAATCAACATTCAGTGCTGAACTCGAACTTGAGATCTCGCCAGATTCCTTTTTGTGCACCTCCATAATCAAAATCAAATCACGAATATCATCATATTTCTGCTTAGACTTTCATGCAGAATTGCTAACGGTCATCCTCATGCCTTCCCACCTAGTTTGTAATGAATCCAACAATAACAGTGCACGTATCTCATCATCAAATTCAATTTCCACAGGCGATAAGTAATTTGTGATAGTATTAAAATTATTCAATTGTTGTACAACAGCTGTACCATCTACCATCTTCAAATTGAATAAATTTTTCATCATATGTACCTTATTATTCACCGATGGTTTTTCATACATATGTGACAAAGCTGTCATGAGATATGCAGTTGTCATTTCCATGATGACATTGTGTGCAACGGATCTCGACAGAGGTAATCGAATACCCCCAAAACTTGTTGATCCAACAAATTTCATTCAACCTCGCCATCTTTTCCGGTCGCTTTCCCATTATAGAAGATGAAGTTTCTTTCCATAGAGACAATCGTCTATCTACATGCTCCAGTAACCAAAATTTGTGACATCAAACTTCTAGATCCCTAATACCATCACTTCATCTCCGGCCATCATTTTCATTAGATCTGAACCTGGCTCTGATGCGGATTGTTCTGAAAAATGGCGACAAAAAAGCAAATTAGAACAAAAAATTCCCAAAACAGAGAACAAGCAGACACACAAATTTATATGGTTCGGCAAATTGCCTAAGTCCATGGAATTGTAGAGGATTTTACTTACTTCGAGGATTACACCCCTCAATATCTTCAATGATTATAAGCATACTTTCTCTCTCTCCCTCTCTCTTCCTGAGAGCCACACAACAGAAGAAGAAACAACGAGAGAGCAGAAGGCTTGTGGTTCCCTTCTCCTTCGTATGTGAGTCAACACCGAAGAAGACCAAGTTAAGTGTAGCTACCCTGAGATACAGTCTTCTCGTAATCCAAACCGAAGAAGAAGATTAGGAGGAGCTATATTTTTTGCCATGCACCAAAGAACGTTAATTAATGGGCATGTTATTTTAGCCCATTAAGGAAGGCCAAAATAAGTAAGCAACATATCCCTATTCGTAAATATCTGAAAGAGGGATTAGGGGTGGCCTTGAAGTGGAAAGAACATGCAAAGCTTCATCAATGAAATTAATTAAAAACCATTTAATTAACTTCCATAGATGTCAAGACTTCCAAAAAGCAGTGGACCGTTTTCCATATTCTCAACAAGCCCTTCCTAATGTAATCCTCTTGCCTGTCAGCTTTCTCAGACTTGTTCAGGTAGTTTCTTGCGAACCCTCTAGACGTGAAAATTAGATGTCAGTTTAATCTAAGTACATAATTTGAGAAATCAAATCAGCTAATAAACATTCATCAAATGAATAGTTTGTTATGTTATTGGTAATGTACTAGCTAACAACACATGCTAATAAACATAAATAAACATATACAATAATGTTCACGCTTGTTTCAGTAGATATTGATTACATTTATGTTTATTCAGTCCTCTGAGTACATGAAGATAAGCAAGCCCTAATTAAAAGAGTATGCATTTATTCATCGAGTGCTTTGAGTAATTCACAACATGGTCTATATTGAAGCCATCAACTATAAATAAAGACTGCCAAATTGAGAAAGGAATGAGCCCAAAGTACTGCGATGATGCATTGGTTTATTGCCTTACCATTATGATGTTATATTGCTCTTTTAGAGTGCAGTTTCTCTCTTTCTCTCTTTCTTCCTTTTCTCTCCCCTCCCTTCTCTCTACCCTTGGTAATATATATGTACTTTATATATATTACATTACAAAGGTATACTTTTGCCTTTTAAAATTATTTTCTCTGACATACTTTTCAAACTAACATGCAACTTTACAGTGTTTCTGATCTATGCTTTGGGCTTGCAGTTTCCCCTGAAGAGCAGATGCTTGATGTGGTAAGTTGTAGTATGAAGAGCAATACCCCCACCCCAAAAAATTGTATGTTGGCTGGAAAAAAATGAATGCAACTTGACACCATAGTTTATTACATGTGTAAATCTCATTCAATTATTATCATTTTATATTTAACATTGGCGTAAATTCATCAAATATTTTCATTCCTTTTATAGGTATACTTAAAAGAGTGTTCAATCCCTGAGTGACATGTTACTTTCATGTTCTCTGGGATGTACTTAAATCATATTCATCAACAGAGTTTTTAACTTTTTTGCTGTAAAAATAATATAAATTGTGTACACCACTTATCTTAATTCTCAACTATTTGAGTTTTTATGGATTTCTAAATGAGCAATTATGGCATATTCACTAGGCAAATAGGCATACTTCTGGTTATCTATACATTTCATTGCTCTCTCTCTCTCTCTCTCTCTCTCTCTCTCTCTCTCTCTCTCTCTCTCTCTCTCTCTCTCTCTCTAGGCAACATGCAAATTTGCTTACAAAATTTTACATGCTTACAAAATTTTACATGCATTTAGATGATTGTGATAATATAGTGCTTGCATACTATCAGATTCAATGGACTGAAATGAACATTGGAAAACATTTTATATTAGAACATGGCGAACAATTTTCAATTTTGTTTGTCTTAATTTATTCAATTGATTTTTGTAGGTCTCAGAGAGGTTGTTGAGTTTTTTTGGAATGGTGGCCAATCCTTGGATGTTCCAAATGATAGTAGAGTTGATGATTGCAGATTTGAAGCCATAAGTTGTTTGTCCGTGCCAGAGTTTGGCTGCTGGGAAATCAACACATTGTGGTTTTTGAAATCCTTAGAAAATGTGAATAAGTCAATAGTGATTTGGGATATATTAACTTTGTTTCGAAACCTCAAGAAAGATTTTCCAGGCTTGGTTGACAATATGATGACTAAATGAATATTCAACTAGTTTTCAGGTCCAGTAAGTGATTCGTTTGAGACTATATTGTTTTGTGATAAGGGTAAGATTTTGATGGTTAGTTCTTGTAAAATTCAATTGCTAAACATAATCTGCAGAAGGTTGATGCTTGGTGAGATGAAGATTGATTCAGTTAAAGATTATCAACTTAAACCGAATAGTTCAAGTAATAAGGGAAGTAATCATACGGGAAGTAATTCAAATCCATGGAATGATTTGCTCATCAAAAGTGAAGGCGCGCTACAAGAACGACTCGTTGCTTTTTATTTTCAAGTTGGTCTAAAAAATATAGCTAATTTTCAATCAACTCTTAGAGAGAGTGCATATTAGTCTCCTATTGGACGAGCACAGAGGGAACGATGGATTGCCATCAACGATCAAATGATTCATAATCAGCTTAGGCTTTTTGGATCAGAAGTTACTAAATATAGGGGCAGGTACTTGTTGACTCTTTGTATGTACTTTTTTGTGCATCCATGATTCACACATAATTAATATGTAAGACAAGCAATCAAATGTTCATACATAATTCATTTGGGATTATGAACTACCTTGGGATAAGGACTTTATTCTTGTTCTAAAATGTTTCACATCCTTGTGTCCTAAGTTTAGTCAATTTTTCAGTTTTTGTGAAGATGGCAATGAATCACAAGTATAACTTTGTTCCTTATTTGACAATTTTTTTCATATGGGTTGATTTCAAAAATATATTTAACCATTGCTTTAGATACGATAAAAATCTCTACTCTACATGAGCATTGTTGGGGAATAGGCAAAAGAAAATTCAAATACAAAGACATATGAATACTGGTGCACAAGTATATAGATTCCCCAATTTTATGGTTGTATCCTATTGCCATCGCTGCTAATTTCACTTTTGACTTTATTTTTGAAGAATCGCTGTTCTTAATTGCCTTGATACAACATAATGATAATGTGCCTCACTTTATAAAGTATAATTAGGAAAGCTAAAAAATGATAAAAAATTTTATGGCTCCTTCAATGAAACAACCGTAAATATTAGTTACATCTTAAAGAAGACGAGCAATGACTAAACTTGTGCAGTGTGCTATTAGGCCAGAACTTAACAAACACTCTCTTCATAACTTCATTGACATGTTCAACACACTCGCAAAGCAACTTGTCCTTTTGATGAGATGAGCAATGGTTAATTTCAGATACAACATTGTAGCCTAGTTGGTATAGATGTTTCAAATCTATCAAGTCTCAGATTCAAATTCCATTTGCATCAATAAATACAGCACAATTCTTCATATCACAATAGCAACATGGTGTTAATAAATGAAGCCCGTATCCCAAATAACATGTTTTGTGGGTCGGAAAATCAAAATGAAGTAATCCAAATGTTTTTCACTCTTGAGTTGGCGATTAAACAATAACTTACTTTAATGGAGGTCATTTTGGCTTTGATACATGCGATGCATATTATTCAATTAGAGAAAGGTAAGGAAAAACAAAAATTTTAAAGTTGCTTGAAGTAATTCCAACTAAAAATATTTACTTCGTATTGAAATCTGAGACATTATCTTTTACTCTATGTTTACGATATAATATTATGCAACTTCAAGAACAATCTTGGCATCTCCTACTGAGTTGAGGGAGAGAGCTGTAGTTTTTGCTCAACTTGTGTGAATCATGGATGCTGAAAAAAGTAGCTTGTTGTGAAGGTATTGTATGTAATTCAGAAGGGCTGCAATGAAGACAATAGCTAACAAAATGTGCAATTTCCACGAGGCTTTGCTCGATGACAGAGCCACTGCGGTACTGCTTGTGCTGTTAGAGATGGGCAGCTAACTTACTTCCTCGTTCATTTTTTTATGCTACAAAAGTCTCCTCTATATTTTAGAAACAAAAGAACATTATTTGTTGTCAACGTCAACAGTATAGCTTTTTTTTTTTCCCGTGTAAATATCACTCCGCCTATGAATGACAAATTTTTTTATTTAAGAGTATTTATTTCAGCCTTTTCTTTTTTTGACTGTCCACAACTTATGCTACATTGTATATAAGCCATTGGCGATGTAATTTATGTTGTTCATATTTATTATATACATATGTGGAGAAGATTGTTATATATATAGAGAGAGAGAATGAAGTTATGGAGAACATGAGAAGAATAGCTTTAGTTTGTATGTTGTTTGGAAATTGTTGATTTGTCAATGTTGGATTGAAGAAAATTTCAATATGATGTCATTACTTGTACTTAGTTGACAATCTCTTCCTTAAGATATGTGGCCCATTATTTGTACAGATAGCAAGTGGAAGATCAAATCCGATGAATATTTATATATATTCAAAACAAACATACCAATTAATTCAACTTTCTGGAGTACTTCTTGTAGAAGAGTGTCAATTTCCTCATTGGCTTGAAGAGAGTGAAAATATTTATTGAAATACTCAAAAAGAACATGACAATCAAAGATATGGTATCAATTACTTGTTTGGTTTGATGAGAATGAAAATAGTTAAAACACACAACAAATTTGTATATCTTTATTATAAGTGTTTGACTGTACTTACCCCCAAAAAAAGTCTGCGAGCTAAGCTTCATTCTCTAAATGATCCATTAAGTTCCAAATCCGATCAAACATAAACAAGTAAAGCCCTCATAGTTCTCATAAAAGAAATAAAAATGATTTAAGAAAAATAGCCGAGATAAGGGCGGATTGATTTACAATAATTCCCTTAAATAATATTCACATGCTGCTCAGATATATACTCTTAAATAAATTGAAAATGACTATATAAATAGTCCATAAATTCAAAAAATTTCTTTACCAATATTTAAAATAAGTATACATCCATTGTGGCAAAATGTGCCACTACTTTCAAGATCTATAACATAAGGCATGTGATGTGATTTGCTCCTTAAATAATTGAGCCAAAATTTCAGCAAAATGCATAGAAAAAATGAGATAATTCATATGAATTCTTGTTGAAGCTTTCCTGGGAAGTTGAGTTGAGTCTGCCTAGATCGCTTTGCAGGAGCTGTTGGTCAAAAATGGAAAAATGTTATAAAATCTATGGACCCAAGATTCAACTTTAACAGAATAAGCAAAAAAGAAAAAGAAGAACGAAGAAAAAAAAAACCTTTTTTGATTTTTTGGTTTGAGGAAATGACAGAGGATTTCCACTCATTATACTCTTTTCTCTCCATCAACTTCCGCTTCTTATAACAAGGCAGCTGCATCCATTTTAAAGATATATGATTGAGAATGCTATGAAACTCTTATATAATATCATTGAAGCCCCATACATCAGAATTTCATAACACGCAACATTCAAGAAGATTAATTATAGTTATTTATCAGTCACAATGTGGAGATTTTTATAGTAGCATGATGACTTGAAACTCTCAAGTAACAATTAATTTCAACTTCCGAAGGAATGATTTCAAGAATAGACTATACCAGTTGGAAAAGCCATGATTAGTAAGGTTGGATTGAAAAAAGAAATTCCATGGTAATGCATTGACATTATAAACTTTTATGTGATTTCTAGAATAATAGTCTCAATGACAGGACATGCAAATTTAGGCCTTGAAAAAACTAGCTACATATGTAATGCTTGCATGAAAGCATTCAAATAAGTAAAAAACAACTGTAACTTCTTTTATTCAAAAAGAAAATCAAACACCATTACTTACATCGATATCATCTTCAACGTCTATGGAAGAATCATGAGAGGCGTCACTATCATCTTGTCTCGTCATTTTGCTAGGCAATGTCTCTAACAGTTCTGCAGTTTTAAGAGAATGTCTAAGAATTATGACATGAGAGTGAAATAATTAGATGTGTTTATAAAAAGCACCACACAGAAGTCACAACTAAATTTATAGGAAAAGGAAGTACCTCGGTGGCCTTTCACAGCCCGGGCGTCTTTCTTTTCCTTTGAGATTCCAATAACATCAAAGCATAAATCATTCATGGAATTCAAAATCTGTATCAAGGGAACCAAAATGAGAATAATTGATCATGAAACAGTAAACTGAAGATGAGTGGTAACAATTTCTTGCTTTAATTCTTACAGTTAAGAATTCTGATTCAGATGTGCCAGAAAGCTCAATGAGCTTAAGCCTGTCTACCTTGAGCTGCATGTTAAAAAAGCGTTCAAGAAAAATATACATAAACTTCAATTGAAATAGAGTACCAATTCAAAAATTACCTTGTGTTTCTTAGCACATAAATAAAATGCAACTGCTGTAAAGACAGGGCGGCTGAAGTCAGTATTTGATCTGCGAGAGGCTGGTAATGCGGCTAGAAATCTATCTTTGTAGCTGAAAATAGTGGGCATATAGTAAATATGTAGTCCTAAGTATGCAAAAATCAAACATAATGAGCTGGAAACATTGGATTAAACTAATGATGTAGCAGGAGAATTAATAAGCTAGTTAAAATTCACAAAAAAAAAAGTAATATTGAAGCAGAGAACATAGTCGCTCACAGAGATAAGCCTTTCTTCACAAACGAAATAAGCCTCACGCAACCAAACTGGATCGCAAGCTCCCGAACATCCAAACTCGCCCTGCAGAATAATTCAAAGTTCAAAAGCTGGTTTTAGCTTTCCACCGAAAAAAACGCACACAAAATCCAATCCAAGTGAAGAAGAAAATATTTGAGGCCGAAAAACAGAATAAAAGAAAAGAAAGAAACCAACTTGACTCCAATCCCGTTCTGCATTGCATTGAAACATCTAATATAAGCCTTTTCCGACATTCCACTCAACCGAATTGCCGCCGAACGATCAAATATCATTTGCAACCTATAAGCAAAATTCAAACATTATCAACTGAAATGATTCCAAAGAAAAATAAAAATAGGCAAAGGGCAACGGTCCTACCTAGAAGCAGCGATTTCCAAGCAAACAATTGCTTTTACGACTTCCCCCTATTGATATCAAGTAAAACGCCAATTATAGCACACAGACTGTTAGACGGAAAAGCTGAAATGAGGTGCTTACCACTCCCATGATCGACGAATCAAACTGAACATCGGATAGACGGCGGATCTCTTCAGCCTTGCGGATGAGAGTTTTTGAGTTGGGGTGGCCGAGCCTAGCGGCGATAGAAGAGATATCCATGGATGCCGACAGCAGAGATCAGAGAAATGAGCGAATTTGCCTTGGCAGGCGCCTGTCGCAACTTTTTAGGGGCTGTTTGGCAGCCGATTTTTAGCAGGACTTACGCAGAATTTAAGCTAAATCCCGCGAAACAGCAAGAAAAAACCTCCTTAAAATCTGAACTCCTGTAAATCTTGTGAATCGGCGGATTGAGTAAATCCGGGATGAGCGAAGAGGCTTACCTTTCTCAATGGTTTCTGGTAGGAGCAGATCGAATGAGAAAGATGGGAGTTTCGGTGGTTTCTGTAAGCCACGAATAGGATCCCGTCGCTCCCAATTCCAGATAGCTATGATGGCGAGTGTATTTGAAAGGTTCGATCATGAAGTCGATGGTACCGATACTGGGAGGATGTAGGCGAGGGTTAAGCGCAGGAGAGGCAAAAGCGGGTTTAGGATCTCGCTGGCAACGGATTTAGACCAGCATTTATCCTGGATTTTGGCTAAAGCCTGCCGGACGATCAGTTTGGACAAATTAAAACCGCGGGTTTGATAAATCCGGGAACAGTTAACAGAAACAATGGCGCAAACAGGCTTACCTTCCTCAATTCTCAATGGCTTCTGCAAGGAGCGGAACCGAAGGGAGGAGAAAGCTGGGAGATTCGCTGCTCTCTGTACGCCGCGAACTCCCTCCTTTTGGTGAGGCGGCGAGGGTTTGGAGCGAGCACGTGGAAATGAAAGGGGCGGGAAATCTTTCGCGCTTTTTTTGAAGTTGATTTTAAAACATTCTACTCTCCCTCCTACTCAAAAAATTAAATTCTAAAATACACACAATTTATTTATATGGATAATCAAATACAGAGAACAAAACATTATTGTTTATAAATTAAGCACTTTGATGTTATGTGTGCCATGTACGGCTGTCGAGGCTTATTGTTTGTGAACATTCCATGATCTGTTGGTTGCTTGATGTTCTATTTGTTCGTTAAATCAGTTGAACACGAATAATTTATTTATGTTTGATATATAAAATAGCCGATAAAAAGAAAATTTTATTCGTTCATGTTCGACTTATTTACATTCGAGTATTATTTTCAAAATTATTTAATTGACTACAAAACTACAATGATTTATAATCAATTAAAAATATTAAATATTACTTAAATAAAAATTTTTATATACATAATTTGATTTAAATCTCACTCCTACCCTTAACATACAACGATTGCGTAAGTAGGGCTATCAAAATGCCTCATTGTTCACGAATAGCTCGTGTTTGCTTCGCTAAGCAAAAGAGCCGAACACAAAAACTCTTTTTAAGCTTGATATATAAAACGAGCCAAACACGAATAACAGTATTTCTTTATCGAGCCAAACACGAACTGAACCTATGCTCTCTCAAACTCAGCTCTTTAACACCCCAATGCCAAGATCAGACCCATTTGAATTTGATAAAAATAAAAATAAAAAATATGGATTGGAGTATTATAGTCACCTTTGATATTTGAATGTGATTTTGAGAAATTGATGGAAGAAGGGAAAAATATTACGTGCGGACTCCAGATGCAGAGATACATATAGAGTCCAATGAAACAACATCACGTGGAACTCACAGAAAAAAAATTTTGTTTTCTTGTGACCCGGTTCGATCGTGCAACCCGTCTGGTCACGCAATCTGTCTCGCATTCAGTTAGAAAATAAATAACACATTAACACCTGAATAACGCAGAATAACACTAGAGAATATTCCCCCGTGTTTATCTGTGGTATTTTGAACCCACAGCCATGTTATGAGAATATTCTCGGTATTATAATAACACATCAACACATCATTATCACCACAATAACATGAGAGAATACTATTTTGTGTTATTCCGTGGTGTTCTAGACCCATAATGGTGTTATGAGAATATTTCTGTTGTTATAATAACACAATAACACATCAATAACACCACAATAACACTTGAATAACACGTGGAATATTCTCAGTGTTATAATAACACAATAACACATCAATATCACCACAATAACACTTGAATAACACCACAATAACACGACAGTGTTATGGGAATATTTCTAGTGTTATTCTGCGATGTTATGAGAATTTTCCCCTACGTTATTTTGTGATGTTCTGGATACACCGCGGTGTTATGAGAATATTCTCCCGTGTTATTCTCATAAATTTTGTCGACAATGGGTTGCACGACCGGGCCTGGTCACAAGAAAATGAGGTTTTTTTTTAAAAGATGGGACCGGGTTAACTACGTGGCATGATTTCATTGGACTCCGGACGTAATATTTTTCCTAAAGAAGTGCTTGATTTGTAAATATCAATGATTTGGGTGCTCTATAAGTAGGGCCGGCAATTTGGCTCGTTGTTCGCGAACAGCTCGTATTCGGCTCGTTAAGTAGCTCGTGTTCGGCTCGTTCGTTAAGCCTAACGAGCCGAGCACGAACAAATTTTTAAGCTCGAAATGTAAACGGCCGAACACAAACAACTGTTTGTTCGCTCGTGTTCGGCTCGAATTGGCTCGAAATAAAAAAATAATCATATAATTATCTATATAATAATTTATTATATATATTATATATATTTATATTTAAGTTTAAATCATAATTGATTGTGTGGTAGCGTGGTATATGCTTCTGTTTCCATTCATTTTGGTCCAAGCTTCAAATCCGGCGTAGACATATATTTTTTCCAATTAATTTTAACGAGCCAATTTCGAGCCGAACACGAAGCTCGAATACGAACAAAAATATTTAATTCTAGCGGAACACGAACACAACTTTCACGAGTCATTTCGAACACAAGCCGATATCAAGCCGAGCTAATTTCGAACGAGCCGAACACGAGCCTAGCCTGAGCTCGCTCAAGCTCGGCTCGTTTACAGCCCTATCTATAAGTAATAACCCCTTTATTTATATTAGACATTTTTTATTTAATTCTTAAAAATAAAAAAATATAATTATGTAGCAATTTTCATGCCATCCATTAACCAACCACAAACATTGATGGAGCACATGCAATACACATTTTTATTAATGAGAGAACATGTGGAGCAACACTTGTAACTATTTATTTATTTTTTATTTTTATTTTTATTATTTGTTAGCACATTAAGTACTTAAAGGGGCTTTATTATTATTGCTAAGGAGCATTCTAACAAGCTTGAAAAATTATATTTTAAAGGCTCATTTTGTTATCAAATTTGTTTTTTACGTTTGCTTTTAACAATATGTTTGTCAAGTATGCTACTTACAAGCTTCTTTTTTTTTTAAATAAGTTAACAGAGTTTTGAAAATATTAAAGCAAAATTTAAACATCTTAAGTTTTGAAACAATTTTATTTTATTTTATCCTATCATTTGTATGTGTATATATATCGCGAATGGAGCAGCGAATAAGTGCGATCTCGCTAGGGCTTGACCATGGCTTCTTCTCCAGTGATTTCTGCGGCTGGTGAGATTATTCCTTCATATCTCTCTACTTCTTCTTGCTCCGGTTTAATTTTCGTGGGTTTTCATCGTGGATTATTGAGGTTTTGGTGCTTCCCGTTTCTTCCGTGCTTGAGATTATTAGAAATCACTTTCTCTTAAGCTCACAAGAAGTTGGAAAGTTTGTTCGCTAGATGGTCATCACATTCTCATTCAACTCTCAAATAATGCAAATTATACACAATTATTTGCTCAAAAAGTTCTCAAAATTGATAATCGACTTATGAAAATTTTGAAATAGACTATGGATTTCGATCCAAAATTGAAACCTCCTATTATCCCAGTTTGGGTTAATTTTCCGGAGCTCAAGGTGCATATCTTTAATTATGAAAACCTTTATATGCTGGCAACTGCTTTCGGAAAACCGCTGAAGGTCGATACTCCCACGCTTGATACAACCAGACCATCTGAAGCTTTTGAGCTTAAAGAGCACGACATCACTCAACCTTTTCCAAGTGAGATTTGGATCGGCTCCCCTCATCATGGTTATTAGCAGGACAATGTGATGGGACCTCATCCCCATTATTGCCCCCACAGTGGAATGTTTTGTCATAACTCTCCATCCGGTTATTGGTTGCATCGACATCTACGACCCATTGTAGTCCCACCTCCTGTTACTCAGCACATTTCTGCGGATATTACACCCTCTTCATCATTGCTTGTGATATCTACTGCTACGCCCATTGCGGATACGGTACAAAATGGTTTTGTCTACTGAGATGGTTTCTGAAAATGTTGGATTTGTTGATAAGGGTCGTTTTTTGGGGGAAGTAGTTGCCTTTGGGAAGCTGGATGCAGTCACTGCCCCCTCTTATTCTGGAGAGGACACACTATATTGTCAGATTCTAACTACCGTGGAGGTTACTCAGATCCTCCTCTATGAGGTGATTGAAGTTAGGGATGTTGCTAACATTCACGTCCAGGAGACGGAACATGTGTCTCCTAATGCTAATGAGGAAGTTCTAGAGCCAAATATAAACATTCTTACTGCTATTAATCAATTTGACGTACTTGACGACTCCTTGATCGTGGTAGAAATACTTGTTGAGAGTGCAGGAGATTCCCAAGTATTGGAATAATACCCTTCACGAACACCGGAACCCATTATTGTGACTGCATTTCCCTCTACCGATTCTCCACTATCTAAATATATCATAAATCAGTCTTCAGAAAAAAATCACAAATCTACACTTCTCCGCGGAAGAAGAAGGTTGGGGGCACTATTCAGCTTGGAGAATTAATGGGTGATACCCTGGTCACTCCTGGCAATGGTACAACACTTTAGAATCTGATATCTGGATCCACCACAAACACTAGAGGAAGAGGCAGACCTAAACTGTCTTGCCCATAAACACTTGTCATCTGCATGTTTGCATTTTTTCAAGGTTTTTGTTTTTTTTTTGTTGGGGTTTCATTATTTTACGTATCGTATGAGTAGGGCGCCTCTATTGGGCCCTCTCATACAACTTTTTATATCTTTTTTTATATTCATACAAATCAAAATATAAACAAACTTAATCATAAATATAAAAAAATTAAGAAATAACTATAATCAATAAGGAAGAAGAAAAGCAAAATTAAATAAATTCAAAAATGAATCATTATTGATGCGCGGTAAAGATTCGCTGCGGTGGAGTAATGAATTATTATTTTGGCGTTGTATTAGAATTGAACACACACTAAGATAAAATTAACAATTAGCAAAGACATCAAAAGTTTTAACGTGAAATTCCCATAAAGGGAAAAACCACAGGAGTCTGATTCAGCTGAAGAGATTCACTATAAACTAAAAATTACAAGTACAGTCTCATGTTTCACATGCGGGAAATGATTACAAAATCTTTTGAGCTATAAAGTTGATGCTCAGATGAACTTGTCGTAAGAAGCGAGCGGCGATCGATGCTGCTCTATGACGGCTGACAAGTGATGTTCGGTGGAGATCGACGACTGGTAGTTGGCGGTGATCGGTGACTGGTGATCGCGTCCGGTCGACAACGAGTTGATGCTGGACTTTAGGTCTTTTCTTAAGCTTCAAGCTATTTTCCTCCTCTCATGAGAGGGAAGGGGCTCCATTTTAAAGTCCCGGTTGCTATTAATTCAAGAATACGAGTCACTTTGATCGGACGGTTCAAAGAGATTTATTTATTCAGAAGATTTTTTATGGATATTTGAATGTCTTGATGATGTTAGAATTAAGTGATTTTGAGCTCGTTAGATTTGTTTTGCTGAGGTGTTCGATTTGACTACAAGCTCGTTCGATTAGACATTAGTTTGACCTTCCAAGTATTTCTAAAAACATTCAAAAGTGATTTAATAACTTGATTTGACTTGAATTAGTCCAATTTTAATATAATTGGATCTGTCTCATCTGTGAATTCCCATGAGAAAAGAAGATAATGAAAACTGTTGTTATTCCGAAAAGTCGACCTGGAAATCAGTTCACTAATGTCACAGATTCGTTACCATAACAGTAGCAAAAAAAAAAAAAAAATAAATAAATAAATAATGGAAGCTGAAGCAACGTGATCATGCAAACGATAACATCCTATACTTGTAATAAACAAAAGATAGGGGGTATCCTGATTGTAATTGCAGAGCTATTAAGAATGTTTCGGATCTCACCTCCCTTGCCCTTTGCCTAACCGGAGAAAACGCTAGACAACAGGCTATAATATTCAGCCCAGAGGGAAGAAGATTTCCCCCCCATTGACCCGTGATGAAAAATAGTTACAATGAGAGAGATAAACTAAGCTCTTCTCAGCTTTCGAGGATAAAATATTGCAGAGATATTTGTAAATTGTTGGGACTGATCTCAAGAAATATATATATATATATATATATATATATATATATATATATATATATATATATATATATATATGAAAAAAGTTATTTTTTCACGTGATGCTGCTCGAAAATTGAATGTTAAATAGAAAAAAAAATACTGTACTACAATAAAAAATATTTGTGGTATTTTGATGGAATTATAATGATATTATGGTTGTATTATGGTTATATTTTCATAGTATTATTGTGGTATTCTATTTGTAAGAATTATTGTAGTATTCTGATGCTATTACAATATAATACTTTTGGAATTTTGGCGGTATAATGCTGACATATTGGTGATATTCTTGTTGTATACTTGTGATATCTGGTGGCATTATGATGATATAGTTGTGGTATTCATTTTGCATTATCATGTTATACTTGTGGTACTATTGGTATACTATAATACCACCAAAATATCATCATAAAACCATCACAATAATACCACCTGAATACCACAATGATATCACCGGAATACCACAATAATATCAGCAAAATATCATCATAATGCCATAAGTATAGCACCATAATATCATCAAAATATCATAATAATACCACCATAATACCATCACAATATCATCAGAATATCACAATAATACCACAAGAATATCACCACAATATCACCATAATATTACTCGAATACCACCAGAATAACACAAGAATATCACCAGATACAATTAAAATATAACAAAAATACAAACATAATGCTATCAGAATATTACCAAAATACCACCAAAATGCTACCAATATTGTTGTTGATATTATCGTGATTTTTTGTTTAATGTAAAAGGTAGTCTTCGGGACGGGTTTTGCGAAAAAATAGTTTTTTTTCACGTTTTCTTTTTATTTGCAAAATTGAGTCCTACTACTTTACAATGACGTTGTATTATTAGAGACTGCACATCCGACCTTCGGATGCAATTCTTAATAAAAAAATCACCATATTTCCATATTCTATCCCTTCTTATTTCGTTATCATTATTTTTATTAATCAATCATACAAAATTTTCATCATGTTGAACTATAAATGTGACAAAAATCAACAATTAAGGATTTGTTTTTTTATTGGAATAAACTTTAGATGGATGCAGAAAAGAAAAAAAATCGATTATGAAATTTGGATGAGTTCTCATTTCATTCATTTGCTTAATAATGATATTTTATAAAATTATATTATGTATTTAATCAGATAATAACTCTGCAAATGTAATTATTCGTGTGTTTTGAAGATTATTAATTATGAGATGGCACTTTATTAACCGATTCTCTCTCTAATGAAATTTAAATTGGGGAGCTTGTTAAAAAGAGAATAACAATCATCCACATTCTATGAGAACATATTGTATTTGTCTTCTGGACGTGTGGACGATAATGTTAATAACACTGCGTCGTTGTATATATTATATGATGTGGTTCACACGGTCGTCCGCACGTCCCGTTATCCATACATAATATTTATTCACATTTTAACTAGAAGCTTATAATTGCTAAATTATATTTCTTCAAATCAATACCACATATGGAAGAAGAGGCTATCTTTCTTCAAAATTTCAAGAGTTCTAACTTACGGTGAATTCATGTCAAAGTTTAAATGGATTCATGCAGGGCCCATTAAAAACTAATTTCAAGCATATCTACATAAGCAATGTCCCACTTGACTTCAAAATATTATAATTAATTATAACTGCATAAAATGAAAATCTTATGCTAGGCATCTTAATTTATTAATTGAGAGTTTTTGTTGCAAACAAGCGACTTTGAATTCAAAACCTGCTTGTATAGTGTATGTTAGAGGAGGAGCCCGGTATTAAATAAGAAAAATAAAACAATAAAAATAAAAACCTGCTTATGTAATGCATGACTTTTGATAAGATATTTTAACTTGAGCAATCAGGTCAACCATTAATCAACTTCATTATCAGCATCATTAGCATTACCCTAATTATTTAAATTTAACATGAATTGAAAGTCACTTATTTGTAGGTCACCAACCATTGATTTGGGATTTCTCACTTAATTTCTTTCTCATTCTTTCCCTTCAGATTTCACCCTTTTTTTTATCAGTTTCTTTGAACCAAAGAAACAGTTGATTTGATATTTTTGATGTGACATGAAATATTTGAGTGCTATATATATAAGTATAATTGTAAAATTTAGGGTTAGATATGTAAATACATAGAAATGGGTGGTATGTGTTTAAATGTTCCCTTTATTTCAGTTGATCAAAAATGAAAGTGGACCAAATTAACAAACGAAATTCTTAATGATGGGCAGTTTTTGCTTGAAATGCTTAACGTGGAATTAAAGACAACCAGTTATTATCACTATTTTGATGCAGCATTTTGGGTTTGATTATGATTATTGGGTTAATATGTTCATATAAAATTTGATACGGTATGATACTTATTTCATGTATAAAATATTATTATTGAATGAGATTGTTCCATGAACACATAAAAGGTCTCAGGTCCACAAACTATCAATAGTACTGCCAGCGGATTGGCCCAGCCTTCTTTGCATTCTGACCATATGGTCCATCTTCTTCCCCTCCAGCAGCAGCTCACATGCCTTTGGCTCACCTTCTCTCTCTCTCTCTCCTTCTATATATTCTAATTAAAGAGCCGAGACAGAAACTGCACAACTGAAGCAGTTTTAGGATTTAGCATTTATTTGATATAATTTCTACAAATATAAAATACTTATAACGTAGTTTTAGGATAGGGTTCTTCAGTGCATGTAGATGGCAGCATGCATGCAATAACAGTAGTAATAGTAGGGTTCACTTTATGTTGTGCTGTAATTTGATTTTATTAACTCCAATTCAGAAAATATATAAACACAAGTATACAGTACTAAGCACAGAAAAAATAATCATTTAATCACATGAGGAGGAATCAAGACAACCTATCCTCTTTATTGTTTGAATAAGCGTGAGAGAGAAGACAAATGTTTGTCTTGCAATGTAGTGAAGGAGATAGATACAAGTCCTTGCCTCTTTTTTTTCCTTGGGAAGAGTGCTATTTTTGCTAAGAATTGCAGAAAGAATTTTATGGATGTAGTCAAGAAGGGTGTATATGCAACAATATAATTCGAATTGCTTGCGCTCCATTCTTTGATGGGAGCATAATGCTTGCTTTTTTATTCTGTACATTTACAGAAGTTTGGACATTTTCTACATAATGCTCTCATCTGCATGTGTGTGTATGTTTTTTTTTTTTTTGAGTCAAATGATATATATATTTTTTAATTAAAATAAAATTTACATAAGTTGGGCACCTGATTAAAAACACCTACAAGCATCTTGTATGTGGATTAAAATAAGTACAAAATATAAGGAAAAAGAAAAAAAAAATCAGAGAATAGAAAATAAAAGATTTGCCTTGTCGAAGGAGAAAATATTGCGTCAGGAAGTCAATCACAGGCTGTCACTTTGCCAGCCAATGAGGTGTGTGATGACGTGACGGTCGGTAGTTAAGCGTCCAGACAAAGAGTGTATGGATGAAATATTTTCTACTGCCAAAGGGAAAGCTATTTGGAGCGAGTTTCCCTTTCAGAATGCCATCTACTCTTCTAAAACCTAATTGCTGTTCTATAAAAGTAAGGAGACAGGCCTTGCTTTTCTTTTCTTGCTTGTACCTGTAGTATGATTGAGTTTTAGAATTTTTGTTGAAATAATACTCTAGATCCAAGAGGATGCCATCTTTCAATCTAATATTATTGGAGATAAAATTATGAAACTATTTGAGTACCAGGGTGATCACACTCATTATTTTATGATTGTTTACTAGGAATAGAAGTTTATATATATAATATACACCTCTTCATGTTGTGATTCTTGAATTCAATGATCAGATGATAAATCAGAAGAATAACTTGAAGAGTTTTATTAACTGCAACATCATGAGAGTTAGAGATAAATGCCGCGAAAGAATCTACAACATCGGGTTGGCTCAAATTTTAAAATTGATCATATTGTTGGAACTATGAATGAGTCCATCTAAATCAATTCAAGTTATAATTTCTTTTTTCATGGATGTTAGCGTGAATTGTTAGTCATCATGAAGGAGGGAATAAGGACAACTGTGTTAAGTAACATCCAAATAAAGTGGTAAGGAAACTCCACGAAAAATGGTTTAACTTGTTAGTGAGGACGTTTTCTTTGGCATAATTTGTATAAGTTCAAAGAACATGGATGAACAGATGATGATGATGATGATATGAGAATAGAAATCCAGCCTTATTTCAAAAAGAATTTTTTTTTTTTAATAGCCCTTCTCTTGAGGATCCATTGAAATCATATCAAAGATGGTAGTTATCAGATTAATATCTACAAAAACTATGGCTATCAATGATCTTAAGGCATTGGTAATGGGGTAATCAATGCTGAAGGATTACCAAATAATGATCCTAATGAAAACATTATGAATTTATTAAATGGATGAGCTTTTAAATATATTTGTGAATTCAAAACTAAGTGTTTCTTTTGAGATCCTCATAAAAGAACTATCAATCAACATATATGTTTTATGAAAAAAATTGTGTTGTCATCTACTTTAAAATTTTTTGGAGAATATATCTTGTGTTTATCAAAGCTACTAAGGATATTCTAGTAGATTGCATAAATTATAAATAAATCTTAAAAGGTAGAAGAGATATTAGACTACAAGACATAAACTTTCTAATCCTGACCAATTTTAATACTACAACATATCAACTGCATATTTATGGAAGTAGATGATCTATATATGGTCATCTAAACCCCTGAAAAAAGAGCTAGGATTTGCTAGCCTGAAGAATTAAAGCTTTAGAAGATTAGGTGAATGGACTGAACTAGGAGAGCTAATGCTTGAAGTATCATTAGATCTATCTTCAATAGTGATGTTAATGGAAGAAAGTGGAAACAACTCATAGAGGATGAATTATTTTTGAGAAGTGAAGGAAGAGTGTCAACTAATGGTAGTTAAATGTCAGGAGAGAAGACTGGGAAGAAGAAGGGAGAGAGGTCGCCGTCTTTCAAAGGATGATTTGGTTGTGACTAGATTTCGACATAGCGACACCAATGCAAAAATAAAAGGATCATGTACATGCATATATTAGAGGTGCTATTGGATTTAAATTTATTTGTCTGCAAGATGTTAATTTCTACTAATAAGAGAAAGAAGAGAAATACAAGCTAGAGTAATAAAAAAAAAGTTATCAATGACAGAATGTGCTAGTCTCATTTTCTAACTCTTTATTCATAGAAGAGCACTGAGGCACATCACTACAAAGTAAACTACAATTTGATACTACATAACAGGGCTTAATAAATGCTGACTACAAAACTAATCTTGTCATATTGTAGCCATTTGATTATATTAAATCTATATTGTTTTCAAAATAAGGAACATGTTCATATGAGTTTGATGGCCAATTTTAACAAGTTCAATCAATTTGTTCTTATGAGTATGTGTGTTGAACGTACAACTAAAATGATTTTTCCTAGCCAGCCTTGAGGACTAGTACCTAGGCAAGTAATCTTGCTTAGGCGAGTAGCCTTGTCATTAGTTTGTCTTCAAGAGAACTATTCTCTATCAAACTGCTTTGGATGGTCAAACATGCTCTAAATGACTTTTATATTGTGATCCTTGCTTGTTAATTGACTAGCCCCGAAGTGATTTGGTGAGATTAATTGAACCACCATCTAAACACTACAGGAATACAAATAAATAGCGTTTGAACTAGTGCCTGAAATTTTCAGACGAAATTTTTTTATCTGAATTATGTCGAAACAGAATATCATTATACTCTAAAGTTGTGTCAGAAATATCTAACAAATAATTTGCATTAGACCAGCGACGAAAATCTGCAGTGTTTCACTTTTCACTTACTAGTGTTAGAGTATTGGAAGGTACTTCTGGTGCTATAATTTTAGTATCGGCAATGTTAGATGGTTATCAGACTCAAGCTGCTTAATAACTGAATCCCATGCCTGCGGCTTTCTCATTCTCTGCACTGTGTCATTGGCGTGTGCAAACTAAGGATCATGCGACTTTCCGACTACCTTTTGTCGATCTTCCGGAGACTCTGCGGCGCTTTTTACCACCAACGACTCTTGTGACTCCGACGACTCTTGCAACTCCGACCTCTCATTCTATAACCAACGTTTCTCGGCACTCCTCAACATTTTTTTTTCAAAACCTTTCATTTTTTATGAATGATTTTTGTCGTCTAGGTTTAAAGGGCGTTTGTCCGCCCAAATGATTTACATAAAACATAGAATTTAGTAAATATGATAAATTCGAGTCTGTCCAAACCAAATGCTATAAATCCAGTATAATATTTGGTTGAGTTTAAAATTAAATACACTTTAAATCTGTTTGCCGATGGCATAAATACACGTGTTAAATCCACAAAATGATTGGATTTACTAAATCCAATTTAACGTCATAAAGTGATGGAATAGAGAGAAAATTAGATTTAGCGGAGTGATAGATACGATTTCTCTAAATTTTTGTGTTTCGTGGTTTTGCGTTAAAATATTCAAGTATGAATCCTATTTAAAGTAATCTACCTAACACCCCCTTGCAACTATAGGACTCTACTCTGGGGCGAATAACTCAATGACTCCCCTCCAGAGCGAGAAATTTTAAAACTCTTTCTAGGACAGGCAAACAAATAAAGAACTCCGACGACCGATTTTTTCTTCGACGACGGACCTTTCCTCCAATGGTCGATTTTTCCTCTGAGGACCAATCTTATCCTCCGACCGACCATTGGAAGCTAATGACTCTCTTCATAGAAAAAATTCAGAACGACAGATCTAGCAGATTATGAAAAAGAAATCAGATCCGAGCGCGAAAAGTCCATAGCAGGGAGTGTAATTTAGTATATTGCGCGTTCAAGAAATTTTTTATTTATAAATATTTTTATCTTTATCGTAGTTGTCACTATCAAGAAGCAAGAAAGTTGTGGAACTTAATATGTATACTCAAAAATGATCTGCACGGATCTCGAGGCAATCTGTTGTTTGCACCCATCAAATTGGGTGGGTACCCTCAGCAGACTTTTCTTCCGAATTCCCCCAACGTAGGACTTTCCCCCCGATGGAGGATTTTTCCTGTGACGGATGATTTTTTTCTCCGATAGAGGACTTTTTCCTTCGACTGACCACCAGAACTCTATGACTCCCCCTAATAGAAAAACCCAAAATGACTGATCCTTCAGTCGATAAGGTACCCAACAGAACTCAACAACACAAAAGGCTAAAATATCCTGCAGTACCTTTTTAAAGTAAGGGTAATATTGTAACTTACTTTTAAGCCCTTCTATAATCTATACATAGGAGGACCATTCCATGTAAATTTTGGCTACCCCCACTTGTAACCTCAATTTTTAATGGAATAAAATCGATCCACAATCCCAAATACCCCGATTCGCCACAAGGGGGCAAATGTTCCTCTCCTCTTCTCATCCTCCTTGTCTCTCTCTCTCTTTCCATCTATTGGGTTCTTACGCTCTATTCATTTGACACAATTCAAATGACAGATTTGTTTTCAACTATATATATATATATATATATAGTTTGTTTATAAAATCTATCCATTCTCCTAAATGTTTGTAAGCTTATGTTTAAGTTGAAAGAACATTTATCGGCACCATACAGTTTTCTTTTTCACTGTTCATGCATGTGGAGAGAGAGCATGCGTGCTTGAGCTTTCACTGGTAATATATAATTAATTGGCCTATTGATTATTTTATATAATAGAAGGAGCAAGCCGTACTAGTTTAATCTATAGCAATAGATAAGCGTTTGTGAGGACTAGTATTGGAATCAAGGGCAAAAAGAATGCTATTTGTCTGCATTTAGGTTGTACAATAGTTCTCTGACGCTGCTACAGTTGAAGGGAAAAAATCGCACTTAAATTTTTAGATAAAATTGCTGCGCAAAATTATATCGATCGGTTCTTCAAGGGGCAAATTAAGGTGTTAACTGTGTCTATACAGGAGTCACATGCAGTAAGCAGATGATTCGATCTTGGAGGGCATCATGACTGACATCGCTTCCACCCGATAAAAGAATAATATTTTAATAAATTGAATTTTTACGATATTAAAATATTATAATTTTATGATAAATCATATATATATATATATATAGACGCACGCATACATGCGCACGCACACATGTACATGTGTCTAGATATATCTGTGTATATATGAATATATATGTATACATATCTTTATGTGTCTGTAGGTATGTACATATATGTGTATACATACATAAATATGTGTATGTATGTAGAACTGTTGTGCAATTTAGGGCGAACAAAACACAAATCCAGAAGAATAACACAGAGATTTAACGAGGTTCGACAAAGATGCCTGCATCCTCGGGAGCAGAGCGGCGAATTCACTATTTCGCAGAGAGTTATAAGTTCGGCTCACATACCCATAGGGTTACACGTATATTTATAGATAAAACCCACACAGATAAATTACTAAAACACCCTCGTTTCCCTCAACCCACTAAATTCCAAGAGATACTCCTTTTCACCGGAGACACACCTCTTTATTCCAAGAGACTCCAAACGTCCGGTATATGAGCTCATACCTAACAAATCTCCACCTTGGCGAATATCTAGCCCTTAGGAGAAATGCATCACCCGGTATATGAGTCATACCTAACAAATCTCCACCTTGGCGAATATCTAGCCCCTTAGGAGAAATACTTCATGGAGTTTCTTACACCATAGTGGGTTGGTCAACCATGCCAATTACATCACTTATCTTGTTCGCACCAGCACCTCGGTCGACTGCTGTCTAGCAAGCTCCGACTCCCTTCGCGCCTATTCGCACAATACCTCTGCGAAACCCCTGTTCGCGAATACTCACGGCTGCTCGCTTCCTGCATCCTGTCGAACTCCGCCTGTCGCAAATCCTCATGCAACGAACTGACGAATTTCGCTGGTCGAACTCCTCTGTTGGCAAAACGAGGCTCCTGTTCGCGATAACATCACGCGAACTTCTCTCCTCTGTGAAACTGACAAACCACACGACAGCCTCATTTCCTGGTCACGAACTCCACCTCGCCGAACGTCTTCCCGCAAGCAATCGCGAATCGTCGCGACACCCCCTGCGAACCAGAAGCACGCCCCTACGAACTGTCATGACTCAAAGAACTGCAGGAACCGCCGCCGCTCCACCTGTTCCGCACGAACTGTCACGCCTTTGGAACCGCTCTGTCGTTGAACTGCTTCCCGTCCGAACTGCTCCCATCCGAACTGCACTGCTCGCAAAACATGGTTCCTATTCACCGGAACCAAACTCCACCTGTTGCAAAAATCCTTATGCGACAAATTGTACGAATTTGTTGGCTCCACCTGTCGCAAATCCTCATGCGATAAACTGACTAATTTCGCTGACTCTGCTTGTCGCAAATCCTCATGCGACAAACTGACGAATTTCGCTGGCTCCACATGTCACAAATTCTCATGCGACAAACTGACAAATTTCGTTGGCTCCACTTGTCGCAAATCCGCATGCGACAAACTGACGAATTTTGCTGCCTCTACAAATCCTCATGCAACAAACTGACGAATTTCACTGGCTCCACCTGTCGCTAATCCTCATGCGACAAACTATACCTCGCCAAACCGTGAAACTGTTTCTCGCCAGACCGCGAAATTGTACCTCATCAAACAGCGAACTATCGCGCCTGCTCCGCCTTCTCTGCTCGCGCGAAATCTGTGGAAGCCTGCTGTATTCGCCGAACTGTTCCTGCTCGCCACTCTCAATCGAAATGCCGAACTGTTCCTCCGATCTGTTCCTGCGAGCCAATTGCGATTCGCAAATGCTTCCCTTGCCGAACTCCTCGGCAAACTTCTCCGCGCCTGCTGAATTCCTCAGTTGAATTTTCAAATTTACTGAGGCAAAACAAAATTTTTTTTTTCAAAATCTTTTCAAAAATTTCTTTTCCAGAGAATATTCCCTTAATTAAGAATTTCCTTTAATTAAGATTTCCAGAAAAATTATGTTCCTTTCCCGCGGACCAGAAAATTTCTTTCTCAGCAAACAGACCAAAATTTTCCTTTCCCAGCAGAAATGTTTGAAATATTTCCAATTAAATATTTCGCTTGATTGTGCTTTCAGAATTAGATTCTCTTAATTAGGCTCTTAATTAAGTATTTGTCTTAATTAAGTTTCCCAAAATTTCTTCTCCAGCAATCTTAACTTAATTAAGTTTCCCTTAATTAAGAATTTACCTTAATTAACTTTCCGATAAAGGCATTTTTCTTCTATCAGAATAAAAATTGCCAATCCCACCAGAAATTAATTAATTTCCACATTAAGGTCTTTCAAGAATTTCCTTTTCTTGCCTTCCTCCTTCGTGCATCCAGCAGAAAACCCAATGGAATATTCCTTCTAGATTCATTTCTTCTCTGTTGATCCTCTGCGCCGAAGCCAAGGGCCACCTGCATGCAAATCCACCGGCGAGTCCGCACAGCTCGCCTGTGCCAGAAATAACTATGATGGTTCATTCGGGAAACTGTGCCTCTGCTGTTCCACACAAGTTTCGCACCTATTCGCGATCCGTCGCAGAGCCGTCGTGCCTGCGCGAACTGCCAAAGCCTCCGAAGCCCTTCTTCTCTCCGGAATTGCTGCTCCGAACCTTCACACGTGCGACCTCCACAAGCGCCTGGAACCGAACTCTTCTGCACGACACACCCGCGAACTACCGAACCTGCTCCTGTCCGGATCCGGAACCGAATTTCCTCCTCTGCCGCAAACAAAATCTCAAAATCGTCTTATTTCCTGAGTTGATCTCCTCCGCCCTAGAACCAGGCTCTGATACCAATTGTTGTGCAATTTAGGGCGAACAAAACGCAAATCCAGAAGAAGAACACAGAGATTTAACGAGGTTCGACAAAGATACCTACATCCTCGGGAGCAGAGCGGTGAATTCACTATGTCAGAGGAGTTACAAGTTCGGTTCACATACCCATAGGGTTACACATCTATTTATAGATAAAAACCACACAGATAAATTACTAAAACACCCTCGTTTCCCTCAACCCATTAAATTCCAAGAGATACTCCTTTTCACCAGGAGACACACCTCTTTATTCCAAGAGACTCCAAATGTCCGATATATGAGCCATACCTAACAAATCTCCACCTTGGCGAATATCTAGCCCTTAGGAGAAATACATCACCCGGTATATGAGTCATACCTAACAAGAACATATATATATATATATATATATATATATATATATATATATACTAGAATTTTTGCACAAAAAATTCTAAAAATTGAAAGCCGTTTTATGAAGATACTAAAGTGGACGAGCCGACTCGACTCGCAATCCGAGTCTCCTATCATACCGGTTAGTGGTTACTTTCCCTCGTCTTAAGACGCATTTGTTTAATTATGAAACTTCGTATATGCCTGGCTTCGACGATTGGGAAACCACTAAAGGTGGATACACCTACACTTGAGGTAGATACACCTTTTGAAGCCTGTATGCTTGTGGAACGAGATATCACCAAATCTTATCCGGATGCTATTTGGATTGGTCCTCCGCATCAAGGGTACTGGCAAAAAATAGTAATGGGCTCGCACCCTCCCTATTGTTCGCACTGTGGGATGTTTGGTCACAACAACTCTGTGTGCTACCGTCTGCACCCTCATTTAAGGCCAAAAGCATAGGTTTCTCCTGCTTTGGATAAGAACCACCGATATACTGACATTGACCCTGCTTCTATGATTTCCCCCCTGCCTCCTTTGGGGGATGTTGTTGCTAATAATTTGCCAATAGTGGAGAATGTTCATATCGGTGAAACTGTTTGTGATGCCTTCAACATAGAGGTAGAGGCCGTTAAATATTTGTTTGTTCCCCCACCTCCTATGATTCCAATCTTGCCTATAGCAGATAATGCACAAAATAGTGATGTTGGTTCTGATAGTATTAGGATTGACACTCAGTTTCTTCTAGCTATCGAGGTTGGTATTGTTGTGGATGTAGTGGATGATTTTCTAATTGTAGTAGATCTGCCTGTTGAGAGAGAAGGGGTCCAGGGTGTTAATGCACAACAAGTTGCTGATACTGCTTCCTAGTCCTTAGAAACAGGAGGAGAAGAAGAAGAAGAAGAAGAGGGTGAAACTGAAGAAGAAAAGGCATGGCAAGTTTACATCTCTCGGAGGAAGAAAAAGATTGGGGGTACCTTCTAGTTTGAAGATTTAATCGATGATACTTTGGCTCATCCTGGTATGGGTCAAGCCCTTAAACATATACTTTCTCACACTTCTCCACAACCTACCCAGTTTATAATTCAATGAATTGCCCCTAGGGCTTCAAATAAATAAATAATTAATATATATATATATATATATATACACACACACACACACACACAAATGTATATATATGTAATATATAAATGTATATACATATATACAAGGCCCGAAGGCAAATTCATTAATTCGAAAGGAAGATGCAAAAGTTTTAGTAAGGGGGTGTGAGTTCCTCCTCACATGGTATATAACACACAAAAAATATAGCTAAACGTATACCCCAAAATAAAAAAGAAAAACGGACAGTAGATGTGCGGAGGCAATAAGGTGAAATAATTGTAAGGAGTGGAGAGAGTGGATGTAACGAACACAAAATACCTCAAGAGCATCAAACATGGGTAGGTTTACCTCTACCCCTCCCCCTGCTTCTAGGAAGGGGGTTCTGCAAGGTACTAACATGGGAGCTATCGCTCGTAAACATCAATCAATCATCATGGGAAATTCTGAATTGTCCTTTTTTTTTCTTAGCTTTTTGGACTTGCCAATCCTCTTCAACCGGCATGGTAGGTTGCTCCGTACCTTATTGAGCATAATCAACATGATGTACACCATTACCTTGACAATCCTCAAATACTTGGGAAACCCCTTCTCTCTCAATAGGTAGGTCTCTGTATATATATTGGTATATATTTGTATATACATTTGTATATAGTTCTGTAAATAAATGCATATACATGTGTATACTTATGTATATGCATATGGATGCATACATATACATTTGCATACATACATGTATGTATGTATGTATCTATGTATGTATGTATCTATATGTGCGCGTGTGTGTGTACGCGCACGAGCCTCAGCTCATTGGTAGCGGCCTTTGGCGTAAGACCCTCGGGTCAAGAGTTCTAATCACACTAATTTTGGGAGGATTTGAATAGAACACATGACTGGAAGGGGGGTCCACCCCTCGGTTAGTTCAACCTATACGGGTTGATCGACGATCTCCGACTCTCGATCAATCTTTATATACATACTAAAAACCCTAGGACTAATTATATTGAAATAAAAAAGGATACATAAAGTTATACGAGAGGGCCCAATAGAGGTGCTCTACCCATACGATATATAAAACAGTGATATCCCAACAATAAGAAACAAAAACCTCAAAAAATGCAAAAATGCAAATAACAAGTGTCTATGGACCAGACAAATTAGGTCTGTCTCTTCCTCTAGCTCTTGGGGCAGATCCAGATAACAGACTCTGAAGTGTTGTACCATTGCTAGGAGTGACCAGGGCATCATCCATTAAGTCTCCAAGCTGAATATTGCCCCCAACCTTCTTCCTCCGCCAAGAAGTGTAGAATTGCTATTCTTCTTCTCAAGACTGTTTTATGATAGCATTAGATAGTGGAGCATCAGTAGAGGGAAAGACAATCACAACAATGGGTTCTGGTGTTCATAAAGTAATGGGTTCTGGTGTTCGTGAAGGATATTCTTCCAATACTTGGGAATTTCCTGCACTCCCAACAGGTAGTTCTACCACTACTAAGGAGTCGTCAAGTACATCCAAATGATTAAAAGCAGTAAGATGGTTTGTGTTTGGTTCTAAAACTTCCTCATTAGCATTAGGAGATACATGTTCGTCACCTGGTCGGTAACGTGATGTATTAACGTGAACTATTAACATGTTAGTATTGTACGATGATTCAAAACGCATAAACAAAAAAAAAATGAAAGAAAAAACGTCAAAAGTTCTTACATGGAAAACTCAAACTGGCAAAAACAGCCGGGTCTGATCTAGTTGAAATGATTCCACTATGTCAATGTAGGTTTCAAAATGTTACCGGCCTTTGAATAGCCAAAAACATAATTACATGAGCAGAAGTGACAAAAAACAATGAGATCAAGTGATAAAAAATTTGTTTGCATCATTTGGAGTAAAGGCGGTGACAGTGGTAGTTTGGTGGTGACAGCAGTGGTCCGCACAAATGGTGGTGGCCGGTGGGTCGATTGTGGTCCGATGGAAATGACAGTGATCTAATGGTGGCGGCCAAACGACTCTGGCCAGAGCAATGGTAGTTCGGTCGGTGACCGGACAATTGTGGTTTGGCGGTGGCCTAGAAGTAGCAGCCAGTCCGGTGGAGGCTTGATGGTATTGGTTGGGCAGTTGTAGTTCGATGGTGGGGGTGGTTTGTTCGTGGAGGCCGGGGCAACAGTTATAGTTGTCTGGTGGTGGCGTTGGCTAATCGGCGGTAGTCCGGTGGTAATGGAGTTCAGGAACCCCTAAAGAGCTTGTAGGTCCTTCAACTCTCTTCAAGACCTAGGATACAATTTCCCTTTCATTAAAGGAGTAATTGTCTATTTATATATTTTGTGAGTGATATCCTCTATAAATACTGCATAAACTTCCATCAAATGGCTAAAATTGATTTCTTTGATTTGATGTTATTTTATAAGCAATTACGAGCCTTAATGATGTTGGAATTGAGTGATATTGGGTTCGTTAGATTAGGCTTGATGAGATGTTCAATTTAATTATAAGTTTGTCGGATTTGGAATCTATTTGATAATTTAATTTCTCATCCAAATCCTCCAATTATGCTTAAATGATTTGATTTCGGCTTGATCAGACTAGTATCAAACCAGTGGCAGTCACATTGGGTTCGTTTTATGAAGAAGGTCATTTTGACTATAAGATTATTGGGATGGGGGTCTGGTACTCTGGTCATGAACTTGTATTGAGAATTGTTGCTTGCTCAAAATATGAGATTCTCCCATGATTAAAATAAAGAGAGTACCGCTCGGTAATATTCTATGTTTTATAATTAATTATTTAACTAGTGAATGTTTAAATGTAAACGTAGGAAAACAATTAATCCTAAAATAATATTCCTTCCCCATTTTGATTTACTTCATGTAAAATTAAAATATTAAAATCTTATGAATTATTATTTGGTCTTGCAAATAATTCATTGCTTATTTAGCTCAAGTCAAAGATACAATTTCCTGAAATCCATAAATTTTTATTGAAAGGCTTATAGAAAATATCTACAGTGTGCTTTCTAAACAATAGAATATGTTTTTATTAACACTCTAATCTATTGACTAAAAATGCGAACAAAAACAAAAATAGAGGCTAGCCCTTGTAATTTGCCCCAGTGAAACCCTAGTAATAGCAGCCTTAACGGCACAGCCATCTTCCTATTTCTCGGTTCAGCTGCAACGGCTTGCACTTTATAGCCTTTTTAAAGGCCCTAGAAACTCCATTAATGAAGCGCAGAGAAACAGAGAGAGAGAGAGGAGGAGGAACTATGCCCCTGTTCTTGGTTTCATCACTGTAGACGACAGCATGCATGCATGCAGTAACTGTGAAAGAAAAGTATTGATTGCAGTTGACAGACCGAGCAAATTAAGAAACTAGCTAGCATGCATTCAGATATATGGAGGAGAATCAATACACACACTTCAAGGCATAGGAGAGGACAACTTTTTTTTTACTGGTTTTGTTGCTTGTGCGGAAGGTGCATGATATGTCTCAGACATAGACATAAATGTGGATCCAATTTAAATTATTTGTTAAAGACTTTCAATTTATTGTCCAGATCGTGTAATCTAATTTTTACCATGCCAAATTTATGCTTTCTCATTCAAATTATTCTAAAATTTAAAGTTAATTGTCTCTTTTTGGGGAAGAGAACTTTCTTCTTATATCCGACAAACTGTTTTTTGGGGGAAGAGTAGTGTATTAGCAGCCTTTTAGCGCTTTTGTGAAAGCAAAGAATTAAAGATCAGATCTATAGAAGTAGTCAGGGTATGTGAGAAGGTTTTTCATGTTTCGGTTTAATATGGAAAGGACCAAACATGTATGGCATTTTAACCGATTGGTTCCTTCACTCTCTACTTGTTAATTACATGCCTAAAAATTTACTGCGGTTTGTGCTCTTTTGCTTTAAAATAGCTCTTTGAGACATTGTCAATTGAATATCAAGAGTGTCACAAAAGAGAGATAGAGTTTTGAGAAATTTTGAAGATGTCTTTTTGCCTTTCTATACTTTTTTATTAATTAAACCATCTAATATGAGAGCTATTTCTACTATTTGTGTGTGGATAGTGAGTGTTATATTCTTCTTGTAGACTATAATATGTCCATCTACTTGGAACTGTATCCATGGATAAGCCATGAAAATGAAATTCTGCTAACATTAAATACATAATCAAGTGTGCTATTTGTGTTATTTTCATTTTCTATCATCAATATTGCCGATTCAAGTTGGTCTTAATTTGTCATCGGAGACAAGGGATGGCCCATGCCATTCTTCTGCTACCCTTTGAAAGCTTTTGTGTTATGTCTCATACACCCTAGTTTTTTCTTTGGCTTCTTCTCTTCTTCCTTTTGATGGTCCCATCATTTCTACTTTTCTTTAGATTGATCATTACTCACCATTAGCTGGCTGCCATTACATAACAACCTACCAATCTTCATAGAATTCTTCTTAATCCTTGGGTTGCTCGCACTTTTTGGTGTTATGTCACTTCATTTGATCATGTTCAGCTCTAGATCACAGTACTCTCTTCCTCAGACAATGGAAGTACTAGCTATTGGCCTTGTAACTCTTCTCCTGTTGACATTGATCTTCGACTTAGGTTTATAATCATCTTTTCCTCTTAGTACATTTACTATTACAATTGCGATGAGACTAATTAATGGTCAACATCTCCTCTCGTAGGAAATAGAATAGAAATTTGGTGCATCTAATTTTTTTAGAAAATTTCTTCTTTTACCATTAATTAACACCTTATGAAGGAATGATTATATTGGCTCAATATCAGTATCTTAGTTGTTTATAAATTTTTAGGTGGTAGGTCTCATTTGCAATCCATTAGATAGCTTTTGTGGACACTTTGCTTGCATAATTTGTGACAACTGCTTATACAGTATTTGGATGAACCTATGATGCATGATTTTGGGATTCAATAAGTTTTGCATTTTATTTCGTGTTTAATAACATTCTATGAGCTCTTTAAAACGATTTTATGTTTAGTTTATAATTCACTAATTTTTAGTAATTTTTTATTTGGACAAAATTTTTTACTTATTAAAATTGACCTAATTATATTCAAGTAATTTTGTGTGGATGTGTTTGATATTCGATTCACAAATATTCCTCACCACATTGTAACAAACTCTAGATTTTATTTTAAATATATTTTTATTAATTTTTATGTGTATCATAATTGGAAATATAGAAAATTTCTTATTGAATTTTTCTTTCTAAAGTAATTGATACTTTTTCTTTTTAATAAAAATGGGGTTTCTTGAACTGTTTAGTATCCATTTTGGGAAGTATTTTCACTTGTTACAAGAATTTAGCCTATTTTCGAGGATCAAAAGCTGTCGGTAAATACTATAAAATTAACCGTCGATTAATACATTAATGACGACATAACAACAGTTTATGTGGCGCAGCTAAATCGCTAGTTGGTAATTAAGAAAACTATGGATTTACCGACGTTCTTAATCTTCCGACAGTATTTTGATGGGTAATACCTGTTGATGTTTGCTAAAATGTAAATCATTGATAATATGTTGGTAACATAACCAACGGTCAGACCCAGCCAGACTCTTTGTATATGCATCGATAAGTTGTTATAAATAACAGACAAGCTAATCCGTCATTAACCTGCATCATAAAAGAAGAATTGTTATTGGGTCATAGGTTTATAAGCCGTTAGAATGGATCATTGCTTCATCGATAGCTTGTCGAATGGCTGTTGATTTCCCATCAATATATTAACTGACAAATGATAACCGTCAGATATTACAATAAATAAGCTCAAAATAGTCGGATAGCCGTAAAACAACCGTTGAAAATTTGTAGAATAAAAAATATCGTTCTTCATCGTTATAATTTCCACACCTGCAATCGCAACACATATAAATCAAATGATATAATACACAACATAATTTACCAATCCAAGCATTTATTAAAATAAAGTTACAGTAACGCATGCAGAATCATACACATACAAAAATAAGAGAAATACATTAAAGCAACCAAAAAGAACATTTTTACAGAAAAATAAGATGTTGTCTCGAATTATTTCAAATAACCAGATATAAATAAATAATATTCGTAATCCTCTTCAATCCCCTCTTGATTATCTTCCTCAAAATCATTCAAAATCATCCACAACTGGTTGTTTCTCTCTGCTCTGTCGAACGCCGTAACACTTCTAGGTTTGATTTTATTTTGCCCTCCATCTTTGACCTCATATGGACAACCGGGGCAACAACATTAGCCTTAATATCTGTGGTGAATGTAGCAACCTACCTATGAACCTCATCCTCTAGTATGTCAGAAGTGCATGCTCTGAATACACTGGATGTAGGGGATGAGTGTTATAGGCCTGTGCCCTAAACCCCAATTCGTAGACCCAGCCCTTCTTCTTGCCTTTGCAGCCTCCTTCCACAGCTCGTACTCAAACGAATCACGACATGGGAATGTAGTCTTGCTTGGTTGTTGGGTTCGGCTCTCCTTCAATTTTTTGAAGCTTTTCTAAAAAAAAGTGGTTAAAGAAAGGATAAATAAATGTTAATATTTATTTGAATTGTATACTAGTTAATATTGTGAATTATTTTAGTCGCATAGAATTTATTGTCCACTAAAGCCTGGTCTGACTACTGCTTATTGTCTACTACTTTTTAGAATTTATTATCAACAATAATAGACTCTCATCTAAAGTGATTAAAGTTAAATAAGTATATATTTTCATGCAGTTATTCTTCGAACCCTTGTGTGCTATTCAAATCCTCCCGTAAGCGGTGGGATTCAAACCCTTGACCCGAGAGACTTACGCCAAAGGCCGCAACCAATGAGCCAAAGCTCGCGCACATGATGTTGTAATGTAGCTTTTTCTACAGACTATGGTCTTCATCTTTCCTAGGCTCTAAGTCCCCTCTATGAAGGGCATAGGGCTCTATTTATAGAATTTCAGTTATAAATAAGTTGGGAAGGAATCTGATCCACTCTTGATCTAACGAAGAAGAGAGATCCACTTTATCAACTGATATTTGATAGGATTTTTAGTATCTTAATGTTGTCAGAATTGAGTAATCATGAACTTGTCTTGTCCAGATACTCGATTTAAATATAAGCATATTATATTCAGAATTTGTTCGACCTTCCAATTATACCCATAAAGCTTTCAAAAGCGGTCTAACGACTTGATCTGAGTTTGATATGTGTCATATTGGATTGATTTTGGCACCTTGTGTTTGTCTGATTGAGTTGGTCAGTTTGATTGTAAGTTTGATGAAATTAGAATTCTGGATGACTTTTAATTGAAGTTTGAAATCTCTTGCTATAAAAAATTACCTCATAGTGTATTAATTGCGTGGGACTAACCTGGTCACATAAATATATTAAAATCTGAAACATTTTTTTTTTATTGTTATATTATATGCATATATATTTATTCTATAATAACATGAATATTATATAGTTAGATTGGTGACCTCTTGGGGAAGCTATCATTTTGTACTCTTGTTTTATGATACTCAATATTTGAAGGCTAAGGCAAAGAAGGAAAGGATAATCTCTCATTATGATAAAATAACAACAATAAAAAAGCCTTCATCCCACTAAGTTGGGTCGGCTACATGAATCCTTTTTCTCCATTGCGTCCTATTTAGTGTCATATTTTCATTTAATTCTAATAAATTAAGATCATTTTTTATACAATAAGCCTATGTCTTCCTAGGTCTACCTTTGCCTTTCTTAACATAAGTCGAATCTAAAACATCTACCCTCCAAACCAAATCATCAGATGGTCGACGATTAATGTGACCAAACCATCTAAGGTGACTCTCTCTAATTTTGTCCGTCACTGGAGCTACATCAACCTTATCATGGATATAATCATTTCACATTTTGCCTCTAAGTATAAAGCCACTCATCCACCTAATCATTCTCATCTCAAAAACACTTAACTTAGTGTTATACTTCTCTTTTAAAGGCCAACATTCAACACCATAGAGCATTGCAGGTCTCACCTCCATTTAATAAAATTTTCCTTTTAGTCTACGGTACTTTTCTATCACACAATAGACCCAAAACATTCCTCCACTTCAACCAACCAACTTGAATTCTACTATCAACATCCCCATCTATACCACAATCACTTTGAACAATAGAACCATGATATCTAAATCGCTCACACTTTTTAATAATTTGATCAGCCAAATTTAAACTTTCGTCACTGGAACTACTATTACTAAAATTACATTCCATGTATTCAGTTTTAGTTCTACTCAAACAAAGGCCTTTAGACTCCAATATAGACTTCCATAGTTCAAGTTTTTTCTGGGCATTTTCTCTTATCTTATCCACGAGAAGGATATCATCAGCAAAAAGCATACACCAAGGTACACCCTCTTGTAAATGTCCAGTAAGACCATCCATAACTAAAGCAAAAAGATATGGGCTTAAAGCCGATCCCTGATATAATCCAATAGAAATAGGAAAGTATTTGGTCAATCCTCCTTCAGTTCGAACACAAGTAAGAGCTCTAGTATACATAACTTTAATGATTTGAATATAAGTTATATCAACACCTTTATTCTCAAGGATTCTCCATAGGATATCTCTTGGATCCTTATCGTAATCTTTATCTAAATCGATAAAAATAAAATGTAGATCATTCTTATTATCTTTTTACTACTCCAACAAACCTCTCAACAAATGCATAGCCTCCATAGTAGACTTGCTCGACATAAATCCAAATTGATTATGAGAAATCTTAGTAATACGTCTTAACCTATGTTCAATTACCCTCTCCCATAATTTTAAAGTATGACATATCAATTTAATTCCTCTATAATTTGCCCACTCTTGTGCATCCCCTTTATTCTTAAAAATGGGGACCAAAATACTCTTCCTCCACTCCTAGGAAATCCTTTTAGTCTTTAAAGTAATATTAAAATTTTGGGTAAGCCAAGAAACTCCCAAATCTCCAAAATATTTCCACACTTCAATTGGGATATCATCAGGTTCTACGGATTTTCCACCCTTGATTTTCTTTAAAGCCTCATCAACTTCTTTTTTACTAACACGACGTTAAATATGAAACATTTTATTATTATTAAAGATATTAAGGTCACTAAAGTCGATTCTATTTTCAGAAACTACATTAAAAATTTTATCAAAATAACTCACCCACCTATGTTGAATAACTTTTTTTAAGAAAAACACTTTTTGATTTTCATCTTTAACACATTTTACTTCACTTAAATCTTTACTTTTATTTTTTTTTTTTGTTTGGCTAGTTTATACATATATTTTTCACCTTTCTTAGTATCTAATCTGTTATAAAGATCACTAAAAGCAGAATTTTTAGCGTCACAGATTGTTCTTGCAGACTCCTTGCAGATCATTTTAAATTTTTCTCAGCTCTCTAAGCTTTTATATTTAAACTAATTTTTATAATGTAAGTTCTTATATTTTATTTTTTTCTTGCACATTATTATTTCACCACCAACTATTTTTTATTTATAAAAACTTTTTCTTTTGATTCTCCAAGTATATTTTTTTGTCACTTATTTAATAGTATTTGTTACTTTTTCCCATATAACATTTGCTTATTAGTGAAATTAAAAATTAAATCAAATAGTTATAGTTTAAATAATCATAATTATGTCTTGTATCATTTTTTGCCTGTGCAGTTTGATATTTTATTTAGAATTCAATGGATTGTGTGGCAATCATACACTATACCCATATAACGAAAATAGTAATTTAACCTATATATTACATTTTAAAGAGGGCACAATGCTCGTTACAGTAGAAAATATATAGGGGATAAACCCTTTGGTATAATAAGAATAAAAAAACAGCACTCCTAAATTTTCAAAAATTAACAGCCAAGTGGATTAATAAAGTCTTGAATCAAATGATACTGACAATAGAAGTGGAGGTATATATGAATCAACTGGCCAAAACTTTCTTAAAAGTTTGTCCTTGGTGAGATTCCACAGTGCCAAGATGACTAAAATATGCTAAGAAGTAGATGTCAAACAGTATTCCAAGAATCACCTGTTGAAATCATGTATACTAATTTAACATATACTAAGCAAATAATTTAGTTACAACATAAACTCATAAAGCCATGTATCCATATGCATAAATCTAAGCCATAATAAGGAAAAAACAAATCTTCCAAACTTATTAAATAACAAGAAAGCTTCATTTTGTAAATAAATTCTCATATTTTTGAAGTTTTTAGTCCTATGCCAAGATAAAGAAATATTTGTCATATATTCTTAATAAAAAGTACTATTGCATTTTAAAAAAAATAATATTAAAAATACCTTTAATTTTAATCAATTCTACGCTTATAGTTTCTCACAATTGTATAAATATGAATTTGGATCTCTTCAGCTATCACTAAATAAAACGATGTATAGTTACTAATCCTTTATATTCAATTCATTTTAAATAGACGTATATAATCCCTTTTATTTGTCTTCTTAAACCATCACAATTATAATGAGTAGTTTTAAAATATAAAAAGGATTAATTTTGTTGAAGAAAAAAGCAAGAACTGCAAGATTAAAACAGTCTTTATCTCTTCCTTTTACTTAAGGAGTATATTAGGAGTGTACAGATCTGAAAAATAAGAAAGGAAATTAGAATGATTTTGATATATATATATGGAGATAATAAATGTTTTTGGTACGGTAGGTTGAGGTTCGCAAGTCGCATCTTGAGAGATGATAATTGAATAGTAATGTGGAAAATGACTTGGAAGCATATATAGATTGCCAAGGAAGGCAGCAAATTAACGTGAGATACAACTATAAATGAATAAAACAATGTCTGCTAATGAAAAGGTTGGCAAGTTGTGTGGTCCATTATATATATTGGTCCCTTCTCTCTTTTGCAAATATACATATAGCTTCATAGGCTGTGGTAGTGCCACAGTTGAAGCTGCGCAACTTTTCAGAACTTCAAATTATGATAGCCACATGACTGCATCTCATTCAGTTTGGTCTCTCTGCTCCAAAATAATTTCAATAGTTTCATCATCAACTTATATTTTCTATATATATATATATATTGCAAAATAAGTATTTATTTAGCAGGCTATAAATAAATTTTCAGCTGATGAGGCTGATAACCACAATATTTCAGACCTTAAAGATGGCTACTGCTTTCGTTTAAGAAAGATTTGAAAATCCTACTGATCAGCAACAAGAAATTGAAGCTGTTGGAAGGTAGGATTGATAATAATTTGTATAATTTCCTACGCTCGGTTGTGATTGCGTATCAGTTTTAAAAGTGCTAAAAATTAAAGTAAAAGAGAGAGTGAATTTATCTAAAACTCAAAGAGGGCAAACTTTCATATAATACATCACTACATGAGGATATAAAGATAAAAGTTTCATATTTTAGATTTGTTTAATAGATTATTTTTTTTTCAATCATAAAGGATAAGAGACACCCTAATCCATCCTTGATTGTCACGCTAATACTTTATGTATTTTTCATAAATTAAAGGCAACTTTATACATGCAAATAACGAATAATGCATATACACTTTCCAGTTATGAACAGCAACAAAGATAAAAAACAATGATCACTTTACAATACTCATTACCAACTACATATTAACAATTCACACATTTCATTCAAGCTATGAATATATATCATCCAAAAGACTACTAACAAAAAAACCTTGTTGAATATATAATATGAAAGCACACACAAACTATACACAATATATAAAATATCTATTTATGGAAGGTGCCAAGTAATCAACCTCATCCTCATCTACATCATCATCATCATTATCTTTTTCTTCTTCTTCTTCTACTTCTTCTTTACTTTTTATAATCCTCAGTCCTTCTCTTGCTTGCATGACCATTATCATTTTTTTTTTTTTTTTGGTTCGCAATTGAATATCATCTATTTACATTAGTCCCCTTGTTATCTTTCTATGATAAAATGACTTAACTATATTTGATTTTCCCAACATGACTAGTAAAGACACATACATGGCGCTATAGGCCCTCTCCTAAGAAGCACCTATGCCTTGAGGGTAAAATTCATGTTAGGTGGCACTCATTTTCACTTGGTGCTCTTAAAACTTCATTTAAGTGCATCCAAAATTAAACATAATAGATTAATACATTGATGTCCAATTTGCTTCCATCAAAACATATAATACAATTTTTATGAAAACATATTTGTAGAAATCTTGTATGATAGAGTGCCAGTGCATTTTTTCGTGCCTTTTTTATGGGTCATTTAAAATTGTTTAATGTTTAATTTAATTGGAATGTAATTTATGGTAATCTCTTAATTTAAGTCAATAATCAAAATAAGACATACTTTAATGAATACAAAAATATATAGAAGAAAATGACCTCAAATTGCTATAAAATACTATCATATAATGCTCCAATGTGTGCATCAAACGGAATTGATGGAGGTTCCTAAGTACTTTATTATGAACATTTTCTTTAGAGTGAAGTTGTTGGCATAAGTGACTTTCAAGATCTATCTAGCACTCTTGACTAACCTCAATCAATATGGGGTCAACTCAAATAGAATCAGCTATCCAAAAAAAAAATCAAAATAAACGGTTTTACTATTATGGGTTGTTTTGACTTTAATGAGGCCATTGTGCTAGTGGAAATCATGCATACTAGAAAATTTAAAGCAAAAGTGCAACATTTAGAGCTATGAAGCACATAAGTATTATGATCATGTTGTGCATTTTCTTCAACATTTCATGGAGACCCGAAAGAGATAAATTAAAGGACTTGTATCATCATTAAGACAGATGCAAATAAGCCGACCATGAATTTTGTTGACAGAATTCATAAAGACAAGCCTATTGATCTGGTTCTCTGATCAATAAGGTCAATAACACTGGCAAAAATTGTAGGTAGGCTCTAAAAGAATTTTTGATACAACATCACGAAACTAAGAAATTATCAATATCACCGATGTTAAATTTAAATATATTCGGCTAATAAAAACCAAGTCATTAACCTATATCATTTATGATGACTCCTCTAATAATATGCACATGTAATGATAGTTTTCCATTTTAGACTATGAAATCATTTTAGAGTTCACTTTATTATTATTTTTTATTTTATGTGATTTTATTCTAGTCATGTTGATAATGCCAAGATGTACGTACATACTCCAAAATTTGATCATCAGATTCTAATCTATTATTTTGTAATATATGTCATCCAATTTATTGGAGTCAGCATCATCAGTGTAAAATAAATGATAACGGTTGTGTTGATTTTATGGTGCTGAGATGCTGCCAATTATGTATGTGCTGATTATTTAATTACATAATTTTTTGAAGTTTGGTGTTGATGATTAGGACATTTGATTTGCTAAAGAGTTAGGCAAATGTGTTTCCGATGAACTTTTTCAGCCACTCACTCAAATCCTCTCCGAGGAAACTGCTACTACATGTAATTAACTGATTGATTTACTTTTGTCATGCTAAAATAGTACACTCTTTTACAGTTCTAACTCGTGGTGAAATTTTTTATTTTTTATTTTTTATTGAAATTATCATCAAAATTTGACTCAGAGTCTGTAGCTATAGTGTTTATCTAATTAATTATGCAACTTGTCCCCTGTAATAGATAGGTTAGTGATAGTGCGAGCTTATTATGAGGAAAAGGCAAAGAAAATGTGGAGTGGGCTACACAACTGCTAGGAATTGATATCCACCACATGTGCAAATTATGCAACACAAAACTTTTCCTTTTTAGGGTTTCTTAGAATGAAGAATCTTTTCCCTTCAAAATGAAGATGTATTGCATTTTTCTGAGATTAAATTTCAGCTGGAAGCGTCAAGTCTTGAAGCTGCTTGGAAGAATCAGAGACATGGCTGAATTTAGGGGCAGGAGTTCTTTATTTTTGCCTTCTCTTATCATTCGCATGAACACATGTAAGTAGTTTCTCCTTCCTTCGTGTATCACTTTAGATTTAAACAACCGATGGCTTAATCATCAGCATAAAAGAGGTAAAACAATTTAATTGCAGCTTCTATCTGCTTATTTTCCAACTAGAGTATAGTAGAGTTTTCTTGATCCTGGTTTTTTAATTTTTTTTTTTTTCCATAACAAAGAAGTGCAATTTTTTTTTTTACATTGAGGAGATAGATCTCCTTGCTAAAAATTCTTGCTCATTTTTTGGCTTGATGCGCAAAAAAATCTAGTTAATCATAAGCATCATAGTTTACTGAATATATATTTGGACTAATTAAATCTTGATCATCTTCTCTTTTCAGTTGAGGCCATTGCGTTGTCTCGATCTTCCTGATTAATATTTAGGTTCATCTTCCAAGTCAACTGATTCAATTAAATAAAGTTTAGTGGCACGAAGCTCAATATAAGAAAATTCATTATTATTTCTATAAGAATTTCTGTCCTCCATTACTCATCACCTTCTCGATCTACTGTAAATTAATAAAAAAGTCACTACAGCGCATGCAGATCTTTGTTTTCTTAATTTTATACTGCTAAATAACAAAGATGCACAACTGCTCTGACAATAGCTTTATAAAATCCAATTTGCCTTCTTCTTAGCTTTCTCATCTATGGGTGTTCTTGGATTGCTAGATGTGCCTTCAATTATAAACCTAACAGGATTTTACGAGCATTTGTTGATTTCAAAGATCCGATCGATTAAATCCGTCTCTTAGTAAACATATATTTAATCATATATATATATCATGATAGAGAATACATTTATATATATATATATATATATATATGTATGCATGTGGACAGTCACTTACCAATGGCTTATTTTCTTGAAGAAGTCACTCAGCTCTAATCTGGACAAAATTAATTTCCAACAAACTATTCTCAGTGATGAGGAATAGATCTGTACTCTTAAAATGGTAACAGATACAAGAGGGAAAGATCATTTTCTAAGCACTGATAATACAGAAGACAATTCAGCAATTATCAAGAACCAAACTGCAACTTGTTCAAACAGGAGGATATGGTCAGCTCTCAAAGATCCAAGAATTGTTAGAGTTTCAAAAGCATTCGGAGGAAAGGATAGACACAGCAAAGTAAGCACAATAAGAGGGCTGAGAGATCGTCGTGTAAGGCTTTCAGTCCCTACAGCTATACAACTATATGACCTCCAGGATAGATTGGGCCTTAATCAACCCAGTAAAGTTGTAGATTGGTTATTGAATGCTGCTCGACAGGAAATCAACAAGCTTCCACCTCTCGACTTTCAAAATTTCATTCACTTTCATCAATCATTTGATCAATCTTCAAAAGCTAAGAATAATAACCACGATCAGTGTTTGAATTTTGAAAGACAGCGCCAACCAGCATTAGCAAGTGCAGCTTTAATGTATCAAGATGTTGGTGTATATAATGCACAATCTCCATTTCATCAAGATCATAATCTGCTGTATGATAATAATTCAAGAGGAGGAGGAGGAGACCAAGCTTTGGGTTTCATTGGTAATGGAGGCTTTCCTTATGCTTCTTACTACCACTGGCCGGAACAATCAAACAGAAGTACATATTTCACACAGTTTGGAATCATTTCACCTCAAGTGGATGCAGCTCCTGCAGCATTGTTTTCTTCTAACATGACTAGCACTGTTTCCAGTGAGTTAGATGGAATCTCAGCTCATCAAAATCTTCCTCTCAACAGTAGTACAATATTCAAAAACTCCTTCCATCCAGGTAGCCCAAAAGCTACACCATTTTAACTAGCCTCTATATGAGCTTCGGTTTCTGAAAACTATACAGTTTTTCGTTGGAGAAGATATGAGATTTGTAGGCGCACATGGGCCTACTTATAGATATGCAAATAAACTATACGAAGCGTGCATGTGAATGCAAAGAGGATGCTTATAGAGAAGCGTGGAGTCACGTATAGGAATAGCCTAGCTCTGCACATCTTGTTGGCATCTATTTGAACCTGAAAGCTATTTCGTTGCTTTACTTCAAGCCTGAAATAAATCTCTACACAAGCTAGTCTTCTTTTGGGGACGATGGCAGCTACAACCATACATACACTGATTAAGCGAGATGTGGCGTTGCAAAGAAGAGTTGAGCAAACTGGCTTACAGATCTATAGTGTCATATTCTGCAGTAAATAGATGGATTGCTTAGTTGCTTTTCCTCATGATGGAACAGTTCATAGTTCAATTGCTTTTGAATCTTCTGTGCGAGGGCCTGGTATGTTTGCTTAGAGATGTTATATATACAAATAAATTACTTTGCATGTAATAATGGGTTTTTATATCGGAAAATGGCCAACTTTTTATATTGTTTTCTGTTGCTTGGCAATACATTAATCGTGATTTTGCATTGTTTAGCCTATATTTGCTTCCTCCTGTATGTGATTATAGTCGATGTTTTATAAAAATCTGCATCACCTCTGTATGGATATCAAAATGGGCACCGAATCTCCAAATAATAATGAACATGGTTTTTCTTTTCTTTAACAAGTGTATTTATATTTTTACTACCTAAATTTTGATTTTTATTTTTATATAAAAATTTAGGGATATACCATAAGATGGTGTGTTAAGAAAAACTAATTTTAATGCTTAATGTAAAAATTTTTGATGTTATATAAGTAAATGTTAAAGTTTAGGGGAGGGTGGGATAAATAAATGCGTAAGAATTTTGTGATATGAATGTAAATCCTGTAAATGATTAAAAAAAAGAAAAGAAGAAGAGAAACACGAACTTTTTTATTTTATGTTTTAATATTTCTTTCTTTTATACATTTTTATTTTGCTCAAATAATATTTGTAGGATGGTCCTTTTTCCTTTTTTTTAAAATTTTTTTATATTATATTAAAATAATATTAATAAAACTAATTTTTTATTTAAATTAAAGTCTCATTTATTTAAATCATAGAAATAAAAAATAAAAAAAATCAGTTTTTTTTTCCGTTTTATTTAGGTTTAATATAGTTTATCTATTAGAAGTATTTTAATCCTAAAATTTTAACACATTTTTTATTTTTTCAATTAAGATATATGTACTTTTTTATATGATTTAATTTTTTTTTTTAATTTATTTCATTAGATGTAAATTATTATCTATTAATATTCTTAACTATCATAAGAAATATATAATTACATGATAAAGAGCCAAAACTAATGGAAAATCGACATAACTAATCCACCAAAAAATTTGCACTGAATTTACAGTGAAAAAACTTACTAACAATTTCTAGTAAATTATTTTGGGGACACTGCTCCAATAATTCTAGTGCGTTTTTCCTATTTAGCAAAAAATCTCGTAAGAATTTTGGATAGATTGTCCATCAGAAAACCCTTTATTCAACTGAAGCCCTTGTCTCATCACCTTGTCTTTTCTTTCTATTTTTTTTGTTCTCAGTTGATGACAATCCCTTGACCTTAAGGCTATCGAGGCTTCTGCGGACGATGCAATTCACGGATTACTGACCGGGGATCTTTGGGCGTGTTGCGTCGACTACATTCAGGTTCGAGTAGGCTTAGGGTCCAGTAGCTTGGGATTGCTGGTCTGTGGTATCCAACACGACTACCTCTACCTTTTAGGGATATTCCTTCATTCCTTTGACTACCCTCTTTTGAGTCTTGTGGATCCTTTTGGCGAATCATCAATATCGTCTCGTGGGCCTCGCACGACTAGGCTTTGCCGTGTGTAGTGGTTACGGTGATTCACTCTTTGACCTATGACCGAGTACATATGTCGAAAGCACCGGATTCTCAATTGAGATGATTTAAATCCACTGGTTTTCCAAATAACCGGATCTCACTATTTTGTAAGCATGAACCTTTTTATCGAGATGTAATTAACCAAATGAATAAGTTCCATTCGGAGTGCACTTGACATTTCTCTGGTTGTGGGTAGTTTTTGTAAGATCTTCTCCGCGAATATATTTATAGAATATTTTCAATCTGATCTCATTTCTGACGTACGTCTTGGGGGTATCCACGAGAAATTCACTTAACAAAAAGTTCTCCATGTTCTTTCTCTCATTTGCCTATTTGCCCGTCGTATATCCCTCTGATCGGTTCCTCACATCTTCGGATTATTTGTATAATCTGAGAGAGAGATTTATTTGAATAGGAGAATAATACAACAATTATATATACACAAACTGACGAATCCATCAAAAAATAAAAGAGAGAAAAAGAATAAAAACAATCATCTCATATGTTTAACATTACACAGATGTGAAAGCCTTTATAGATGTGAAATGAGCGATGTATAGAAGATACACTTGTACGCAATATGTTTTTTTTTCTTATTTTTTTCTACTATGTGGTTTGAATCTCTTAACGCCATAAAACCTGCATTGAGTCTCCATTATATCAATTTTGTAATACAACAAGTAGTCATTAACACAATAATATATATTCTTTGATGTCAAACTTAACTCTGAAACTAATTTTTTCATTATATACATGTCATTGATACTAAATTTATCTTTAAATATGTCTACTTTATTAATATTATAACCTGATAAGTAATCTCAAGGCATATTATGATTTAATTTAATGTTTAACATTCCAAGAGCCATTACTAACTCAGAATAAATGGTGCAACCTTCTCATAATAGTCATTATGTAACATTCAATAATTCATAGAATTATTTTTTTCTTTTTTTCTTTTTTTTATTTTGTTTTCTTATATTTTATTAAAATTATATTAATAAAAATCAATTTCTTATTTAAATTAAAGTTTCATTTCTTTAACTTAAAAGAATAAAAAAAAATCAATTTTGCCGTTTTATCTAGGTTTAATATAATTTCTTTTTTAGAAGTATCTTAATCCTAAATTTTTAACACATTTTTATTCAAATGATGTTTCATTTCCAAAAGACATTATTACAGGTCTTGAACAAAATATTTTATGAGCGGGTCTTCCAAGGCCTCAGTCGAGACATCTCCCTTCGGATTTATCTTTTGAAGAAACATAGCCCCTCCTATCCTAAGCTACTCCAGTCGATCAGCCTTGCGGTGGAACTTGCAGGTCAGTCGACTCGTGAAGTGCTCCTTCCCAACTCGCGTAACACCTTGTCCAGCCTATTCCGCAAAGTGGTGACCTCTGCCCGCATGGTCTCTACCTCCGAGTCCTACGTTGTCGGAGGGGCTGGTAACTTTTGCACTAGCCTAGGAACAACCATCCGAGCACCCCTACCGAGGGGCCGACCACATCTGAACGAAATCCCACAAACTTGGAATGGAGGTGTCACCATTCATATGGAGCATGGTGAGAAGCTGGCAGAATGGAACCAAACTAATACATGGGGTCGGGCTGCGGGCATTCCCCTTCACAGATCAAGGTTAAAGGCATGACAACCATGCCTTGAGGATCCAACACAATATTGGGGGCCGACTTGGCTACATATCTCAATGGCCCTTCGTCCAAGCGCTCTTCCGAACCAATGGGCCCGTCTCCATTAAGATGGCAAATAAAAAAAAAATTAAATTTGAATACCCATAAACCTATTCATCGAAGAAAAGGTGTGGAAAGGCTTCACTCCCCCTCGTATCGAGGCACCTTCACCATCTTGTGGTAGCGTCCGAGGAAGTATGCTGATCTCAGCTCCCTCCGACTTCTTTCCACCTTCCTTGACGTTTTCAACAAAGAAGGCTTGGTGGCCTTCAGAGCTTGCACCTTTATCAGGCTCCCGGTCTCTTGGTGAGGGACTCACGATGCATGCCCCTCCAAATCCCAAGATGAGTCAACCTGATTGGTCAGCACAGGTTCGAGCTTCGACCGTTTCCTTATCTTAACTCTTTCCTTCTTTAGATAAACAAGGGGTCAATTGCCAACATTCGCCAGAACTTTGGGGGTCCAAAGTAGCCCTGCTCGAACATCAATCGTGGTTTAACTCTCAACTATCTAAGGCAAAATAACAATAATAGATGCAATATCTAGCCTAGGACTCTATTTATAGAGCACTTGAAGATTAGAATCCACGGGGAGTTAATTATTAGATTGATTATCTTGATTCTAGTACCATTGAGCACTAATAATTTCATGTCCTTGTCGTAGTCGTCGCTTTTAATGACCAGGAAAATTCAATAAACTAATATGTACATACCAAAACTGTAAGCACGAATCTCAAAGCAATTGAACGACCACGATTGCGGTTAGACAATTAAGGCATCCCATCGTCCAACAAGCGACCGCATGATCATAATCTATCGGCACATTATTGCGAGAGATTCAAAGGGCGGACCACACATGTAGTCCCAACAATCCAAGACATACGCAAGAGTCTTTGATCGCAAGCTAGTCAGCCGACCCGCTTTTACTATGGCGGGACAGATCTCCATTGGACTGGGCGCCTCAGCCGACCAATATTTACTTTGGGAGGTGCGATCGCCACTCAGCCGGTCGCCTCAACTGACTGAATTCATGTAGCCCGACCAACCAATTACGGTGATATTAAAATTCAAATTGTAATACATATATGGTATACAATCTATAAGATTAATCAAAATATTTATTGTATAAATAATGTTTTCCATAACTGTTCTATCATTCCTGTAATTGTACAAATACGCCCCTATAAATAAGAGGCAAATTGACTAATAAAGGGACCTCACTCTCGACTCACTCCACAGGAAACTCTTGATTTATTCTACTTACCCTCTCTTTCTCTTTTCACCTTCATCTGGTTCTAACTCTCGAGGTGCGTTCACAAATGACAATTTAGGATTAAATAACTAATGTAGCGTAAGAAAATCTGTAATAAAAGATCTTGGATGTATTTATTAATAGATTATATTCACCATGAAAAATATTTATTGATTAATTGAATTGTGTCTTTTTTGCGTCTGTGACGTCTCAACTAACTATTTATTTACTTTCTTTGGTGAAGTTATATTTTTATGAGTAAGCTAGACACATAAATCAATTATACTCAACACTGAATGAAATTTGATTGTGTTTATATTATAGAGTTTTTCATCCAAACTACAAATTTTGTAGTTTACATGATGCGACGAGCCACCTACCGATTTTCACCATGGTGCTTCAATCAGCTCTGCACTTTCAAAAATTAGAGAAATTTGCATCAATGACAAGTAATTAAAAATTATTTACATATCTAACAATTAAAGTTTTCTATTTATATTTATAACACTTGAGTCATAAATTTGTGTACATTAATAGGTATATGAAATTGTACAACAGGGATAAAGGGATTTGATGATAGACATCTGCATTTATTAAAATAATTGTGATAGTGAAAGATATTATGATTTTTTTTTTTTTTTTTTTTTATGGGCGCTGCAAATATAAGAAATGTGATAAGGTAATCTATAAAAATTATATTTCAAAGTTTTCTCCGAAGGTGCCAGCTACTGTAAAGATTTTGACTGATGAGACAAATATCAAGTCGAAGATCTTGTTGTCAAGTTAATAAAGATTCTATTTTTTAGATCATTTATTGGAGTATTGTTTTCAAAGGTTACAAAATATTGAATTTTAGAATTTTATTTGGTATGTACGTAAATCTTCCTATTTTCTCTTAACCAATTGAGTATGGCCTATCAAACTAGAGCACCACATTGAGCATTGTCTCAAAAAGGCATGCAAGTTATTCAAATTTTGCAAAAATCTCTTTTTCAGAAGTTCAATTCAAAACAGTCAGACAAATATGATAGACGTGAAAAAAAAGGAAAGTTTTTAGGCTGATAGAACATAGGCCTTCATTAATATTAATCGAACTGAATAGCTCTCGAGTCAAATCACACAAGGTTGTACTAGCTAAAATCTGAGCTCGAGCTTGAATTTTCAACTTGATAAACCCAAATCATGAGCTCATTAATTTAAGCCAATCACAACTCTCCTTGCTGGTCTTATATAATTACACACAGTCTCCCTCTAAGTTGGTAGTTTACACATTACCCTAAGCTTACATAGGAATATAACCATTACCAGCAAGTATTATGAAAGTTTTCAAGCAAAAGGTTGGCAGATTTTCAGTGGTAGAATCTTTTGTGAAAACTTCAATAAAGTTGATTGCTAATTTGGGACATCATATAGTTGGGTGCAAGGCAGTTAACAGAGCTTGATAATTCCTATATGAACCGAGCTTGATAGTATATTTATAAGCAAACTTGAGCTCAAACATATTCTTAGAAGCTTGAAGTAAGCTCTAGTTGAGCTACGACGAGCTCCTAATAACCGAGCTCAAACTCTTAGTAAACAAGCTCTTAATATTTAATTTAAGTAAAATTTTAATAACATAAAAAGTGATTCAAAGTTTATATATAATCGTACTCAAATCAAATCAACAAAATGCTAATGCAGAATTGGAGTAATTTATATGCACCATGTTTTCATTAGCTTACAACAATTTATCGCCTACAAATAATAACAAAGAATAATCTAAGCATTGCAAGAACCAGCCCTAAAATAAACAAAACGCCACTCTTTCTCTCTACAAATCTTTGACAATATCAACCTTTTTTAGTACCTTAAATCATTAGAAAATTTGTTGCAAATTCTCCAATTGGAGCGGACAACTTATGAAGAGGGGAGAGACATCTGAATCTGTGGTATTTCTTATAATGAATGGCAAAACTCAACATCATTATTTTTAAGTTCATGATATGCTCTAAAGGTCAAAACCAGCCCTTCTTCACAGCAAACCAAGCTAACAATGCCACAAAAGCACCCCCCATATGCGCTGATCCAGAGATATTATCATCGCCCTTGATTAAAAAAAGGAAAAAAGAAAAAAAAAAGGTATTAATCAGGCAATTACATAAATAAATTTTCACGTAATAAACTCATAGATGAAGCTATCCAGTTATTTCCATCCCATGCAGGCTGGGTTAACCTTCATAGCTGGAAATTATTTATTGAAGATTCAGATGCAGTTCAGAGGCAAATACAATCAGTTAAAATGAAAGTTTATTATCACATCATGTAATGATGATGATTAACATTAATATGATGGGGAAAAAAAATTTGACATCATGAATTCTGCAAATATGCATGATGATTGGCATCCATCAAGTTTTTTATTGTTATAAAGGTTTTTTTTCACCTTTCCCTCCAATAGCGTTCTTTATGAAATAATAAAGAGATTTTCAAGCTGAAATCAGATGTACAAGTGAGAAAGACCATTAGAAAATGGTCAAATATAAAAATTAAACACCAAATGCAACTCTCAAAAGTAATGAGTTGCAAAGAAGGGAGACAAAAGGTAGGTCAAATCAAATGATGAAGGTGGCAATACAATGTCAGCTTATATAAACAACTCCGACCTGCTTCAAATTTTATACATTATACAGATAAACGTGCCAAATAACGTTGAGAAATCAAAAGTGTTTCACTATGATGATTTTGTTGGTTCTCAAGGTTGGTCTCAAGTTAACACTATTGCTTGAACTACTTGGTTTAACCGTTAACCCTTGTTTTCATGAATATTTACTCACGACTAACTCAGAGATCATGCTTCACAGTGATCCATTTCCAAAGATCGCGTCCATTTTAGCCTCACATACATGATTTTCTTTTATGACAGTGCCTATTAACAAAATAATTAATTGAGAAAAACAAAGTCAAAGCCCCCTATATTGTCCCTATATTTCCTATATGATGTACTTCCGATGTCCGAAACATTCTTCACAACTTCATGGTGCCTCCAACAAGGACTTGAGACTGCAAAAGATAACCAATAACGTATTGTTGATGACCTTGAAGTTGATGGGACGTATAAAAAGACAGAGTCGGAACTTAAGATTGAAATCCACCGTGGGAATGGCGGAAGAGCACTAACATTAGAATGGTCAAAGAAGCAAAATATAAGAGAGGAAGGACCAACTCTCTCCCTATAGAAACAAACTCAGACATCAATTCAATGATCTTTCCTGGCTTAAATGGACCTGATAACATTACAACCATGGCGTGATTCAACCTGTAAGACTCGTTTAAGTTGGCACGGCAAACTTACAAAGAAAAAACAATTCTATCAAAATATGGATTTCATCTTAGCCACCAAAATTTGGAACAATCTATAAAATATTAGGAAACAAAAATTTTAGAACCTTCAAATTTTAATAATAAATCATAATAAGCGAGCTAAATTAACAAAAAAAAGAAATGTAATATAATTGGTAAAAATATATCAAATTAAAGATCAACATTTAACCTCAATTGAAAAATAGAAAAACACAAGGGACGGAAATAAAATTTTTTTGAAAAAGTGTACCAACAAGATAGATGAGCTAAAACACAAAACCGATATTTACCCAAACATTTTACTAAGATTGTGGAAGATGAATGCTTCATACTTAAGTTTGAGCTTTCCCATGCCTTAGGATCTATCCATATCATTGAGGCTGAAAATTTGAGGTGGCGTTCATCGATAAAGAAATCATCAGCATTTCAAACTAGTTTAAATAAACAACAACTAATTCCAATGCAGTTTTATCAGCATAAATTCTAAGGAAATTCCGAAGCTAACTACATCAGTAGATAAAATTAGGCTGTTAATCATAATGATAAAAAAAGTTTGCAAGTTCACACAAGCAACACAAACTCAAATATGAAAAGAAAGTTGAAAGATTTTATACCTTGTTAATCCTCCACAAATCACTCCCAATGATGAATGCTCCCTGCAATGATAAAGCATGGGAGAGAATTCAATTATTGCCACCTTCAAGCAGATTAGAATAGCTAATTCAAATTCAGCTTACCATTAAAATTGCAGGCACTGGTATTACAAGGTTTACATAGTATATATTTTTTGGAAAGAGAAACACGTCAAGAAGAATAATTGCATTAACAGCGGCACTTGCACCCTGCACAGCAAAATCAATCTTAGAGGACCAGCTGATTAGTAAATTTTCATTTTGAACTTATCTAATGGAAGAAATCAATTGTCAAAAATAAAATGATTGGACCAAAGATACACGTACCAGTGCATGAGCTCTCCGATAAAAGGGCTGTGCACTCTGAAATTTCCAAGAAATACACATCTAAATTTCTTATAAACTTAAGGTGATTCTGGCAAAAATGCTCAGTAAGGAAAAAAAAATCAATCAGTGGTGGAACATTTTCTGCCGATTCAGCAGCGTTTCCAGATACCTCTAAATATGTCCTGTGCAGTAAGAAAAATACAGATCCACCAAGTGCCCCCGCAACGTACAATTTAAGCAGGAATGCGGGTCCAATAAGTCTAGAAATCTGGAAATTATTGATAAAAATTACTTCATTATACTGGAGACACTTCAGAATCTTCGAAGCAGAATAAAATATCACCAAGGAGAAAAAGCCTATTCCTAAAAAATACAGAATATAGGTAAGCACCAACAATCATTATAGCATAAAATATCATGAGCTCAAATACAACAGATTTCAGTACTTCTAAGTGCTAGGAAAGTGTTATTATGACCTTTTTTAACAAGATCATGATCGTTTTCGGAGAATTTTAAATTTTCCCCCAAAGGTATCATGGCTTGCTTACTAGTTATAACATGACTTTAACTACAAGCCTCGGCAGTCTACAAGTGCAATAGAATTTCCATATAAGAAAACCACTTTCAAAAGTCTGGCTTTAAATTTATGGTCATGGAAAGAGAAGGATAACATATCTAACAAGTAATGTAACAAGTAAAAAGTTCCTGCTCTTTCTCTTTTACTCTTGTTAAGCCATAAGTAACTGTGATCACGAAAAAAGAAGTCAAAATATGAAAGCCCAAGATTTTTTACGTATCTTACATTTGTACCAAAAAAGAAGAGCCCGACCATGTTTGTCACAAGATGGCCAAGCTCTGAATGACTGAATGCACTGGTCAGCATAGTGTGGAGATTTCCCCTCCTAAGGTTTTCCAATGAAATCTGCCCAAAGTAAATGCTGATGTGAGAATCCTAGCCAGCCAGTATTCAACTTAGCACAGTGGAAACTGAATTAAATAAACAAAATAAATAAAAAATAAAAAAAACCCGTTCATAGTGCTTTCAGCTAGGCCCTTACCACAAAATGTTTCTTCATAAATGATAAATCAGCAAATTGCCATAAGAAATATACAGCAACATTAGTTCCAATTAAACCAAGAACTACTTCATCTGATGTAGGTACATTTCTCCTGCATAATAAAAGAAGCATTTAGTTGTGACAACTAAAGCAGCAAAACGTAACATTAGAACCAAACTGTCCGCTTCAATCAACTAAATGCAGAGAGATGATGAAGTATCAACTTTATTCATAGACAGATTTCGAGAGCAATGCCCCAAAAAATTTCCCAGATAATTCAAGACCCAGTCACCAATGATATCAATGTTATAGAAGTTGGACATCTTATATTGATATTCATGTTGATGGCCTTACAGATATTTATTCTTCCTTCTTTCTTGATGTTATACCTTTTTAGTGGGATGTTATTTTATCCTAAAGTTAAAAATGATGTTCTTCTTTTTCAGGCCGATATATATTCGTTCTTTCTTTGCTTGATGTTGTGTCACAGTCAAATTAGTCCCACACAAAAAATAACTCCTTTTTTTTCATTCTACAACATATGGATGCTTACTTGACCTGAATAGATCCCTCAAACAAATTCATCCATTTGAAAAAGAGCCATTCATAATTCTCTTGAAACTAAGAATTGCATCTCTTCAAGTTCATAACTTTTTCTGCGGACTTGTCAAATAGATTAGTTCTTTTGAATTTCAAGTAGTTTTGGAAAATATTGGTATCTAAGTACTAGATTATCCTACAAACTAAATGTATGGTGTTAATGAATGAGTCTTGTTGGTTGATAGTTATCTAAGTACTTAATGACTCCCATAGAATCTCACATTCGAAGCAGTTCAATGGGACGAATTCTATTGGCAAGTCCTTTATGACATTACTTGGTCAATTCAACTAGCGAGTTTATTCTGAATAAAAGGTCGACTAACTTTGAAGAATTAATGGGTTCCATAGTCAAGTTCCATGGGTAAGTAGATCTTTCTCTTGCGAGTAAATTGGTAAAAGCTTAAACAAAGAGCTGAAGGAAGTGAAAATTAGAGAGATGTAAAGAAAGAAAGAGTGAATCCATTTCTCCTCATGTTTCACTGTCCATAGGGTTGTATATATACATACATGAGGCACTTATATAATTACAATAACAGAGTTAAAAACCAATGACTAAAATAGACCTTTTGTTAACAATACAAAGATAAGATTACTGAAATGCCGGATTTGGCAGCACTAAGTATTTCTACTTTATACTATTATCAAACACCATCTAGGTGATGATGCCATGAGGATTGTCAACTTCATGTTGAGTAAAGCGAGAAACAGATAGAAACTTAATGAAGATACCAAACAGATGATCTTGCGTTGCGATATAATGAATTGTGATGTATTGAGATGTGATGCAATCACACATGAAGTGAATCAAATTCAATATGTTTGGTTCATCCATGAAATATCCAGTTATTAATAAGAGATATAGCTGATGTATTGTCACAATACAATAGTGTAGTGGATGGCCAGGGGATGTTGAAATCCTATTGAAGATGTTGTAACCAAATCAAGCCACAAAAAAAAAATAAAATAATAAATAAATAAAAATAAAATAATAATAATAATAATATCACAGCATCCGATGGTAAATTTACGATCTACGAGTCACAAGCCTAATCATAATCTTTATATGCTGGAACCTTTAGTGATCCATGATATATAAATAAGCCAAAGTGATTTTTACGTTGGATGTATCAAAGTGGCCATTTAAGTTGGAAGTGAGTGCTAAAAGGTCTATACATATGTTGCCAGTCTGGATATGAAACGGTGATACAAGAGGTCTATACGTATGTTGCCAGACTAGATTATAAGCATTGGTGATGTCTAGTGTCATGATTGTGATATATTGTAATGAACCAATGAAATACCAATAAAATGCAGAAATGTGAAATTTACAGGTCCACTGCTTAGTCACCAACAATTGGCGGAGCTGAGAGTTCATTTTGCCTTGCTATTTTACATATCTGAATGACGTAAAATTTCTTGTGGATTGCTTAGATATAAGTCATAGCTGATAGAATACCCAAGTTTTTGATGTGAAAATTCATATAAAGGGTAGTAGGCCAATGCCAGAACTGCCAGTTTGAGACCATAGATTGCTTGCTTTAGAAAGAACACGTGATTTAAGTGTTGAGAGTCATTGAACCCTTGTGAATGAGACATGCAGACAGTGTCATTTAGGCTGCAATGAGATATGTATTAGAAACATTGAGTTTGATAATTGGCCAACTGTGGGTAATAGCACTAGCAATGAGATCCAAATAATTGGCATTTTAGCACTCTGGCTGAAAATTTTAGTAAAGTCCAAGCCAAGTTCTTGTTTGTAGCCTTAGGAACCAAGATGTGCTTTGTAGTGTGCCACTGCACCATCAAAAATATATTTCAATTTAAAAATCCGCTTGCAACCTAAAATATTTTGATTTGAAGATGGTAAAATAAGAGTCCGTGTACTTAAGTTTGCAATACTTAAATCCTTGAGACAACGCCCTTCTTCATTTCACATCTCTAAAAGAGAAGGTCAGGTCATTGGTTTGTAATGAATGAGAGGAGTTGGAAAGTTGTTTTGGTTTGTGATCGTCTATTTTCATTCTATTCTGCATTGGATGACCAGTACATATAGGGGTTGGTAAGCAATTAGGTTCATATTGTGAGGTGGAGGCGTGGTGAGTGTATTGCATGAGAATAATGGATGAGTTGTGTTCAGGAGACGTGGAGTTTGGTCATGTAAGGTGTTCAAAGAGGTAGAAGAGATGTCGATGGATTAAGGACTAGTAGTTGCTGGAACTATTCAAGGGAGATGGGAGATGGGCGATGGGGCTATAGTCTGATTAGTTGAATGTAAAGCTTTTGATAGAAAAAAGTATATTTTCATTAGAGAAGATTGGCAAGAGCTGTAGAGCTTGCTAGCGGCGGGATCATTGTATTGATATCCATTCCAAGTTGTGGCATATCCACTGAAGACGGCAAATTGACAAGGGAACATTGGCAGCCAAAACCTTTGAGATGATCATTTGATGTCGGTTTTCCATATAGAAGTTAATAGGGAAAGAAATTTTTGGAGAATGGTGAGGAAGCCGGTTTATAAGACATGTCACCGTGAGAATGATCTCAACTGTGAGCGAGGTTAGCATCAAGCATGAGGGTGCTCACAATTTAATAAGATGTCGATGTTTATGTTTGACAATCCCCTTTTGAGCGGAAGTATTGGTGCAGGTGTATTGATGAATATGCTCCAATGAATGATGAGTTTTTGAAGATGGAACTTTATATATTCTTAATCTCCATCATACAAGAAAATTTTAAAATTGGTATTGAATTGAATTTCAAACATAACTTAAGACTTGATTAATCTATATGTTGTATCTAATTTAGTTTTCAATAGAAATACCAAAAAAAATTGAAAAAATGAGTAGTCAGTGAAAGAAATGTAATATTTCAATAGTTCAAGAAATATGCGACATAAAACTTGGAAAAACGTAGGCTTTTTGCTAAATGGCATAAGGTAGAAAATTTGAAAACAACAGAGATACAAATATTCTTGCTTATTTTATAAGATAAATAGAACATTGTAGGAGTGGTCAAGGACTCATTAACATAAGCCCAATCGCTTGAACTGGCATGATGGAAAAGGCAACTAAAGAGTTGGAGGTTGTTGGAGGGTGAAAATCAAAATAAAAACACTCAAGACATGCTTCCTCGAGGAAAAGACAAGTGGTATGTACGTCCATAAATTGATAATCATTGGAAGAGAACGCAACAGTGCAAGGGTAATTGACGGCGCATCGATGAATTGAAAGTAGATTGTAGGAACTTGTGTGGTACAATTTGAGAAGAATTCCATTGCTAGTGTTGCTTATAAGAAGAGATTGAACATTGCCTAGAATGACCTATTTGTGCCATGAGACTCTTCGGGTTTAGTAATTTAATTTAAATCGAAGGTAAGGTGTGAAGTCGAATCAGTATCAAGATACCAATCAATAGACAGAGCTGCAATGTCAGAGAAAAAGATTTGAGTGTTTAACAGAAATTTATGATTGAGATATTGTCAAATATTGGCATTTAACGACAGAGTGTCCAAATTATCTACAAATTTAACATATAAGGGGTAGTCCAGGAGGTTTTCCGTCTCTATTTGAATTAAATACTACCCATTTGGATTTAGATAAATCGATGTCCGTCCTCTCAATGGCTCAATATGGAATGGGTGATTGCATCCTCTCCCTCTAGCAATAGTACGAGCACTGGGGGAATCAACTATTTGCATCACCTGTAGATCACGAGCAACCTCTTAGGCCAAATTTAAGTATTCATCACATAGAAGTGTGTAAAGATCATTTAGACTTATTACCTAGAGTTTACTTATTAAAGTTGTCTTGAAAGCTCGATAACTTGCCAGTAGAACGTTTAATATGTATATGTCTTTGGGGGATCAACAAGAAAGTTGGAAGCAATAATATAATTTATTTTGACTTTGAACAAGAAAAGATAATGGTTAATTGCCGGATCTTTCATGGAAATATAATAAAGTTCATCGTCTAATTGAATAATAGGAGAGTAACTCGAAGACTACAATCAATGTTAGATAGTAAGCAAAATGTTAGTGCAAGATTCAAGGAAAAGCACGGAGTAGTGGAGGAACTGGAATAATCGAATAAAGGATAACTACAAGATTTTGATCAATGAAAAGTCACATAATACTACTGCTATTAGGAGTTAGCGAGCTGTTAGCGCCAGAAATAAGTTTAGATGGACATGTGATCAATCCAAAAATCCTTCAATCCCATTAGCACAATATACTTTAATAATATGCGAACAACATGTGGGGTGATTTTAGGTGTGAATTGATTGGAGATAACATTATTTATGTTAGACAAAAGAAACTCAGTTTAAGGTGGAATGGGATTGTCTTTCAGCAAAAAATGCAGAGATCATGGTTGAGTTCGTACTATAAGAAAAAGAGCCTGCCTAAGGATTCATAAGGCAAGATATATTGTGAAGAAAAATTACTAGATTGGAAGGGAGAGATGAAGTTATAGAGCTTCAATGGCCTGGTAACATGAAAGCTTGAGCAGATAGCTATAACAACAACAGCAAAGCCTTTGTCCCACTACATGAGGTCGGCTACATGAATCCTTTTTCTCCATTGCGTCCTATTTAGTGTTATATTTACATTTAGTTCTAATAAATTAAGATCAATTTTATACAACAAGCTCAAGTCTTCCTAGGTCTACCTCTGCCTTTCTTAACAAAAGTAAACATAAAATAGAGAGCTACTAAAAAAGGAAAGAGCAACTAGAATCAACTATTTCTCATCATCACCACTCATTTATGCGAACAATGTAGCCGTATCATACAAATTGCAATTTTAAAGAATATAGTTTCAACTTGAGGAACAACTATCTCATGATATCAAGCAATTTTAAAGAACGCAATTTATATCAAGATACTTTGATCGAAATTTAATCAGTTTAAATTTTACATTCATTTAATTATTTTGAGATTAATCACTACTAAAAAAGATTGAATTATATTTATTTTGAAGTAAATTCAATAGGTATACAACTCACCTTGATTAAAATTTGATAGCATTATACTAATCTAACAGTTTTTAATTTTAAGCAAGCTTCAACATAGTTTAATAATGATAATGGACAGGTTAATCAAAATTGAAGTGTCACCTTAAATAGCAACAAAAAGACACTCTGAGCAACACTAGTAGTTTTAAGCAAGTTTTGAAAACTGAACCGGTCATTAAACGGGACAAAGAAAGAGTTCAAGTTTTAAATATTGAATCGATGTTGAACCGGGAGTTGAAATGTATGACGTAATAAACATGAAAATTATTTAAATATTATTTAAATGGTGTAATCATTATGTAAATATGTGGAAAGATTAAAAACAAAATCTGAATTATATTGTGGTAAAAAATATCTTATATAACTTTAATTTGAACATCTTCTAATTCTGGTATTACTTTCAAATTATATCTTATAATTATGATTGAAATCGATAAGTGCAAGAGGCAAATTGGGCATGCAATTGGGGTATTATTTAATTTTAAATTAAATTTTAACAGCTTAATACAAAAAATAATGACATTATATGTTCATAACTAAAAGAACCAACAGGTTCAATGAAATCGTGATCACTTCCTCAATTTATAGTTTAGCTGTCGATTCTATCCGGTTTTGCTCAGTTCGATGCTATGGCAGTTTTATTAGTGGACCAACCCAACTGGAAGACTGGTTCACGGTTGAATCTGTTGAACAGCTCGGTTCTGCCCGAAATTTAAATCGTTGGTAAGTTGAAATTCACATGAATCTACCATACCATTTAAGGGAGGAACATCGCATTATCAAGGAATGTTTCAAAGGTGGAAGTGTAAGCTTAAAACAATATAGTACGGTCCATTCAAGTCAATCAGGAAGATTCGTCACAATAAGTACCACCCGGAATTATCTGCGGTATGGAAATCTATTTACCCATGAATATGAAACATCTTTACTTTAAATCCGGGGCAACGTAACAAAACTGAAAATTTTAATGGGAAAAAAAAAATCTGTTTGATAAAACTTAAGCTAAATCCAACTTAAATCCTGCAACCAAATAGCCCCTTGTGTATGATGCATGTTTTTTATTTGTAAGTTTAGTCTGTCGTCTAAAAATCGAATGGATAGGGGAAAAAATGATATTGCATTACCAATAACTGCGTGAACACAAGCCAGCAGTCGTTACATATGTTCTTCCTCCAAAAATCTGCCTCACGAAAAACAAATTGCAAAATCCAGAAGAAAAATTAGTGCTCCGAGCCGACCGCTGCTGAAATGATTCCCGCAAAACGTGAGAAGAGGGAACAGACTCCAGTGACCGCAACGAAGGCCTAAGAAGAGCGTCGTACGAGGAGCCTCCACTCTCAATAACAACCGCCGATCGGCGGAGCAGCAGCTTATTAAGATCGAGAAACCGCTGCATCTCTTCGAAGTCAAATTTGCTTCGCAGAAAGTTCCGGAGAGGCTGACCACTTCTACTCTCGCGGCCCTACTTGGTCGGATCTGATACAATCCGAGTCATGCAAGACTGAGAGCCAAGGCGAATAAGGCTTTAGCTCCGCTTCACGGCGATTAGGGTTATAAAACGTACACTTCTCCACGGTGGACATGCACAATCACAAATGCAAAGTCACGAATCTTGAGAAAATATAATATTTTTTAAAATATAAAAGTATAATAAAAGAAGACTCACTAACAGAACGCCAGAATGCCCATTTATCCGATCAGATGAAGTCGTTTGAGCCAATCCAAGGGAGATTAAAATCGATCAAGTCATGAAGACGATTGAATGGCTTGAATCCAAACTCATCGTACTAAAGCAAAACAAACAAGTATACAAGATCACCACCATCAGACATCCAAGCGGAGGCATCAACCTACCTCTCAGTAGATCTAGCCCGAGGAAAGAATCAATGTCCTTGTAATCGCCAGCCGTCCTCATCAGAAACCAAGAATTGGCAATCATCTCGAAGGTCATGCAATCAAACAAGCATAGCACACACATCAAAAATTAGGTTGTTTCTCAATAAACATTTAGTTTAATGTCCTCAACTCAATGATTTCAATTATATTACTAGGAATGACTGAACTTTATTAGCTCTTTATGTCTATCCAAATCACCTCATAAATATAGCCTTCACCTTTGGCCCTATGCTTTAATGGTTTGAGAGGTGTTTGGGTTTAGGGTATGATCCTTTTTCTCTTGAGAGTTTGCCATGTCTCCTAAATAGTTTTTTAGTCTTTTTCTATTTTCTAAATTTTTTAAACTATTTTGTCATGTTAGGGTCGATACGCCATCAACAAATTTCTATCATCTGATATTTCAAGGCATGATATTAATCTAGAGTCAACTTTTTTAACAAGAAATATTCAAACTTAATTAAAAATCATCCTAAATAAAATTTATAATCAAACTGATCGACTCAACGGGAAGAACCCAACTGTACTAAAATTAGTCTAATTTAAGTCAAAACAAACTCAAATCAAGCAGTTAAACATTTTAGATTGTTTGCATAACTAGAAGATCAAACAAATTCCAAATATGATAAACTTATAATCAAATCGAACATCTCAACGAGAAGAATTCAACAAACTCAAAATTACTTAATTTTGACTTCATTAAGACACTCATTGTTCATCGAACACCGTCTGATCGTGAGAATCTTTTTGGCTTGTCCCATAAAGTGGTTTGAATTCCTTCTTCATTTATATAGAGGTCTCTCCCGTACTCTAAATAGAGCTCTACCCCTCTTTTAAGGGGGAACCTAGACCTTGAGACAGAAGAAGATTGAAGCTTGGAAAATGAGTTGAAGTCCAACATCACTTCAAATTTGAAAATCAGGCAAATACCTCCCAATCTTGTAGCTGCGAACCACCGTCGACCACCACCTACGAGCCACCATTGTTTGTCATCAACTTATTATATCAAAGCCTTGTACAAGGATAAGACTTGTGTTGGAGAGTCAGAGGTAAAAACAGATGTCGTAGGGTCACAAAGCATCCTACGGAGTAGTGCATCATCCTGGATGTCGTATCGATCTTGAAGACAGTGCACTGAAGCTCCAACAACTACTCCCCACTGCGATCACTCCGTACTGTGGGGTAACTAACTCTTTTGTGCACGATCGTTGTAACTTGAAAAATTGTGTAATCTTTTCCTGCATGTGGGATAAGGATCTACATAAGTACTCACCAACTCATAGTGGATAATTTCAATTAGGCTAGGCCCTGTAGTTTTTTCACTTTTGTGGATTTTCACGTAAAAAAGTTTGGTGATTCTTCCTATCATTTTTATTACCTAAGTGTGTGATAGATTCTCGTGCAATGCAAAGATGATAACTCATTCCTCTATTGTTGTGAATTCTTTAACACCCATTAGTTTGACACCATTTGTGGGAAAGACAATACCATCGTTAAAGTACTTGCAAGATCTATTGAATGTCCACCAGACGCAATACTCACAACAATTGAATGTCCTGCTCCAACACCCATCATTCCAGGGGACATTCATGGAGCCACTAACATAATTCCTCTACATCATTTCACTTTAGGAGACATTACCCTACAGATGAAGGTTCCTGAATTCTTTCTCTAGAGGATTGAGTGATCAGGCTAGAGGAGTCATAGGATAAGATCCTCCAACTCTACATTAGGCTTGGCAACAGATGCCCTCACAACCAGATGGAACGTATTTATCACTAGGTCAGTAAAAAATAAAAATTACCCGCATGAAAATACTCGTACCAGGAACCCTTCCCATGATGGAACCCTTCCTCTGCCAGACTAGGACACTGACCTTCTCAATAATACAAGTTCCACTCATTTATCTAGTGCAGCTCACATGGCACCACCCACTCATTCATGATAAGCTACAATGTATGGTTTTTGAAAAGAGTTCCATCTAAGAGATAAGGATCACTTCCTAGCTCATTGTAACTTATAAAAGTACTCTCCCTTTGTCAAGGAAGTCCTCTAACACTCCATCTCATTGAGTTTTAAGCTCCTAAACATTGATTCTAGTAAGGGGATAACTAACCCCTAAGAGCATGTCGACCACTATCAAACCATCATGCACATTCATCGTGCATCTGATGCTTATTTGTCAAGTGTTACTTGCTACTCTCAAGATTCAAGCCCGCGCTATTCTTCAATGAGCCTGCCAGATTTTGCATGGAGCAGTTCATCATAAACCAGAGGATAATCAAAGATCCATCTTATTCCTCGACAATTCATCAAAATAAGATAATTGCACAAGACTACTTTTGTAAGTTCTTTACCGAAGCTCCTATTAGTTGTTAACCCTCTAACAATTAACAATTCTCACCAAACTTTTTCTAGGGTTTGTTTTCAAGTTCAAAATGGCTCTCCACTCCCTTATCTCATTAACCTAAACCTCAATGTCAAAGAACTCCACACCCTCCCCCCCCCCCCTCCCCCAAAATTCTATATCACTAGTAACCCTATCTTGCACTTGTTACAACTCCTTTTTTTGTGAGGCCCCCTTTTGCCCCATAAACCCCTCAGACACTATATTTGAAGTATAATAACTAGATTATTTGCAAAATTCAAGAACCTCGATACCCAAGAGACCCTCCTTCTACTATAAGAAGAGATAACACTCACCTGTTACTTCTATTTCCCCCGACACCAACCCACTTCCCCTCTCCTTCCCCCAACTTTCCACTGTCAATAATCTCTAATAATGAGAACCTTACCTATATTGACCCTCCTCCCACCTCCAATACATTCTTAATCTTAACTCCTCTAAAAACTCTACCTTTCCTCACAATTAGGTTTTATCCAGTAGCTTGCACTCTTCCCTTCCTTGCTCTACCTCTCAGAACTCCAACACCAAAGTTTAACCAAATATACAAAAATCCTAAAATATTTTCACCCTTCCTAAAGCAACAAAATCATGACAACTCTCCCATCCATAACTTCTTGGAACAAATGTGCTTTTCTCATATTAGTTAGAGTTTGTTATTGCAATGAGCTCATCACTTCAATGGGTCTCAATATACTTTGCATTCTTATACCCAAAACACCTCCAAATCTCTCTATCACCAACTTTATTTTATCTCATAACCTTTTTCCCTTTAAGAAGAAATGTCATATTTTTTCTCTTGCAAGCCCGAGCAGAATATGGGTCAAGTGGAACAGTGCTAAATTGGATTTTGTCCCTATCTCCATAGAGAAGTAGACCGCATACGGTCTACTTGCTTACCTCAGCGCTTCCCTTTTTTATCGATTATTTGAATGGGAGGTATTTTGGTGCTTTATCGCTTGTTTTCCTAACCAAGTTTATAAGTTATAGCACTTGATGGGGGATTTAATTGTTGATGTTTCTACAACAAAAAAGTTGGTGGTAAATATGCTCACTCATAATAAGTTAAAGGAATTTAAAGACTACTTAATCCACGCTGATTTCTTCGATCTTGCTTCTAAAGGATCTTTTTATATATGAATCCCAATAGATGCAAACTTGATAGGTTTCTTATTTTCACTTTGTATGAATGATTTTCCTACTCCCTTTTGTAATGTGCTAGCTCCCTACTAGTATGATCATTCTCTCTTACTTTTCCAATAAAATTCTAATTACATGGGTGATAAGTCGTCATAAAATTTCCAACATCAAGCATAAATATCGAAGCATGCCATAGATCTAAAGGTAATTTTTTGAGCAAGGAGAATTCAAACTTCAATTAAAAGTCATCCAAAGCTCTGATTTTAGCAAAATTATAGTCAAACTGATTGGCTTGACAAGAAGGACGAAATGATACTGAAATTGATCCAATCTGAATCAAATCAAACTCAGATCAAGCTATTAAACTGCTTTTGAAAGCTTTCTAGGCACATTTGAAATATCAAATAGGTGTCAAATTTGGCAAGCTTATAGTCAAAACGTGTGTCTTGACAAGAAAAATTCAACAAACCCAAGATTGCTCAATTCCAACATCATTAAGGCACTCAAATGTCCATCAAATGTGTAAAATTGAAGGAATCTCTTCAGTTTGTATGATCAACGTGGTTTAAATTCCTTCATTAATTGCAACTGGAACTCTATAAATAGAGTCACATCTCTCTCTTGAGGGAGGGAGAGAGTTTGAAGCCTAAGAAGACTGAAGCTTGAGGAAGGAAATAAAGTTGTATTCTACTCCTACAGCTATCAAACTCCACCAAACACTATCGACCACACTCGTCCATCGCCGTCGATCTCCATCGGTCGCTACTCACTCCTTACGATGAAGCACAATGTAAAGAAACAACTGACATAGCGGAGCCACGAAGCAGCATACTAAGCGATGCATTATCCCGAACAACATGCTAACCTCAAAGATGGTGTTCCAATGCACCTAAAGCCAATGCAACATCGCGTCTTGAATATGGGGTAATGATGCACTTTGCATGTGCTCGTGCAGCTCCCAACTCTGGCCCTCGCAACCTACATACATCATTAGTACTCACCACTGCAGCCTACATGACTAACTATGTTCTACATGATCTAAATCTTCTGCAACATCTAAGTCTGACCCTTGTGACCTATGGATGTCATTAATACTTAATACTACGGCCTACGTGACTAACTACAACCTATGTGGTCCACAGCTCACGTAGCTTCCGACTTCGACCTCTTCGGCCTGCAGATGTCATTGTGGCTCACCACTATGTCCTATACGGCCTACGTGGTTCACAACTCTCTTAACTTCTTACATGGCCTCTATGACTAACCACCCCTTTTGCCAACTACTGTCCTGGTTATCAACTATAACTTCCACGACAAGATGATGCTACAGCCTTCGTCTACAACATGCACATCGGACTACTACTTCTGTGGCAATCGATTATGGCTCTTGCTAACTACTATCGCTAAGAATTATAGTCCGATTACGGCTATACAACTTTTTTTTATTTTATCTTCCATAATTCAGGAGAACAGTGAACTCGTCAGCTCAACATTCATAGTGAATTATTTCAATTGTGCTAGGTGACCCGATTCGCAACTACGTGTATTTTTAATCTCCAAAATACTGCCAAAAATATGTCTCAAATTGTATTTATCGGCTAGTGTGAAAAAATGTAATGATTTAGGAAATATATAATAAATTTTCACAATTTTAGTACTACGCAAATATACGTATCGTTTCAAGTAATATATGATTTTCCTTAAAAACCTCAGTATCGATCTCACGGGGAAAGCTGTAACTCTTAATATTAACTTGCAAAATTTCTACATAAATTGCAGATCAAATAGACAAGATAACAATGTTTATATGCTTGCAAAAAGTTACTATTAAATTAAAAAAAAAGTAACAACTAAGTGTAAAAAAGTAATTAAGTAAACTAACGAGTTTGTATATTATGAAAAGATCTTTCTCTTTGCAAGAGATGTTAACCTGTGTAGGATTCAATTGATTAAAAATAATATGATGTATTGTGACAATAGAAGCATTTCTATTTTTTACCCTCTCCCGGTGCTAGCAAAGAACATTAGTTAAGTTAGAGTTTTTCACCAGCTTGAGTTGTAGTGCTGAGTAGATTCTGGCCTCCCACATTCATATTATCCACTATGTCTTATCTATAGGATATACTAAGGACTCTTACGATCCTAAACTCTAAACCAAATTGATAAAATAACCTAGTATGTCACCCTAGAAAATCAATTATATGCCCATCAAAACTTATCTCTCTATTGATTTGAACTCCCCCTTAGGTGATCACAACGACTCTGTCCAGAATGAAGTGTGGTTTTCACTAGTTGGGTGAAATCATAGCCCTCTTGGGTCATTATGTTTCTCAACAGATTTTAAACTCACAACTGACCAAATTACAAAGTCAATGAAGAATTGGTGAAAATATCATCGCAATTTAATTTTTAAGAGTAAAAAAAGTCTTTAAATCATTCTCATCCCACAAGATTAATTCTCATATGCAAGGATAAAAAAAATAACTACTCATAATTCATGAAGATTAAACAAAAATACATCATTTGCATTGAAATCAAAGTAAGACAACAAAAACTTAAACACAAATACAAAATATCTTATGTCTTCACCACAAGCAAATTTCTGGAGTTTTCTCCCAACAATCTCCAAACTCTTACACAACAATTACTCAAAAACACTCTCACACACTAAAAAGAACACTAAAAATCTCATAAATCTCTCCAAATGTCCACTCTAAAGCCTTCAAAAGTCTCTCATTTTCAGCCAACTTGTTCCCATTTAATAGAAAACTGAAAATAACCAAGGGTTGCTTCAAGCACCTCTTTAAAATTTGGCCAAATTCAATGTATCTTTTAGAAAGGTTGTTATTGGTGTTATAGTTCCAGGATGTGGTGCTATAGCGTCGAATTCGCCTGTAGGGTGACACTATGACACCAAGTAGCCCAATGTTGCTTCATTTTTCCCTCATTTTCTCTAAATGTTCATTCCATGTACCTGAAACAAAAAAAAATGCAAAATATCTTACTTTAAAGTACAATATCATAAAAAAATGTACATAAAATGCTTATAAAATGTACGCTAAAATAGCCATTTTCAAGGTTTTTCCACATAAATATTTAAGGTGTCTCCTTCTGCTTACTTTTTTTTTCAATTATCTGTGTGTGTGCTAGTTTTTCATGCAATGCTAAGACAATAAATAATCTATATCACGCATCAATGGTAAAACACAATTTTTTGTTTAAAAATCACTCAATAAACATTCCTGGTTTTCCCTCCCTTCTTAGGGACACATGATCCCTACCATTTTTATGGTAACTCTTTTTGCTCTTAACTTCAAAACTTAATGCTCCTCAAGCATAAATTAAAATATCTAAAAGGTAATTCAATGTTTCCCTCGAGGATGATCTTCATAGTATACAATGCAGCAAGAGAAAATCCTTCATAAACTTGATACCCAACTTTTCTTATGTAAGAATATAAACTCTTTATTAAAGAACACTGATGATAAGCTTGTTATGCTTAATGAATTCTATGCGTCTTGGCTCTCTCAAAGGGCTACAACCAAATGATTGTCTGTGAGTGAGGATGATCTTAAATTTCTCAACTCTAAAATTAAGGGGAAAAAATCTTAAACCATATTAACTTCATTAACACTATTGAAGGGGTTCTTTATGAGCATAATCAGATTGTTATGGCTATACACTTGCATGGATATATATAACTTCTCCCTATTAGTAAGATTATTCCCTCTCATCCTTGTTTTATGTTGATAGCTCCCATCTCCTCTGAGGAAAGCATGTTATTTTCATGGCCCCTTCTAGTTCCACACTAGTCTGCATGGATTCACTTTTGAATTTATTTCTTATTATTGGGATCCTATTTATGAGGACACTTAAATTTTGAATAATTATTTCAAACTATAATACTCCCTCCGTCTCTTAAGGCTACTGTCATTACTCTTATCATTAAATCCGTCACTTGAAACCCTTCTCTGACTACAGGTCTATATCTCTATATGATACTTTATAAAAGGAGGATGCTAAAATTATTGTTAATAGGCTTAAGACCATCCTTCCTCATATTATAAATAACGTTCAAGCTAGTTTTATAACAAAAAAAATTTGCTGTTAACAACAAAATTTTAATTCATAAGGTGCTCATTAATTTCAGGTTCTCTCTCCCTACTTTTTATGGCAATATTGGCATTAAAGGGGCATTCAAATTTATCAACAAGCAATACATCCTTGATAAGATGTTGAGGAAAGGTCTTCCCCATTTTTTTATCTCCTAGGTTGCTACTTTGTATCACATATATTAAATTTTTTCATTTATATAAATGGATCTTTGGAAGGTTATTTTCATTCTACTAATGGTATGAGGCAAGGTTTCCCTTTGTATTTTTTTTAATATATTGCTTTGGATGGTTTGTCAAGCCTAATAAAACATAACCTTGTCATAAATGACTATGACCATATTTAACTTAGTGGCAATACTTCTATCTCTCACCTTCTCTCTGAAGATGATGTCATTGGTGTCAGCATAGCTTCTCAAGGAATCTCCATTGCCTACTTAATATCCTTGAAACTTTCTACAAAGCCTCAAAACTTACATTAAATTCTTCTAAAAATCTCATTTTTTTCTCTAAAAGCTCCCTTAATATATAAGAGTTTAGCAACTCCATTGAGTTTACATACTCCTTATCGTCTTTCACTTACTTGAGTACTTCAATTTCAACTTAAAAATGTAAATCTTTTTCTTTGCAACCACTAATTGACACAAGATGATTTTAGATGATTGGAAAGCTAAGGTATTTTCTATGGATGACAGATTTAAACTTCTAAAATTTAAAATTGTTTGTATTTTCTTATGTTGAGTGAGAGCTCTATTCCCTTCCGAAAGATTTATTAATATCATAAATGATTGGAGATCTAAATTTATGCTCCATGGTAATATATCAAATAAAAAAATTCACATGTAATCTCTAATGACTAAATGGTTTTGTGGTCTTCGCGTCTCCTCCTATAATCCCACTACCTGAAATAATCCCTTCTTTTGGAAAATTTTAAGAGATATTGCTAACACTACAAAGAACCATTTTTTCACCTACATTGAGAACAATTTTAAACAATGATATTGTGGATCTTTGGATTAAGGTAATTGCATATGGTAGTTCATGGATATCTATTCATTCAAATCTTTCCAATGCCCTATGAACGCTCCTCTAAATTTATAATTAACTCATTAAAATCTTGTCCAGTAGCCTCAAGCTTGGGGAAATCCCTATTTTGGATTTAAATTTTAATGTGAAGCATCATAAATAAGTTTTTATTAGGCGCAAAAGCTCGATGCATTCTTTATAAGAGATCTTTCAAATTCAAATGAAAACTCATTTGAGCCTCAATTTCAATGATTTCATAATCAACTAACCATCTTAATAAGATGAACCCAATTAACACAAAAGTTGGGTCAATTCAGGTTCAACTAAGCCTAAATCAAACCATTGAAGCACATTTAGAGGCTTTCGATCATTAATTAAAAATTTAATTGATCTTAAAATTTAATGTATTTATAGTCGAATTAATGGCCTCGATGTGAGGAATCCAACAAATGTAATATCACTCAATTCTAAGTTCATTAAGACACCAAAACTGTTTAAAAAAAATTATGACCAATGAAGATCAATATGAGTAATATGATTAAGTGGTTGAAGAGTGATTAACAAAAATATCAAAATGTCTCTAGAGGCTATAAAGAGCCCCCTTTATTCTCTTGAGAGGGAAGAAGAAGAAGAGGAATTTCAAAGTCCATTTTAGACTGAAAATTTGGTGATAACACCCAGCGTTAGTAGAGGCTGACCGTCGTTAATCACCGCCAACCATTACTGTTTGTCACAACTGATTTCCTATCGTCAACAATCTCTATTTTTAAATGTCACATTCCAAATATGATTGTAATAGATAACACCAATATTGAAGACTCAATGATAACTTATGGCCACCATAGTCATTGATAGTCGTCGATCATTGCCCACAGGCTTACATAAACCGCTACTAGCAGCCACTGCATGTCACCGTCGACCACTATTTTTAACTGTCATAGTAAAAAATATGATGTTTGTTCCTGACAACTGTGTTTTTCTTTTTGTTGTATAAAGGCAAGTTGAGTGCTTGTTGTAAAACTATAAACTCATTCTCTCTATGTTCAGTCAACAACTATAACTTATGTGGCCAACTACGACCTATGTGGCCAACGAACATTATTGTAGGCACCAAATGTAATATTTGTAGCCAAATGACTATATTACAACTTTTAATCACGATCGTTATGGCTAACTACTACCTGTGTAGTAACCAATTATAATATATGTGGTCAATTATTATTGTTACAGCTTTCAAACATGATCTCAATGGCCAATTTCTGCTATTGCCACCACCAACTATGGTTTATGTGATTCATCTTCCAAATATGACATTATTGGTCAACGAACAATATTATAGCAAGCAACTACGACCTATGTGACAAAATACTTATATTAAAACTTTCAACAATGACCTCGATGGTCAACTACCATTTATAGCCACCAATTATGACCTTTGTGACCAACTATTACTATTTAAGCTTCTTATTATGGTTGCAGAAAGCAATTACGACCTTTATGACTAACTGATGTTATTGCAGTTCCTAATCACGAACTTTGTGGCCAATTGATGATATTGCAATCATAACTGTGGCCTATATGACTAACTATCGATATTGTAGTTACCAACTATGACCTATATGACTAACTAATATCATTCCACCTTCCAACTACAGACATTGTGATCAACTATTGATCTTTCAGCCACAAACTATGACTTTTATGGTTATTAACACTTTGAAAACTTCCATCTACGACGTTTTATAGCCAATTATTACTCTTGTAGCTGCCATCTATAGCCTTTATGGCTAACTAATGCTTGATTAGTAACCTACAATGACCTCAGTGGGCAACTATTAATATAATAACAAAGAACTATATTTGTTGTAGTTCGATTACGATTATTATAGCAAAACTACTATTATACATTTATTCATGATTATTATCTTTGTAGTTTCATCTCATCTAATTTATAAGAAGAGTGGACCAAAGTATGTATAATCGCATAGTGTATTAATTTGGTTGGGCTAAGCCCTTTCGTTATTTCACTTTCCAGGGTTTTTCTTATAAAAATTTTTGGTATCTTATCTTATTAGTGTTATTTTATTTGTATGTTTGTTGAATCTTTGTGCAACACCAAGATATTAAATTATTACTTTACCACTATAAGTTTTTCTGACATGCGACAACTGTGATTTGTGAGAGTTGTTTACTGACAACTCAAATGACACTGAGTGGACTAATCATATATAACACTTCAAATTTTCTTTTAGAATTCTAATTTTTTGTCTTGGTTAGTTGTTCATAGAGGGTTGAAGATTATTGATACTCTAATTAGCAGAAATATTCCCTGCAACTTGCTATGTTATTTTCTCAATGCTAAAACAAAGACTATAATTATTTTTATTTGCTCATTCTCCAATGTTAATCTTAAAGGGTAGCTGCATTGCACTGCAACTTTTCTTCTTAGTCCAACAATTCTCCAACTTTTAGATTATTTTGCTACACTAGAGAGCGTCTAAAATATGAGGAAAAACTTATATTTTCTTGTTATACATTATATTGTATCTTTCTTTGGAGAAAAAATACAAGGAGATTTGACATTCATTCTAGCAGTCTTTAAAAGATTCAGTTCAAGATTAAAAGTTAATATATTGTAAATTTTTGAAATGGAAAAAGACTCGAGTTTGGGAAGACATTCTTAAGGTTTACTTATAACAACGTGGCTTCCTCCTCTTTCACTATTATTTACTACTATCTCGTCGGTTTTTTGGTTTTGAAGGCTATGAGGCAAAAATATGTGTTTGGTACATCTTTGGAGTACTGACTAATGGCTTTGTTGTAATCCAGTTGTTTTAGTCTCTTTTTGGACTTACAAGCTATATGAATCATGATTTGTGTAGTAAATTACACCTAAAAAATAGAGCGCGAGTCAGGAGAGAGAGTGTTACAGGCATAAGAGTAAACAATAATGAACAGGAATATGTTTTATTTTATCAATGAAATGATCTCTATATTTATAGGTAAGAGAGAACAATACAATAATGTTATATTTTTTTGTCCATTCTTTAAAAGAGGTTGTGCAAGGCATTCAAAGTATTTTATATGTATGAGAATGTTTGTCATCTGAGCTCGCGTTGGATGCCAGACAACATAAATGGTTAGGTCGGCTAGCTTTGGTTGGCGTTGACAGTCAACTGATCTAGTTTGCAATCGATTATTGATAATAGATTGGGAGACTTCCAGATTCTCTCGATATGATTGAAGATGTCAAGGGATTGGAAATTCCCTTGGGTTGGCTTCTTCGTGGTGTTTCGCTCGGATGTCAATTTATCTAATTTCTGATCGAACGGCTCTAATTCGGATAGTTTGGTCGTTTTTTTTATCCTCCAAATAAGTGAGTTTCATATTCTTTTGTTTGAAAACCCTCTTTTATCGTACTTTTTTTCTTCTCGACCGCTAAATTCTACTCGGATCAATACTAACTCAATTTTTATGTATGATTACTCCTTTGTTTTTGTACACAGGAAGCTTTTGATTTTTACCTCAGCCGGAAATGCTGTTTTATCGGTTTATTTTCAACTCTTTACTCCGTTCACGACACTTGGTGTCCTTTTTCTTCAGCATTTTGTTTGTTGATGCATTCTTTTGTTCTTTTTTGTTTCTTCGTAATCTTCATATTTAGCAAATTTGGGCACTACCTTCAATCTTCCACCACAATTAAAAAAAAGACAAGGGGAAGAAACAGCAAACCGAGTTGCCAAACCGAAAAGTTCGTATCCATTCATACAGTAAAGCAGCAGTCTCAAGAGAAGACGACAAGGCTTAGCGTTGATCATCTTGGTGGTAGAGCACTTACAAATTGACGAAGGAATTGAATGGTTATGAGTAGATACGATGGATCAATGAGATATTTGAATGGTCTGAATTCTGTGCCACGTGCTTCTTTAAGAAAAACAAATAAAAATAAAAATGAAATAAAGTACTACGTACATGGATTGTAACGAGGTCTAGCCAGCTAGTCTTGTAGTTTCAGCTAAGCTCATGCCTTAGGTGGTCCTTACTCCAGCAGTGTAACCATTCACGCACTGCGGTGCCTTTTAGGCCTCTCAAGGGTCAAGTCATTAGGGTTTAGAGTGCTCTAATCCAGACTACATACGTCCAAAATGTTGCAGAGGTAGTATATCTTTCTTTTTGGACGTTGGAAATAAATGCGGGAGATATGGAAGGAGAGGTGGCAATTGATCTGCCATTTTTCTTCCCACGATCCTTCACATGCAGGCAGGGAGAGAAAGATGGGAAGGGAGAGAGAGAGAAAAGCGTACGTGGTGAGTAGTACTAGCAGGTCGTGCCATGCTGCAGGTACTGCGTCCTTCTTCGCTCTCTCTCTCACAGCAAGCTGTAGACCAATGGCTGATTGGGTGAATTATGGATCGCTTCTTCGGAAATATTTTTAGTTCTCATCTTGCCCACTATATGTAAAAAACATATTTAACGTCATACAAATATGCATTACTCTATTCCTCATGTCTGTCTGCAAAAAATTGGAAAAATATATTCTTACTTCTTATTCATCTTTGGCCAAATATATATATATATATATATATATATATATATATATATATATATATATATATATATATATGCATGTCAATGCCAATCCTTCTCTTAGAGTGCTTTTGATGCAACTTATTAGCTACTTTGAAGGTTTGATTGATTTTATAATTGAAGATAGCAAGCATTTTTCTAATTCTGCTCTTATTGTTGATGATGTCTACTTAGCAGGCATATTCTCACAAATGAAATTAATAATAAATTCTACACCAATTTAAAAAATATAATATAAGGGACACTAATAGATCTATAATATTTCGCACTCATAAGAAGATCCAACAATCTAAACTTTATCGGGTAGACAAATCTCAAATATTTGTAGGAGTAGAAGAATGCCTTACCCCATAAAGATCACAACTTATGCATTCTCACATGATAGGACTTGGAACAACTCTTTCAACAAATTAAGTTTGTACAAGTTGAAAGAGAAATTCACTTTAGAAATTTTATGAGAGTTATGTTGATGTACTTAAATTGTATTTTAAAATGCTTATCAAAGCTAGCAAACCCCAAGAAATTAGCATACATAAGAATGTTACACACACTCACACACCACTTTGCACACCCAATAGAGAATCTCTGTATATGCAAATTGCTTATTATGAGTCTCGAAAAACCATTGAAGTTATGTTATGGGACATGTCATTTCTTATATATATAATACAAAAAAGAGAAAAAAACATGGAATGTAGTTTAATTTAAATGATTCCACTATGAGATATTACATTAGTGTACACATATGTAACAATAAATATCATTCTTCATAATTAGAAAAAATATTAATATAATGCAGTAAACATAAATTGTGAAAGATGTGCTCAAGAATAAACTTAAGAGTAGTAGGATGTTGGATATATTATAAGAGGAGAAATCAAAAATAAAAAACGTGTTAATAATTATCTGGTAAAGAACATAGGGTGTTGGTGTTGTTCTAGATAATCGACATTTTTCTTAGTTTTGACCATGGACGTTGACATTATTAGCAATAAAAAATATTAATAATGTTGGAGGTGATTGAGAACAGTGACATTGGTGATGACAGGCATTGGTATTGATGTTGATATTAGTTGATGATATTGTTAGCAATAGTTGATGACAATAATAATAGCAACGTTGAGTGATAAATTTATTAATATTATGTCAAAATCATTCGGAAAAATAAGCAATAACCTCATTTGCATGGACGAGTACCAGGAGAAGTGTTGATAATAGGAAATAAGCTTATTAGCATTAGTAGGTATTGGCGTTGGCATCAATGTTGGGCATTTACCATATTAACATTGACATTCATCAATATAGTTAATGATGATGGGTGATAACCATGTTGGTTTAACATTAGTGTTGATGGAAGGTGATGATGTCATTAGCATCTATAAATGTTGATGTGTACCAATGACTGACATCAATTTCGGTGTTAATAATGGACAATTTCATTAATATTGAAGGCACTTATGGGCATTTATATTAATGGTGGGTGATGAAAATAGACAATGAAAGCTAGAAGATGAACAATATTGACAACAATGCCTCTAAGTTTAAGAGAGGACCCCGAGGTGATAATAGATGATAATGTCAAGAAGTACAATTAAGCAAAATAAATGCCAATGATCATCTTCATTCTTAGCAGTTGGGCAAGGCTTGAAGATTCTTCAAATTTGTGAGCTCACTATAATTTTTGGCTACTTCATGTGCAAAATAAGGGCTTATATTACTTTTTATAGTCATATTTTTATTAGTTTTGCTAAAATTCTCCAACAATGCATTAATGGCTATTAATGATTCATTGATCACTTTATATTTTCTAAATATTCTAGTGTTTTAATGACATTAGAAGTATATGATTCCATGGAAATGTTTATTTTAATCACAAGCATAAAAATTTTGGAGCATTATTGATCCCTTAAATGATGACATATGATATTTATTATATATTCATATGTTTGATTTACATAAATATAGACTTGAATAAAGACAATTTTGATGTTGTAAGATTTGTCTAATCAAAAAATTCATTTCAATTATAAGTTTAATATAAATTTATTTCTATAATTATAAAATAAAATACACATTCAAAGACACATATTCTCTTCAGAAAAACTCATAAGATATAATTTTTTTCTTGAAATGTTGTAACACAAACACACACACACATACATGTATAAATGTATTTATACATACATGCATACTCTCTCTCTCTCTCTCTCACACACACACACATACATAAAAAATGTGTCAAAGCTAATCCGGATGAGATCTAACAATTCAGAAGGAAAGAGTACGATAAAGAATGACCCACCAACAAAATATCATTAGGCCAACTTTGTCCAACCAAGCTTGAAGCGGAAAGCTGTTTGAGCCAAAACCAGCAAGGATAAAGGCGACTGAGCCACGAGGAGGACAAAAAGTTAACTAAATAATCCAAGCCCAAATAATTTAGTCAAAAATGAGACGAAGAGGAATACAAGCCAACTATCTAAGGGATTCCCAGAGGTCCCTCAATAGTTATCAAGAATCAACAGCCAAACTAGATTATCTGATTGATTCACACCGACCAGACTCAGCGGACTGAGCTATTCCTTTTAGCCAAATTTGACTGAGCTAATCTTGCAGACCCGAAGCAATTCAACTTAATCATACCAACTAGAGAGCAAGAAGTTGGGAGATAATTCATACATGTAAATATTAGAAATACCTTAGTACATTCCCCACTAAAGCATGTGAAAATATGTAAAATCATCATAATGTACCGTCTCCCTTATAAATAGGAGAATTGTTTTATGAATAAAACACGACACATCAACTACTTATTATCACTCCTCTCCCTCCCTCTCTCTCTCTCTATCTCTCTCCTCACTTATGCTCTTATCATTGGGTGTGAATCATAGACAAATCATGATTTAACATCTTAACAAATGTGATGAGCATGGATCATGGCACAATAAGAAGAGCACCCAATGAGAAGAAACTAACAATAGAGATACATATAACATTGGTTGCACAAGAGAATTCGTGACTCGGTAGATCTAAGAGCCGGATGATTAAATGTGAATGACATCCAAGATGTATTGGCTGAAGAAAAATATCAATACCCCTTAGAGAAAGGTTTAGTGCCCAACGGCGAAAGATTCCACCTGAACTTGACATGAGAAGACAACTCCCATTACTTTGATAGTGTTGGGTCGGCACCAAACAGTCATCATCGGTTTGGGAATGCTAAGGTACCCCGACAAGAGAATACTTTCTCTTAACAAAACTTTGAGGTGAACTCCCTTAGCAATTAAGATCCAAACACTAGAGCCAACAAGGGGATAACTTATTTGACCAACCACATTGGCTCATTTGAGGTGAACTTGGGTTTGCTGAGGTCACCGATGTGTAGAAATGTCATGTCCTTTTTATCACCCTCATATGGTTTAATGGATTACCATTGGAGTAATTGCATCATTCACTGATTTCAAGTGAATGTTTGTGGTGTAATTAGTGCTCAAAACCTTAAAAAAACTTATCGTCCCTCCGAAAGGACGGAGCAAGTGCCTTCATTCATTCATCACACACTTCCAAAATGAGATGTTTGAAGTACAAGACATGTAACCCACTGTTTCCCTTGTTACCCTAGCTCAAGGGGCTAGAGGAAGGACCTTTCAATACATTGTGGTTCTGCAATGACTGAAGCCGCTTGTTGAGTTGTTAGAGCTAGCTAATGATTGCAACCTCATATCAGTCTAAGAATATAACTCCAACCCAACTTTCTCTAGAGTAGGTTCCTCCACCTGTCACCTGCAAAAGAGGCTCCCCAAGGCAAAAGGTGGAGACCAAGACGTGATTCACATCCTTCTGCTTGTCCTTACTATGAAGATGTTCGATCATCATGAGACCTTACGACTACTGACAGAGTATATCATCGAGCTTGGAGTAAAAGCCCGATATCTTGAGCTTGACTCAATATGATGAGCACATATTACATAACCATGAAGTTCTCAAAAATCATTGAAAGTTTCAATGGTCATAGAACCCCTTCAAAATAAAGATTACTTCTAGAGAGCACCCCTAATGAAAACTATAACTTTCTTATGAAACCTCAACAAGTGTTGCGCATATCATCGGGATATTGACACAACAAGTATCAGGAGTTCCAATACCTCCGTAGTTTGATCGAAGAGCTAATCAAAGCTAAGAAATTAAAAGAGTTTGTAGCCCCAGTAGCAATAATCCAGTGGAAATATAAGACTCCCATGGAGGATATATTAGATGAGTGTCGGCATATTTTTTGGTTGTGTGTTTTAAGAAGGGGGTCGCCTATAGAAGTTGTCTGCGAATTTTAGATTTTAAATTTAATATATATATATATATATATATATATATATATATATATATATATATATATATATATATATAATTTAGAAAGTAGCATTTGATTTTGAAAATAATTTTAAGTTTGAAAATTTTAAGATATGAAATCAAACCGATCTCACATCCCAAATAGTTTATATAAACGAGCACCACACCACAAACCATGTATCTATCCCAAAGAACAGATACACTACTTAATGATGGGGCTTGATTAAATAAACTAGAAGATTTGTGACATCTTTTTGGTATGCGAACCAATTTTATAAGCCGACAAGTTCCCCTGCTTAATATAAATGAATTAAGCAGGGTTTATATTACCTGGGTTCTTAAAGTTCCCTATAAGAGCAAGCCTCTATAGTTAATTACATCTTAAATGTCCAAAAACACTTAAGAAAACTCTCGATAATGATCAGTGGTTTTGCTCTCAAGAATTTCAAAGTTTAAGGTTTTCAAACAAATTGGATTTTGGAAATTTCAATAGGGAATAGCTCAAATTTGTAGCAGTTTATTTCAGGAATCCAAAGGAAAAGAAGTAGGGGATGTCACAGACTCGAAATGAACTTCGGTGACTTCCCGACTATCCTATTGTTTGGCTTCAATTTAAGGGAATTATTTAATGTTTCAATCCTATCAATTTTAGTTAATTAGGACTTATATTTGTATAACATAATCACACAAATAGCCTCGAAGATGTGAGAGTTTATGTCGTACCAAAAGACTACCTCGGAGTCCTATGACCGGTTAGAGCTTAATTTATATAACATGATTATGCAAATGCCTAACAAAAAGCTGAGGATTTATGTTGCACTAGGCAGACTACCTCGAAATCCTATTGTTTGGTTATTTATTTCTAAGAAAGGTTTTGCTGAAGAAGACCCAAGTTTTGCTGATGAAGATGGTCGTGCTGCCCACTGTGCTCCAAGCTCCTTGTTATTGCAGAGGTTTAGTTTTAGAAGGTGAAAATCAGGAGATGAGGGAACTGTTTTGGTTTAGAAAAGTCTTAAGATTCAAATGTCTTAATATTTTAATTAAAACAAATCTTAAAGTTGATTAAGCAGGACCGATTAAGATCCCACGGTTCCGTCATCCTGGCACCGCTATTTTCATCAGATTCACTTAGTCCAAATGAATTTGCCAAACTCAACTGAATGAGTTCCACACTTTCATTTAGGACGTGGGAAATCTCGTTAGCAACACGTGGGTTACATGATCCGAGGGATTCCCGATCATCCAACGAGACGTTTTAATTTAGCTGAAGTTGTAGTTTTGTTGTTCTGTTTGTGATTAAATTTTGAGTTGTTTTATATTTTGAATGTTGAGGCAGTGAATTTTATCTTGTGTTGATTTTAATTTAGTTTTGGGTTTCAGCTTTGTGGCTAGTCTAAAAGTTTCAGTTTTCATGCAAGGTGACATTGTTGTTTAACATGCAAGAAAAAAATAAAGTACAGTGCAGGTAAATAAATTGCAATAAAATAAAAGCGTACCTGGAGGTTCTTCTCGTCATTCCAAGCTGCACTTAAAACACATGTCAGAGCATTTAAATATTTACAACAAGCTAAGGGAAGGTTCTGGTTGTCTACCAAAATCTTAATCCTATCGCCAGTCAATTCCTATGACGTCTAGGTTCTTGTGTTTTGTTAAGGATGATTTTCTTCACCAAAGAACAATTAAGTTCAATTGTTTTTCTAAATAACCTGATCATATTGAGAAAGTGCTTAGGACGAGTCCTGAACATCCTTTCAATGCTTCTGAGATTATTTTGAGTCCAACTGAATTTCATTGTACATGTGAATTGGTCATCCAAGAGTTTAGTTAAGTTTTGTTTCTTGCTCAGTGAACTTGGACATCTGATTGTCCGATGAGTGAATTGACATTTCACTTAACGCTTCATTTAAGAGTTATGATAATGAAAGTCTTTAGGGGTAACTTGGTTCATTAAAGATTTTAACCAATCTTGATCGAAGTTTTGAGTTGAAGATTTAAAGTGATTTTGATTTAATTATAAAGTTTTAGTTGGCCCTTTTAGGTGTTTTAAATCATTTTGAGTTGAAAAAGTGTTCAAGCTGTTTAAGTCAGTTAAACCTTTATGTTTTAAATGATTTTAATATTTTAGGTTAATTTTAATGTTTTAAAATGATTTAATTTATGATGTTTTAATCATGAACTATTTTAGGTTAATCTTTGACATTTCAAATTATTTAAGTTGAAAGAGGTGTTTAGATTATGTAATTTCATTAAATTTTAATGATTCAAATTTGGTTTAAATTAATCATAGTTCTTTAGGTTAATTTTAATTGGTTCGGTTTTCACATTTTTTTTTGTTATTAATTGTTTTGAGATTAATTTTTATGTTTCAAATTTGTTTTAAGTTTGTTTTTCAAGTGATTTCAAATTAGTTTTAATGTTTTAGATTTATTTTATTTTGATTATTAAATCATTTAATGTTTTAAGCTTTAATTTAATTAAAATTTATCTTTTTTAATCATTAATTTTGATCATTATTTCTCTATAGTTAATTAAAAGTTGAATATTATCGAATTAATCTATTTAGGGATTTTAGATTAAAGAATTAATATCTTCTTAAGTCATATCCCTAATCTTAATAATTCAAATTTTAATTATTCTCCCAAAATTTAAATGTTTTAATTAATTAAGGTTCCATTTTTTATTTATTAAAATTGATTAATGGGTACCCCTTAATTCCCTAAGTTTCAATTATCCAATAGAAAATTAAGATCAAATATTCATCCCTCCCTTTGATTAAGCCTAAAACATTAATTAGGGTTAAAATCCTTAATTACTTTTATGCCCTTTTAAGCATGTTCACTCCATAACTCACTAAATTGAGTTCAAATGAACTTAAAATTTTTATGTCACCTCACTCACATGTCAATTAAGACATTAGAGGAGAAAAAATGATTTTTCCATTTTTAATTTAATTTATATAATTTTTTTTTGAAAAAAAAGGGTTTTCAATGGAAATTCAACAACATGACCAAGGTAGGGTTTCTGTCCTTAAGAAAATTATGGGATGTTCCTACTGACCAGAGGATCATTTAGACTAATTTTGGTGATTTTTTAAATCATATTTTATTTATTATAATTATTTTGAGTTTTAGGGTATTAATTAATTATAGAATAAAATTAAAGTTGAAAAATAGATTTTGTATTTTTCCTTAGTCCCTCCGAACTCAAGGAAATCAGAGAAATAATTTTTTTATTTTCTAATTTTTCTTTGATTTATTAGAATTATTTTACTGGGAAGGTTTGAAAATTCTTTTTTTAACATTAAAAATTACATTAAGATTTTAAAATTCAATATCTTAACCTAGAGACTTAGTAAAAATATTTGGTTGGTTCTTAAGTGATTAGGGAGAAAAATATGACATTTTTGTGATTTTTAATATTTTTGTGATTTTCTTAATTTTTTAATAATTAAAATATCAAAAAATAGGGTTAAAAATAAAATTTTTTAGAAAAATCCAATTTTAATTTTCTAGACTCCTCTGATACCAGAGAGCCCACAATACCAATTTGGTGAAATTTTGAAATGTATTTTGGGTTTTATGAATTTTTTAATTTTTAAAATAATTATGTCACTTAATTAATTTATTTAGTGGGTTGAATTAACTCTAATTGACTTGAAATTTTTATTTTAGGTTCTCTGTATCCTAAGTGACAGTGGAGAATTTATTTCAAGTAATTTTGATGTGTGGTTACTCCTAATTAATTATAGTTCAATTTTAAGTATTTGGGCTAATTAGGGTTATTCTTAAGGAATTAAATCAAACCATAATTTTCCTAGGGTCCTCTGGTCTATAGAAACATCCCCTAATTTTTTTGAAATTTTCTAAGCAATATGTTAATTACTAGAATTAAAATACCAAAACAGACACATAATCTTAGAAATTAGGTAACTCTCCATAGAGATGGTCTCTGGTCTTAAAAAATTCAGGAAAAGTTTCTAAAAACAGAGGCTACAAAAGCCCTATGGTCTCATGTCATGATGAATTATGTATGTAAATGGAGAATTAAAACATCACAGAGGGTATTTAAATAATTAAAAATCATAGACTCAACAAATTAACTTAATTCTTTTTCCACATTATTCTCCTCTATTCACTGAGCAAGTGAGTATTTTTAGTTTATTTTTAGGATTTTTCTATGCAAAGATATGGATTTTTGAAGTTCTGGCTATTTAAATAATTCAGAAAATCCCTAATTTCCTACTTATCCAGCGCGACACCTCGTCATCCTCGGCAGCTCCAAAACTCCACGCGGCGCTCTTTCATTCAACGTCGTCATCTGAGTCAGCGCCACGCAGCCCGCGGTTCATGTTCCATCTCCTCGTCCGACGCCATCTGAGCCGTCTGTTGAAAACACGCGCGATCGAACAGTCCATGGTCATCGTCTCCGCCTGGTGTGTCCCGAGAGCCGTCCACCTTCTAACCCTAAGATCTCACTGGATACTCAACCAAATAGAGTGTGGTTTCTTCCTACATGCTCGTCTAGCCTAGAGGAGTCTATCCATATGGCTAACATGCATCAAAATCAAGTGAAACAAAATGGAGAATTGCTGGAAGCTCGGGAGCAAGGGGAGTTTCCATACCTTGGTCCAAGCGGTGAAGCCTCGATTGGATGTGCTCGGCACGTTTGTTGGAGCTGGAGGAGCCTAGGGATGAAGCCTTTGGTCCTGGTGAATTGTATAGGTGTGACTTCGTCCAAGCCCGATTTCAAAGCTTGGCCGATAGGAGGAATGGCTGGCCTGGTGAGGGGGCTTTTCCTGGGGAACTTCTTCCCTTGGTCTGGTGAAGGTGTAGAGTCAATCAATTTGAAGATTGACTCACTGTCGTGAAGTGTCTTGGTTTTGGGCTTAAAATTGAGCTCAGAAATTGAACTCACAGAGAGGGTTTTTGGGTTGAATTTCAGTGGGGATCAATTGCTCTAAGTTAGGAGAAGAGTTTGGGATCAATTGGGCAAAGTTTTGGTAAGGTCCATGTCAGTATATTTTTAGGTTAAGTTTTTTTTTTTTAAGGGGGGGTCGCCTACAGAAGTTGTCGGCAAACTTTAGATTTTAAATTTAATATATATATATATATATATATATATATATAAAATTTGGAAAGTAGCATTTGATTTTTGAAAAATAACTTTAAGTTTGAAAATTTTAAAATATGAAGTCAAACCGATCTCACATCCCAAATAGTTTATATAAACGAGCACCACACTACAAACCGTGTATCTATTCCGAAGAATAGACACACTGCTTGATGATGGAGCCCGATTAAATAAACTAGAAGATTTGTGACATCTGTTTGGTTTGCGAACCAATTTTATAAGTCGACAAGTTCCCTGCTTAATATAAAGTAATTAAGCAGGGTTTATATTACCTAGGTTCTTAAAGTTCCCTATAAGGGCAAGCTCCTATAGTTAATTACATCTTAAATGTCCGAAAACACTTAAGAAAACTCTCGATAATGATCAGTGGTTTTGCTCTCAAGAATTTCAAAGCTTAAGGTTTTCAAACAATTGTATTTTGGGAAATTTCAATTGGGAATAGCTCAAATTTGAAACAGTTTATTTCAGGAGTCCAAAGGAAGAGAAGTAGGGGATGTCACTGACCCGAAGTGAACTTCGGTGACTTCCTGACTATCCTATTGTTTGGCTTCAATTTGAGAGTTTATTTAATGTTTCAATCCTGCCAATTTTAGTTAATTAGTACTTATATTTGTATGACATAATCACACAAATAGCCTCGAAGATGTGAGGGTTTATGTCGTACCAAACGACTACCTCAGAGTCCTAAGACCGGTTAAGACTTAATTTGCATAACATGATTATGCAAATGTCTAACAAAAAGTTGAGGATTTATGTTGCACTAAGCAAACTACTTAAAAATCCTATGGCTTTGTTATTTAATTCTAAGAAAGGTTTAGCTACTGTAGACTCAGGTTTTGCTGTTGAAGATGGTCGTGCTGCCCACCGTGCTCCAAGCTCCTTGTTGTTGCAGAGGTTTGATTTTAGAAAGTGACAATCAATAGATGAGAGAAGTGTTTTGGTTTAGAAATGTTAAAAATTGAGATGGTTTAATGTTTTAATTAAAACAAATTTTAAAGTTGATTAAGCAGAACCGATTAAGATCCCACGGTTCCTTCATCCCGACACCACTGACCCACAATTTTATATTATGATATTTTTAATTTAATTGCAACGACGCCAAAAACTTGACCCCTCTATATTATATGTATAGAATTGTAATTATTTATGTTGTGGATGCTACGCAAGTATACGTATCGTATCAAGTAATACGGGGCTCTAGTGGAGTCCTGGTTATCGATCCCACGGGGAAAGAGAAAATTAAATAACAACTAATTTTAAAATAATAATAATAATAAAACTAGTATACGAAAATTTGGAATTCTAAATTTAAGCGCAATAAAGTAAACTAAGTATTCTAATCGAGTAACTTAACTAAGTAGAGAATTAATACGTATTAAAAGTGCAAGAAATTAAACTAAATAAGTCTTAACTATTTAGAGAAAGTATTTTTCCCCTTGTTTAGAAATTTAAGTGATTGATGAATTTAAATAGATAATTTTAAGGTATTGTGACAAATAGGAGCATTCCTATTCTTTACCCTTTGGTCCAGGTGTAAAGAATATTGACTAATCATATGTTTGATTATCGAATCCGCGGCTAGGTCGGGAGGATACCGACCGCCACTTCGAGCTCCCACGTTCCCCTCGCCTGAGGGCTAACATCTACACTTCAGCTCTCAAACAATAGGACCGAATTGAAAATTTTAGTCTGTCACACTAAAATGCTCAATTCTATGCCCAATGATATTATTTCCCTATTTATTTGCACCTTCCTTCCAAGGCTTTTGAATTCCCGAATATCGGATGTAATTTTTACTATAGTTGTAAATCAACACATTTTAACAAATCAAATGGCCGACTTGAAAAGTAAATTAAGTTTTAAGTAAAAATTATCATAATTTATTAATATATAAAAGTATCTCTATTTTAATTTCATCAAGTTACTTAATTTCATAAACGAGGAGAAAGACTATATAAACTACTCGAATGCATGGGAACTAAACTAAGCATGGATTTCATTTAAAGTTAAAAACAATAAATACAAATACTTATCTTGATTTATCCCCAAACAGACTCCTCGTAGTTCCTTTGACTCTTCCTTCCAGTACAGCACGACTCACTAATTACTCACTAAACTCACTAAAGACACACAACTGCACACAAAACTAGACAAAAGACTAAAAGATTGCACACAACACAAAAAAATAACACACAAAAGACTGATTTTCGGCCTCTATATATAGAGGTAAGCAAAGGTCCAAGAGGTGTGTAAGCATCTCTTCAAAAAGTGTCCAGGTTCAATGTATCTGTGCCATTTGAACTAGCTCGCCGTCGGCGACGAACTACCTCACTGTCGGCGAGGCTTCTAGAAGATCTTCAAACCGCGCTATCTCGCTGTCGGCGGGCTCGGGCTCGCTGTCAGCGAGACAGTTATAAATCCTTCAGAAATGTCTCCTCGTAACCTCGCCGTCGGCGGGCTCGATCTCGTCGTCGGCGACTCAGTACAAATTGCATTATTTTCTTCCTTTTTGTTCCAAATCCGCCCCTTTTTATGATTTTTGCTTTTATCACCTAAATTCTCCATTCCTGCAATAAAATAAAGAAAATACCCTTCTTTAAAGTGCAATTTCATCAAAAATAGGTATGAATTTCTTAATAAATTTTTCAGTGATCAACCGCTATTTTTATCGGATTCACTTAGTCCAAATGAATTTGTTAAACTCGACTGAATGAGTTCTACACTTTCATTTAGACCGTGGAAAATCTCGTTAGTAACACGTGGGTTACATCATCCGAAGGATTCACGATCATCCAATGAGACGTTTTAATTTAGTTGTAGTTGTAGTTTTGTTGTTCTAATTTTGATTAAATTTTGAGTTGTTTTATATTTTGAATGTTGTGGTGGCGAATTTTATCTTGCTGTGACTTTAATTTCGTTTTGGGTTTCAGCTTTATGGCTATCTGACACGCCTAAAATATATACGCTTTTTGCTATATCATTTTACTTATTTTTGATGATATTACACTTTAAAGGAAGGTATTTTGTATGTTTTTTAGTTTTATGGACAAGAAATGGTGATTGGAGCAAAAGGAAGCAAAAACGGTGCAATTAGGAGCAAAAACGAGCAAGAAATGAAATTCTGCCCTGACACCTTTCGATAAGTCTTTTGTTGTTTAATCTCTTTTACACTTCTTACATGTTTTTTAATGAGATTATTCTTTAAAGAAATGTTGTTTTTATGCTTATTTTGTAGGGCTATCTGTTACGAACGCAACACAGCTGAAATGGGGCGAAACAGAGTTGAAACGGAGCCAAACGAAGCGAAACAGTGGAGCCGCGCAGCAGCCTGCTCACCGACGGTGAGATCGATCTCGCCGACGGCGAGAATTTCCCGAGACCACCGAAATATGGCCAAAAAGGCCGCCGAAAGTGGCCCGGACGACCATGAACCGACTTTTGGCGGTTTTGGGCCAATATTCGACGTATTTGGATGCTTTTTCGAATGGGTGCTTATGAAGACTCTTGGAAATTTATCCACACTCTTTAAAAATGACGAATTTATGTTAGAAAAAGTGGAGAAACAATAGAGGAAATGAGAGAAAAACTTAGAGGAATGTTTAGGATTCTTAGATTAAGAGTAGAAATGTTGATTTCTATCCTTTTGGAGAGATTGGAGAGGAGATTTTGAGAGAATTTGTAAGGGATTTCGCTAGCATGGTATGGATCACCGGGAGACTTTATGGGAGAGATCTTCATCTTTCTTTCAAGGGGAAAAAGCTAAGTATTGTTCTTCATTATCTTATATTTTGTAAACATTTATTTAGTGGATTTGCTTTTGTTAAATGAAGTTTCCTTTATGTTTTTTTCGTGCTTTGTGACGCATCTCTCTTACTCTTTCTTCTTCTTTGGAAATAGTGGCATAAGAAGATTATGCCATTGTTTTCCTTTTACTTTTCTTTTGCAATGAGTAGAAATCATGTTTAGGATTTTGTGATGCATGGTAGAAGTAAATTTAATTATAAATGTGATGGTTTTTACTTGCACTTCATTTACATTGCAATAAGGGCCCATTGTAGTGTTAAAATTCGTTGTAATTGCATCGACCCGAAAGGACGGTGTAATTCTCAACAAAGTGAAACCACATTCAAATTCCATGGATGGTGAAGTTCATGGGGATTGAATGCAAATAAATAGGGAAATATAATTATCGGGCGTAGAATTGGAGATTTTAGAGTGACAGACTAAAATCCTCAATTCGGTCATGTTAGCCCTCAGGCGAGGGGAACGTGGGAGCTCCGAAGTGAGAGCCGATATCCTCCCAGCCTAGCCACGGATTCAGTAACCAATCACAGGATTAGTCAATGTTCTTTATGTCTGGACCAAAGGGTAAAGAATAGGATTGCTCCTATTTGGCACATACAATATTTAATGCATCTCATTCCTATACATTATCTATTTCATTACACAAGAATAGTAGTTTTTAATATCTTAAAATTCTCCAAACCAATTCATCCAAAAAGGGTTATCTTTAGAATTATTATTTGCACTTAGTTATAGTTACTATTACATTTAACACTTGTATTTAGGTGTAGTTGCTAAATAAAACACAATTTTAATCGACATTCCAACCTAAGGAGTAATTTTAGTAGACTAGAATTTGACTAAAGACCTTTTACTTCACTTCCTCGTGGGATCGATACTGGGGTTTTTAAAGAAAACTCTATATTACTTGAAACGATACGTATACTTGCGTAGTACCCCTAGTGTGTAAAATATTTTCTAATTTTTATATCATTTAAGATTTTGCACACTAGCCGCTATTTATAAATCGGGTCAAGTTTTTGGCCATATTTTGGAAGTTAATTTACTATGTAATTGCGGGTCGGGTCAAGTTTTTGGCGCCGTTGCCGGGGAAGCTTCGGTTAGAACTTTAGGAAAATTTTAGTTGAAATAATTAGGCTTAGACTTGGAAAACTGTAGTGTCGTAAAAACTATTTTTGTGTGAAAAGTGTTTTTATATGAAAAAGTGTTGTGAAAAACAAGAAAAAACTATTTATATGAAAAATAAGGTGTTCGTGAAAATGTTTTGTTGTGTTGAATATATTTTTCATTTAATTTATTTAATTGTTAATGTATTGTTAGTTGTGTTACGTATGCGAAATAAAGGATCTGCAGGACTTGTGTCTTATGATCCCGAGTTAGAAAAAAATAAAAAAAATAAAAATATAGAAAGGACTCGAAAAACTAGAAATGGAAATGGAAAACTTTCAAGATAATAACTTAGAAAATCATCATACTTCATTGAGGGATTACGTAAATCCTACGACGGATGAAATTCACTCAAGTATACAAAACCCTGTCGTAGAAGCTGACTCATTTGAAATAAATCCTGAGATTATCCAACTGGTGCAGAACAATATGTTTAGGGGAACTCCTTTGGAGGATCCCTGTTTACACTTATCAAATTTTCTAGAACTTTGTGCTACATTTCGTTATAATGGCATGTCAGACGATGTTGTTAGGCTAAGACTTTTTCCTTTCTCACTAAGGGATAAGGCTAAAATGTGGTTATATTCTTTAGCACCTGGTTCTATTAAAAATTGGAAGGAGTTAACTCAGGAATTCTTAGCTAAGTATTTTCCACCTTCAAGGACTACTAAACTTAGAAACGATATTATCTCATTTTGTCAATATGAAGGGGAATCAATATACGAAGCCTGGGAAAGATTTAAGAAACTTATAAGAAAGTGTCTACACCATGCTCTGCCTGATTGGTTAATCATTCAAACTTTTTATAATGGGTTAGTAGAATCCCTTAGGTCTATAATTGATGCTGCCGCTGGTGGATCATTAATGTCAAAATCATTTGATGAAGCGTATGCATTAATTGAAGAAATGGCTACAAATGAATTTCAATTGCCCTCTGCAAGGGTAAATCATAAAAATGTAGCTAGTGTTCATGATACGGATACGATTACAATTCTTGCATCTCAGATTGCTGCAATATCAATGAAGTTGGACCAATTTGGAATGAACCAACCTTAATTTACTCCTGTAAGTGAGGAAAGTTCATTAGGGCATTTGATTGATTCTAAATTATTACATCAGACTTTAAATACCATAAACAACCTGTACTCTAACTTTTACAATCCAGGTTGGTAGAACCATCCTAAATTTAACTGGAATCCTACTACTGACGGTGGAAACCAACAATGGGAAAATAATCATGCAAATCATAATGGAAGTTGGAATAGTCAAGGGAACACAAACTATAGACCTTCATATCCACCAGACTCTAACGATGATCAACAATTTGAGGATAAGAAGAAGTCTATGGAAGAAGTGGTATTGCAAATGAGAAACCAGTTTCAAAGTCAAAATGTTGCGATTAGAAACATAGAGAATCAACTGAGACAAATTGCTAATTCACTTAGCAATAGACACCAAGGAACACTTCCTATCAACAATGAGATCAACCCTAAGAGAACACTAATGAACAAATAGAAGATGTCCAATTAAAAATTGGAAGAGATATAGAGGATGTGGTTAGAAAAGAGAAAGATGTTGTGAGAGAAACAAAGGAAACTAAAAGACCTGAAGAACATGTTTCTAAGGATCTAGAAAAATTAATATCTCCAACTAAAATCAGTTTGGAAAAACCACCACCTCCATTTCCTCAAAGACTTAGACAGCTTGAGTTGGATAAAAAATTTTCAAAGTTCATGAAAGTACTTAAGAAAATAACGATAAATATTTCTTTCACTGAAGCTTTGGAACAGATGTCAAGTTATGCAAAGTTTATAAAGGATATATTAAACAAGAAAAGGAAATTTGAGGATTATGAGACAGTTGCACTAAGTGAGGAGTGCAGTGTCATACTTCAGAAAACTTATCCTCATAAACTTAAAAATCCTTGTAGCTTTACAATTCCTTGTGCAATTGGAGAAAAATTATGTGGAAAAGCTTTATGTGATTTAGGAGTGAGCATTAATGTGATGCATGTATCTATATTTAGAAGGTTAGGTTTAATAGATATTTCTCCCACTACTGTAACCCTTCTGTTAGCTGATCGATCTATCATTTATCCAAAAGGAGTTATAAAAGACGTGCTTGTTAAAGTGGATAAATTTATCTTTCCTTTGGACTTTATTGTATTAGATATGGAGGAAGATAAAGAAATTTCAATTATTTTAAGGAGACCTTTCCTTGTTACTGGACAAGCTATGATAGATGTGCAAAAAGGAGAGTTGACTATGAATATTAATGACCAGGAAGTAACTTTTGATGTATTAAAGGCTATGAAATATCCAAGTCGAGAGAAAAGATGATGATTATTTTTGGATGGATGAAATTGATTATCTAAGTAAAGACCATTTCCAAGAAAGATTTGAGAGTAAGTTAAAAGATGAGATTGAAATAGATTTTCATGATGATTCGAAAACATTACTTAAAAAAGACTGTATGTATGTTCAGGAGAGGTGTGAAATGATGGACGCTACCAAAAATAATAAACTTTTAATTCTATCTGTTAAAAAATCTCATGAACTTAAGATGGATGTACCCCATACAATTTTAAAGCCTATCTATTTAGGGAATTCATCTACACAACCAGTCTTTATATCTTTAGATACGACTCAATCATAAGAAAAACCTAAATTAAATGATGAACATGATAAAATTATCGAATTAAGACTTGATAGAGAATTTGAGGATAAATTTCAAAAGAACTTTAAGTTGAGAAAAGAGGATAAGGATATTGGAAGACCATTGGAAGAAATTCCTAAGGAATTAGAAAAACATATTTCCTCAACTAAGATAGATCCTTCATTATTTAATAATTATAAAGGGGAAGAATTGGAAGATAACTTGAATCATAAGAGTGACATAGAAGAATTTGATCTTGAATCTGAATTATCTAAAGAGAATCTTATCCAAAATTTGGGATATATTGAATTATCTTATAGAGATCAATTTCTTACAAATTTCAAGGATGATATTAATATGCGGATTGAGAAAATCAATAGAAGAATATTGGATCTAGAAAGAAATATGAGGAACAATGATATAAATCCATTTGAAAAGGAAGAGCTGAATAAAAAATTAAAATTTGATAATTTTGTAGGAATCCCTGGATCTGGAAATGATTGGACAATTGATCGAGGATTACTTAAATGGAATTTTGATCCAGGAGGAATCATTTGTTGGGTTAATGACGTTAAACCAAGCGCTTTATGGGAGGCAACCCATAGTTATCAGTGTGCTTTAATTTAGTGTGCTCGAGAGTCATGATTGTTAGTGTTGTATGGTGTTTGCATTAGAGTGGATTGAATTGATGTTTATGTGTCATTATGGATTGATCAGTTTGATTGATGATTGGTAGATGTTTGAATTGTTAGTAGTTTGATTTGATATCTGTTTGTGTCATGAGGGAGGTGATTCATTAACTTCTTATTATGACTAAAATTGATCTCTTGAAGTAATTGGATTAACGAGTCCACTGTGACTTGGGTCTCACCCAGACTTAAGTTTTACAAGAGAAATCATGAATTTCAAACATTGATAATTCCATCTTAATTTGTTACTTCCTTTCTGCAACTTTATTTTCATTAGATAAGAGTCATGAACCTATTTGATGAATACCATATGGATGATCTTACACTATTTTTTATAACTTTTAGAGGTGCTTAATTATAAGGATTAGATGATGCCTGAGATTGGTGTCTAGTAACCAATTTATTAGGGATAATCCTATCTTTGGGATTATAATCTATGAAATCATTTTAAAGTACCTAATTTACTAGTGTAGTGATTTCGTTAGAAATTTGAAGTAAATTAGTGAGATGCGATGAGTTAAAGGAAGAATTGACCTCATTTATCATTTGTGATTGTATTTGAATTGTGTGTTTATGTTTGTGTTACAACTTTGTTTAGGTCTTGAAGAACATTTTTATATTCCCTTGCTGAAACATGCTATGCTAGTTAGACTTTGGTTTAGTTAATTTCATTCTGACATGATTAGTTTAAATTTACTTTCTGCTGCATATTGTTCTGTCTTAATGAATAATTGTAAATAGGTTTTGATAGACATTTGTGGTAGATAGAATTTTTAAATTGTTTTCTTCCTGCTTATATTTTCTATACTGAATGCTATATATGTTAAAAATTAAGTTTGGGGGTAGGAAGAAAAATAAAATTTTAATGTGAAAATACTTCCTTTTAGTGTAATTTTATTACAAGCATGTTTTAGGTTAGATTTACTTTCTCCTACAGTCATTCTATCCTGATTATGCATGATATGAATTTGATAGGATTTTGTAGTAGTAAGTATATTCAACCTTTACTTTTTCTTCCTGCTACAATTTATGGAATTAATTGCAAAATATTTTTGAAATTTAAGTTTGGGGGAAAGAAAAAATATTAACTCTTATTTGTTCTCAATTGTTATATTTTCAAAAATTATTAGCATAACTTACTTCTAGCAATTAAACCTCGCTTGAGATAACTAAAATTTTTTATTTCAGTTGAATATTATGGAAGGATTAGATGAAAATTTTTAGTAATAAAAGTTAATTTTATAAGGGTAAGATATTTGGTATGAAAGAATTTGATTATAATTAACTATTTAAAGTAAAGAAAACTGTATTTTTGAAATGTTAAGAGACTTAAAGTATTATGTGTTAAGAAGAGATTGTGACTTTATGTTGAATAATAAGGCTCATACCTAATTATAAAGTAAGGAAGTATTTCAAGTTTGAACTTTAGAAAGAGGAGAGTGAAGTTCAAAATCATTACAGGCTCTCCAGATATAGTAATCCTCATTAAAAAAAAAAAAAAGAAAAAGAAAAAAGAAAAAGAAAAGAGAGTGAAAAAAAGGGATTGAAAATGATCCCAGAAGAAAAGAAAAAAAAAAGTGAGAAAAATATTTAGAGGAGAAGCTTGAAGAGATGCTAATCAAAAATTGGCTTCACTTGAGTCACCCTAAAGGGAGAACTTGATTTCATTTCTGAATTTATATTTAAAGTATTGGCCTACATTCTAATGAAGTTTGCATGAACTTCTTTTTCACATAATCTTTCAAGGCATTCTTAATATAACAAATTATGGTTTATCTTGAAATAAATAGAAGACTAGACCCTTAGACTTGATTGCTGAATATTCTTCTACTTGTAGTGTTAACTTGAGTTACTGAATTTCTTTCTAAAAATCTAACCAATATATTCTTTTGAACGAAAAATTTTAGTGTCTTACAGGTGAAAAGTACATTATCTTGAGTTATATTTTTATGTAGTAAAAGTGTTACTTGATGACAAGTAACAGTTAAGTTTGGGGGATTTTGACACGCCTAAAATATATACGCTTTTTGCTATATTATTTTACTTATATTTGATGATATTACACTTTAAAAGAAGGTATTTTGTATGTTTTTTGGTTTTAGGTTCAAGATATGGTGATTGGAGCAAAAGGAAGCAAAAACGGTGCAATTTGGAGCAAAAACGAGCAAGAAATGAAATTCTGCTCTGACACCTTTCGATAAGTCTTTTGATGCTTAATCTCTTTTACACTTCTTGCATATTTTTGAATGAGATTATACTTTAAAGAAAGGTTGTTTTTATGCTTATTTTGTAGGGCTATCTGTTACGAACGCAACACAACTGAAATGGGGCGAAACGGAGCCAAACAGAGCGAAACAGTGGAGCCGCGCAACAGCCTGCTCGCCGACGGCGAGATCGATCTTGCCGACGGCGAGAATTTCCCGAGACCACCGAAATATGGCCAAAAAGGCCGCCGACAGCGGCCTCGAACCCGCCGACAGCGGCCCAGACGACCATGAACTGACTTTTGGCGGTTTTTTGCCAATATTCGACGTATTTGGACGCTTTTTCGAAGGGGTGCTTATGGAGACTCTTGGAAATTTATCCACACTTTTTAAAAATGGCGAATTTATGTTAGAAAAAGTGGAGAAACAATAGAGGAAATGAGAGAAAAACTTAGAGGAATGTTTAGGATTCTTAGATTAAGAGTAGAAATGTAGATTTCTACCCTTTTGGAGAGATTGGAGAGGAGATTTTGAGAGAATTTGTAAGGGATTTCTCTAGCATTGCATGGATCACCGGGAGACTTTATGGGAGAGATATTTATCTTTCTTTCAAGGGGAAAAAGCTAAGTATTGTTCTTCATTATCTTATAATTTTGTAAACATTTATTTAGTGGATTTGCTTTTGTTAAATGAAGTTTCCTTTATGTTTTCTTCGTGCTTTGTGACGCATCTCTCTTACTCTTTCTTCTTCTTTGGAAATAGTGGCATAAGAAGATTATGCCATTGTTTTCCTTTTACTTTTCTTTTGCAATGAGCAGAAATCATGTTTAGGATTTTGTGATGCATGGTAGAAGTAAATTTAATTATAAATGTGATGGTTTTTTACTTGCACTTCATTTACATTGCAATAAGGGCCCATTGTAGTGTTAAAATTCGTTGTAATTGCATCGACCCGAAAGGGCGGTGTAATTCTCAACAAAGTGAAACCACATTCAAATTTCATGGATGGTGAAGTTCATGGGGATTTAATGCAAATAAATATGGAAATATAATTATCGGGCGTAGAATTGGAGATTTTAGAGTGACAGACTAAAATCCTCAATTCGGTCCTATCGTTTGGGTCTTGAAGCGGAGATGTTAGCCCTCGGGCGAGGGGAACGTGGGAGCTCCGAAGTGAGAGCCGTATCCTCCCGAATCTAGCCACGGATTCGATAAACAAGCATAGGATTAGTCAATGTTCTTTATGCCTTGACCAAAGGGTAAAGAATAGGATTGCTCCTATTTGGCACATACAATATTTAATGCATCTCATTCCTATACATTATCTATTTCATTACACAAGAATAGTATTTTTTAATATCTTAAAATTCTCCAAACCAATTCATCCAATAAGGGTTATCTATAGAATTATTATTTGCACTTAGTTATAGTTACTATTACATTTAACACTTGCATTTAGGTGTAGTTGCTAAATAAAACACAATTTTAATCGACATTCCAACCTAAGGAGTAATTGTAGTAGACTAGAATTTGACTAAAGACCTCTTACTTCACTTCCTCGTGGGATCGATAATGGGGTTTTTAAAGGAAACTCTATATTACTTGAAACGATACGTATACTTGCGTAGTACCCCTAGTGTGTAAAATATTTTCTAATTTTTATATCATTTAAGATTTTGTACACTAGCCGCTATTTATAAATCGGGTCAAGTTTTTTGCCATATTTTGGAAGTTAATTTACTGCGTAATTGCGGGTCAGGTCACTATCCTAAAAGTTCCAGTTTTCATGCAGGGTGACATTCTTGTTTAACATGCAAGAAAAGTAAAGTGCAGTACAGGTAAGTAAATTGCACTAAAGTAAAAGCGTACCTGGAGGGTCTTCTCGTCATTCCCGACTGCACTTAAAACACATGTCAGAACATTTATATATTTTCAACAAGCACCTATGTAAAGCTAAGGGAAGGTTTTGGTTGTCTACCAAAATCCTAATCCTATTGCTATTCAATTCATATGACGTCTAGGTTCTCGTGTTTTGTTAAGGATGATTTTCTTCACCAAAGAACAATGAAGTTTCACTGTTCTTTGAAAAATTCCATTAAGTTAGAGAAGTGCTCAGAATTGAATTCTGAACATCTTCTTAAACATTTTTTGGATTACTTTAAGTTCAGTTAGTTTCATTGAGGTGGCGAATCAATCATCTGGGTTACTCTTGCTTAGTGAATTGAGATGTTTGATTATCCTATGAGTGGAGTGACATTTCATCTAATGCATCATTTAAGAGTTATAATAATGAACATCCTCAGGGGACAAATTAGTCTATTAAAGATTTTAACCGCCTTAATTAAAGTTGACTTGGGGATTTGAGATAATTCAATTTAGTTTCAGAATCCGGGTTGATTTGCTTTTAAGTATTTTGATCTTACTTAAATTGAAAGAAGTGTTTAAATTATTAGATTAAATTAAGCTTTGATGATTTAAATTTAATTTAAATTAATCATATTAATTTGGGTTGATTTTAATTGGTTTAATCTTCACATTTACATATTCAACAAATTTATAACTAAATATATCAATGGTGCAATAGAGTAATCTCAATATAAAAGAAAATAGAATATGTGATATTGTCCTTGAAAACCTCCGGTTAAAGCAAGAAGAACAAAACCGATAAAGATATAAACTGCCCAAAGAAAATTTGATATCAGATTATACTTTTGAACATCCAAAGCATCAAGATTATAATTTATCTCACTATTCTAGAGTTTTACATACATATCAGTTAAGCTATATATATATATATATATATATATATATATATATATATATATATATATATATATATATACATATATATATATATTAAAACATAAAACACCTAAATTTCATTTTGTAAATATCATCTTCTCACTTATGCTATATACTTTAAAATAAAAGGAAATGATGTTCTTTATATAATAAAACAGATTTAGGTGACATAGATATAAAATTTTAGTATTAGATATGTAATAATTGGGTGGTAGAAAAGTAACAAAGCAAAGTTTAGGTGGTTTGGTTAGTAAATACAAAGAATTGTATAGTACATGTCTAAAACCTATGCTTTTTTTTTTCTTTAATACCATACAAACCTTTCTTAAAAAAAATCATTATTGAACTTTCTTTTCTTTTCTTCTTTTTAACTAAAAAAATTCAGTTAAGCACCCCTGAAATGTTGTAATAAGTAAATTGGGGCAATTGAAGGTTGCATAGGTTTCATGGGCATGTCATGGAAAGTTTAGGATTGAAATTTGGGGAGAAAAAAATAAGTTGGAATTAGGTTAATTGGGGGTTTTGGATTAATTAGCCAAAATTGGGGATTTTGGATTTCAAATGGAATTGAACTCAAATGTGAATCAATTTGGACTTGGATTTGGTTTATATTGATAGTAGGGATGTTGAATTAAAGTTTAGAATTGAAATTGAGCAAAATTGAGGTCAAATGGGTTGGTTTGGTTTGACATTGGGTCCCTTTAGGTTAAAAATTGGTCAAATTAGGGATTTTGATAAAAGTGGGTTGAATTAGCAAAATTGGCCTATGATGTAGTTAGACAAAATGAAATTGGGAATATTTGGGATTTTCTAGAATTTTCTGAAAATTTTTGGATTTTTTGGATGTTTGGGCTAAAAGGGTATTTAGGGTATTAAGAGGTTATTTGGAGGGTATTGGGATATTTTGATGGATTTAAGAGATGGGAATTGTTTCAAAATGATTTTTAGGGATTTTGAGAATTTTGGGTAATTTTTGGGAATTTTTGGATGATTTTGTGGTTGTAGGGATATTTTAGCTAAATTTGGGTAGGCATGAAGGGCCCAATGTCAAAACCAGAAATTTTGGCAAAAATAGTATTTGATTATGGTTGAGAGGGTGAAAAAGCTTAGAGTGAGCCATAGACCAAGAAATGTCCATTTTGAACATCTCATGGGTTGTTCCTAACCCTCTTAGCCAAAGAGCTAGGGGTTTGGACTTAGCCATATGAGTGCTCCAATGAACCGGGGTAGGAATTGGGCAAGGATGGTTCAGGGTTTAGAATGTGTGTGTGAGAGTGCAGTGTGTGTAAGCCAAACCTCACCAGGACCAGGCCACTCAGGATAGTCCTAATGTTTAAACATCCTATAGGAATTCATCTTTGTCTTCTTACACATTGGTCCCAACCTTCCAAGTGATTTGGAGGTTGATGACCATCTATGTAGGATTCTAAAGAAAATCAAGACTTTGTTTGAATTTCTAAATGGTGGGTTCCATCTCTAGTCTTCTAGGATAGTCAAGGATAAGTCCTATGGCTAGATCCTAAGCACTAAGAGGAAGGAAGAAGACCTCACAAAAATGAGGTAAACAGTCCAATGCATCCAAACTTTTGGCCATGGAGGTGAGGAGTTTAAATAGCCATGGCTAGAGGGCTCACCAGGGCAAGTTAAGGGCTGAGATCAGCTGCCTAGGGGAAGAGAAGAACAACCATGGTATCCACTTAGGTTTGGACAACTCAGCTGGCTAAATTTAAATTTTTGAATCAAATGGGTGCTCACGGGTGTGGTGTTTTCCGGCGACCCAGGTGGTTGGCCGGCAGGCATGGGTCACCATCTTGACCAGTGAGGTCAGGGTTTGAGTTTTGTGCAAACAATTGGCATTGGCTATAAGTCTAAGGCTCGATTTAAATGGAATGGGGGAGGGCTAATTTTGGGCATAAAATGGTCATGCCATGGAAATGGGTTGGGTACACCCATCAAGGTCTGATTTTGGGATGAGGGAATCGGTTGGGTTAGGTAGGAAAGGGTGGTGAAGTCCCCATCCATGAATATTTGGATTAATCATGGGTTAAGGTGAAGCATGGGTAAGGTTAATTTTAAGGAGTGCTTAAAGGCCTTCCTCATTTTTCCAATTATGGGGTGTTGACAAACCTAATATTCTCATGGCTTTCATGTGGCTTGTGCATGGCTCCAAGGCTTGTTCATGGCTTAGGAATGGCTTGGCTTAATTTCATGGAAATGGGTTTTAGAAGTTTTGGCATTTATGGGTGATTTGGCATGAGACTTAATTTAGAATTATTTGATGATTGATTTAGGACTTAGGGGATGATATCAATTAAAGGAATGATGAGAAAAATGTCACATGGGCTTTGGAATAGATTTTGGGCTTTTTCAAATTTGGTAAAAATGGGCTTTTGAATGTCTTATGGAAGTGGGCTTTTAGGCTTCAAAATAAATTTGTGGATGAAAATTTTGATAAAATGTTGAGCCAAATAAATATTACAATTGGTTTAGGAATGTGCCATGAGTGATTTGGAACAAGTTTGAGCTAATTTGGAGTTGAATTGGGTTTAATTTGGGTCTTTTAGTAATATGACCAAAGTGGGTCAAATTGGGCTAACTTGGGCTAAGGTTGGACTAATGTTGGGTTTAATGTAAAATTAATGTTGCAAAAGGTTTATGAGAGTGTTACAAATAGTTTTCAATTTTGGTTGGATCTTAATTTTGGAATTTGGGCTTGTTTGGGTTCATGGTTGGTTTAGGACAATTTGGGGAGTTTTGGTTTAGGTTAGGCTTGGGTGGAGTTTGGGACAAAATATTGGGTAAATTAAGTTAGATTTTTGTTTTCGGGGATGTTAGGAAGATTTCAAAACAAATTTGGGGAATATTGGATGACATTTGGGTTGAATTTGGGATGGATTGGGTTGGTTGGTCATTTTGGGCCTTAAGGGCTAATTTGGGACTTTTGATCAAATTGGGTTAAATTGACAAAATTAGGCCATATGACAGTTGAACAAAATGAAATTGGGAATATTTGGAATTTTCTGGAATTTTTTAAGAATTTTTTGGAATTTTTGGATTTTTGGGTTAAAAAGGGTATTTTGGGTATTTGGAGGTATTTGGAGGGTATTGGGGTATTTTGGTGGATTTAAGAGATGGGGACTATTTCAAAATATTTTTTACGATTTTTAGGAATTTTGGGTAATTTTTAAGAAATTTTGGAGAGTTTTGGGGTTGTAAGGGCAATTTATGTAATTTTGGGTAGGTTTGGTGGGTTTAGGGCCCCAGGGGTTAAAAATTTGAAATTTGGGAAAAATGAAGATTGATTAGGTGTGAGTAAAGTGAAACCATTTTGGTTGAACCATGAAGCCATGTTAAGCTCACAAGAGCCATGAGAGGACTCATTTTAGGCTTTCAATATGTTGTTCTTAACCCTCTTAGCCAGAGGCTTAGGGGTTAAGGTCCATCCATATGAGTTACCTACATGAGTCAGGGAGCCAAGTTGGGTAAGAATGGTTTTAGGATTTGGAATGTGTGTGAGAGTGTGGTGTGTGCAAGCTGAACCTCACCAAGACCAGACCACTCAGGGTAATCCTAAGGCCAAAGAGCCCTATAGGAAACTCATCCTTTGAACCTTCACATATTGGTTTTAACCCTTCAGGTGGCCTGGGGGTTTACAATCAAACATGTGGGGTTTGAAGGGAGTTAAGAAGTATTTGAATTTCTAAGTGGTGGGTTCCATCTCTAGTCTTCTAGGATAGTTAAGGAGAAGTCCTATGGCTAGATCCTAAGCACTAAGGAGAGAAAAGAAAGAACCTCATCAAAATTGAGGTCAACAATGAGTCAATCCAAGCCCATGCAATCCATGACGCTAACATATTTCTCGACATATTTGAAGGAGGTAAAACTCTCCTCGTCGAGACAGTCTAATAAGAATTCCAACAGGAGAACTATGCATAACTACCCTTATGCCAAGTGAAGCTCACATCCTCTCAGTAATCTCGTAATGAACTCAGTGGTGGCGGCTGTACCTTTTGTTAGGCAACAATAAGATGATGATTGTAGTGGGATCCAACAATGTCAGTTTGGTGATAGTGGTTTGACAGAGGTGTAGGATAGGTGATGGTGATGACAACAAAACCATTGTACGGACGATGGCGCTTTGATAATGACGGAGTACTATGATGGTTGAGGTGGTTGAATGATGACAATGGCTTGACAAAGATATTTTAATACAAATATGATGATAAGATGATAGTGATAGTGTGCTAAAATAGTAGTTGCAGTTAGACCAGAGTGGTCCGACATGGTGACAGTCAACATAGTGATGACAAGCACGAAGGTGACCTAATGATGTTTGTACATCATGGGGCAACTAGAGGACAATTTTATAGCATGGTGTAGGTGGCTTGACATCATGGGTCTGGCATGATGAAAGTGACTCAATGTTAGATGGGAGATGTATTTCTAAGGCGACGACCGCTCAACGATGGTAGTATGACATGGAGGTGGTGGCTCAACATCATGAGTCTAGCATAGTGACGATGGCTTGACATTGGCTAGGTGAATGGTGGTCCTAAAGCAATGAAAACTTGATGATGATGGTATGTGATCCACTTTAAAAATATCCATTTTTATGCCTTATTTATGATTCAATTCTTAAGGATATTATGCTTTAATGAAATGTATTTTTATGATTTTGGATGGAGGTGATAAAAAAAGAGTTCAGGAAGGAAAAAGGAGCAAAAATGGAGTTAAAAGAGCAAAGTTGTAGAAATTATAGGCCTGGCGCCTAGGCGCCAGAATCCGGTGCCTAAGCGCCAGTTCGATACAGTCGCAGATAAGATTTTTGACGACTTTGGGCAGTTATTTTGACGGTGTTAAGCGGTTATTGGAGCTTCTAGGAGACTGGAAGTTACTACTAATATATAGGACATGTGATACAATGCATCTGGACACAGAGAAACAGTTTTAATCGCGAAGAGGTGCAACCCAAGTGAAGAGGTGCGAAGACCTGGTCAAAAGAGTCCGGCGCCTAGGCGCGACAGTTACCTTCTAGAAGATACATTGTATTTGGATGAATTTTGAAGAGGTGCCTTAAGCAACCCCTGGTCAAATTCAGAGCTCTATAAATAGGAGCCCATTCTACAAAGAAAATCGCACCCTATAGTCTCTTTCACCCCTTCTTACATCTTTAGTCCCCAAGAACTATATTCCATCCAATTATTTTAGGGAGCCACCTTCTTTATTATTTAGTGAGTTTATTTTGAGTGTTAAGTGTGAGATTACTAGTGTTGTTGCATTGGAGTCAGTAGGAGTCAGCGGATCACTTGAAGGAACATTCCAATAAGTATTTGTAACTTGGTTCAAAGTTTTATAAATATGTTTTGTTGTGTGAATTCAATGTGTTCTGAGTAGTTAGATCTTTCTACTTTCAACTATGAAAAGATAATAAAATAATTAAACTTTGGTGGAGAATTTAACTTACAATATTTATAAAAATTGAGATGATATTAATACGTGATCTTAGTTTACTTTTTAAACTAGCCATTTAAATTTTTAAAACATATTGAAGAATTCTGAGACCTATCCGGAGATGAGTTCTTAACTAGTAGATATCACATGAATCCTTAGGTAATCGCAAGCTATACGCGGGTTATTTAAGGTGAAGTGCAAATAAATAGGAAGATATGATTTATTGGGTGTAGAATTCATTAGTTTTTAGAGTGATAGACTAAATTCTAATAAATTGGTTTATAGATAGGGAACGGGTCACTGGTAGGGCCGACCATAGCCACCCTTGGACATCTAGTACTGTGAGCCTATATTAACCAATTCTACTAATAAAACATCCTGAATCGATCTATAGATTAGTCAATGTTCTTTATGTCTGGACCAAAGGGTAAAAAATATGAATGCTTCTATTTGGTACAATACCATAATCTAAATTCTCCACAAATGGTAATTATTCTAAAAATCTTGGATTAGTTGAAAAGGAAAAAGTTGTTTTATTTATACGTGAATTAATATTTATTTTAGTATTGCTTACTTACATTAGTATAAATTTCATTAAATCTAAAATCTAAACTTTAAAAAGAAATAAAAATAATAAAATTTATTTTTAATTTGAAAAATATAAAAATATTACTTAATATTCTAAAAATCTTCCTCGTGGGATCGATAACCGGGACTCCACTAGAGCCTCGTATTACTTCGATACGATACGTATACTTGTGTTTGTAATTGTGACTTTTAAAAATTATAATCTAAATATAAATTCATAAACTCTTTCATAAGTAAAATCACATCAAGTGTTTGGCACCGCTGTCAGTGATTAAATCTTCTAGCAGTGGTATCAAATTCTTGCATTAAAAGTATATATATAGCCCCTTTAGGCTAAGTCACGCATCAAATTTTTGGCGTCGTTGTCGGGGAAGATAAGGAAAATAAGTAAGAAAGTTAAAAAGACATTTTTCAAATTAAATATAATTTATACACTTTTATTTTTTTAAATATAAAACATAAAAAATATATATATAAATTAAAAATACCACAAAAAAGATCTTAATTTTATGCCTAGTTCTGGATCGGAAGGATTATTACCTTTTGATTCTGAATTAGAAAGAATAGTTAAAAGAATTAAAAAAGGAAAACAAGGAAAACAAATTCAAAAATATCAGGAAATGGCTAACTTACATAACAATAATCAAAATCCAATAGAAATTAATGGACAAAATATTTATAAACCATTAAGAGATTATGCAAATCCTACAGCTGATGAACTTCATATTAGTATTCAAATGTCAGCTGTATATGCTAATTCTTTTAAGCTTAAACCTTCTATTATTCAAATGGTTCAAAATAATCAATTTGGAGGAACACCTAATGAGGATCCAAATTTACACCTTGCTAGTTTTTTAGAACGTTGTGCTACCTTTAAATATAATAATGCTTATGATGATGCTATTAGGCTTAGACTCTTTCCTTTTTTTCTTAAAAGATAAAGCAAAGATGTGGCTTAATTCATTAGTAATTTGTTCTATTAAAACATGGGCAGATATGACACAAAAATTCATTGTTAAAAATTTTCCTCCTTCTAAAACTGCTAAATTAAGAAATGATATAACTTCTTCTATGCAATTTGATGGAGAAACAATTTATGAAGCTTGGGAAAGATTTAAAGAATTATTAAGAAAATTTCTTCATCATGTTTTGCCAGATTGGTTAATTATTCAAACATTTTATAATAGACTTATTGGATCACTTAGATCTATTATTGATGTTGCTGTTGGTGGTTCTTTAATAGTTAAGACATTTGAAGAAGCTTATACCTTAATTGAAGAAATGACTAATAATAATTTTCAATGTTCTTCTGAAAGGGTTTATCCTAAAAGAATGGCAAATATTCAAGATAATGAAGCCTTTTCTATTTCAGCTTCACAAGTGGTTGCGATATCTAAGAAATTAGATAATTTTGCTATTAATATATCGCATGTAAGTAATGATAACTCTGCAAATACTAATGATTCTCGAACAATGGAAACTTTGCAAGCTATTGCTAGTAAAAAAAATAACCCTTATTCTAATTATTATAATCCTGGTTAGAAAAATCATCCTAATTTTAATTGGAATAATGAACATCAACAATGGAGTAATAATCAAGTTAATCCAAATTGGAACAATCAAGGAAATTCAAACTTTAGACCAACTTACCCTCCTGGTTTTAATAATCAACAAAAAAAGTTATTTATAGAAGAATTAATCTTGCAACTAAGTAATCAGCTACAAAGTCAAAACACTGATATTCGTAATATTGAGAAACATCAAATTACTAATTTTATTAATTACAGACCTCAAGGAATACTACTTAGCAATGTTGAAATTAATCCTAAAGAAACTGGAAAAGAACATGAACAAGCAAAAGCTGTACAACTTAGAAGTAGAAAAGAATTAAAAAAGAAAATTTGGAATGAAATTGAAAAAGAGAGAGAGGTAGAAGAAATTGAAAAACCTAAAGATACTCTTTCTCCAAGTAAAGATCGATCGTAATTCCTATTGAAGTGGAAGTTGAAAGACCACCACCACCTTTTCCTCAAAGATTAAAACAGCAGAATCTTGACCATCAATTTTCTAAGTTCTTTGAGATTTTTAAGAAACTTACTATCAACACTCCTTTTGCTGAAGCGTTGGAACAAATGCCAAGCTATGCAAAATTTATGAAGGATATTTTAAGTAAGAAAAGAATGTTTGAAGCTTATGAAACTGTTGCATTAAGTGAAGAATGTAGTGCAATAATTCAGAAGAAAATACCTCATAAACTTAAAAATTCTAGAAGTTTCACTATACCATGTGCTATTGGAGAAAAATTTTGTGGAAAAACTTTATGTGATTTAGGAGCTAGTATTAATCTCATGTCATTTTCAATCTTTCAAAGGTTAGATTTAGGAGAGATTTCTCCCACCTTTGTAACCCTTCAGTTAGTTGATCGATCTATCACTTATCCTAAAGGAGTCATAAAGGATGTTCTTGTTAAGGTAGATAAATTTATCTTTCCTGCGTATTTCATTGTGCTAGATATGGAAGAAGATAAAGAAATACCTATTATTTTAGGGAGACATTTTCTAGCTACCAGACGTGCTATGATTGACGTGCAAAAAGGAGAATTAACAATGAGAGTTAATGATCAAGAGATAACATTTAATGTTCTGAAATCAATGAGATATCCTGATAAAGGAAAATGCTATCGAATGGATATTTTTTATTATATAATTGAAAAACATTATCAAGAAAAATGTAAGGTCATTTTTGAAGATAAAAATGATGAATATGTATTATATAATGAGTCATTAACTGAAAAAATTGAAAAAGTAAATGAAGAAAAATTATCTGAAGAAACTCATTATATTCATGAAAACTGGAAAATTTTAGATACAACTAAAAATGATATACTTTTACCCTCAATTGAAAAAGCCCCTGAACTGAAATTAAAAATGTTACATGTACATTTAAAGTATGCATTTCTTGGAAATTCATTAACTTTATCTGTAATTATATCTTCAGAACTAAGCAAAAATCAAGAAGAAAAATTAATAGAAGTTTTGAAGAATTATAAGAAAGCTTTTGGTTGGAATATTGCAGATATAAAAGGAATAATTCCTTCAGTCTGTATGCATAGGATTTTAATGGAAGAAAATTGTAAACCCACTATTGAACCTCAAAGAAGATTGAACCCAATTATAAAAGAGGTTGTAAAGAAAGAGATTTTGAAATGGTTAGATGCTGAAATTATTTATCCTGTTTCGGATAGCCAATGGGTGAGTCCTATTCATTGTGTTCCGAAGAAAGGAGGAGTAACTGTCATTGTTAATGATAAAAATGAATTAATCCCAACAAAAAAAATTACTAGATGACGAATTTGCATCGATTATCGAAAATTAAATAACGCCACTAAAAATGATCATTTTCCTTTACCTTTCTTGGATCAAATGTTGGATAAATTAGCTGGACACTCATATATCTGTTTTCTGGATGGATATTCTGATTGTCATCAATTATCTGTTGCTCCTGAGGACCAAGAGAAAACAACATTTACAAGTCCTTATAGAACATTTGCCTTTAGAAGAATGTCTTTCGGTTTATGCAATGCATTTGCAACTTTTCAAAGATGTATGATGTCAATATTCTGTGATCTAATCAATAAAGGAATTGAAGTATGTACGGACAATTTTTCAGTATTTGGAACTTCTTTTGAATCTTGCTTGGAAAATACAACGAAAGTTTTGAAGAGATGTGAAGAAACAAATTTAGTTCTAAACTGGGAAAAATGTCAATTTATGGTTACAGAAGGAATTGTACTTGAACATAAATTTTGAAAAATAGGAATGGAAGTTGATCAGACAAAAGTGAAAATTATTGTTGAACTTCAACCACCTACTATTGTTACTGATGTGAGAAGTTTTCTGGGTCATGCTGGATTTTATAGGAGATATATAAAGGATTTTTCTAAAATTGTTAAACCTCTTTGTCATTTATTGGAAAAAGAAGCTAAATTTGAGTTTAATGAAGATTGACTAAATGCGTTTAATATTCTAAAAGAAAAATTAATCACTGCACCTGTCATTTTTGCACCTGATTGGAATAAACCTTCTGAATTAATGTGTAATGCAAGTGATTATGCAATTGGAGCTGTATTGGGACAAAAATATGATAAAAATTTTAAATTTATATACTATGCTAGCAAAACTCTTAATGAAACTCAAATAAATTACACTACTACTGAAAAAGAGCTTTCGACGATAAGTATATGCCTTTGACAAATTTAGATCATATCTTCTTGAAACAAAATGTATCGTACATACTGATCATTCAGCTATTAAGTATTTAATATCAAGAAAGATGCTAAACCTAGATTGATAAGATGGGTTTTACTTTTACAAGAATTTGACTTTAAAATTGTGAACAGAAAAGGAACTGACAACCAAATTGCTGATCATTTATCAATAATAAAAAATAATAATGAGAAGATTTATGAAGAAAATATAAAGGAGAAATTCTCGGATGAACAATTATATGTTATTTAAGGATTACAAATGTCTTGGTATGTAGATATAATTAACTATTTGGTTACCTATATTTTACCATATGGGTTGAATAACAAATAGATTAAGAAATTCAAGAATGATTGTAAATCATATATTTGGGAAGATCCTCATTTATTTAAAATAGGAAGAAATTATGTGATTCAAAGATGTGAACCTTATGAAGAAACTTTTGCAATTATTCAAAAATGTCACGATTCTGAATTTGGAGGACACTTTGGAGTGGAGAAAACTGCATTTAAAATTTTAAATTCTGGTTTTTATTGGCCTACTACTTTTTCAAAGATGTTGGACATTATGTGAAAACTTGTGATCGATGTCAAAGAATGGGTAATATATCCAGAAAAGATGAAATGTCTCTAAACTTTATATTAGAAATTGAACTTTTTGATATATGGGGTTTAGACTTTATGGGACCTTTTGTACGATCATCTGGAAAGATTTATATTTTATTAGCAGTTAATTAGGTTTCAAAGTGGATCGAAGCTGTAGCTTTACCTAACTGTGATTCCAAAAGTGTTTCAAAGTTTCTAAAGAAGATGATTTTTACAAGATTTGGAATGCTCAGGGTAATTATCACAGATGGGGGAAGTCATTTCAGAAATATAAGAATTCAATCGTTATTAGAAAATTTTGGAATTAAACATAGAATTGCAACTACTTATCACCCGCAAACAAGTGGAATGACTGAAGTATCAAACAGAGAAATTAAAAGAATATTAGAGAAGACTGTTAATCCTAAAAGAACTGACTGGGTTGATAGACTTGATTCTGCATTATGGGCTTATAGAACAGCTTATAAGACACTTATCGGAATGTCACCTTATCGGTTAGTTTATGGTAAACAATGTCACTTACATGTTGAACTGGAACATAAAGCTTATTGGGCGATAAAGGAGTTCAATTACAATTTGAATGTTGTAGGAGAGAAACGATTATTACAACTGAATGAGATGGAAGAAATAAGAAATGAGTCTTATGAGAATGCAAAGATTTATAAAGAAAGAATGAAGAAATTGCATGACAAAAAGATTTCAAGAAAAATGTCTTAGCCTGGACAAGAAGTGTTATTATTCAATCCTCGTTTAAAACTTTTTCCTGGAAAATTAAAATCTAAATGGATGGGACCATTTATAATTGAGAAAGTGTACCCTTATGGAGCTGTGGATATTAAAGATCTCAAAACTGGAAAAGTATTTAAAATTAACGGATTAAGACTGAAGCCTTATATGAGAGAAATGAAACCAAATTACAAAGAGGCTTACGAACTAAGTCTACTTGATTATTTTAATTAATTAGGTCGGGCTGACGACGTTAAACCAAGTGCTTTGTGGGAGGCAACCCATTTTGTTATCATTGTGATTAATTGTGATTTGAATTTATTTTTATCATGTTTGTATGTGGATCACACCCTTTTACTTAACCTATTTTTAAGACCGAAACATTAAAAATTTGATGATAGGCGAATCAGAGTCGATCGAGGTTTCGGTGCCTAGGCAGCAAAAATTGGCGCCTAAGCGCTAGAATAACCTATGTGTATCGATGATCCGGCGCCTAGGCGCCAGATTCCGGCGACTAAGCACCACGATTACAGATCGTGTAAAAACCTAAATTCTGCAGTTTTTCACACGAAATCTCCCTATAAATTAATCTATCTTCGTCCCCAATCATGTAGAAACCTTAATTTCGACCAAAGCAATCTATTTTGGAAGAGTTAAGAGGAGTTTGGAAGCAATGGATAGAGGAAATCATGGAAATGAGGTAAGAGACAAATCTCCCAAAGATCCTCAACCTTATTTTAATGGTTTTATTGTTGTTAGTATGGAGAAATTGTTTAGTCGTCTGGAAAAGATTGAAGCGGAACTTCAAAGTATTTGGAATCGCTTACAGAAAATGTATCATCAAATTAAGCATGTGGAATGACAATCAAAACTTCAATTTGATCATATGGCGGCCTATCAAGACGCTCAAGTAGCAATGTACGAGAAGAACAAGTGGATTGATGAAAAGACGGCTTTAGAATTTTCAAGTGCGTTGGTTTTCTATCCATTTGGTCCTAGCGAACTTCATTGCGAAAGAGATGGTAATTGAAGATCGGTGTAGAATAAATCTCTTCTGTGTTCTATGTGTGATTGAGTCAAGTTCTAGTGTGTTGATTATCTAATTTGTGTGTGTTTGCTTTATTGTTCAATGTGTGTTGTTGGATTTGGAATTAGCTTTGAATTTGTGTTGTTTATAGAATGATGAACCATGATATAGTCTTATTCTGGAATTTATTAAGTTTGGAATGGAAATTATGAATTAAATTTGAAGAGTTTAGTTAAATCTCGTGTTTGAAATGTGGATCTTAGTTATCATTTTAAATTGATTGTGGAAATGTTTGGAGGATATAGATTGGATTAATAATCTTATAAGAGTAATTAGGAGTCGAATTTGACAAGATTTTATGAAAAATATAAAATTTAAATTGAAATTTTGGAAAGGCGAGTCTGGCGCCTAGGTGCCAGAATTCGGCGCCTAGGCGCCGGTTCGGCCTGAACCCAAAACTTTTTCTTCTTAAACACCCCACGCCATTTTTGACGCCTAAGCTTCTCTTTTCTTTGGTTTTCACGAAAATAGAACCTAGAGATCCATTTGAGGCCTGATTTTCAAGTTTTTGAGCTTGAAATCGCTCGATTTCTTCATCCCAAGGTCAAATCTACATTCTAAACCAATTATTTTCAATTTTCACCATGGATTTTGCTCACATTGAAGAAAACTGAAATTTTGAGAAAAATTTAATTTTTAAAGTTAAATCCATGGATTTTTAAGCTCTTTCAAGTTTAAGAAGCTTAAATTAGTATATTATCTGTGATCCTATGAATTTATTTTGCATTTTTATTTCACTTTTAGATGGCACCCAAATCTAAACGAGGAAAGGAGCGAGAAAATTTTGATCGTAGCAATGAAGTTTGGGGAAAGGGAAAATAATTTTCAAATTTAAATATTATTTATCCTTAATAAACTGATACTTTCTTTAAATATATTAACATAACATAAGGAATGAAAAATTTATTTAAGATAACTTAAATTTTTGGAATTTATAAATAATTTAGTAAACTTAACTAAAAATTTCAATAATTTTGATTGATTTTAAGAATATAACTATTTAACTTAAAGAATAATAAGATTAAGATTTTTTCTATCTATAGTAAAGAGAATTGTATTTTAGAAATACTAAGGAATCAAGATTATTACCTGAAAAATAAAAGATTGAAATGATTTTTGAAAAATACTTATTAATAATGTCATATTTATTAAGTAAAAAAATGTATAAGTTTTTAAATATGAGTTAAGGATAGTGAAGTTCAAAATTATTAACGGCTAACCAAAAATAGTAATCCTCACTATAAAAAAAAGAATATGATTGAAAAATATCCTTAAAAAAAAGAAGAAAAAGAGAAAAAGAAGTGAGGAGAAGCTTGAGGAAATGTCTAATAAAAAATTGGCTTCACTTGAATTATCTTATATGAAAAAAACCCATTACATTTTTAACTTAATTTTTATGAATAAATATTTTTATTAGAAAAATGTTTCATGAATGTCTTTTTCTTGTAAGTATTCTATGTGACCTTAATATAATAAATTATAATTATTCTTAAAATAAATGAAAATTTTAAAGTCTTATGATTTGGTAGTTAAGTAATCTTTAAATTCTTAAAATTAACCTTAATTAGTGAAATTTGGTTAATGATTTGCTAAAGCATTTATAAAACCAAAAATTACAATGAATCTTAATTATTTAAGTTTCATTACAAATATTATATATTTTATGTAATTAAAAAGGTTACTTGAGGATAAGTAACGTTTAAGTTTGGGGGAATTTGATCAATTCTTAAGGATATTATGCTTTAATGAAAGATATTTTTATGTTTTTGGATGTAAGTGATAAAAAAAAAGTTCAAGAAGGAAAAAGGAGCAAAAATGGAGCTAAAAGAGCAAAGTTGTCGAAATTATAGGCTTGGTGCCTAGACGCCAGAATCCGGAGCCTAAGTGCCAGTTCGATACAGTCGCAGACAAGATTTTTGACGACTTTGGGCAGTTATTTTGACGGTGTTATGTGGTTATTGGAGCTTCAGAAGACTGAAGTTACTCCTAATATATAGGACATGTGATACAATGCATCCGGACGCAGGGAAACAGCTTTAATCGCGAAGAGGTACGACCCGAGTGAAGAGGTGCGAAGACCCGGTCGAAAAGTCCGGCGCTAGGCGCGACGGTTACCTTCTAGAAGATACATTGTATTTGGATGAATTTTGAAGAGGTGCCTTAAGCAACCCACGGTCGAATTCGTAGCTCTATAAATAGGAGCCCATTCTACAGAGAAAATCGCACCTTATAGTATCTTTCACCCCTTCTTGCATCTTTATTCCCCAAGCACTATATTCCATCTAATTATTTTAGGGAGCTACCTTCTTTATTATTTAGTAAGTTTATTTTGAGTGTTAAGTGTGAGATTATCAGTGTTGTTGTTGTTGAAGTCTTTCATCATTGCATTGGAGTTAGTAGGAGTCAGTGGATCACTTGAAGGAACATTCCGATAAGTATTTGTAACTTGGTTCAAAGTTTTATAAATATATTTTGTTGTGTTAATTCAATGTGTTCTGAGTAGTTAGATTTCTTTCTCCTTTCAACTATGAAAAGATAATAAAATAATTAAACTTTGGGGGAGAATTTAACTTACAATATTTATAAAAATTGTGATGATATTAATATGTGATCTTAGTTTACTTTTTAAACTGACCATTTAAATTTTTAAAACCTGTTGAAGAATTCAGAGACCTATCTGGAGATGAGTTCTTAACTAGCAGATATCACATGAATCCTTAGGTAATCACAGACTATATGCGGGTTATTTAAGGTGAAGTGCAAATAAATAGGAAGATATGATTTATTGGGTAGAATTCATTAGTTTTTAGAGTGACAGGCTAAATTCTAATAATTTGGTTTATAGATAAGGAACGGGTCACTGGTAGGGCCGACCATAGCCACCCTTGGACATCTAGTAGTGTGAGCCTAGATTAAACCATTCTACTAATAAAACATCCTGAACTGATTTATAGATTAGTCAATGTTCTTTATGTCTGGACCAAAGGGTAAAGAATATGAATGCTTCTATTTGACACAATACCATAATCTAAATTCTCCATAAATGGTAATTATTCTAAAAATATTGGATTAGTTGAAAAGGAGAAAGTTGTTTTATTTATACATGCATTAATATTTATTTTAGTATTGCTTACTTACATTTAATATAAATTTTATTAAATCTAAAATCTAAACTTTAAAAAGAAATAAAAATAAGAAAAATTATTTTTAATTTGAAAAATCTAAAAATATTACTTAATATTCTAAAAATCTTCATTGTGGGATCGATAATCAGGACTCCACTAAAGCCCTGTATTACCTGATACGATACGTATACTTGCGTTTGTAATTATGACTTTTACAAATTATATTCTAAATATAAATTCATAAACTATTTCTTAAGTAAAATTGCATCAAGTGTTTGGCACCGCTATCAGTGATTAAATCTTCTAGTAGTGGTATCAAATTCTTGCATTTAAAAGTATATATATATAGCCCCTTTAGGCTAAGTCACGCATCAGTATGGCGTGGATATTGTGGTCAAGTGATGGTGGCAACAGTGTTAGCAGTTATATCGACAGATCAATGATAGTCTAAAAATAACAGTTGTTGTCTAATAATTGTGATCGGGTGATGGTGGTTTGACAATAATATCCAAAGAGAGTGGCTTAATAATAGTTTAGCAACATTATTAGTCAGTGAATTACGGTGGGGCGTGGAGGTGTCATTAGGTGATTGTGGAATGATGATGATTGTAGTGACCGAGTGATTGTGGTTTGACGATACTATATGTGTCAACCAAGAGATAGTAGCCTAACAATGGTGATGGTAATGGTGGCAGTTAACTGATACTGGTGTGAGTGACAACTATACCCCGTCAAGGTAAGTTAAATCATTATATGTATTATAGAATGATTATTATTGTCAAATGATTATAGTGAAGTGGTTTTGCTTATGCATACTACATTTAGGTGACCACATAAGAGTGATAGGTAAGCGACCCAACCATTGATTAATGATAAATAAACAACATTATGGTTTTCATGCAATAATGATATTGAAGGAAATCTACTATGGACGCTTGATCAATTTGAAATTGTTTATTGGATTCTCAATCGATAGCATTAGCTTATGAGGAAGATGTCAAATGAATTCTACTATAGATGTTTGATTAAATCGAGATTGTTTGTCAGAGTATTACTCAATGACATTAGCCTACATGAAAGATTGTTCTTTAAAATATTTCTTGATGATGTCAAGCTGCGTGGAAGAGACATTAGAAAATCCATCAAGGTTGTTTGATCAATCTGAGATAATTTTTCAGATTGTTACTCGATGATATTCACCTATGTGGAAGAGATCTAAGATAATCCATCAAGGATGTTTGGCCCATCTGAGACTGTCTGTTAGAATATTAGCCTGCATGAAAAAGGTCGAATGAAATTCATCAGAGATATTTTACCTATCCAACTTTATTTATTAGAGTATTACTCAACAATGTTAAATTATATGAAAGATGTCATGTTGAATCCCATAGAATCGATTATACCATGGGAAAGGATGACCAACACATGGATTTGGAATCAAATGTTAAATTGATTTGTATTTAGACAATTGTTACTCTTTTGACATATGGCTACATCCTCATCCAGGGAAGAAGAAGGCCAACTATGGACTATATGCAAAACTTTTTAATATATTAGAAGAACTTTTTATATTTAGAGATGTCATACGAGAGGTGGTTAATAATATTGTGTTGGATGTCGAGAACTTATTCAAATGTATTCATGACTAAGATGTTGACATGAGTAACCATTTGTAATGAAATTTACCCCTAGCCTAGAGTTAGTTCTCGTTGACTTGATATCAAAATAGAAGGTGAGAAGACTACCCAACTACAATTGTCCCCAAAACATTGACATGAATGATCTTTCAAGGTTGTAGGGACAGTTGCCCCTATCTTAATATTTTTGCTCTTGAACTTTATATCCGAGTGGAAGATAAAAATGACTGCCCGACCGCCATCGGACCTAGGATTTTGACATGAGCGCCCTTTCAAGATTATAGTATAGCTGCTCTCCTCATCAAGGTTAATGCTTAAGAGCCCATTAGGAAGGGTTGTTGGAGGACTATGTGTGCTAAAGGTGAGGGCCCTTGAAGATTGCATCAAGTAATTAAATAATTATTGCTCTCATGGGGAAGTCTTTGAAGCTCAGTGTAGTTTTCTTTTTGAGGAGCACTGATGCGGGTTTTTCTAGTGTGTTATAAATGTCTTTCAACACTACAACACACTCGACAGCTAAATTAAGAAATATGTAGATCAATCACAATTATATTTACTTCAATATAGTTAGTTTTATCTTTTAAAAAATCTTTAAGCTACCGCTCCTAGTAAATTAATGTATACTGTCAATTTTAAATTGTCACTAGGATGCAAACGAAAGTATACATATTGCTCAAGTAATAAAGGACTCTAATAAAGTTCTAAGTATTGATCCCACAGGGAGGTGGTAATTATTATGATAATAACTCAAAGACACAATATTCAAACTATATAAAAATCAAGTAATAAAAATAAGTCGAAATTGGTTCAATGCAACTAATGGGACTATGTTTACTAAACTAATCTATAATCTTCATAGTTAAATTCACTAAGACTGAACTAATTTTTGTGAAAAAGTGTTCAAATTTAAGAAATTATCATTCCCCTTTACAATGAGGTTATAGTCGGTGAATGATTCAAACTGTTGAAATTTATATTGTATTGCGTCAAATAGGCGCATTCCTATCTTTCTCATTTTTACGAGTGAAAAAGAACATTTACTAATCTAGAGTTTGGTCTCTAAATTTGTTGTAAGGGTGGGAAAATACTGACTCTCGCTACAGAGTTCCCACATTTATTTCGCCTGAGGGCTAACGTCTCGTTTTAGTTTCCAAACACTTGAACCAAATTGAGAATTTTAGTTTGTCACCCTAAAATATTCAATTCTACGTCAATCAAAATATATTTCCCTAGTTTTTGCACTCAACCTCATGAACTACATTCTCATCCATAAAATCAATTGTGATTCTTACTCTGTTGTAGAACGCATGGTCCTTTCGGATCATATGTTTCACAACAAATTTTAACAATTTAATTGGACATATCGAACAGTAAATGATGTTTGAAGTTTGAATCATCACAACTATAAACATTTAATTATTGTGCAACAATCTTGATTATTCATATGACTATATCTCGTTGTAGGGAGAAGGAAAAATAAGACTACTCAGAATTCATGAGGAAGATACAACAAAATATGGATTATATATATATATATATATATATATATATATATATATATATATATATATATATATATATATATATAAACAAGTTTACAAAACAAAAAGGAAAGAACACAACTTATCTCAATCTCTCCCTAAACAAATCTCTTGAAGTCCTTTTGAATCTATTTCTCTCTTTACAATACCACTTAATTTTCTCTTAGAAGTGTAATGAAGAATAAATCTCTCATTTTTCCTCTCTTTTACAACTCTTAGAGAATATCTTTTCTATACTCCCTCACACACCAAGATTCACCAACAATGACTAACACACCACACTTGATTAATACTTCCCACACAACAACGACAAAAGACAATTTTTCTAACATAAAAGCACTCTTTTATAATGTAAAATAGAATTTCTCAAGAGCTTCCTTAAGCACTTCTTCAAAATTTGTCTAAACTCAATGAATTATGAGAATAACCCAGAACGATTACAAGCACCATTGGCGCCTGTAATCTGACACCGTTGGCGCCAGTGCAATTTCGAAAACTGCATCATTTGACTTCAAATTTCTTACTTTTTTCTTCATTTTTGCTCCAAGTGTCTAGACTTAATATACCTGCAACAAAACATGAAAATATCTTTCTTTAAAGTGCAATATTACTAAATTTAAGGATATAATGTATATATATATTTGAACTTTTTTTTGGTGTATCAAGCATCAGTAAGACATGGTGTGCCAAGTTCTTTCTGAGCATCGAAGGGTTGCGGGCAAATCAACTTATATGAGATTTATTAAGGGAACAAGCAATATAAAAGAGATGAACGTCTTGGCCTGATAGGGAGAAATTCCATCATTGTAAGGAGGAAGACCCATATGAGCATATAACTACTTGTAGATCCTTAAGTAGGAGTTGAGAAATCTTATTATAGGGCTCCTCCATCCTACGCTTCCCGTAAAGACAAGCTCGAGGTAGCTTTGCTATCAAAGTAATGTCGGTTGGAGAAGAAGATGGTAGGTGCCCCAAGCTCTGAGATTACCTCTTAGTATGGAGAGCATTGGAGTGGGAGCCTCCGCTATTATGAGTATTATATTTGTTGGTCATTTAGTGATTATGATAATATCTATAAACATGGGCGTGATTTCTCACTTACTACGGCGAATTGTTATGTGTTGATAATGGTAGATTGATATATTAACATTCTGGTGTTGTACGAATATTTGACACATGCACATATAAAAGAAAAATCAGACAGAGAGAACGATATGAGTTTTCTACATGAAAAAATCTGAAAGAGTAAAACTCACGGGGCATGGTCCAATAGGAGTAGTTCAACCATGTCGATGTTGGTTACATGACTTTAGGATTATCAACATGACTTCAGTTAGGGGATTAGTGGAATATGTTAAAGAAGTAGCAACGATCCAATTATTATGAAGGAATATTGCTGGTAGACGTTGAGTACCATAAAAATTGATGTCAGCATCGTCTATATCATTAGTGGTCTGATGCAGTGAATGTGGTGGTCAGGCTGTAGAGGTCCAGTGGTGGTGGTCTGACGACAACATGGGTGGAGGTTGAGCAGTGATCGTCTGATGGTGGCGACGGTCAAATAATGGTGGTCTGGCTGCTCAATTGTGGTGTTCGTGCAGCTGTGGTTTTCGATGAATAGCCCGTGGTGGTTTGATGGTGATGATGGTAGTTTGACAGTGGTGGTAGCCGCAGGACCATTGTCAGGCGGTGATAGTTCGGTGGCTTGGCGGTCGAGTAGTAGTGGTATAGCGATGGTGATGATTAGACGGCAATCATGTGGTGGCAACAATTGTACAAAATTAATGTTAAATTTTTTATATTATTATAAATTTCCAAGCGCCCAAGCATTAAGTTGAATTTATTTTGGAATATTATTTTGAAAGGCGAGAGATTCATGGTCCTTTCAAGATGTAACGTATTGGATGCGCATGTTTTGTTGTCTGCATTTTTATTTTTATTTTTATTTTTATTCATTTTGCTTCATATCGTGTATTTTAATGTAAATTTTTTTTCCGATTATTATCACAATGATCGTATGCTGATATGCGTTATGATAAAAGCGAAGGCATCAGTAGTGGGGTTCAGCTGGCGGATCAAAGTAAGATGGGCCAACGGATATTATGAGTGTGGCATTGATTCTGACGAGGCCGTACCCGGCGCCACGTTGTCATCATTAAATAACCCTAAACGGCCCACTTTAATTACTCATTAAGACCATCATTACAATCCTCCTCACCGCCGCTTCCTCCGAAGCTACTCATCAATCCCTTCAGCGGATCCACCAAGAAATAGAATTTCTGCTTTGGGTCCCACCCACCACCCCCATCAACCGTCCAGATTCCGCCTCATTGATTCCAGCGGCGGATCCGACGGCTCCCCATCATCTCTTCTTCCTCTCATCAACTTCAGTTAAAATGCCTTAATTAACTTCTTAACTGCGAGCGTTTATGACATACGCCAACAGTCTATTCTCGATGATTCAAAACGGCGGATGGCCCGGATGCCGAGACCGTACTCTGGCGGCTTGGCCGGCGGCGTGGGCCCCCTGATCGGACGGCGGGGAGGACGAGAGGACGTCGGGCGAGCTCCAGCCGTCAGATTGATCTTCCAGCGCTCCTGCCCGCGGGCAGCTCTGACCCATCGATCCAACTGTCAACGGTCAGCAGCGGGCCTATCCCGCTGACATGCACGTGCTGCATCGTCCTCGACCTTTCCCGTAATGCCACGTGTTCCCTCCGGATGACTCCGATGATGATTAGCGCCGACGCTTGAGCTGGCCTTTCAGCCTTTCAACCTTCCTTTCCGTTCGCGAATACTTTCACCAGCGGTGACCCGATATCGCATTTGTTCTCCTGACGCTTATCCTCTCAAACGGCTTGGCCGGCTGGCTGCCTTTTCGGCGCGTATGGGCAAGCCATACATACGAGATACGTACTACGAGCAGGCGCTTTTACTCCAGGTAAAAATATAATTTTTAAAAATATAAATAAAGCTAAAGCCTGTAAAACGAGTTAATTTTCAAACCTCGGCTTCGACTCCTATATAACGGCCCTCTGCTGCGCTTTCCCTCCTCGTCTTTCACAGTTCAGTTCCATCCTCTTTCGTCGAAGAATCTCTTTTATGAAAATGAGCATGGCCGCCTCCGAAGTGGACTCCGCTTTCTTCCTGTACTTCCTCTCTCTGGAGGTTCTCTCGCCGGTGCTTGCAGTTGCCTTGTTAGCTTTCGCCGTATTATTCCTCTTTCCCGGCGGCGTTGCTTGGTTGCTCTCTCCCGGACGCCACTCGATACCTGCTCCTCCGGGCATCGTCACAGCACTATCCGGCTCGGCGGCTCACAGAGCTCTTGCAAACCTGGCAAAATCTTTAAGAGCGAACCAGTTGATGGCCTTCTCTGTTGGCATCACCCGCTTCATCGTTTCGAGTCATCCGGACACTGCAAAGGAGATTCTTAGCAGCTCTGCTTTCGCTGACCGTCCAGTTAAAGAATCTGCATACGAGCTTCTCTTCCATCGCGCTATGGGCTTTGCACCCTTTGGCGAGTATTGGAGGAATTTGAGAAGGATTTCAGCTACTTATCTCTTTAGTCCGAAGAGAATATCGTCCTTTGGGAGGCAGAGGATGGATATTGGAGAGTCTATGGTGTGGGAGATGAGAGATTTAATGGAGAGAAATGGGGTGGTGGAGGTCAAGAGTGTGTTGCATTTTGGGTCTCTGAACAACGTCATGACGAGCGTTTTTGGAAAAAGATACAATTTTGCAACTGGAGATGGTGCGGAGCTGGAGGGGTTGGTGAAGGAGGGTTATGAGTTGCTTGGAATGTTTAACTGGAGTGATCACTTGCCTTTCTTTGGTTGGTTAGACCTTCAAGGAGTGAGGAGGAGGTGCCGGAAGCTGGTGTCTAGGGTGAATGTGTTTGTGAGTGAAATCATCGAGGAGCACAGGAAAAGAAGAGCGGTTGTTGGTGGAGTAGGCGAGGCTGATCAAGCTGGGGACTTTGTCGACGTGCTTCTTGATTTGGAGCAGGAGGAGAAGCTTTCTGATTCTGATATGATTGCTGTCCTCTGGGTAAGATGACGTCAATTTTTAATCTTCGAAATTTTATATTACTGTGTTTTTTCTTGTGTGTTTTAGATTAATCAACAAATGAATTGTGTTCATCTCATCTGTTAATTTTATATGGATCATGCTAATTTGAGCATCTTGTAAAAAAAAATTTGTCGCTGTTACTATTTTGTTGCTGTTGGTAAGTAATATTTGGCCACCTTTGCATGGTTCTGTTCCTTGATCAGGAGATGATATTCAGAGGAACTGATACCGTAGCAATCCTACTGGAATGGATTATGGCCAGAATGGTTCTTCACCCGGACATCCAAGGCAAGGCTCAAGCTGAAATCGATGCTATTACGGATGGCAACTCGAGACCAGTGTGTGATTCGGACATGAAAAGCCTACCTTATCTCCAGGCCATCGTGAAAGAATCTCTTCGAATGCACCCACCGGGCCCTCTCCTGTCCTGGGCTCGCCTCTCAATCCATGATGTTCAGGTCGGATATCACTTAATCCCAGCAGGAACGACTGCCATGGTGAACATGTGGGCGATAACTCATGACAAAAACATTTGGGCTGAGCCTGAAGAATTCAAACCCGAGCGATTCATTGACGAAGATGTCAACATCATGGGTTCTGATCTCCGACTGGCGCCCTTTGGTTCAGGGAGGAGAGTTTGCCCTGGGAAAGCGATGGCCTTAGCTTCAGTTCATCTCTGGTTAGCTCAACTTCTGCAAAATTTCAAATGGGTGCCTTTAGAGAACAGTACTGTGGACTTGTCTGAATGCCTGAAGATGTCACTTGAGATGAAAAATCCTCTGGTGTGCAGGGTTATACCAAGGTTCTGAAGGCCAAATCAAATCTGGCGATAATGGTAGTTTTTTTCTTCTTTTTTGTTGAAATTTGGGTGGTGTTTTTTAAGTATAGGGACATGTGTCTTTGGAGACTTTGGGCGATCTCCATAATTTTGCTACTTAGTTCATGCTGTGCCCACTATCTCTGGTTTTTATTATATTACTATTTGTCTTTCTTTGTGAGGGAAGGTTGGTCGTCATCTAAGTCTGTTATGTTCATACCTGTATATGAAGCAGGTGACTGTCAAGTTTGTGATGAAGCTTTGTTAATTATAATATGTACAAGTTATTTTTACTGTGATGCAATGATTGTGCTGAGCTAAATTGATTGGGAAGTTTCTTCAAATGATTAGAGAATAGCCAGCACTACAAATATATATAGTGATAGGATTCCATCCCACTGATCCTTTCTATTAAAAATGAAATGTGGAGAATATTTTGAGTTCCTCTTTTTTCTCCTTTTTTTTTTTAGGAAGCAGAATGGTGAAAGAACAAAAGATGATTGGTATCGATCCTGCGCAGGCCCTACACTCCACAGCACTTAAAGTTACTTTTTTTTTTATCTGCTCGCTGATCATCCTTCTCATCGCTCTTATCCAAATTATTATTCCAACATATGTGTGGGTGGGATTAAATCTCACTGCTACATATCCACTGTAAGGAATATCCACTGATTTCCATCAAGCCTTTCAATATTACTTTGATAGCCATGGATTTCACTGTAGCAATGCCATTCCATATGAAAGAATGTTGACATAATAAGTACCTGGATCTTTTGGATGATGACCTGCATCAATTTGTAATCATAAATTGTGCTTACAAAGTTCTAGACTTGGTATTCAGCTTTAATATAACTAATATATATATCATTAATTCAAAAGCTTTTTAACCAGCTAATGATTGTGAGGCATTATTAATTACGACTTTTAAACAGCTAATGATTGTGTGATTATCTCAACATATAGTTTATATATTTATTTCAAAAGATTGGATGTGCAACATTGAGTTTTTTCGTTTTTTTAATGAGAAATAATTATTGAAAAAAAATCATAAAAAATGGCTTAATTAGTGGGCTGGGTTCGTCCATGTGAAGGGAAAGAATTGTTCAAACAAGGTGGGTAGACAGTTGTTAGGGATGAAAAGGAAGGATAAAAAAGTTAATATATGATCATAGAAGTTGTGGAAATTTTGGTAAGAAATGAAATTAATATATCAACCAGAGGACAAATAAATTCGAAACGCTAGTTATAATAACCAATTATGATAATTACTATGATTGAAACAATAGAATATATCTCACTAAGATTGGCCCCCTCCACGTCGTTAGATAAATCTGAAGGAAAAGGTCAACATTGTTCCTCCCGGCTGCACGTTTCTATTTTGATTAAAATGAGTTTAGATGAATATTTAATCAAATGTGATCGCAATATAAGTAGTTTATTGTCATGCTCCCAAAAGAAATCTTAAGAGAGGTGGGCAGCTCAGGATTTATATATTGCTTTTCGACCCTACACGTAGCCAATGTGGAACTAAATGTCCCAGACATTCTCCTCCGCCCAATCACGCGACGCCTTCGTCATGGATCGGCTCCACTAAGGGCTCTAAACTGTGGAGAGTCCTCACACCCGGCAGGCAGTACCCCACTCTGATACTATTTGTCACTCTCTCAAAAGAGCTCTTAAAAGAGGTGGGCAGCCCAGGATTTATATGTTGTTTTTCAGTCCTATACTTTGTCGATGTGAGACTAAATGTCCCAGACATTATGCTTACATTAAGTTCAATAACTTGTTATGGCGATACCCTTACATTTTTTTTTTTTTTTGAAATATTTGATATGAAACTAAGCTTAAAAACAAGCATGACTTGATAAATATGTCATTTATTTGATAATTATGATTTGTAAATTATGTGGGCGTGATCTAGTTTTAAGGCACTTTTATTTATCACCTGATCATGATCAATGAATAATTAAATTCTTATTAAAAAGGCCAATTTTATCCACGGTTAATTTTCATATTTTAGATCATAATCAATAATTTGATCTCGAAATTTTAATTTTATGTTATTTTCTTAGGAATTTAATAACAAAGACATTTTGTTGCACATTTTGTTTCATAATCAATAATTTGATCTCAAACTGTAAGGGTGCCTCAGTACGGCTGAACCGATGTCGATCAATCGATACCGAACCAACACTATTGAAGTTTTAAAAGTTGCCTTCTCTTTCCAAGGCTAGGGGACTCTTCTATCTTTGGGCACCAATCTTTCGGCAGTGCCGATCTCTTTCCCGAGCCAACGCATCTCAGATGACGCCCAACATATGTTCCTTCAACTCTTGGATCTGCTGAGTATAATTTTTCAGTACACTCAATCTTTTCGGTGTCTCTGTTGTGAGTTTCTTCTTATTGAGCTACTTCTCTTTTTGTTTGTGGCATGACTCATATTCATCGCCTATTTTGAATGTTAAATCCTGATGTGTTCATTAATTACACCCAATAAAAAGTGCGTAAGGAGAGAGAAAGAGAGAGAGAGAGGAGCGAGCACATACGAATTGTATTATGTGTGTGTTTATTCACAAATGATGTCCCTATTTTTAGGGGAGAGGGTACAATAATCTTACAATTTTACCTCTACTTTAAAGGGGTTCGTCCTATAATATTTATGGTATTTTACATATATGAGCTTATCATACGGCTACTATTTGGCTTGCCTAACTAAGCTTAACCAACTTTCTGTCGACACGATTAACTAAGCCGGTTAATCTTGGTTAGCAATATCAGTTAGGTCGGTTGAGCCTGGTCAGCATGAGTCGATCGGCTGATTTAGTCAAGTTGCTGCTATTTGATAACTTATAAGGGACTTTTGGGCGTCTTCGAGATGGTTTGAGATATGAGGAACTGAATCTCGCCTCAGGTCAACATTTCCAAAAAATTGTTACTCTAATGCATCTTTGTCTTATTTTTTGATTGAATGGTTTGACTTCGGATCATCTGGTCGTATTTTTATCTGCTTTGGCACTTAGTATGTTTGCCCTTGCTGGCTTGGCTCGGACAGCTCACTTGGTCGGACAAGTAGAACTCATGCTCTTCTATTAGTGCACCCTCCTTCATCATATTGTTCCTTTCTGGACCATTAGATCTCCTTATGATCAGTGCTGGCATATTTTTTTATGTAGAATATGATATATTTTGTAGAATGATTAATTAATGTCTTATCATTCGCAAGAAATACCCATCACACTCGGATATGGAAAATGATTAGTAGAAAAACCAAAATATTTTTACATGGATAATCCGAAAAAGGAAAACAAAATCCGTCTGGCCTGTCCTAGTTAAAATATTTCACTACGAGTTTGTGATTATATGTACAGCTTATTATCCCACGGACGGGAAGTGGTAACACAGTTTCTTGAGTTATAACGTATGTGAGTAGAAGAACTTGTTGCCCCATGGTAAGAAACAAATGGCAGCAATGGCCCAAGGCGGCGATGACTGGATGTGGAGGCGACCAAAGGCGGTGGTAGCTGAAAGTGGAGGCGACGGGCAGACGCGTATGGACATAATACTAGTCTTATATCTTTAATTTTAATACATTTCCAATCTGGTCATCGTACATGAATAAGACCTTCCTGGGTCGTGAGTCTCTCTGAAATGGATATGATGAATATTTAAAGGAGATTCTACATGTCTGATCATGCCTGGCCTTTAACTATCAGTAAACGTATTTAACAATTTTAAGCATAAAATAAAAAGTGAGACCAAACTAATTAGTCTTCAAAGTTAAACTTTAGTATGGAAAAGTTCATCATACAATTCCGTTCACCTTCGCACAGTTAGTCTTAGCGCACATGATCAACAGTCAAGCTTTAACATAAACAAATTGATTAAATTCGAATTAACCAATGTATGATTAGAAGGCAGAAACCGCCCTCCTTTTATTCATAAATTATTTTGGCCTATTGTCACCAATTTGGTCTTTGTTTTTCCATCATATAAGCGCATCGTACCTTCGTTGGGACTAGTTTATTCTGAGGCAAGCAACCGCATTGGAATTATTGCATTTTATTTTTTCTTAAAGTTGACTCCATTAAGAAGGCTTCAAATTTACTTCGCTACAAAACAATGCTGACCGACTTGTAAGTTAATATGATTAAAATGAGGAGTTTGGATTTTTCTTTTTTGGTTAACATAAACACGGCAATTGTATAATATTATTACATAAATATTTTGTTTATGAGTACATAAGAGAGACTTTGGTTTACATGAAACAAGGCTTTCAGTAACTGCTCCACTAGAGGTTTTATTTATTGTTGTAAGTCCATCCGAGTTCTGATTGCTTGCAATGCACCCTTATCTCCTAATTATACGATGTTTACAACACAAATTTATTTTAAAAATCAGCTGAACGGTCATCTGCCGTTCTTCATAATTCTTTAGAAACCGAGGCGACAGTTACGGCAATATGTAAACAAATAAAGCCGCTCAATAACTTCAAAACTCTGATCCGTTAACTCTAATTCAGACTAGTAATTAAGAAAATGTGAGCGTTTTCTAAGAACTTGAGATTTGTATGAAGCAATTAATCTATGTTCATGACAAACCTTCAAACTTTCATATTTATATTTATATTATTCAAAATTTTTGATATCATGTTAACATGACTTTAACCTTTTAAACAGTGAAGTGGATGTTTTTGTTTGTAGATTATGGCACCATGATATTATGAATATAAATATGAAAATTTTGGTGTTTGATCTGTGAAAAAATGAGAATTCTGTGGTATGTATGCATATTTTCCAAAAAAAAAAAAAATATACAAATTGGAATTCCTGAAGTTTCTCGCCCGGCTAAAAAAAACTGTTTCTCCAAATGCTCCCATTTGAATGTTAATGAAAAATTATAGATGAATATACAACACTTTGGTCTAAATATTAAGACTAAGTTTGACATTTTTGTTAAGAAATTTTTATCATCTATTACAAATTTAAATGCATTTTTGAATAATGAATGTTCAAAATTCAAATTCAAGATCATCTAAGCTCTTATTTCAACAAGTTTATAGTAAAGATGATTATATCAACAAGACAAACCCAGTGACTCTAAAATTGATTAAATTTGGGTCCAATCAAACCCGATTCAAGCTGCTTAGGCACAATTGCAGGCTTCAGAACGTCAAATAAATGATTTAAATGAACTCAAAATTTAATATATTTATATTCAAACCGAGCTTCTCGATAAAAGGAATCTAACTTGCCTAAGATTGCTCAATTCATAAGTTACTATGACACCTAAATAATCAAAAAACTCTTATAGTCAATAGAGCATAAATATTGACTATCCGATCATGTGGTTAGGGAACTTATGGGCCAAAAGTTCAAAATGCCCATCCCTAAAAAGCTATAAACATACCCTTTTTCTTCATTTGGACAGGGGTAGAAGAAGATAAGGATAAGTGAAATTCCAGAGCCTGTTCTGGAGAAAAAACCCGAATAGTAAGCACCGACCTCTGTACACTCTAGCCACCGTCAACCAACAACTTCCGTTGTCCAACTACCATCGACTATCGCCTATCATCACCACCTGCCACCGTCAATCATCGCCCATCGACGACCAATGCCTGAAACTGTTGTAGCTAAACTATGGTCTTGCATAGCAGGTGACCAACATGATCCTCTTTCGCACCAGTGAGATGAAGAAATTTATCTCTTTCCCTGGCTAGCAGGTGACTCGAGATCTTCTTGTTTGTTGCTGCTCCACATTTAATGGAAATAAATTATAGAGCTTTTCCACTGCACTTTGAGGGGGAGATTTTCATGTTTCTATAGCGGTGATATCTCTTGTAGCCTTTTATAGCGGTTCTTGTTAGTCTTTATAGACTTTTTAATCTCTGATGTGACATTCATAGATGATGAAAATTTATTTCTTTGTACGTCTTTGACGTTGCTTCTGAGGTTGTTGTGACTTCTCAATTGTATTAAATTATGTAATTAAAGTTAACACACACACTTTATACAATGAAGAATCACATATTTTTTTGAGGCTTGTGCCTTCGGAGGTTGTGTCCACTCAAGCTTATGCCTTATATAAACTTGAAATGAAATGGTACCTTCTGAGGCTTGTAGTCTTCTGAGGTCTTATATGTATGTGTGTCTTCTAAGGCATGTATCCTTCTGAGGTCTTTGATGTTCATGTGTCTTCTAAGGCTTATAGCCTTTTGAGGTCTTTGAGTGGAGACCCTGTCAACCACTTGTTATCGTGGAGTCTTTATAGTGAAGATCCTATCCACTACTAGCTTCTCATTGAAACTTGTCCATTGGGCTCATCTTCTAGGGACATGGTAGCTTCTTATTGAGCCTTATCTCTTGGGCTCGACTTCTAGGAGTACTGTATCTTCCCATCGAGTCTTGTCTCTCGGGATTGATTTCCAGGGGCATGATAACTTCTCATTGAGTCTTCCCTCTTAGGCTCGACTTCTAGGAGTACCTGATCTTCCCATCGAGTCTTTTCTTATGGTCTCGACTTCTAGGGACATGCTAGCATATCATCGAGTCTTTCATCTTAGGCTTAACTTTCACGAGTACTGTATCTTCTCATCGAGTCTTGCCTCTCGGGCTCAACTTCCAGGAGCATGGTTAAAAATAGAATCCGTTAAGAATGTATGACTAGTTATGAGTTGTATAACCGAAGGTGCTCGATGGTGTTAACCCGTAACAGATAAAGTCATATGAAATCCATTGAAGATGGCTAGCATATCCACGTTTGTTGGTTGAAGCTTTTGTTTTACAATCGTAACCTGTTATCAAAAAGATCGAAAGAAATCCACCATGAATTTAGACCTATCTGATGCTATATGTCGAAGCCTTTGCTTGACGACTGTAACGTGTAATGGAAGAGAACAAATTGAATCTCACTGGAATTAATTAAGCCTAGAATGAGGTGTCAGATATGCTCTGTATTTCTCAGGTCTATAGCATAAGTCACAATAGATTGTATGTTTTCTTGGAAATATAGTTGAAGTCATACTCATGAATAATGATTGACAACTCATTAGTTGCTGCTTTTGAAAATTTTACCCCCCAATGAGGGTGTTTTTCATGCAAGCTTGTAAAACAACCCATGCATCGAGCCTTGAAGAGATTAGCTTCTTGATCTAGTTGAAGAACTCTAGTATGGTGAGGGTGTTGAGGACCGTTATTTTTGACAAAAAACTGCCCCCTATCTAGGAGTAGTGATCAAAGCCTTGTTATCTAAGCAAAATGTGGAATGACTAACCAACCATAGTAGTGCCCATAACGTTAACGTGAGCGACCTTTTAAGACTACAGTGAAGGTCTCCTCGCAGCCCAGAGAAGTTGTGGAAGACTTTGTGTCTGAATAAGATGTGAGAAGACAACCAAGATGCAATTATGCCCGGGACATTAATGTGAACAACCTTTTGAGACTGTAGTAAATGTTGTCCCCCACATTTAAGAATGATTCGAAGATGATTTTCAAGATGTAAAAGAGGTACCTTCACCAGTTGTATGATGTACATCATTGGAAAATGAAGTAGAGGTTTAGTGTCTTTTGAAAACAATGCCGAACGAGACTTCACTTCCTACAAAAAACGACAAACTTTTGCGTTATATAAAATTTGCGACAGTAGAGTAGCATATTATGGTCTTAACATGGTACGAAGATTTAGTACACACTTAGAAGAGAGAAAAACAACTATTCGTGACACCAGAAGTATTTATTTGGAAAACTCATAAAGGGAAAAAACCACAGGGCCTAGCCAAACTAAAGAAATCCATTATAGACTGGATATTACAAGTGCGGTCCCTCATTCCACAGGAGGGAAAGGGTTGAACACAATTCAAAGTTACAATGTCGGTGCACAAGTAAACTAATTGTAAGAAGTGGACGACGGCTGATGATATTCTGTGGAGGCCGACAAGTGGTGGTTGATGATGATTGATGGTGATCAACGGTGGTCGATGACGATCGATAATGGTCAGTGGCGGTCGACGGTGGTCGGTGGTGGTTGACGACGATCAGTGGTGGTCAACAACGGTCGGTTGTGATAGACGTTGGCCGACAGTGGTTGATGGTGACTGGAGTGATGTTAGACTTTAGCTCCTCAAAACTTTAAGCTCTTGTTCAAGCTTCAAGCTCTCTTTTTCTTATGAGAGAGGTGTAGTTCTATTTATAGTCTTTTATGTGCAATTAATATAAGAATATGAACCACTTTGATTGAACGTTTGGTGAGCTTCCTTCGATCAGACGACATTTGATGGACATTTTATGGACATTTGAGTATCTTGACGATGTCAGAATTGAGCAATATTGGGCTCACTGGATTTGTCTTGTCGAGATGCTCAATTTGACTATAGGCTTGCTAGATTCGGCATTTGTATGACCTTCTAAATATATTTGAAAAATCTTCCAAGAGTGATTAAATGACTTGATCTAAGTTTGATTTGACTTGGATTTGACTAATTTTATTATCATTGTGTCTGTCTCATCGAGCCAGTCAGTTTGACTATAAGTTTGCTAAATTTGGAGCTCTGGATGACTCTTAATTGAAGTTTGATTGTTTATTGCTCAAAAAGTTGTCTCGATATCAATGTCATGCATCGAGATTTGTGTCAAATGATGAAAATTTATTGGATGAGTATTCATCTCAATAGAGAATGAGTTCAGTTCTCTAATATCTATGTTGGTTTTGTTATCTAGTTTGTTCATTATTCCTGATTTATGTGACTTGAGCTGAATGGACTATTGTTGTTGTGATTGTTATCATGTTTATTAGAAGGAGAAATCATTGCTTCTATCGATTTGTGATTCCAAAATCACTTTTTTCATCTAAACCTTGTTTGGCTTAGTTTTTATACATGATTGACATATTGTCAAGTTAGAAACATGTGAATTTGATATATATGGTGTAAATCATAATCACAGTGATGGCGGGATCTATGTCATGTGCATGGTTCTAATGATTACACCACGCATGATGATTTTCAATGGTTCTAATGATTACATCATGCATCTTGATTTTCGGTAGGCTTGTATGTTCGAGCAAACACAATTACAAATACTACAGTTGATGATGGTCTTTCATCTTAAGTCTTGAGATTTTTGGATATATATATTTTACTTCAGTTTTTTGGCATCTAGTATTCTATATGATGGGCTTTTACTATTGGGTTTTTTGGCTTCTACTTTTCTATTTGGATACATATATTTTACACTTGAAGCTTCCTTTAAAGTTCTTAAATATTTTTAAATTTACATACATGCCACCTAGCATGTAAATCTTCATTTTTAGCTTTACAATAAAAATGAAACAGAAAATTTTATGAACAATTTTACTGCTTCTTTTGCCTTTCACAACTACTCCTTGCTTTGGCAACAAACTGGAGCAACTGATAAGCCAGTTTGCTCATGGAGTGGCTGAATAACAATGGGCAATTGAGTGAGATTTAGTAGTGAAAAGCCTTCTGGTGACCACTTTTGGTTACGCTGTTCTAAGAATGTTCTTTACTTGACTCATTTCATCCTATTTCAGATTACGTTTGAGATTTCATTTTTCTTTTGGATTCTGGTAAAAAATTTTATGTTGGCTTACATTGAAAATGTGCAGGGATGAAGTGTTTATTTCCCAAGCTGTTTTACATCTCGCAGATGAACCAGACTTTAACCAGCCAAAAAAATTGAATTCATGGTCCTTAAATTTGTTAACCACACACATAAATCTTGTGTTAAAACTCTTTTTAGATCTTTGGAAAAAAATTTGTGCTAATCATTTATTCTGTATTATGTTTTATTCTTACATTCTCTTAACTGTTGTGAAGTTACTGATCTTCGTAATCACTGATTAATCAGACATTTGATGAAGCTATCGCAGAATTGGATTCCCTTGGAGAGGAATTATACAAAGGAAACACTTATAATGCCTCTATATAGTTCTATTTTTTTTTTTATTTACTTGCCCCCCTCCCAAACATAGAGACTGATTTGAACAGGGAGATTGCAGATGCTTCTGAAGGACAACGACTAGAAGGTCTACTGGAAGTAATTTGGAAGTAAAATATGGGGTTCTCTATATAGTTCTCTATAAATATTGCTTTTTGTGTCAATTTTCCTAACTAGTTCATTCCCCCTCTGTTTTTGGAGCATTGGATTGGCTAAGAGGAGAATTGCCTGATAAAATATGGATGAAGCTTGGTTTGTTTTGAATGATAGAATTTCCACTCTTAAAGAGGGGTTTGATTGCTCTGTTTGCATTTTTTTTAGGAAGATTTACATACATACCATTCAGTTTTAATGTTTTTACATATCTAACACATAAGCTATAATTGTTGAGTTGTTACATATATGCCCTCTTCTTTATGCTAGAAAATGTTTATTCATTTCTTAAAAGCTAAAACAGTGATATTGTTCATTTCATGTTAAAGGTTCGGGTGGTATAAATGTAAAAGGAATATAGTTTGTGTTAGATACGTAAATACATAGGAATTGGGCTAATATTGGCTTTGAAGTGAAATCTTGCAGTGGAGTCCTTCGTTGTAATAATGTTGGCTTTGAAGTGAAATCAAAGTTTTCATTGTTGGCTAATATTTAGTTAGATAGTCTAAAATGGTGGATTATGAGCTGATTTGAGACAAAGCTTATACATTTTATAAAATGTCTAAATTAAAACATTTTATAGTGACAATCAATATCTTGGTGCAAATTGGAGAACATATAGAAATTGCAGTGGGGTCCGCCGTGCTACTAAAATGTTTGCTTTATTGGGTCATCAAGATTCAACAATTATTTTATTTTGATTTGATATGTAACTTCTTATATTTGATATTTATAATTGTCAATTGTAGTTTGTAAATTTGTAATATTAATTTGTAATTTGTGAGTTCAGATCATAAGGTACAAAACAATATTTATTTTGCTTTATTGTAATTGTAAATTTGTATTTTAATAATTCATTAAAAAAAATTATTTATATTTGTCTATTTAACTCCTTGCTTTTAATAATTAAGTTTGTTCAAATGATGTTTTTTAACCAGCTTAGACGGGATTTCCAGCTGGCAAGATCAGGTTTTCGAGCCAGATTGATTTGGCTCACGAGCAAAAATGACATTCGAGTCGAGCCGAAATGACATTCAAGCCGGCTAGTTTACAATTCAAGCTGACTCGTGAATCATACCATTTTGATCTGAATCGGATCTAAAATAGGATGACTCGAGTCACGAGTCAATTTCGACCCATTTAAAATAATTTCGATCCGATTTTGAGTTACCCCTTGATTGACCCGAAATCGGCTCATCCACAGCCCTATTTGTACGTGCATAACTCAGCTGCCTTGATGACAAATCCTACTCATTAGATGAGTGAACCCCTCCGTTGCTCCTAACACTTAAACGAACATTGCTCACGAGCAATGCGAGTTTTTGTATTATGATAAACATATGCATGACTATGCTAAGGATCCGAGAGCTCTAAAGTGCATCATTTTGTATGTTACAGACCCACATTTAATGATCGTATTTTAAAATACAATAATAGTTTTTTCGATTATGTATTATCCGCCCTATTATAAAATTACACGAGTTAGGTCATATGTGAGACCTCCTCTTTAAAATGTCACCCCTAAATGATGCTTATTAGATCTCTTGGATCTTCATGATGGGATCGGTGTTGGCGACCTCGTCAAAGTCAATCACTAGCATTTACCCACACTTTGCATAAACTTAGATGTTTTGAATCGGCCGCCCTGTGTTTATATGCTTCCTATACTAGGGCTAAGGGGTAGTTAGAATTTTTCATGTTCTGGTTATTGTTTCTTGGTTTGCACCCTAGTCAGACATTTTGTGTGATGCATTGTGTGTTTATTGGGTGTAGACTCGTGCATGGGTTGTAATGATTTTTGCTAACGCCTTTTCTGCATGTTCTGTTAAGCCCTCCTTTCACCTGGTATGATTCATCACGTTGCATGTAGAAACCTTTATGCTAACTCGATTTTTATGTAGATTAAGTTTTTTTTTTTTAGGCTTTATCATTTACTTTTTAAAGTCCTTGTGAGAGTTTATAAAAGCAATAAAATACGGGCATGTGTTTCAAGATGCTTGACACACCAAATCATGTGAAGGAAACTAGGAGTAGTTGCTTCTGTCACGTATCTTAATTATGATTTTATATTTGATGTACAATATTAAGACCAGACATATATATGCAGAGCTTGACAACTTTTTTGCTTTTCTGGGATGCGTTGCTGACCTAGTGGGATCCGATTTGTTTATTTATTTATACTTGGCTTGATTTACTTTATGTGGCGTGTTGGCTTGTTCCCGCTTTATTTGATTGTGGTTTGTTTGGGAAACTTGTAGAGTATAATTTAGGTTCTTTGAGGACATAAAATTCCTCCTTTTTAAAATCCTAATAAAAAAGATTAAGCCTAATCAATATTTAGGATTAAATATTTCAACTATTTAAAGACTGCTTTTACTTTTATGCATGGCCGTCGAGCCGGTTTTAAACTGGTTTGCATGACATGGGCGTATCCCAAATCATATTAATAGGGCATCAACATTAGAACTGATTTAGCTAATTACATCATATTTGTATGTTTCAAGGAGAAGTTCATGTACTTCTTCAACCCGGCAGACCAAGCATACATATACTTACTAAGGTGGTTGTCTAGCACATTTGGGGTGTTAGAGGCTTCCCCGATCCACATGAGATATAAGTTCTTTATGGAGTTGTTTTGGCTTTGTAGTTGGACCCTCTTCACTTTTTCATTAAAGTGATTTATTAGCGGCCATAAGTCTCACATCATTGAGTTTCACATTTGTAAGGTCATAGAAAGTTGAGTTTTGTTCTTTTAACCTTAGGGCTATTGAGGACTCCTTAAACTACACAATTCAAGGATTGTTGACAATGAGTCTGAAGTCGGGTTGGGTCTATGTAGACATAAGGTATATGTAGCTCAGAATGATAGATCCATGATATCTTAACCTGACTACCTCTATCTATTTAGGGATTCCCTATTTTTTTTCTTGATATACCCCTTTGAGCCCTGTTGACTCTTTTGATATGATTGATATCATCTCATAGGCTCATTTTGCCAATAATCTGACGTTTGTTTGGGATGTTGCGATTCAACCTTTACCCTTATAACCTGGTGCAGGATTTGAGATATTTGGATGATCCTATTTGAGATGATTTGGTTTTTTCGTAAGCCCTATTTGTCGAGTTAGACACTACCCGTAATGGACACGGTGATTCACCCTCTACCATTTTGGTCCGATATAGGCTTCAAACGTGCCTTGGATGTTTCCAATCGAGATAACCATCCTTTTTGGTGACCTATCCACTAGTTATAATGATAATGCAAGCAAAAACCCTTTTATCAAGAGTATTATTGGGTATCCCACAACATATAATTAACCAAAGGGATGCGTTCCTTCGAGGGTGCCCTTGACCCTAGGATAAAAATATTTTTTTTTGTTCTTTGGTTATTGACAATTTATATATGAATTCTCTTATTGGATACTATATTTCGAGTTATTTCGATATGATTTTGTTTGGACGTATACTCTAGATCTATATTCTGATGATTATCTCAGATAAGTCTTCCATGTTTCTTTTTAAATTTGTTTGTTTATTTTAATAGTATATCCATTTCCTTATTCCTCTCCTCTTCGGGTCATTTCTATGATCAGAGAGAGAGATTTATTTGGAAAATAAAATCATATGATGATAAATAAGTAGACAAACAGAAGACTATGAGTTCCATTAAAAAATAACTAAAAACACTTTTATTACTGCTCATGTTGATTTCATTAGTGACACTGGTAAAATTTCTATTTCTCATGGTAATTATTGTCTTTGAGAAAATGAAAATATTTACTGTCATACATTGATTTATTATTACTTATATGACATTTGTTTATTATTTACTTATATGATTCATATCCTTCTATTGACATGTACAAACTTATTTAATTTAAAAGATATGCCAAAATATTTGCTTTTATTACTTGGAAAATCATCCATAAAGGTCTCAAAACATGCGATATTCTTAATTTATATGGAATAATTATTAATGATATTTATGTTCTTTGTTATAAAAGTAGATACTCTGATCATCTTTTTTTTTTTTTTAATTTGAATTGTCACATTATTTCATAAATAAATGTGTTCCTATTGAGAATTTTTTCATTTTTTAAGTATTATATCACTATGATAATATTCCTTGCAAGATTCAAAAGAGATTTCATATTATTGCTTTCTAAATTATCGCCTATTTCATATGGAATGAAAGAAATATTATAATCTTTAAAATAAAATTAATATTATAATTGTTATTTTGACCCCCAATTAATGAACTAAGGTAAAAGAGCACTTTCGTAATGTGGTACCGCTCACCTACCGCATATCACCTACCGCTCACCTACCGCATATCACCTACCGCTCTCTTGATTTATATAAATAGAGAGGGTGTGAGGCTTAGGAGAACAAGAGAAGAAGTCTTAAGCCACCACAAAGGAGGAGAGAATTATTAGAGGGCTAGAGAGGAGGAGAGCATCTTGAGGTATTGTATCAAGGTGTCACTTGAGAGGGAGGCTATAGGAGGAAGATGAGGGCTCATCTCTATGTATAAGCTATGTATTCTCCATTTCTTTTGCCTTAGTGAACTATTTGATTGATTCCCTCCCGTGGACGTAGATCCAGTTGGATCGAACCACGTAAACGATCTGTGTTTGCTTGTGTTCTTTGCGTTTCATTTCTATACCAGGAAGTACATATCTCACAACAATTGGCGCCGTCTGTGGGAAGATCCATACTTCTTGGCTAGAGGTGTTCGCGTGAAGGTGTTCACGGCCAACAACGAAGAAGAGGAGCTTGGCATTCACGAACATAGGAGCAGGCATATCGCATTGCAAGCAGCTGAATCGCGGCATATCCGATGAGCAGCGGAAGCTTTGATCGACTGGATTCACATCGTAGGTTGTGTGGTTCGGCGAGATGGAGGAGGAACGGTCCGCGAAAGGGCAAATCTCGTGAAGGAGGAGGATTTCCGCGACAGCTAGTGCACGTCGCGACAGAAGCACGCGGAACGCACCGCAACAGGAATTTTATATTCAGCTAGCCGCAGCTTTTCTTGACTAAATAAGAAAGCTAGTGCAGAGGAAAAGCTATTAATCGTGCAGTGGCAGAGTAATTAATCTGAAAGGAAATCAAGGAATATTATATTCCTACTAAAGGTGGTCAGCTCTAGGAATTCAGCAGGTGTTCAGCGGAGCGGATTTCAGACATTAGTGGGATCGAGTCACAATAATGGGATCCGCTAAATTTGACATCGAGAAATTCACAGAAAATAATGATTTCGGCCTATGGAGAGTCAAGATGAGGGCTTTACTGATTCAGCAGGGTGTTGCAGAAGCTTTACAAGGGCCGCCGGCACTGCCGGCCGGCATGACGGAGAACGAGAAGATTGGCATGCTGGAAAAAGCTCATAGTTTGATAATCTTGAGCTTGAGCGACAAGGTTCTGCGGGAGGTGTCGAGGAAACAACGGCTCAAGCACTTTGGGTCAAACTCGAGATACTCTACCTGACCAAGTCCCTGGCTAATAAGCTCTTTCTAAAGCAGCACCTATACTCCTTCAAAATGCACGAAAACAAATTAGTCTCGGAGCAGATCGACGAGTTCAACAAAATCATAGATGATCTTGAGAACATCGACGTCAAGATGGATGACGAGAACAAGGCATTGTTGTTGCTAAACTCTATTCCTAAGAGCTACGAGTAGTTCAAAGATACTATGCTCTATGGAAGGGCACAGACGATTACTCTGGAAGATGTTCAATCATTGATCAGACCAAAGAGCTTCAGAAGAAGCACGACATGAAGAGGGAAAACATCGGAGACAGTCTGATGATTAGAGGAAGACCGAGCAAGAAAGGTTCTAAAAATGATTAGAGTAGATCAAGGTCCAGAAGAAATGGTAGAAGTCAGTCTTCTAAGAGATCTTACAAGTGCTACCATTGCCACAAGGAAGATCATTTTAAGAAGAACTGTCCGAATAGAAAGAAAGGCTTTCAGGAGAAGCTTAAAGATTCTGGAGAAGTAAGCATAGTCTCAGACGACTATAATTCAGCTGAAGCTCTGGTGATCGCAGAATCTGAATCTAGCAAGGAGTGGATCCTTGACTCAGGGTGCTCCTTCCACATGTGTCCTCACAAAGACTGGTTTGAGACACTACAACTAGCAAATGATGGATCCGTTCTACTTGGAGACGATAAAGCCTGTAGGGTAATCAGCAGTGGGACGATCATAATAAAGATGTTCGATGAAGCTGAACAGATACTGCAGCATGCCAGGTACGTCCTAGAACTTAAAAGAAATCTAATTTTTTTAGGGACGCTGGAGTCGAATGGATACTCATTCGAGGCGGAGAATAGTTGTATCAGAGTAGTTAAGGGCTCTCTCATAGTCATGAAAGGAGTCAGAAAGAATGGGCTATACTCCCTAGTTGGAAGAACCGTGATCGGGAACTTCTCAAATGCAGTTCAATCAGAGCCTGACATGTCCAGACTATGACACATGAGGTTGGGGCATGTAAGTGAAAGGGGCTTACAGGAATTGTCCAAACAGAACCTGTTATGTGGATATTGGGTCAGCAAACAGGAATTCTGTGAACAACGTGTACTGGATAAGTCCACCGGGGTGAAGTTCTCTACTGGAATACATATATCAAAGAAACCTCTTAATTATGTATACAGTGATCTATGGGGACCAGCTAGAACTCAGACTAATGGAGGAGGAAGATACTTCATGTCTATCATCGATGACTACACCAGGAAGCTATGTGTCTTTATCTTGAAAACAAACGATGAAGCTTTTCAACGATTCAGAGACTGGTTAACCCTCATTGAAAATAAGATGGGAGCAAAGCTGAAGCACTTGAGAACCGACAATGACTTAGAGTACTATTCAGAGAAGTTTGAGGAGCCGTGCAGGAAGAATGACATCACAAGGCCCAAGACAGTTCAGAACACTCCTCAACAGAACGGCCCGGCTGAGAGGATGAACAGGACTCTCCTAGAGAGAGTGAGGTGCATGCTGCTAAATGCAGGTCTACCCAAAATTTTCTGAACCGAAGCTGTGTCAACCGCCTGCTACCTTATCAACAGGTGCTCATCGACAGCTATTGATATGAAGACTCCTTTGGAAATGTGGTACGAAAAGCCAGATAACTATGATAATCTTAAAGTTTTTGGATGTATTGCATATGCTCATGTTAGACAGGATAAGCTGGAAGCAAGGGCTTTGAAGTGCATCTTCATCGGATATCCACCTGGAACCAAAGGTTACAAACTTTGGTGTCTAGATCAACATAAATGCATCATCAGTAGGGATGTGACATTCGATGAGTCCAAAATGGGAAATCTGCAAAGTTATGTTACCAGGAATAGTGTCACTAAGGAGGATTCGTCAATTGAGGTGGAGTTGCAACAACAATAAACTCTGACTGATCAAAGGACAATTGTGAACAATCAAGATGAAGTGGCAGAAGACCAGCAAGTAGATCGAACTAGAAAGAAGATCCGATGACTACTGATGCAGTAAGGGCAGACAAAGAAGAACTATCAGACCGCCAGAGAGATACGACCATGCAGATATGATCTCTTATGCTTTGAGTGTTGCTGAAGTGATAGAAGAAGCAGAACCGAGCAGCTACAAGGAAGCCCTAAAGAGCAAGGAAAGACACAAGTGGGAAGAGGCAATGGATGAGGAAATGACTTCTATAATGAAGAACAAAACCTGAGAACTTGTGGATCGACTAACGTGCAAACGCGTTGTTGGTTGCAAGTGGACCTTCAAAAGGAAGGAAGGTACGCCAGGTATCGAGAGGATCAGGTACAAAGCCAGACTCGTTGCAAAGGGATTCACACAGGTTGAAGGAATTGACTTCAACGAAATCTTCTCACCCGTGGTGAAGCACTGCTCCATTAGAATAATCTCAGCACTAGAGATTCAATTTGATTTGAAATTAGAGCAGTTAGATGTTAAGACTACGTTCCTGCATGGAGAGCTCAAAGAATCCATGTACATGAATCAACCATATGGGTACAACACACCTGAGACAAAAAGGACAAAGTTTGCTTGTTAAAGAAGGCTTTGTATGGACTGAAACAAAACCCAAGACAATGGTACAAACGATTTGATGAGTTCATGCTAAAAATCAGTTTTGTCATAAGCAGCTATGACAGTTGTGTGTACATGAAGTGGCAAGACGGTGAAATCAGTACGTACTTGTTATTTTACGTGGATAATATGTTAGTAGCCAGCAGAAGCAAGGAGGAAGTTCAGAAGATCAAATGTATGCTTAATTCTGAATTTGACATGAAGGACCTAGGGCCTGCTACAAAGATCCTAGGGATGAAGATTACTAGAGACAAGAAAAAAGGCAACTTATTCTTGTCTCAAAAGTCATATATTCAGAAGGTTCTAGCAAGGTTCAACATGCACGAGACCAAGCAAGTTGCAACACCAATTGGTCAACACTTCAGATTGTCGAACTCTCAAGCACCAGAGACTGAAGAAGAGAAAGGATACATGGAGGGCGTCCCCTACGCATTGGGTTTGGTAGCATCATGTATGGTATGGTTTGCAGCAGACCAGATCTGGCCTACGCCGTCAGATTGTAAGCAGGTTTATGACAAACCCAGGACAGGCTCACTGGGAAGCACTAAAATGGATCCTGAGATATCTAAGAGGCACTGCAGATCTGGGACTACTCTTCAAAAAGCAGGAAGACAAAAAAAAGGTAGTCGGTTACGTGAATTTCAATTATGCAGGAAGCATTGACACCAGGAAGTCATTGACCGGATTCATCTTCACTGTCTTCGGTACTGCAGTCAGTTGGAAGTCTAAACTCTAATCCGTCGTGGCCCTCTCAACAACAGAGGCCGAGTACATCGCTTTGACTGAAGCAATTAAGGAAGCTATGTGGCTAAATGGCATGGCTGAGGAGCTTGTGGTACATCAGAAGGTGGTAACTGTGTTTTGCGATAACCAAAGCACCATTCTCCTAACCAGAAATCAAGTCTTTCACGAAAGGTCCAAGCATATAGATATAAAGCTTCATTTTGTGAGGGATGTCGTCACCAAGGGTTCAATAGTAGTGAAGAAGATACATCGAAGAAAATCACTGTCGATATGCTCACTTAAGTCTGTCTATCAGTCAACTAAGTTCGGATACTTGTCCGGACTTAGTAAACTTTACCAGGGTCGAGGGTCCCTCGAGGCGGCAGTGGAGGAATCTTTACTTGAAGCCTTCCGATCGAGAGTCAAGGTGGAAAATTGTTATTTAGATTGAGAATATCCATTATTATTAAAATTCAATGAAATTTAGAATATATTTTTATCTATTCTAAATTTAGGATACAATTCTAATATTTTTATTAGATAAGTTTCAAGCTCAGTTTAATTGTATTTCTTCCTTTATGTTTGTTTCTTTTGTCAAAGTTTTTATTTAGCTGTTAATTATTATTATTTTTTTGTTGTCTTTTGACTTATGGTCTTTGTTTTGTATTTTTATAGGATCTGAGAGCATTTGACACCTATCGTCGTTGCTGTTACGAGTGATTTTGTTGATGTTATCGTAACTAGTATGACTATTCTTTATTCATAGTCTTAGATGACTTAGCGAAATTTTATTTATTTCTCGATGCAATTCTGTTTTGGTGAATATGTGGATGTTGCTGTCAATATTTGTAAATGCTGTTCTTACTTTGGTGGATTGGTGGATAAGACTTTTTTGATGTTGCGGTAGCTTTTTTAAATGTTGGTTCTATTTTTATTTGTGAATATTGGTATTGTTCTATTTATTCTTTATTCAATTTTATTATTATTTTTATGTGAGTTATATTTTGTTTTATCTAGATGTAACTAATTATTTTTTTTATCTAATAAAATTGAAGGCGATTCTTAATTTTTTTCCCCATAAGGAAAATAAGAAGTTAGAGAGAAAAAAAAAAAGAAAAAAAAAAAAAAAGGAAAGGGAACCAACCAAACTTGTCGGATTTGGTTCGACTTTTAGATTTTGACCCCCATAATCCACACGCTTCCTGTCGATCCCTTTTCCGATCTCAGGAACGCCGTCACCGTTACTCACAGGAATGAATCCGGAGTCGCTTCTCTGGCCCGCTCAGCCGGAACGGTTCGGCTGACAAATCTCTCGCATTATCGCATTTTCTAGTCTGCCTCCCCCCTCGTTCTCGATATCGCCATGGGCGGTCGCAGAGGGAAGCAATCCGATATATTCTCCACTGTTGTCATCCATGGAGACGATGGTTCGGATCCCGAAGTCGCCTCCTCACTGAGTCATGGCCCCGCTATGGGCACCGTTGGTGACGACGACGATGAGGTGGACGCCTCATCCCTGCCCCCTCTTCTCCAGCGTCTCCCAAAGGATTTTGACGATGCCGCGGGTTACGACGATGACTATGAAGATGACAGGGGCGCTTCCTCGGAAATATCCGGCACCTTCATCGTTAAGAAGGATCGCCCCTCGGCATCCCCTCACTCTGCTCGCCGCCCGCTTCGATCTCCTTTTCTTGATTTCAACCGTTCCAGTCCCAGGGCTAGGTCGGAGCCCGATGATGCCTACTCGACCTTTGTGGTCCGATCGACTAGCAGGTCGAGGGGGGCGCTAAGCCCTAGGGAGACCTTGTCGGGTACATTCGTAAGGATGACTGGCCGCGACGGAGCGGGATTCGGTTCGTCCTTCATGGGCGAAGCAGGGGAGAGCATGAAGGTGGCCTCGGAGGGGGATGAGGGCAGGCAGCATGAGCCGGGACAGCATTTGAAAAGGAGGGCTTCTGTTAGCTCGGTTCCAGACTCCGTTAACCGAGAGGATCCAACAACCAAATATGAGCTACTTCATGAACTCGGTGAGTCTGGATGCCCTTCCCGGGTATTGTTCTTATTGTCGTTATTTTTATTGCCTACAGATGGCATTGGTATCGTGCAGTTCAGTTCCGGTCAGGAAGGAGCAGGATTTTTTTGAGATAAATTTTTAATTGATATAAAATTGTCCGAAAGCGACCAAATAGAAGAGACGAGCTTGAATAATGCAGGTTGTTTAAGTATTGTTGCAAGGAGCGAGCTTGGAATGGTGACATTATATTTGCTTATCAACCTTCTGTTTGTTTTGTTGCTGAAACAGATGCAAAATCTAGGAGCAAAACCTATTAATTCACATTTTATGAATGCAATGATATTGTTCTAGGTTACCTACAAGATGTTTAAGAGGTGGACCTAGCAGAGAGGTGGTTGTGGAATATCAGGAGATTAAAAATATGTGAGGTTGATAGTATTTAAAAGGGGATAGTTGGCGTTCAGCGGTTGTCTGGGATGAAAACAATGAAGAGAACTACGAAACACTGGCTCTGATGAGACACGGTTGTCAATAGAGATTCACCACTTATTCGTAAACAAGCTACAAACACGCCAATTGCAAAAGAGGATGCAACACCTCTTAAGCTGAAAATTAGAGAATAAATTCTCTAAATACGCCAATACAATGTACAAATTCTCAAAATAGTAAATAAGAACATTTAAATATTTGACTCTCAAAAGAACCTTAATCTTAATTCAAAAATAAAATTCAAATAGGGCACACAAGGCTGACTATCCTTAGTTGGCGGGAGATTTCCCGCTATAGAGCCTCACGTGACTAGAAATCCCATTCTCGATTCCTTCTGATCAACTTTGTCGTTCAAGACATTCAGAAACATTCTCAACTCGGGCTGCCCTCTGTCTTGTACTGTTCGACCACCAATGCTAGTCAAACGGATGTTTCTTTTAAGGCATGCAGAAAGTTTAAGTCATGACACCATATTCTTAGAAGGTGTATAGACGCCTGTTATGCAGGGCTTTTTTCAAGGTACAAGTACGATGCACTTCCCATCCCTGATGAAATAATGTGTTCTTGTAGCCATCATGATATGTGCAACAATAGTATTTCTATGGACAACCCAATAGGATTTGATAGGCATCCATATGTACCACATCACATCAAATTTGCTTTTGAAACTTGTCTTTAATATAGAACTTCACAAAATATTTCTTTTCAACTATGATCTCCTTCTCTTTTTTCAACCAAGTTATGAAATAAGATTGGGTGCGCTTTTGTGTGGCCAAGTTCAATTTGTCAACTATTTAGGTCGACTCTATAGTCTCACAACTGCTTGTGTATGATAATGCCACACATCTTTCCATTCACGATAAATTCATGTAGATTGAAATGTTCATCAAAATATGGCAAGTTAAATTTCATTTTAAAATCCTAATATTTTTTTTGATACTCAAATGTCAAATTGCTAGGGCATTGGCTCTTCATTACTGTAAACTTCTTGATGGAAGGGATTGCTCCGCTTGATTTGATGAGTCATCATTGTGACAATGGGTCGGGCTTGTCTTCTCTTAATAGAGCCAATATTTTGTTGCAGTTAGAAGATCTTCCTTTGCATACCTTTCATCATAAGCTCATGGACATCTTTAGCGTGTTTCTTCTCGATGAGATTGTATTCTTTTCTCCCAAGCAGGACTTCAGTAGATGTAAGATTGTTGATCAAAGGTGGTCAATGGCTTATGTTTTTGTAGTAGGTGTTAGAACAATTTTTTATGAAGGCATGATCATTTGCTTTTGAAAATTTAGGGTTTGGGTTATGAATTGCGTTATGAATGATTAAAGTATTGAGTTGGTGGAAGGTTTATGCTATGTGAATTTTAATTATGCATGGGAAACACAATGAATTTTATATATGCGTAGGCAACAAAAATCCTTAAAATTTAGAGTTTGTGTGGCTTCAATAGCAAATGATATTATTTTTGTATTATGAGAATGTGTTAAAGAGGTTAATCTAGCAAGGAGATAGTTGTGGAATAGTAGGATAAGGTTGATGATATTTCAAATGAGATAAGAGGAGTTTGACGGTTATACTGGCTGTAAATAGCAGAGTGAACCACGAAACACCGGCTCTAATGAGACAATTCTTGGGAGAGACCCGTTACTTATTTTTGAAAAGGCTACAAATACACCACTTACAAAAGAAAGATGATACATCATTCCTCAGAACAAAAATTAGAGAATAAAATTTCCAAATATGCAAAACTAAAGCAAAGGTCCCTAGAATAGGAAATATCAACATATAAATAGCTCTCTCCCAAAATAACCCTACTTTTAAATAAAAAATAAATTAAATTATGGCACACAAGTCCCTCTAGTCTCTGTAGGTGGGAGAATTCTGGCTACGGATGCTTACAAATTGAAAAATCCCATTCCCGTGTTCGTACAATCAACACGTTGGTCACTTCTGCATCCTGTAATGAGCATGTTGAAGATACACATTAATGTGATTACAATTATTGCACTATTTAATACTTGCTTGATATAAATTAGGTTTTGTTATTTCAGTTATGAAAAATCCTATTCAAGTTGATTTAGCAAATCTAGATTAGTGTAAAGCAAACCTAATAGTTTTTTGGTTGCCCAATTATTAAACTGTGGCAAATCCTCGATTTGTTTGATTATTGTTTGGAAGATTGAAGATTTCAAAAACTTTGGATGATTTTGTGAATTACACCCAACCAAATCAATAAAATTATCAATGAGTGTGGCAAGCACTATCATTAGTTAACTTGTTCTAGAAGCTTCAACTTTTCTATATGATTCCATAAAAAAATTGCTAGAATATTTAATTAAATTGCACTTTTTTGATTTACAATAAGCCTCATAACCTTTGAAAATGAGTACTTTTGTTTATATTCATAATTTTAAACTTAACAAGTATAATCATGTAGCCATTGTGCACCATCAACCTAAGAATATTAAATTAACAACAATATCAACATAATGGGATCAAAAGTATTCCGATAATACAGTACAAAAAATTATGTTATTGCATTGAACTAATAAAACACCAAAACTATTGAAAAATATCATAGAGAGCTTCTCGACACAACACAAATCCCCTCTCCCCCTCCTAATGTTGTACACAAGTATGTTAGTTTGATGGCTTTTTATGTTGTTATTGATGTTCATATCAAACTTAAGTACAATCAACCTAAGAACATTAAATTAACAGCAATATCAACATAATGGGATCAAAAGTATTTCAATAATACAGTAAAAAAGATCACGTTATTACATTGAACAAATAAAGCACCAAAACTACTAGAAAATATTAGAGTGAGCTTCTCGACACAACACAAATCTCTTCTCCTCCCCACCTATGCTGTACACAAGTATTTTAGTTTGATGGCTTTTTATATTGTTATTTGGATTTGAAATGGTATAATCAGGTCATCATGTAGCTTAAGACCCTTTCCCAAAAAGTAGGTGCACCAATACATGACTTAGCTTTGTGAGACATTCATTCCAATTATTATAGACTCTTTGTTGTCCTATTGCAAATAAAATATTGTCTGCATGCCTATTGGAAGTTGTGAATGTGCATAGTCTTAAGACGTTAACGACTTTAGTGCAGGTTTAGTGTCTAATGAAATTTGATTAATGGTAAAGAAATATATTAAGTAAAAAGCAAAAAGTAATGGTAAGCATTAATAAGTACAAAAAACACTAAAACATCCTATTAAGCAATAAAAAATATCTTCAATGATATCGTATTCAAACCACTTTGTCGACTTACTATCTGCGACATAAGCTTTAATTGCACCATTTTCCATTCTCCTTGATTCCTTAACAATGAGGATGTCCCTAATTTTTTCGTGATTATAGATTTAATGATTAAAGGAGTAAAAACATTGTTGCTTTTCTAATTGGCTATGTAAATAGATTATACAATTCCTGCACAAATGATTATTGAGATTATATGGCAAAACTCATGAATTTTGTAAGTGAGATTTCATCATTTACTTTGACTTCTTCTATGCCCTGATTGTTATGTATCATTGCTCATATTGAAGTATATACAAATACCAACCTATGGAATTATATAAAATTGCCCAAATTAATAACAATTTTTTGCTTGAACTATCTTTGGAAAGTATTGCGATGTCAATACTTAAAATCTTTCATTGAAGATTCTGATGTCATTATAATAATAGCTCTTAGCTGAGCATGGCAATGATTGTATATCCCCTATCCATTATTGTATTTATGTTGCTCCCTACTACAATATTCACCTGGATGATAGTGACAACCCTTAAGTGGTGCAAGGAGCTTATTTTAGTTGCAGCATTACTCGAGTCTATTTAAAAGTATTTTTTTTATGGTTCTCAAAGTTATCCCTCTTCAATAGTTTATTGAATTACTTTGTTATTGAATCTGCCCACTTCTGTACCACATACAAAGATTATCTTTCAACTGGGATTATAATCTCTGCATTTTAAAGTTGATTTGACCGTGAGAAAACTGTGAGGGTCATGAGGGGTGGAAGGGTGTGGTAGTCTCAAGATGTAGAGAGGCGAGGGGATAGGGAAACTTACACGCTATAATACTTCATGGGTTGGATTTGATAAAATCGGATTTGAGCTAAATTTAATTAAAACTCATTTGAACTAATTTTTAAAGGCTTCATATTTTGAATACTCCTTATAAATATTTTGCGGGTCTTAGCATAAAACTCACTTGATACACTCTTGAACTGGCCAGCAGGACAACCCTTAGTTCTAAGCCACTAAGAGAAGATAATATGGTTTGGTGCCTGCTAAAGCACTTGAAATATATCTCTTTCCAAGTGTTGTAATAAATTATTGCAACTTACTTATGAAGAGAAGTATTTTTTATCCTATGATTGCATGGTATTCAAGTGTCATAATGGGCTGTCTTTTTAATTTTTGAAACATATAATGTAGAACTTTATTGGATTCATTCTATCAGATAGGCGTTTGTAGTCTGTCTTAGGAATCTGAAATCTAACAAGGTGATTTGGAAATCCTCATTAATTAATAAATATTTTTGTTTTTCCTGAAATTTATTCAACATTTGTTTGATTTCAATATAGGTAGCGTCATACCATATAACATTAAGAATATATTTGTGCATAGCTACTCCTATGAACTGCAATATCTCATTAGATTCATTTCTTGGTTTCCTTTTCTTTCCTTTAAGCATCATTCAAATTTGATCTTATGATCTCATAATTAGACTAATTTAAATGAGTTATTCTAGTTTCACATTCTTCTTCTATGAATACAAGTCTGGAACCATTGAGACTTGGATATTTTACATGGCATGCTTGAATTTACTATTTACATCGAGACTTTGATAGAAGAGTTTCTTTCAACTATCTGCTCACCATGTCAGCTTAAAATACTAATGTTGGACTTTTTATATCCCCATTTGCTTGATAATTTCGGACCACTTTTATTAAGTTGACTTCACTTATTAAAAATGGACAGGTAAAGGCTCATACGGTGCTGTTTACAAAGCCAGGGATTTAAAAACTTCAGAGCTTGTTGCCATTAAAGTTATTTCATTGACTGAAGGGGTATGCTTCTTAACTAATCCATAGTATTGTGTGACATTCTTATATGAATAATATCACGATTGATTTTTTCTATGAAGAGATGGAGATATGGAGAGGTTGGAGAGTGGGGGTTTTCAGTAAAATATTCAGATCTTGTTGGGGATGAAAGCAAGAGGATGGTTTTTCGCTAGTGTTTGTATTTTGTATAATCTTTCGATGGTTTTGTTGTTGGCTTGTTGGTGTCGAATTTATGATAGGTTTGACATCTCTATTGTTATCTTTGTTGCTGATTAATTCAAGATTCATTCTCCTGAATGCGTTATTGTAACTCAAATAGAGTGGTTCTTCTTTGAACACTGACAAGATACTCAACATCTATTTTTACTTTCTTGTTTTGCCTTAAAAGAATTTGATATGCGCTTTTCATTATAGGCCTTAAATTTGAATCTTTTTCACATTGTCAAAGTCTTCCAATACTTTATTCATCTTCATTTGTTTTTTTTTTTTAAATTTATGATGAAAAAGTATTATAAATAAAACAAGGTAGTAGTATTGTGATATAATTCTCTCTCTCTCTCTCACACACACACCTACACACTTTTATAGCTATTTTTTTAATTTATTTTATGAGCAGGAAGAGGGATATGATGAAATTCGGGGTGAAATTGAGATGCTGCAGCAGTGTAGTCATCCAAATGTTGTGCGCTACTTTGGAAGTTATCAAGGAGAAGAGTACCTTTGGGTAAGGTTAAATTATCTTAGGATTCATTTGGTTTGTGAACTTTAAATTAATCGTATGGCATAGTTACTATGCAATGAGATGCAACTTGTTTTTTCTACTTATCTATTTTTTAAACTTTTTGCCATGTCTATTGGTTTGGACCTATTTATTGTTAGATGGAAGGGAGTCTTTATTGCATAGTTAATTGTTTTCATGCATTTGATGTTGAGTCATAAATGACTTCAAAACGCTGTTAAGAATCACTCATTGGCTTGTCATGCATGCATTTGTGCCAGTATCTATGTTGCCTTTTACCTACCCCTTTTAGCTTCTTATCGTTAACAAGAAAGTTTTATGCACATTTATTGTACATCTTCTACCCTCGGACATATGCCCACACCACTGCAATTTATTTTCTACCACCTTATTGATGTAGTGGGAGCAAGGAGAAGCTTAGTGTTGGAATTATAAGAGTTAATTAGGATATAATGAATTTGGAGAAAAATAATTCTATTTTGAGCAATAGATAAAGATATTATTTTATTCATTTTTTATTTGGAGAGATCATGGCTTTATTTTATATTAATTGCCATGCTTTATGCTCTCTCTCTCTCTCTCACACACACACACACACACACACAATATATATATATATATATATATATATATATTGTTAGAATAGAACCCATAGTAAATTTTATTAATGCAATGAGGGGTATAAATTCTCATTACAAGATCTCTATTAGAAAGAGAAAAAATAAAAACATGATATAGTAGAAAAGGAAATGAATAATACGAATCCAAGCTAATAATTTAGAATAAATAGGAATTAATAATGGCTAAAACTAGCCATTAGTAAATATTCTAATACTCCCCTTGATTTGAAATCGTTGAATATTGGCCGAGGAAAGTTCTTTGTGAGTATTGGGCAGCTGGCTACTAGATGACACAAACGGAACACAAGTCTCCCCGAACTCGAGCTTTTCTTTAATGAAGTGTTAGTCAATCTCAACATTCTTGGTGTGATCATGCTGCATCGGGTTGCGAGCAATACTAATGGCTGCATTGTCATCACAGAGCAATTGTAGGGTGAGCAATGCTAATAGCCGCATTGCAATCAAATTCTAATAAAAGTTTAAAATATATCAAGTTATTATTAATTTTTGGATCATTGCAAAACACAATAGGAAAAAGTTATTTGGTATAATACAAATCATTAAAATTTAATATTTTAGTATGCATTTTGTTATAGTTTACAAAATTTAAGTTGCATTGTTCAGGACATAGTTGTTAGTCACTCTTACTCTATTTTTTTTTTAGATTAGACACACGACACGTGTCTAATACTTGTTAGAAGTGTGTTGCATACATGTTCATATTTGACAAGTGTCACTGTAAAAAACTATATATTTTTTTATCAAGATGAGTAAGTGCATCACACTTGCTCGTGTTATCTAGAGTATAAAAATTTTAGAACTACTCAACTTGCCGACAACAGTAAAATGATAGAGCAATTCTATAGCAACTGCTAAACCAAAAAATGGCCCTTCAATCGATGCTGAAGCAAGGTTGAATGCAATGCACGATGATCATTTTTTATTTACAAGTGGCGAATTAAAGAAATTTCTTAATTATATGAACAATATTCTCTATCAACTAAGCAAAAAAAAAAAAAAAAAGTAACATAAACCTTTACATGATATCATTCGGACAAGTGAAAGAGAAAAGGGTTAAATAATAAGTGAATAATTGAAGGACCATGATTTCAATTTAAATTCAAAACTATAACGAGAAAACTTCCATTCTTTTATTTCTTCAATTGAAAGCATACATTACATATTTATATGCACTCCTATCTCTATAGATTAGGAATATTGCTAATATAAAAATGATTTTATAATTAGATATCCTCTAATTAAGTACATAACATCAAGCTACCTAATATACACACTTCCTAATATAAAATTATTAGATTTAATATTTTCCATAATATTCCCCCTCAAGCTGATGCATATATATTTATCATGCCTACTTGTTATAAATATAAGTGAGACTAGTTCCATTAAGGGTCTTTGTGAAGATGTCCCCTAGTTCTTCCCCAATTTTTACATGAGTTGTAGAAATCACATTTTATTGAATCTTTTCACGAATAAAATGACAATCTATCTCAATTTGCTTTGTTCGTTCATGAAAAATTGGGTTTGAAGCAATATGAATTGCAGCTTGGTTTTCACACCACAGCTTTGCCGGAACTGTCATTTGAAAACCCATTTCAGATATGAATTAAACTACCTCACAGTGATTATGCACGAAATCGTGAACCTACATTGATGGAGAGCCTTTTAATGATCTTGAACGATATAGAAATTTAGTGAAAAATTTAAACTATCTCACAGTAACTCGCCTTGATATTACGTATTCAGTTAGCACTATAAGACAATCATTGTCTTCTCCCACAATCCATCATTGGTCAACTCTGGAACGTATACTATATTACCTCAAGGGCTCCTGGAAAAGGTTCTATATCAGGATCATGGGTATAAAAATATTGGATGTTTCTCTGATGTAGGTTGGGCAAGTTTCAAGATAGATCAAAGATCCATTACTGGATATTGTGTTTTTGTTGATGGTAATTTAGTTTCATGAAAGGAAAATTGTTGATTAGGAAGCATCAGAGTACTACATGGTTTGATCACTATTGCTCCCATTTATGCTAATAAATTCAAAACATACTTCCATTGAGATAGAAAGATAACATTCTTCTCTTTGATACTTCAATCCCAAAGTATTTCAAGGAACTTGGATCTTTAGTATTGAATTGATTTTGCAGAAATGATTTTAATGATAAGTGTCCTGCACATTGCTTCTAGTAATAATAATGTTATCAACATATACCAACAATACAATTATCGCAAAAGCATATTGCTTGTAGAATATAGTGCAATCACTTTTACGCTCATGCATTCAAAACTCTTTTACCGCTTGACTAAATATTCCAAACCACGCCTGAAGGCTTTGCTTCAATCCATATAGTGACTTCCGAAGCTAAAATATTGAATGTTTCTTTGATACAGATTGACTGTCTTGTTATCACAAAACAAGCTGTCAAATATCTTCCCTCTTCTTCCTAACATTCAAATCTCCATTCCTCTGTGCTGATTTCGTGCTAAAATCCTTACAGAAACTCACAAACCACTTACGACACTTCTGAGACAAGTTCGTCTTTCGACAGTTACTGAAAACGAACAATTGATGAAAAATGAGACATCACAAAATTAAAGCAAGAGGAAGGAAATGAATGTCTCAAATGTTGCTAAAATCAGTTTATGACTCACCAAATTTTCTCCGGAACCCTAAATTGAGGTCTGCGACTTCCTGACATGCGCGCGGCTGCTCTGTTTGCACTCTAGATCACGAACTGAGCTACAATAGTTGGGCGGAGACCTCCCAGACTTGCGAACACCGCACGAGAGAAGGGGAATCGAGAGGGGAAGGAAAATGCGAATGAAACAGAGAGCGAGGAGAAAAATATTCGAAGGCTCTGTAGGCCCCAATCGATGCATATATCGTAGGGTTATGTCGGTGGGAAACAATGAAGGAGATTAGAGAGGGTTAATTAAAGGGTTAATTATTCTTAATAAATTTAATTAAACTTTTAACTTCCGATTTTTATAACTTCCAATTTATTTATAATTTATATATAGCGTTATATATGAAATCGATTGATTTGACGTGTAGGATTTTAGAAAATTGTTTTGATTAAAAACGAGGGATCCGAAATTTGAGATACTTTTTCAATGGCCAATTTTTTTTTTCAAATTTAGCAAAAATGTGTTATTACATAATGGAGAAGGAGATAGAATGATGAATGTCTTTAAATAGTGGGAGAAGAGAAAGATGGAGAAAGAGGGCAGAAACAAGTGAGAGATCATGGAGGGATCATGAAAAGTAGAAATTTATAGTAAAAAAATAGAGGGTTGCAAGAGAGATGTTTAATGAGGGATGGAATCAATGAGGAAAAGATAGAAATCACCAAAGAGAGAACGGGATGACGGAGAAGAAATAATAAATGAGTCTGAGAAAAAAAAAGAATTAAGGGGGGCTGTTGAGCAAAATAATTTTTAATTCTTCTTTCAATGAATCATAATAAACCATAAGATCCTTTTTATAGTATTAGAATATTGTAAAATTAGATAATTGTCCCAATTAAACCTAAACAATTTAAATAATTAATAATTTAACAAAAATACATGAAAGCAATCTAAAGAATTATAATCACTCGTGATGCTGTTGATGGCACACATGAATCTTGATCGGATGGTCATCATCACTTATTATCGATGAGTGCTATTCTGTTATCTCTCTTATGTACTCATTTCACTATTTATTCTTCATAGATTTAGTACTCATCAATCTAATCATTCTATTTTTTGTTGCACTCATTTTACTTTATTTTATTATTTTTGTATTTAAGGTCTTTATTGTATGTTGACTCATATCTTGCCAGAGCTCAAGTCATTAATGCTCTCACTTAGCCATTTAACCCTTTCTCATCAGATGGTATTAGCCTTCTTAAATACTTTATTTTGTGCTTAAATTTAAGAGAGGAAGAGGGTCTCTAGTTTGGAATCTTGCCTAATTTGTAGGTACTGGGTCGTAAAGCTCATATTGAAAGTATTGAATTGAGTTCGTGCATATATTTTGAGGTAGTGAGGTCATTTAGTTGCGGTGCAAATGCCGATGAATGAATGTGGAAAACGAGTCCTAAAAATAGGGGCGTGCATTCGGGTAATTGGGTTGGTTTGGTTTATTAATAAGCAAAGCTGACTTGTTTCATTTCTGAAATTGAAAAGTTTGAATTGAACAAACTGAACTGAATTTTTCTTTGGTTAGATTGTTTTGGTTCTAAATGAAACAAAATAATCAACTTTAGGACCCATGAGCCCAATCATTGTTAGTTTAAATAGTATATATTATGAAGAATACTGAACAATCTTTGCTGGTTATGACTTTGGCATGTGAAATAAATAATATGCGCATTATTCTTCCGTCATTGTTTTATCTGTAGTTCCTAAGCTTGTTAGTTTAATATTTTAAGAAATTAGTATAATTATGTTTTTGACTTGAAGAATTAAAAACAGCAAAAAATTGAACTAATAAGAAAAATGAAGTCAGTCAAAATTACATCCAATAACATAACCAACAATTTAAAAATCAAACCGACTCAACCAAATAAAACCAGTTCAATTTTTTAGCTCCATCCAAATAATACAAATGCTTGTTTGCAAGCACTTTTGGATAGTTATTATAGTTCCATTGGCAGTTTCGGTTGTACTCCTTGTAGATGACTAATGTAATTCTTGTGGAAGTGTAACGAGAGGCACACACTTCTTGTTGTACAAGTGGCTAGCTAATTTAGGTATCTTGTTGTTCAGGGTGAGAAATCAGGCTTGAAAGTAATAAATCTATGTCCGCATTCTTTATCTTTATAATTACTATGTGAGTAATAACTACTTTGAGCTATTAAACTCACATTTACGTAAAGTCGACATTGAATTATTATGCAAGTGGAGCCATCTTCAGCTTTTCGCTGATGATATACTTCTCGTGGATAAGACTAGTGAGAAAGCTCGCGAAAAATTTGAATTATGGAGGTCTATATTGGAGTTTAAAGGCCTTTGTTTCAGTAGAACTAAAACTGAATACATGGAATGTAATTTTAGTGGTAGTAGTTATGGTGATAGAGTTATAACTATGAGTGGTCAAATTATTAAAAGGTGTGAATGTGTTAGATATATCGGGTCTATTGTTCAAAGTGATGGTGATATAGATGGGGATGTTATTAGTAGAATTCAAGTTGGTTGGTCGAAGTGGAGGAATGCTTTGGGCCTATTGTGTGATAGAAAAGTACCGCTTAGACTGAAAGGAAAATTTTATAAGATGGTGGTGAGACTTGCAATGCTCTATGGCGCTGCATATTGGCCTTTAAAGGAGAAGCATAAAACTAAGTTAAGTGGTTCGAAGATGAGAATGATTAGGTCAATGAGTGGTTTTACTTTTAGACACAAAATGCGAAATGAATATATCCGTGATAGGGTTGGTGTAGCTCCAGTGACGGACAAAGTTAGAGAGAGTCTTTTTAGATGGTTTGGTCACATTAAACATCGACCTTCTGATGATCCGATTAGGAGAGTAGGTGTTTTAGATTCAACTTATGTTAAGAAAGTCAGAGTTAGACCTAGAAAGACTTGGGCATATTGTATAAAAATAATCTTAATTTATTAGAATTAAATGAAAATATGACACTCAATAGGATGCAATGGAGAAAAAGGATTTATGTAGCCAACCCCACTTGGTGGGATAAAGGTTTGTTGTTGTTCTTGTTGACTTTTTTTATGCATTAATATAATTTGCACATTTCTGCTATCTTTTATAGTTGTGACAGCCTGGCTTATAGTTCAACTTGAAGCCAATCTAAATATTTTCTCAAGCTAATTCTACTTTTCATTACTTGCATCAACATGCATGTAAATAGCCAACAAATTAAATAAATTATAAGCCCACTTAATAAATTTAATTATCCATTATGCTAAGAAGAAAATAGCCATGTTATTAGTAAATTTATTTAATTACTAAGTGTACGTTTAAGGACTATAGAATTATAATCATCACATCATTTTGGCCCAAATAGTGAATTCTTAAGTTCATTACATACTAAACTTACAAAATTTTGTTAAATATATTATCTCAAACAATCATAGTTAAAGGTACTCAAATTAATACTCTGTTTGATTCATATGTAAATTTATACTTGGTACGTAAAATTCATTTTTTTCTCAGACCCACTTCTCCATTTTTATTATTTACTATTTTAGCATAAATTTGTGTTTTTAATAGAGTTGAGTGGTGGCATGGTTTGGAATGAAACGACGAAGCGTGGTTGTGGTCTGTTGGCAATAGTTTACAGACCATCAGATATAACCTTGCCTTGAAATCAAGGAGGTGGCATCACTAATTTGTAAAAATAGTGCATCAGTTTTGTGTTAATGTGAGCTACTTAATTTTTTATATGAATCACACGCCTTTTCTTGTCGACTACATTCACTTAGAAGCCCTTCTTGTTTACTTAAAGCTGAGAAACTATGAATGTGCCTTTGCTGTTCAAACAATTACTTCGTTATATAAGACAATATTATTGACAGAGTGCAACTGCTTTTATCCCCGCCCATAATGGGATTATGTTTCTCATCTAAGTTGTTCGCGGCCTTCTTGATTGTACTAACCGAAAGAAGTGACACTCAACACTTTTGGAAGTGACTTTTGAACGAATGAAATGGAATTAAATGTGGGCAGAACAATCATATTTTTTCCCCAAGAAAAGTAACTTCCGTTAAAATACATGCAAGTTTCTCATTCCCATAGTTTCCACTCATGGGTGCAACTTATAGCCAATTGCACATGCAGTTAGCTTGTTCAAGCAATGAACTCTATTTTGCATTTCTGAATATACCTATTGAAATTAAACAGCTAAGTTTTATGGCATACTTGCATACGATGTTAGAGCATATTGGCTTGCTAATACTCCTAGCTTTCTTCAAGACTAACTATAGTACAATATCTTAAAGTGGTAAAGAAGTTCAAAGCATTACTTGATGAATTAATTGTCTGCAATACCAATGGAACCCTCTCCATACTTTGTTGACTCCCATATCCATTTGACAACCATAATCAATCAAATATTACGAAATAGTGGATAATATACACGGTATCCCTCAAATCGGGTTCAAAACTCCTTGATCACTGTCAATCCTATAATTATTGCTTGTTTACAAAAATGGACTATGCCAATGCCCTTGGAACGTTTATATTATTTAGAAGGACACTCATATTGTCTTTGGATGCTACATGAAAAGAAAATTGCAAAATTTACTTTGCGCTAAACTATAATTAAATTTTGACATGCATATGCGACGAGAAATTGTCGAAAATTCAAAACTCATTAGTTTAACTTCCTTTAAAATTTATTAAGAAAATAAAAGTCAAGTCGATCGGTTATATCTCCTTTAGTTATGAATCTCGCAGATCTCGTTGTTCCACTTCCATCATTAGTCGTAGATCTCAACGTGAAGTCCAACAAATCCTTTCCTTTTTGGCTCCTTATTTTGCTAATAAAATAATTCATAACCACCTCTTGTTCGTGCAATCTTCATCTTTTGCTTCTAGGCTTTGAGCTTTGTAGCTCTCCCACCTCATCTCCATCTCTTGCTTTACCATTTTTGGTTCCTTAGCTCTCTCATCATCTCTGCCTAAGCTCCTACCCAATTATCAAAACCCTTGATATTGTAGAAACGAGGAAGTTTCAATGGGTGTTTGTTAGTAAAGGCATCGAAGGGACTAGCCAAGCTTAGAACCATACTTCCTATTCCGTAATCGATGAACAACTATCCTTTCCCCCTCAACACGTGTTTCTACATATTGGCTAGAAACATATATCCCTCCTTCCTTCTGCATCTACCCAAATCCTTGATATCTATATGCTTGAGAAGTGAGAGGTCACATCAGGGTTTTTAGGTGAAGACAATGACGGTTCCCATAGCGTGTGATGCAGGAAATCATGAACTAAGCTCTTTGTATGAAGGCATCAATATATTTAACTACTTGTGAAGAAGAAGAGCTTGTAAGACAAGGATTTAAATTAATGCTTGTTTGAAGCTTGCTATAAAATAGTTCCTCCTTTCCTCTTCCCTGTCTCCATCACAGGTTGTCATTGAGCCATGAAGCCTCTAGCTCCTCTCAAATTGTTGCTCACCCTCCAAACTCGATGACACATGTGAAACCTTACTCCATCCACACACTTTCTCTCTCACTTAAGCCACAAACCCACCTTTCTATCCTATCTCAGATAAATTGCATGACTCTACTCGTTTATCGAATAGGATCCCATTACTATCTCTTGAACCTACTTCCATCGATATTTTACCTCTTCTTTCTCTCGTAGATCACCAAAGTTATTTTCTGATAGACATCCATTTTAACTCTCACTATGTTAGCAACCACCTCCAATCCTACCATTACTAATAATCTCTACTTCTCCCTCTTCTGTTATGCCTCCACTTGTGAATGCCTCGATAACCTCCACATCCGACAACCTTCGATTACAAATTTATATCATTTTTTTATTATTGTCTCTCTAAAAAAAGAGAAGGAAAAAAATTAAAAAGAGAAAAAAAAAGATACATAAGAAAAGAAATATATAAAAACAAGAAGACATAACCTCTCAACTCTCAAATTTTAATTGTGTGCTTGGCTGAACATAACTCATTTTTTTTCTTAGAATGATTTTGGAATCTCATAGGTGATGCTAACAACATAGTAGGCGAGCTCTATGCATGGTTATCTTAGCACGATGAAGATAAATATACTGCTTTACAAATTTTCTTATATATACCACTTTTTCGAAATGATAGGGAAAATGCCTACACACATCTAGTGTGGTGGGAGAGAAGACCTGATAATTTTGAGTACTTGTATTTTTGACACAATAGGAAAATCAAATGTTGCAAGTTTACATGCATATGTTGATGGCCTATGCATTTTCTTAAGCGTAGTGAGTTTGAAGACCCTCATATTGTGGTAACTTTGGTTATCAATCATACACATTTTTTCAGATGTAACGAGAAGGCTTAACACTTCCTTTAAATGCCCCATATGCGAAGGAGACTGCTGCAAATCACTTGAATTTTTAGTGGAAGGACCCAAAAAGAATACAATTAAAATAAATCTTTGGACAAAAACACTTTTCAAAATGAAAGCAATTAAACTAGAGAATTAAAAATATTATCACAAAATTAGAAGTTGGGGCATTCAATCTCAATGTTTGTTCCCTTATAAGACTAAGAACTGAATACAAATAGGATTTACAGGGGACTTGATAACTCATTTAACAAGCGCGAATGAAACTTCTTGCTTATTACTTTGAATTATTAGAACCATGAGCTTCAAATAGTTCTATATTTTAACCGAAAATTTGGCAATTAACTTGTTGCTCAATTTGAATAAAGCTCATTTATGATTGTTTGATTAACTAATTGAACAAGTTTGAATATTTTCACAAGTACTAATTTAGTAATTGAACAACTTGTTTGTTTCATTTATGCTCATGAAAAATATTATTTAAAGTTTGTGAACAGGCTTGACTAAGGTTGGACTATAGTTCATTCATGAACAAGATTGTTTAAATATGTATTTTTTAGGCTCAAGAGCTTTGTTTGATACAACTCTTTCTTTTTCCTAACAAAGTGCTCATATGAAGCTCTAGTAAGGTTCAATTAAAGTTCTATTAAAGCTTGGTTATAACTCATTTGTTTGTTAAATGAACAGTTCGTTAATAAGTGTGATAATTTCTATATGAGCTGAGCTTGAATAAAATATTTATAGAAGAGCTCGAGCTTAAATATAGTCTTAAAAGCTCAAATTGAGCTCGAGAAGAGCTTAAACATTTCTTAATAAATGAGTTCGAGCTTGAAAAAACTTCTGCTCGGTTCGGCTTGGCTCAGATTAGTTTGTTTGCAGCCCTAACAACAAATGTAGTCATCTTTTTAGATTTGAAAGAATATTCTTTGTGCGATTTGCTTGAGGAAATCAAGAAATAAATGTAACTAAATAACATTGTTTTAAACAAAATAAAATTATAGCTCATTTCATTTGTCATTGGATCTTTAACAGTGCACGTAAACAAAGAGAAGATTAGGGCTATAAAAGAAATTTATCATTTGCAAACAATTCATGTTTAATTTGTTATCTATCAAGTGACCCTAAAATATGAATACATTTTTTGAAGCTTATTTATATATGAGTCAAACACGACCAAACTTTTGTTAGATTATGTTGAATCATTTATTATTGAATTAAATAAATAATTAAATAAATAAAAATATTGTAACTTTTTTACTTTTATTTTCTATGTTGTATTAAAAAAAGTTTATATTTTATTATTTTTAAAATCATTCAAGCTAATTTTGAGCCAAACACGAGTTGAAACGAATAAATAAATTCAAACACGAACATGCTATTCAGGAGCCATTTCGAAATAATCTATTTCATATAAAAAAAAAATCAAATAAACCGAACATGAACAACCACTAGGCTTGCTCAAGCTCGGCTCATTTACACCCCTATAGAAGACAAATATTTAACTTTAAAAAGCTGCACATTTTTTTACGAAGATGGACTTGTGCAAAAACTTCTTCTAGTTCCAAGTCATGTAAGTGCACAAAAAAATAGACGTTTCTTTGAGAGATCAAATCATAAAAAAATTCTTTTGCATGGGTTTGATAAACCCACCAATGTCTAAATTAGGACTGCAGATGAACCAATACATTTGATGAACAACTCGAACTTGGTTCAATTAATACTCGATCACGTTTGTTCAAGTTAGTAAATGAACAAGTTTGAATATTTTCTTAGAATTCTAAGGTTAAATGAACTAAAATTGAACATAGTCCAACTCGGTATTAAAATTCACAAACAAAGTCATTTGTTAAATACTCTATATTTATATGTTATATTATTTAAATAATATTTGATTAACTATAACTTATTTTATATTTTATATTAACATATTATAATAATATTAATATACATATAAATTTAATGTAATTTCTTCTTATTTTTTATTTTAATAAAGTAGTTTGTTAGTACTTATTTATATTATTTGATTGCAAGAAAGCTTATTTAAATAATATTTGATTAACTATAACTTATTTTATATTTTATATTAACATATTATAATAATATTAATATACATATAAATTTAATGTAATTTCTTCTTATTTTTTATTTTAATAAAGTAGTTTGTTAGTACTTATTTATATTATTTGATTGCAAGAAAGCTTATTTAAACTTTATATTTTATTTTATTTACTTGGTATAAACTTACTAGATGCTGATTTGAAATTTATTCACTTTCTTATTCATTTAGATTTGTAAAATTATTTGTTGATAACTTTATATAAAAAATAAGCACTAATTGAATTTTTAACTTATTTAATAGAATTTTATGCAAAATTAAGTACAAATAATTTTTAAGTTTATGTGAAAAATCAAATACTCAAAATTTTAACTTATTTAATTAATATTAACAAACTATGTTTAAATCAAGTATGATCATTAAAAGATTTAATCAAAACAAGTATAAACATGTATGTGAAAGTTTGACTAAAGCTCAAACTGAACAAGAACTAATGATTTGATAAAGCCAAGTCCAATCCATGACATACGCGACTTGACTTGGCTTGATTGCAACCCCAATTTAAATTTAAAAATCATAATGCATTGCACACCGAAATAAGATAAACTTATCTTCATGTGCTTCAACAAACATGCTAAATATTTGAACCTGATATTAGAAGCTGTTGCACATACTTCAATTATAAATAAATGATTACGCATTTGACCCATCTCAATAAGTGTGACATTGTCGAGTCTTCCTCGAAAAGTTAAAACTCGAACTCAATACTTTGAACACGCATGATTGAACAGGTTGCCTTAGTTCATTTTTTGTCTAATTTTCTTTGTTCTAGAGACTAGGATTAACATAACTCGTGCTTTGTGACAAATATCTATGAAACGAATTTAGAATGTGTGTACATGAAATATTATATATTAGAAATTAAACACTATTTAAAAATTCATAAATTTTTTTTGTTTTTCCTTTACATGTAACTTTCAAGTTCTTAAAAAAAAACATAATTTAAAATATAGACCTTTAATGTCTTGCCTTCAAAAGCATAACCACAAGCTATAACTTTTATACCTGATCCTATGTGTTTGAGGTAGACTTGTCATGGTCTATGGAAAAATGTTTTCCCATAATGGATTCAAAACCATATTTAGATGTGTGAATCCAATTTTTTGTAAGTAGACCCCAGAAGATTTAAAGCAATTATGATTAATTTATTATCTCGATGATGACAATATTGAAAAAAAGTCTAAACTGGAGAGGATTTTAATTATCAAAATAGCCCTATATCTTAGAGTGAACCACTTCGAAGTCGAGATAAAAAATTCAAATGATTATAAATTTTTTTAAAAAAAGAAGAGTAAAACCTAATGCTTTAAAGCCTTAAGGAACTATTCATTTGTCATCAACAATAATTTATTAGTGTGACAATTTTAAGGTTAATTTTAGCTCATGAAGATATATTGTCATATCAGGCATGACTGTGACCACTCTCATAGATGTCATGTAGACTGTGGCAAATTTAAGATTAATCATAGCTAGGGGTGTAAGTGAGTCAAGCCGACTTGTGAGCCAGCTTGAGCTCGAGCTTGGCTCGATAAGTGGCTTGTAAACTGAGCCCGATGAGCTAATAAGCCAAGCTCAAGTCAGCCCCGACTCAACTAGTTAGCTTGTGAACCGACTCATTTAAAAAAAATATTAATATAAAATATACTCAAAATATATTAAATTTCAAGACTTTAACTTTAAGGTAGTAAAAATATTAAAAAATAAATAATTTGTATTGTATATTAGATGATTTTTTATTATTTATCTCTTAATAGTTCATTCTATTTGTATCTTATTATAAAAATAAGTTAAATTAATATCATTTTCTCTCTTTTATATTAAACAATCCGGCTCATGAGCTAGCTTGAACTTGTAGATTTAAGCTCGAACTCAATAAAATTAATCAATCTTAAGCTCAAGCCGAGAGTGGCTCGAGCTCAACTCGGCTCGTTTGTAGCACTAATCATAGCTCACAAAGAGCCATTGCCATATAAAGCATAACTCTATGACCACTCTCATAGATTTCATTAAGTAAGGATTTGGTACATTTTCACTAATCTTGTGATTTTGTCACCAAATGACACCACTAGAAGGAATATTTATGATTGAGTTCTTTGACCGAGAAATTTCACCACAATATAAAATTATTAAATTACGGTCATGGATAGAGTTCATAAGTTATCCCATGGCCCAATTCTCTTGATTGGTGAATCATGGAGTGCACTTGATGAGCATAAAAAATTTGTTAGCCAAAGTCAATTTATAATTGTGCTTTTAAACAAACTTCCATCTCAGACCTACAAGATTCCTTTGAATGAGGAACTTATATTGTTGACAAAGATCCATCGATTAAGTTTGATCAACTATCACCACTAACTAAACATATATCATGTAATAAGGGTGTGGTACGTATTCAATGTTTGTGCAATTTTGTTGTCAAATGGTACCATTAAAAGGAATAATTATGAATGACCTTCATACCTAATGATTTTGGCCGCAGAGTGTCACTATTAAATTATGATCTTGAGTATTGAATCATGGAGTACACTTACTAGGCATAAAAACCTTTGTTAGCGAAAGTCGATTTATAAGCATTACCTTAGATAAACATCAGCCTTAGATCTACAAAATTTCTTTAGATGAGAAACTATGCTATGGCAAAGATTTTTCTAATAGGTTTGATCAATTATCTCCATTGCCTAAATAGATTGGGGCCTCAGCAAACTGCGATAAATTTGTCATCCTAATACTAAATATTGTTGCTATTGCATACTAAACACTTGGTGCTTTACAACTAGCTCTTAGTATAAGTTCTCTTATTATTTGGAGGGGTAATGAATCATAGGGGACTTATGCCTACAAAAAATTAGGCAAACTATCGAAGTAATGTTTTATCTAAGATGAAATTTATCTTATAACAATTTGACTTGCAACCACAAACGCTTTTTGAAGAGTTAAACATGAATTTTGGGAACTCCACATTTTCTTAAAGGGTCAAGTGCACGCCATTTATGCAATTCACCTGAGCAGCATCCCGACAGTTCCTATATTTGTATAATTGCTTAGTAGCGTTTTTTCTTTTCCTTTTTCTTGCAGATAGTAATGGAATACTGCGGCGGCGGCAGTGTTGCTGATTTGATGAGTGTGACTGAGGAGGCTCTGAACGAAACCCAAATTGCATATATATGCAGAGAGGCTTTAAAGGTATTTATTAGCATACTTGATGTCCTTTTCATAGAGATATTGATCAATGGGAAACATTTTGCAGTTAGTTTTAAGCAAAATCCAATTAATCTACATCATAAATTGGTATTTTAGGTTTTTATTTCTGCATATTTAGCTTGTGTAGCATGATTACATGAAATTGTTCTTTGCATCCTTGTGAAAATTGCAGTGCTTGTTTTACAATTCAGTAGATAAAGCTGTTAACATGCTTTCCTAGGTACTAACATTCATTGAAATGTTTTGATAAGTATTCTTAGTGACTATAAGGAAAATTTTTATATACTATTTCTCCAGCGTTATCATTCTTTTAAAGGCTGCAGCACTCAATTTTTTATCAGCATGTTTTGCTCCAAGCAACAAGAATATTTAAAAAGCAGCAAGGATATATGTGCGTTAGAAGATGCCCGTGCAAACTCGATTGGGTCTGTTTTACTCAGATGTTATGATATAAATTTATTCCTTCTTTTATCAAAAAAAAAAAAAAAACTATAGACAGAATATTGAAAGCATAAACCATCAGTTTAGCATCTTGATTTACAATATCTTAGTTTCTTATACATCTTTGTTCTGTATACTACTTGAATAAGCCATGGCTTTTTTGATCAGTTCTGAAGCCGTCCGGTTATTGCTGAGGTAAAGTTTTTATATATTTAGCTTCTAGAACTTTTAAAATACTTTTTAACCATTTGACAATTGTAATGCCCGGTTTTTTTCACTATGAGGACAACTGTTATGTCTAGATTGGGGTGGGGGGGGGGGGGTGTGTGTGTGTGTGTGTGGCATGTGGGTGGTGGTGAAGACAACGAAGTGCAAAACAACAACCCTCACAATGAGCGCGTGCTTATTTTTTTTATGTGCGTGCCTTTGATGCGTATAAAGTTAACATGTAGTGCAAGTAGTTCATGAGCAAAGTGATTTCACAAGCAAGTGAAGGAGGTAGAAGTGGATGAGAATGTGTGCTAGGTTGAGGACAACAACGGGTGACTCGTGCGTGGGACTCTTCAGCATTAACGAGAGCCGTAGTAGCGTCGACGATGAAGTTGGTTGAGACAGACCTCAAGAAGAGAATTCTTTTATTGGATCGCCTATATGTGAGAACGGTGAACCGAAAAGTTTGAAGTACCTCATCTCGACGCACTTTGCCTTGCAGTTTTGTGGCTTTGTGTGAAGTCGGGAGTGGAATTAGGGTAGCAAACGCAACTCGTCGGCTTGTTATGAGGAGCGGAGCACGGAACGGAGATCCAAGGCTTTCTCGCATGAAGGGGCGTGGGAGTGGAAGACTTTTGTGAGCTTGATCTTCGATCAATGACATGCTCAGACAATTTTCGGAGGAAGGAGTTTCAATGCGGTAGGGATAATTTTTATTATATGGGTTTTTATTGTATCGATTTTTATTAATATAATAGCCATATCATCTCAATAACTAGGATTACACAGCTAACAAGCTCTTGGGATTATGAATGGAGAACAAAAATCTTTGCTAATGATATTCATTTGAAGACTGAGAGGACCCAACAACACTAAGTTGAGGGGAAAGAGAGAGGATGCTTTTAACCAAGTGTTCAATCGAGCAAACTAGATGGACACTAACACTAACAAATTAGCAGTTATTCATTGTCTTCAAAAAATTTGACGGTTAAAATCGTTAACAAGCAACCAAAATCATAGCAAAGACCTCACGTCTCTTCATGAGGCCAAGTATTTCTAAGTTTTGAAGCACCACAAGGGAAATTTATAGGGAACTTTCGACCTTTATGCTAACTTAATGACATGTAGGATTTGTTGAATGCCATAAGTCCATAAATTATGATCCTATTTTTTCTTTTCATCCATATGCTATTAGAAAGCAATGTGGTAATAGGTAGGTAGAGCTTTTTGATTCAGGGAATAGAGAAAGGGATTTGAAATACAAGTCCAAATAAAGGGCCAATCAAGGATGAATTGGGCTTCTCTAGAGAAGAATGTAAAAGTTCCATGGGGAAGGATGCGGAAAGAATGGAGTGTGATTTTCCATTGTGCCCTTGCGCAACCTACAAAGGGAATTGCAATTGAGACCACAAACCAAATTTGTAACTTAATACTTCATGACATATAGGGTCTGTTGAATGCCATAGGACTATAAATTATGATCCTAATTTTTCTTTTTGTCCATATGCTATTAGAAAGCAATGTGGTAATAGATAGCAGAGTTTTTTAATTCAGAAAATAGAGAAAGGGATTTGAAATACAACTCCAAATAAAGGGCTAGTCATGGATGAAGTGGGCTTCCTTACAGAAGAATAGAAAAGTTGCATGGAGAATGGATGTGGAAAAAATGGAGGAGTGAGATTTTTTATGTTGCCCTTGCGCAAACTACAAAGGGAATTGCAATTGAGACCAATAATCAAACTTGTGACATATTTAAGGCTTGTCTAGGTGTAAACTGAGAATCTTATAGGGTGACCTTTTAGCTATGCAAAATTTCCTCAATTAATATGTAGAAGTGGGAATGTAAAGTTTTTTTAGCATAAACCAATGTAAAACAAGAGTATTTTCAAAGGATTATCCTCAGCATAAATAGTAATCTCACAAATATTATTAGCAATGATATGAGCATTTGAGAGTAGTGCAAGTGAGGTGCAAACTAACAACACTCACAATGAGCGCGTGCATATTTGCTCTATGTGCGTGCCTTTGATGCGTATAAAGTTAACGAGTAGTGTAAGCAGTTCCCGAGCAGGGTGATTTCACAAGCAAGTGAAGGAGGTAGAAGTGGATGAGAATGTGTGCTAGGTTGAGGACAACGACGGGTGACTCGTGCGTGGGACTCTTTAGCATTAACGAGAGCTGCAGTAGCGTCGACGATGAAGTTGGTCGAGACGGGCCGCAAGAAGAGAATTCTTTTATTGGATCGCCTATATGTGAGAACGGTGAATCGAGAAGTTCGAAGTACCTCATCTCGCCGCACTTTGCCTTGCAGTTTTGTGGCTTTGTGTGAAGTCGGGAGTGGAATTAGGGTAGCAAACGCAACTCGTCGGCTTGTTATGAGGAGCGGAGCACGGGACGGCGATCCAAGGCTTTCTCGCATGAAGGGGCGTGGGAGTGAAAGACTTTTATAGGGAAATTTATAGGGAACTTTCGACCTTTATGCTAACTTAATGACTTGTAGGATTTGTTGAATGCCATAAGTCTATAAAATATGATCCTGATTTTTCTTTTCATCCATATGCTATTAGAAAGCAATGTGGTAATAGGTAGGTAGAGCTTTTGATTTAGGGAATAGAGAAAGGGATTTGAAATAAAAGTCCAAATAAAGGGCCAATCAAGGATGAATTGGGCTTCTCTAGAGAAGAATGGAGAAATTCCATGGGGAAGGATGCGGAAAGAATGGAGTGTGATTTTTCATTGTGCCCTTGCGCAACCTACAAAGGGAATGGCAATTGAGACCACAAACCAAATTTGTAATTTAATACTTGATGACATATAGGATCTGTTGAATGCCATAGGACTATAAATTATGATCCTAATTTTTCTTTTTGTCCATATGCTATTAGAAAGCAATGTGGTAATAGATAGTAGAGTTTTTTAATTCAGAAAATAAAGAAAGGGATTTGAAATACAACTCCAAATAAAGGGCCAGTCATGGATGAAGTGGGCTTCCTGACAGAAGAATAGAAAAGTTGCATGGAAATGGATGTGGAAAAAATGGAGGAGTTAGATTTTTTATTTTGCCCTTGCGCAAACTACAAAGGGAATTGCAATTGAGACCAATAACCAAACTTGTGACAATTTTAAGGCTCTTCCAGGTGTAAACTGAGAATCTTAGAGGGCGACCTTTTAGCTATGCAAAATTTCCTCAATCAATATGTAGAAGTGGGAATGTAAAGTTTTTTTAGCATAAACCAATGTAAAACAAGTGTTTTCAAAGGATTATCCTCTTCAACATAAATAGTAATCTGACAAATAATATTAGCAATGATATGAGCAATTGAGAGAATTGGAGGGGGACAAAAACAATTCCTCTAGAGATTCTGGTAAAATGTGGCGAAGTGATAAAGAATGACAAGCGAAAAACGCCTCCTTTAAGGTGTAATAATTGAGCCAAGTGTCAGTGAAAAGTTGGAAAGAAGACCTACCACCCACCTTAAAGTTTAGTCATTTTCTAATGGATGTGGCACAAATTTCAGTTTACGCCAAAAATTGAGTTGGATATGAAGTCAGGCAATTCCATATAGAGCAATATAGTCCTTTTTAGCCAAAAGCAAAGCTAACCTTTGAAATGAAGTAAGCTCGAGATGACCATCATCTTACAACTAATTCTTAAAATAATTAATGAAGGCAAATGTGCAGTGGGGTTATTAATACCTGTACAAAAGAAGGAAAGAAAAACCCGTAAGTGTTAGCTTGTAGGTTTGAGGTAATCAAGATAGAGGATGGATAATTGGTGAGATTTAAGTTGGAAATAGATAGAGAAGTTATAGAAGTAGAAGTAGGAGATAATTCTTGAATTAGTGGCGGGGTTATGAAAATATTAATATCAATGGTTTGGAAATGTGTTTTAGTATTTTGTGGAGAAGGTCTGTTGGGAGAAAATGGTCGTTGATTAGCCTTTCTTATCTCTACCCTGAGTTTTATAAGCAAGCATATTAGATTGTGCAGGTTTAGAGATGATATGAGGGTAATTAATATTATTATGACTAGAAAATTGTAAGGGAGCATGCTTCCAGTCTCAAATTATAAACGACATACCCAAGCTTCTTTTCCCCACTAAGATTAATATATTTTTATCAAGAAGTGATGAGCTAAGAGATATCTATATGCAAATCCTAGCAAATGCTAGGTTGTAGTTAGTGGCTGTGAGACGATTCACAACTTGCAGGGTCCACACATAGTAGAAATTTTTGAGATCCTTGTAAGATTATAGTAACGTAGAGTAAATCCAATAACATTTTCTATGTTGGGATTGAGTTGAATGCTTCCTTTGATGGTTTAAAATCAGATGAGCTTTCCTACAAAATAAATGACCTATTGTTAAGGAGCCAAGGATACCTCCAGACTAAACTAGTTTAAATTGTTCACACAACAACAACAAAGCCTTAATCCCACTAAGTGGGGTCGGCTACATGAATCCTTTTTCTCCATTGCGTCCTATTTAGTGTCAAACTTTCATTTAATTCTAATAATTTAAGATCATTTTTTATGCAATAAGCCCAAGTTTTCCTAGGTCTACCTCTGCCTTACTTAACATAAGTTGTATTTAAAACATCTACTCTTCTAATCGGATCATCAGGTGGTCGACGTTTAATGTGACTAAACCATCTAAGGCGACTCTCTCTAATTTTATCCGTCACTGGTGCAACATCAACCCTATTACGGATATATTCATTTCGCATTTTGTCTCTAAGTGTAAAGCCACTCATCCACCTAATCATTCTCATCTCGGCAACACTTAACTTAACATTATGCTTCTCTTTTAAAGGCCAACATTCAGCACCATAGAGCATTAAAGGTCTCACCACCATTTTATAAAATTTTCCTTTCAGTCTAAGCGGTACTTTTCTATCACACAATAAACCAAACGCATTCCTCCACTTCAACCAACCAACCTGAATTCTACTATTAACATCCCCATCTATATCACCATCGCTTTGAACAATGGACCCGAGATATCTAAATCGTTCACACCTTTTAATAATTTGATCACCCAAAGTTACACTTCTATCACTAGACCTACTATTACTAAAATTACATTCCATGTATTCAGTTTTAGTTCTACTCAAACGAAGACCTTTAACTCCAATGTAGACCTCCATAATTCAAGTTTTTCCCGGACTTTTCTCTTGTCTTATCCACAAGGAGGATATCATCGACAAAAAACATACACCAAGGTACATCCTCTTGTAAATGCCCAGTAAGACCATCCATAAATAAAGCAAAAGATATGGGCTTAAAGCCGATCCCTGATGTAAACCAACGAAATAGTAAAATATTTTGTCAATCATCCTTCAGTTCGAACACATGTAACAACTCTAGCATACATATCTTTAATGACTTGAATATAAGTCATATCAACACCTTTCTTCTCAAGGACTCTCCGAAGAACATCTCTAGGAACCTTATCGTAAGCTTTTTCTAAATCAATAAAAATCAAATGTAGATCCTCCTTATTATCTCTGTACTTCTCCATCAAACCTCTCAATAAATGTATAGCTTCCATGGTCGACATGCCCGACATAAATCCAAATTGATTATGAGAAACCTTCGTAATACGTCTTAATTAATGTTCAATTACTCTCTCCTATAATTTTAAAGTATGACACATCAATTTAATTCCTCTATAATTTGCACACTCTTGTGCATTTCCTTTATTCTTAAAAATGGGGACCAAAATACTCTTTCTCCACTCCTCAAACATCTTTTTAGTTTTTAAAATAATATTAAAAAATTTAGTAAGCCAGGAAACCCCCAAATCACCTAAACATTTCCACACTTCAATTGGGATATCATCAGGTCCTACAGACTTTCCCCTCTTGGTTTTCTTTAAAGCATCGTCAACTTCCTTTTTACTAATGTGACGATAAAAATGAAAAGTTTTATTATTATTATTATTAACGATATTAAGATCACTAAGGTCGATCGTACTTTCAGCATCTTCATTAAAAAGTTTATCAAAATAACTCACCCACCTATGTTGAATATTTTTTTCTAAGAAAAACACTTTTTATTTTCATCTTTAATACACTTTACTTGAGTTAAATCTTTACTTTTCTTTTCTCTTTGTTTGGCTAGTTTATACATATATTTTTCACCGTCCTTAGTATCTAACATGTTATAAAGATCACTAAAAGCAGAATTTTTAGCGTTACATGATTATTCTTTAATTCCATGCGAGCCGTTTTATATTTTTCCCAGCTTCTCTACGCTTTTACATTTAAACCAATTTTTATAACATAACTTCTTATATTTTATCTTTTCTTGCACATTATTATTTCACCACCAACTATTTTTATTTATGAAACTTTTCTTTCGATTCTCCAAGTACATCTTTACCACTCGCTTAATAATATTAGCTTAATTTTTCCCACATAACATTCGCGTCTTCATGGACATCCCAAATATTTAAATCTTGAATTTTACTCATAAAAATAATTTTATTTGTCTTTTAGGTGCCCCCATCGTATTCTACGATGTTGAATCTTAGTATTCTTTATCTTACAACTCTTCATCTTAAAATCTAGAACTAATAATCGATGTTGGATACTTAATTCCTCACTTGGAATGACCTTACAATCCTTACAATCTCGACGATCTCTTCTTCTCATAAGAAAAAAATCAATTTGTGTTTTATTAGATCCATTCTTATAAGTAATAAGATGTTCATCTCTTTCTTGAATAAAATATTAGTTATAATCATATCATACGCTAAAGAAAATCTAAAATCATTCTACCTTCTTCATTAATCACTCCATAACCATAGCCATCAGCGAATATTTCGAAATCTTCTATCACTCTACCGACACGTGTCCATTTAAATCTCCTTCAATAAAAATTTTTTCTTCGAGCGTATCAAGTGTATTAAGTCTTCTAAATCATTCCAGAATTTATCTTTAGACCTATATCTAAACCAACTTGATGAGCATAAGCACTTATAATATTAAAAATCTTAAGTATCAATAATAATCTTAAGTCTTTAAAATTCTATCTCCAACTCTATTAATTTTAACAAAATTATCTTTCAAACTCTTATCTATAATTACACCTACACCATTTCTAAGTACGACTCTTACTAGAATACTATGGTTTAAAACCTAAGTTATCAATCTCCTTAGCTTTTTCTCCAACCCATTTAGTTTATTGAATACATAAGATATTTATCTTTCTATGGATCATAATATCAACCAATTCCATTAATTTACCATCGAGAGTACCTATATTCCAAGATCCTATCCTAATACTAAGTATCGTGGACTAACTACTTTACCCGCATTCATCCGTAATGTGGAACCCTCACACTTGACACTACACCCGAGCGCCGGTGTAGCAGCCCTTGCACACTTTCCACTGTATTCAGGCCATACAACGCGTCGCTGAATACAGTGGAAAGTGTGATAAAACATAAGAAGACCTTCATTAAGTGTAATAATGTTGAGGTTCCCTAAGGGGTCAAAATCGTTTAATTGAGGCAAAAGAATCCTTAGTAAGGGTATTTATCCATACATACCCAATCAATGCTATATTCTAATTTTCTGAATTAACAGCAATTTCATTAGAGGAGGATGCTTCATCTTTGAAGATGCCAATAAATGCAAATTGTACCTATTGTTGAAAATGAAAATTTTTAATAGAATTTTTTCTTGTTTATGGGAGCCAAATATTTTCTTGGTGTAGAGCTAGGGTGTTACAGAGGTGGGAAGGGTTATCAGATTCCCAAAATGATTATGGGATACTTGGGTTATGCTTTGGTGAAAAGGATGTAAATCCAAAAGAATAATTGAGAGGCTATCACAATACAAGATAAGTTTGGTTGGTATGATGTGCCAATTAAAAAGGATTTGTTTAGGGTTTTAATGGGTATTGCCTTAAGTGTAATGCTTGGTTTAACTCATGGTAGCACTATCTTTACCCTTCGAATGAGTTCTTATTGAGTTCTTATAAGAAAACATAAGCGAGTGACAGAGGAAAGAGCGAATATGAAAAAAGAGGTGTCTTTCATGTGGTATTGTCTGTGCATGTCGAAGGTAGATGTACGGTGTGATGTTGCTAAGTGACCCGTGTTGGTGATCTATGGTTGTGACGTGCTTAGGAATCAAGAAGCGAGTCAAGCCTTGCGTGGGACATAGCCTGACAACATTGAAGAAGGGATGAGAGATCGCGTCCGCAAGCTTCTTGTATGAAAGAAGACGGTGAGCAACTTGTTTGCCCGAGGAGAGGAGTCATCTCCCGAGAAGTAGGATGCCTAACGACTTGTATACAACTTAACAAAAGGACAAGGGCAAACTTTAGTCAAATAGGAGGGGAAAGGAAGAGCCTTGCATGCGGGGGAGTGAACCAAACCTTTATGGTAAGAGATAGGTTTTTTTTTATTTAGATTTTTTTTAAAATTAAAATTGAATTTAAATATTAATTTTTGGTAATGATTATTAATGTCAAGAAATCAGAGGAGGAATAAATTTCAAGTTTGAACCAGAAGAGTACAACAACAATAGGAAGCTTTTTTCCCATTAATTATGGTTGACTAGATGAATTAGTTTTCTCCATTGTGTCTTATTGAGAGTAAAGTGATTAAATTTACTCTCAATAAGAAAATGGGAGCGAGTGACAGAGGAAAGAGCGAATGTGAAAAAAAGAGGTGTCTTTCATGTGGTATTGTTTGTGCGCGTCGAAGGCAGATGTGCAGTGTGATGTTGCTAAGTGACTCGTGATGGTGATCTATGGTTGTTACGTGCTTGGGAATTAGGAGACGAGGCAAGCCTTGCGTGGGACATAGCCTAAAAACATTGAAGGGATGAGATATCACGTCCGCAAGCTTCTTGTATGAAAGAAGACGACGAGCAACTTGTTTGCCCGAGGAGAGGAGTCATCGCCCGAGAAGCAGGATGCCTAGCGGCTTGTATACAACTTAGCAGAAGGACAAGGGCAATCTCTAGTCAAATAGGAGGGGGAAGGAAGAGCCTTGCATGCGGGGGAGTGAACCAAACATTTATGGTAAGAGATAGGTTTTGTTTTATTTAGATTTTTTATAAAATTAAAATTGAATTTAAATATTAATTTTTGGTAATGATTATTAATGTCAAGAAATCAGAGGAGGAATAAATTTCAAATTTGAACCAGGAGAGTACAACAACAACAACAACAAGTTTTTTTCCCATTAATTATGGTTGACTACATGAATTAGTTTTCTCCATTATGTCTTATTGAGAGTAAAGTGATTAAATTTACTCTCAATAAGAAAACGGGAGCGAGTGACAGAGGAAAGAGTAGATGTGAAAAAAAAGGTGTCTTTTGTATGGTATTGTCCGTGCGTGTCGAAGGAAGATGTGTAGTGTGAGGTTGCTAAGTGACCCGTGATGGTGATCTATGGTTGTTACGTGCTTAGGAATTAGGAGACGAGGCAAGCCTTGCGTGGGACATAGCCTAACAATATTGAAGAAGGGATGAGAGATCGCGTCTGCATGCTTCTTGTATGAAAGAAGACGGCGAGCAACTTGTTTGCCCGAGGAGAGGAGTCATTTCCTGAGAAGCAGGATGCCTAGCGGCTTGTATACAACTTAACAGAAGGACAAGGGCAAACTCTAGTCAAATAGGAGGGGGAAGGAAGAGCCTTGCATGCGGGGGAGTGAACCAAACCTTTATGGTAAGAGATAGGTTTTGTTTTATTTAGATTTTTTATAAAATTAAAATTGAATTTAAATATTAATTTTTGGTAATGATTATTAATGTCAAGAAATCAGAGGAGGAATAAATTTCAAATTTGAACCAGAAGAGTACAACAACAACAAGAAGCTTTTTTCCCATTAATTATGGTTGAGTACATGAATTAGTTTTCTCCATTGTGTCTTATTAAGAGTAAATTGATTAAATTTAAACTAACAATTAAATTAAAGGACAAGGGAGATCAAGATCAAAGATTCAAAGATTGTGCAAAAGAGAGAAACAATGAGGAATTTAAAAAACATTTGACTTAATAGGAGATTTGGATCAGGAACTTTGTAAAGAGACGAAAGAAGTGAATTGAGGTAAGTTTAAAATTTTATCTAATTATTATGATAAATTAAATGCTTAAATTAATTCGTATTTTGAAAAAAATTTAGGATCTTAATTGAATTTTAATAATTTTTTGGTTATTGTAGTTATAAGTACAAAGGAACTTGAATGATACATATGTTTTAAGAGTAAATTTGGGTTTGATCTTTAGGATTGAATATTTCAAAATATGAGAATAATGAGAAGTATTTGCAATCTGAGGTTAATAATTATGTTTTTAAATTACAATAATATTTTTAATTTATAGATATATTATTGATTTCATTTATGTTATATACCAGTGAGATTTAAATTAAATTGGACTTTATGTTGTTGGGCATGAAATATGGTTAACTGAAAATAAACGAAATTGGGAATAAGGAAGATGCGGTGAATACCTCTTTTGTATAAACTGTAGGATGAAAGAGAAATAACAATATGTAAGAAGAAAGTTACTTGATTCATCCCCTACAGGGAGTAATTTAGAAAACCTCAATTACATGTAGCTGCTAGGTCCATTTGTATAAAAAGCATGAAAGAGAGAGTATTCTAGGAGCTATCAATTAGAGAGTAATTTGGTAAAAACTTATCTTGTGACGAGTAATATTCTTTATTATCCCCTCGCAAGCTGATGCTTCGTGGTTGAAGTGTTAGCTTGTCACAACGGTAGAGGAAGCGAGCTGTAAGAAGTGGTTTGGTGAAGCTGTCTGTTGGTTGATCCGTGGTAGAAATGTAAGGTAGAGCGATTTAGTTGGACAAATTTTCTTGCGGATGAAGTGATAAGATATCTCAATGTGCTTGGTACAGGCATGGAAGACTGGATTGCGAGCAATCACCATGACTGAGGTGTTGTCACAACGAATTGTAGTCGTTGAGATGGTTGAAACTTGAAAATCCTGAGTAATCTAAGTAGCCATATGACTTCAATAGCTGCTGCGTAGAGAGCTTGGTATTTGGCTTAAGTGGAGGAGCGAGCTACGGTAGGTTACTTCTTCACTTGCCAAGATAGGAGTATAGTTCCTAGAAAGATGCATTGACCGTTAATGAAGCCGCGGTCCATGGTATCACTTGCCCAACTTGAGACAGAATAGCTGCAGAGTGTGATAGAATTTGGCTGTATAGGGAGACCGAAATCCATTGTTCCTTTGATATAGTGCAGGAGACGCTTGAGTTGTTTGAACTATACAAAGTGGTTATTGAAGATGCTGGGAGAGTGATGGTTAGGTATTGTATTGAGCCTATTAAATGTCTATAGAGAGATGGATTGGAAAATTGTTACTGAGATTTAGAGTCGAGGGTGTGTTGAGATGCCTTTGGGGTAGGCATTGGTTTGCAATCTTCCATATCTGCCTTGATGAGAATTTTGGAGGCGTAATGAGTTTGATGTAAGAATAGATACTAGGGAAGGTAGATATCGAACCCAAGAGCTTCTTGGAGAATTTGTTTTTGAGGGCTGCCATCATATTATGGATGTCGTTCTTGTTACCTGTGACCAAAATATCATTCGCATAGAGAAGCGATATATTTGAGTGAAATTATAGTGGTAGAGGAAGGCGGAGGGGTCAACTTGACTCTTGCGGAAGCCTAATTGGAGTAGATGGCCCGTGAAGGTATTAAACCATTGACGCGGCGATTGCTTGAGGCCGTATATATTCTTTCGTAATAGACATACGTGATTTCGTTTGTGTGTATCGACATGTCCTGGTGGTTGGCGCATATAGATAATCTGGTGAAGGTCACCTTGAAGAAATGCATTTGATACGTGTAATTGTGAAATTGACCATTGCCAGTGAACTGAAACGGTAAGGAGAGCTCGAATTGTGGAATTTTTCGCAACAGAGCTAAATGTTTCTATGCAGTGCAAGCTGTATTCTTGTTGGTTGCCTTGGGCGACCAAGCGAGCTTTGTACTAGGGTTCGACGTTTTATTTTGTAAGTTCATTTGGTACCCATAATGGATTGATTTGAAGGCAAGGGAACTAGGTTCAGGTTCGTTGATTGTGAAGAGCATCATGTTCGGTTTGCATAGCTTTTTGCCAGTGACTTTGGCATCCTTGAAGGTGAGAGGTTCCTTCTTATTGGTAATTGAGCGCTGAAGAGTGAAGTTTTTTTTGGGCTATAAGGAACCTATTTGGAATCATGTGGTCATGTGATGACCTGCTGTGGCTATTGGCTGAATTGCTAATGTGGGCGGTAGTGTGGAGATTGGTATGGGAGATGAGAAAGGCAGTGTTAAATTATCCTGGATAGATGGGTATTGATTTGTGTTGTTTGCTGTGTAGACGAAACAGGGAGAGATGTAGGAACAAGGGTGAGAGGTGGTGTGATTGTTGATGAGGAGAACTTTGGTGGTTGAGATGGGAGTTGTTTGTATGGGTGGTGGAGTTCTTTGAACGTAACATGCCGATAAATAATAATCTTGCTAGTTGGAGGGTGAAAGCATTTGTAGCCTTTATAGTTGTCGGCGTACCCAAGAAAGACGCATTGGTTAGATCGGTCTAGTTTGGAGCATTGGGCCAGAGGAAGCTAAGGGAAGAGCGTAGATTTTCATAATTGGGTGGGTGGTTATCCAGAAGTTGATATGGGGATATATGTCTAGTTGTGGTGGAGGGTAACCTATTTACAAGGTGAACTGTCTTGAGAATGGTTTTTGGCCAGTAGTCGAGTGGTAGGTTAGATACTGCAAGTAAGGCTCTTGGTATCTCAGGAATGTGGCTGTGTTTGCGTTCGGCAAATCTGTTTTGTTGTGGTGTGTAAGGGTATGAATATTGATAAATGATACCTTGTTTAATTAGGAATTCATTGAACTGATGATTTTTGTATTCCCCGCCACCGTCGAAGCGTAGCATTTTGATATGGGAGTTAAATTGCTTTACAATGTGATGGTGACGATTAATGAACTGAGTTAAGGTTTCAGATTTATGAATCATTAGGAGTACCTACGTGTATTCAGTTGCATCATCCACAAAAATTACATAAAGCCGATAACCTTGATTAGAAATATGCGGGGAAGGTCCTCATACATCATCGTGAATAAGTTCACATGGAGAAGATGCATGATTACTAGAAGGTATAAACTGTAATCTTTGTTGTTTTGCTGTGATGCAAGAATTACAAAAGAAATTATATCTACGAATATTGAGATTGGATGCTGATTTGCAATGGTACGAAGGACGTTGCTATGGGGGTGACCAAGTCGGTGCTGCCTAATATCAACAGTAGCGGTTCTAGAGAGTAGAGCTTGCTTTCGACTGAGTATGGGGTAGATTCCCTCACAACAAGGACCTTGGAGAAGAATTTGTTGGGTTGTGCAATTTTTGATAGGTAGCCGGAGGCATCGAATAAAGTGATACAATCGTTGTTGTTGTGTGAAATAAGTTTGAGAGGGATTGCTTTTGGGTAGGAGTTGGAAGCAGAGCTTGACCCTTGTTTTGAATGGAATAGTATTTCCATTGCCGACAAAGACTTTGTTCCTGTCCTTGATTAGGTTCGTAGCTTTGTAAGTTGCTGAGATCGGTTATTAAGTGTTGTGATGCTCCCATATCGAGGTACCATTATGGATTGGGAGTTGCAGGGGTGATAAGGGTTGTGTGATTCGTTGGTTGTTTGTGTTGATAGTTCAGATTTGAGCGATGTCAACATTGAGGTGCTAGGTGACCCGATTTAAGGCAGATTTGACGTGTACCTATGTTGCCACACTTGAATGATTGCTGGTTTTTATCATGTGAAGCTTTGAAAGAAGTATTGAATCTGCCTCGTCCCCTGTAGTTACCGTGATTTCTGCCGCTTTTCGAGTATAAGGCGAATTGATTCTCCGATTGGAGAGGTGTGCTAGATGTATCACTTGAGATATTGATCTCTTCGCAGTGCAACAATGAATATGGATCTTCGAGACCGATAAGGAATAAATTTCTAATTGCAATTTGAAAAGCATGGTAGGAAGTAATCCCTTGAGCATGTAAAGGACGATGTCTTCAATATCTATAGATGATACAGAGGCTGCGTTATTGTCTAGTACCTTGATTTGAGTTAGAAATTGAGTCATTATTTGGTTCTTCATGCTCACATTGTGAAGTTCGTTCTTCACCTGGATGACTCTTGATCGATTGGTAGCTTGTAGGTGTTTTTCCAAAGATTCCCCAGATCTCATAGTAGTTGTCAAGTTTGATAACGTAGGGTAGAACAGTGGCGGAGATGGTGGATAGTATGGCAACTATTAGGTTTTGGTCGATGAGGATCCAAGTTCAGTGAGATGTGTTGGGGGTAACGATTCCTGCTTCAGTATTGATGGTTTGTAGTGGTTTTGGAGTGGAGCCATCGATGAAGCTGCCAAATCCATCCACATTGATGATTTTCGACATCTTAGATTTCCATAAGTGGTAGTTGTCCATGGCCAACTGGGTGGTAACGACGGTTTTGATGTTAGAGACGAGAAATTTTTGGGAGGGAGGCATGTATTTGTCTTTGATCTTGAGTGAGGCTAGGCTGCCGCTTAGTTGAAGACCCCTCCATGGTTATGATAAAGCAGAAAGCTTTGATACCATGAAAACAATTGAAACCGGGAAGGAAGAAAATGCGATGAGTAGCTCTTTTATATAAACTGTAGGATGAATGGGAAATAACAAGAAAATTACTCGAGAGCTTACCTACAGAGAGTAATTTAGAACATCCCAATTATATCTAGTTGCTAGGTACAATTGTATAAAAAGCATAGAAAAGAGTATTCTTGAAGCGATCTGTTAGAGGGTAATTTGGTAAAAGTTTATCTGGTGATGGGTATATTCTTTATTATTAAGATTTCTATATAGATAGGTGCACAACAATTTCTCCAATAAGGAGATCATATTTTTACATTTCTTTAAATTTTATTTGAAGAACGTTTATTTATTTGTAGATAAATATAAAGTGTCTCATAAGAAAATAATGTATATTAGAAAGAATGAAATATAAATATTGTATATATGAATTGTTTTATATGCATGATGATAGAAAGAGTTTACCCTTTATCTTACCAGCTGGGGACGTAAATGTACCTGGGGCTTTAAACTAGCCGAGCTTGAGCTAGCTCGGGACTTGTACATGTTCAAATCGTTCAAAATTTTTGTTGTTCAAATTCGGCTCGTGTTCGAAATTAATCACTAAAAATCTGTTCATGGTCGGTTCGATTGTGTTCAATTTCGGCTCGTGTTTGTTTTGGAACATACTTGTTTCGAGAAAAAATATTTTTTATTGCAAAAAATACATGTGTAGAGAGATCATGTTCAACTTGAATTTAAACTCAATTAATCTAAAAACCCATTTAACTTTTTTTTCAAAAAGTGTGGCATTTATAATAATATTAAATGGATTTTAATATATTAATCCATCATTATGAAAATTAATAATTTCTTAGACGACACTAACCACTCTTTACTAAATTAAATAGCTTCTTAAATTGTCTAGCTTTGTATTGTCGATGTTGGACTAAAAGGCTGGCTAGGTGGGGACCATGGGGTATGTAGTTCAAGGGATATTTACTTATATACCAACCATTATATATGTATTTAAATATCTAAAACCTTATATGACTAAATGCCTGCGGTGTGACGGGGCAGAGGGCAAGCCTAGACGAATTTACGTACCACCCAATTTTTATATATATTCATTTCTAACTCCTAAATACAAAATTTCTAAGGTCATTTACATACATAGTACCCAATTATTATGTATTTATATATCTAAAAATTCTAAGTGCATTTACATACATGCCACCCAATTCTTATGCATTTCCATCAATGTTTTAAAAGGCATGAGCATTGGGCGGGTCGTTTTAGCTGTTATTGGGCGCAACATAAGCCCCGAGGTGTCGGGCGTAAGTCCTACAATATAAGAAAAATAAGAAATATAAATATTAAGAGAAAACAATAAACTGTTTGTGCATAATAAAAAAATTAAAATCTACCTCGAGCAAATTGCAAACATGGGAAAAAAATTTTGTGATTTACTGTAGCTACAGTTTAAATTAATAATAATCGTGAAACAATATAAACCTCTAGCCAAATGAATCAAGTTGAGCCTGCGGGAGAGCGCGGGTGCGGGAAAGAGAAGGAACTGTAGCTGAGGACGTAAGAGTGATCTACTTGTATGTCAGAGAGGAAATGGGGGGGGGGGATTGCCTCTGCGGGAAGGAGCCGAGAGGGACGAAGCAGAAGTGTGACGGAGGGGATGGTCTGCGTGCACGCCAAATCAGACGCTCCTTCGTGCGGGACGAAATAGATGGCGCGATCGTCTGCTGCGAGAGGGAGGAAGCAAATGGTGGCGAGTTCTTCTGTGTCTTTGTGTGCGAGGGAGGCACTGAATTGGCATGGATTGAGTAAATATGAAGAATTAGGTCTTTTTTTCCTTCTTATTTGACTAATAGATGGGGCGTATGCCCCATGACGTGCAAATTGCACTCCGGGCACTCCCAGGTGTACGCTCCGTGAGCTTTACGCTCCCTCATGGGCCTGGGGCGACGTTTCGCCCTGGGGCGCGCCCCATAAACTCCTTTTAATACAAAGATTTACATATTTAACACCTAGTTTTTTTTATATTTATGCAAATCAAAGTTTTGATATAATATCAAATATATCATTCTTTTAACTTTTACATATTATTTATTTATTATTTAATTAATTTGAGACAAAAGTTGTTGAACAAGATTGAAAAATTTTTTTTCTTGTTCGGCTCATTATGAATCAAAATAAAAAAAATTGTTCATGTTCGACTCGTTTGCTAAACGAATGAATCGAACATGAGGTACTTAGCGAGCCAAACATGAGTTGTTCAATAATGATGAGCTTTTTTGACCGTTCTAAATTTGCTCGTGCATGTGGATTCTTTTGCACTAGCTCAGACAATCGTGAAATTTAGACATTGAACCGCTGCGCTGATAGGAAAATGTCTGTTAGGGTGAGTAGGTATCTTTCTATCTCATATAATAGTAGACTTGTTCTCCGCCCCATTATGCTGATGGGTAGGTATTGACTAGATGTGTGTTAAATTATATCTTGAATGTTCTTCTGAGACAATGTATACATTTAAGAGTATGGAGTGTTATAAAAGTTAAAAGATTAAATCCTAAAAATAAAGTGAATTCCAATGCATATAAAAATTTTTGATTTCACATATGAGCACGTCACTAATATTATTATATGATTTTCTATAACATAATAGGAAATGTTAACATATATATTTTCTTCTTTTTATTGACCTATTATAATTTAGAGGTGTACTTACCATCTGACTGTTAGCATATATATTGTCTTCTTTTTATTGACCTATTATAATTATAATTTAGTGATAGAAGAGAGATTTTGTATTATAAAGGGTAAACATTGGAGATATATTATCTGTTAACATGATTTTTTTATTTTTTTTGCATTTTCTCTTTCTTTATGTTTGGATTCACAATTAATAATTAAATTTTAATCTTACCATCTGACTGTTAATTTCTGTCTTGAAAATTCTAAGTCCCCGAGCTGGGTCGTGATATTAAGCATACCCTTTTACCAAACCAAAAGTAGGATAGGTGGGAACTTTTGACATTAGAGAGAAGAGAATGAAAGTAAGAATGAGCGGACAAAGTGTCATGAATACACATTTACTAGGGGAGCTTGGGTTTTGCTACAGCTCTTGAAGCAAGGGTTTTTTTAGAGTAGGATAGTAGTCAAGCCATGCCTCACTTCCTCGATATTCCTTTACTATAAAATACAAATATTACAGAAGTTATGAAGATATTTTGTTTCAATATTTACCTTTTTTTCTTCTTAACAGAATATGAAATCATTTATGAAAACTTAAATATAAAATTACTTTTAAATTTTCATGAAATATTACAGACTTGTACAAATCATTAATTTCAACTAAGAAAAAAAAAAAGAAAAAATTAACTGTTTAAATTCTAATGTCACCATCTTAAAAATGATTTATAAGCTTTTTATTAGTTTTACTACAGTTGAGCGGCTACTACTTTGTTCCCACTTTGAAGTCGCACTCTCTACTTCTCTCCCATTATTGGGATCTAAAAATTTTAGAAAGAGAGTAAAAATGTTTGCATTAAAGAATTTAAAGGTTTGAAATTATTGGATGAGATATTTTCTTTCAATCTTTGAAAGTTTCAAATCTAAAATAATAAAGTGGATTTTTTTTTGAAATGGAATTTTCTTATGATATCTTCATTTTACATTTCTCTGTGCTCTATATTCATTAGCTATGTAGAACATAAATATTCAAAGTGGGCTGCCTAGGTATATGTTTCTTTTATGGATCATATAATTTTAATTGGCGATATAACCACTGAAATAAGTAGAAAATTAGAACAATTGAAAACAAGTTTAAATGGTAGAGGGCTTAAAGTTAGTAGCACCAAACCGCTGTATGTGATATGCAATTTTGTTAGTGTAATGTTAAATACTGTCAATCAATATTATTAGATGTGTAAGTTATACTTAGATGGATAGGCTTAAGTATATTATTCAATTTGACAAACAAATTGAATGTTTAGTTGATAATAGATTTTTAAAGTTATGGCTGGGGGGTTATACTAGACAAGTCCTTCAAAAGTTGGTGATAAGAGAACAATATGGAGAATTAAAGGTAACCAATATTTTATGAATCTGTGTGTTTACCAAGAAATCATTAATATCTAATTGTACACATTTAGAATGTTAGTGTTAAGATGAATGTATGCCAAAACTATGATGGATTAAAGAATGATTATATTGGAGTATTTGGCATTACATGTATTGAAGATTAAGGTAACATAGCTAGAAGTTGCTTAAAATGATTTGCAAAGAATTTTTTTGATACATGACCGTAGTATTAAGCAAGAACAAATGAAAAATAAGGATTCATAATTGTGCTTAGGAAATGATCATGATAATATAAAGTGATACTTTTATGAAATTAATGCCCCAAGGAATGATATTGGCCCTTCTTAAAGATGTCAAGCTATCAAAGTCCTATCAAATTAGCGAATGAGTGATGTTATGTTTATCTTAGTTCTTACTAACTTGAATATGACAAGCGATGAAACAAATTGCAGTATTCAAGCAGTTAAACTACAGCTTTTATCTCATACTCTATGTTGTATTTATAAACTTAAATGGTATATGGTGTCTTGTTTGCAGTAAATCAAATTATTATTCCACGTATGATTGCAACAGTTAATTCTTTGTCTCTGCATTTCATTTTGGTTGCTAATCTTCTACTGGCAAATATGTACCATTCATATCAATTTGTTATTTTTTTTATTTGCTCTGTTGAAGAATTTGCATGATACATAAATGTAATTAGAGATAAGGAATTTTTTTTTAGTCTTTCTTCAGATAGATGCTCAGCCTCTACTTGATGCAGGGCCTTGCTTACTTGCACTCGATTTTTAAGGTCCATAGAGACATAAAGGGGGGGAACATTTTACTTACTGAACAAGGAGAGGTAAAGTTGGGTGAGCACCACATCATGTCATCATTAGTGCTTTTCACTCTTTATGCTTTCAATATTTCCATTTAACTTGGTATTGCAAATTTTGTTTATCTGTTTTTTTATGAAAGACTGTTTTCCCTTATAGATGCATTTATCTAATTCTTTGGGCAGGTGATTTTGGTGTAGCTGCCCAGCTTACCAGGACCATGTCAAAACGTAACACGGTATAATATATTAATGAGCAATAGTTTATGGTTGAACCTTTTTTGTAATGCTGATGGCCTTTGTGACTTAGTTTGATACATTTAATTTTGCCATGCATTCTTTATGGTATTTGTGTTGTGCATGTCCTCATTGAAATAGCTGGAAGCAGTACTATTTATTTTTTGACAATTGCATATGACTGGCCATATTTGTGCTGTGCATATTTTACAAATTTCATTTTTACATTGAGTCATTGAGGTAAGCCCAAAGCAATGGTTAAGTTGCTTTTATTATGATTTCAAGGTCATGAGTACTAGTCATACAAACAGGTTCTCTGCATTGTCAAAGTAAGGTTGCATATATCATCTCTCCTCCAGATTTGCATTGGCCTGAGATTTATTGGATTTTATGTTTTTTAAACATATTGAGTCTTTAAATGGACTTTTATTGTAAGATTTAGGAATTATGATTTTCTTATTTGCAGAGACTTGTGAATAAACGCTTGGATCAATCCAGTGCTTCCATTCAATCTGTTTTTCATCTTGTACATTTTGATTTTATTTTGAAGATCTGGTTTGCTCGTCCTTTATATGGAGTCTAATTCAAAGTTGTTTTCACAGAGAATGATAATTTTTTTTAACAAGTGTTACTTTACTAATTATCAATTTCATGCTTGTATATTTTTCATAGTACCGCCTCTGCAATTCCTCTTTTTCTTGATATAATCTTGATTCAGTGCATGAAAATCATTTTACTGCGAAATCATGTGAAATTTCACTCTTTCCATGTACATATGCTAATATTTCAAGCTTGATATGATATGCGATGGCCATATTTTGGCTTCTAGATTAATGGAAATGGTGAAAAGTTGTTATTTCAGTTATAATTTTCATTGATTTACATGACTACGACGACAACAACAACAAAACCTTAATCCCACTAAGTGGGGTCGGCTACATGATTCCTTTTTCTTTCTCATTGATTTACATGAGAAAGAATTTATTTTTTAAGTTGCAATATTTAATCTACAATATTCTATTTTGCACGCGCGCGCACACACACAAATATATATATAAAATCTTTTTCTTTTTCTTTTTTGGTGGTGGCGGGCAGCATTTGCTTTCTAAGGCAGATAGCTGCTGGCATGATTTATTTTGTCACTTTTTTATGTAGTTTATCGGGACACCACATTGGATGGCTCCAGAAGTTATTCAAGAAAGTCGCTATGATGGAAAGGTTGGTTGCTGCGTTGTTTTTCTTTCTTGTGTTGGACCTGTGTTAATAAACCTCTTGTTTGTTGCGACAATAAAATAAGATGTTGGAATCTTTATGCTATTGTCATAGTTGCAATCGCATATTTGTTTCAATTTTTTGACAATGGTTAAATTCATCTTTAAGTGTAGTTATAAAATTCAGCTTTATAGTAAAAATGGAGATTCATGAAACCAAGCTTATACACGCTGATTTTTTTAAAATTTTTTTTGTAGACGATCTGATTTTGATAGATAATACGGAATGTCAGCTTTAATTTTTGAAAGCTCTCAGCAGGATTTTGTAATCCAAGATTGTATACATGTGTTCACAAAAGTGTATTTTCTTGTATGTATACTGGAAATCTCTAAGAGGCTTAATGAAGCAAAACTTGATTTAAAGCAAAGCCTTGATGAATTTGATATGTCATCTTTGTACATTAATAAGCAGTCTTTATTTCTCCACACTTAAGTTGTATGAATATTTGTTCGTCTGCAGTAGTGATGGTGATGATGATTGGATCCTTTTTCTTTGCAGGGATTCTTCTTTTATTAATTGCTTATTTTAGTCCTAAATTTTAGACCATAAACCCATTACTATCTTTCAAACGTGTATAATCCTTTAGTTTTGTCATCCTACTCATGTAGTTTATTGTGCTATGCTATAAATGAATGATTTTTATGGTTTTCTTTAAACCTTTCAGGTAGATGTGTGGGCGCTTGGTGTTTCTGCAATTGAAATGGCAGAGGTGCGAATTCTGTTCATTTGTCTACACTTATTTTTTCTTTTTTTGCTTGAATTTTGAAGTTGCCTGTTCCTCTTTAGTTTCTTTCTTCCGTGCCAATCCTAAGTTAATAAATCTTTTTTTTTTAATCAATCCCAGAGACTTCCGCCCCGATCCTCTGTGCATCCAATGAGAGTACTTACTCTTAACCCTCTTGCCTGTTTTTTTTTTCCTGTTATGTTCCTGATGTATCAATTATATTTTTATGTGTTCTAACTGTCTGTTGATTCAGCCACTTGTCTTTCTCGTTTTAAATATTTTCAATCTACGTAGTGCTTTTTGCTTTCCTGATGGGAGCAATTAGGCTCATTATCATTTACAGTTTTTCCTTGTTTTGTGATTATGCATAATAGATCTATGATCTAGATTATCTTTGAACATTGATAAATGCAATTAGGCATATTTATGCAACAAAAAAATTTGATTTTTAGTTTATTTTAAGAGTTATTTCAAGTATTTTTTTTTAATTAAAATTTTTTAGATGTATTTTAATTACAATTAATGTTAGTAGTTAGGTTTTTTTTTTTTTTTTTTTTTTTAGAATGGTGAGCCCAAAGAGCAATATGCACGATTCGAACCCACTTTCTTATGGTGGGAAGCTACACCCTCGTCCGCTAAGTCGCGTGTCAGTACGCAACTTTTGTAATTCTTATTGAACAATTTTTATATTTGAATTATTAAGGATTTGGTTTGATTTTTGCTTTTATCATATTAACTTTTTTTCTATAAATAGGAATTGTTGATAAATTCAAATAAAAACCTCCACTTTTATCCTCTCTCTCTCACCCTTCCAATGGATTTTGATTTCTTTTGTCCTATTGCTCACCTTTCCGCTGTGCTTGCATCATCTAATTTCATTTGCACTCATGTGTTTTCATTAATCATGCATTTGCCTTGCAAAATATACGGCTTTTCCTTTGGCACACATCTTACTCTCTCTTTGTTTCTTTGATGAGCATTCTATCGCATTGTCCTAATGCTTGATTATTCTTATGTTTGAGATCCTTTTCTTGTTTCCATGTCACACGCAATCATTAATCAATGCATGCACACTGCTTTTTTTTCTATTTTGCCTGTACGGTATTTGTAGCCACATTTGCTATTGATTTCTTTGTTGAGTTAACCACACCGCATCATCGGCCACCTCTATTTCACCTGTTGCGCTTGAACTGCTCGTTTCTATCACACCAATTTCTCTTGCATTCCTTTCCAACCTGTGTCAAAACCAAACTCAATCATGATGGCACATTGTAGTATACATTTTTATTGCAGTCACGCTCCAATTGTCGTTACAAGCTCTGACCTCAAATTGGTATCAATTTTTTGAATTCTTAGCTTAAGTTTTATGAATGTGTCCGTTTGTTATTATGCATTGAGACAGCCAAGGAGATAAATTGTTTAAGATGCATAGCTTTTATATAGAAGATATGAAACAAACACAAAAGCATTTCTATGGAGTTCCAAAATTCTCATTCTTCATTATTGATTCAATGTCATTAATTTATTCGCATATTTTGTCAAGCTCATAAGAAACCAATTAATGATGATTATTTTGGAAATGATTTAGAAATGGCAAAGGATGATTGAACAAATTATTGCCTGAATCATTCAGTTCTTTGTATGAATCTTATGATGTTCATGGTCATTCCATGTCTAATCAAATTTTTTATTCTAGCCACATATTCCAGCCAATTTTATAATCTTAATGGCAATTATGAGGATATAATGAATGAATTATATTTTCTCAATGAGAAGAGAAAGTACAATTTTTACTACTCAGTGCACACTCTCTAGTCTCATATTTGAATAATTCCAACAATTCCACGGTCTTCTCTTTGTATGCTTGAGATTCGGTGTGATGATATGGTTGAAGCTGAACATGATTGTGAATCTGAACCTGATGATTCTATGCCTGATAATAAGCTTAAAACAGAGCTTGAACAAGACTTTGCTAAACGCCATTATTGTATCTAAGAAGTCTTCAATCACAATCACCATTTTAGTGTTTCATTTGTCTCCAATCCACAACTTTCACAATGGAATTGTTATATGCAAAGTCATTGCGTTGAGTATACTTCTATTGCTGCTATTGTCATGTGACTATCGGATTTCCAATAGTATTGATTGAATAATACCTTAATAATGCTGGCAGTATCCAAAGCCTTTGATTCTAGTTTGTTTGTCTATTTTGCAAGTGTTGAAGATTCAAAAGCTGTTGAGGGAGAAGTTCCTTTTCCACCACCATGGTAACCTGACTTCCAAAAAAATAGTTTTAGGTTATTTTATGATTTATTTGAGTTCTTTCATTTAAATAAGAAATTCTGGATGTATTGTCATGAAAATTAGCATTAGTTATCCTTTTGAATGGTTTTACATTTGAATTCTTTAGTGACACCTGAAAAGTTGGACAAACATAACAAGATTTACTTTCATAACCACAACTCACATCACCAAAAAAAAGACAAATACTAATTATAGTAAACTACAGGTCCCAAATACCGTCTAGAGCAACACAAAAATTTCAGTCCCTATAGACTCTTGTTTCCAAATTGACCATTTCAAGTCATTTTCATGGTTGTTAACCAGGATTTGGAATCCTGCTCCCTATTATCCCTGTGAGAGATGGCTATTTTGGCATATTGCCAGGGAATAGGAAAGAACACGAAAGTTTGGGACTTGATGACAAACACCTATAACCAACTTGTTCCAGTGCCTCTGTATTCAGTTCATAAGTATCTATGTCAGGGCTTTGACCATTGTGGCAACCGTAGTAGAGAGATCCCAAATAGTAGGTAGAGATTTACATCATCTGAGGGGGGCTTGTATCCCCAGCCTGAAAAAATCATGCTGCTCTTCCTCTTGTGTGGAAATGTCTCTTTGTGGCACCATACAAGGACATCCTTCCTGTTAGAGATGACCCCTTATGCAGATCACCACCAGTGAGTTTCATGGAGGATCCCACATTGAAGCAGAAGCACTTCTTAGTCTTCTTAGGCTTCCTTCAGTATTTTAGTTATCTTATACTTTTTTTGCTTTTAAATATTAATGCAAATGCAACTTGCAACTTTTCAAGGGATGCTCATTTTAGACCAGGTCATGTTCTTGATTTTTTATTCATGTTGGTATGGGCATTTCAGTTTCTCCCTCCACAAGGAAGTAATTTCATATGGAATATCCTTGAGCTCAAAGATCCGTTCTATTGTCAGGAGTCACTCAATGAAGTTGTCTGGATCTATACAACTGTCAATATTTGAGAAATATAACTTCACTCCGAAATCACTCTCTCCTCCTATACTTTGCTGAACCGGCATGGCATAACTCATTGTCGCTTGTGGCTTCTCAGTGAAAAGGGTTTTCCATCATTTCCTCCATCCGTTGCTATTGTGGGTGATTTTTTTATATTGCTTCTTTGGAAAATCAACGAGCCTTCACCGCAATTAAAGGATTTTCCGCTGTCTAGGTAATTTTTTGAACATCTCACTGAGGGTTTTTTCTTGGTGGAATAGTGACTTGACTTTAAAGTTTCGGCTAGGATAGGAATGTTTATCTAAGATTGGATGATGGTTTAGGTTTAGTTGGTAAGTGCAGAGACAGATTTTTAGTGGATGTAGAAATGTTAGAAGGAAAAAAGAAATAGGATTTGATGTGTATACCAAATGACAATGTTCTAGAATTTCTAGAAGGTGTGGAAGGAACAGGGGATCAGTTAAGACATTAACAGGATGGATATCAGTGGAAAAAAGAGTGTTAGCTGCTGCAATCTAGCGCAAAAGCCGGCTGCATAGCAGCTAGACAGCAGCTTGGCATCAAGGTGAGTGGCATAGAAAGTCTTTGGACGCCTTAGAGAAATCACCACCTCGATCCAATCTGGTTACAGACACACCATCTAAGAGAGATCTAAGGATGCAACAACACTTTGGTAAGAATAAATTAGAAGTAACAACCTACATCGCAGAAACCGAAGGCCAAAAGTCCCAAAAATAAGGAATGGTCAACATATGAATAGTTCCCAAGCAAAAATAACCCAAATTCTAATGCAAATTAATATAAACTATGCCCCCAAACAGTTGGTCAATCCTGTTGGGTGGGAAATATTCCATAACTGGACAGTCCAGGTGGAAAGATTCTCGTTACATCATGTGCAGGAAGGTATCTTCCATCTTCTGTGTCCATCCTGCCTAAATGCGAGGATGCACCCGTGTCAATCAGTTAATGAAGTAATTTTTTCTTTCTAGTTATCTGATTATTGTAACATCTCTGATTAATGTAACATCAAAAGGACTGAAAATTTGATTTACGGCCGAAAGGTCATTCAATAGTTGACTCGGTTTTTCTTTTTTTTCATATTTTCTTATTTTTTAGGATAGAATTCAACAGCCAATTTATGAAAAAGGCCCGGCTTGAAGCGAACCTGAATTGAGCCGTGTATGAATCTTGAGGTTGAATTTATGTACTAGCATGCATGCATGAGTTCATGATTGCAGGTACAACGTCTATGTATTTACGAGTGTGCATTCACACATCTATGAATCATTTATGCATGGCAGACTAGGAATTTTTCTTAAAGATTGAAATTCGTACTAGAATCAGGAGTGTTTTTTTTTTTTTTGGGTTTTATGAAGCTCAGATTGGTATTGACTGAGACTTCACAACCCAAATCAAGATTAGATACTTAGATTGAGACGGCTAAAGCCAGGCTTAACTTGGTTTGAGGATTGTTATGATTGGATTATTTACACTCTTAAATTTCCAGTGTTGTGTTAGGGACTTAGAAGGGAAACTGCAAATGCTCCCTTTGTTCTTTTGCATTCTGTCACCTAGAAGCTTAAAGGTGGAGCATCCATCAGCTAGAGGAACAACTATCACTGAAAACACGATTATTACATTTGAATCGGATAATTCACAGGGGGGTTTGGTAGGCGGCGCGGGGGGTGATGGGGATGATACCAGAATGTTTTCTATTATAGCACATTACTCTCTTTGCTTCTTTTAGTGCAGGTATCCCTGTGTGTTTTAACTGTTCAATGATTTTGTTTTCATCAAGATAATTGATTTTCATTATAATATTGACTTTTTTGATCCATTATGAAAGCAATATACTGTTTTTTTAATTTATATAAAAATATTCATCATGTAAATGCGAACATTTTACCAAATATAACGTCAATTTTCAACCTTGGTTGCTTATTTCCAGCCTTTTCTCTGGCTCTGATTCTCCAAAGTTTCATTTAGTTGACTTTTAATTTTTTTTTTTTTAATCCCGGTTTATGCTTCACATCTTTAAATTGAGCCATTTACTTTTTTTTTTGGGGACAGTGTACAGATAAACTTTTTGTAATAGCAAAGTTTTTAAGAACAAATTTTAGCCCCAAATGATGTGTTAAATGCTATTGTAATTCTGAACATAATTAATTAAATGTGGATTCACACTGTTTAAATGATTTAAGATAATAAACATATAAGTTTTACAACCCAATTATCCTCTCCGATTGTTGCAAGTTAACTGAATTTTTAAGGGTGAAAAACTAGTATTTCAGATGAAGAAAAGACGCATTGCAATAAAAGAAATACTTCAATTGTCTTAAGAATCTAGCCCAAAACGTATCACTAGTGATATGCAAGAGTGCAATAGGCAATCCTGTAATATAGGACCAGTTTCTTTTGATGTTTTTATGGCGTTTGATTCTTTCTACAGTCATTCTGGCTGTTGAAGCTTTCCCTTCCCAACTCAACAAAAAATTGTGTTTATACCAGGATCCTTACGTTGACAGCATTTCTCCCCTCATTTGATTCCGGATGGAGTAATCCCTCCTTACTTGAAGGAAGCATTTGCCAACAGCTGTGTAGTGCCGTATAAATGTTCAAGAAATAAAAAGCAAATGAATGGGTGAAATTTGAAACAGAAAAAAGAACTGATTAGTGGCTTTGAAATGTCAGAAAATGATAATTCTTACTTTTTGTAGGATTCTTGAAAGAAAAGAAAGGAAAATTGCAACAAAACGATGCCTTCCTCTAGTTAGAAAAGAAAGGAAAATTGCAACAAAACGATGCAACAATAAGGAAAGAAATGGAAAAAAGACAATCTATAATCATATTCTCGTCCCAATTGAGAAAGACATTCTGTTTTTCCTTTTTAAGGCCTACGGGTTACGTAGCTGTCCATATTTTGTTTCCATCCCAATTGCTGTCATCTAAGAGCATCAAGAACCTGATAGAATTAAGTTGGTAACACTGGAGAAGGATTTTGGAGGGTAGGCGTCTATCTTGGCAGATTCCCATACTTCACTATGATCTACTTCCCTCCTTACTAATCCAAACTTGGGGAATCCATCCAAGAATATGGAACTCCTTCCAAACTTCAGAAAATCTAATAAAAGAGTAAACTAAAACCCCCCTTCTCTCTGAAGGGAGGGGGTATAAATAAGCTAGTCCTTTCTCCTAACCTCTAGATCTTTATATTTACTAAACTACCCTTATGAAGATAGGAAAAGAAAATATGTCAGTAGTAATTAATTAATTATGAAAAGGACCTCAAGGGCTGCATGCTGTTAACAACTATGCCATTATCATTGGGTGGGATGAAACTCATCAACAATGTCTAGTTCTTGTTTATAATATGGTCAAAGGTTAGTTACATCAAAAACTGATTGAATTACTTGTATTCCCCAGTAAATCAATTTTGTAAGCATTTTCAACGATGCACTTGATGATTCGAAAAGGGCATTAGGTTTATGTCAGATGGACCTGGTTGAAAGCATTCTTTTTGTAAATGAATTCATACTTGATCTCCTTTATTAAAGAGATTGGTGTGCTGGATTTGTTGGCTTGCTTTTGTTATTTTGAGTTTTTCTTACTAATCATTTCTTGAACCCGTGGATTTGATTTTTTGTTCTCATCGGTTTATTTACCAGCTTTGATGTTAGAAGCAACAGTCATAGGGGTTAAATCTAGAGGTGTGATGGGATTTGTCCATAAAAAATTCATCAGCGCTGCCAACATTTGTCTGATTAATTGATCAATTATAATCAAATTTTACTTGAGCACAAAGGAGATTCCATTACTTTATACTTCTCAAAAAGCTTCATAGTAAATTTCTTAGACTTTGATTGACAGATTGACAGCTTTTGTTTGGCCATCTATTTCAGTTGTATGATTAAACTGTAGCTTAGTGACTAATTTTGGTAATTAAGTTTTCAAAAAATGGCTTGGGAATCTCATATCACAATCAGATGTAATAGTTTTTAGGATTCTATATTTGCGAACATTCTTGTAAAATCAAAGATCAGTAATATAAGCATTATGTATTTTGTGATAAAAAAAAATGTATCATCTTTGCGAGTCTGTATAAAATAACTATGATTGAGTTTTGATATCTTTGGGTACTTGGGAGCCTGACCACAAAATTTATATTGACATCTATCAAAGGTGATATAGGCAATAGCAGAAGAGTGTATAACTCCATCTTTTGATTTTGTAGAGAAAATCTGAAGGAATCAATGGTTTCCTTGATGGGCCGACCGGCCATCATTCAATCTTGGAAGATTGAATTGGGATACAATTTTGAAAACTTCTTTATTAGTTTTATTCTCTTTCTATTTTTTATTTTTTTATTTTTATTTGAAAATATTTCCTTTCTAAATAATTATATATATTTGTAAAGTTTGTTAATTAAAAGGGATTGATTTCCTTCTATATATATATATATATATATATATATGCACATGGGTCGTCGGGCCGTCTCTGCTTTGCTAGGGTTTCGCCCTATGGCAAATGCTAGTACCTGCTCCGGTAAATCCTTTTTCGTCGACTTCGCCTCTTCTTGTCGTGCCTCGTCGACAAAGGAGACCACACTTTTCGTTCTCGTCGTGCCTCGTCGACGAGGAGACCGCACTTTCTCCTTGTTCGCCTGTTTCGTTGAGATACATCTCTGTGCTGGCTCGCCTTTCGTCCTGCTTGAAGAAGGGCCTGCAACTCTCCCATTTCGACTGCTGCTCCGTTCCTGGTGAGTCCTTCATTGTTTCCTACTTCTCGTCAGGTTTCGTCTCTATTCGCCTCCGTCCTGCTCGTAGAAAAAGGATCGCTTCTCCTCTTCCTGGAGACTGGTGATGGCCTCGAGCCGTTCTTACGCCGCCGCTTTTGCTGGCGACACCCCCGCTTGCTCTCCTATTTCATTTATATTATCGCAGCGACACCACGACACTTTAGCACTGGGCGTTGACACTGGATTTCTTAAATAAACGTCCCGTAAAAATGGTAAACCTGCAATCTTTCTATCTGACGCCGAGATCTCCACCTTTGCTTCATTCTGTCGGTTGGTCTTAGTTGGAAAGTTCCTCTATGAAAATCCTAAACTTGAGGTAATCCGTAAAGAGTTTGAGCAAATGCTTCTAAAAGGGAATGCAAAATTGGTAAACTGGACGGTAAATATATTCTTATCCAATTATCAGATGATGAAGACTATGCTTATTTATTTGCGAGAAGACTTGTTCGAATAGATAATCGTATGATGAAAGTTTTAAAATGGGTGGTTGACTTTGTCCTCTCACTTAACCTCCTACAATTCCTTTATGACAGCGCTTTCTGGGTTTGAAGTTTCATCTCTTCAATCACGAGCACCTCTGCTTCTTAGCTACGGTAAACCCCTCAAAATTGATATTCCTACAGTTAATTTGAGTCGGCCTTCTGAAGCCAGAGTTTTGATTAAATGAGACATTACTTTACCCATTTTGGGTGAGATCTGGATTTGCTTACAACATCAAGGTTTTTGGCAGTCACTGAAACTTGAACAGTTTCTACTTTACTGCACCCACTACCGTATGTTCTGCCACTCACACTCTCAGTGTCAACATTTACACCTTCATTTAAAACCTCAGAGTAAATATGTTACTGAGCCCCCCTGCGCCAACTAACACCTACCCCTTCAATACCCCTGAGTGCAACCTAGCTAGTGAAACTTTAGTAGACCCGTCCTCCCACTCTCCCTCCTAACAACCCCTTGCTACTGGAGACCCTCCCCCTGACAATATTGTTTCTGTTTCTGTGAGACAAGAAACTTTACTTACACAGGACAATGTTCGGTTCGATCATCACGAGGACTTTCAGGTTCCTCATTTTGAGGAAGTCTTGGGTGCATATGAGACAATTCATATTTCACCTACCCTAGCACCTATCATTAAAACACCGTTTGACAATCTTTCTACTGCGACTCTACAATCTCTTTAGACTGAGCAAGTTGTTACTGCTAATCAGATGCAAATGGCTCATGATGTGCAATAGTTTTTACATGTCCAACATTTTGTAGAGTAACACACTAATCAAATGAGTCAGTCATCGGACTATGAATGACAGATTTATACATCCATAAGGAAGAAGAAGAATGAAGACCTACTCGAGCATAGAAACTTAATGGATGATACTTTGGTTGTTTCCAGCAATAACATTAAAATTAATAATTTGTTAGCCGACTCTCTTCCTAGAATTAAGGGCAGAAGTAGAACTAAATTGGGTCTTTCTCATAGTGCGAGTGTTTGGCAATTTTGATTTTTTGGTTATACATGTACTTTCTTTTTTGGGCATATTTGTGTGTATTGTATACTCTGTGAGTAGGGTGCCTTTTTTGGGCCCTCTCATACAACCTATCTATACTTTTTCTCTTTTAATATATTAGCCCTTGGGTTTTTTCAATACACACACACACACACCCTACAAGTGAATAATAAATCAAGTAATTTTCCTCCCTAAGTAATTTCTACATGATATCAAAGCTTGGAAAGAAACCCTAGCTTTCCTTTCTCTGCTGGAGTCTCCCCTTGCAGTCATCAGTTGATGCAATCCCTCTTCGGATCCTCTTCTTGTTATCGTCTTCTTCCAGGTGTTACTCCTTTTTTCAAGCTCTCCTTCGATTTTCTTCCAGCACTACTGCCCACTTTTTTTTGTCGTATCTAGGCTTCTAGATGCAAGTGATAGAGTCTTCGAGTTTGATGCCACATGAGAATTATCTCTCATAGTGAAAATCACACTTTCAGGGGCATTCACTTTCTCTCTATATTGGAAAATCATTTTTCAGCCAATCTGCAAGTCCTCCGAAGCTCGTCTTCTTCATGGCACTGGAATTCCCCTGCAGGATCTCTTGTGTTCGATTTCTACCACTACAATCTTCATAATAACATACCCTCCACCGGATTCTCTCTGCAGACACCTTCGTTGAGAGTTCTCTTGTCGAGCAGAAGCAACAACAAATTAATAAGTCATTGATAGCGATTCTTGCATAAAGCTCGTCACGAGACAACTGATCGGACAAGTTTTGATGGCTCATTTAGTTTGTGTTGGAAAACAACTGTTTTGCGACTACTTGATAGATGATCATTATGTTCTTGTGTAGTAATGCTATTTGTAACAGAACTATCATACCAGTCTATTTGATACTTGAGAAATAAAAATTCACTTCAGAACAATACAAAAAATAAGATATGAATCTCACTAACGACGTATATCACGGGTCACGTCGTCCTCCAGGGATACCTTCCATTCCTGATCACAACAAATTAATAAGTTGCTGATAAGCAGTTGCCGCAGAAAAGCTGCTGCACAACAGCTGATCCGGATAAACTGACTGACTGTTTGGTTTTTGTTGGAAAACAACTGTTTTGCAATTACTTGATAAATGATCATTATGCTCATGTATATTAATGCTATTTGTAACATAACTATCATACTAATATATTTGATACTTGAGAAATAAAAATCTACTTCAAAACAGTACAAAAAATAATATATGCATCTCACTTAACGACGTATATCACGGCTCATGTCGTCCTCCAGGGATACCTTCCATTCTTGATCACTTTCGGCTGTGGAATCTGCTTGACTGTATGCCCACCAGAAGAAGTCACATCTCCGCGATTCACCGCGGGCACCTGTAGAACTCTTTCGTAGATATATCTCTGACGAGACGTCAGTAGGGAAATCTGAAGTCTGTAATGATAGAGCAATAGTCGAGAGGTCTTTGAAATCGTAGAGCTCATCTTTCCTGAATGATTCAAAAGACAATTAATCGGTCATAACACAAGTATAAATTGACAAAAGTAGTAATTAATTACAGTTTTGTGTAAGTGCGAGGTCTCAGAGAACTGAGTACACATATCCCACCGAACCTTTCACTAAAAGAAGACAACAGACCTTATAAAATAAGGATACTTGGTTGTCTTTAGCTCACGTAATACCAAGCTCGTTTGTCACATATGCATATCACAAAAAAAAACCATCCAGAAGTATCTTGAAAACCACAAAACTGAAAAGAAGAGAAGAATATGATTGCCTTCATTAGGATTTCACATGTGACACCAACTAATAACGAGTAACAGACCATCCAGAAGAACCTACAAGGTCGAAGTCTCATCATGAAAATCACAAACCCACAAGAAAAGAAAGAAAAGCAATCGAAAAAGGAGAAAAAACAATTACACAATATAAAACTTACAATATCTAAAATATCAATAATGCAAGGAACATAAATTAAACATTAACTTTATAAAATAAATAATAATCGTCCAATCAACATTCTCAACAATGGCATCTGTAATTCACTCCAGCAATTAAACCATTTTTGTGGCACCTTCGCCATCCTTGCTGTACTCTTCCTGTGACTGCCCATGAATGTGGTATAAATTGCCCTATGTGAAATTCAAATACTTCTGGCGGGACGTATCTTATCATCTTTAGCCATGCTGAAGTCTACATCCGTTTGAGAATGATGCCGTCGAATGTAGTTGTTGAGCGTCATTGTAGCCACTATACTCTGCACATGTTTCAGAAATAGATATGTCGGCATATCACCTAGTACGACTCATTTCTTCTTCCACACTCCAAACTTTCTTTCAATTACGCCGCGTAAGGAGTGTCTTTTGTTAAACATTTCCTTTCTGCCACGAGCAACATTACTAGATCTTTTGAAATCAGGAATGTGATATTTCGTATATGTAATTGTCTTCAGATGCCCCATCTGTAAGGGATATTCAACATCGACTAAGTAATATTTACCTGTCTCAAATACAATAATCAGTAATAAACTTAAAAAAATGAGTGTGGTTGATAGCTTAACAATCCTAGAGGTGGGCGAGGGAAGCCATGTGTTCAGTTTCTTGTCGTAAAAACAAAAGACGACTATCATGTGCACTATATTTCCAATCAGCCACCACAAAAGTAAAGCACATGAAATCACATACGACCATCACATTTTTTGCGGGTGATCCGCACCGTACAATGTATGTCACCTTTTCAATATTGGATATACGTGCATCCACGTGGGTTCTGTCAATCGCTCTAATACATTTCTGATAAATTAAATAAAGATGAGATAACCACGCAACTCATTTTGACTTATGAATGTAATGTGTTAAAAAGATTTACCTTAAAAAATTACATATATTGCAGGTCATTTGCAATCATTGTTGGAGTCATCTTGAATGTTAAATTCTTTGGCTTAATAATTTGTGCTGGCAAACTAATAATACCTTTCAAAACCACTTACAAATATCTGTTAATTTTCTCTAATGAATGCTGGAAGCGCTCCATCGCTCTTCTCATTGATTTTTTCTGTGATAAAATGTAGAGGGTTATTGCTAACACTTATCTTATTGTAATTTTTGAGGAGTCTTGGAGTCCATGATGGCTATGTAGTTCATCAAGCAGATCCATAAATACAGGCTTTGTCATACGAAACATGTTACTGAATCTTGTTGGATGTCTTTTGTGGTAGCTCCTCAAGCCATTTAGCACCAATATTAGTGAATTTCATGTAGGGAGTTTGATCGACATACAAGTTGTATTCATACAACAAACATACTGCCGTCACAATTTTTCTTCTTAGGCTCTCTCTTTGTGAGTCCATGCTAAAGAAGTGCTTTGTTTAGGTAATATGCGTGAATCAGATAACATTAAAAGAACATCTAAAATATAAAAGCATGGTAGAATGAGAAGACATAATTATAGAGTAAAATATAATTGTTCGTGCTAGAAAGAAAAATCATCCAAATCACATATCAGATGAAACAAACAGAAAAAAACCAAAGTCATACACTAATAACCTCCACAAAATCAATTATCATTGCCTTCCATAAATAAAACGTAAATAATCGACCCTACGGTCAGGGGGCATCTTCATGAATAATCTGCGGATTGGGTCCTCCAGCAACTTCAAGGAGTTCAAATACGACTTATTCCCATAATCTTAGGGAGTTGCCTCTAGAACTCAGAGAAAGTCGTCTACGGAGGTGTGATGTGAAGTATCACCATGAATTGTCCACGCATCTACAAGTTTTGTTATTTTGCTTCTGACGAAAGCAGCGCATTCTGTTTTCCTTTTCTTCATCCTAGTGCGCTTTGACCTGCGTTTGGACTCTAGGTCCTTTTAGTTTGGACTTGGGTCTTCACCGGAGCCACTTGCCTGCTCAGCCTCCAAGTCCTCTGGTATGTTTGCAAGCCCTTGCTCACTTGGGGTGAACGCATGAGTGCCTGTTATCACAACTTCCATAATTTCCATAATTTCCAGTTCTTTTTCAATTGATCACACTTGTTCTTAAATTGCGACCTATCGTTCTCCCTTCCTGTCATTTCCTTAAAACTTCTTCATAATATTGTCACACTTTGTTAAAATAGGTGGTGAATTTATTTCCTAGCTCAATCACCTTAAAACAGTTCGTAAAATATGAGTGTAACTTTCCCACCCCACATGACTAATAAACCGACTTATTTAGTCTTAACTATTATGTTACTAACAAAGAGAAGGCAAAGCAAAATATTTTAGATCAACCAGAGAACAAACATTAGCCACCACCCAACCCTCAGCACAGCCACCACTCACCCCCAGCACATCTACCACCCACATCTAACACAGCCACAACCCAACCCCAGCACAACTACAACCCAACCCCCAGCTCCCGACCATTCCACCCCCAACACAGCCACCACCCAACACCCACAACACCCACAACCACACCCACACCACACCCACATCCACAACACACAACACTCAACCACAACCCACACTCACAACTCAATTCATAGCTTAAACATTGTTAAATTTGTTTAAATGTCCCCATGAGCTATTATTTGTAAAATCCAAAAGACCCTCAGGAGGTTCAAAATGAAAAATTACTCCAAATGCTCTAAACGAGATGAAAATATAAAAAGGCCCTTTTGGGCCTAAAATATTCAAAATGCCCATAAAGACCGTCAAACCCTCATAATAGTTAGTGAGGTTCCAAATATTTAAACCACTTGAGAGGTGTTAGAATCATCAAAAGGCTCCGTGGATTTTCGCCAAACATCAAAATATCATTTGAAGCCAACTATACAAATATCTGAATCCTATTCCAGACAAATTTCATGTAAAAGAATATGCATAAGGGCTTCTCAAAATGATTTCAATGGTACCTCAAGTGTATTTTTAAAATATAAAATCCACATTAGAAGATATTTTTTAATATCAAATAAAAACATGGCAGATTAATGAGCATAACCAAGGACTAAGGTAATATCATGTTGGTTCCAAATTGATGAATAACATCCTAATTGCTCTTCCACCTTGTTAAGATTGGCAATGACCTAATTTTTTGTGAATCTATTGATAGACATATCAAAGCATGTTCATTAAACTTAACCTAAAAGGTTTGCTAAGCATTGATGTACCCTAAGGGACACATGCCACAAAATTAGTACATTCTAAGGATGTGATGCGTTAAAATAAATGTCAAGTCATTGATGAATACCAAAATTAGTTGTTAAAATAAAAGTGTACCCAAATAGGTATATAGAACTTCATCCTAAATATAAAACATACTAATACATATTGAACTTTAAGAAGCATATTAACTCTCTCCCTAAGATACATAAATATCCTATGCATTGAAATACGTACTTACTCATCAATACAACACAGTGATACTAACAGCACCCATAACATTGCTAAGAATCTAGTAGCTCCTGAGCCACACAAGCTTCATATCAACCTTAATTTCTTATGCATCCATTTTGATATAAAATCCAAGTTCATCATATACAAATTGATTTAGCCATGCCATGCCTCTAAGCCATTGATGGTGATATAAATTACCTTTAAACCACAATTGGTCGTGGAAGAAGAAAATTTTTAATTCATGGAAATTACATACAAACCACCCGAAACATTGCCATCTACAAATAAATCATCCTCCTTCATCCATTTTTCAATTCATAGTTCAAACATAAAAGAAAAAACTATTGTGTATTGAATAGATGCAAATGCAAACAAGCTAACCCGAAAGAATGCCGGGGAAAAGCCGCTTGGTTTCTCCCCTTTTTTTACTATTGTGATCTCCTTCCCTTACTGTCAATCGCTGACATGTGAAGAAGGCTCGTGCTTCAGCCGCTAAATCGCTCTCTTGAGCTTCTCACGCACACCTAACCTGCTCGACTAGGGTTTGTGCTCTTCACTTTTCCATTGCATAGGAGAACGATTCTCCCTCTCACATGACGCTCGCACGACTGCCCCAAAGCTGCTCCTCCTTTGTCTCGCTCTCCTTGTTCGCTTGCTCTCGTTCCTCTTCTGTTGTATCACTTGTTTGGTTCAAATGAGGGAGATAAGCCTTCGATTAATAGCGGTGGGCGGTGAGTCTTGTTCGAATGACTATTTCTTCGCAGGTGTCCTGAGTAGGTAATTTCATTTTGTTAATTAACTTAATTAATAAGAAAGGTTATTATTGCAATTCTTCATGGTTCTGCTGCTTTTATTGTGCACTTGCCTGGCTATTTCATTAGTTCATACAAACTTCCAAGTATAATTGGTTTTTTTCCTTTGGTAATTTATGAGTTTATTATTTTGATTTTCTGATTAACGGTCCTATATTCTTAGGTGCTATTCATGATATCTAGGGAGCCAGCTCCAATGCTTGAGGATAAAGAGAAGTGGTATGCTTGTTACTTATTTTTTTTATGTTATGGTTCGTTACATGCCTTCATTTTTTATCTTCTGTTTCTACATGCCGATAACATAAAGATATATTTTGCTAATTTTGGTTAAGAGTTTTAGTTGTGCCATTTTCATTTATGGTTTCTTATTTTGGCTTTGCCAGTTGGCAGGCGCGTCGGTTTATGATTTGGACATTCCACTTTTCATTTGGACATCTTTAGATTGTGTTACTTAAGCCTTCCTGGATTGTCTTATCTCTTTTTGGTTTAGTTTTGGATAAAGCAAAATGGTATGCTTATATTACTAGTTCTTTTAGCAATTTTGTATCTTCACATGTGAAAACTGCATAGAATTTTATATCTTTTGATTCTTAAGTAATTGCCATGCTCAATAGATTTTTGTTACTGCTTGTAGTTGCACCTGCGCCATTTTCCTTGATAGTATTGTATTATGCATCTTTGCCAATTGACAATGGCCATTTTTCAAATAATGAATTATTGGGCATACCAGTCTATGATATGACGGGCATATACTTTCTTAGGCACATTCTTAGTGCGATGCACTGAATCTTCCTGGATTGTATTTTTTTTTTTTGGTTCATTTTTCAAATGATGAAACTAAGACGACACTTCACAACATTCAAATCTTTGACTCCGGTGATTCGTACAAAGCTCGACTCTGGATTTTTCTTTTTGACTCTAAAATCCAACTTTCTGGCTATTGAAGCCAACATAACCTGTAAAATGAGCTAAATTTGTAGTTTGGTTCTTTGCTATTGTTCATCTTGAGAAGTACTTGGGCTTGATGTGCTGTGCTGTAGTTATGATTATCTTTTACATTCCATTTTAGGTCTCTACTTTTTCATGATTTTATTGCGAAATGCTTGACCAAAGATCCACGTCTGCGTCCTCCTGCTACTGAAATGTTGAAGGTATGACTATATTTAAGAATTTGATTAACGCGCATTTAACATCTCAGAGATGATGACGTCATTTATTTATCCAAAATCTGCTTTTAGATAGTAATTTGCTTTCTCGTCTTTTTTAAACCCTACTTTTAATGCTCATCATACACACTGCCTCTTTAAGTCTGTTAATTCCTTTTTAAATATGCATATATTAGCTTATCGATGATTCGAGGCTTCAATACAAGCAGCTCCAATTAGTTTTTATGAAGTATAGGTATTTGGTTTAATGCTAAATCTAATTTTTGTGAGCTTGCCCAGCTAATACTTCTTCCAAGTAAATTGTTCTCAAATTTCAATTTCCATTTCCATCTACAAATTATTAATTTAATTTTTGAAAAAACTGAAAAGTCTCCATGCAATGTTGCGGTAATTTTATCTGCATCAACCCCACCCATTCACCTTGGTGGGATTTTGTGCAATAAGAACAACCTTTTTATTTAGGCACACTAAAGCATTTAAGTGAAAATGCTTTAGTGATAATAAGTGGAATAACTGAACTGCGGAACAACAAATATCAAATACCCTACTACCCCAGTCTCTTCGTTTTTCCACATGAATCAACTATCTATTGTATTTGTGGGTTTTTTAAAGGATTTTTATCATGGATTTTCTATTACGAATTAACTTGCCATTATTATTCTGTGTTTCTATTATATGGGATTGCCTGATTCATTTTCTCGAGAGCTAGCTCATGTATGAACAACTCATGCTTGGGTGATTAGCTGAAATGAATCGCTGAAACTTTTTTTAATTATTTTTTAAGCATATCTATCTTTCACTAACTTGCCAAGTTAGTCCAAAGGTAATTATTGGGTTAGATTATAGTGGTGTGATATTGCTTGAAGAAAAATCCATCCACAAGTAATTTGATCTTTAATTCATCTTTTTTCGTTCATGGACCCCTTAATTTTGCTTTTCAATGCAGCACAAATTTACTGAAAGGGGTCAGTGGGGAGCTTCAAAGATGCTGCCAATGATCAAAAGGGCTCGGCAAATTAGGGCAGCAATGACCGCCCAAGCCCAAACCGAAGCCCAAGGCGCCCAAGCCCAAACCCAAGCCCAGGTTATAATCTATGCTGTAGATTTATTGTTTGCGTTTGAGGACTGAATTTGTACTTAGATCGACATGGATGCAATATAGGCAGCAACGATTGATAAATCAACAAGTATAAATAGAAGTTATGGAGACACTGTTTCTTCAAAACCACTAAAAACTCCTGAAGCACTACATAAAGTCCCTGAAGGCAGTGGCTTGAGTCAATTAACCAATTACACTGAACTGGGTTCAGCAAAAAATATCGGTATACTTTCTTACAAAATTTTCTTTTTCTGTAATCCAACACATAAAATATCCCTTCTAATTGATAGTTTTGTCAATCGATCCACTACATAGCTTGTAGACTAACTTTCTGAACAGTTTTGTCTTGTGTAGATCCACGAATATCACCTTTTTTGGCTCCTTGTGCAGGTGGTGTCTTGTACTGGCATTTGCTTTGGTAGTCATGCCTTCGATTATTACCTTACTATGTTAAACGAATAATTTGTTGATTTTTGGGCCATGTGGGTGATGTGCTTTGTTTGATGCTATCTAGACTTTTACTCGGTGTTACTGTTCCATTATATACAATTATTGGAATTAGAATTGAGCAACTCCAAAAGTAGCCACCATAACAAATTAGATTTTTATTTATGCATAACTTTGAGGCATGTGTTGGAAATTTTTGTTTGATAAAATTTGAAAGTTCTTTGAGGGGCTTTGCAAAAGCAATGCAATGCAGAGTAAAATATATTACAGTGTATTATACTTGCAGTGTATTATGTCTTAGTAGAATGTTTGACTGCCTATAAAATAAATGGAGGGAAATTATTTTTTCTGTTTGTATTATATTGCACTTAAAGTAGAAAAAATAATGTATTCAAAGTACTTAAGCTTGTTTGGTTCTTTGTAAAGTAAATATTAATATATTATTTTTAATATTTATTTAAAACTTGTAATAAAATACAATTAAATTAATATATCATATTGATGTGTCATTAAGAAATTTTTTATCAGCAAACACGAATATGGATGCATTTTTAATAAAAGATATTTTAAATTCAAATTTAGGATCATCCAGACTCTGATTTCAACAAGTTCATAGTCAAACTAACTATCTTGATAAGACGAATCCAATGATATCAAAGTTAGTCTAATTTGATTCCAGTCATGAGCAAATCAAGCCGTACTTAGTTTCCATTTTGTACATGTAAGGTCTTAACTTAAAATTTTATTTGCAGGTGTGCGATCATGAAAAATGAGTTTGAGTCAGTCAACTGCATCAAGAAACAATATAGACAACCAAATTTATTTTTTGTGCAACTTGCAATGTAATCACGTACCTTATTCACTTGTTATTCTATCGATTAGGAACTACTGATATATGAAAGCTGCTTATGTAATCACGTTGAATAAGAACAAGTTAAATAATGAAAGTTGATTATGTAATCCTCTCTTTAAACCTTGGTCTTTGTATATTAAACAAACACCAGGCTTCCTAACCATGCTGTAGAGCTACCAACAACTCCATACAAGAGAGGGCAAGGATTAATAAAATACGAATAAGTTAATAAAAAAAACTAACCACAACAAATTATAAATGCGCCAAACCATGATTTTTCTACTATTCTTAGTGCTGTTTAGACAATTTGAGTCCGCAAAGCAGGTGAAGTCCAGCGTCTGCCTCATAGATTAGAAAATCGGGCCTCGTCTCCCTCATAGATCCCTCAGACGTCCTTGGTGTTGATCTCTGTGACGTCAAGAAGCATGGTCAGCTGACTGTGGCTAGTGATCCCGGGCTCATGTTGGTAAAGGGGGAAATAATCTCGGGGTCTTGTTGGGATGGCGTCACAAAAGAGATAAATCTGAAGCCCACGCACAAGAGAAGACATTTGCGCGAAGTGGAAGAACGCCACGCTAACTGGATGACTTCTGTCAAGGAGAAACACGTTGAATTTGTGTTTTTCACTCATTTTGGCTTGAAAAGATATTGTGGGAGAAATGGCCTAGATGGGGCTCTCCAAATACACTAAAATTTTACTCCGTTTTTCCTTTTCACTCTAATCAAACACGTAAATATTAAAATACATGTATTTATATTACTTTACACCCTATATACTTTAAACCAAACAACCCGTTAATCTTTCGATGCTTGGTTGGTTGTTGATTTCTTTGAGGGTGGTGTAAGTGCAAATTTCAAATTTCCAGGGAAATTTGTTTCCTTATTTTGGCATATAAGACTTGAAATTTCTTGACTTGGTGAATTGTTTTTTTGTTCTCTTTTCTAGATAATTTGTGATTGGTTTCACAAGCGTGTTTGATTTTAGTCATGTTTGTTTCAATTAGATTTTCAATTGTGATGTCAATTTCAATTGAGCTATAAATTTTTATTATTTTAAATTTTTGTTGACCTTAATAGATCTCGGTGACTTCTAAATTACTGTTGAGTTATATTCTTCATATTTTTATATTTTCGTCAAAAGGGTTTAGTGTTGCATTAGGTAGTCGACAGCCAGCGTATAACTTGTCGAAAAAATCATGACATGTATCTATTTGATCATTGTGAAAGTGCTAGGGCGCCCCTTGGAACCGACGCGCCGTGGCTTGAATACTGTGAAAAGTGTGCAAGTGCCGCTACACAGGTGTCCGGGTGTAGTGTCAAATAAGCAAGGGTTCCCAAGGATCTTGGAATATAAGTACTCTCAATGGCAAAATCAATGGAATTAGTTGATATTATGATTCATGGAAAGATAAATATCTTATGTATTCAAGAAATCAAATGGGTTGGAGAAAAAGCTGAGATTGTGACTTCGGTTTTATGCTTTGGTGTTCTGGTAAGAGTCGCATTAGAAATGGGGTAGGTGTAATTATAGATAAGAGTTTGAAAAATAATGTTGTAAAAATTAATAGATTTGGAGATAGAATTATATAACTTAACATTATTATTGATACTAAGATTACTAATATTATAAGCGCTTATGCTCCTCAAGTAGGTTTAGATATAGACTCTAAAGATAAATTTTGTAATGACTTGAAAGACTTAATGCACATGATACCTCTTGAAACAATAATTTTTATTGAATGAGATTTAAATGTACATGTCGGTAGAGTGGTAGAAGATTTTAGAAATATTCATGGTGACTACTTTTATGGAGCGATTAATGAAGAAGATAGAGTCATTTTGGGTTTTGCTTTAGCGATGATTTGGTTATTACTAATACTTTATTCAATAAAAGAGATGAGCATCTTTTTATTTATAAGAATAAATCTAATAAAACACATCGATTATTTTCTTAGATGAAGAGATTGTCGAGATTGTAAAGATTGTAAGGTAATTTCAAGTGAGGATTTAAGTACCCAACATCGATTATTAGTTTTATATTTTAAGTTGAAGGTTGCAAAATAAAAACTACTAGGATTCATCATCATAGAATTATATGGAGGTACCTTAACGATAAATAAAATTATGTTTATGAGTAAAATTCAAAATTACAAAATTTGGGATGTTCATGAAGAAGCAAACGTTATGTGAGGAAAAATTGCAAATGCTATTAAACAAGTGAGAAAAGATATACTTGGAAAATCAAAAGTAAAAGTTTCAATAAATAAAAATAGTTGGTGGTGGAATAATAATGTGCAAGAAAAGGTAAAATATAAAAAGTTATGTTATAAAAATTTGTTTAAATGTAAAAACTTAGAGAATTGGGAAAAATATCAAACGGCCCGGAAGGAAACTAAAAGAACAATCTGTTATGCTTAAATTTTTTATTTTTGTGATCATTATAATAGATTATATACTAAGGAGGGTGGAAAATATATATATATAAACTAGTCAAACAAAGAGAAAATAAATGTAAAAGAGTAACTCAAGTAATATGTATTAAAGATGAAAATAAAAAGTGTTTTTCTTAGAAAAAGATATTTAACATAGGTGGATGAGTTATTTTGATAAAACTTTTAATGAAGTTTCTGAAAATACGATTGACCTTAGTGATCTTAATATCAAAAATTTCACTTTTACCGTCGCATTAGTAAAAAAGAAGTTGAAGATGCTTTAAAGAAAATCAAGGGTGGAAAGTCTGTAGGACCTGATGATATCCCAATTGAAGTGTGTATATATTTAGGAGATTTGAGAGTTTATTGGCTTACTAAACTCTTTAATATTATTTTAAAAACTAAAAAGATTCCTGAAGAGTGGAGGAAGAGTATTTTGGTTCCCATTTTTAAGAATAAAGTGGATGCATAAGAGTGTGCAAATTATAGAGGAATTAAATTGATGTGTCATACTTTAAAATTATGTGAGAGGGTAATTGAACATAGGTTAAGACGTATTACCAAGATTTCTCATAATCAATTTGAATTTATGACGGGCAGGTCTACTACGGAAGCTATACATTTATTGAGAGGTTTGATGGAGAAGTACATAGACAATAAGGAAGATTTACATTTGATTTTTATTGATTTAAAAAAATCTTACGATAATGTTCCAAGAGATATCCTTTGGAGAGTTCTTGAGAAGAAAGATGTTGATATGAATTATATTCAAGTCATTAAAGATATGTATACTAGAGTTGTTACTTATGTTCGAATTGCAGGAGGATTGACCAAATATTTTCCTATTTCTGTTGGATTGCATCAAGTATCGGCTTTAAGCCCATATCTTTTTGCTTTAGTTATGGATGGTCTTACTGGACATATACAAAAGGATGTACCTTGGTGTATGCTTTGTGTTGATGATATGCTTCTCGTTGATAAGACGAGAGAAAAAGCCCAGGAAAAAAATTAATTATGGAGGTCAACATTGGAGTTTAAAGGCCTTCGTTTGAGTAGAACTAATATAGAATACATGGAATGTAATTTTAGTAACAGTAGCTCTAGTGCAAAAGTGTAACTTTGGGTGATCAAATTATTAAAAGGTGTGAACGATTAAGGTATCTCGGGTCTATTGTTCAAAGCGATGATAATATAGATGGGGATGTTAATAGTAGAATTCAAGTTGGTTGGTTGAAGTGGAGGAATGCTTCAGGCCTATTGTGTGATAGAAATGTACCACTTAGATTGAAAGGAAAATTTTATAAGATGGTAGTGAGACCTGCAATGCTTTATGGTGCTAAATGAAAACCTTTAAAAGAGAAGCATAATACTAAGTTAAGTGTTGACGAGATGAGAATGATTAGGTGGATAAGTGGCTTTACACTTAGAGACAAAATGCGAAATGAATATATCCGTGATAGGGTTGGTGTAGCTCCAGTGAGACAAAATTAGAGCGATTCGCCTTAGATGGTTTGGTCACATTAAACGTCGACCAGCTGATGAACCGATTGGGAGAGTAGTAGTTTTAGATTCGACTTATGTTAAGAAGGGCAGAGGTAGACCTAAGAAGGCTTTGGGCTTATTGGATAAAAAATGATCTTAATTTTTTAGAATTAAATGAAAACATGACACTAAATAGGATTCAACGGAGAAAAGGATTCATATAGCTGACCCCACTTAGTGGGATTAAGGCTTTGTTGTTGTTGTTGTCAAAAGTTAGGAAAGAATTATTTGATTGGTAGTGTTTTGAACTAAAAAACTTCGATCTGATTTTTCTTTTCTTGTGTGCATGGCATCATTTGTTGCATTATAATTTAGGAATTCATGATTGTAAATCTTCTTGCATAAAATTATTATCAAAACTTATTTGCACCATCATAATTAAAACTTGGACATTATGACATGTTCAATAAAAAATATAAATGATGCACTTTAAGCAAAATTGAGTTGATTTTGATTATAGAAAATCTTAAGGCAACTGTTATGAGGTTTAAAATTACATTCTTGCATTCATTAGAAGGAATAATATTAGAGACTTTGATAGTTTGGTATCTATTTGAATATTATAATATATTTGATTGCCAATAAGTTGAAATTTCTAAAATGAAATTAATTGGATTTGTTCAATCATTCTATTCACTGTTAAGTCCACATAGTTTTGAATTGAAACATAAACTTGAACAGAATTGTATGTTATTTCATGAAATTATATGATTAATTTCAGAATTATAATTAGAATGATTATGATTTATTTAAACATTATGCATGGCATTTTTTGTAGTAAATTATTATCTTTCTGTAAATTATTAGGTTACCTTTATCTGTTTAAGTAATGGTTTTAGGTCATAGATTAGTGATTAATTAAGCTAAAACTCACCAAAAGTAGTTACAAAAGGCTTTATATATTATTCGATATTGCGGAATATTAAAGTCATTTTATTAGAACTATCACACATATGATTAATGTCTAAAGAAAAAATAGTGTCATTCTTCCAAGCTTTTCATATGCAGACTGGCACAAGAAATATGTATGGTTGAATATTATCTTATTGAAGAAATTATAATTAATGAATGTTCTTTGAGGATGTGTTAGATATGTAAGATGATTTATAGGCACTCTAGAGATGTCTTATGCTTTGGCATGATAAATTTATAGTACATGATTCATGGATTACATTGCTGGAAGCATGATAGCCTTGCCCTAGTTTTTAAATCTTTTGTGGCTCTTATTTTTGGCAGTAGTGTATCTTGCATTGCTTTTCACTTTGGCATTGTCATACTTCTGATTAATGTGACCTTTTAGTGTCTCCATATGCCTGGTTAAGCGGTTAATGTGCTGATTTTTTAGGTTAGTTGAGTGGCATCTTCTATTTTGGTACTACCTAGATTTATCAATCACAACAGGCTAGCTAACTTCATTTGTCTGGGTATAGTACGCTCCCTAAGCATAGGGAAAATTTGTAAAGCATGTCCCTGATCCCAATTTATAATCACAACTACTCTTTTTGACTCTTTCAACTAAGGACCGTTCGGTAAATCCCTTAAAGTTAGAATGAAAGACATTGATAAAGTTGATCACCATTCACGTAACCATTCTCCCCATACATCGACGAAATCTATATGTGTGTCCAAAAATGTTTTTTTTAAGCAATAGAAAATCCTAAATACTAAATGGACCTCTTGGGCTTAATGGATCGAGACCATCAACCATGCACTTAATGGTTTGGTGCTGACTAGATCAATTGTACTCGTTAACCGTATTTTTAGATACAAAATTTCTTGTCAACCAACATAATACAAGTACCTATGAAGCATGTCAGCATTCACGCGAGTTCTTCTGAACGGGCTCGCTGAGCTTAAGTCTTCAATTGAGCTCCTTCAACCGAGCTCTCACATTTCCTGAGTTTTTCTTCCGAGCAAGCATGTACTAATTGAACCCTCCTACCAAAGCTCTTTGATAGCTACCTTGCCGCATCACTGAGCTCAATAAACAGTTCTTTATGCAAGATGGAAGAGAACTCAATTCCATCAAAATATATATAACAATTTCTTAGCAGCATGATATCCATGCCAAAAATCTTGTCAACGGCGAGTCTACTCGGGCTCCGTACTGTATAACCTATGACGTAACTTTTTATTTTATTCTTTAGGCCCTTGTGCGGGAACATAAACTCAATGGTGTATAAATAGGAAGTAAAAGAAAGGAAGAAAAGCTCTCGCTCTTTCTCTAAAGAACCCATCAGTTTCTTCTCACTTTTTTCATAGGGTCTCTCCCGGATTGTATGAGTTCACGAATTACAGGATCATATGTTCCGACGGGGTTCAACAATATGATTGTCATTTGCTTAATGCACTTACTGTTATAGAGACCAAGAACTTTAATTAGGAGCGGTCTCTTAATCACTCTAGATAATTAACTATGAGGACCTGAACTCATAGAAAATCTCAAACCTAAATCTAAACAAAACTTTTACGATAGGCTTAAGGATGGATGATTAACTATGAGGACTTGCACTCATAGAACATCTCAAACCTAAATATTAACAAAACTTTACAATAGGTTGAAATATGGCTATATCAACTACCTTCTGAAAGATATTTAGAATTTTGGTGCTCAAGTTTAATTTACTTTATGCCTCAGAGGTAGAGCTTTTATCTTCCTTCCATTTTTTGAACTTATTCAAATATGTTAAGGCCATACATTTTATTAGCTGTCGTGGTTTCAATTTTCTGGGGTTATGAAGCATTAAGCGAAGCACCTGGTTGTTTTCTTAGTAAATTTGATGCTGAAACAGAACTGCATATAGGTGACTATGGAACTGTTGTTGCTCACTCTGAAGGAGGATCCATTCAAGAAATTGGGTCTCAGGATTCTAACAAACAGGACGTCTCACTTGATCAAAGTGATCGCGGAAGAGTTTTCAACCATGATTTTGGAGGAAAGTCCACACAAATGTGGTATGCTGAAGTTCTAGTTATGTTTTTAAATTTACTTCCAGTAATATTTCATCATTGATTTAAGTACTCGATAAAATAAAATGAAGAGAGTTCTTATTACCAAGTTTCTCTTCAATTCTCATACATGTCTAAAGGTTGTTCAAGCTTAAGTGATGGTGAACTATGCTGTCACAAACATATCCATAGCTTTCAACTGATTCTCCAGGCCACTGAGTTACCCTCTCTACCTTAACACACTACTCTTTTTTTGTAGTATATGGGGTGTTTATGGTAATCACGGATGAGACACTCATAGTGGTAGTAGTACTTCTTGTTGTTGGATTTCATGTTGTCAACATTTTCCAAGATCCAATCACTCGTTTGATCGTTAGTTGGGAAAAAATGGCCATCTATAGTGGCTCAATATGTCTCAATCATTACCTCCATCAATTCTTTTGGTACTCACTATGGTTTAGTCTCCCTTTCTTATGAAGAATATGATTAAATATAATATTCACAGTTGGATAATGCATTTCCTCATATTTTTTACCCTTTTGTTCGACTATAGCTGCCATACATTTTAGATTTCAAATTCTCGTGCTTATATGATAGGTAATCAATAACTTTTTTTATCACTTACTATGACATCTTTTCAATATATCATTATTGTTGATGGATCTCCCTCTTATATTTTCAGAAAAGCATCAATCCATCCATCCTCTACTCAAGATTTTGTTTTATATGCTCCGTAGTTTCATATATTCTGTTATTTTTCTATTGATCTCGTAGGTGTTATGTAACTATTTAACCTTCTCACTATAATTTTCATGTTCTCAACACCGGAGTTGGTAAAGTTTGAGGCATTATCTTATTAATGCTACTTCCATCGTCTTTTCATTTATTATTAACCTTATCAACACCACTATTTTCTGGTTCACACCTTCTCCGTATTCTGTGCTTCATTCTTGCTTTTTTATTTGTTTCTAAATTTGATTATAAAATTTTTGAGCATGGTAAACACCATCATGTCTCCTTTCTTCTATTTCTTCTTGGGGTATTGCATATTGATTTGGTACACTTAAATACCTAGAGTCCAAATCCTTGTCTACTCATTTGATTTCCATCATTTTGTTTTTTTTACGGATGAAAGTTATTTGAGTTTATTTATTGATTTGTTGCTTAGAAGTTTTCTTTATGTTTGCTACGCACTAAACATTTAGTTTTCCACTCAAATTAAATCCCACTTACTGATAATGCTCTAAAATAAATGCAATATCCTTTTCGCTCATTGAATGCTGACAAACTTGTGCATCCCAGCAAAATGGAGTGATTGAAGGAAGCATCTATATCTTCTCGATGTTGCTTGAACCTTTATATTCACATGCATGCTCCATGATAGTTTTAGGGAAATGTTGTTCATACTGTTCACACAATTTGTTAGTTAATCAATCGCATGCCATCCATTTTTTGGTGCTACTCTTTTTTAATTTTTTTAATCCACTAACTTCTATTTTGTGTCTTACTTCTGGAGTATTCATTTTGTTTGTTTTGTTTGCTTTTTTCGTCTAGTACTTGATAAACTTTGAGAGATGCCAATAAGTTTATCTTCTTAAGTTATTTTTGCATTTGACGACTCCATATGTTGCTCATTGTCACCTTTCATGAGGTGTTCCCTTCCATTCTGACTACCCTCCATAGTTGATTGTTGTTCAATTGTTTATCCTCTTGTTTTTGTTAGTTTTTTATTTTGTCTCGTCTCTGAAATTTGTCTGCATATAAAATTCTCTGTATCATTAGATTCCCTAAATAGGAAAAGCAATTGCTGAAATGGACCGTAGGCGCCTAAAGAAAGAAATATGATTGGGTTAAAGCAAAACCTCAAACTAAATGTGATCCAAGGTGCTACTTTAAGACGGCTCAAGCCCAATCTTCAGGCCAACCTTTAGATGTCTTTAGCAATAATGTTCTTAAGGAGCATATGAGAGTGTGAGGGAAAATCTATTCAGCCAAGCAATTTGCTTTCCTTGGTAACTGCACTGTTGTATTCTTGAAACTTTGATATGACGTCATGTGGATTCTATCAGTTAGCTTATAAGCATTCCAGTTACAATATCTGCTGCATGTCATGCTTTGATTTGTTGTCGCAAGTATATTTTATTAATTTATGCTCCAAGGCTGTGTGGTAATCTTGACTTGATTCTTTTACTGACTTTTGATTTTTTTGTAAACTGCAAATAGTTCATAGATAGCTAGCTTAAAGAGAATTCTATCCATTCATCGCCAAGCTTAAAGGCTGTCTGAAGTGTTTTTCATTGAATTATTATACAGCAAGTAACTTTTACACGTCTCACACTGATTCTTCCTAGCTGGCTAGTTGAAACACTCATTACTTAGCCATGAAAAGTCGTGTGCAAATGAATTTTCTCAAAGGCTCAAAACAGCCTCTTTTTATTGGTTCTTTCTTTTGTATCTGTTATTGCTCCATTTCTCTTGTTTCAAATAGCTTGACATTCATAAAAATCTCAATTTCTATAAATGTTAAGCTATGCACTAGATGGATTTAATTTGCAAAACTGTTCCTTCTCATCTTATGCAAGAATTATTGAAGATACTGAATATATATTGAGGAATGGTGTCCATGAACAAAGAAATGGCCAAGTTGTTGGAGTTTGCATAAATTAAATAAGAAAATGATCTTTCTTTTTTATTTTGCTGCTATCTTGGAAGTGATGCCTGTATTATCTTGCAATGTCAAAGAAGCAACGTGGCAAGTTATGCCTGGTTGTGAGTAGTGTTGTGCTTGAAATTGTGAAAATGGTTATTTGATTTATGGTGTTTTTTAGGGTGGAAAATTCAACAGGTACCATTATTAGTAGGCAGCCAGACACATTACAGATAGATGATAGCCAATACACACAAGATTCGTTGCCTTCTTACTTTGGAATGCCCGGGCAGAAGCCAGATACAGGCAATGCTTCTCAGGTGAACGGCACAATCACCAATGCTGCAGCCGTGAGTACATTGAAGGCTGCTACCATTGGCCGGAAAGGTTTATCAATACAAGATAAAGTATGTTATGCCTTTCTTATGCTAAAGCTCCTATCGACCAAACTTCCTCAAAATGATACATTTCATTTCTTAATTAAAAACTTTATGTCAATCCTGTTTTTGTAGTTACGGTCCATCTGTGCTGCTGGTAATACTGTACCCATACCTTTCCTCAAGGCAATTGACATTTCCCCTTTAGCTTTGGTATCTGAAAACATAGTTGAGGATAGAGTTTCAGGAGCAAGTGGTAATACTGCTTTAGAAGCAGTAAAAGAACTTTGTGGTGGTGATGGGCAGATGAAGAAAGGAAGAAGAGGAACAAACGAGGTTTGTTAACTTTGTGTTTCCTTTCCTATGTACCTAATATTTTTCTTTTTGTTGAAATTCGAATCACTCATCTTGTGTCAGGTATCCCTTCCACCTGGGGTTTATCAAAGGTTGACCACAAGTCCAACATTAATGAATTTAGCTCAAGCTTTAGCATACCACAAAACGTGAGTACCACAAATCATATATAGATCTTTAATTCTGATGGCTCAAGTTCTTTTAATGTGTGCAGATGCTATGAAGACATGCCTCTTCAAGAGCTTCAGGCAGCACAAGAGCAACAGACAATTCAAAACATATGTGATACCCTCAGAACCATCTTACGGTTATAGGTATTTATTAATCAAGTAGAGGAACCAGACAACTTGGAAGGAGAGCAAGGCAAGACATCCATGTAAGCCCTTTTGGCTCTTTCTTTTCCGTGCTTTTTGGGGAACGTAAATAGTCATATGATTGATAAACTAATCCCTGATCATATTATCTAAGTTAATTACGGAGTCCTTGTTTATGCCACGATCCACATGGATTTTTTCTTTTAAATACAGTAATCTATAGCTTAACCAAGACTTGCTTTGTATATGTATTTCTAATTCTTTTGTGCCCAGTCTTTCTTGTAATGTCATCTTCCTCCATTCCCTGTTCCAATCAGAAGTGCTTAAAGCTAAATATGTCCTAGGTCCTCGCTTTTGGGGAGTATGAATTACTCTGAAACAATTTATGCATTATACTGCTGGTTATATTATATTAAAGATGAAAAATAAGCTACAAAGAATAAATATTATGCATTATCAAAATCATGTGGATTACACATGTATTTATATTAATGATTGAAGTTTTGAAAGAAATGTCCTATAAGCCGCTTATGTCATGCCCAGTATTTCCTCGCAGCATGAGGATAAGATTTTCTACTAAGTTGGTGTTGTTTCCATTCTATTTGAACATTGAGCAGGCGGTTGGGCAAGGAGATGGGAAAATTAGCGTTTAAAGGCAAGATAAAGCAAAAATTAACTTTTATGTGAAACTTTGTTAAATTTGTGCTTATTGGGCCTGGGAAATTCGTAAACAATAAGCAAAGAGATTTTTTAATGCATTATAACCAAAGAAGCATATAGAGGACAAACAGTGGTTGGGTAGGCGCACCATGTCTGCCATTTCCCACGTTAGATGGCCAACTGTTTTAGTTGTCTTTCCATCGTAATGAACCATAAGACAAGAAGCTGAGAACAATAAATGGTTGAGTAGGTGAGCCGTGTCATTCATTAACGCAGGAGATGCCATATTACTTTAGTGGTCCATTGTTTTAGGGCCCTGCATTTCATAGAAATAGAACAACACCACCATCACGATATATCATACTTGCATCGAATAAACAAGAGGAAGAGAATATATCTCAACTGAAAACCTGGAACGTGATGGGATCCCTCTTCTGCTTGTTTCAACATCCTTTTGCTTTCCATCAAGACCTTGCTGCACAAAACTTGCACAGTTTCTTTTGCTTCTGTTGCAATTGCCCTTTTAATTTCTTTATTTATGCCTACTTCAAGCTATGGGTCGTTTATCTAACCTTGCTTGTTTTGGCTCACGTAAATTCTTAAGAGGCAGAATATATTGTTATTATATGCATAAAAAATCGTTCATTACTTCGCTGTAGAAAAGGGGCTCTAATAAGAAAAGAAAGGGTGTTTTATAAACTTTGGCCTAATTTGAAGTTATTTACTGATAAATTCCTGATTAACATGGCAGTATAAACAATGAGTAACCCTTTGATCTGGTATGTTCAAGGTTCCACTTACAAGGTAGCCATGGAAGAACTTGTTAGCTAATTTGAAACAAATGATGATGTGCTTATTGCTTACACACCTTGAGATGGTGTGTTTTTTAACACGTTCTTAAGAGTTTGTGCGGGTTTACATAGAGATATGGAGATTGAACTAGAAATGAGGATAGTGGTTGAAACATTGTAGAAGTTGCGGGAAAACTAGCTTGTCCAAGGATAAGGTATTTAGTTAATAGCTGCAGCAGGAAACTGAGTTGGAAGAATGTATGAAATTTTTACAGAGCTGGAAAATCTAACATTATAAGAGTAAAATTGGTTAGGTGAGTGGGTTATCTTTAGACTGAAGCTTTATGACACTTGCAATTTTTTTTAGTGCTCCGCTTGTATGAAGAAATCCATCATTGTTAGCCTAGGGTGGGAGCCTTATCAGAGCCAAAATGTAGGTTTAAAATCGCTTCCAAAGTGCTGTTAATATAGTTTCTGCACCATATTTTCAGAGGCACAGAGAAAAGGTCCTACAAGTGGAGCTAAGGAGGGCATGGGAGTAAATTCATCGACAAAGATTTTGGGAAGATGCCTTATTTGAGGGTAATACCCTCAATGCTTAAAACACGATTCGTCTTGGACCGAGAAATCAAGTTCTCAACCTGCCTGATAAATGGTGGGTGGATGACATGAAGAAATGGAAACGGATGTTTCAAATTAGATCACTTATCCACCTGCTTATTTCTAAATTTCTAAAGAGGATGATGGCATATTCGCTATCTTTCACAATTAAGCAAATTTTCCCAAGACTGTTGGCATGGGGCTTTCAATACTGAAATTGCCGCCTTCTTAGGATTTCTAGCACTTCTCTTATTGCTATTACCTAAGAAGCTTCAGTGTTTGCTATTTTCTGGACCCACTTATAATTTGAACGGCACATTCATTGGATTCCCCTTATGGGTTGACAGTCGGTTGATAGTTTTTATAAACACATCTTACAAAGATACCCCAATTTAAAAAACACTAATGATAACTATCACAAGCAAGGCCAGACACCAGCGAGTACAAGCAGAATATAATGCTAAAAAAATAATAATAAGAATAATGAACATCAGCATTCAACGGAAAGCAAACTGGCCTCAGCAAGAGGCTGATTGTTCTATGAAAAAAATTATAATAATAATGACATAAGTTGTGACGGACAATAGTTAATTTAAACGTCTTCCAAGTTAACATTTATATAGAGGCTGAAAACTTTAGGTGTAACTTCCCTATAAAACCGTAATGATATAAGAGTACAAGTATGCCAGGTTGTTCATATGCATTATTAGTCCTTGTTAGAGCGAGAGGGGCCATGTGAAAAGGACACAATAATGCATGCGTGAGTCCCAACCTGTTTACTTCATTGCTCTTCTTATCTGAAGCACTGAAGAAGGCTTCAGCAATGAGTTGTTTGATGAAGAAAGCTTCAGTCTTGTTTCTCATCCTAACCCTTGTCTTATTCACTCCGATTAGTGGAAGTGCCGAACGGTTGCATGTCTCTTTTTATGAGTGGGAGTGGCACCGTGATGAAGAGGTTGGGGTTGAAGGGAGTTTGGTCTCTTTTAGTTTGTGACCTTCTATCCCGACAGAAGGTACCTCACCTATTGCACCCTTAAACCTGCAAATCCTGCTGTGCCTTCAAACCTGGGCAACTATACCAAGGCCACGGCTATCAGCCCTACTTTGGATGCAGGAACGGTAACTACTCATGATACCCAGAAGATGATGATGGTGGCTATTTAGCGTTCCATTTTTTTCCTTCTCATCAAATGAAATCCCCACACACCACACTGCGATGCTATTCTATATTTGTATCTCTTTTTCTATTTTATGTATTCATGCATTTGGTTATAATGGACCTATGTTACATTACATATTCCAATTCCATATGTTTAAAAGAGCACTTCATAGGAAGAGGGATGGTTTGAGGCTGCAGTCACGCCAAAGGTCGAATATTATTTACTTTTTGTATTGATTGACTATGGAGTCCATTGGCGAGAAGATCATAATTGAAGGTAAACTTGCTCTTATCTTTTATTGAAAAAGATGTTGAGTTGGAGAGTTCTTTGATTTAAAAAAAATAAAAATAGTAGTTGTTCCCTCTGGCTCATAAATTCATAAGGCCATGTGTGTAGCCTGACTAAAAACTGAAATATACATGAATTGCTGAGAAGAACTTGTCTGTTCCTTCTGAAAAAATTACCAAATAGCTCCTGAGCTTTGTCAGTTAAGCGAGTTCATCATGTGCTCGATGAGTTTACAATAAATCCTACAACTTTATTATGAGTCTGGCAGTTTCATCATGAGTTCAGCTGGCTAGTTCACTCTTAGTTTTGCTAGTTAGTTTGAGTTTATACTGATTTGTGTTTCACTTGAGTGAACTCTTATTGACTTCGGCATATCTATGCTATGAACCTTCAGAATTTTTGAATGTACACAATTTAAGTGTAGAGTGGAGCATTAATAAATTCAAACGATAGTCTAAAATTATTAATTTTGGTTACTTTAATAACATAAAATCAATGGTGAAACAAAAGCAAAGCACATTATATACCCGATAATAGCAGAAACTGAAGCTAAAGAACAAAAATTGGAAAAAGGTGTTTGATGGTTTATTTAATAGGGAAATATGCCCAAAAGTTTGTTTTGTGCCTTGAATATTCTTTTATATCTGCTATGTGAGGAATGATATCCCACCATTTTCATATGTCAACATTTTATCTTTCAAGGTTTCATAACTCACGGTAATAAATTGACCTTAATAGCTATGTTCATTGATGACTTCAACAAAGATGAGTATTACTTTAATGTACAAGTTATCATGTTTCAGGTGTTAAGGTCATTTTAATGGAGCTCTCATGCATAAAATCTTGTAACATACTCAAGATGATGTTTGAACCTTCTTAAAATAATTATTAAATATTATTTAAGCATGTTTGAATATATATTTGAATTTTATTGAAATCATACTTTCATAAATATTCAAATCATAATGGAGCATTATTCAAAGATCTTAAAACATGTTTAAAATTAACATGTATGATGGTTTTAAATACAGTAAGATTCATGATCGAACGACTTGATTTGAAATGAGTTTTCAAGTTTCGAATAAGGTTCAAACACAGTTCGACATGCTCATGTTCTTAAAACGATCTAGTGATATGTTTGAGCAGTTTCTAATATATTTTTTATAATGTTTTACATGGTTCAAATAAAATTGAAGACTCATACTAATGTTCAACATGGTTCAGTGAGGTTACGCTTAGAAGGAACACAATATTGTATAAACAAGTAGCTATAATGCATAATAGTGAGAAACTTTACATCATTGAATAATATATTTATTGTAATCGTGATGATAAAAATTGCATGTAATCAAAGTAGTTATAAGATCAGTATATAACACAAACTGAAAAATTTTGATAGATTACAATCATAGTATCTCTTGACATAATACAAATGAATTGCATATCATATGACCCGTGTGAGTGTCTCAAATATATGATTAATGGGTATTGCTGGGACTCCATAAAACATCTAATGAAGATCACTAAGATTTAAATTATCCTCACCAAGCTAAAAACAAAATGAATAACTAAATTTATTTAAACAAGAAATAAAAATAGCATAATAAAATTGATTAATCAATGATTGATGCGACATTAACTCTAGAATGAAACATATTGATGCTAGGATAAGGGACATGGCCCACGCACTCGATTGATCTTTAATACTATATTTATATATTTATTAATATGAAATTCAATAATAATTGATGTCATTGCCTCAAATGCTTCAACACATTAACTTTAAATTATTTATCCAGTTTCTTTATCACACCCTAGGAACATCTATGCATGTGTGATAGGAATTTAATGAAATGATTGCAAAATTATAGCAAGTGCAAGAAAATAAATTTGAATAATATTCATTTTATGCTAGGACGATATACAAACAAAAGTTTTAACCTTGCTCAAACAATGATAGAATCTTAAACAACGGTGTTAGAATTAGTATGATTAATATTTGAATCTTAGTCTTTTAATGTTTCTGCATGATAGAAACAGGTGTTGATAAATGGTCAGAATAAGTTTTAATCAATATTTGAAGCTGATAATCTCTTGTATAACACCTTTCTAGATTTAGAGTTTAGAATGTGAATAATAATTTTTAATTTAGATAACCAAAGTACAACTTCACGAACCTAAACAACTAGTTAGAGATGAAGGTATGAGCTATGAGTAGCTTTCGGATAAATTGGTTGACAGATTTTGTAAAATAAATCAAACCAACCAAATTTCAGGTCAAATTTCATCAACCAAGTAGTGGACGGAAATATAACGAACCAAATCGTAATATAATTTTTAATTTGTTTAGTTTGATTTTTGTTCAATCTAATTTTGAAAAAAAAAAAAAAAAGCTTTAGTTTGATGATGTAAATATTAGTATCAAATTATAATATGAAGAGAAAAAGTGAAATCAAATCATAATATATAGCATTTCAATTAAGTGGAATTACATTCGCGTCACTGGAATTTCAGTTTTTTCGTCTGATTGATTTTTTTTTTTTTTTTTTTTTTTTTTTAATGGACCTACTCTTTTAACTTAGCATCATCATGTCGAGACGAGGGAGAAACTGAGAATATTATAATTCCAATTAATCATAACCAAGTAGCATCATGACGACACGAGGAAGAAACGGAGAATATAAAAGGTTTTCAGAAACTTCTTTGCTTTTAAGATTTTATTTAATTATATAATGTTCAATATCCTTTTAAAATCGAAGGATTATTTTGGTCTGACATTAAATCTCGTACATATTTTACCAAAATATAGAAACATGCGTATTTTTTTCAATTTTTGCTAGCGTAAAACATAGTCAGATTTTCCGAATTAAAACGTGATACAAAATGTTAATTATATAACCAAACAGGGGGCACGAAAAAAGAGAAAAAACAAAAACTAATAGTGTTACTGAGCTACAACCCTTTGCCAAAAAATTCTTTCATGAGTTTTCAAACCTCTTCAATTCGTACAAAGGTTTTTAAATTTAATTTTGATCACCACGATCATTTCTTTTAATTAAGAATTGAGTAATAGTTCAGAGGAATTAGTAGGCAAATAAAAAGAAAATCACTCCTCTAAAAACCGAGATGAAAACAGAAGCTCGGCCTGAATATTTTGCCGAATAATAATATTTGTACTTTGTAGACGAGGAAAAGTATAGACAATAATATCAAGGGACCTTCAAATTCTGTGCTATTTTTCCCAATAATTTCAATAACAAGCATTTACCATGAAAATCCGTTCAATTTTTCCACATAAAAAATAATACAAAAATTAATTGGAAAAAAAAAAAAAAGCAGCACAAAACTAAACTCCAAAGAGATTCAACCACCAAGCAAAATCCTTTTCATGAGTTTTCACATTTAAGTTCCAAATCGATTTGGATCACATTACAACCTTTTATTTTTTTGATTTAGTATAATAAAAACAAGTTTAGCCGAAATAGGAAGGACTATAATCAACTTGCCCACATTTTTAAAACATAAAAATTTGATCTTTTTTATTGCTGTCGATTTTGAGATTTCAGTTTCCATCTTAGTTTCGTTTAAAATTTTAATATAAAATATTAGAAAAATTATAAATATATTAATTTATTAAAAGTTAAAGCTAGAACATTAAATTTGATGAAGACTTAAAATTCTACCAAAATTTTATCGAAACTACTCACTGAGTTTCACACTCAAATTTTGAATGATTTAACAATTAGAATAATATATATATATATATGAAGAACTTTCAGATCTGAACTAGAGGGGAGATTTTACGACCAGTATTAGAATTATTTAACAATTCAAATTTAGAATTATTTAACTGAATAATGTGAATGTTTGTGTAATTAGCCGTTAAGAGTGGTGGCGGCAAACATGTTTGATGCCAAATAATAAAATTAAACTAGAAATGAAATGGCTAACGCTGGCTCCCAAAATGATATAGCATCAGTTGGGTGGGTCCCATTGAAAAAGTATAGCATCAAGGCCCACCTTTACCCTAAACCAATTATTAATTAATTCAACATCACCATCAGATAGATGGTAAAGAAACTTAACAGGGTTTGACGTCTCTGGAATGACGGATATCCATCTTCAGTTCAACAAAATGAATTGAAGAAATGGCGCTGTAAGATCTCTTATTAGTCTTTAGCGAATTGTTAAGTAATTTTCCCGCTGGGAACGGTGACGTTGTTGACCCCACCGACAATTAATCACCCTTTCTTTATACTACCAAGTACCAACAAATTGTCATTCCCACCCATCCTTTCATAAATTTCACATGTCGGTTTTTGATAGGTTTCCTAATCTACAATCTGCGATCAATACGATCGACGAATATTCCTTTTAGTTTCAGGTAACTCAGTCCCATCCTGTCTGTCTTACACCGCCAGAAAAGTTCAGTCATCAACTTTAGCGCACAAACGCTCTGCATAGGTGGTGGAGACAAAAAGGTTCAGAAAATATGTATTTCAGGACATATCTCAGATTTATTTCAAGGAGTAGTAAATAGCGAGTGATCCCTATGAAAAATAAAAGCAGGATAAACAGGAGGAATAGTGAAAAAGAAAAAAACGTACTCAAATATTCGTATGAGACAATCATACTGGTGCCCCATGCTGACATGCTGAAAAACCTTGGACCTAATCCTCTGTATAAACCTTTCCATCCATCCTCCGCAATCAAACTCCTAACAACTTGTCCAGCCTTTGGTCTCTCTTTAGTACTATCCATTACCTACATAAAGCAGCACATTTTTTTGCAAAAAAATTAATTCGAAACTTTGAATCTCAAAAGGTCATTTGCAACCCAAATCTAGGTTAAAGGGTTTATAATTAAATTATGGTAATGTAACAATGGTAACCGAACAGTCATATGGAACAGATGCATAGTGCAACTAATAATATGATGCGTGGTATGATTTCATCCAAAAAAAATTTAAAGATTCACATATCAAAAGTAATCATTTAATTCAACCAACAATTTTCATTAAATATGAACATATAGCAATCAAGTTTAAAACTAATTAATAATGAAAATATCAAATAATCCTAGAATTATAAAAGAAAATTGAAACATACAAAACCAACAAGCAAATTGATTTTTTTTTTTTTTTTTTTTTTTTTTTTTTTTTTTTTTTTTTTTGCTCATGTACACACCCCAACATGTTATGCCTGGAACACAAAATCTTGTCGTAGAGACAAACATCCAACTACTATGCCAAGCGATAGCACAACTAGCAAATTGAATTTAATTTTCATAAATTTGATTTCTAGAGTGTCATATTTTGATCAAAATCAAGAGCATTAAACAAACTAATATCAAGTATACTAGAAATAGAATAAGGCACAAAAAACCCAAGGAAAAAAATCAGATTCATGCTAATATAAGAAAATGACTTCCTTCAGAATTAATTAATCATAGTTGTAGCACACAACAAGCATACATACATTAAAAATCACTCACTAGCTTGAAATCAAAAATATAAATTTTATCCAAGCCAAAATTTCTTCATTCCATGCCTCAAAACAGCTATTTCTTGATTCCTTATAACCTAGACTAGTATATCATGCGGGCATAAAATTGCCCAAACTAAACTTTATATTTAATCCAATATTATTTATGGCCACAATTTAAATCAGAAGAAAAAAATTGTTATCCGTAAAATAGCAACCAAATCAGAATAACAGTTAGGATAACCCATGGGATAATTTCACACCAACAACGCCTATATTAAGCATATGTTGCCCCGAACTAGCATAAAGACAAAGCCCAGCCCTATAACCAATGCTGAAACAATCCCATCACAAAAAAATAAATAAATTAATTAATTAAATAAAATTTGGTTTTAAGGGTTATTATTTGTTTTTAAGGTGAAAGAGGCACAAATCAATAATGTAACATGCATTTGATATTTGATGATCCTAAGGTATTTCTAGTAAAATAATATTAATAAAAAATAATGGCACCAACAGATACAAAAGGCATTGGTTTAAGTTTCATTATTGTTTTGATATATAGAGATCTAAAAGTTGCATAAAAATTATTACCTGTAATCGAGTTTTGATGGTATCCAAAGGGGTTGTCACACAGGATGCCACAGCTCCAGCAAAAATACCCCCCGTGGCTTGAACACAGACTAATTGCCACTGACTGGGAGCAGTTAGCTCATATTGACTGTTGTGACCTAACAGCCTGCTCAAAATACAACAACCAATTATGATGGGACTTTTAAGATTCCAAACTAAAGAAAGCATCTTCTTCCAAAAAACCAATAAAATTAAAGAGGTCATAACATAGTTTAAAACTTCAAATAACATTTAAAAAAGACAAACTTTTATCCTAAAATTATTTGCTTTCTCAAGCCCGAACTCAGTACCACTGCAATGTTATACTTCTATGGCACGCACTGCACGCAACTTGACCAGAACCATGCAAAATGAAGTACGAGGAAGCCTCTTTCCATTCAGCACTATTACATGTGCAAGTAGTGTAACGCAATGTTATACTTGGAAATGACAGAAGCGTTTTTTCTTATTTTAAGTGCTAACTGTTTAAGAGAAAGGACCAAATGTATCACGGTTTCATATAAAAATGAGGAAAAAATCATATCTAAAGTCAGTTAATGAATCAACTATAATTTGAATTACACCTTCCAATGAATTATATATTAATATTATCCATATATTGAACGATTAAAGTAGCATTGAATTTGATTTTTAGTTTGGTGACATACAAATTCGTATAATGAGTATCTAATGAGAGTTAAGTTGCCCCAATAATTCAAAAAAGTTGTTAATAATAAATTCTTTTAAAATAATCTAAAAGTTAAAAATACATTTATCCGGACAATCAAAGGTGCAAAATTTATCACAACTAACTTTTATTTAATTTGAGTTAGGTTCCTTGCAATAATTTTTTTTGTTATACAAGCATTGAATAATTATATGGTTTAACCACTTGCAGTTCCATCAGCATTTAATTTTCCATGAACTAGACAACTCATTTGTCGTGTTTCTTAAGACACATACAAGTATTTAGCATTTTATTATAATTAACATAATTTGCATGATTTGCATGGTGTTATTCGTAATTGATTGACTACTAATTATGCCAATTACAAGCTTTAAATTAAATTTAATGAGTAAGTGGAATTTAATCCTGCTGGTGTGCTTAAATCCAGCAAGAATTCCATCAGGTTTATTCTGCAAAAATATCACGATTCTCAAAGGAATCGAGCGGTCAATAATGGAGACAAGCAATTGAAGTTCCAGACTCAAGGCGGGAAAACTTGCCAACAAGTGGTCAATCCACTACATATCATAGTCCGCTGATACAGTATTTCGACCGACGGAGAGTTACGACCAACATATTCATCAAAGAGCAAACGCAATCAAGTAGACGTGCACTGTTATCAAATTACCAGTCTACAGATTTGGTCGACCCGAACATCGAGCGCACGACAATGTCGATAGACTCGAACATCAGACGGTCGATTGACATCAGATTTTCATGTGCATTGTAATGTAATTATTACTCGACAAACACTCAATTCAATCGTTTGGGCAATTATAGTAAATATTCATTCCTTTTATGTAACTTTATTTTGAGACCTCTATAAATAGGAGGTCATGACATCAATAAAGGAACTTTTAAAACTCCTTCGCGCTTTAGGATTCTCTCATAATTAGGAGTCCTCTCTCTCTCCCTCCCTTTTCTTCTGACAAGCTCTAACTCTCGGGATGTGTTTCCAAGAAGACAATTTATGATTCAACATCCTAAAAGGTAGTATGGTGAGCGTGGACATGCCACGGACGAGAAGAGTAAATTACGATGAAGAATCACGACAGAGAGACACGATACAAATGGAGTTAAATAGAGAGTCTCCGAACCAAGAAATCTTGAACAAAAATTAAGAGAGTTGGTGATGGGTCAATTTAAGGCCCTTCGCCAAGTAATCATGCGAATGGATGATCAACCTTCGTTTATTGAAGTTGGGTCTCGAGGTACTCGCCCTCAAGGGGTTCCCTTGGAGTGACCACCGGCGCCCAACGAGCGTGCCGGTAATCAGATGACCAAAGTGGAAGAAGATTCCCAAAAAGTGGCTAACACTGGATCTATGCCAATGATTAGGCATTGGGTTGAGCGCGTCATTGAAGCACCTGCTCAGCTAGCCCCTGACAGTGCTTTCACCCACTGAATTTTTTAGGCTATACCGCCAGCGAAGCTAACGGTTCCTCACTTGGATCCCTATAAGGGAAAAGGTGATCCGGCCGATCACTTGTCTTCTTTCGAATCATTGGTTGGAAAACTTTAGATTAGTGACGCGACGAACTATCGTACTTTTCGGACAACGCATAAGGAATCAGCTCTTCGCTGGTTCCTTGATCTACCAATTGGTATCATAACAACCTTCGCAGAATTCAAAAAAACTCCTTTTTAGCGCACCTTGTCATATGCAGAGGAGTCGAGGAAGAGATTTCAGGCTCTGCTTCAAATAAAGCAGGGTGAGAACGGAGTCTACGTTCCTACATCAATCAGTTCCAAAAGGAGATGTAGGAGATAAAAGATCTGCAGCCTTTGATTGCTCAGACCGCCTGACACAAGGGGTAAAAGAAGGGCAATTCAAGTGTGACTTGAATCTGCTCGAACCAACATCTTTCCCTGAAATGTTTGAGATGGACAACAATCACATCCATGTCGAGAAGACTAATGTCCCCCATACCCGCTGATGAAGGCCAGCCTGCACTCTAAAACCCAAACAAATACTGTGAATATCACCGAGAACACGGGCACGACACAAAGGAGTGTCGCCATCTCTAGAACTTGATGGAGGAGCTAATCAAGGCCGGAAAGCTCAAGGAGTTCGTTGTTGTCGGAGGACAAATAAAGAGAGGCAAAAGCGCCCGTTGAGAAGTCTTCTGACATACCAGTTAGAGCGAACGAAGTCCATATTGTCGAAATCATCTCGGCTATCTTTGAGAGGTAGAGAATTATCTCGCCGATCTAGCTAAAAGCATCGATCAAGAGAGGTATGCTCCGTCGCTGCTCTTAAGTGTAACCATCATCCCATTATTTTTACAGATGTAAATCGGATCATCGTTACGACGTTGATCAACAACTACCAGGTGAACAGTATCTTGGTGGACACCGGAAGTTCACTAAAAAAAATTACGTTTGACAAGATTGGACTGAAAACCGACTGATTGGCAGCACCAATGGGTCCACTGTTTGGCTTCTCTGGAGAGAAAAGAAGCTTGGGTGTCATTGCCATTTGTGTCTTGTGTGGCGAGCGAGAGAAATAGTATACCAATATGGAGGAATTTCTAGTGGTTGAGTCTCCTCCGACATACAACGCCATATTGGTCGACCACTACTGAACAGCTAGTGGGCAGTAACGTTAACTTACCATGTAGCTGTGAAGTTTCTGAGACGACGGGGACCATGTGAGGAAATTTGGAACAGTCAAGAAACTACTACCTTCGAGCGGTCATCAGAGTCGATCACGAACCGTTTGACATCCAGATCCAGAAGAAAGGGGGTCTCGAGACCAATAAGACCATCCTCAAAATACTTGCAACCGACGACAAAGTGTTTGGTAAAATTTTTCTAATAAATAAAAATTTTGATGCAGGGTATAAAAATTTGTTCATTCATACCGTCGCGAGCACTGAGGCACCCTCGTTTGGAAGGCAACCAAGATGCTTGGAGTTTCGATCGATGTTGCTTGTCATCGACTGAGTATTAGCTCAATCGTTTGACCCGTGTAGTAGAAGATCAGGAAAAACCCCAAAACTTTAACAGAGCTAATAGCATCGTAGGTATAAAAGCTAAAGAAAGTTGGTTACATTCGAGAGGTCCAACAACTTGGCTCACGAACGTGGTGATGATTCGAAAGCCCGATGATTAGTGGAGAATGCACGTCGATTTCACAAACATCAATGTTGTTTGCCCGAAGGACACCTATCCACTGCCAAAAATAGATACATTAGTGGTTACAGTGGTCAGCTACTCCGTTATGAGTTTTCTCAACGTTTTCTCCAGCTACCATTAGATCAAAATGCATATAGCCGAGGCAGATAAATTCTTCTTATATTTCTACAAAAGGTGTTTTCTGTTTTGATGTAATGCCATTTGAGCTAAAAAATGTTGGGATGACCTATAAGCGCAACATGGATATATTTTTTGCCAAATAAAAAAAATGTTGAAGTGTATGTGGATGATGTCTTAGTTAAAAGTAAGTCGGCCGAACAACACATTGAAGATTTAAAAGAAACCTTCAAAATGCTCAAAAAATTTAATATGAGATTACATCCTTTGAAAGGTATATTTGGAGCGTCGACCGATAAATTCTTAGGCTTTTTACTAACTTCTGAGGGAATAAAAGCCAACCCAAAAAAGGTACAGGCAATTCTAGATGTAGCATCTCCTCGGAACACCAAAAAATTCCAAAAGTTAATCGGTCAAATCATAGGGCTCAGCTTATTTATCTCAAAGTCGGGTGATAGATGCGCGCCATTTTTTAGAACGCTAAGGAAACATCAGTATTTTGAATGGACGACTGAATGCGAAGAAGCTTTTAAAACTTTGAAAAATTCTTTGGCATCACCCTCATTACTTCAAAGTTCAAAGTCTTTAGCAGAGCTAATAGCGTCAGAAGTATAAAAGCTAAAGAAAGTTGGTTACAATCGAGAGGTTCAATAAGCAACTTGGCTCACGAACGTTGTGATGGTTCAAAAGCCCAATGATTAGTGGAGAATGCACATCGATTTCACAAACCTCAATGCTGCTTGCCCGAAGGACACCTATCCATTGCCAAAAATAGATACATTGGTGGTTGCAGTGGTCAGGTACTCCGTTATGAGTTTCTCGACGCTTTCTCCAGCTACCACTAGATCAAGATGCATCTGGCCGAGGCAGATAAATTCTTCTTTTATTACTGCAAAAGGCATTTTCTGTTTTGATGTAATGCCCTTTTAGCTAAAAAATGTTGGGATAACCTATAAGCGCAACATGGATATATTTTTTGCCAAATAAAAAAATGTTGACGTGTATGTGGATGATGTCTTAGTTAAAAGTAAGTCGGCCGAACAACATATTAAAGATTTAAAAGAAACCTTCAAAATGCTCAAAAAATTTAATATGAGATTAAATCCTTTGAAAGGTATATTTGGAGCGTCACCGATAAATTCTTAGGCTTTTATTAACTTCCGAGGGAATAAAAGCCAACCTAAAAAAGTACATGCAATCCTAAATATAGCATCTCCTTGGAACACCAAAAAATTTCAAAAGTTAACCGGTTAAATCATAGGGCTCAGCTTATTTATCTTGATTTAGTGAGTGTAGTATTTTTTAAATTTGAGCAAGTTTTGTTTAACTTGGGTCTATTTGGGACATTTTGAAGATGCATTTGTTTGAAAAAGTAATTGTGAAGCTGTTGTTTAAAAAAGTGCAGTAGCTATTACATTTTTTTTTTTGAAAAAAATCAGACAACAGTTTTATAGTAGCCACCGCAATTAGCCAGATAAGATGAGAAAATGTAGTTTTCGCCTGTAGCTTTTTGCCAAAAAGAAAAAACTACAGTGCGGCATCGCACCACCGCCATAAAAGCACTGCATTCTTAAAATTTTTCTATGGTGAAGATTAACATAATGAGACATATTTTCCCAGTAAGTGATAGGGGTTTGGTAATTTTAGAAAAATCCTTAATATACCGCCTATAGACCCAGCATGATCCAAAAAACTCCTAACTCCCCTCACAGAAGTGGGTGAGAGAAGTTTCTTAATAACATGTATCTTTGTTGGATCTACCTCCATACCCCTCTCAGAAATTTTGTGCCCCAAACCAACTATGGTGAAGATTAACATAATGAGACATATTTTCCCAGCAAGTGATAGGGGTTTGGTAATTTTAGAAAAATCCTTAATATACCGCCTATAGACCCAGCATGATCCAAAAAACTCCTAACTCCCCTCACAGAAGTGGGTGAGAGAAGTTTCTTAATAACATGTATCTTTGTTGGATCTACCTCCATACCCCTCTCAGAAATTTTGTGCCCCAAACCAATCCCTCAAAATCCTTAAATTGACATTTTTCCCGATCTAAAGAAGTTGTTCTCGTCACATCTTCTCAAAACCCTGACAAGATAATCTAAGCAAGAATCGAACGAAAGGGCAAAAAATAGAGAAATCATCCATAAAAACTTTTTCAATCAGGTCGCAGAAATAGACATCATACAATACTGAAAAGTGGTAGGCGCATTGCACAGTCTGAATGACATCCTTATAAAAAAAATGTATGATAAGGGATCGTAAATGTGATGTCATCTTGAACTTCTAGAATTATGGAAATCTGATGGTACCCTGAATATCCGTCTTAAAAACAGAAAAATGGGTGGTCAACTAGCCTATCCAACATCTGGTCAATAAAGGGTAATGGAAAATGATTTTTCCTAGTGGTTGAGTTTAAATTTCTATGGTCAATGCAGATTCACCACCCAGTAACTTGCCTATTAGGTATTAATTTGTTTTGTTCATTCACTACAACAGTCACTCCCCCCTTTAGGTACACAATGGATAGGGCAAACCCAGGCACTATCTAAGATGGGGTAAATAATGTTAGCATCTAACTACTTCACTATCTCTTTCATTACAACTTCTTTCATAACAGGGTTGAGTCTTCCCTGAGGGACCGCCCCAGATTTATAATTCTCTTCCATAAGAACCCTATATATGCATATTGAAGGACTGATCCCTTAATGTCTGCTTAAGTCCATTCCAAAGCTTTCTTAAAACTCCTCAAAACTCTCATCAATTTCTCTGGTAAAACTACTGAATTCTGAGGATATGATAACAGACAAAGTGGATGACTCCTCTAAGAAATCATACTTCAGATATTTAGGAAGGATTTTCATCTCTAATTCAGACGATTCTTCCATGTAAGGGACTAAAGATATAGAATATCCAGTGGTGTCCAACAGTTCAAACCTCTCTATATATCCTCAGATGGGCCTCTAAAAATAGAGCTTATTCTTCATTATAGTCATATCTATCATCCTCAATCAATCTATGCTCTATTGGATCAACTTCACAAACCTCCAAAAATTGGCTTCTACTAAGTTGGTCCACCTTCAGCCTAAAATAGGAACCTCATTTTATTTATATGATAATTTCATAGATTTTAAAACGCTAAAAGTTACTTCCTCATCATTGAATCCCCAACTCCTACACATCAATCATCGCCTTACCAGTGGCTAGGAAAGTTCTATCTAAGATGATGGGATCTCCTTATTCTCCCTCATATCTAAAATAATGAAGTTAATGGGGAAGATAAACTTATCCACCTTAACTAGAATATCCTCTATAACACCCCTATGATAATTAAGAGATCGATCAGCAAACTGAATGGCTACAGTGGAAGGCTGGATTTCTCTTAATCCTGACCTCTTAAAGATCGACAAGGTTAATGCTAGCACATAAGCCACATAAGGCCTTCCCAAAGATTTCTCTTCTATCATACAAAGAATGGTGAAACTCCTAGGGTGCTTAAGTTTTTTAGGGAGCTTTTTTATATGATAACATTGCAATCCTCATTAAGTGCTAGAGTTTCAAAGTATCGTAGCTTCCTCTTCTTATTCAGGATATCTTTCATAAACTTTATATAGCTAAGCATCTGCTCCAAAGCCTCAGTGAAAGAGATGTTGATAGTTGACTTCTTAAACACTTCCAAAAATTGGCAAAATTGTTGATCCAATTTGTGTTTTTGAAATCTCCGTGGAAATGGTAGGTGTGGTATTTCTAAGTCCTTCCTAAGGGGTGAGACTGGTATTCCTAAGTCCTTTAAAAGTGTTTTAAATAGGTCTTTTTAGGCTCAATATTTTCTTCTACCACTCCAGACTCCTTCCTCGTTATTTCCTCTAATTCTCTTCCACTCCTCAATTTAATGGCTTTTACATGTTGGTTACTCTTTTCTTTATGATTAATTTCAGTGTTACTGGGAAGAGTTTCTTGAGGTTTATTGCTAAGGGAATTTGTCATTTGACCTAATTGGTTTTCTATATTCCTTATTGTTGCAACTTGACTCTGTAATTGCTTCCCCCTCTGCAACACAACTTCCTCCAAAGTCAACCTCTTTTACTTAAACTGTTCATTTAGGTTAAAGCCAGTTGGGTAAGGAAGTCTTGAGTTGGTACTACCCTGATTATTCCAATTCCCCAAAGGATTTGCTTGATTATTCCGCCACTATTAGTTTTCTACCCCTTGGTTATTATTCCAATTAAAATTAAGGTGATTCTTTTAACCAGAATTGTAAGTATTGGAATAAGGGTTATTAAACCTTTTATTGATAACGCTTATAATCTCTATAGGCAAACCACTAGGATTCACCAATTGTCCATATGAATATTTCCCTGATTGTTGGTCCTTGTGGCTGATTCAAGCCTAATTGATCTAACTTCCTAGAGATAACCGCCACTTGGAAGCCAAATGGATAGAATGTTTGTCATGTACGCTGGCTACATTCCTAGGGCTTAATCAGAAGACCATTAAAAGTTATTCGTTGTCATCTCCTCGATCAAAGAATAGGCCTCATCAAAGGGTTTCAACCTGCAATAGTGTCTATGATCGACCTGAAAGATCCTACTAGCCCATTGTAGAAAGTCTGAATAATCAACCAGTTTGTTAATGTGTGGTGGGGACACTTCATAAGAAGTTCCTTAAACCTTTCTCATGCTTCATTAATAGATTAACCTTCATGCTGGTAAAAAGAAGTAATGTTATTTCTAAGTTTGGTTGTCTTTGAATGTAGAAAGTACTTCGCTAGAAATTTTTGGCATGGGTTATTCCAAGTTCTAATAGATCCTGTAGCTTAGGAATTCAATTACATTTTTTCGTTATCCCTCAAGGAGAAAGACAAATGTCTTAGCCTCACGACGTCATTGGAGACACCGTTATAGTTAAATGTGGCGCAGAGTTCTAAAAAGCTTGCTAAATAGAGATTAGGACTACTGAAAGTGTCCCCCAAACTGATTGTTCTGCACCATTTGGATGATAGTAGGCTTCAGTACGAACGTATTGGCTTCTATGGCAGGAGTGAGGAACTAAGATGGATTTCATCTATCGTAGGATTAGCATGTTCTCTTAAGGGTCGAGGCATGTTGTTCTGATTATGAGTTTTAGGATTTTTAAAGGGTATGTCAGTCATTTCTCGTAAATTTTGTTGCAATCTTTTACGTTTACTGAATTTTTTAACAGTTCTCTCTAACTTACGGCCGTAGGATTCAAGTCCTGAAGGTCCAGAACTATGCATACACTAACTAAGCTCAAATAGCAAGGAACCCCTAAGCTAAAGAGAATAACAGACAATTCAAATAAAAACAACAAAAGCAAAATAAACTACTAAATCAAGAATAAGTAAACAAGTATCATGTAGGAATTAAAAGTAAGAAACAATGCAAGTACACAATAAAACAAATTTAAAACAAGGTGTTTTTTGAATTTTGCAAGATAAAAAAAATAAAAAAACAGGAAACTGTGATACTACAATTTTCAAGTCTAAGATCTAAAAGTTCAACTAAATTTTCTTAATTTGAATTCACCATCACTCAGCGACAATGGCGCTAAAAACTTACCACGTACCAAGTGCTGCAAATCATGGGCAACTCAAGCAAGTGTACGTGACGTATCAGTAGTAACAATATTGGAGACCGATTGTTGATCCCACGGGAAGCGAGATGAATTTAATTATGAAAAGTTCTAGCATATAGATGTTGATCCTAGCTTGAAATATTGATTTGCAAACTCAATTTTAAACCTATCTGAAAGTTATGAAAAGCACGTCTATCCTAACAAGCAAAAAGATTCTTTTATCAAATCAGGTGTTATAGAAATTTTCCTCTTTAATTGATCAAGTGATGAATAAAACTAAAGATTAGATTCAACAATAATGTCAATCAGGAGAAAAATCCTTCCTTATCCCCTTCCGTCAGTCTAAAGAAAATTATCAGTCTTTAGTTTAGTTCCCTAAAACTCTTGATCTGCTCAAAAGAAAATGACTCCTAGAAGATTGCAAAATCCATTGGCAATATCCCTATTCCAATAAGTTCATGTTGTTAACTCTTTTCGTTTCATACAGAATCCTTCTGGATATCAATATTAAAAAAATGTTTTAACAATCAATTGGCCAAGTAGAAAGTAAATTAAGTTCTCAAATTAACACAACAATTTTAAATTCAGATTAAAGCCCAAACAATTTCAAATGTTTTGTTATATCTATTCACCGTCTCAATTAAAGAGAGAAAGAAGAAGACTACTCACTATTCATGACAAATCTCATCAAAACAAACTTACTTTTATGCATAAACATCAAAATCAAAGTATTTACAAGGAAGTTCTAAAGAAAATACAATGTAAACACACTTATCTCCTTCACAAACAAGTAGTTCTAGGATGTCACTAAAAGCAAACAATCAACTCTCAACCCTCCCAATCTCTCTTGTTTCCTCTCTTCTAATCTCTTTACAAAAGCTTTGGCCTTCTCCAAATCTTCTCTCAAAATGACAGAAGAAAAATGATGAAAAGCCCTTAAATTTTAGTATTTATCCAATTTATATCTTCTCCATAACGAATGAAAATTTAAACTGCACAAACCGTCAAAATTCGGGTACTGTCGCCAAGGCGCTCATATGTGGCACCGGGCGCTACTAATTGTCCTACAACGCCTACGTGCTAGTGTCGTGGAGCCTAGGGGCTAGTGTGGCGGCGTCTAGGCGCTAGTGTTGCGTCGCCTAGGCGCTAGTGTTGCGGCGCCTAGGCGCTGATCTTCTCGCTCCCCAACGCTCCAGGTGCTGCGTCAAGTTTCCAAGCTCTCGGGAAATATTCCCCAATTTAGGCGCCTAAGCGCTACAAGGCAGCAATCAAGCGCTCCATGTCCAGCGCCTAAGTGCTCCAAGTCCAGCGCCGAGTTTCCAAGCTCTATGTTTGTGCACTCTAAGGGACTAGCTCTGGCGCTTAGGTGCCAAAACACCACTTTGCTCATTTTTCCTTCTTTTGATCATGACATGCTCCTTACACTTGTTACCTATATTTTATCCAAAACACCTTCTTAAAACATAACATAAACATAAGAAAAGGCAAAATTAAAACGATAAATAAGCACATTTTACAATCATGTCACTGTACTATCAATTTTTCAGTTAATGATGTTAATTTGGCGATTTTTAAAAAGGTATAAGTTTAAAATCCAACAACAATGGTTAAAAACCCCTAGAATATTTTTTTAAAAAAAGGGTAATTGTAATGAAATATGTATAATGTATCCAATGCACGTGTAGTAAAATCTGAAGTTACATGAAGAAGGCCAAACTTCAGGACAGATGCAAAACTTTGGCACAAGCTGGAGAATATCATATAAAAATTATACAAAATGATTTTAATAGCAAACTTTTAGCTTGCATTAACTTTAAAGCAGAACCCACACACGTCTGAGGTCATATGAGAAGCCAAAATTGAGTTGTAAATGGAGAACAACATATAAGTGTGTTGGAAAATAGGACAACAGAAGTTTCCCCTAGATCGCATTAAGACAGAGAAATGCTGATTCATCTTCCAAACAGAACATACGACCTTGATCAAATATGGGGCATGCATGTTTCTCTAAAATATTGACACAGTAGCAAAGTTGGGGCTTCAATAAAAGTGATAACGTATCAGTTCAGAGTTTATTATCCTAAGAAAAAACAAATGATTACCACCTAAAATTCTCCAAATGGTTTCACTCGAGTTGACAAAACAATGGCAAAGTGACTCTGCAGATGTCCCTGCATCCAAAAGTATATTGCATTTCCTCTTACTAAAAATTGCAAGATGTAATTTACATGTTAAAAGGTTATATAACATTCTTTAAAAAAGAAATAAAAATGAATGATGATACAAAATATAGCATGTAAAACAAACATTAATGTTAGGAGGAAATGTAACAATAAAAGTTTCAAATAGCATTCAGTGAAGTGGCATAATGTTTGGATAACAAAAATATGACAGAACAACGAACAATACCTAATTTAAACAAGTTCATGACTCAAGAATGCAACCGGCAAGGGTATTACCTCCAGATTAGACGCTGACTAGATCCATAGCTTGCCCACCATACTGCACTTGACGGGGAGTAGGTCATGATAGACAAGCCAAATCCTCTGTACAAGCCCCGGAATCCATCCATCTTGATGATTTTTCGAGCAACATCTAGTCCACCATTATAACGTGTGTGACCGGAATATCCTTGTACCATCAACTTCTGGCTAATCTAACAGAAGAAAACTTTATTTATATATCCACGAAGATTTAAAATTTTATCTTTACTTTAACCGGTATTCCACAGTTAATTCTAATGCTATTCCACTGAATTTCTTCACAAACATATCACTTATAATTGACAACAATCAACAGAGCAACCGAACTATGACGACATGGATCACAACTAACATGAACCAAGAAAGAAATTTTATAGAACATCTTTAAAGGGTAGAAAACATAGCAGCATTTTTAAATAGCAAATCACTAAATGATTTGTAGAAGGCGATCCTTCTAAAGAAGGTCATCAGAGGGACATCACGTGAAAAAAAAGAATCTAATATGCATCATGGTGTAAGATAACAAAATATCCCACTAATGCCTAATGATAAGAATTTAAAAAAGTAACATAAAGAGCAGATTATGAAGCATTTTTTATTTTATCACAATTGGTTTTCTACCGGATTTGTTCTTATTAAGCGCAATGACAACTTCACTCTGAGAATTTCCTACTTAGAGACCATAAGATTCACAGGAAGCAATAATAAATTCTTGAACTAAGGGCTAGTTTGAGAAGCCGGTACAGCTCCTTTACGTCACAGAGAATGCCAAAAACAATTGAATCAAATTTTTCACAATACAGAAGAACAAATCTTTCATAAAATATTATATTGTATTACATATTCCTTAATCCTGACTTCTATGCAAGTTTCAACAGATAAAATGTACCAATGATAACTAGCTATCCTGTAAAGCTTTGGAAGTAATAAATTAATAAGTAGAACTAAATTTAAAAAAAATAATAATAATCGAAGTCTTCAAGTGCAAGACCAAACAAAAAAAAGCAGATCATTGAGTTAAAATCTTAGGAAAAAAAGAGCAAAAAATGTTTAATAATTCAAAGCAATATAGTCAGTCACTACACCCATTTTAAATGGAAGAGCATATTTTCTCTATAATATAACTTATAATTGAGGGATGAGCGTATCATTTCAGTGGCATATATGACAAATTTTACACGGTAAGAAAGACATAAATAACATTACAATAATATTGAGTTCCACAATAACTATCATGTCAAGACAATGTGAGCACGTATTGCATTTTATTAAAGCTTCTAGAGCAATTAAATAAAATTACCAGATATAAATTTTGACAGGTATCTTTGTTCATGTCTCTTGGAAATAACTAGAACCATGAACAAATTCTTACCCTAGATGCCGCATTGAAGCATAGATTTTAAGTCATATAGAATGATATTAAGGTAGAACTTACAATATGCTAGTCAAATTTAGATCATGCATGCTGGTGAAAATTTTTGTCAGTGCCTTAGAGGGAAAGTGCTATGAGATAGCACATCAAACTATAATTTTATTTCTTACAAAACTTAATACATGACTCCCACCAAATAGACAAAGTACTCCAACTCGATGGAGTCACATAGTGGAAAACATGTATCGATAAACACGACAAACTCATCCCAACTTAATGAACGATTTATTTGTCAACTTAATGGACAATTTATTTGTCCTATACTATATCATGAACACTTCTCAACCAGCATATCTGAAAGACCCTATTAATGCAACATCACAATTAAAAAGGAAAATGGACAAAAGCATATAAATCCATTGAATATCTAATACTTAGGTTTATGTCATACCACATCAATGGGAACAAATACAGCTTGAGCCGATACAGATGCTGCCATTCCACCAAGGCCATTTGCTAGAGCAGCCTGCACTGGTTCAGAAATCTTGAATGGCTCCAACATTTTTATAGCAGCCACCTTTGTGATCTCCAAAGATGAAAGGAAGATGATCCTAGCAGGAATAGCACCAGTAATAACGGTACCAAATCCCCTATATAAGCCAGGTATGCCATCAACTTTTACAATATTTTTGAAAACATCCAATGCATTCTTCTGAGCTGTATCTTTTGAAGCAACCTGAATCCTGGTCTTTATAACAGATACTGGATACAATGCCACAGTAACACCCGTAAAGAGGCCAGCTCCTACCACAAACAGCTTAGTTTTGTCAAGCCTGTTGAGATTTGTCAGAACATAATAGTAATATATCAGAATATTTGGTAAACATAATTACAATATTTGTTCTGGGATAATTGGAACATTTAAAATAAGAGTTCGATGGACGACACTTCTCCATTTCTCCACTTCTCCTTTCCTTTGATTCTTTAAAAATGATATTAAAAACCATACAATGCACTAGCAATTACAGGCACAAAAAGAGGTAGTTTTGGTGTTTTTCTCAACTATAAATACATTGATAAAATGCAAAGAGAAACAACAAAAAGAAGCATTATCCAATTAAGAAAGTTTAAAGAATGCTTGTGAATCAGGAGTATATCAATTTGTGCCATTTTTTTGCTTATTTCAGAAATTCCAGGTGACCAATCAAAGAAAATGCACTTTGCTATTCATTTTTTCAAGGCAACCTGCCTTCTACTGGCCTGAGCCAGACAGCCAAGGAAGTGGTTATTATAGCACATATTAAGGCATTAATTCACAATTCTAAAACCATCCTACAGGAAAACATTGGCAGCATGGAAAGCAAAATCCTACAATCCATTAGATCAAAGAACTACTGGGCATTGAATAATATAAATGCATATCAATTGCAGTAGCAGTTAGAAGATATCTCATCCAAATGAGCAGAAATCCGCAATAAGACAAGTGTGACGCAGGCTTTTAACTGTTAATCACGCTATGATATCTGAAATGCCTATATAACATAGACAAAAGCACCCAGCAGTTCAAAATCAATCAGCTATTATATCCGAATTACTGCACTAGTGCGGAAGGGGATCATAATGAATAATCGCAAGTGTTCTCATTATAAATTTACCAAATAAAGCAGTAGCAAACAGATACCTTTTAAAGAGGAAAATGCAATGGATAAATAAGTAAGCCCAATAGTTTGAGAAGACTCGCAAAATCAAACACTTCTCGCAAAAGTAAAAGATTGAAAAAAAGAACAAAAGGGGGGCGGGGATTCCGGGGAAGCTCCAAACCCTAGCTTTTAAGGTCAAACTTAGGAGTCCAACGAGGAAATGGAATGCTCAATAAAGAAGGGATATATCCTAGCTTACTTGTCCCAATTGATCTCCTTCTGATCGAGGGACGCCATGTTCACCCTCGAATCCAGGTTTCCGATCCGAAGAGCAAAAGGCTGATAAGGTGAGAGATCCCCAACTTTCGACGGCAACAGTACCAGGAACAAGAGAATATTCAGGAGCAAAACGAAAGCTACAAGAGAGTCGACTCGATGAGGATAAGAATCCTCCAATCACACCATGCGGCCGTGGCGTCTCGGAAAATGGAAACCCGCTTTCCTTGGAACGCAAGAAAACCGAGGAAGATGCGACTTCTTTGCTAAAGCTTGAGGAGTATATTTCAATACTGGGCGAATGGGGACCGACCTCCACCAGAAGCTCGTTTCTGCTTTCGTGAATTTATAGGATTATGAAAAGCATTTAAAACTTATGCATCATCATTCCAATAATAAAAATAAGAAAACTAAATTGAATTCTTTATTCTATCTTGTTTTTTAAAAATTATTTTTTTAAGATGGGAATTTAAAACCCTAGTAGAAAAAAAAAATTATAATTTAATTTTAATTCTAATTATTTTATTTTGACATATTTTCATTTTTCTTCTCCTTCATATGAGTAGTCATGACAGGAACTTCTTTTGAAGAGCTCCTATGTTTGCTTAATATGACTCATAAAAGTAAAAAATTGATCAAATATATCAACAATTTATTTTATTTTAGAACTATACCGAAAATTTAAGTGGGATTAAAATATTCCCATATTATATAGATATAATTTGATCCCTTAATAGAGCCCTTTCCAAATGGCATCTCTATCTTGGAGTTCTCAGTGCAATTATCTCAAATCAGTTCCTTAAATTTTAAATTTAGAAAGACATTAGGTGATACGTTGCCTACAATAAATGTGTTCAAATGATCTTTGATCATTAATAGAACCTTGTTCTAACTTTTGAATAATTTTTAATTCTCAAAATAAAATTTTAAGTTGATTTTAATAATACTTTAAGAAAATTTAATAAGGTTTGATATAGTTATAATTAAATTAAAAAACATTTCAAATATAGTTTAGTAAAGTTCAATGATGAATGGAATAACATTTCAACAGGATAGGAGCAAATTTTAAACATTATTTGGTCTTCTACAAATATAATTTGAATTAAATTATTTTGTGTTGTCCATCTCTTTTAAAGTTACTCATTCAAATTATTTTCTTATGTATACAAATATCCGGCTTAAATATTTCTACATTGAGGTATTATATTACTCGTGTTATGTGCAAAGCTGAAAATGTGATGGAAAAAAATTTTGAGCATTTGAGATTAATGACCTCGTCGTCAATGCTAAGAGATCTCTTTTAAGTTAATTTTTCAAATAATTTTAATTAATAGTTTTCTAAGTCCCTAATTCACTCGTTTTTATAACGGTGGGTTGACTATAATGAGAATACGCACTACTCTATTATATCTAATATTTAAGACAGGAAGTGAAGAAAATAACTTTTAGAATTATACAATTTGCATCAATATTTAAATGGGGGTCTAGAGAATAATCTTATGTGGATAAATTTAATAGTGTGAGTATTGAGTAGATTATAAGAGAACTACCTTGATGGAGAAACCTTAAGAAATCAAATATAGGGAGAGTATTTGTAGAAACTTGGTTTTTTTTTTTTAATTTAATGATAAACTCCTTAAATATGATAAACATAGTGATATTATTATTAAGATAATTGAATTGGTTAAAGAAAAGAAAATACTTTTTGATTGCTAAGGGTAATGTATCTTGGGAGAGGATATAATGATTATTAAAGATGATATAATGTGTTATAATACCACTATTTAGATGAATAATATCCCAATATAATATAGTGTAATTAGATATACAATATTGTTAAGATATTAAGCTTATGAAACTGCCTAGTAATAAGGAAGCACACATGTAAATTTCTTTGGTCAAAAAGCCCCAAAGATATTGAGCTAGAAGAGCAACAAGATATTCACGAGCACCGTCATTTTTAAAGAGAAAACAAAGAGTCAGCCATAAAATAATTAGCTATAAGTTAATCATGTCATCTTACAAAATGTTGAAGCAACTTTTATTAAATACAAAAGAGTAATATAAAGGTCAAATAGTATTAGACAATAATAAAATAAGATTAGAGTATAAATTAGACACTAAAAAATCTTCTTCAAATTTGTATACGTATGGAGGAGTAGGAATGGATGAAAGAACAATGGACAGGTATTTATTACTAACTCAACCATTCGTTAAGTTGAGTTTGGAGATGATGTGCAAAAAGAAGAAGGGCACGGAGTAAGAGGTTGAGCAAGAAGTGGAGAGCATAATGAACTAATCCCTTGCCTTTTTTCTAGCTCATTTAACAAAAGATATTAGCAAACGATATTAGCTCATTTAATTTTATTGTTCATAAAATTGAGACTAATTTATAAATTAAAGGAGAATGTAAAAGCGCACAAAATGCATGGCAACTAAATTCATAAATAAAGTAGGAATGAAGCACAAGATCATATATATGTGCACCATTATTCTTCTTTGTCTGAATAATGAAGAACTGTTGGGTACCTTTAGGTATTGGATATTAAAATTGGTAGATGACGTAAAAAGATAGAGATGTTAATTCATCTCTTGCTATTATACATAGAAGTAAGGTTAAATTAATCAATTATAAGAGGGAAAGGTAGGGATTAAGAAGTATATGATAAAAAATTTCACAAATACATCAGAAGAGAAGCACAAGCTCATGGACCCATGTGCCATCAATTCCCTCTACACAATTAATTAAGAGCAATTATCTACTTTCAAGTCTTTGATATCAGATATTATAAACAAATATATGAATAATGAGATAAGAGTGGGCGGTGAAAGGGAAACACCATTGAATACTCTCATAACATAGTTATAAAGTTGGGCAAGAAATTTTTTACTTTATTGAATACATATGCATTAACATTTAGTTTCTTTTCACATTATATCATTCTTTATATTATATGTAATGATCGGTTATATGATTTTTCTATTTACCTATAATAATTTGAATTGGATCTAATAATACTTGTGTTTGATTTTAAGTTCACTTAAAAAAAAATTCAAGGTTGATTTTTTGATTGGTTTATTCATCCATTTTTCATAATTTTGGTTTAAACAAATCACAATCTCTTAAAACCATTCTTAATGCATTCAATTAAGTTCACTATGTTAGAAACTTTAATCCGTAAAACTTTAATTTCCGTTCACATTCTTGTTGGAGAAAAACAACAAAACTTAAATCTATCTATGATCTTAACGCGGAAGCGTACCTGAATCCATTTGATCGATTGCAAGCAATGATCTTCCAATCTGCAGATTTTCCGGAGTTTTCCTTAGTCTCTCTCGTTGATGGGGAACAAGAGAAGTTTTTAGACTGTGCAGATCATGGATCATTACCCCTCTATTTAATATAACCAATAGGTGGTTACAATAATTGCTAAATTCCAATTCTGCCCCTCATCAAATCAGAATTTGCACTTATGGTATCCACACTTATAATTTTATGACAAATGTGCCTAAAGTCATAAACTTTACTTATTAATTAGATCACAATAATTTTGACTTATTAAATAATGACTCAACACATTTATTAATTACATTGTAGTCCATAATTAATCCAACAATCTCCCACTGGACTACATATGTAAAAAATAAATATGTCAACCTTAGAGCGCCAAAATTTGTTGTCATTATTATAAAGACACGTTACAATCTCGTCCATAAATCATATCAATATAGGATCAAACGAGTCTTCGTTGTATTTGTCACAACTAAACCCATCAATAGTCACATATATTAATATAATTAAATGACATAGATCAATCATGAATGTGTGGAATGAAAATTACATGCAAGTAGTCGGTTCATGTCAATTTTCAAATTTGGTTCTTTATTTAAGTGAGATCAAACTTTAACTATACAGAGTGTACTGAACTGAATAAAATACCATATTTCTGATCAGAAAATATCCAAATATGTTTTAATGTGGTACAAAGATTCAACAACACACACTCAGAAAAGAGAAAACAACTAACAATGACACCATAAATTTTTATATAAAAAACCCGAAAAGAGAAAATCTGCGGGATCTGACCCAGCTAAAGAGTTCCACTATAAAAGAATAATTACAGTTGTAAGCACTTGTCCCACATGCGAGAAATATTACTACAAGTTGTAACGTCGACATGATGATCAATTTTTGCTAGGAACATGCATCGACTGAAAGAAATTGGTGGCATTCAGTCGGTGCTGGTCGACATTGGTTAGCAATGATCGATGATGGTCAACAGAGAATGATTGTGATCAATGACGGTCAGCAGTGGTCGATGGAGGTCAGTGGTGGTCGACGGTGGTCGACTGCGATCAGAGAGAGTCGATGACAGTCAGCGGCAGTCGAAGGAGGTCAGTGGTGATCAACGACAGTCAAAGATGGTTGTGCTGGACTTCGACTTCTTCTCAAAGGTTCAAGCTCTTCCTCATATGTCAAGCTCTCCTCTCCGCTCATAAGAGGGGTGAGGCTATATTTACAGTGTTTTGGGTGTTATTAATATAGAAATATGAACCACTTGATCAAACGGTCCGAAGAGCTTCCTTTTATCAGATGACGTTTGATGTACATTTGAATGCCATGATGTCCGAATTGAGCGATCTTGAGCTTCCTGGATTTGCCTTGTCGAGACACTTGATTCGACCATAAACTTGCTAGATTCCACATTCGATTGACCTTTCAAATATGCATGGAAAACTTATAAGATTGGTTTAATGACATGATCTGACCTTCATTTGACTCGATTGGACTAATGTTGATATCATTGGGTCCGTCTCATTGAGCTGCTCAGTTTGATTATAAGTTTGTTGAAATCAAACCTCTGGACGATTTTTTATCGATTTTTGAATATTTTTTACTCAAAAGATTACCTCAAGATCCATGTTACACCTCGAGATTCATGACATATGATGAAAATTTGTAGCTGTCGAATCAAATATCTTATAATTTCATTGGAAGTTCATACCTATTATACTCAAACTAAACAACCGAGCTAAAATTACAAGATAGACAATAAATATAATCAAACAATTAAGTGCATCTCAGCTATAGATAGGAACTCATTCCCGAGTTGTATTTTTTCTTTTATGGAACGCGTAGGGGGCAATAGTCTCCTTTTTAACAAAAAAAAAAAAAAAAAAAAGTGCATCTCAGCTATAAAGTTCAGCAGCACAAAGAGAAGATTCAAATAAAAAAAAAAATCAAATTTCCATTGTTGAGCCTGATATACTTTATGAGCAATACGTTTCTCTTCTTTCCTTAATAGCGACTTAGGTAGTTTGTGTAAGAGCCTCTGCTTCAGCCACAGCCATAGGATCAGATTTCAGTTCGGCATCATCTTCCTTCTCCCCTTGTCGCTCTTCAGCCAATTTCTTTCTGTGCAAATCCTCTGCAGCTTGCATTGCTGCCCTCTGTTCTGCCTGCAAACGCTGCATCTCTTGCTCCTGCTGTTGCCTCTCAAACCAGGTATCCGCATCCGCCCAAACTGGGTACATCAACCATAAAATCGGATCAGATTAATCAAGACTAAACAATAGCCGAATAGGACGCCACAAAACAATATGATTCAAATGATTATTCGAATGAAAAGAATGAAGGTTTATGCCATATTATAAGAAACATTCATCACAACCACTCTTTTAGTGCTAGAACAGAAATTTGATACCAAAATCAAAGCCCGCTTGCTTATAATTATAGCAATTTTGGTTTTGGATTCAGCTCAAATTGGACTAAGTTAGCTCGAGATTGAATATGAATGCATGCATTAATGCATACACAGGTATCAATACATCTATTTGTATTTAAATTAATACATTTGTGGAACTAATCATTTGTTTACACACATGAATCTATACGAGTGGTCATATGAATAAATGCCATGCCACAAATGATTGAAAATTATTCAAAATTGAATTGAATTTTGACTTTGATAAAGCTCAAAATGAACTTGATGGTTAATAGTTGGTGCTCAAAGCAAAATACAAATAAAGTACGAGCCACCGATTTGCTACATGTAATAAGTGGAAAGTGAATTGCATTGATTATTTGACTGGCGAGTGAAGTAAAAGTGATTTCTTCCCCCAATTTGTGTGCTTCAAAAGTCTCACTTCCAGACGTCATTAAAGATAGTGTTCTAAGATTCCTAAAAAATTAGTGCAATGTATAGCGTGCACACATGTTCATGCGTATGCCTAAACAACTAAATTTATGACCATATATAATAGATAGTATTTAGTTAAATATTTTGGTGAGAATATCTCCTATCTGAGTAAATTATTGGAACATAATTTAGTTGGGCTTGTCCATTTTCAATTTTTTTTCTGAGATGAAATACCAATTTACCTCAATATATTTAGTCCTAGCATGGTGGACATGAATTTTTGCAATTATGATAACAATCATATTGTCGCAATATAAGCAATTATGTAAATTACATTATTTTGCAAATACTAAGTGTAAGTAATCTATATTTAGCTTCAACACAATTTCTTGAGGTCATAAATTATTTATTGTTCCCTGCTGTAAATAAGTTTCCACGTACATAAATAAAATAACCAAAGATGGATCTTCCATTTGATGATTTGTAACCCACTCAATATTTGTAATATAATTAATTTTGTAGTTGAATGATTTGTTATATAGCCGGACCTTTTTCACTGTCAGTTAGAGGTAACCTAAAATGCAGTTAACTTCCATGTAGTTTTCAGTATGGTTGTTCAGGTAATGGCTTACAACTCTAACAAGGAACCCTAATAGGATGATATAATATAGAGGTAGCTGAGTTTTCCCATGGGGTGTAATGCGTACTTTTATCAATGGGAATGCTATTAATGGTGATGATACTCTTTTTTTTTATCATTGTTTATTGGATTCATTAGAGTTTTTATAAGCTTATATTTATGCATTTCTATTTCTTGAAGTAGCTCAGAATTATACTTCAATTGGAAAATAGAAATACCATATTTTGATAATGCCAATTTCATAGCAAGTATTTTAGATTTTCAAAATCGCCACATTCTCGTTGTAGGACTGTCTAATATGATCAGAATTTTCTCAAAGTTACTTGTCAACACACACACACACACAGAAACAAACCCACGTGATCAAACATTGTCTCCTTTAGGTAAGCTTTAGATAAAGAGTTTGAATAGTTTGACGTTGAACAGACCACTATTCAATATATTCGTAGAATTACCAAATTATTCATGATGAAATTAAATTCAACAACTTAAATCACGGGAACCACCATTAAGTAGATCAATTGTAACCCTAAATTATCCAGCTTAGAAACAAAACTCAGGATAACATAAACCCTAAACTAGTTGAATCTAAAAGCCTAAAAGTATATAGAGTTTTTTTAGCCTATATATCTTATTGATGATTCTATAATTTTCCAATCACAATGGGATTTCCAAATATATTTCCTCCTCAAGATATCTATAAAATATTAAGTTAAAGCAAATGACAGTCCAAATTTAACACAAGAGGAAGCAAAACTCGAATTGAATTGTCTGGCAATTAGAGAAAAATTTTATGATAGTTTATAAATTATGGCTGTGTATCATTTTGCAACAAATCATGTTTTAAATTTATCCACGCTCAAATCTGTTTTTTAGTTGCTTGCAACAGTCTATTTATATCCAACTATTTGATTTCCTAGCGGAAGTTCAAATATTTCCCACATAACATTCTTTTTTAAAGGCTGAATTTCTTCCATTACCGTTTACAACTCGAGTTTTGAGAGCTTCCTGAGTATCGTTTCGAAAACAATTTTTATTAAGATTGGTGGCGAAAACATGTAATCTAAGTGAAAGCCTAGGCTGAATTTCTACCATTACAGTTTTCAACACGAGAGTTTAGAGAGCTTCTCAAGTATTATTTGGAAACCACATTTATTAGTTAGTGGTAAAAACATGTAATTTAAGTGAAAGCCTTTTTAAGTTATAAATTCATAGATTGAGTGTTCGTTGCATTAACTCATATGTTTCTTTATGGCAAGAGAACAATGAAAATCAACATAATCAGATATGGATTCATTTTCAAAAGTTTGCACTTCTTTAGTCCATGAATAGAAGCAAGTTTTTGGGTTGTTAGAGATATATTAATTGATCCCCTTCTTGATTTTTCTTTTCCACTTAGCACATACATAAAGTTAAATTTCCAGAGGTAGAGTCCACTGATAAGTTGATGAGGCGGTCTGTGATTCCGTTGTGCTTCAGTAGGTTGATTGAGGGACAAAAAGAAATATTTTTTGTTCATAGATTCGATGAAAGATAATGATAAATGATAAAATAAATTTTAAATATGAGATTCTTATATGGGAATTCTCTCCCCATGAATTTAAGTTTGGGGCAATAATAAAATTGGTTTTCAAAGAATGTTAAGCACACAACAATAACAACAACAACAACAACAACAAAACCTTTATCCCACTAAAAGTGGGGTCGGCTACATGAATCCTTTTTCTCCATTGTGTTCTATTTAGTGTCATATTTTCATTTAATTTTAATAAATTAAGATCATTTTTTATACAATATGCCCAAGTCTTCCCAGGTTTACCTCTACCTTACTTAACATAAGTCGTATCTAAAACATCTACTCTTCTAATCGGATCATCGATGGTCGACGTTTAATGTGACCAAACCATCCATAATGACTCTCTAATTTTGTCCACCACTGGAGCTACACCAACCCTATCACAAATATATTCATTTCGCATTTTGTCTCTAAGTGTAAAGCCACTCATCCATCTAATCATTCTCATTTCGGCAACACTTAACTTAGTTTTATGCTTCTCTTTTAAAGGCCAACATTCAGCGCCATAGAGCATTGCAGGTCTCACCACCAAATAAAATTTTCCTTTACTTTTCTATCACACAATAGGCCCGAAGCACTCCTCCACTTCAACCAACCAACTTGAATTCAACTAATAACATCCCCATTAATATCACCATCACCTTGAACAATAGACCTGAGATATCTAAAGCGTCCACACCTTTTAATAATTTGATCACCCATAGTTACATTTCCGTCACAAGAGCTATTACTACTAAAATAAAATTCCATGTATTCAGTTAAGCACACAAAAATTTAAATTGTTCGAGTAATTAAGGAATAGCTTTTTTTAGTGATCAATGAATAAAATTTGCACCAAATTTTAATTTCAAGAGTACCCAATCAAAGTACTATTCATAGATTTAAAAGCTAATTTACTCTGAAACATGTGAATGAATGTAAATGAATGCTAAACAACCAAAAAATTTTTGGAAGAAGAGAATAAATGGTCTGTCTTAGAAAATGAATGGAGCATTTGAAAAGGTATTTAAAATTTAAGTACACTTGAGTGATATCTAGTAATGAGATAAGTAATTATGAGGACAACTTCTCTTCAAATAGAAACACTTATAGAGAAATCAGTGATCTAGCCACCACTAAGCAGTGCTCAGTTTTTCTTTCAACAATCCCATTTATTGAATGGTCAACACAATTGGTAAATAATCCCTTAATATAGGATATAATTTTCAAAGACATATTCAAAGTATTCTTTATCATAGCACATTTTTAAGACTTGAATTCTATACTGAAATAAAGTGTGGATCATACTGTTTAAATGCTTAAAAATTTTGTCTGCCTCACGTTTTTCTTTCAGCAAGAAAGCCAACATGAAATGGAAATGATTATTGATGAATGTAAACCGTCCCCACTCATCATTTTGAACTGAAACAAAAGTTTGCGAAAGTTTTATGTTTGACTGAGATATTAACGCTGAGTGTGTTTAGAAAGATGGCATTTTTCACATTAAAAATTCATCAAATCTTTATTAGTGAACAGGAAAGAAATTAACTTTTTAGGTAAGTGAAATCTAGGTGTACTAAGTAATAGTGTCAAATCTGAAATTAGTATCACTATTAGAATCATTTGAAATTTAAATTTGATTTTGGGTGGATACACAACCCTAGGAGTGACGATGATTCTTGATAAGGTACAGATCTACATTGCCGATCATCCTTTTTAATTCCAAGGCATAGAAGTGACAGAGATTAGATGAAAATTATTAACACAATTTTATATTGAGTGAATTTGCTAATTGATGGTAAGTTGCAATCCAGGTCAAGCAATGGAAACAAAAAGTAGCTGTTGAGGGAATGATGAAACTTAGTCCAACCACATTTGCTAGCGACACATTTGTAATATGATCTTTATAATTCTAATGACAGGTAGTAATCATGGAAGACATTTTTTTATTTCTTGTCATATGATATGAAGCTCGCGAGTCTACAATCCAAGTAGTAGTTTTCTTCTTATTTGCAATGAGAACAAATAATAATTCATCTTTTTAAGCAACTGATGCCCTTTGATAAACTATTTTTGGTAAAAATAGTTAGAAGCCTTTTTCTTATTGTGTAAATGCAGAAACTAAAGAGGGCTATTAAGATTTGTCTTTATTGTTGGTTCTTTTTTGAAATTTTCTAGTTAAATATTTTATCATGAAAACTCATGCTTGGATTTCATTTTTTTCATTTTGAAATTAATTGTTAGCAATTGATGATGATAAATCATCACATAAAGGTACCAAGGGAAAGACATGTGCCAGAGTATCATGAAGAATAAAAAAATAGAAAGTACCAAGGGAAAGACATGTGCCAGAGTATCATGAAGAATAAAAAAATAGAAAGTAAACAGCTCTTGAGGATTACTCAATGAAGAGGCAAAGAATGATCAATAGAGAGAAATAGAAAAAAAAATAAAATTCAACACACAAGTTTTAGAGTGATTTAGGGTCTGTTTGGGGCAGCTGCAGTTTATCCAAACTACTGCGATAAGCGAACTATACTGGATAATCTGTCGATATGCGAACTATCCGGATAATCTGTCGATATGCAGTTGATCCTGATAAGTTCGTCTGATCTGTTTGGTTTGTGCGTTTAGTAAACCACTGATCCAGGATAAATTACCATTCCGCCTCAATATAGAAAACCTTGAATATGTTAAACTTTCAAAAGAATTGACGGAAAAGAAGGATATGAAAAGATGAATTAGGCAAAATCATCTGAATAGTATACTACAAATATAGTGAAAGAAAATCAAAATCAGTAAATCAGTTGACAAATAACATCAAAATCATCGAAAACCTTGAATATGTTAAGCTTTCAAAAGAATTAACGGAGAAACCAAGAGGAAAAAGAAGGCACCTATTGGGTTCTTTCAAAATACAATGGCATACCTACGACCAGAGATCTGGGAAGCTCACCTCGTTTTTTTTGTAATTCCTCAAGCAGAGAGCGCTCAGTTAGGGCTTTTTGCTTTTTGGTTCCTTGGACAACCGCCGCTCAGTTCGGTGGTTTGGAAATGCCGAAGAGGAGGCAGCGAACTTCGCGGAAGGAGACAACCGTCGCGAGAGGCAGCCCTTCGTCGCGGAAGAGGAGGCAGCGAACTTCGCGGAAGGAGCGAGCGACGCCATTTTCTCCGACGTTCGGTGGTTTGGAAATGCCGAAGAAGGTGACCGAAATGCGAAGCGCACGAGACAGGCGAGCGACGAGGGCACTGAAGAAATTTGATCCAAAAACGCGAAGGAAAAAGCGGCCCGCGGGGGTCCTCCCCCGGGCCGCGTGTAATACAAAATTAAAACACAGTTTTGAAATATATAGTTCATAAGTGCAATCCAAACGGCTGTGCGGCGTTTTTAAAAACGCCCCCGTTGTTTTAAGCTGCCCCAAACGGGCCCTTAGTCGAGCAACTTATATTCACAAATTATTTTGCTGATGAAGTTTATTAGATTCTTGGTGGGACAACCAAAGTTGAACCTTATAGAGTGAACAAGCTAAGAAAGAGAGGATAGAAGAATTATGATAGTACAAAGTAAAGAGGAGAAGAATAATGCTCTAGTATGTAAGTTACAAGGAGATATTAAACATGCAAAAAAATAGTGTTGAGCTCAACAACACGGTGTACTGTAAGTGAGCTTCAGAGACATCTTCTAAGAGCTTGGGATAGTTTTTGCAAATGAAGAAGAAAGGGTCTCAAATTACTCTAGCGAGAAAAATACAACGGGAACCAAGAAACCAACCCTTTGAGTTCCCAAACCTTTGAAAGTCTTTCTCCTTGCCATTTATGGATTTTTTATGATGCATTCATTGAATGCGACATGTACAAAAGCATATTCACGTGGTGGCATTGGTGATGGAGTTGGTAGGTGGGTGCAAGCAAGTGTTAGAACATGCGGGCGGTACCGAAGTTGGCACGTTGTCCCGATCAAGAAATTGGCTGTTTGAGGTGAGAACATTAGTTGTGATTATATGGTCGGCTTATTAGAAGTTGAGACTGTGGTTTGCAAAGATTGCAGGGAGCAAAAATGAATGTGATGGTACAGCAAAAGGCAAATCATGGCCATTATTGCTAAAATATTTGAGTGTTGCATTGTTCTTGACATCTTATGCTTGTAAGAAAGCGAGAGTATAGATAGCTCTAGGGCCCAAAGTAAACAAGAAGAAAGTGGCATGGTTGATTGGGCAAGGTTTTCCTAAGGTTGGTGCCAAGGGCACTTGAAGACCGTCCCAAGAACCTTCCCAATAGCCAACCTGAGAGGCACCCATTGTGATAATCGATGATATTATAGGCTTGAATGTTTACCACATATAAGGCTGAGATTGACTTTGGGAAGATACAAATGTTACACCAACATTGGAGTTGCTAGCTTCTTGACCATTATATTCTTCATGGAAGTTACCATCATCTTCTTCATGACAATTACAACTGCTTTCAAAGATGGACTTTTATATACATTTTAATCAATACTGTTAATGAAGATTGCCTTTCAGTGTAGAGGGACCCATCTGCATGGAGGGGAAACTCCATATTAAAGGACCCTTCAACTTTCCACAGTGTGAACAACCATAATATCTTTGAAATTATCTTGAAAATTACAATAAGAAAAGGAAAAAGGAAGACTACAACAACAACAACAACAAAGCCTTAATTCCACTAAGTGGGGTCGGCTACATGAATTCTTTTTCTCCATTGCGTCCCATTTAGTGTCAAATTTTCGTTTAATTCTAATAAATTAAGAGGAAAAAGGAAGACTGAAAAATTTAATTTTATCCCCTGGTTCAACATAAAAAAAAGATGAGGAGCATAGCATAAATAAGCATAGAAAGAATTATTAAAAAATATATATAGAAACAAGTCTTTAATTCTAGAGTTCAAAATTATTTACATAATAGAAAAGAAATATTGCTTTTCAAGAAGTGTTGAACTGTTACTGTTGTAGTTGAAAAAATGTTGTTCACAAATTTCTCAATTATTGGAGAGGGTCTCTATATGCATGGTCGCCTAGGATTATATGACCAATCTTAACTCCCTTCTCTACCATCATTTAGAGAAGAAGTGGCCAAATTCTTGGGAAATAGCACCATAACCGAACTGACTCGGTCACTTTGAAGATCCTGCTGGATGCTGTTGCTAGCTTCCAACATATCGTGAGGTGGCCCATGGCTAATGGGATGGGTATTAGCGTTTATGACTGCATGGATGTCTATTTGCCAAAAGGCCAACGTATATCAACATTGAGAAAACAGATGTAATGCAAATTTTGGAATTTATAGATAGTAGTGAGTGGTGTTTGGAATGATTATGGTGCTGCTTTTGTAGTGTATTGGTGGATCTAATTGTTTAACTTACCATACATAATCAATTATTTGTAGTCATGCCTGATCTCACGCTAAAGTTTACAGGTCATAGCATCACTGCCATGGCTTATGATGGAGCCTTTGTAAGCTTACCCGTGAGTAACAATTGGCTTATTAGGCTTCAAATTCATCAAAGAGAACATATATTTTAGTGGAGATTACTAAGGATGTAGCTCGAACTAATAAATGGCTCATCAAGGGCTTAAGTGAGACTCTTAATAGCCAGTGGGGATGAGATGATAAAGAAGACCGAGCACATATTGTGGCTAATTGGAAATTTATAACAGAAATTCTCAACATTTTGAGAAATAGAGATGTGGAGTGCCAGCTGGGAGGAAGCCATTAAGAATTTATCTAACTCTGAAAGCCATAATTTAACATTAGCAAGGAATCTTGCATCATCGTTTACCAAAGATGAAGAGCACGAAATGCAAAGAAACATGAAAGATTGTATTGCACCCCGACTATCATTGTTACCACTACTCTTGAATCACTCACCCAGACATCTTTCGCGCTACAAGAGCTCTAAGACACTAGCCGGTCTTCTAGGTTGTTCTCTTCCCAGTTTTGGTGCGCCCCTCCTAGGTGGCTAAAGGCAAATATTGATGGGCACTTCTTTCTTCATGTGTAGCTGCCATGGGCGTGATTAAATAGATGAAAGAGTAGACTGCTTGATGGCAGCTGGTACTTGATTTGAGCACAAGAATAGTGCCCAATGGAGCTCAAAGCAGTGCATTGCATTAAAACCATCTTGGAGTCTTGGATGCTAGAAGTCAATGGGATCATCATTGAAGGAGATAATATCAATATCATCAACTTCTTTAGACAAACTATGCAGTACACAGTTTGGAGAACAAAATCACATGATTGCTAGGAGTTTCGCTTTCCTTATACTCTTTAGATCATTTTTTTAGCACATTGCCAAAGACAACAGGGAAGCTCATTATTTCGCATTCAATAAGATTATCCAATCAGCTTTAATGGAGAGTTTTGTGAGAAAAACTATAAATGAATCTTGTGCCCTTTTTTCTTAGTTTCGATAGATCTCATCATGTAAATGCTTAACTGCCATCTTTTTTGTTGTTTGTTTTTCTTATTAAAATTTTATATGCAAACTTTTCTTCTAGATGGAAGTTGCTTTCCATAGATTATTGGATTGTTGTAGATGAAAAACTGTTGTCCACAAAATATGGGTTTGTTGTAGATAGAAGGGAGTAAGCTTTGGAATAAGGATTATTTTTACAATTATATTCATCAATAACCTCCTAAACCATGCATTAGAAGGAGGCCCTTTGATTGAAATGAATAAAATCTACGAAATTCATAGATAAATCCATATAGGGACCTTTATCTCAAAGTTTTCCTAACAAGGAGTGCAAACTACAGTAGGCTAGAAGCAAGCATACTTTTTCTCCCAAGTTTAGCACAACTACAATCAAGGGTTCAATGAATTTAAGTAAGAACTCGTCAATATAAAGAACATAAACTTCTTTTACTTGACAACTTTATTAATCTCTACTCAATGATTCAAGATGAACTACAAATACATTCTTGTTCTACATTGTATAGCCTAAGCATCTCAACACATTCCCCATCACCCTTTTCATTAAGATTATCCATTTAATGAATAAATGAATCCATCTTTCTTTCAATTAAAATCTTAAAACAAGTTTATTTTAACTTTATTAATTGAGCTTAGCCAAAACCAGGTTTCAGAGTTGATTTTAGATAGCAATAAAGTCATGAATAACCTAGCAGTATTAAAAAAAAAAAACTAGAAAAACAAGTTATAAATGACAATGATAAAACAAAGGAATATACTCATTTGCATGAAAAAAGGAAGAAACTAGACTCATTGAAAATGTTTTTATTAGAAATTAAATTATTCATTCATAGGTTTCACTTTAAAAAATTCAAATCATCCCTCTTTGTCGACCATAATCTAACAATAATAAATAACAACATAAGGTCATAGTCATTACCATCACAATATCGATTTTCTTAATTAATACTCACCAAAATATTTCTTCAATTAAAGAAAAATTACAATTCCAAGGTGTATGTATCCAATTCATAAGTCACTTATCTAATATCTTTAACATTTTTACAATTGAACGTCTAAAACAACTCTGATAATTAGAACCACTATTTTTTGAAGTACTTTAATATTGGGTTAAGACCACTTTTGAACTAAAGATTTACCTACAGTGTCCAATGATCCTCATTAACTATAAACAAAATAGAAGTATTTTTTTTTTGTTTCTTGTAACCCCGAGTTTATATTGGTGAAGATACAAGTAATACATATGCTTTTATTAAAATTTATTTGACACCATGATATGCTAGCAACATGATGATACCAGACAACATCCTATAAAGAAGTTTAAAGAGATAAACTCCATGACAAATAAAATGGCTACACATCACAAATTATTATTGTAATGGGGAATTAAGGCACAACCAAAGTCAGAATAGAAGTGAAAACAAAATTAAACACGAGCTCTCATATGCACTTGAAATCAAGTATATTTCTAAACGTGAAACTAATCTACGTGTATCTGTTATATTTGATGAATAGATTTGAGTAAACTAATAACACAATTCCCGACGGATTATCTGTAGATAAAACTCATATGAAGAATGATCAGACTGAGGTTGATTTTATCTTTACTCTAGCGACATACAAGTTCATAGAACAAATCTTATAATCAGAATTAGGTGAAATCAATCAATCAAGGAATTTTTAAAAACAAATTTCTTAAGAGAAACCAAATATGAAAGAACACACAACTATGATTCGTCATAATTAAGTTACAAGTCATTTAAGTTAGTTTTCTTTGAAGAGGTTGACCAACAAAATAAGCATTATAATTATGTGATTTTCATGTTATTAATTTCATTATCATCTCATTTTCTAAGAAATAGTTATAAGCAGTTATTAATATTCATAAATAATAATATTAGTCTCTTAATATTTCATTATCTTGCTTGATTTCATTTATATGATTTGCTAGACTTGCTTAAGGACATTTGTATAACTTGGGTACTAACTATGAAAATTATAAGCTTATTGCTAATATTAAAATGAGGTATTTAGAGCTTCAACGCGGTGATAAAATAATGGTGGATTTATATTCAATAAAAATTGCTTCAAAAACCTTTAAAAAATTAAAAACAAATCAAAGCCATTAAAATTCTTATAGTGCATTGGAATAAACTATTATAAATTAAAACATTCATGAATTTTAGCATTAATTCAATCTTTAATGTGTCTGGCTTGACCTTATTCCATAACCTACTGCCAATTCCTTACATTATTCACATATTTAATCTCCTCATGAATTAGCATTCAATAATCTACTAGAGACTAATATATAACTTGAACTTGACGCCATTCTATATGATGAAATTGTGTCCAACTAATGTTGGATTCAAATATGATTTGTGCATTGGCATAGCAAACCAACTTGTCATTACTTAGGATCATTTCGTAGGAGGTACAAAATTTATGTATAATTTACTAATTGAATATCAAAAGCTCAATTCATCATATTGAATTCTTTCAAATTGGGTGGAGATATACAGAGCTGCGGGGAGAGGAAGATTGTATTGTCATCATAATTGTTGCTTTCACGGCTCCTTTATGTGTTTTATAGAGAGCATTTCTCGAGGTGTAATATTTGGTTTTATAGCATATTGATATAACTTTTAGACATCTTTTTGTTTAATGATTTCAAGGCTTATCATCACAAAATTTTGCTAAGATCACTATGTTTTTAGAACAAAGCTAATGCAAGGGCTACTAACTGGAAACTATATGATAGATATAGAAAACCTAAAGTATATGATAGATAAGTTTGATTCAATTTGGTTAGTGCGTACATTTGAGTGGAGGACAAATTCAAATATGTAACTCTAGAGAAACTCATTTCCTCGCGTTAACGTGAGGCACAAGTTTTTATTACTTTGGTGAACAGTTTCCTTCATTTATTTCTTCAAAATTTATTTCTCTTGGTCTTCTAGAGTTCTTGAAGGCCAAAATTGATACAAATAAAATTTTAATTGTGGTGAAAAATTTTCAATCGATCAATGATTTTTTCATCATTCAAAATTTTGATTGGATTCTTTGGATTCAATTATTTGGTGCATTACTTTTTTAATTTCAATTCCCATAATTTATAGTCTGGCATCCCACAAAAATATGTTTTACATATTTAATGCCCTTAAATCTATAAATCTTAGTTTTAAGTGTGATCTACATTCATAGAATCATCATAATTACATTATTGAAGACTAAACCATGATGCATTACAATTTGGATAGCTTTAGCCTCTCTCAAGTTCGCCACTGCAAGCATCCTCCTCTCCCAATGATGATCCATCACGAACTTCTAGTTTGCATTCAAGTTGCTCCCCAAATAACGATAAGCTCAGTATCATCTTCACCTTCTTGCATGCATGCTTGCTCATGATCGTGCTCCATATGTAGGTCTGCACTCCCTCTGGTTATTGCTGCTCACCGCACAATGGTGAGTTGATTTTCAATGTCATTTAGTTCTACTCATTCATGTGTGCGAATAATATTTCTAGATTTGTATTAGCAACTTTTCTATGAGACACTGACATCTTCGAGAGGTGCACTCACCCTCATGATATCTTTGACTTCAATGCTTAAGATGGTGCCCCTGCGATTTTGATGAGGCTTGTAACACTTTAATTTATGTTCAACATTAGCTTTGGATATTGATAATTCAATATCCATGCATTATCCTCCGCCATCATTTCTCAGGTTATTTCCCCAGACAAGGCCTTCCCTCCATCAACATGATTCTGGTGCCCACCATTTCACCTATCGTCTACTATCTAAGTAGCTACAACTACTATTTCTCTTGCTATTACTGTTCAGTGATCCCTACTCCTTCGCTGAAGTTGTTGGGGCCTTGATCGCTTCAAGCTCTCAATGAACTTCGCCTATCTATCTCTTCTTAATTTACCATTAAGGATCAGACCTCATTAAAATAAAAAAAAATAAAAAATAAAAAAAAATAAAAAAAAAACCTTTTTTGGATGAACTTGGTCATATTTTCATTGAGTCTTAGATTTCTGAATTAGCTATATCTTTCTTTAAAGTAGGAGGTCCTTTATGGTGTTCTTGGTCTTGAGAATATATATGCATTTATGTTACATTTCATTGTAGAATATTCCATAGGTCTTCTTGAATCCTCACCATCTTATTATTGAATTATAGGTTAAATCATATTACTCTAAACTTTCCTCACAATGATCATACTATATGTGTGGTTTTTCCATGCATATGCTCGAGTGATCTCCTCAATTTGACTCATCTATGAAACCTCATATTACTTGTGTTTGGGAAATTTTTATTGATTTTGGCTATACTACTTTTCAGTCGACATGATATCATATGGGTTCTATCTATGAGAAACCTTTGCAAGTTGATGCTGCAATTGCACATCTTTCTAGGCCATTTGTGGCTAGGAATACGGTTGGCATGAACATTATTATGCATCAAGTTATGGAGGTTTAGATTGAATTCTCCTGTTTATTGGCAAAATATTGCATTTTAAGGTATTCATTCATATTGCACCTCTTGTAAAATTTGTATGCATAACTGCGTTGATTGTTTCGAAGCTTATCTACAACTAAGAAAATCATGTGTTATTGTTCCTTGTATTAAAGTACAAGTACGGCTAATAAATAATTAAGATCTATCTTCACTCATCTTAGATGCAATTTTACCATCTTCAGTTCAAGCATGCAAACAAAATGTGGAAGAAACTCTGGATTATATTAAAAAATCCAACTCTTCCCCTGTTTTACTTACCCTTGAGAAGTTTATCATGATCTCATCTGCAACTAAGAACATTATTATAGATTCTTTAGATGAGTTAGCTTCTCATCTTCTTCCTATTATCGCCATGTCACAAATTCTAAGCAGCTTTCTGAATCAGACGGCAGATTATCAAATATTGAAGCCCAAGTAGATAATATGTTTCAAATCCTATTTTTTAAAAGTGAAAATAATAATAATAAAATCATCATTCTTTAATATTCACTGGACACGAGAAATGAGAAATTTCAATGTATCTCCTTACCTATTAAATGGATATTTTCTACTTTCCCATCAAGTTATTGTTGACCTCATTTTCGATGAGGTCTAATTCTTCCTCCTAGAGCCTAGGATCTAGCCTTAGGACTCTCTTATTTGACCATCCTAGAGGACTAGTGACGGGACACCCTTGTAGAAAACTCAAGCTACCTCCTAACTCTTTTTGTGAAGCCTCATATGAGTGGTCATAAGCACTCAACTTTTAGTTGCAAGGGCTAAGGACCAGCTTATGGAGGCCCAAAAAGTGCTCTCATAGGGTTTAAAAGCTTTAGAGCACCCTTTATGACTTTCGTACATTCGCGCATGCAAACCGATGAATTTGTCCAAACAACCCCGGATGACGAAACGGACTGCGCCGATGAGTCCAGAATGTTGATTTTATTTAGGAAGGACACCTATATTGTTTGGGTTCATCGCAAGAAAAAAACGTGAATTATTATTTGAAATTTGACACGCAAATCGAAAAAATAGTCAAACGACATCGAATGACGAAACAGACTGCAACGTTGCGTCCGGAGCGTCGACTTTGCCTAAGAAAGACATACATTTTTTATATGACTTCATACACGAGCGAAAATGTGTGAATTAAAAGAATTTAATATTTAAAAATATCATAAAAGTAATAAAAATGAGACATTTATTTTCATCCCTAATTCAATTTCTCGCACACGCACACACACACAGGGTCTTCTTATCGATCGCGATCCACCCCTCTCGACATTGTCGCCCGAGTCAAACCCTCGCCTCCTCTCCCACGTTCGGTCCACCCGCTCGAGCGAGCCCTGGCTCTCCCGTTCGCGAGCCTGAGCGCAACCCTAGCGCCCGACTCCTCTTCTCCCACACGCGGTATTCCCCGCACGTACGCTCTCTCGAGCCCTGCTCGACCGAGCAGCTCCCCACTCGTGTGTATGCCTCGTGGCCGAACTCTTCCTCTTCCCCACGCGACTCTGCTTCTCCCGTTGCTTATTTGTCGGCTGGTAAGTGGAACTAAATGCTGCCTTTGCCTATAAAATCCCTGGCTAGGGTAGGGTTTTAGGTGGTTGAAGCTTGAAAAAAAGGGAAGGTGCTATTAAAATTATTTCTGGATTAAACGTGATTGTGATTGCTGCTCTTGAATTTCTGTCACTTCTTCATCTCCTTTAAACTAGGCAAGTATGTGTGGCTTGCCATTCTCTTTTAGTTAATGATTGGTCTCTTGTAGCTGCAGTTTTCTTTTACTTTTAGCTATATGTTACTGTTCAATGTTGGATGGATTTGTTTTAGCCCTAATGCTTCTCTTGACTAAGTAAAAAGAGAGAAACAAAAAAAAGAAGAGGAAGAAAGGGAAAGAATGTCCATGCTAAACTTTTTTTAATTTGTTTGTTAGTTTTTAAATGCATATCTCCATCCTATGTTTCTTTTTAGTTCTTAAAAAAAATAAAAAGAAAGATCCTATGATTCTTGCTTTACATACTTGTTGATAAAAAAAAGGAGAGGAAAAGGAAAGAGAGAAATGCTTGGTGGAACTTGTATTTGCAAGAATTTACGCTTAAAATGATATTTAGGAGTTTCATTTGTTCTCTACTTGCTCCTTAATTGAATAATTTCAAAGCATGATTAAGGCCGCATTTTGTTTTACATTTTATAAAATTTGGAAAGTTGCAGTGCATTATTCTTAAAAAAAAAATCTGAAAGCTCTCATATCCAACTTATAAAGTTTACAAATGCTTTGGTGCTTCACTTTTGAAAAATCTGAGAGTTTTATGCTTTGTTTACAAAGTTTAGAAAGTTTGAGGTGTTTACATTTTAAAATCTGAAAGTTTGTGGTGCTTATATAATGAAATCTAAAAAATTGAATGTTTATGTTATGAAATCTGAAATGTTAGGGAGCACTGTATTGAAAGGGGAATCGATTCTTTCCCTACGATTTTGATTGTATACTATATCATTGAGTTTGTTGGAATGTACTTAAATTTGGCATCAATTTCAAGTTGGCATGTTCGGATTGACTTTTGAAGCTCTCTTTTCTCCTTACTTGTCATTTGCTTCATGGAAGTGAAAAATAATGTTTTAAATACTCATATATGCTTACATCTTAACATGTTTGGAGGAAGAAGATCAAAGTGATGTCTCACTCTTTGAAAAATTCTAAAATCTTCGTGTGTTAGTTGTACGGTTTGGAAATGTTTAATTATCTATTTCTTTGGACTGTTATGTTGAAGCTTTTGGAAATGTTCAAATGCTACATTTTGGGTTGATTTGCTACAATTTTGAAGTCTTTAAATGTTATTTTCTTTGGGTTAGTTGTAAGGTTTGGAAATGTTTAATTGCTCATTTCTTTGGACTGTTATGTTGAAGCTTTTGGAAAGGTTTAAATGTTATTTTTTGAGTTAATTTGCTTTAGTTTTGAAGTCTTTAAATGTTCTTTTCTTTGGGTTGTTATTTTGAAGCTTTTGGAAATATTTAAATGCTACTTTTTTTCTTGATTTGCTACAATTTTGAAATCTTTAAATGCTCTTTTCTTTGGATTAGTTGTAAGGTTTAGAAATGTTTAATTGCCCCTTTTTTTAGACTGTTATGTTGAAGCTTTTGAAAATGTTTAAATGTTTTTTCTTTTGTTAATTAGCTACAGTTTTGAAGTCTTTAAATGTCCATTTCTTTGGGCTGTTATGTTGAAGCTTTTGGAAAGGTTTAAATGTTATTTTTTGGATTAATTTGTTAAAGTTTTGAAATCTTTAAACGCTTATTTCTTTTGGTTATTTTGTCGAAGGTTTGGAAATGTTTAAATGTCATTTTTGGGCGGATTCGAGTACCATTTTGAAAAAACTTAAATGCTTTTACGCCAACCCGCTTGCGGTTTCGCTCTTTATTTATTTATTTTTATTATTCAAGTGGGTCGACCTCTTTCTTTTTTTACTTAATTTTGTTTTATTCAACGGTTAAGTCAAAATAAGGAATTTCTGATTTGATTAGGAAGCACTTAAGAGACATTTGAGCAGTTGGAAAGCTCTTAATCGAGGATGTAACACCTTAAATCACTTCAAGCACAAATCACAGTGTAGGTTTCCTAGAGTTTAGGAGCACACCTTAGGTGAGAGCCCATCCACCTAGTTCACAATGTAGGCTTCCTAGATTTTAGGTGCACACCTTTGGTGAGAGTCTATCCACCTAGTTCACAGTGTAGACTTCTTAGATTTTAGGTGCACACCTTAGGTGAGAGCCCAACCACCTAGTTCATAGTGTAGGATTCCTAGAGTTTAGGAGCACACCCTAGGTGAGAGCCTACCCACCTAATTTTCAAATAGTGAAGCTAGACACTCAATCCCAATTCACCAACTGATTAAGACACTGGACAATAAGGATGCACTGAGAGGTAGTTCACGCTTCCTTAATTAAATCAATTATGAAATTTCCGTCATGACTTAACATACAAGAATACCCAATGTTCTGGGATTTGAGCTTGAACCTTATACTCAAATCCTCCTGACAATTTGGGACATTCCCAATGTCACAATAAATCATCTCCCCCGATCTTTTATATGTTACATTGTGTCTTGTTTTATTCATTTCTTTTTTTTAAGGATTTGTTTCATGTCTCTGTGGGTCATTTTCAATTTTCCTTAGACTTCATATATACTACTTCGTCATTTAGTCTTTTATACATAAATATATGTTCGTCCTGCTAGTTAAATTCATTTACTTTTACCTGCAATGTTAGCTCTATTCACAGGTACAACAATAACAAGAAATCCAGGTACATAAAGTTTATTGTACTACATTTTATTTTACTGTCTCTTACTGCTTCCTTCTTAGTATACATTCTACTGCTTACTTTCAGTATACATTCAACTACTTATTTTCAGTGTACATTCTAGTGCTTATTTTTTTAGCGTACATTCTACTGCTTCCTTTTAGCGTATATTCTACTGTTTTTTTACTGCCCATTCTTATAGCATTTTATATGTTTTAAATAACTACAAAACTCTTAGGATATAGTCTAACTTAAAATAGGCACAGTAGTAAATCACAAACTTAACAATATTGCACATTCACATAAAGAAACATTAAATCTAAAACTACTACTACATGAAGCATGAAGCAAGTCCTCGTGGGCAGCACAACGGCGATGCAGCGAACGGGAGGGACAATTTACAACAGCAAAAAAATTCTACGTCAGCAAAACCTTTATTTAGTTTAAATAACGACTCCTAGGATTTCGAGATAATTTGTTTAGCGCAACGTAAATCTTTGCATTGTATTTTAGGATTTTGCACAACTCCATTGTGCAATATAAGTCCTAACACTTTTAGGATTCCGAGGTTGTCGTACGGTATGGTGTAAACTCTCATATCCTTCTAGGCTATTTGCACGATCAAATATCGTGTGAATGTAAGTCCTAAATTCTAAAAAAAAATTGCAGATTAAATATTAAATAACATCATTTCAAAAACATAAAGCCAAATAATAGGATAGTTGGGAGGTCACTGAGGCTCTCCTCGAATCTGTGACATCCCCTACTCTTTGGCCTTTTGGTTTCCTTAAAATAAATGTTCCTACTTGAGTCACTCCCTTTTTGAGTTTCCCTATGTCCAATCATGAAAACTTAAACTTTGAAAAACTTGAAAACAAAACCACTGATCTTAATCGAGAGTTTTCTTAGGTGATTTCGATCATTTAAGATGTAATTAACTATAGGGGCTAGCCGCTATAGGGAACTAAAAACCCAGGTAAAATAAACCCTATCTAATCCTTATATTAGGTAGAGAAACTTGTCGGCCTCACAAAAGATTTTGCAGACCAAACGGATGTCACAAAACTCTTTAGTATAGATGGTTGAGCATACTATCAAGTAGTATGTCTATCATTCGGGATAATGTATTACTTGTGTTATTACGTTGACCATCCAAACAATCAGATATGTGAAACCCGTTTGGTCTCATCTATTTTCAAAATTAAAATATTATTTTCAAAATCACAATTATCCACATATAAATGAATATTATATTTTAAACTTAAACTTTAAATCATTTAAAAAAAATTTGCCGACAAGTTTTGACGACTCTGGTGGTGATTGGTTCCTCTCTCCATTTTTGATCAGGTGGTTTTGTCTTAAAACATCGTTAATGTGCCCATGCCCCTAATGTGCCAGACTTTCATTCTTCTGTTGGCATACCTCGCTCATTTCTTCCTTAAGCAAGTACAGTTAACTCTTTTTTGGTTTTAGAACATACTGTTTAATCATCCTTAAACATGGAGGTTCCAGACTTTTCAAAATCTTAAGTGGGATGGATCCCCAATAGGTGTGGTAGTAGTCTATCGAAGCGCGAAATCGCTCTCTTCCAAATCTCGAACCGGGTCCTACGCTTCATCCCTCTTAGGGATTGACTTTAAATTAAAGTTTCACTCTTACAATCCTCTATTTAAAGTCCAGACGAGGCACAAATTTGAAATAAAATTTAAATGAATAAATTTCAAAGGGTACCCAATTCATAAGACAAGTGTCTTAACTTCAATACTTCTGATGAACTTATTAAGGCATGGGACGTTGCTAACTCCTATAAATTCTTCAAATGACAGAAAAAATGTCTTTACCAAAGTTGATCTTTTCTTTCTCCAGTGGAATAGAAGTCACTATTAACAAGAGCGGACTGTCTGACTTGGCAGTTATCAAGTTTGGACAAGGATTCGATGATATTGAAGTCAAGTTCGGGAATGTCGCCGTCGCCGTGATGAACTCTGAAACAGACAAGTCCACCGAGCCCGTTGTAGAGTTCAACTTGAAGTCTGCTAAGAAATTTCCACCTCCGAAGAGGGTGTTTGTTGAAAAGAACTCTATTGTTACTGTAAATTCTGTCGCTATGAGCGTAGGGACTACTCCCAGGACTGTTTCTGCTTCTACCATCGGATTCACTGTTACTACACCAATTGCTCCTCTAAACAAAGGAAAGGAGATTCTATACGAAGAAGTGTCAGTTGATGTTTTTGTGCCGTCGCTTTCCGAATTTGAAATTGGGTCTGATTCAATGTCCGTGCAACTGACCAAGGCACAAAAGATGATACGTAACTAGGAAATTTTAAGAGCTGAAAAGGCAAAAGGACGCAGAGTTAGCTGCTACTGACACTGCCCTCCAGCTGGATGCGATAAGAATACGTGAAACCTCACCTCTACGCGAGGGGAATAGGTTTCACTCGTCTTCCATCTCTGGAGAGGATGGAGTCTATAAGGTTGCTACCACATTACCGCCACCATGTCCCCATAATGATCCCAGGCTGGTGACAATATTCGAAGGGAAATCTGAGATAGTGACAACGGTGGGCAAATGCAAGCAGCCAATACAAGTTCAAACCGAGCACCCTCGACGGATCTACCAACATATGCAGCAGTACAATCAGTATTCGCAACATAACGGTCAGCATCATGATCAACAATCATTCTACCAGGGGCCATGCCATATAAATGGAAGACAGGTTTTGCCTATGGCTAAGCAGTTGAACAAAGTATACTCTTTCAAAAAAGAGGTAATAACAAAGATATTTCGAGATTTAATCAGGGTGTCTGGATTCATATTACCAAGAGCCAAGGAGGCAAGATGAAGACGACATAAAGGGTCATCCCAACTACTGCTCTTACCACAGACTACTATGACACACTATTGAGAATTGCATCAGTTTCAAAGAGTGGCTCGAGAAGAACTTGAAAAACGGGAACATAATAATTTCGAAAGAATATTTGACAAGGGTCTGAAAGAGGTTCTATCAATATGATTTCGACAGGATCGATGTTAATTTGTTCCCACCCTTCCCACCGAGACTAAAAAAAATAAAAAAATAAAATGAAGGGGAAGAGTTCTTGTTGTTGTCCACAGTTTGTTTGATGATTAGAAGGTTTGTTTGGAAAGTGAGGAATGTTATGTTGCCTGAGTTTTGATATTTGATAAAATTATGATTTCGGGAGAAAATGAAATTAATGCCTTAATAACTGGGTCCTTCACTTTAATGAATTGGATTGGGTCCTAAGTAAATTTCAAAAATGAAATAGTGTGCTTGAAATACGAGTAATTGACCCGGGATATCTTGAGCCTTTTAATTTTCTGTCAAGTGATTGGGTCCTAATTTTTGAATGAGTTATAATATCTCAAAATTCGTCTTAAATAATATTTAAGAATTATTAATTAAAGGAGCTTGGACATTCAAAATCTTTAAATCATGTTCTACCAGATATAGTAATTCTCAGAAAATAAAAGAAGCAAATAAAAAAAATGTAAAAGACTCTCTGGGAAGAAGCTTGAGGTGAGCATAAAATCAAAAATTGGTGTTTGAGTTCAGATATTCAAAATCATTAAAGTGTGTCCTACCAGATATAGTAATTCTCAGGTAAAAAAAAAGAAAGAAAAATATTTCTGAGAAGAAGCTTGAGGTGGGCACAAAATCAAAAATTTGTATCTCAATTCAAACATTCAAAATCTTTAGAGTACGGTTCACCAGATATAGTAATTCTCAGTAAAAAAATGATGAGCGAAAAAAAGAGAAAAAAAAAGGAAGAAAGAAAAAAAAAGCTCCCTTAGAAGAAGCTTGAGGTGAGCATGTCCGAGTTCTCCCTTAATTAATAAAACTTGAAATGTTCTCTTAAGAAAATTCTTCTGATATTATACTCAGGAAATAGTTATGTGATCTCTTGTCTTTTAGTCGATTATTAATTGGCTCAGAAATATCCTTAAGAAATAAAAAATGTTTTAATCACATGATCAAAATTCTGAAATCTTCTTCGGCCCATAAATAAAGAATTAAAGAAAGGATATGTTATTAGCGATTGATGAAATTTGATCCTGAATTATTATTCTCAATACCCAAAAGAGCCAACTCCAATCTCAATTCGAAGGGCATCAAAGTGATTTCTCAGAACAAGTTGACAAATCTTTACAAAATTGGTGATAAAGAAACGACAACAACCATAACGGAGCAACAAAGCTGCAGCTTTTTGAGTCATTATGTTTATAAAAATAGCACATCTCTATGTGTACTTGAAAGAATACAGTTCTCATAATACCTTAAAGAGTGGGTTACTTCTTCACGTGTGTCCTCGGTCAACGGACGGTATCTTGAGGAGTACTACGCATCATAGTGTTTCAAAGATAAAGCTTAATTCTTAAAAACACGGGTGCTGCACGTGTCTGAAACTGGGTCCAAATTCTAGATAAAAAATAATGTCATAAAAGAAAATTCACAAAATTTAAATGAAAACACATCAAAAAAAATAAAATCAAAATTCAAAATTAAAGCCAAAGTTTCAAACTCAAGTTTCGACCTAGCCAGGTTGAGCATTCTCAATTCATTGCTAGCGACATCTATTTTCTTGGGTCGTTGTTTCCTTCTAAAGGAACTCTGGGTCCTCTTCGCTTGGAGGAGGCTAGCTGGTTCTATGCATATAGAACCGCGCTCTTCTTTACTCCCATAAAATTCCATGAATCCCACAAACTTTCGTAAGTGCCACAAATCTTCATAAATTTTTAAAAAATCCCACAGATTCCTATTGCAATATTTGAAATTCGGCGTAAATCTTGTGTCGGTCGCCTCCTTGAAATTCGGAGTAAATCATGTGTCGGTCGACCCTTTTAAATTTGGCCTAAATCCTGTGTCGGTCGCCTCCTTGAAATTCGGCGTAAATTCTGTGTCGGTCACCTCCTTAAATTCGGCGTAAATCCTGTGTCGGTCGCCTCCTTAAATTCAGCATAAATCCTGTGTCGGTCGCCTCTTTAAAAATTGGAGTAAATCCTGTGTCGGTAGCCTCCTTAAAATTTGGCGTAAATCCTGCGTCGGTCGCTCTGTATCCTATAAAATTGAAAATGATCAATTCTTGAGTTGGATATTATTCCCATTACTTTCTTGCTCAAGTTGATCACTTTCTTGCTCAAGTTTCTCAAGTTGATCTTTCCTTTCATTTCAAAATCCACAAGATTAATCAAAACATGAAACTGATCAAGTCAACACTCAAATTTAAAAAAATTAAATTTTAAAATACACATTCTAAATCCCCAGCGGAAACTCCTTAATATCTTACATTTTCAGTCTAAATCCAATTTGTTCAACTTGAAATCTAATCCATTTCTTTGGTCTGTCCTAGGTATGCTTAGCGGTTCTGTTGGTTGTTGATCACTTTGGTCGGCACCAATACGTGTGGCGTGTATGTCTGTCACACCACACCTATTGAGGGTCCATTACAGAATTTGTCGGCCAATTTCTTTTAAAATAATTTAAAGTTTAAGTTTAAAATACAATATTCATATATATGTGGATAATTTTGATTTTGAAAATAATATTTTAATTTTGAAAATAGATAAGACGAAATGGGTCTCACATATCTGATAGTTTGGATGGTCAAGCGTAATACCACAAGTAATACATTATCCCGAAGGATAGGCATATCATTTGATAGTAGGCTTAACCACCAAACTAAAGAGTTTTGTGACATCTTTTTGGTCTGCGAAGCTTTTTGTGAGAACGACAATTTCCTCTACCTAATATAAGGATTAGATAGGGTTTATTTTACCTGGGTTTTTAGTTCCCTATAGAGGCAAGCCCCTATAGTTAATTACATTTTAAATGACTGAAGCCACCTAAGAAAACTCTGGATTAAGATCAGTGGTTTTGTCCTCATGATTTTCAAAGTTTAAGTTTTCATGATCGGACATAGGGAAAATAAAAAATGAGTGGCTCAAGTAGAAACAGTTATTTTAACGAAACTAAAAGGACGAAGAGTAGAGGATGTCACGGATTCGAGAACCTCGCTGACCTCCCAAATATCTTATTATTTAACTTTATGTTTTTGCAATGATGTTATTTAATGTTTAATCCTGTAATTTATTTTAGAATTTAAGACTTACATTTGCACGATATCTGATCGTACAAATAGCCTAGAAGGATAGAAGGGTTTACACCGTACCGTGCGACAACCTCGGAATCCTAAAAGTTTTAGGACTTATATTGCACAACAGGGTTGTGCAAAAGCCTAAAAGACAAGACAAGGATTTATGATGCGTTAAGCAAACTACCTCAAAGTCCTAGGGGTCGTTATTTAAATTAAAGGAAAGTTTTGCTGACGTAGAATTGTTTTGTTATTGTAGATTGTCCCTCCCGTTCGTTGCATCGTTGTTGTGCTGCCAAAGAGGACTTGCGGCATGCTTCATGTAATAGTAGTTTTAGATTTAATGTTTTTTTATGTGAATATGCAATATTGTTAAGTTTGTGATTTACTATCGTGTCTCTCTTAAGTCAGACTATATCCTAAAGGTTTTGTAGTTATTTAAAGGATACAAAATATTATAAGAAGGTGCAGTAAAGAAAGCTGACAAATGTACACTAAAAGGAAGTAGTAGAATGTACACTAAAAAAATAAGCAGTAGAATGTAACTGAAAATAAACTGTATAATATATACTGAAAATAAACAGAAAAATGTATACTAAAAAGAAAGCAGTAAGAGACTATAAAACAAAATGCAGTACAATAAACTTTATGTCCTTGATTTCTTGTTATTGTTGTACCTGTGAATAGAGCTAACATTGCAGGTAAAAGTAAAAGAATTTAGTTAGCAGGACAAACAAATATTTATGTATAAAAGACTAAATGGCGAAATCGCATATAGGAAACCTAAGTAAAACTGAAAATAATCCACAGAGACTTGAAACAAATCCTAAAAAAAAAATGAATAAAACAAGACACAATGTCACATATAAAAGATCGAAGGAGATGATTTATATGTGACATTGGGAATGTCTCCAATTGTCAAAAGGATTTAAGTATAAGGTTTAGGCTCAAATCCCGGAGCATTGGTTATTCCTGTAAGTTAAGTCATGGCGGAATTTTATAATTGATTTAATTAAGGAAGTATGAACTACCTCTCAGTGCATCCTTATCGTTCAAGTGTTTTAATCGGTTTGTGAATTGGGATCGAGTGTCTAGCTTCACTATTTGAAAATTAGGTGGGTAGGCTCTCACTTAGGGTGTGCTCCTAAACTCTAGGAAACCTACACTATGAACAAGGTGGATGGGCTCTCCCCTAAGGTGTGCACCTAAAATCTAAGAAGCCTACACTGTGAACTAGGTGGATGGGCTCTCACCTAAGGTGTGCACCTAAAATCTAAGAAGCCTACACTGTGAACTAGGTGGATGGGCTCTCACCTAAGGTGTGCACCTAAAATCTAGGGAGTCTACACTGTGAACTAGGTGGATAAGCTCTCACCTAAGGTGTGCTTCTAAACTCTAGGAAACCTTCACTGTGACTTGTGCTTGAAGTGATTTAAGGTGTTATATCCTCAATTAAGAGTTTTCCAACTACTCAAATATCTCTAAAGTGTTTCCTAATCAAATCAGAAATTCCCTATTTTGACTTAACCGTTGAACAAAAAAAATTAAATAAATAAAGAAAGAGGCCAACCCACTTGATAAAAAAAATAACAAAATAAAGAGTGAAACCGCAAGTGGGTTGGCATAAAAGCATTTGAATTCTTTCAAAATGGTACTCGAATCCGCTCAAAATGACATTTAAACCTTTCCAAACCTTCGACAAAATAATCCAAAGAAATGAACATTTAAATATTTCAAAACTGTAGTGAATCAATCAAAAAAATAGCATTTAAATATTTCCAAAAGCTTCAACATAACAACCCAAAGAAATAGGCATTTAAAGACTTCAAAACTATAGCAAATTAACCCCAAAAAAATAGCATTTAAACCTTTCCAAAAACTTCAACATAACATCCCAAAGAAATGGGCAATTAAACATTTCCAAACCTTACAACTAACCCAAAGAAAAGAGCATTTAAAGACTTAAAAATTGTAGCAAATCAACCAAAAAGTAGCATTTAAACCTTTCCAAAAACTTCAATATAACAGCCCAAAGAAATTGGCATTTAAAGTCTTCAAAACTGTAGCAAATTAACCCAAAAAATATCATTTAAACCTTTCCAAAAGCTTCAACATAACAGCTCAAAGAAATAGACAATTAAATATTTCCAAACCCTCCAACTAACCCAAAGAAAAGAGCATTTAAAGACTTCAAAATTGTAGCAAATCAACCTAAAAAGTAGCATTTAAACATTTCCAAAAACTTCAACATAACAGCCCAAAGAAATGGACAATTAAACATTTCCAAACCTTACAACTAACACACGAAAATTTTAGAATTTTTCAAAAAGTGAGACATCACTTTGATCTCCTTCCTCTAAACATGCTAAGATGTAAGCCCATATGAGTATTTAAAACATTATTTTCCACTTCCATGAAGCAAAGGGCAAGTAAGGAGAAAAAAGAGCTTCAAAAGTCACTCTGAACATGCCAACATGAAATTGATGTCATATTTAAATACATTCCAACAAACTCAATGATATAGTATACAAGTAAAACTGTAGAGAAAAAATTGATTCCCATTTCAATACAAAGCTCTCCAATTTTTCAGATTTCATTATATAAGCATCCAACCTTTCAGATTTCATTATATAAGCACCACAAACTTTCAGATTTTAAAATGTAAACACTTCAAACTTTTCAAACATTGTAAACAAAGAATAAAACTCTCAGATTTTTCAAAGTGAAGCACAAAAGCATTTGTAAACATGAGAGCTTTCAATTTTTTTTTTTTAAGAATAAGGCACCGCAACTTTTCAAATTTCATAAAATGTAAAACAAAATGCGGCCTTAATCATGCTTTAAAATTATTCAATTAAGGAGCAAGTAAATAGCAAAGGAAACTCCTAAATATCATTGTAAGCGCAAATTCCTGCAAATACAAGTTTCACCAAGCATTTCTCTTTCCTTTTCCTCTCCCTTTTTATCAACAAATATGTAAAGCAAGAATCATAGGATCTTTCTTTTCATTTTTTTTTAAAGAACTAAAAAGAAACATAGGACAGGGATGATATGCCTTTAAAAACTAGCAAACAAATTAAAAAAAAATCAGCATAGACATTTTTTCCCTTTCTTCCTCTTTTTTTTTTTTTTTTGTATTCTCTCTTTTACTCAATCAAGAGAAGCATTAGGGCTAAAACAAATCCATCCAATATTAAACAGTAACATGTAGCTAAAAGTAAAAGAAAACTGCAGCTACAAGAGAACAATCATTAACTTAAAGAGGAAGGTAAGCCACACATACTTACCTAGTTTAAAGTAAGGAGATGAAGAAGTGACAGAAATCCAAGAGCAGCAATCACAATCACGTTTAATCCAAAAATAATTTTAACAACACCTTCACTTTTTTTCAAGCTTCAACCACCTAAAACCCTACCCTAGCCAAGAATTTTATAGGCAAAGGCAGCATTTAGTTCCACCTACCAGCCGACAAATAAGGCAACGGGAGAAGCAGAGTCGCGTGGGGAAGAGGAAGAGTTCGACCACGAGGCATACACGCGAGTGGGGAGCTGCTCGGTCGAGCAGGGCTCGAGGGGGTGTACGTGCGGGGAATACCGCATGTGGGAGAAGAGGAGTCGGGCGCTAGGGCTGTGCTTAGGCTCGCAAACGGGAGAGCCAGGGCTCGCTCGAGTGACTGGACCAAACGCGGGAGAGGAGGCGAGAGTTCGGCTCAAGCGAAAATATCGAGCGAGAGGGGTGGATCGCGATCGGGAAGAAGGCCCTGTGTGCGTGTGCGAGAAATTGAGTTAGGGATGAAAATAAATGTCTCTTTTTTATTACTTTTATGATATTTAAATATTAAATTCTTCTGATTCGCACATTTTCACTCGTGTATGAAGTCATATCAAAAATGGATGTCTTTCCTAGGCAAAGTCGACGCTCCGGACGCAACGGTGCAATATGTTTCGTCATCCGAGGTCGTTTGACTATTTTTTCAATTAGCGTGTCAAATTTTAAATAATAATTCACGCATTTTTTTGTGCGACGAACCCAAACGATATGAGTGTCCTTCCCAACTAAAATCGACGTTCCAAACGCACCGGTGCAGTCTGTTTCGTCATCCGGGGTCATTTTGACAAATTCATCGGTTTGCATGCACGAATGTACAAAAGTCATAAATGGTGTCCTATAGCTCTTAAACCCTATAGGAACACTTTTGGGTCTTCATAAGCTGGTCCTCAGCCCTTGCAACTAAAAGTTGAGTGTTTGGGACCACTCATATGAGGCTTCACAAAAAGAGTTAGGAGGTAACTTGAGTTTTCTACAATGGTGTGTCCCGTCGCTAGTCCTCTATGATGGTCAAATAAGAGGGTCCTAAGGCTAGATCCTAGGCTTTAGGAGGAAGAATTAGATCTTATCAAAAATGAGGTCAACAGTTATCTGTAATTATCTTTTGTTTTTCTACATTTAATTTGGCAATTCCTTATAATTGCATGAAGTGCACTCATTTCAGTATCTAGTTATAAATTATGACGTAAAGAAAGTATTAACAATGTCAAAATAAATGTAACCATAATAATAATAAAAAAGGTAGTGACCACTGTAACATAGCTCAAAACATCTCTTTTATGCAACAAAAAATTATCTAAATCGCCAAGCAATTTTATAACCCACAATCAAAATCAAAGAAATATTTCATGTTTATATGTACCACATTAATTAAGCGGTTTAGATAGATTTAACGACATAAAATAAATTTGCTAAATTTAATTTCACAGCAATGACAGCTTAGCTGCATGATGGCATACAATATTCAGGGGAAGTGCACGTACAGGAAATTCTAGCTTGGACACCTAACAAAGCCACACGGCACAGTATTAGCCGGAAAGGGAAATTCAAGCAGAAAGCAGAGCCAAAAATTGAACTTACAGCTCTCTCATGCCAACTTCTACTTTGTTAACATCCTAAATATCACTCAATCCACAACATAGCACTAGCCCACTAGTACCATTAGAATGGTTTCATACTCTTAAAGCACAAAGAAACCGCCAAATAGATATTTGCTGATTGAGTACTTCAATATATGATCCTTTTGCTCCTAAAACCATCAATTTAACAAAATAACCTCAAGTTTACAGCTAGAAAAAACACAGTTGTGCCTTTTAAAAATTAATGGGTTGTGTCTGGATGCAAGGATATTGACTGAAAAAAAAAAGTTAATGGTTCTGAAAAACATGTAACAATGGTTGTAGATGCATAATTAGATCTTAAATTTCATTTATTTCACTTTCCTTCAATCTAAACAGAGCCACAAAATCAGAAAACATGGAATATATAACCTCATGTTAAAGTGCACATAAATGCCACACAAAAGGGTTTATACAAAGAATTTTAGATCTAACAGAAAAATATATCATGAAAACTACATGCCTGAGAAGGGGTAAGGCTTTGACCCCACCCAACATAAAAATCCCAACCTATTTAATGATTATAAAAGTAAAAACAATCCATTTACAAAAACTGAATACCAATCACACCCTCATAGTGACCTGATCCACTCGATAGGTACCTGGAAGGGATCCCTAGTCATCCCACTTCTGAATCACTTACATACTATCAATAGATAAATTTCATATATTTACTTGGCCATGTTCAGATCTTATTTTCAAAAGTGAGACCCTATGTCATAATGTTAGACCCAATTGGATTTCGAAGACATAATAGAAGTCACTCCATACCTCACTCTGGCAACAATTTTGCCTTTTTCTCCCACTACTGACCAATCAACTCTCACTAGGTATGGGCATCATGATTCTCTGTCATCTTTAACTTTCCAAGTTTCAGTCACTTAAAGCAAGTCTGTAATGATGTGAATTATATTCATTCTTTTGAAAGCATAGTTATAAATTTTATGATCTGACACATTAGAAATTTTCAAATCAATCAATTCAACAAACAGAAATAATGTTTTTATGTACCTTAAGCATTAAGCAATAAATAACTCCTTGACTACTCCAACTAGAAAGTGTTTTTATATATATAGATACAAGGGAACGGAAGAAAACTAGGATAAGCAAGGTGCGTAAATGAGCCGTCTTATAGGCCAAGATTAATAAGTTGGCAAATTGAGCTAAAGCAACGGTATGTGCTTGAGACATACATGAGCTTGAGTTCAAGCTGCTTAGAGCTCGATTAGTTGGATCATTGAGCCAACCCATGTATACAAGCAAATTATATAATCTATACTCATAAATATTAACTGTTTAAGGACTTGTTCGGAAAAAAAATAAAAAACTAGCATGATCTCTTGATCTCCCACACAACTTGTAGCTACCTCGTCCTAATCTATTCCCATCTTCAAGCAACAGTGGTTTCCTTTCCCTCGGTCTACTTCTCTGTTGATTTCAACCTCAATTTAATGGTTAGAGCACATTCTATTTGTCAATTCAAAACAACTACCAAAAAAGTAGTTGCATCAATGTCATCGCAAAACCACAATCCCTCAACTGAGGTAGATCTCTATCATCTTATCATCCCACTCTTTCTCCTTGACAAAAACCTACTTAACAGCTTCGTCCAACATGATAGGTGTTCAGTGAGCTGAAGTTCCTCAATGAGATTTTGGTTTAAGGTTTGTTGCTAAGCTTGACATAAGCTCAATTTTGAGTTCAAGCTCAGAAACTGCTCGAGTGGAGGTAAAGTTAGGCATGTCTTGAGCTCAAATCGACTAAATTATACTGTTAGGATAGGTAGTCAAATTCCAATTAAAACAATTTATACAAAATTGTAACTTCTATGAAATACAAATAATCTTTAAACCAAGTAACCACAAAGCTTAAGGGCTAGGATGTCACCCTTTCATGACGCGTCTTAACCTAACCTGGTTACGTGAAAAGTAAATAAGGATTGATTGGATCAAATCTAAGATTTGATTTACTACATTAAATTTGGAGACTTAAAATGAGAAGACAAGATAATTGACGTACACAATAGTTAAAAGAAGAATCAATATTACCTATTTACAAGAAAATACAAAGGTATTGGGCATTGTTAAAAGTTATTCTATATCAAAATGGTTAATAAAAAATTTAGAATAGAGAAGGATAAATAGTTGAAAAATAAATTATCATGGCACATAGGGTAAATGATAAGGTGCTTGTTATTAAGACAAATATCAACTATGACATCATCAATATAGTCAATTGGTATACTCCTCAAGTTGCATTAGAAGATAGTTTAAAAATAATTTTAGGAAGATTTGGAATAAGTGCTATAGTGTTAATGTTGTTAAGGATAGATATTTACTAAAGAAAATTTAAATGAGCATATAAGATTACTAAGATGAACTATAAGAGAATTCAAGGTGCTTATGAAATGAGAGATTGAAATGCAATGGAAATAACTATGCTTGATTTGACAATAGCTAATGAATTTACAATAATAAGCACATACTTTAATAAACAAGAACATTTAGTTCTCTGCAGATACTGTAACACCAAATCACAAATAATATTTTCTTACTTGTATAAAAAATCTTCTTCCAAAACTTGTAAGTTCATTTTAAGGGAGATTTGACTACATAAAACTTAAATATTTAATTATCTTATTCTTTTATGAATTTCTTACAAAAATAATAAATTAGAAAAAAAGAAAGCTAATTGTACACCCAAAATCGGTTGGCCAAATTTGACTGGACTTGCTGATCAAAATAGAGCAGTTTAAAGATTGGTTGGTTAAAAGGAATGGTGAATTCAGAAAAGTAGATTGAATACTCATCTAACTTGCCATCGACTTCAAGTTAAAAATAGTTATTCAAACAAGCGTATACAGACTAAAGGTTAACCAGACAAAGTCGCTCAAAGTCATAAAGTCTATTCGCCCAAGTCATCAAAGCTACTAGCTAGTGAACTTGCAAGAACTTGACAAAAGCAGGCAACATTAATAGTGAATACACATGAAATCTTCCTATATTCAAAAATTAATAACAGATCTTGATGTAATATGACAGAAATAGTTTAGTTAAGCTCATTCATTTAATAGTAAGCATTTGCAAAATTTTGCTATATATAATTCTACTAGTATTGTTTAATGTATATTATTTTGCCTGCCTCAACCTAAGCTTATAAATAGGAGGTGAGAAGCTGAGTTTGGGACAATTGAATCATTTGCATCAATCTTATAATATATGGCAATCTAGAGAAATTGTGTATATTCTCTCTCCTCGTTTCTTATGTTTTTTTAGACATTCTTGTCAATAAGATTCCAGCGTTACCAATGAAAAATTTAAATCCAATAATATGGATAAAATCTAACTTTTATGCGCAGGATGCAACTATCTAAATAAAATTTCAACAAGAAACTAACAAAGAAATTGCACCGTCCCTCACTAATCAAGCTACATTCCATAATCGGAGGAGGCTCTTCCAGGTTTGAAGAAAGACTGTAGCTTTAGCATATTTCAAAGAAGGATAAACATAAATATACACAATTTCAACGAGATTTAGATATGCCGTGAAACGATATGAGATAGGGGACTTACTGGGTTGCGCGGCCCACCCTTGCTCGCCTCCCTTGATGCGCTCAGGTAGGGCGTAGTTGACGGTGAGGACGCGACCATAAAGCTCGGCACCGTCCATGTTGTCCATTGCGGCGACGGCATCCTCACGCTCCAGGAAGGTTACAAAACCAAAAGACCGGTGCTTCTGTGTTGCCTGATCAAGCGGTGTCTTCACGTCTTTAATGTCACCGAAGGGGATGAACGCGGCATGCAGAATCGCCTCATTCACCTCCTCCGCCAAGCCACCTTAACCGCAACAGGCCCACCGCCAAAATCCCTAGTTAGTTCGATCGAAACAAAAGAAGAAAACCCTAAACAAAGGTGGGGAAAAGGTTTAGACAATCGGTCGATCACCTTACCTACGTAAAGTGTGTTTTTCTGTACTTGGAGGTTCATGACGAGCGCGCGCAGAAGTAATCAAGCGAGACTGAAAGGAGATTGAATGCTTTGCATAAAACTTCAAAGAGCCTTTATGCAGTAATGCTTTATTTTTTTATTTTTTAAATATATCCTATAGAAATTAAAAAAATTCAATATTATATTTGCTGCCTAATTTGTTAAGGCAGTATATTCAAAGTTTCACCAGAAAAAAATACAAAAAATTAAAGTCCAATGGAACATTATATATGCACATATTTGAGCAATAAGTCATTTGCTTCTTGTTTTCTGTTACATCCTTAGCTCCCATGATTGTTATTTCCAAGTAATGGTATTTCAGACGAATGTTACGTTTGAGAATGTATTCAAGTTCTATTTGGTTGCTTCGATTATGTGAACTCCTAATGCATAAATGTATTTTTGTTTACTAGAATAATGTTTCCTCCCTAAATTGTTCACCATATCATCAAATTTTTGTCATTTTAGAACTCAAATGACAATGTCTGTTCTGCCACATGACTTTTAAAAGAAGCTCCTTCAAACGATCTTTAGCTAATTGCTTAAATTTAGTGATGTTATACAATTAGTTATCAAAATTTGAAAATATTTTTTGCTCCCATAACTTAGATAATAAATTTACATCTTCATATATATGTTCGAAATTTGTTTTCACGTTGATAGAAATATGTTTAAATCATGATCAAACATTCAAAGTTCATTTGAATCTTGTTCGAATAAAATTTGAACAATGTTCGAAGAAGCGATGAAAAAGATATGACCTTTTCAAATATTGATTAAAGTAGATTCATTTATGGATTAAATATATTTTAAAATGGTTGAAGATTGATTTGAACAATGATCAAAAAAGTCCTAAAAGACTTCTCAAGATCTAATCAAAATTTGAGCAAAGTTGTAGAAAGATTAAATATTTGTTCGAATAAAATATGAAAATAATTAAAAATTATTAATTTGCATGAGTTGTCTTTTTAAATTTAACTGAGAATATTTTTGGGAAATACCGTTTTCTAAGATTATTAACTATAGGTATTTTACTTCATAGGGAACTTAAAAGCGTATCTAACTAACTAGCGTCAGATAAGTGAAAAATCTTTGGTTCATACAGACTTGTCGATTTTAGAATCCTTATTAAGCAATTAAATTCATTGTAGAATGATATTTATACCTATTGAGGTATTACACTATTCATGATAACATATTAAATCGTCAAAAGAAAGAATCTTCAGAGTATAATTCTTATGTTACGTTTCCACTCAGGAGGATTTCTCTTTCATTTTTCGTAGTTGGCTTTTTTCTTTTTTTGCACCTCACAAACTAAGACACTCTTCGTTTGTTGGATATTGTATCCATTTTGCTATTGGATACGTGTAACAAGTATCCAAAACCTCTATATTAAAATCTTTGATTTTATTTAGTATCAACTAGTAAGTTCCTAGTACCTCTACTTAGATCGCTAAACGGGAGTTCGTGTACGTTTAGTTAGGCTAAGGTCTCCTAACTGTTCAAGCAAATATACTTGTAATTCACCCTAGCTTAAGATATGTGCATTTATCCGAGGTGAGCCTCGAACCCGGGGGCCAAGAAACGTACATACTCTGCCAACCAATGAGCCAACCTGTGCGCAAGGTGCAGAGATTTATAACATTGATGAGTAGTATTTTTAAATAATTTAATTGACTATAAGACTTCAAAGATTTATAATCAATTAAAATTATTAATTGAAAAATAGAATAAAATTTATTAAATTATATTTAAATGATGATTTAAGAAAAATAATAAGATTTAAATCTCGCACCAACCGTAACATTCTACGACTGTATTAGGGTGGTCAATACGGTTATTTGTTTGCTAACAACTTGTGTTTGGTTCGCCATACAAACTAGTCGAACACGAACAGTTGTATTTTGTAACGAGTCGAACATGAGTTAAACCAGGGCTCGCTTGTGTTCAACTCGTTTAAACCCCTTCTCCTTATCATAATACTGATCATAGTTATGGGTCCATCTTGTAACTCCACTGTTATGTGAAAAGAGTAAAAAAAATTTAGGTTAAAATTTTAAAATTAAAATAAAATAAATATCATAAATTTATATCTATCAGTTGCTAATATCATGTTTATCATTCAATTATAGAAATGCCATATGTTATGTGATTTTGCCTTTAATTTGGAAACTAACATGAGACCTAAATCAAACTATCTTATTGATGACTTTATTGTTGAATTTGGTGGAGGCTTTGACAAATTAATGATGATATGCGATCAACGGTTTCCTCCTTACTATGACGGGCCACAAGGTTGTTGCCAATAACATATTTAACAAATCTATATTGATAATCATTACAAAAGCTATGACAATTTGATATTCTTCATTTATAATGAGAGTAAACACTTAAATTATTCAAAATAAAATTTAGAACCCATCCTTTTAAGTATCCCAAAGAAACTTTCTAAACAAGTCAATTCATAAGTTTTGAAAGACAACTTTGGGAGAATGATTTAGTTTGGCGGAAACCCAAATCGATAGGGTCTACCAATCACTATTCTGATGAAGACAATTCTCTCGATTCTTAATTTAACAAATTTCAATAGCTCTCTTGAATAATGATGTTTCTATTTTAAATTATGAGAATACACTTCATAGAAGGGAGTTATAATTTACTAGTCCTAATGAATTACTAGAGAAGCTTTAGGCACCACCAATGAATAAAGGATTGTAGAGTTGACTTTCATAGTGATTGAGTCATATTACCTAAGATGAACCTAAATGGGATATTAGGTTGTTGGATTTAATAAACAACTCATGCTACAATAGAATGCTCATCCATAGAACATGCCTATAATAAGCTAACTAAATATCAACTATAACATTTTAGCTCACCTAAGAAAGTTGTTAGCTATATTAGGATTTGTTTAATCAATTGATTTTCATGGCTTACCTTGTTATAACCTCTCTCTCAAAAAAAAACAAAAAAACAAAAAAAAAAATCTATAATTTTAAGGAAATTTTTAGAGTTTTATCCTTTAACAAAGTTTACTCCTTGTGATAGTCACTTTAGACCACCCACTTTACATTCTCATAAATGTGGATAGTTATTAACTATTAGAATAGTTGATCTGAGTGCATAGGTCAACATGATGAAATTAAGAGCCCCTACCTGAAATTTACATGTGTGTGTGTGTGATGTAAACTAAGAAATATCTTGATATCCATGAAACGAACATAGAAAGTAAATAATCTTCGCCAAAGATACGGAACAATAATAATAATAATAATAATAATAAAAGAAAAGAAAAGAAAAGGAGATAATGAAAAGTTAAAAGAAAATATGTACTACATATCGACTTGAAATCTGATGTGAAGGATAAGTCATATTTCAGGAGTTATTCAATTAATTCAGTAATTTTGAAGACTATGTTCAACATTTCTTTGGAGTTAGATGGTAATAAGGACATGGTCCTCGAGGAAGAAAAGATTGGACCTGAGTCATCTTGATCTGAGATCCGAGTTGTTCAACATTTAAGAATTATACTTCCGTCTTCATTATATTCTAACTAAAATTAGAAATTTTGAATATAAATCCCCAAAAGTTCGAGCAGCACAAACAACTGTCATCAGCTCCAAACAATGAGGAACATCTACTTTCTATTTTTTTTAATTTAATGGAGAATTAATCATATTTTATTTTTAGATTTACTTCACTCAAACTTTCCATCCATTCCATCAAAGACATAATTCAGAGCAAGTGTGATCACCAGTACTTATCGTGGAGGGAGATTTTGAAGTAGTTTAGGATATGTGGTTTGGGGTGTTTAAGGTGAACCCCGAACACAGTAATTTCAGTTATGTATTTATTTTTATGAATCTAATAATTTTTAATTCGATTTACAAAAACAGTGGTCCTGACCTCCTGAGGAGGAGGCACGCATCCGGAGAAACTTCGAGCACAAGACGAACAATTGTTTATGCGATCAGTTCGGCGACATACGCCATACATGTGAGCACCCCTTATGGCTTGACGGGGATATGGTCGCCACTCTGCTTAGGGCCTGGGACTTCCTAGTATAAGAAGAAGAGGGAGCGGGAGAAACAGAATCACCGCTTTGACTACGGGGGCAAGGTGGTCTCGAAGCACACTGGTGGAGCTCTCCCATACACGGAGTAGAAGAGGAGGCTAGTAAGACTTATTTTGTGCATTAATTCTTATTCCATATTAAATGTATGCTATCTATTCCATTACACTAACATATTCTAAGAAAATGACGGGAGCTAACCGAATGCAGAGTTACACGAGCACACACCCACAGGCAGTAGACGAATTAGTTTATCGTGAACAATAGATCCTAAGAGATTCAAGTAATTCACTAGATTAATTAGTATAGAATTCAAATAATCAATAAATTTTATTTAGTCTCAAACTTTCATTAATCATATTTTTTGTAGGAGGTCTTCTAGAGTATTAAGGATAGTCGATCTTAGTAACCGGGTTGTGGTTCGACACATCTCATGATCCTTCTGAGTTTGGCCTCTAGAAGGAGGCTGTCGGTGGCAAGAAAAAGGGCAAGTTCTACGGGTTGGGGTCCCAGGAACCGACCTATGATGTCTATCAGACCTTTAGCACATCTGGTGCATCTACTTCCACTGCACAAGAGGAGGAGATGTGTCGCCAGGTTATTGCTAAGGTTATTGCCCAGGCCTCCACCCATCTAGCCACCTTGAGATCAGAGATGAAGCGGAAGATGAAAGCTGAAATCGAAGTGGGGCTGCATTCTGAACTGCAGAAAGGAAAGTAGCCAGTTCAGGATGAGGATGAGGAGGATGATGGTGAGAAGAGGACCGAGGAAGACGATTAGGGGGTCATTTTTTATGTTTGTTTGTATGTTAAGCAATTTATTGGTCACGGGCATTATTTTGATTGAACAGTTTGTTGATTTCGTTTGGTTTAACACAACAATTTTATTTTATTTATATGTATAGTTTATACATTAATTAGTTTCATTACGGTTCTGTGTTGTGTGTCGCTTGCTCTGTTACGATTGCAGCCGTAATGATTGTATTGTTGAAAGAGGGCGTTAATTTTTTTTTTTCTGATGCTATAGATTTTTGATGGTTTTCTGACGATTTTACGAATCTTAGATTCAATACCGACGGTTTTTCAAAGGTCTATCGAACAAACGATGTTTGAACAGAGTGTTGTACTTTTGCTTCAGATAAAAACGTTGTTAATTTCTACTGTTAACCGACAGTTGTGCTACACCTTACTGACAGAAACACAACACATTTCCTATGGATGTGCAATACTTTTCCTATGGATATATACGTTGGTGATGTAACTGAAGATCAAGCTACAGTTAAATATTGTATGCTTTTGGATTCTAGCGATGGTTAATATACATCGGATAACCGTTAGTTAATATGTACCATCAATGATGTACGTAATTTTATTACCACCAATCATTTTAGTTACGTCGAATAAATCAATAGCTTAACCGTGAGTAAAGATATTACCTACGGTTTATACATTATTACCTACAGTTTTTATCATCAATAATAAGCTAAATCTATGTGGTGAATAAATCATACCATTTAAAATAGTCTTTGATTTTATAATGTTGGATCAGTTCATGATAATGAATATTATTTAATCACCATTAATGAAGTTGAGTTTAATAGGTTCTTTTCAAAAATCATCGAGTCTATGTCAAAAAGTTTTGAACAATCCAAATAACCTCCAAGTTAAGGACGCATCCCTAGAAAAGGAAGTAGAAATAAGATCGATAATTAACGAGTTAAATAATGTTAAATTGAACATAGGTGAAAACTCTTGACTTACTCTTACAAATTCACTTTTAAATGAAAATATAAAATAAAGCCAACATCCAAGTTAGGTTACTCTTGAAGTTCAATACTAATGCTAGATCGGATTCTGATTAATTGTTAGGATTATCTTCGAAGAATGATAGTCCGCCTATACTCTGAGTTTAATCTAATCAAATCCCATTGAAGTGAGTTCCGATTCACATGCAATTTTCTCATTCAAGGATGGGTCATGAGGCATAACCTAATCAAAATGCCATCTAAGGATGATAAATTTATTGCTTTCATGACTATAATTGATATTCAGGAGTGTTGTCTTTCAGTCTTAAGAATACAAATGATATTTATCAATTGGTCATGATTTTGACTTTCAACAATCTATCCATAATCAAGTAGAATGTTATGTCGATGATCAAATCAACAAGAGCAGAAGCGAGAAGGAAATCATCTCCACAAATTGAGAATTGTCTTTCGTGTGAGTGCATCACTACAATCCAATCTTCTAAGTATACTTTTTGAATTAACTTTAGGCCAGTTTCTAATATCGTGAAGCATCGTTGGATCCTAAGTAAACCGAATGATTGAAGCGAGATTAGAAACATAACCTTCTAATAAACTTAAGTTATATTAGAATATAAAAAAAGCCAATATCAATCACACAATGACTAAGAAAACTGTCATATGTTTCCCTAAGGTAGGAATGAATGGTTTTTGTTGATCCTGAAGGTCGGCATACTTTTAATTCCTTATTATTATCAATAGTTGAGTATGTTATAGCAATTGTTTTGAATTTTCCAAATAGATTTTGATCGAACCAAAATCTATTAGAAATTCACCACGAGAATCTTTCATTCACGTTCATATTAATGAGAAAAACTGAATCAATACATTTGCGGAAGCATACCTGAATCCATTTGATCGATTGCAAGCAATGATCTTCCAATCTGCAGACTTTCCGGAGTTTTTCTTTAGTCTCTTTCGTTGATGGGCATGTTAGAATAACGTTTTTTTTACTCTTACTTCGCGTACAAGTGACCATTACCTCCTTATTTAATATAACCAATTCGTGTTACATGCAATCGCTTAATTCCAATTCCGCCCCTCATCAAATCGAATTTGCACTTACGGTATCCACACGTATAATTTCATGACAAATGTGTCTAAAGTCATAAACTTTATTCTTAATTAAACCACAATAATTTTGACTTATTAAATGATGACCCAACACATTTATTAATTACATTGTAGTCTCATAATTGATCCAACAGAGTATGCCTTGAACATCAAACTTTAATAATGTATCCCTCGTGGGGCTTGTTGGTAAGTTCCATAATACTTTCCTAAAAAATACAAGAAATGATTATTTATCAATGATTTTATGTCTTTCAAATGGATAAATGTACTGGTGGGCTGTGATGGAAACTTAATGGAATATACCATAAGAAAAGACATGCTTATCGTCAAAATTTTATTTTATTTTTTATTCAGAAAGCTAATAGTTTTCAAGTAAATCTATTTATATCAATGAAAATAATAATTAATAATAGGCTGATGGGAAAGTTTGACCAAGCCCACTCGACGCGCCCCTTTCCAATTTATCTATTCTTCTCAAGGGTGTAGTCATAGTTCGCCCTCTAATCTCATGTGCATTTTGCAAATTTCTCCTTCATGATTCAATTCTTTCTTCTCACACATTCTACAGGAATAATAAGGCAAAATCCTAACAATCTTATTTTTGCATATTTTTTATCAATCTCAGAATATATTTATGTTTTTTTTTTTATTGATGCAATTTGACATGTTAGAGGAGCTGATTTCCCGATGGTTCTATCAGATTTAGCCGGTTAACTCTAGTCGATCACCCTAATAAATTTGGTAAAGAATGAAAACTTCGACAACATTGTACTTTAATCTTAGCCCTTAATGTACGGCCATAAAGTATCTCATCCTATTTGGCCTACTAAATGAAAAGAAAACAAAATCCTTTAATTTTTCCACCAGTTGTGAAAGCTGCTCTTAAAGTCAAATAAATCACCCAATTAGTTAATACTTTGACAATTGGAACTCATGAATAATCAATAGAAGGTCCATTGGCAATGATACAGCATTGTTTTTATACATAACATTATAGGTTCATTAAATTTGCTGCGTGCATGCCGGTCCTCCCTTATCTTTTATCATATGTAACAAGGTCTAATATAAACTTTTATGAGAGACAAAAGCAAGGCATTATCTTAATCCAAAGTTTTCAATATTTGAATACGTAATGTCATAGCTAATAATAAATAAATAAAAGTCCCGCAGGCCACAGGCGCAAACAAGATAATTATGTGGAAGAAATATTATATAATTATGTCAATGGCCGTATGTATAATTTAGCGAATAAAATATGGGAATACCGGGGGCTGCACATCATGAACAAGGGAATGCAAACAATAGGCAAAGGTCCAGGTTTTGACCCAAACAGTTATTGTTCAGAGGCGCAGCTCCATCCCGCCCACAGGAATTACCGTTTTAACTCCTCAAATGGTGGATGATCTAGAAGGAAGTCGTTATAATCTATTTGTTTGCCCCCTCTATAAAATCAGGGACAGAAACATGCAGAGCATGCACCCAATTAAAACCTCTCGAAGAAATTGGTTCCCAATTCCCATCAATTAAACCCGTCATCAAATGGCTCGTTGGATTAGACCAGAGGTTGATTAATTTTGTTTATTTGTGGGATCTCTTTCAATTCCTTCTGTCACGTACTTTTCTGTGTTGACATTAATTGTGATAGCTAGCGCATTTACTGGTGTGCCATGCAGGTTTACCCGCTGTTGGCAGCCATGACCTTTGTGACAAGCTTGTGCGTCTTTCAGCTCACCAGGAACGTCCTCATGAATCCCGAAGTGAGGTAATTAATGTATATATTTCATTCATGCATTCATGCATTCATGATCAATATCGATGGATGATCATTTAAACTCGATCAAAATTTCTCTTTACCTGAAGAATATTTGATTAGTTTGCAAATGCGAATACGTTGGATGCAGAATTAACAAAAGCAACCGAGCCTCAGGAGTCTTGGATAATGAAGAGGAAGGCTACAAGTACAGCCAACATGCCTTTCGCAAGTACCTCATGGATCGCAAACCTCAAGTCTTCCCGGCTCTCAATGATTTCTTCTCAAAGACTAAATGAGACGATCGGTCTTTTTACGCTCACCAACAATATACTTTTCAATCCCTTCCCTGTTATATATTCGTTTGCAGGCATTTCATGTTAATGATTATTTGAACAAGCGTGTCATTATTTACTTGCTACATTATATTTTGTCAATTAAGGGAATATGATTATTGACCGTGTCTTGGTTGCCGAGTTCATGTTACCCATTCCATGGCTGTCGTATTGAAAGTGGTAAGAAAATATGAAAAAATTGCTTTTAAATAAGTAAAAGTGAACATAATTAATTATATATTAATGCCTAATTATCAACCAATTTAACCATGGCAGTTTTGCAAATTTCTAAAAATACAATGGAAGCTAGCAGTATCAAGCAAATTAAGCAAAAGGCATGGAATATTTCCTTAATTAACTAACAGCTAGCTGATCTTCGCAAAACCAAAAAAAAAAAAGAACATGCATTATATAACTTATAAGAGATAATTGCAGTGAAAGTATTAATTAATGATGGATCAAGCGAGAAGCCAGAAATCCTTGTGCTTCCTGGTGGTAATCAAGTATCCCCCACCAGCCCTCCTCCCTCGCCTTCTCACTCCCACAGCCATGCAACTCGCATTCTTTATACAGTAATCCACCACGGCTGATCTGCTACCTCTACGACGGCTCCGCCACGCCATCAGCAGCCTCAACATGGTCATCATCATAGGCCTCCTCTTCCGGCTCGCCAGCACCAAAAGCGCCGCTCCCTGTTTCTTTGCCGCCTCCACGATTACCGGTCCCTTCTCCTTCCCCTCCAACAAGCATATCTCCACTTTCACCTGCAATTGTTCAATTAAATTTGAAAAAGAAAAAGTCGACCGATACGATGGATTAATTAATTAATTATTATTATAAATTAATGCAAGCATGCATGCATGCGCGTGCCTCAGGTTTCTTCTGCTGGGAAATCCTTTTCATGGCGCACAAGAGATCGTAGCTTCCGGGGTCAGTCATCTCCGCTCCATCGGAGACATAATTGTTAATGTTGGATGCGGAGGAGGATGAAGAGGACGGCTTGACGACGTTGAGGAGGAGAATGGTGTCTTGGCTCTGTGCAGTGTGTGTTAGCGCCCACTGCAATGCAACTTTTGACCCTCTACTCGAGTCTACGACGATCATGATCTTCCGGCCAAGCACCTGCTGTTTCTCCGATGATCCGCCGGCCGCGTCCAAGGAATTTTCTTCTTCTACATCATCGGCGGCCTCCACGGTGCTTGAAATCATGGGCGTTGATTTCATGCTCGGTGACCTCGGTGCTCCCCTCCTCAGCCTGAAGCTTGGCAATTTGCTGCTGCTAATGCTCCTTGCCACCATGCCCATCCCCGCTAATTAATCCACTCTCCCCTACCTATATTAATGCAGCTCCTCGGCACATACAGCTCATTTTATACCCTACAAATTAATATTAATATATATTCTTTGTTTAGTTAGTTAATTATAAAGATAATCTAAATATGCATAGTCAAGAACATGAAGCAGTGGAACAAGCGCGCACGTTTGATATATTACTGCGCTCGATCTGTAAGACGCTTAATAAATTCATTCCACCAAAGAAAAGTCTCTTCTATATCCTCTCTCCATGGGTCCATCGATCAACTAGGTATATATCGACCGACTTGTTAATTATTTTATGCCCGGATAATTCCTAGTCTCTAAGACGTGCACTGCATCATAATGCTCCGTCTACCAATTGTTTAAATAGTTATGCTTATCAAATCCCAAACCACTCTACCCGGAGCAAACACATTATTAAACAATTGTATCAATTAGCACCACAAAATTTATATGATTTGGTTGAGTTAAAATTTTATCCGATCCGTACTATTTATCGTGTTGAAAATATGTATAGATGAACCTAACTAAGGGCCAGTTTGGGGGAGCTTATCAGGTGCGGCGGCATTATGAAAACGCTATCTACGCGTTTGGTTAACGCGTTTGGGCGGTGTTTTCGTAATGTCGCCTTTTTATGTTTATAGGCACATGACCGCGGGATCGATCCTGTGGCCCGCGTTCGTCGCTGCGTTTTACCTTATTGCCCTTTCTCACCTCTCTGCACTAAGCGATCCTGAATCCCTCGAGCTCTCGAGCTGTCGATCATACATTGGCTTTATTCACATTTTTCTTCATTTTCTAAGCTGATTTGGAACTGAGGCTTTTTCTGATTGATCGTCATTACATCCTTCTTAATGTTCTCATCTTCAGAGCTGTCTTCCAAACCAATGTTGATATTCAGTTTCTTTTGTTTAACAATCTTATCATTTCTTCATCGACCTCGTCCCCGGCCTCGATTTCTGATGCGAGTTCTGGAGAAACTTTCATCCTCTCGTTGTAAAGTGGTGATGAAAGAACGTTGAACCGGAACTGAATGGTCTTGTCCCGTACATTTTTTGAATATTCCACCTTTTTTGAAAGAACATCTCGAGAGAAAACTGTCTTTTTTGGAGGAGTGTAGTAAGCGACATCCTTGTGAATGCCCACTTAATGAATTGAAAACAAATGTAAGTCTCCTTTTATACAATATTCTTGTCCTTCATGACAGTACTTTATGCATGATGCGATGATGAGAGAATCAATCTATTTTCATGAATCTAGGGTCGACTCAAATGAGCGTTGAACGAAGTTTCAGAGTCAATTATGTGGAACTTTACAGTTATTACTAATTCACCAATCTTTAATATTAAGGTGATTGATCCAATAGCTCATTCCACTTTCTGATTAAAATTTCTTATCATCATTTTATCAGCTGTCAACTTTCGAGCATCAATATTTAAGTAGGCCAACGTTCGCTAGTTCATTATATTAATGACGTTCGCTAGTTCATTATATTAATGGATGCTCATGAATCTACTAATATTTTGGAAAGCATGAAATTACTGACATTTACAAAAAATATAGAGGGGACGATTATGATTGGCAGTACTGAGCAATAAATCTTCATCTGCGAAATTATTTTTGCTTGTTCCTTTAATGAACAAATCTCATCCAAAGAGCAACTAGCAAGTTGAGCTAAGCAATTTCTGGATCAAGCAAAGCTTTTACTAGGGTTTCCCTCATTTTCTTTAATAGGATCAGGTATCGTATATGCTCAACTTAGCAGGTAACTTCCTAAGATGGGCTAATACATTATAGTCCATCTTATTACTTGGTTCTTCAGTCTCTCCACAAACAAGTACTTCATCGACTAGTGGAATCAGATCTTCTTGAACAACCATGAGTTTTGCCTTATCCTTTGGACCCATTCTTGGGGGTAGTACATTTCTGCTTCTAAGGTTTACTTCTATTATATCTTCTAAGTTTTGAACTAGCTCAGAAGCTATATTCTTGGGTATTGAAGTAACAGATTCTTTCAAGACCTCTTCTGAGTTTGAGAATTCTAACTCGATTGCGATTGGCGACCCCTGAAATTCAAAAATAGGTGCGTCATTTTCCGGGTCGTAAGCATAGTAGTCAATATCCTCTTCTTTCTAATTGTTGCATGTGTTGAAATTTTGTACGATTTGAGAATTATCGTTAGGATCGAAATTATTATCAAGATTAAATTAATTATTTTCAGTCACTCTATCACCAGAAACAGTCAGAACATAGCCAAAAGCAAAATCCATTGTATTACGTGACCCCAGAAAGATGAAGAAGAAATCATAAAAAGTCAATGGCTTGAGAGATTTCTCCCCCAGATTCGTAGTAACCAATATATGACAAGTAGCCTGTATCCTATGTTTCGGCTCTTCAATCTTCTTCTCTTCGGTAATCTCTTTGATCCTCTTCTAAGGTACTTTTTCCACTGCGATTGATATTACCGGTTTAGCAGGCTTTGGACTCTGAGTTGCAGCTTACACCTAAGCATATTCTGGATCTGTTTTAGAATCTTCTTAGAAGATTTTGTCTAAACTTTACTCCATCAATTATCAGCTGTACACGGGTCAATTAAAACAATAGGATCAACCGAAATTGTATTGATAGAACCTTTTTCAGGTTCTCTCCTGTATTCTTTCAAGATCGTTATGTTTTCATTCTTGAGATTGAATTCCAACCAATTCTTGAAGCTAAAATAATTTTCTATAGTATATCCAATTAGTCTATGATATGGACAATACAATGGGTTATCCCTCTTATCCACTTCCTCTGGCTTCTTAGGCTCTGATAATTTGAATTCAGGTCTCTTAGCTAAATTGCAAAACATCTTTCCCACTGCTTCGTCTTTAAAGTGGTATTTCTTATTCAAATGTTCCTCCAAGGATGGGATTTTTCTACCATTAATTTGATAAGATCTTTGTTGAAATGATTGTTGATTATATTGCTAAGGAGGTCGATGACGCTGCTAAGGTTGTTCAACTGGTATCTGCATCGATTGTTTACCTTTGTCTATAGTTGCAACAGTCTCGGGCTTCTTTACGATGGCTTTCATCGATTTTTCCTTTTCAAACTTTTCAATGAAACCAAGCTGCCTTGCTTCCTCTTGAAGACTTTCAGCTTTTCTAAGCAACTTTTCAAAGGTTTTAATTTTTAACCCTTTGAGAAGGAACACAATTGACCCATGGATACTTTTAAACAAAATCTCAATTAAGTGTTGATCCTGGAGCTGCGGTTCACATTTCATGCTCAAATTCCTCTAACGTAGAATATAGTCGACCAAAGTTTCGTTCGACTTCTGTTTCTCAACCACCAAACCATTAACAGTGATGTTGTGCTGAGCTCCACCAAACCGTTTAATGAAAAAGTTTTCAAATTTCACGAACATTTTAACATAACCATTTGGCAGCTCTGCATACCATTCATAAGCAACCCCTGAAATAATGCTAAAAAACTGTTGGAACAGTAGTGCATCATTACCTCTTTCATGCAATAGCTGGCTCAAAAATGTGTCATGTGTTGCCGGGGATTTCTCGTTCCATCAAAAGTTTTGAACTGTGGTGATCAAAACCCTTGGGATATTGTACAACATCAAATTCTTTCAGATAGGGTCTACCTTTTATAATTGATACTCCTCCTTTAGTTTGAGCCAGGGTTTCTCTCACTTGGTATTCTATCAAGTTCTTAATGTCCTTTTCTGGTATAAGGCTTAGAACAAGACCATTCTTGAGCTGCTCTTCTTTATTAACAGAGGTAGATTCCTTCTTATTGTTAACAATTTGAATTACCTCTGGTTGATTTATTTCAGAAGGCACCACTTTCGGATACTAGGGCTGGCTATGTAGCGTCATAATAGCAGCCATCATTTCTTCCATCTTCCTTTCCATGCGATCACTTTGTTTGTCTTTCTGTTGAATAACCTTTTGCAGTGTTTCAGTAATATTCTCTTCAACAAGTATTGAAGCCACTTGCAAATTTGATGATGCTCTGGTTTCAACGACATTTATTTCATCAAAATTCTCATCCATATACTCTATAAATATTCCTCATTATTTGATCCATCTTTTTTTTCTTCAGACAACTGCTTAATATCTACCCTTAACTTTTCCAATGAAGCTTCAATTGATTTCCCTTTAGTAATCCTTAGATGGACATGCGACGGTTAAAAAGTAGCCTCCTCCGTAATAACTTTTGAAATAACAACTATTTCTTTAGAACTGGGACCTTCCTTACTACCATCAGTTTTAGGCTTTTCTATGGATATTGATCCAGTGGCTTTAGTTTATCACACCATCTTGTTCAGAATTGATATTTTAGGGTCGAATGGCTTATTAACAGTATCAACATGTTGACAAGTGACATGCTTCCTAATATAAGGACCATATACACTAGCAGACAACTTCTCATCACTAATCGACATTTCTGCCCAAAATAGAGAATTCTCTGGCATAACCGGAAGGGTTACCCTTAGTCCAAGACAGAACTTTACCGGCACTCGTCTCATAAAATTCGAGGGAATAGCAGAAGCATCAGTAGTACTATCAAGAGTTGTAGAAACACAGACTCCCAAACATTCTTTAATAGAAATTCTGGGTGGCGGTGGTACAATGGCAGCTGAAGTAACTGTTGTAGGGTTATTAGCTAAACGAGCCTCATAAAAGATCTGTGGGGATGAGCTCTCTTTTCCCCTCACAATTCTTTTATTTAACTTTGGACTAAACTTGTCTTTCTTCAAAATTTGAATCTTCATTTGATGGGGTACGGCATGTCCCATCCTCCTCAGGATCTCGACAACAGAACAGTTCTCCTTTTTAGCAAGTATTACAAATATCGTACGTACTCGAGCCAGTGGTGTAGTCTACACATTTTCCTTTCCTTTGAACATCATGATGGAAGGGTCGGGGTGGTGAGGCAGCAATCTTCAAAACATCTTCGTTGAGGGCGGTGGATAAAGGATGAAACCTACTCCCTCTTAAAGAGGGTAGGTCTCAAGCAGTCCAGCCTCCTCCTTCACAATTAAAATCTGAACTCGGGTAGTGACTTCAATATATTTCGCCTTCTTAACCTTGGCTATCTTATGGTTCCTATTTCTTTTTTGCATCTGAATTAGAGGTACATACCTTGAACTGGATCCCACCTCAAAAACTGAAGGAACCAAATTGAAGGTCAGACCCTCTCCACAAGCATCAGTTGCATCAATTATCTGTATTTATTTCCTTTTAACTAAAGTAGAGACGACAATAGCTGTAGAAATCCCTATTCTAGCACTCATAGTTGGAACACCTCTTGGGGCAGCTTCAATAGCAAATTTCTTAGTAACAACAAAATTCTTTTCAGCAAAACTCTCTTTCACGGAGGAAGCTTCTTATTAAACTTCAGGTTGAACTCGACAATGGGTTCAACAAGGCTAGTTATCTCAGACGTCATTACAACAACAGAGACATTTCCAAACTTAATTTCAATGTTGTCAAGCCCTTGTCCAAATTTTATAACAGCTCCGTCAGGCAACTCGCTCTTGTTGATAGTAAAATCCATTCTAGTATTAAATGAGAAAATCAACTTTGGTGAAGTCATTTTCTGCAATTTAAGGATTTTAAAAAATTAACCCCACTATGCTCCATGTTGTTATTGCAACAATTAGGGATGAGTATCTTGAAACGAATAATATTGTTTAAAAACTGGGTGTCTCTTTCGAGACTTATTCGAACAAATTTCTTTATTTGACTTTTAAATTTTGTTCTAGAAAATTTTGAATAGTTAAAACTTTAATAAAAAACAAATTGACATTAAAGAGGAGAAAGAATATGAGAATGTGTAGTGTAGCACCCAACCCTAAAATTGGAGAAGAATTGATTTTATCGCGGATTTCATTTCACTTAATGCCATTTACAAAATTATTAACTGAATAATTTATTACTTTATCGGGGATCCATTCTCTTACATTTGAGATTTTAAGGCGTCACTATTTAAAGGTGATTAAAATCAAGGAAAATTAGCTACTCATATTTGCTCATGAAAGAAGTGAGCAAAGTATGTAAGCATAATAATAGTAGTCCTGATATATAAGGGACATAACCACACTAACGATACATGAAGACACAATCTCATGATAAAAAATGAAGAGAAGAATTGATCCCTAACGAAATCCCTAGAAATTGTCAATTAACTTTTTGAAAATAAAATTTTCAATTTCAATTTAATATAATAATGTAATGTAATTTTGATTTTGAAAATAATATGTTTTTTTTTTGAAAAAAAGCAAGACCGAGTAGATTTCATATAACTAATAGTTTAGATAGCTGAGCACAATACCACAAGCAATATATCATCTCGAAATATGAGTGTATCACTAGTTAGTAGGCTTAACAATTTAAATTTATCTATTTTTGTATGTGAATTTTATAGCCGACAAATTCGTCTATCTAATACACATATTAGATAAGATTTAAATTGATCTTGGTTCTTAATTCTTTATAGAGTCAAGCCTCTATAGTTAATTACATTTTAAGCAACTGAAACCACCTAAGAAAACTTTTGATTAAGATAGGGGTTTCCGTCTTCAAGAATTTAATGTTTAGTTACGATTGCTTGTAGGAAAGTCAAAGAGTAAGACAAAATTTGGAACAATTATTTCGGAACCCAAAAGAGTGAATAGTATGAGATGTCGAATATACTGAAAAAGCTTCAGTGACATCTCAAACTAATCTATGATTTGACTTTACATTTTTGAAATGGAAATTATTTAACATTTTAGTCCTGTAAATTATTTAGACATTCATGATTTATTTTTGCATGTCATATGCAAATAAGCCTAGAAAATAAAAAGATTTATATCGTACCGAATGACGATCTCGGAATCCTAAAAAAAGTTTAGGACTCATATCGTAAGATAAATAATCGTACGAAGTCCTAAAAGATAGTGTGAGGATTTACGTCATACCAGTCGAACAACCTCAAAGTCTTATGTGTGTATATTATTTAAGTTTATGGAAGTTCAGACGAGGCTCCTCATTCTACTTTCTGTTGTCGTCTCGACCGTTGCTCAGAGATGAATCTTCACTCGGTCGCATTGTTGTCTCGTTACGGGAAAAGGAGAGAGAAGAGAGAACGTATCTTAAGCAAATTATTCTAGATAGCCATGGGTTTTTTTCCCTTTACGAGTTTTTGCACGTAAAGACTTCTGGTCTCATTACTGGTTGTTTTTCTTTTACCTGAGTGTGTATTGAATTCTCTTGCAACGTTAAGATGATGATATATTACTCTACCACCGCAAATTTTCTAGCACGGCTCAATAAATAAAAATAAAATTTTTATACAATATATGTAAGTACATAAAAATAGGTAGTATGTGTGAAAATTTAAAAAAAAATGGTGTGTTGTATAGTTTAGGTAAAACATTAAAGGTTTAGTATGTGGTCCCACTACAACTCCGCAGCCTTGCCTCAGCTCACATGACACCCAATAACACTCTATACGACTCAATAGGATTTCGTTATAGTCTGTGATCCTGCATTCAGCTCGGCTGAAAATAATAAATTCTTAAAATTTAATAAATCCTATAATATAATTAAACTATAAAATTTAATAGCAACTTAATAGTCATGTGGTTGAGGCAAGCCTTCAGCAGATGTGACTAGGGCTGTCAAAAAAGCTCGTTGTTCGCGAACAGTTCATGTTCGGTTCGTCAAAAAGTTCGTGTTCGATTCGTTCGATAAGCAAACGAGACGAACACGAACAATTTTTTTCGTTCGGTTTATTAAACGAACCAAACACGAATAGTGATGCTGTTTGTTTCGTGTTCTGTTCGTTATCGTTTGAAATATAAAATAATTTAAAATAATTATATATAAAAAATTATGATATTTTAAAAATAATTATATATTATAAAAATTTATTATATTTTAAATAATTAAACTTCTATAAATTATAATATATGATAAATTATTAATAACAATAATAATATTATAGTATTAATTATATTAATATAAATATTATAATATTATAATTAATATACTATACAATATATTCAAATAAAATCTTAAACAAAATCCTTGACGCCTTATTTGATTTGCTTCATTTTGAGGAAGTATGGTTACTCGATGTGTACGGATTACCCGATCAATTTGCTTCATTTTACTGAAGTATCCTATCAAAGCTTGCAATCGTCAAAAACTCGTTGTTCGCGAATGCAGCTCGTATTCGGCTCACTCGGAAGCTCGTGTTCGTTCGATAAGTAAACGAACCAAACACGAACAGTGATGTGTTCGAACATTTCGAACACAAACACTAGCTCTGTTCGTTCGTGTTCGGTTCGTTTACACCCCTAGATGTGACTATGAAAATCAGAGTGACTGAGTGAAACCAAAGACAAAACATTTACCGTTTTATATAAACTTTACCACACAATTCTTATGTATTTAAATAATATATATATATAGATACACACATACTTTTTGGACTGTTTTTTTTTTTTTTTACGGGACGGTACCGTTGATCAATTGGGGAGGTAGTGAAAAGTTTTTAAATATTTTCATATAGTATCGAGTATAAAAAAATTTATTTATTATTTATAATCCTAACTAAATTTATTTTAAATTTAATAAAATTTAATATTTTTTAAATAGAATATATAAATTTAATAGATAAATATTATACTCATATTATTTATTTATTATTTAATTAATTAGAACCAAATCAAGCCGAGTACAGATGAATAACAAGTTCGTGGCCGTTTATAAATCAAGCTCAAAAGATTTATTCGTGTTAGGCCCATTTGTAAGCACGAACTATTTAACAAACCAAATACAAGAACAACGAGCATTTTTGACAGCCCTAAGTCCGTCAGGTCCACCTCCCCTGCACAACAAACTTGTTAACATGACAGATAAATTTAGAAGAATAAACTCAATATGACAACTTCAGCTCCCATTTATTCCTAAGAGCATACGTATAGAGGAAATGAAATATTAATAAAAACAAATTTATTTTAAATCAAAAATTAAAATAATAATAAAAATCATTTTCATCGAGGTATTATTGTCAAACCAAAAAAACTCCTCTTCTCTAAATGAAACCCAGTACTTACAAAGAAGTAAAAACATATTCCATGATTCATTTTCTGATCAAATTATTGAGAAGCAAATCAAACCCAATATATATATATATATATATATATATATATATATATATATATATATATATATATATATATATATATATATGCCCTCACAACCTATCATCACCACTTCTACAAAATGGGCAACAAACTCAAATCAATTTTAACCCAAACCCCCCACAAAAAAAGGAACCTATAAAAATTTTATTTTCAAACCAATATAACTACATTGTTTACATTAGTCGCAAAAAAGAGTAGGTGTTAGTGAGGTGTCCCCAAGCTCAGCACTGTAAGATGTTCCTGATGGCTGTGCACTGCTCTTCTGTCAAAGTAGAAGGGAAAATAATATCAAACTTGATCCTTAGATGTCCCTTACTCCCCGGATCCCTGGCAATTGGCATCCCTTCGTTGGCAATCACAAGCTCGTAGCCAGGGCTAACTATGTTGGCGAGCTGAACTGTCAGGTCACGGTCATCAAGGGTATGCAGCTTGAATGTGGTTCCTCCAATGGCGTCTGCTAGTGATAACTTCTTGTGAACAACGAGATCATTGCCAACCCTCGTGTACACAGCATGTGGATTCTCATCAATCTCGAAGACTAAATCTCTTGGAATCATGTTGGGTTCCTCATCTCCCTTTTTTGGGAATGTGATCCTAGTTCCCTTCTTCCATCCAGGCTTCACGTCAATCTCAAGCGTCTCTGATCGAGTCACAGATTTCCTGGGTGAATTAAGAAAAAAAAAAGAAATGTAATGGAAGCACATTAGCAATTATAAAGGTTTCTAATTAATTGTTCTTAGAGCTCAGAGCAGCAAAAATAAACAAGGTAAATAATTCATATTATTTGACATATTTAGAAAGTTGATACTGAGTTTCTATTGAGCAGTTAACTTCGCTTTTTGAACTATTGTGATATATGAATTTATTTATTAAAAACAGCTTTTTGAACCATGTATTGCCTGTGATTAAAAAAAAAACATATTATTTATTATTAATAAACAATAATAATTATATGTGAAATCGGCGCCTAAGGGCAAATTTGTCTTTTATTAGTCTTCTGGGAATTTAGTCTTTTACCATTTATTATGATTTAATATAAATATGAATAATATGTCTAGGTTAGAGCTAGGGTTAAACATGAGATTGAGTATTGGGAGATATTGTGAGAGATTTCCTTCCTCTCAATAAGTAGGAATTGGGAGAGATTGCCTACCGCTCGAATTGTAGGCACTTATCTTATGTATTTGTGTGGAGTTATTTCATGTTCTTGCAACAAAATACTTTTTGTCCTAACTTTGTGAAAATTTGTGGAAATTCATACCACTATGTTACCTTGAATGTTATTAATAATTAAGTCTGATTAAAATTAAAATTAGAATATTGATTAAGATTATAGAATAATTTATGCAGTAATAATAAGCTTTTCTTTAATGAGGAGAGAAATTTTGTAATACCATCTATAAAACACATCTAAAAGGATAATCAAAGATAATAGTTGAATTTTTGTTGTAATATTATAATAGTATAGGTATACTTATGTCTTAAAGTAATTCAATATTATTTTATACAAAATTGTATTTTTAGAAGGATAATAGTTGCTTAGGGGCTTTTTGGGATAACTTCTGTTTTTGTTTTCTTTTTTACTTTGTTTTATTTATGTTTTAATTTGAAACAAAAGAAGTTTGAGTTTTTGAGTTTGGTATGTTTCATTATATATATATATATATATATATATATAGAGAGAGAGAACTTCATGGCATCGCAGGCTCTGCTAGGGTTTCGCCATGGCGATTCCCGGCGTTAAAAACTACTCCCTTAGTTCGCAGATTGGCTCGATACGACGCTCCGTTTTGCTTGCAGGTTCGCACGAATCGTCCCAGGCGCAGTCTTCGTCGTCTCCCACGACGACGTCGTTCAGCTTCCAACATCGTTCGGACGCTCCGCCTCACAGGCTCGCGCAAAGCCGTTTCCTCTTTCGCAGACTACCCGACCTCACGGTTTGCTGCGACGACTGAGGAATAGCTAGCGACTGGCTCCGGCGCGTCATTCCTGCTTGACGCCTCCTTCACCAGAGTTGTCTTCTGCGGATTTCGCGTGGACTGGCGACAGATCTTGTTGCACCAGGTACTTCTCCTGGAGTGTGTGAAGTCGTCAATGGCTTCTAGACTTACCTACGTCGCCGCCCTCGTTGGTGACAACTCTTCCAAACCCTCCAATACTACAGTGGCTCACAAACGCATCTCCCATTTCCACCTCGCCAACATCCCGATATTCCCCCAATCGTATCATGATTTTGTTGCAGGACATGGTGATTGCAGTTTCATTAAAAGAGTGGGGAACAATGCGGGCAAACCAGCGCTTTTCTTCACCGATGCTGAAATCTCATCTTTTGCTGAAAAACACAAATTTACACTAGTTAACAAATTCCAATTAGATCGCCCGAAGATGGAGAATATCAGAAAGGTTTTCAAAGAATTCAAGCTAGTTGGGGATTGGCAGGTGAGCTTTCTCGACGGAAGATATGTTTTAATTCAGCTATGCGTTGAAGAAAACTACACAAGGATTTTCTCGAATAAATTCATTACAATTGAGGGAAAATTGATGAAGTTGCTCAAATGGACTCCTGATTTTGATCTCAGCCAAGAACCCCCCTTTGCGCCTATCTGGTTCTCATTACCTGAACCTAAGCTTCAATTCTTTGACTATCCTACCATAAATGCAATTGTGAATTTCCTTGGAAAACCTATGAAGGTATACACACCTATAGTTTATTGCTCAAGGTCTTCCACTGTAAGGATTTTTTATTGAAAGATACTACACTACCAGATGCAGACAAAATCTGACACGGTTCTGCTCACAATGGTTATTGGCAAAAAATCATTATAGAACAAAAACATCAGTACTGCAAGCACTACAAGATGTTTGACCACCCACAAGAGAAATGTTTCAGATTACACCCACAGTTGAGAACTTCTAGTCAAAAACAGGACCCCACTGCTCTGGACACATTGACCCCACCATAGGAGAGACTCATTACAAGACAGGTATTGGTACCTGAGGTAATTCAGGAACTCCACACAGATCTGGACACCTTGGCTCCACTTTAGGAAGGACTCACCATAAGACCGGAGGTGGTATCTGAAGCAATTGCCCCTACTTCTGACCTTACTGCAAGAGATAATGTTCGAAATGCAAGTCCTGCAGCTCCTCTTCAGGAAGCACCAAGTGCAGAGGTGACATTACATACTGAACCTCCCGCTGTTGTAATAGTTGGCTTTCCTTCTACTGAGGTTCTACCTTCTAATCAGACCGAGGATCGCATGAGCCAATCTTCAGATGAAGAATGACAGGTTTACACTTCTCAGCGGAAGAAGAAGGCTGGGGGCACACTCCAGCTTGGAAACTTATTGGATGACACTTTGGTTTCTCTTGGCAATGACACGACACTTCAAAGTTTGATATCTGCCTCCGTCACTAAAACTAGAGGAAAAGGCAAGACAAAAATGGCCCGTCCCTAGCTTCTTGTTTTGTTTTGTATGTTTTAAAATTGTTTTGAGTCTGTATCCCTTTATGTTGGGGTTTTATAGTCTGTTGCTATCTTTTGGGTAGAGTGCCTATTTTGGGTTCTCTCGCTCAACCTTGATGTATCATTTCTTTTTCAATAAAATTAGCCCTTTGGGCTTTTCTCACAAAAAAAAAAAAAATACATATATTGTTGTTTTTAAAACACTCAAAATATCTAAACAACTATTTTCAAAAATATCTTTATTTATTTTTAAAAATAAAAAATAAAATATATTAAAAATACATTAAACAAACATATTTATAAAAAGAAAAGACAAAAACAAAAACAAAATTGATCTCAAACAAGTCTTGAGTTTTTCAATAGCAGCATATTTTATCTTTTATTCAATTGAATTTGCATTTAGCAAACGCCTACAAATTGATTTTTTGATCTTAGAACGCCTATCAGTTAACAAAAGATCGTTTACAAATAAGGCTTAAAGATCTAAATTATCATCTCTTGTTACACAAAATCTATTATATTTCACCATATATCGAGGATCAGATAATCTATGTATGTATGTGTGTGTGTCTATATATATATATATATATATATATATATATATATATATAAATATAATGAAATTTTTTCAACCTTAAAAAATAAATAAATAAAAAAGAATGGTAAAAGTTAAGAATCTAGCAAATAAAGAGGAATAAACAAATTATCGTAATCATGAAAAAAAAAGTTTTTGACCAAAGACAGGTTCACATAGTGATTCGTAGGATGAACTCTGCAAAAACATTTGCATACTTTCATATATTAGAGAACATAACAATAATGCATGCACTTGAAAAATTCATCAGGGTGGAACGATGCAGGCTCAATTGGATGGAATGACTAGAAGGCATAATCATACATCTATTAGACAAGCATGCCAATATTTGAATTCACATTATTGCACAAATATTACATCATTAAACCCTATGAATTTGGAAACTCAAGGATTTAAGTACCTATCAACACAACACTATTGCATGTTTTAAGTTCCAAAAGGAACTAGCATCTGAGGTTAACCAAAGAGGAATAGAGTGACATTTCTCACCGAAAATTTCTTCCTTCACTCAGCTTTTGTAGTTGTCAGACTATAAAATGATGGACATCAACCTCTCCTATATCCCTCGAAAGACTATTGGAAAGGGGAGTCCTCTCAACCTAGGGACAAATATGATAAACTACAAAATAGCTAGAAAATATATCCAAAATTTACATGATTTGGCTTAAGCTTACATCTATAACCGCATAAAAATTGAGTAATCTTATAAGCCATTAAATTTTAAAAAGGTATAAGAAAAAGCACACTTCAATAAAATTAGATAAAAATACTATTTTATCTGGTTAAGAGAAAATGCACTCATCTACTGCAAAATAAAGATTACATGTGAAGAAGAAAATATTATAATTACTCTAATTACAATCTTTATCTCTTTATCACCAGAGTCTAAATAAGAACTATTCTCTCAAACTAAAACAAAAAATGGCAAAATTTATCTCTTCTTAAAGAAGCTGAAACTCCACTTGCAAGCATGCAAAATTTCCCTTTCTAGAATAACGCCTCTTTTCATCTCATTTCTTCCTCTCCTCTCTTTTGTTGCTTCTGGTTGTGGAACACTTCAATACAATACAATCATCTATTTATACAAGGTTTAGAAATGATGGGTACAACAACAACAAAAATAACAACAACAAAGCCTTAATCCCACTAAATAGGGTCGGCTGCATGAATCTTTTTTCTCCATTGCGTCCTATTTAGTGTCATATTTTCATTTAATTCTAATAAATTAAGATCATTCTTTATACAATAAACCCAAATCTTCCTAGGTCTACCTCTGCCTTTCTTAACATAAGTCGAATCTAAAACATCTACTCTCCTAATTAGATCATTAGATGGTCATCTAAGGTGACTCTAATTTTGTTCATCACTGAAATGATGGATAGTGAATTTAAATTTAATTAAGCTTGATTTTGATGGTCATAATATTGAAAAATCATGTGTGAATAAATTAATATTTAGTTACATTAGCAATCATCTTGAAAATTAAATATGAATTGAGTTAGGTAGCTAGAAACTTTAAAACTCAAGTTTGAATGAACCTAAAGTTGGTAGTCACCAAGCCTGAAAAATCAAAATCAAATATTTTCCAAGATAATAAATGAACTTAAAATTCAAAACTTCAACGAAAACTTGCCACTAGGAGCAAGTAGTCAAGGAATCAGCCTTTGTACCATTAAGTAAAATCCACTCTGTCAAAACTAGTAAAAGACCAAAACTATTCTCAAGTTTCCAATTTCTAGTAGTTATTCTTTTGGACAAAAACTCCCCTTGTGTTGCATCCCCATCTTACGCACAATTGACTTGTATAGGGAATCAACTTATGCATACTTCCATAGGCTTTCAAAAAAACTCCCGAATATTGTGTTTTTCCTTTAACTATGCATATTTTAGCACACGAAAAGATGTTTGGAGAAAAACATTATTTTTGAAGCTCTGAGAAACAAAGAGTCATCATCATCAAACCTTATTCCAAAAATTAAGGACCAAATTTACTTTGTCCTTCATTCAAGTTAAGTGCTACAAATGTGTTGATTATTTTTTCTTTTCATTTTCTTATACAATATAGACATCTATCATTTGATCTTTCACTTTTTCTGAACTAATCATTTTCTTATTAACACCAAATATCAGTTTTATCATGAAACATTTGACCTCCATCTTAAAGCCCAAACAACAAATCTATTTTCCACCAATATCCACTCAAAAAGTGCTTCCCCATAATTTTTCCAAGATAATCATTTTTTAACTCAATTCTTCTAATTTCTCATGCAGTATCTTAATGTCCTCGTTCATACCCATCTCATCTTGGTTATTGAAAAATCTTTTACTGCACAAAGCTACGAACACTGACATAGCTAATAAATCATACTTTCTAAAAAATTTACACTTGAACTCTCGGTGATTCATTTTATCACATTATACTCTTAAGAACATCCTCTATTTTCAACACTCAACTTTAACTCTTGAACACATGTCTTTATATTTATTCCATTCTTTTTTGTATAATAGATAAACAATATTTAAAATCCCAATACCTAGTTAGTACTTTATCTTCTAGCCAAACTGGCATATAACATTTTTTTTTTTGCTAACAGTGCCTTTACTCAATCTTGATTCCATTTACCAAACTTACTAGGAAAATAAAACCCCTCCAACTTTTAACCTAATAAAAGAAATGGTCCCACTCATCAAAATCATGTCCAGTGCAAATAAAAAATATAATTGCACCTTACTTTGAATTCTTTTGCCAAGAACCTCGATAGACAATACAAAAAAGATATGAATTTGATGGTGATCTTTAATATAATGTTGAAGCTATTAAAACTCAGTGGTCACTCACAACAACTTAGACTCGGGTTTGAAACAAATTTTCTCTTTAGTAGCCACCAAATCAATACTTATGATAGACACTCAATGCATCTTTAAGCTCAATAGAATTATTTAAAAATTCTTATGTCGTTTATATTTTTTCACTAATTCATCCTATCACCAACAAAACTATTATGGTGGATTTTCTTAGAATAAAATTAATTTTTTTTAGATTGTTGTAATTTTTATAAGCGTAATTTTAATTTCCTAATTTTGATCATCCTCTTGAGTATCTTTAACGTATGACTCATACATTATGCAAGTCTCCTCTGTTCCTAGATAATGAAACCAAATTACTTCTTCTCTACTTAATTTCATCCTAAAAAATCTTCAAATTACACTATAATATTATCCGAATATAAATTTTATTTTTTAGTTTTCAAAAAAGTATTTTCATTTTTCCCTTTGGATCTATTATTCTGCAATCAAAACAAATCTAACTCTATTATTAGTGATTAGATCTCATTTATCTAGTCTCCTAATATTATGTAAAGTTTTTCTATTTTTGCAGCTCTTATCATACTCCGCAAATCTTTAATAGTTGCTGCTTTGGCAAAACTTCCTGACGTATTTATAAAATTTTTATGTTTTATTTGAAATCCTTTTAAAACCACTTGCTCAAACAATATATTATTACTAATTTATAGTATTAATGTAATCTCCAAAAACTATTTTAAAAATATTCTTAATGCAACAATATCTATTATCCTCAGATTAAATCCACAATAATTTAAAACTTTTAATTTAATTTCAACAAATTAGGAGGGTTGATTACAAAAAAAGAACGAAAATAATAAGTTTCTTCAACTTACTGTAAAATAGAATAGTAGACAATGTCTCAATAGAGAAAAAGAAAAACATAGCATATAAGTATTTATCATACACCAAAAGCTAAGGGCATCCTTGGCGCCGTTTTTCTTTTAAGATAGGTATGTTAGAAAAGATGTTGATCTTGGTATTTCTTTTATCGCTTTTGGAAGCAAATCCTTATGTTTGAAAAGACCACAATCTTGTTTTTACTGATTAATACATTGATTTCACATCATTTCCTCCTATCCAAAACCTAAGCACAATATCCCCTCTTTTATGTTGAACATCTATGACCCACCCTAGATACTGATACCAATGTTGCACCTTGGGTTCATCAGTGTCACGCTTTTATTTCCACCTCTTGAAACTAGTCCCCACCCTAACATTTGTTGGTGCTGCACCCACTGGCAGTTTGCAAAAGGGAGTGTAAGGATTTCTGAACCCTTTTAATTTGGCCCAGATTTGATTGTGGGAGTGTTTTATCTATGGTTTGTGGAAAGCTTTGACATGGATTCTTCATGACCAATATTTTTGTTTAGCTTTACATCTAGAAGAAAAAAACTTATCATTACACATTTTTTAACTAATATTTTTTTCCTTTTTTATGCGTGCAAACATGTTTTATGTTTTATGTCTTTGAAAATAAATGCACATCGAATTTAATTTTCTGAGAGAAAATGAAAGAAAAATTTAGAAAAAAATAAAAAAAATAAATAGAAAAAAAAATGAAAACAAAACGCAACCAAACCAGCCCTAGCCTATTAACTCTAAGCAGTACATTGGGGCGAAATAAAGAAGATGATAACACTTATCTTCTAGCACAATAGCAGCTCATACTTTTAATTCTTTCTTCTAAATAAGAATGATACATTATCCAATGGGATCACTACGAAATGACAAAGGTGTCTCATAGAAACTCAATATTTGGCGGTAAGAGATGGGATATTTTAGGCATTTTTATATCCATTTTATTTTTATTAACATTTCTTTTTCTTTATATAAGTTCTATTAAAATTACTATAGCTATTTGTCCTAATGTTTAATCTATTGTATAAAATCAAATTAATAACTTCGATTCATTAAACTTAAAGATAACACTGAAAATAAAAAAAGAACAACCACCTTGTAAATAAAAAATTTAGTTGGTAAAAAAGCAAAAGCAAGTTAAATAGAAATTAGTTGAACAATGAAGTAGCTCTCAGAAGTAGTAATTGTATGCATCAAAAAGTCCTTGAAGGGGGTAATAAATATTCAATCATTATAAGGAGATGCCACAAGTAAATATATAACAAAACGATTTAGAAAAAAAGAATAAAGGTGGAACAAAGATGTACCCATAAGATGTTAAGACGTTCCTAGATATCTTGATTTTTCTAGTAGATCCTGTGTAGAGTTCTTCGAGACTGCATGCAAGTTTTCTCTCTATTGCTGGTGCTTGCTGAGCCATGTTCGCAGCTCCAACTTTGACACCTTGACTGTTTCTAGCCTCTGTTTGAGACCTTCTGGACCTGGGCTGAGGCATGCACACCGAATCAAACTCTCTCAGAAAGGCCTCAGTAAAAATTTCCTCTGCAGTCCTAGAATTAAATGGATAAATATTCTGGCCACTTGTACCGGCGTGGTATGAAGTTGCACTTCGAGAACCAGAAGGTGCATTCCCCTTCAAACCTTCTTCTCCATATTCATCATATATTGCTCTCTTTTGGGGATCACTTAAAACCTAAAATAGAAGGGTGGTGGCAATATATCAATGAATAAGTGAACATTGTGGTGTTGTAAGATAAATATGTCTGTCAAAAAGGAAATCAATTATTGCATAGTTACACTAATTTCAACTATGACAGTCAGAGAAAGGAGGTGACGAAAGGACTTGTGATTTTCAAGAAACAAAAACAAAAACGAAATTTGGGGTAAATGATATATAAGAGGACACGACTCACATCATAGGCCTCAGAGATCTCCTTGAACCTCGCTTCAGCGACCTGTTTATCACCTCGGTACTTATCGGGATGCCAAAGCATCGCCAGTCTCCGATACGCTTTCCTAAATTCTTCACTGGTAGCGTTCCTATTCACCCTCAGAATATTGTAGTAGTCCAAACCCATGGATGTCAAAATCGGAACCCTAGAACCCTGTCTGAGTAGTGGTCACAAGAAACACCCAGTGCAAAGGTATCAAACAAGGAAAAATTGTGCCTTGATTTCCTAGCAAAAAACAAGCAATTGACAGCGGCCAAGAAGCGCTTGAGCAAATATTTCCTTCCGATTATTATGGATGTGGGATCGATTCATCGCTAATGGAATCTCGCTCCTGGAACGAATAGAAAGATGTGAAGTTGCCTTTCTCAATTGTTTCGGGTAGGAGGCAAGGAGCGGAGCGGAAGAAGGAGGAAAAAGAAGGGAGTTCCGGTGGTGTCTGCACGTATCTCTAGCGACGGTATCGCTAGGTTTCAGTAATGAAGGCCATGGTTCTGAGAGAAACGGGGCGAGGGGGAGAGAGGGGCGAGGGGGAGGAACGGACGAGGAAAGGTTTTTTTGTGCCATACGGGGAGAGGGGAGGTGATTCAGGCGGGCGTTTCGGCGGGGTGGATAGGTTTGTTATTTTAAATTTTGGGGTATTTACAAAATGCCCCACAACTGTTACGTATTTATATCAGTCGCTAAATTTATGCAATTCAAATCCACATAAAAAATATTATTATTTTAAATTAAAAAAAATATACATCTTATGCATAAATAATGTCGAACATCTAGCACCTAATTTAAGGGGCATTTCTACACATATTACCAAAAAAAAAATAATAATAATAAATAATAAAAAAAACTTATTTTTATCTATCTAATACCCAAATTTTAATTTTACATTTATATCACATAAATATTTTATATCACATAAAAAAATATCATCATTTCAATTTTTGAATAATAAAGTAAAATGATATGGTCCAAATTTTGTTTTCATCATTGCAGATCTTCATTTTATTGAAAGTAATATCACTTCTCTTAATAACTTATTTATTATGATATTCATAAAATTTATAACCAAGTTAATTTGAGTCGTACCCAATTAATGTGCGCTTGATATATTTTGAATCAATCTTATTTTTGGATCCTACATTAAGATTAACATATGATGAATAATTCAATACTCTCAAATCAGATAAATTTACTTCTTTACCACTCCAAACTTATTCAGAAAAGACTTCATTCAAAGGAAATGATGTATCACAATTTATCAAATAAATTATAGTGTTCGCAATTTCTACTTATAACTATTTTGTCAAGTTTGCATGTAATCTCATTATCTCAACACATTATGTGATAGTTTTATTCATGTGATTGGTAACATCATTTTACTACGGTATCATTCGAACGGGGGAACTCATGCATGATTCGTTCTGAAGCATAAATACTTTTAAATTTCCGATCACAATACTTGTCATAATTATCTAATATGAGACACTTCAATTTTAAACATGTTTCATTCTCAACCCTAGTTTTCTATTTTTTTAAACACATCAAAATTATGTTTTAAGAAGTACACTCACACATTCCTAGTATGATCATCAATTAAAGTGACAAAGTAATGGAGAACCTCCAATAAATTAAAGTGGAGTAGAATCTCATACATCAGTATGCATTAACTCTAATTTTTTGAAATTCAACTTTGACCTACATATATAGTTTTATCTGTCATAAGTACAATATTCAAGAAAATCTAAATTTATAGAATTTAAGCTTTGTAATTTGTTTTTAAAAAAATAGGAACTTCATTTATTTTTCAATCATAAAGTAGAAGTCCCAGAAGAAGGAAGCTCGCAATAATGTTTTGATTATGATCCAAGTATTGGCGTCGTTGCTAAGGAAAATAAGCAAGTCACTCCACCCATCGAAGTGACTGAGGGTGGTCATGAGGGGTGGTCGAAAGAAAAGGCTATCAACGATTTTCTTTCGCCCCTACTGTAGAACGGGGATGGCAATCTCTCGACATAAGGAACAGATGAACTTTTTGTTTCTCTCTCTGAATAAAGTAGATATTTGGTTATGTAAATTTTTCTGACTGTGATAACATTAAATGATTCCTTGATATTATTCTTAATGAAGATGAGCCAGCTGGAACGGGAAATCATGTCGATGACAGTCCATCCAAGAATATCATTGTTCATTCTGTCCCAATGTTTGTTATTGAACCGTAAAAATCCAGCTGCCTCACCTCGTGAATCGATCGATGAGGGTGTGTACCGGTCGATGGTTCCATCCAGCAGCTACAAAACATAAACATTTGAAGAGTTGGCAACTGCCCTCTAGTTTGATGGAGCGTCGAATGAGGAGATGGTCGACCTCTCAGTGAAAGTGATTAAGAAGTCTGTAGCTACTGGCTCAATTTGCGAGGTTGGAAGAAGAGGTTGATGCGCTTTGTTGTGAATTGATTGATGTTTGCGCTGAGTTAGGGTTCATTTAATAGCTGAACATTATGAACAAATTCTAGGAAGATGTCGATCGAATGCATGAAATTAAGATAAAAGGAGATATGGTCTTCTGAATGATGCTTCAACAAGGGTTTGCCTCGACTGAACTGACATGAGACTCTTTTATCAATTTTTTGCTTCTGCAGATTATATAATTATTCATTTATAATAAAATAATTTTTTACTTAACATGAAATGATGTTTGATGCGACGCTTATATTTTCGAGGTGTTTCGAATTACGTGCTTGCCCTATAAATTGGGCACGAGACCATCATTTCGTGCTTCTCTGATTTTCTTTTACAAAGCTTTATTTGCTTGTAATCTTTTGATGGCTTCGAAGTATCCCTGAATGCTCTTAGAGACCTATCCCACCATCAACGTGTCCATCCTATCGGCAGCGAATGTGAAGGAACTACATAAGTTCCACATCTTTGACAAAACAATCATTCTGCATCAAGTTCGAGAATATGGTTGACCAACAAACAACTTCAGCCCAAACCTAGTTTTCTACTTAGATCAGTTCAAATATGGATCGAGGTTGCCTCTCTGCTCTGAGTGCGAAGCATTTTCAACCGATATGGAGTCATCCCCGCACAAGTTCTCTCAAACTCAATCTTTGCCATCATGACTTTTGTGATCGTATGCCACTAGGAGGAAATACCTTGGTTGATTGGCCTATTTACTAATTTTTGTTCCTTTAAAGTCCTTAAGGATGGTTTTGCCAAGTTCTCAACTGGGAAGAAGCTCTAACTACTTGGAGTTAAGAAAAAGATGAAAGATTGGAAGAAGCAGTTTATGGTTGGCACTTGCACTGACAGCTGTGGGATTTTCACTATGCCACCAGAAACTTTGCCAAAAAAGATCAAGTCTTTGTCGAAGGAGTTGCATGTTGTTGGAGTAATACTCATATGTGTCAATTGTCGGTCCCTCATTATATTACTGAGGGCACTGCACTGAGTGTTGAAGGACCACATGACTAAAAAATTGTGGTTTGCTTTCGACACTGTAGAAGCCGTCCGAGTGAAAAGCGGTCTCCGATAAATTGGCCAAAAAACAACAAAAAATAAAATTCACACCATCAAAAGGCCCCTCATAAAAGGTTAGCAGTCTAGTAGTGTTGTTGCTATGATGATCGATAGTTGTGGTGCTAAATTCTTACTTCTTGATTTAAGACTCTAGTCATAATTCAAAGCACTATAATCGGTGAAGTTACAATTATCACTCAATCTCATTCGTTGCATGCAAAAAAAAATAAAGGCAAGAAATATGCATATCTTATGAGGTTTGGGGCCTCCGATGAAGGAGCTTCTGAAGGAGCAGAGGCGTCAATCACCTCATTGCCATATCGATCAACCGTTCGATTCGCCTCTCATTGAACCGCAAGCATCTGTTCCTCTTCCAATGGATTCACAGGTGGCCGCCATTTTTCTTAGCCTTGTAGGAGAGGACTAGCTCGCCATTTTTCTTAGCCTAGTAGGAGAGGACCAGAGCTAGCCGCTCTGACCACATTTATTTGTCAGAATCCATTTCTAAAAAGGAGACTGAGCCATTTGCCGGCTATGGTCCTTTGTCGTCTCCCGAGGGAGAAATGATCTATCAGTAAGACATGGAGCTGATGGAAGATCTATATATTTCTCCTAAGGCTTCGCTCTGTATGAAGCTGAAAATTCTTTGATCGATGCACATAATAAAGTCGCTTCGTTGGGAGATGGCCTTAAAAGGGTTCATGTGATAGAGATCTTCTCAAATTTAAACTTTATAGTTTTCTCACTAAGAGAAATAAGTCAATCTAATTGCTGGATACATTAATGAAAGAAAACAATGATTTGGAAGAAATTATTGCCTCATTTGTTTCCAATCAAGAACACATGGCCGAAGTTGCAAAGCAGTATCGTTATGACATGGATTATGATACCAAAATATTCAGACACCATAGCCTTATCGATACAAATTTTTCTAATTTAGATGAGTTTGTAACTCTCATTCCAGATAACCCAATAGACTCTTTGGAAGAAGAAGAAGAAACTAATGAGAACCTTAGTGGAAGTGACGAGGACCGGTCGACGACTCGTTAAATATCCCTAAACTTGAAAACATTTTTTGTATTTTTATTTTAGGTAGTTTGTTGAAAGAAAATTGTAAAAAATTTTGTAATTGCTTTTATATAAAAATCTTTCCTTCGATTTTACCTTTTGCCATAATGGTCCACTTCCTGCTTTTGTTTTGTTTTTTTTATTTATTATTTATTTATTTATTTATTTTTTAATTGCTCACGATAGACATATAACTATTGATTGTTTGCTCATCTTGAAAGTGAGCATTTCATTGCTGATCGATCGATGATAATTATTTGTCCTTCATCTTTATCTTTAACCGACCGACAATTGAGGAGACTGAAACCGTGGAGATGAGGGTCGAAGGAACAAAACATTAGCTGAATCACGCTATACTTGGAGACCTACAGGTTCAGATCTTTGGCATAACCACACCGACGAGCAGGAAATCATTTTTTGGAAGGAAATTTGATGTTCAAATCCATGGTTCTTGATATAAGAATGAATTTTAGTGCTTCATGAAGGATATTCCGGTGGAGAGAAGAGTTGGAGGCTGCTAGAGGCAAGGATAAGCGAGAATTTGAGTGCTTTTCTTAAGGTCTTCTTCCTTCCTTCGTTGAAACCTTAAATGTGAGTTTTTTCTCTATTTTGTGAGTTGTAAGAAACTATTGTTTGAGAGGAAAGGTTAATGTAATAATGGAGAAGACAAGTTATTATAAATTTAACATACTTTTATTTCTTGTAATGAAATCATGCATAATTTTATGTGTTATTGTTTTCCCGACAAGGCGTGACTAAGTTTTTTGTTTGTGTCTCTATGGTGTAGGGGTAGTGGATTTAATCTTGATTTTCTGAAATGTTTTTCGTTTAGTGTATTTTTCGTAGTTTTATGGCCTATGTTGTTGGTTAACTTACAAATTTCATTAACTCTAGGATGTTAAAATATTTCATGAAACCACGATCCCTTACCATTGCATGGTAGAAATAAAGAGTTGACCACAATATTTTGAGAGTGTAGACATATTTTGCAATCATTCTAGGGGGTCAGAATAAAGGAATGTCACGGGGATTGAGAAAACGTCAACTTCATATATTCTAGGTTTTCTTTGACCAAGACATAGGCACAAAGAGTACTATATCCCCAATTGACAACAATCACGTATGAAGTTATTTAGGAAAACCACAATCAACGATCCCCAATTCATAGAGACATGAGCTTCATCATTATTGAAAGAACTCAGAAGATCCTTTTCACCGTTTATGTTTTTCTGTTGACGGTGATTTACTCTATTTTTGCTAGAATCTTGGGACTACCGCCTTCTTTTCACTACTGCCAAGCTTTGTCCACTTGATTCGTAAACTAGAGATTTTCCTGCATAGATAATTGTTACATTTTCCTCGTGGGATTAATACACCTCTAAGACCACATACTACTTGACATATGCACTAGCGTTGTACAACCCACTTACTACACGGTAAGTTTTGACACGTCAAATTTTTTGCTCCATTACTAGAGAAAGAAGTTAATATATATATTTAAGGAGAGATTCAATTGAAAATTTTAGGATTTAATTTGGCATTATTTGTTTTCCTTTATTGTATTTTTTTAGTTATTTTTATTGTTGCATCTGTAATATAGTTGTGTTGTCTTGCAAATGCTAAAAAAATTTAGAAAAGCCAAAAAGTTAATTGCTGCAACAATTGTTGCTTTAAATAATTTTCTATTATTTTAGTTTATATTTTTTTTTCTTGCATGTGATTTTTGCTTCGTATGTTATAAGTTGATTGACTCCTATGGGTCATTATGGTTATCGACTTATTTAGAGTATGTTAAATATGTTGTATTGAGTCCTTTGCCCTGTTGCTTGTATGTGTATGGAATCTGAGTAAACTTGCCCCTTTTGACTTTCAAATTGCTCACAATTTTAGACGTTTTAGGAGAGCACATTCACTTATTCAATCACTAGTCAATATGGCTTGTTAGGAGAGCACTTTCACATTGATCACAATTCCTTATTGACCTTATTTTTTTTAGGTTTGTTTCCTTCTCTAGAGCTTAGAATCTAGCAATAAATTTCTCTACTGATTCTCTTATAATACTAGATTGAGACCCACACAATTTAGAAATTCAAATCACTCATTGACTCCTCATATGTGTTAAATCTTGAGCATTTAGTTGAGTCGATCGGAATCAACTAAGGGTCTGTTTGGCACAGCTGCAAATTATCCAGATTATCAGGATAAGCAGATTATCCTGATAATCTGCTGATAATCAGATTGTCCGGATAATCTGTCTGTCTGTTTGGTTTGAACGTTTGGAAAACAATTCGAATTACGATACTGTTGTAGGCTAAATGACAAATTTGCCCCTGTTCTGAATAATCTGCCCTTGTTCCACCAAAATTTATCAATTCCATCAAGAAAAGCAAAACAGCAGCATTAGAAAAATGAGAAGTATAACAATAAGAAGTAAACAAATCAAGACATTTCCATAAAAACAAAGCAATGCCAATCCGTCGCAGTAATAAAGGCATTGTTAAAAAACTTAAAATCAAATAAAATGCAATGCCTTCCAATATCTCCGATCATTGAGACATTAGTGTTCTCCACTTACAAAAAATTAAAAAAAAAAAAAATCAGTCGTCCCAAAGCAGACACTTCAATTCATAGAATAAACAATAGAAGCTTAGCAGGAAGTAAGAAAACTAATAGAATGAGATAAAATAAGGGAGTAAGAAAAATACGACCTTAATCAGAGGGAGTCGAGAAAATGATACAGAATAGTAGCAGTTGCAGCAAGGAGATAGGAATAGGTGATCCAACGCGGTTTCTGGCAGGGCAGAGGAGGAGGAAGGTCCAGTAGGCGAGCCTTCCGGACGAGAGAGAGAAGGAGCTGGTTCGGTGCAGGGAGATGAGCAGGTGGGTCTTTGGCGCGGGAGGTGACGAACAGAAGAGTGCGGGGCTCCGGTGTGGTGCCTATGGTGCGAGTGAAACGAGCCGAACGGGGGAGAGAGCGAGCATTCTGAAAATAAACGGAGGAGAGAGCCGATCTCGCTGATCTCGCTGATCCTCGAACCAGACCGATCTCGCCGCTTGCTGCGAGCCACGCTAGGGCAGATGAACGGGAGGGGATGATGTCGCGGATTGCAGAGAGGAAAGGGGCTCGAACATACAAACGAACGAACAGGGGGTAAATATCGTAAAAGCAATTGTTAAACTCGGGTCGCAGGGTCGACCCCGCGATCTGCGTCTAATACAAAACGGAGAAGTGATTTTTGTAATAATTTTTGAAAACGAGATTTTCAAACAGACTGTTGGCGTTTTGAAAACGCCACCGCTACAAATAAGCTGTGCCAAACACAACCTAAAACTCAAGCTAAGTTCCCATATGAATAGGAAAAGTCCTTAAGAAGACATTTTGGACTTTGGGGTTTTCATTCTTTGAAACAATACACAAAATACCACAATTCATATCACATACACATTTACACTTACATAAGCTTCACCATTAAATAAAAATTAAAATCAATTTTTTAAAGAATCAATTATAAACCAAAATTCAAAGAAATCAAATTTGATTCATTTTTAACGCGAGCTTGCGATCCATCAGCGTATGCTGAGAGGCATGGTATCGAGATCGTTCTGCTAGAATTTGGTCATTGCTTAGAAAAATGATGATTGACATTTTGCTTGTCGGATATATACGATCGGACCATCAGGTCTCATTCATTGCGCTACACGAATCAAACTTAATTTGATATGATCATGATAAATTTATTTAGATGACCCCAAATGATGAAATTGACCGCACTAGAACTTCTGAAATGTTGATTTTACCTGAGAAGAATAACTATATTACTGATTTTGCGTATGAGTCAGCAATGCCTAAATTAAGGTGTTTAAATATTAAATTTAATAATGATATAAAAAAGAAAAGAAAAATCCCTCCATGGAAGGCCGCGCAACCCCCTCTCATTGCACAGATCGCACCGCCGGCCTCCCCTCCCTCGGTGGACGTCCCGCTTGTTGGAAACCCTCATTCCCGAGCAGCTCGACCAGTCCTAACCCCTTTCTCCATCCTCACGCAAGCTACTCCATACCACAGCCAAAAAAAAAAAAAAAAAAAGGATTCCCCCATCTCCTTCCCCATTCGAAACGCCTATCGCCTTTCCTCTCTCGGTTTCGCCCAAAACCATCGCCTTCTTGGCCGAAGCCCCGTTGCAGTGTCGCGATTGGAGCTAGCCAGGAGTCCGGCTTGCAGAGAACCGACACTTACATCATTCTTCTCCTTCCGCATTGCTTCTGCCCGAAACCGTGGAGGCGGGTCAAGGAAGGATTCAGGATGTGAAATCAAGCTTTACAGGATCCCTTTAAAGTGTGGTTGTTTTCCATCAAGTTCCTACCCGAAATTCCAAGGAAGTAATGCTTCTCCCTCTTTGTCTTACGAACTCATTTACATTAGTCTTGAATCACCCAAATATCATTGAATTTGCTTATGCTTGTGAGTCTACCACCTAGGTTTTACTCTCATGTGCATATTATTCAATTTTACATGTTTAGGTGTATGCAATATGAGAAAATCTTATGGTGAATTCAATTTTACATGTTTAGGCTTAAATGTTTACACACATACTCTTCATTATTGCTTTTGTGCCTGTGCTACTTATGTGTGAAAATCTTATGGTGAATTTTGAGTCAAGTATCCCAAGCTGGAGCCATTATCTAGTTTGCCGAGTCTAATCTTTCGGAATTCGTCCGTTAAACCATTTTGCTTGATAGAGAATTTGCGTCATTGTGTGTTTTTGTGTTTACTTATTTATGTTAAGATATATAGCTAAATATCATGGTCTATTAGACGATTGAATTGAAGACTCATAAAAAGCACTAAAGTTGTTTACTTTTTTGTTTTATTTTTTTGGTTGGTTGAGGAGGCTTTTCCCTGTACCAATGCTGCTCGTAATGACTTTCTTCATCGCGTCCGTCAGTCGAGAACGCATAATGCAGTTCGTATATTTTTTGAGGGTGATCTACTCCAAATGAGACAGAGAGGGAGAGGATCTGTTACCAATTTGTTGCTCATGTCTGGTTTCTTCCAATTTGCTCTCATTTTTCCCACATACAAAATCTCTTGCTTTCTTCCAATCTGTCGTTTGTGAGTGGCCGTCCTCACCTAACCGAGCCCCCATCAGGTAAAGCTCCCAAATCCATAATCTGAAGCTACTAGGCAATATAAAATTGTTGGGAAATTTACATATATATCTCACCATTCTATTTGATTCACATATCTCACAACAAAACTTTGATATTTACGAATGTAGCATTTTGATGCTTTAAAACCATGTTTGATAAAGGTGCTAGATTTGTAAATAGCAATGCTTCAGGTGCTATGCATGTAAACATCCATTTTCTCTATATGTTAAATCTTATTTCATTGCATATGCCTACTCCTTTCACTCTTGATATTCATCAGAATATGGCTTGGCTTGTGGTGAGTGTTACATAGATTTTCTAGTCCTGATGTTTATGAGATGTATCTAGGCTTGTGGTGAGTATCTTAGCTTTTTGAGATTTGAAAAAGTTGGTTTATAATTATTTGGAAAGATTTCCATACATACCACTAGTCTTATGTATTTACATATTTAACACTTGAATTTCATATATGCATACATGACCATTTGATTCTCATGTATTTACATATTTAATACATGTAGTTCTTGTTTACATGCAGTCCACTCAAAGTCTTATTTATTTACATATCTAACACCTAAGCTTTAACTTTTACATGCATGTCACCGTACCTCTGCATGAAAATGTATATTGCACATTTTAAAAGCTAAAATGTGATTTTTTTTTATATTGTACGAATGTTTTGGGCGGTATAAATGTAAAAATTAAAGTTTAGGTGTGATCTTCCGAGATTTACAAGTATAACAAGTATAGGTTTTTTATGATTTGAACTTATATACATGAATGGTGATGCATAGATGTTCTTAGCTCTCACATTAGTTGTTTATTTCCATACAAGAATGTTGTATGCATTCATTTGTTATATTCATGCATATATTCCTCGTCACTAGATTTAATTAAATTCTCATACAATCTTCTTTGTGATTAATTCCGAGGTAAATCCTTCGATGGGTCCAACCCCTCTCTCATGAAGAAACGTTGGCATGTGGACTGGACACGGACAGCTTGGAGCAAGCGGCGAGGATGTCCGAAATCTTCGCGACGGTAAAACTAATCGTGGTCACATTGAATGATCGTGAAGCTATCCTGAAGCAGACGAAATGGACGACATCAAACTTCGCATCAGTGAGATCTATCCAAAACTACTTAATAAGATAAAATATAATATAGTAAATAAACCTTTGTATTAAAAAAATAATAATAAAAAAATAACACATTCATAATAATTCACCCTTTTGGATTTACGAGAATTTCTTGAATGTGGAACCCATGGTTGCTAACAAGAATTCTCCGGTATGAATAAGGGTCTGTTTGGGGCAGCTGCAGTTTATCTAACATATCTTAATAAACGAACTTATTCGACAATACTGCATATCTGTAATTTGATCCTGATGTTCGTTTGACTGTTTGGTTTGTGCGTTTAGAAAACAACTGATTTGCAGCTGTTTTTGGCTAAATGACAATTCTACCCTTGAATTGAATAAAAAATGGGTGATTTACGTTTGTACCATGAAATAGTTTGACATTTACATATCAAACGCCTTATTGTTAATATTTACTAAACTGACAACCAAACATAAATCTCGTGAAACAATAAACATGGCAAACTTAGCACAATTTAAAACAACCCACATAGACCTAGATCCGTTTCTCCACCGCTCTACACTGTGTTGGTTGGTACCAGTATAGCAGGATTTAATCTAAATCCTGCCAAATAGAAAAATTGACACTCGCTACTCCTCCGTTTTGCCTTAAAATCCGGGATTGTAAAGCTGTATTTAGAGGAGCTGAAGGGTGCGAAGTGAGGTGGAAGAAAGGGGAAGAAACACGATGGTTACCTTTCGTGACTTACCATAGACCACCGAAACACGAGAAATGGTTCTCGGTAAGAGCAGAGTTCTGCAATCCCATCGTTGTCCTGCATCCTGACCCTAGTTGCGAATTACCATAGACCACCGAAACTCCCATCTTCTCATCCTTGCGCTCCGCTCTAACCAGAAACCATTGAGGAAGGTAACATGTTTGCGCCATTCTTCCTTTTACGGCCCTGTTTAGGCGAGGTCAAGGACAGTGGGGTAAAACAATCCTGAACAAACACGGGACGCGGGGACTACCCAACAGGCGGCGTTCATGAAGAAATTAGATACACTGATTTTAAAAAACGCCATCAGAACGTGCGAATTAAACACAACGACGACGTTTTGAATAACGCCGCCGCGGTTATTAGCTGCCCCAAACAACTATTAAGTTTAATAGCTTATTCAGACTAAGTAAATTCAATACTAACAACAGTGCCATGACGATGAAACTATGTGATCTTAACCGACGCCGCTTAACATAAAATAAAATTTTTCATTTTCAATCACTTTAATAGTAATAATATCTGCAGTAATATAATAACAATAGTATAAACAACATGGATATAACAGTATGCGACGACAAACAAAACAACAACTTGAGAGAATAAAGTTGTTATCCCGGGTACTATAAAATTAACCCAATTCAAAATACTCTTCACAGGATTATAACAAACAAACGATAAGAACCTAGGATAGGTCTCCTGAGGCATGGTTTTCTCTTCTATTCTTTTCATATAATTAGGTGGTAATGCGATCGGACAGCTGTCAACTTTTAAAATGATCAAGAAAGGAAAAAATATGAGGTGAATGATGAATCTCAACTAAACTTTCCATAAACTTAATCAACATAAACCTATATGATTTCGAAGTGGTTCGTCTGACACGATGTAAATTCTCATACTATCTTTTAGGCATTCGCATGATTGTATGTCATGCGATATAAGCTCTAACTTTTTTTTAGGATCCCGAAGTCATTGTTCGATACAACTTAAATCCTCTAATCTTCTTAGAATATTTGCATGATTATATGTCGTGCATATGTAAGCCGTAAATTTTAAATAAATTACAAGACTAAAAAATTAAATAACATTGCTTCCAAAATGTAAAGCCAAATCATATGATAGTTTGAGAAGTCATTGCGGTCTTCTCATTGTCTGTGACATTCCCTATCTTTCGCTCATTTAAATTCCAGAAATAACTGTTCCACATCGAGCCTTTCCTAATTGATTTTCCTATGCACAACCGTGAAAACTAAACTTTAAATTCTTGAAGACAAAAGCCCGATCTTAATCAAGAATTTTCTTAATGATTTTAGTTGGTTAAGATGTAATTAACTATAGGTGCTTGTCCCTATAAGAGAATTAATAATCCATATAATCTAAACCCTATCTAATATTTATATTAGGTAGGAGAATGATCTTTTGAAAATTTCACAGTCCAAATAAATATCATAAAATTCTTAATTTGAGTAATTGAGACTATTATCGAGTGGTATCGAAAGATGAGGTGTTACTTGTAATATCGTGCTCGGTTATTTAAATGATTAAATATATGAGATCAGTTTGCTCTCATTTTTTAAAATTAAAAATTTCTATTTCCAAAATCATACTTATATATATATATTAAAGTAAATTATTTTCAATAAAAAAAACCAATAGATCATTCCCCCATCATGAAACCAATTAGGGACTACACAAACCTTTCTGTTGAAGAGGACCATATGTGCATCAATCACCTATATATTGAAGCCGACATATTTGAATTTTGACCTGTCAAAATCCAAATGGTTCCGAACAATCTGTTTGGGGGACTGTCATCTGAGGACCAAAACCTTCAATTAGCAAATTTCTTCGAACTTTGTGCCATATTCCAGTATAAAGGTATCCCCAGTGATACTATTAGACTTAGGCTTATCCCTTTTTCTGAAGGGACAAAGTAAAGACATGACTTAACTCTCTTGTTTGCAGGATCGATCACGACCTGGAATGACCTGACCTAAAAATTTCTAGCCAAATACTTTTCTCACTCAAAGATTGCTAAACTTAGGAATGACAACCTTATTCCCTCATATTGATGGAGAGTCCATTTATAAAGGCTGTGAGTGATTTAAGGAATTATTTAGAGGTGCCCACACTATGTCCCACCTGACTTACTAATCAATCTTTTACAATTAATTGGTAGATTCATTGAGATTCATAATAGATGTTACTGTAGGAGGCTCATTAATGTCTAAATCTTTTGAGGAAGCATACTAACTGATAGAGGAAATGAACACTAACAATTTTCAATGTCCTGCTGAAAGAATTATACCCCGAAAAAAAGTAAGCATATGGTTGTTGTTATTTCTAGAAAGCTTGATAATTTGGGAGGGAATTCAGTGTCAGGACTACCATCAAGTTAAAGAATAATGTATGTAAAAATGGTAGAACCTAACCTGACTACCTTAGAAACTATGAATGTCATAGAAAACAATGAAAATAACCCATATTCGAACACTTACAATCATAGTCGGTGAAAACACTCAAATTTTCAGTGGAACAATAATCACTAACAATGTGGCAACCTTAAAAACAACCGTGTTGGGAACTGGAATACCTAAGGGAATACCCCCAAAGACAACATTGTCCACCTGGATTTCAAGCAAATTCTCTGTCTGCGTAAATAAAATCACCAATTGGGGAATTAATTTTCAAATGAGGAACACCGTACATAGTTAAGCTGTAGCCATAAAAAATTTGGAAAACCAATTAAGACAGCTGGCGAATTCCATGAACAATAGAAGCCCAAGGGCCTTGCCTAGTAATACTGAGCTAAATCCAAAATATCAAAATTTGGAATAATGCAACGAAGTGGGAGTAAGGACTGGAGAGGAAATGGGAGCAAGCCATAAGGAAGAATGTAATCATGTGAAGTCGATTTTAAGAAAATTTTCCTTCGCTATTCAGATTGACCCAACTAAAAGACTTCCACATTCGTTTCCTCAAAGACCGCAAAAACCCAACAATGACCTTGATAATTTTACCATTCTGTATGACATAGGAATTGAGTTTCACAGAAAAGCACCGCGTGACCTAGGGGCCAGTGTCAACCTCATGCTTATGAATTTTTTCATTCAACTAGGAAAAGGAGAAATTAAGCCTGTCAATCTGGCACTTCAACTAGTAGATCAATCTGTAGCTCACCCACTAGGAATTGTTGAAAGTTTGCCTGTTACAAGTGGATAAATTTACTAATCTTGCCATAAGGAAGAATGTAATCATGTGAAGTCGATTTTAAGAAAATTTTCCTTCGCTATCCAGATTGACCCAACTAAAAGACTTCCACATTCGTTTCCTCAAAGACCGCAAAAACCCAGCAATGACCTTGATAATTTTACCATTCTGTATGACATAGGAATTGAGTTTCACAGAAAAGCACCGCGTGACTTAGGAGCCAGTGTCAACCTCATGCTTATGAATTTTTCATTCAACTAGGAAAAGGAGAAATTAAGCCTGCCAATCTGGCACTTCAACTAGTAGATGAATCTTTAGCTCACCCACTAGGAATTGTTGAAATTTTGCCTATTACAAGTGGATAAATTTACTTTTCTTGCTGATTTTGTGATGTTGGATTTGAAAAAGATGAAAAGATGCATGTGATTTTTGAAAGGCCCTTCTTAGCCACTGATAGAGCTATTATTTGTGTTTAGAAGGGGAATTAATTTTAAGAGATGATGATCAAGAAGTCATATTTGATGTTTTACAATCACCTGACATTCCCCAAGCCTATAGGAATGATCAACATTAGAAAAGTGAATTTGTGGCTCGAGTAGTAGAAGTCCAATATGCTGAATCAGATGAGTTGAACTGGGAAGAGCAAATGATAATTGATGAATTTTTGGAGAATCTGATCGATGAATGTATGACTTTTTCTTTAGGAGAAGTCTAGCTTCAGGATCCTGACCTAATAGTAGAACATTCTAGCATGCACCTTAGAAGCATTGATGACTACCTGATCAAAAGCGAGAGGTTACTGCAAAACTCCATTAGTGGATGAGACAGGATTGACTTATATGGGATAGAATTGAGAGAACAATATCACTTGAGGATGTGAGAGAGAGTCCAGAACAATATGAATCTGAGGCTAATGATCAATAGCTAATGGGTTGGAAATTCGACCCTGCCAATTTAGCTTGTTGATCGGAGACTTCTTTTGGCAGAGGATGTTAAATCAAACATTATCTTGAGAGACAATTCAAGTGTTATTTGATGTTTGAGCAAGTTTGTGTTTTTTTTAAATTCATTTCAAAATTTATTTTGCAAATTGCTTTAATCAAGCTTTGAAATTGCTTTAAATTTTCATTTGAATTAGTTTTGAGTCTTTCCCTTCCACGTTGTGATGAATGTATTATTACATATTTCACATTCTTATTTTATGAGATTAATGTTATTGCTCTTGTATCTGGTTTTCTTTCTTTTTCCCGCACTTATCTGCTTTTGTTTTACTGTTACTTTATGACATTTATAAATTGAAAAAAATGCAAGTTTAGGGAAAATATTGTATTTTTACAAACCTGAAAGAATGTCAGATAGCACAATAAAAGTTTAAATACTCATAAGGTAACTTTGCATGGAACTCTAATGATTCGAATTGTCTTATCAAATTCTTTTTCAAAAAAAGAGAAATGTTATTTACGAAAGATTGACTTTAATGTTTTAAAAATAAAATTTCAGAACTTAACAACTTCAATATTTTCTTACAAAAATTTATAGAACTGTAATGTAAGTGTAATTTAAATATTGAATAGTCTTCTTCAATTCATTTTTAACCACTTTAATATTAACTTAAGTTTTACCTTTGAATATAACTTAATGATATGAAATTAAAATATCATTGTTAAAATTTATTGTGCAAGGAACACCGCCCTTTATCATGAAAATTAGAAAAAAAAAAATTGTCAACTAGATGTAGTAATTCTCAGCAGAAAAGAAAAGCAAAAGAAAAAGACAAAAGTCAAAAAGTAAAAATTAATGGGAAGAAGCTCGAGGTTGACACAACAAAATTTCAAGAAAAGAAAAAAAAAGAAAATGAAAAGGATGTTTAGTGGAACTTAAGTGATAAAGATTTACTTTTTTAAGGGAGAAAATTAAGTAATGTCAAATTGGGCTTAAAAACAGTCAAGGAAAGTGAAAAATATTTCAAATAAACACCAATTTAAGAATTTATGGGCTTTCTTAAGGATGAAATGAAGGGAATTAAAGAAAAGATTGAATTGTTAATCATTAAAGATAATTAATCCTAAAATGACATTTAAACACTTTTAATTTACTTTGATAAATAATTTGAAAAGTTAGAACTCTTCAAAAGCACCTCTATTATCTTGCGATTCCAACAGAGCTATGCAATTACTTGAGGGCATGTAATAATGTAAGTTTGGGGTTATTGACAAACGTAAAATTTTCGTAATTTTACATCTACATTTTACATATTATTGTTACTTATCACATATTTACACTTGAGAAAGGTTTTGCCTAAGTTGTGTAAGTTGCAAATGTTTAATTCAAGTAATTTGAAATGAGAAAATCTAACGAAATAGTGACCTGAAGCAGTTTGACCACACCTGGAGATGGCGTGACCATGCTACCTATCGCGGGAAGCAACGTGACCAACCTGATCTAGCATGACCACGCCATACTTACTAGACTTACGACATGACTACGCCGCAGTCGGGCTTGACCACACCGCCCTATTCAACACTTTGGCTTGACCATACTAGTTTTGGCCTCGAACATGCCGACGGGAAGAAATCATTTTTGGAAGGAAATTTGCTTGCCAAATTCATGACTTCTTGCTATAAGAATGAATTTTAGGGCTTCTTGAAGGATATTCTGGTTAAGAGAGGAGTTGGAGGTTGCTTAAGGCAAGGATTAGTGGCAATTTGATTGTTCCTCTTTAGGTTTTCTTCCTCCCTTGGTTTAAAGTTGAAAGGTGAGGTTTTTGTCTGATTTGTGAGGTGTGGGAGACTATTGTATGAGAGAAAATGCTATTGCAATATTGCATAAGACAAGTTATTGTAAGTTTAACATATTCTTTTTTCTTGCAATGAAATCCTGCATAATTTTTCGTGTTATGATTTTCTTGAAGATGCGCGACTAAGTTTTTTCTTTGTGTTTTTATAATTTAGTAATAGTGGATTTAATCATGGTTTCTGAAATGTTTTCCGTTCAGCGTATTCTTTATCCTTTCATGGTTTATGTTGTTGGTTAACTTATGAATTTTATTTACTCATTGTCTGACCAACTAGGATGTTTAAATGTTTCGTGAAACTACAACCTCTAACAGTTGCATAGTAGAAATGAATGGTTAACCACATAATTCTGAGAGGATAGACATATTCTAGTGGAATTCTGCAATCATCCTAGGTGATCAAGACTTTTATGCGAAATGCTATGGGGATTGAGGGAATCACAACTTCATGGATTCTAGGCTTCTTTTGACATAGATATAGACATAAGGAGTAATATATCCCCGATTGACAACAATCACGCATGAAGATTTTTATGAAAACAACGATCAATAAGATCCCCGAATCATAGAGGCACGAGTCTCATCATTCTTGAAAGAACTCAGAAGATCTTTTTCACTGCTTATGTTTTCTGTTGCCTACGTTTACTTTGTTTTTACTAGAATCTTAGGACTTACCACCTTCTTTTTAACACCACAAACCTAGGTTCATTTGATTCTAAAACTAAAGATTTTTCTGCATAAATAATTGTCACGCTTTCCTCGTGGGATCAATACACAGACTCTTAGACCTCACACTACTTGACACGTGCACCTGTATTGTACGACCCACTTACTCCATTGTGAGTTTTGGCACGTCAGACTGCTAGGTGATACACATACAACATGCATGAAACCCAATACATTGTGATCTCTCGATTGAGATGCGAACAATCATTACGAATGTAAAGGAGGCAGATCACACATCATGCAAGTGTGAATGCAAGAATGCCACGTGCACATGACATACAAAGCAGATATACCAAGTACAGGCCACCTTAAAAGGATTTTTCGTTGACCTCATTTTTGGTCACATAGTTCAAATGCACCTTGCATGGTGGTTTGAAAGTCATTTAACCCTACAAGCGAGTCATCTCCTATGTTTAAGCACTTAATAAATAACCCACAAACACCATTGTGAATTGTATGTCTGAGTTAATTGACATAGTATTCTGGATAATAACTAAAAACATTTTTGATTAAATTTAAGCTTACTGTAGAAATGGTTGCACTTCGTCACAGTTCAGTAGAACATACAATGTAACTGCTCGAAGCTCTTTATTGTTGAGGTAGTGAGTTGCATGCCTTCCTTATGGTTCACTTGATATGTGGAATACGAATAATTTTGTTTGCGAAAGCATCTCAGCACCAATTTCATGCATATGTTGCTTTTGATCGAAGTAATAAAACAAAAATTAATTATTTCCTGTAATAAGTATGCCTCGCATATCGATCCCTCGGACGTGCTTTATTCTTAATAATCTTTTTTATTTTATTTAGAAATCTGCACGATTGTGTCATTTTAGAAAAAAAAAGATAGTAGTTCACTTTAAAATAAAAGAAATCTCTCAAGGGGATACATCCACCTGTATTGCACCGAACCGACCAATATAGCTTTATAACACAAATGCACAGGCAGATGTTCTGTTGAGTCAAAAAAATCACGAGGAAATATCCATTTGAGCTTGCATATTAATAACAAAATACTCCCATCAAGACATCTCAGAGCATTAACATTCAAAGTGTCTGCGCACAACTCCTTGAATTAATAATTTATTGATTTCGATCAATGGATCAAGTACCGGTTTTGACAGGACATTGAATGCAATAGGTAATAACCACCACATGAAAATTTGACAATCATGACTTTTCATACCAAATATTTTCCCTGTCCCCATATTAACACATCAGTTTATGGTATAAACACAACCACTTGGGAACTTGAAAGAATGCATCCACTCAAAGATTAGTTTTTATTGATTCAATGTGAGACAATATGTAACTTTGGGGTTGACTATTTTACCGGTATTTATCTCTTGTAATTATAACCCCCTCCTCTTCCTCAGGTCTAATTTTGCTTTGACGTTGTCTTTTATTTTTCCCAGAAAAATATTTAATATATTATAAAAAATCTTTTCAATATGCATAACATCCAAATTATGTCTAATCAGATGGTTCCCCAGTATAGAAGATAAGCAAAAATACTTTATTTTATCTAATTATGTGTACACCATAATCTACAAGACGACTCGAGGCTAGTTTAGGTCTCTCAGTGATCTTTGACACTTTACTGATCATCTACGGTATATTGCTTCCACTTATCCTTGAAGGTGGACTTGATCTTTCCACTATATTTCTGAAAAAATGCATCTTTATCCCCTAGAATGGGTGATCATGGCTAAGAAGCTTCGATGATATAATCAAACCAAATTTTTTTTCTTCTATGCTTCAAAGAGAAGCATAATGCTAGGTTAAGTTTTGCCGAGATGAGAATGATTAGGTGGATGAGTGGCTTTACACTTAGAGACAAAATGCGAAATGAATATATCTGTAATAGGGTTGGTGTTGCACCATTGACGAGATAAAATTAGAGAGAGTCGCCTTAGATGGTTTGGTCACATTAAACGTCGACCACTCGATGATCCGATTAGGAGAGTAGATGTTTTAGATACAACTTCGTTAAGAAAGACGAGATGAGACTCAGGAAAACTCGGGCTTATTGTATAAAAAATGATCTTGATTTATTAGAATTAAACGAAAATTTGACACTAAATAGGACGCAATGGAGAAAAATGATTCATGTAGCCGACCCCACTTAGTGGGATTAAGGCTTTGTTGTTGTTGTTATGCCTCAAAGTGAATGCTTGAGACATGTCAATGCAGTAGGGATAGACCAATTTAACAGCTGTGTTCCAACAAGAAAGCATCTTATAAGTCTGGAAATCACTGATCATCCACATGAGAGCAACTCTAAGGTGAAAATTTTGTTATGTTGCAATATCACAAGTTAACATGCCTGTTTCCTACAATATTTGTACGTCATCAATAAGAGGTTGTAAGTACACGTCAATTTTACTTATTGGGGTATGTGAACCTGGTAACGTTAGAAATAAAAACGAGACAATCATACACAAATCAGAGGGCAAATTATATGATGTGATAATAATTGATCAACATGAGTAGGGTGTTGTAACGTGATTGTAAGGTGTGAACCCATCTGCATGTAAGCCAAGTCTAACTTTGCATGGTTCTGTTGCAAAATTAAGATAACTGCGATCGAAGTGTTTCCAAGCTTCACTACTGAAAGATGAGTTATTGTATTGGCACCAATAGATCCGATATTATGCTATGTCATGTGAGAAGATGTACGCTTAATCCGTGGAATGAGAGGAAAATACAAGAGATGTTTTTAAGGAATATTTTTATGATTTTTATTCTTTCTCCCCATTGGTTTGAACCTATATGCATTGCAAAATTTGCATTTCGTCTTCTGTGCATCTTCCTTGTAATATAATATACAACCGTTAACACAACAACCATCTTTTCAGATAGTAGCACTGACTTTGACATTAACTTTTTTGTTTCGTACAAATCTTCTAGAACTAAATTATCTGCAGGGTTCGTCTCCTTTAATAATGTCGATGCCTGATTGAAGCATTCCCTAGGCATGTTGAAATCGGTTTTGATCGTCAACATTCTTAGGGCAACTGATAACTTCGTATGTGAAGTAAATCCCACAAAGGCTGTTTTGCAACATTTAATTACTCAAAAAATTATCGCGCCTCATTGTTCGGTTCTTGAACATCATCAGACACTAAAAAAAAATGAGCCTGCCAGTATCAACAGTCATTTTCTCATACACGACATATTCATGAACCGTTGGAGGGACACATCTTAATGAGGCTCCATCATGATCAAACTGAACATGTGGTTCAAACTCACTATGTGCAACCCATTACCAATAATCGGGTTTAAATCTTTTATGGTATAAATCCAACTTCACTTCATCAGGCGACAGGTAAGCTTGATTCTTGTGCTTCACACAAGGGTATTAGAACCTACCTCTGAAAGGTAAATAGGGAGTTGTGATGCCGCTTGCACGAACTCTTTAACGTCAGTCAAAAACTCTTAAGACCATTTCTTCCTAGATATAGCCTGTTATACATTATGATCTTATGTTTTGAACATCCATCTGTATCATATATGTAGTTTTATAGATCAGTGCAACGTCTTTGCGTCCTACTGAGTGTCATAAACAAAACTCATATTTTTCATTTAAATCTAATAAGTTGAGATCATTTTTTATACAACCTGCCTTGGTCTTTTTAGATCTATCTCTATTGTTCTTAACTCCTTTACATATATAATACAAAATCCTTTAAACACAAAACTAGAAAGAAAACGTCTTAAATCCTTATGTTGCTTGCTGATCGAAATCCTAGGTCTAAACACTTAAATATTAAACACTAAACCAAGGTCTATGTAAAATAAGTCTTTATATAACCTTCATTGGGGATGACAACCCGTCACTAAATTTATAGCATGATGGCACTGTACTAAAAAAATACACGACACAAATAAGCAAAATTATATGCCTTAAACCCTAAAACACTAAATCCTTATTACTTAAATCTTAAATCAAAAATTTTAATCCTTAAAAACATAAATAAAAGACCCTTTAGCCTTGAAAATTAAACACTAAAACTTAAGCCCTATCCCAAAATCCCTAAATCTTAAACATACAACAACAACAACAACAAAGCCTTAATCCCACTAAGTGGGGTCGGCTACATGAATCCTTTTTCTCCATTGGGTCCTATTAAGTGTCAAATTTTCGTTTAATTCTAATAAATTAAGATCATTTTTTATGCAAAAAAAAAATCTTAAACATAAAAAAAAAAAATTCTAACACCCATAAATCCAAAACCATAAACCATAAATCTTTTAACACAAAAGACATAAACCCATATGCTATAAATCCTAAGCCATAAACGATTAAACTAAATCCTAAAACTTAAACCATTAAACCAAACTAAATTTTGGGGCATTTACATACATACCACAAAATTCTTATGTTTTTACATATCTCACACCTAAACTTTTATATTTAAGAACACAACACTCAAATTTTATGTAAAACCATATAATCCCTACACATTGCATATCTAACAAAGAAATACAAAAAAACTTGAGCGGTGCACATGTATTTTTGGATCTAAATCCTATGCATTGCAAATCTTATGTGAAACCGAAGCATGGAGGTGTGCTGGAGGTGGACGATCGTTTCTCACATTGGACAAAGTTTGAGCGGTGAAAACAAGCTGGAAATGCCAGAAACTAAGGTGGGAGACAGAGGAGCGGAGGAGACATTCGCGAAAGATAAGAAGAAAACAAGGAATTACTGCTTAAGTTCGATAAATGGATATTTTAGGACATTAGCATTGGAATGAGTGTTCGGTAATCCCAACGCTAATAAGCAATCAAAGAGATGCTAATCCGACGCTACAACATCGATTAAACGTTGTCAGCCGACACAACTTGTCTGCGTCGATACTTTTGTTATTGCGAATGTGCGCGACGCTAAACAAATGCAAATCATATACTAATTTAGCGTCAAAATTATTTGACTCTTAACTCAGATGCTAATCCAAAGTTTTCTGTAGTGTAAAGAGCAAAGTCTTCGAGCAATTGATGTACTATTTTAAGTGCTGATAAACAAATTTTTTATTTTTATATTTGGAGTAAAATTTAACCATGTATTTTTTGATTATACATAAATTAATTTTTACATTAGCAACAATCGATTTAAGGGAATTGCCTCGCTCCTACTTTAAGATTCATTTGTTGGTTGGTTAGTATCATATTATGCCACCTTGACACCCTCTTATTGCCCTCTTTGGGTTCCCATTTAGTGTCTATTTTTATGTTGTTGGTATGTTTTAACATAACATATCCCACTGCCTCCCTCATAGTTCCTACATCTTGGCGTCACTATAGGAGTTAGTTACTCTCTTTTTTTTTTTGTCTTCTGCGCTTATAGTATTTTGCCTCATAAACTGTAGCCATCAGATTGGTCTCTTTTGTTGATCCAATGTGTTAAAATTGAATCACATTTCTTTTTTCATCTAATTAATTAACACCGTCAGTATCTTCCCTCAAACCCAATTAAATTCTACCTTCCTATTACCCAATCTGTCTACCACCTCGTGTTTATGCAAATCTAACTTCACTTCTTTGGGTAAGCTTAACCTTACAATGTTTAGGGTGCTAGGAACTTGATGTGCTAATGTCCATCTCTTTCCCAATTCTGTATAACAATATTTTGTCGCCCTTTAAAGCAATCCTTATCTGATTCTGATGCTGTCAAGCATTCAGAGTCCATATTTAGTGTTTCTTTAATTGTAGTTTTTTATGGTCTCTCTTGGCCCCTTTTGAATTCAATTAGCATTGTGGTCCCCACTACAATTTTTACGCTCAAATCTATAACTCTTATTTGCATCTTGTTACAAAGATAAACCTGCTCACATTGTACTTCATGTTGTATTTTAGAGACTATTAGGTCGTCTTAAATGATTTTGGTTAAAAAATTCATCGATGGTAGGCTTGTTCAACAATCAAAGAGATACATTTTTTGGATAATTTGTATTTGGGTAATTTATATATTTTGCTCTATCATAATCATTTATTCTTAAAATTTTCTTGTACTGAGAATTATAATGATATATTTTTTAAGAAAATAATGATCGTTGAAGGCTTTATAAAGAAGATTTGGAATGGTTCCTTGACTTCAGATTTTCCAATAAATCTATTAATGTTCTTATGTAGATTGATTGTATTGTTGTAGTTAAGAGTACACATGTTCAAAAAATTTATTATCCTCTTTGCGCTCTTTATTTTGAAACTCTCATTGGGTTGGCTCTATCATTGCTTCTATGTTTAGATATTTAAATTATTAAATTCTTATTATTAATTTACATGATTTGAAATCATTTAGACATTGTTTGGACCTGACTTACAAGAAGAGGCTATTGGCAAAAAGTGTTTTTGAGAAGATACTGTGTAGTGTTTTTACTTTCTCTTGCTTAAGATATCATCTATATTTGTAAGAAAATTGCCAAGATGAATGCTAAAATATAACATCTAAATTCCGGTAATCAAGGGAGCTCCTTCACATCAAATAGACTCCAGAAAACTGTCCAAATCAATGAGAAGGTTTCTATTTCTTCTTTTTTCAACTATTGCCCATCTTTCTCTTATTGATAAGAATAAAGAGCTCCATATTCAAAATAATTCACGTCAAGTCTTTAACAACTTAATAAACATCAAAGTTTAGATCCATCTTCTCGGTTAGTATATCTCCTTTCCCACTGGAGGTCAATAATTTTGGTTTACCTGTTTATACTAATGACGATTCTATTATTAATAATGGTGCTTAGGCTCTTGTTAATTTTCTTATACATCTCTTTAATTAATTAACTCAAAAAACAGGTATCATTACTTATGATCAATCTTTAGATGTTGATTTCTTCACGATGTAATTCTGCTAGGCAATATATATATCACCCTTTCTTCTGAGGCTAGTACTAAAAAAGGCTCCACTCTATTCATGCAGGCTCTATCTACTCAGACAGTCCTGCTCTCGCTGGATTCCCACAGGAGACTAGAAAAAGATTCGGAGAGACCTTTTCTACAACCATGGCTTCCGATCTCCCAGCGCCGACCAAATCCAACACATTTCTGCTAAGCTTCCGTAGTATGAGAAGATTGAAGGGAAGAATGTTTTCTACTGGTTTAAGAATCACAAAGCTAGAAAGAGGCAGAAGAAGCGTTTGTCTTGTTATTCCAAGCAAAATAGGCCCTCTGTTTCTGGATGTAATCCTGATACCAAATGTCCTCATCACATGAATCCAAGCAACTTTTCCTTGTGAAGCTATTGTCTTCCAGTCCAGCAGCATCATAAGACCCCATATAACCCAAACCAAGCTTGTTTATAACTTCGGCATTGCTAGAGCTAGCAATATTAGAAGAAGCGTTTATCTTCTGATAGGACATTTGGTATCAGGTGATAGGACATTTGATATCAGGATTACATCCAGAAATAGAGGACGTATTTTGCTGAACTTGATTTGTTTGAGCAGCTCATGGAGGCAGACTCATAAAGCGAATTAGAATGATAAATTTACATTTACAACTCCATAATTAGAGTAATTGCATCAAATCTAGTATTATATAAATAGTCAAATTATCTAATCCTTGGTCCACGTAATTTTCAAATCTTGGCCAGCACTGGTATAACGTGATATTTGATTGAAAGTGTGTAATCTTCTTTTCTTGAAATGCAAGTTTCACCCTTTTTTCATGAAAAATATATATAACTTGATTCTCTCTCAATCTATTCTCTCCCATGATATGTATCGACAGTAAAATGAAGCGGGGCTAGGTTTTCCTTCATTTCTTTGCCTTTCTGTTGATTTTCTTATCTTCTTTTGTAATTGCCATTTTAGCTATTGATAATGATTATTTTCTTATACAAGCACATTGAATGATTACTTATCATAACACTTTAACACTTATAGAAATAATAATAACTAATTAAACTAACCATAAGTAAATATAATAATATATTGTCAGCGTTCTGATTAAAACAAGCCTTTTTTTTAAATGTTGGTTTTTGCTTTTTGATTTTCATGCTATAATAATTAAGAGAATTTATTTATCTATCTATATATATGCATGTACGCCCCGTGCATATTATATGTTGAGAAAATGCGCAGTTGTTTGATCTTGCCATGCATGCTATATCAAATTTGCTACACTTGCAGAGAAGTCTAATTAGATCCATCAAACGTACATAAATTAATGAAGTTCAAGTCATATATATACGACTGAAAGCACATATAAGTTGGTAGTTTATTATTCCATGCGACGCTGTTGTCCATTCATGGAGACATCAAAGTTTTCGGCCACTGGGAGTCCGCTTCTTTTCTCCTACAAAATTCATGGATCAAAAATAAAAAAAATTGCAATTACACCTCATTATAGTATTTAATGAAAAAATAAATGTTATTCAATGTAGAACAATAATATAGCTTAGCTATTTTGTTAAATCCATAAATTTTATATACCAGCTGAATGGCTGTTGCTGCCGGCCTCCTTGCACCACTAGCAGTAGTAGCAGAATAGAAGAGGGCACGAGGATCGCATTTAGCCCACTGCAGTTAATTATAATTAGATGATATTAAGTACTGCTATATATAATTATTAGCAAACCTCGAAATTATATATATATATAAAATATGTCTTACATTCTTGGCTGCAGTGCTAAACGCTTCACGGTGTGGAATGTCAGGCTGGGCAGCTTTGATTCTCTGTATCTCCTCCCTATAATGAATCATCCACATTTTTTGTGCCACAATAAATAGTTAATCAAGTTAAAAATACTTTGTGAAATGACAAATGGTAATTGAAATAATGCGCTAGCGGCCTTTTTATATAAATAATGCATTAAATTGTGGATATACTAGTTTGCAAGGTTTTAATACTACTAGCTAGAAATATGACTTCTCACATGTCATTTAGCTTATATAGAAATAATGCCATGTTGAGAAAATAAAGCAGAAATTTAAAATAAATAAATACAATAGATTGTAATTAGCTAATGAGTAGAGTACATACATATAATGATAATCGCAATTGTAACTCCCTGTTGTTACTAACGGAAGCAGAAAAAATTGAATGGGAATTCGATGATAGTACACATATATAGCCATTAAAGCTTCAGATGTCGAACAGGAAAGTTGCAATTGCAGGCAGAATTGAACGGTCCATAGAGCTTTCTAAAAGCATCTAACAAGCAATTAAATGCAATCATATAAGAAGGGCTATCGTGTAAATTATTAAGTTGCTGGTATCATCTTTCTTGGCCTTAGCGTAGTGATTCAAACGGCCAATTCTATCTTTCATTCAAGTCATGAGCGCAAGCCCCCACCATCCGCCCCCTGACGACCTCTCTAAACATCTGTCTAATATATAGTTAATATATAAATATTTGTTATTATTATTCTTTTTCTTAACTTGGCACTGTCTTACAAATGCATAAAATATGACAACATAAATAACATGATGCTATAAATAACAATATTTGAAGAAAACTTGAAGTATATGGCATTAAAAATAATATTGATGTAAAAAATATTGAATGAAGGATTACTAATATGCTTTGCCCTTGGCATGAGAAGTTGGATAATCAAAATTAAAAGACAAATGTTCAAAAATAGAACATATATAAATCTAAATATAAATAAACAGGTATTCAAAAACTAATAGCATCATGTAATTTTGAGCATTTGCTTATTAACTTCAGTAATCTATTTTCTTTTGTTTAATGAGAGAAAATTAATATTGATTCAATTAACTTATTTAGAATTATTGTCACCCGTACAAGAATACTAAGTATAAACAGTTTATATTTGTTTCCTGCCCACGAGAAGCTCCCAAAGAATTTTTAATCATTCAAATTGAATAGATTGAAAAAAGCCAGTGGAAACATGATTTATTAAAATATTAAAAGTTCTTGCTAAAGTTCTCATTATCATCAAAATTGTGCCTTGACTTCACCAATACTAATAATAATAAAATTATTGGGATAAAATATTATCCCACTGTGAGGAATACTTGCTTTTAGTTTTAAATTCAACTCTTTGGAATGTTCTATTTTAGTTAATATTATACTAAGATTGACATACTAGAATAAATCATACCGAACATCCAAGAACAACAATGTTAATTTTTTTACTTAGTAATAAGAAATAAAATTAATTCAATAGAATTAACATATTTTGTATCTAATTTGAGTGCACAATAAAAAATTAAATCTTAAGGGAATAAGTGCTGTGGTTATCAAGCACACATTAATTGAAAAAAAAGTCTAGAGAATGTTAATTGATATTTATTTTTATATTAAAATTAATGGCCCATTTAAGCAATCTCATTATGATATAATTAATAATATTGAGATCATATAAAGAACAAGCATTCAAAATCATCAACCTCATTGAATCTAATAAGGATGCATATCATTAAAAAATGTAAGCTTATAAGAACCTTTAAAATATAAGCTAATAAGGAATTATCTGATGATGTCCATCTTTGACTCCCCAAATAGAATTTTTTTTTTGTTAGAGAAGAGCTGTGTAAAAAGGAAGAAATATAGTTTCCTTTTCTATGTAAAAGATTATTGGCTTACCTTCAATAGTGGATGGTCATTTATTACAAGATGGCCCTTGAACTTGTGAAGATCTAATTGGATAAAATGATTTTGACTAGGAAGGAAGAGAAACACCAAAATTAGGAACTCCTAGTATTATTGAAAAAAAGAGTGGGATGTTATGTCAAGCATAACAAAGTATTTAATTAGTGACATTTCAATGTGTGATATTTTGTTCCTCCATATTTTTGTTTAAAAAGTAAAATATCATAAAGAACATCTGAACTTGTTTGTGTTAATTATCATAAGCTTCAATTTATGATCATTTTATAGTGTGAAAGCTTCACTCTATATTCAATAGTAGTGCTTAATAGATTCTTATCTTACCTCTTGAATGAACTAAACACATGAATGTTTGTTTATACGCGAATTAAATCATCCACATACAAGGTACGAGAATGATTTATCCATCATTCACTTCTAAATATAATACATACTCGTAAATACACTTAATGCAATCTTTAGTTTTGAAATAAGTATCAATATATGATTATTCCTTGTTTAAAGCAATTGTTGAAGACATAAGTGTTTTTTTTAAACTCTTATAAGCATCTGGATGAAATTTTCATTGCTTTAAGAATAAAAGTAACATGAACAAATCTATATCTAAGCATCATTAATGCTCAACCATCTCTTATATCTTTTAGCCACTAATTTCACCTTATACTTCTCCATTGTTTTGTGTGCATTCTTCTTATCTTATAGCCCACCTCATACTAATGTGTTCACGTTTTGGCCTTTGGGAAGTGTGACAAGATCCTAATTAAATCTCGTATTATTATAATAAGATATAGATGCTTTGATAACAAGAACTCAAATTAGACTAAGTTCATTATCTACATTATAAATATATTAAAAAGTTATAATTCCTTGCTATAGTTGAAAAATTGACGGCTTTTATTCTTTAAATAAATAGATCTTTTATTCTTCTTTCAAGTTTCATGATCCTTATTCGTTATATTTTACTTCAACTTATGAACCAGACATTATTCTACTTGTTCATATCATTCTCAACTTAATTTCTTAGGATCAGAGACTTGAACTTTTACTCTTCCAATCAATTATTATTTATTAGAAAAAAGCTAGGGAGTGTTATTCATTGTCTATTATATTAAAAACCTTATTTTCTTTATATATATCTCTCTATCTATAATAGGTCATATGTCAACATTTATGCATGGGATATGTTACAATATATATATATATATATATATATATATATATATATATATATATATATATATATATATATATATATATATATCTTAGCTCACATGTAAATTTCTAAAAAATTGATCAAAAAGGTTATAAGCCTTTTGGATTATATTCAGTGAATACTTAACATTCTAGCTACTTTCACAATAGAAAAACTGCAAATTAGCGTCAGACATAATTTTAACGCAAATTTAACATCTGTTTAGCATGGCCCGCTATTTTAAGATTAAAAGGTTCGACGCTGAAGAGTTTTGTTGGATCACCGACATTGAATCGATGTATGTAGCGTTGACATTGTTCTACGCTAAATTTAATTATTAGTGTTGAAATTATCATACACTGATTGGTTGGCTCGTAGTGCTGGTAATTTTCCTATAGTGGGGTTAAACCCACCCATTTCTCTGCGACCCTATTTGGTTGGGGACTCTTTAAATCTCCCATATATCAGAACTTGATTTAGTTTTTATGGTTTTTTGCTTTATACAAGTCCTGTTCATCTGCCACTTTACTTTTGCTTTTGTGTCTTGTCACTTTAACTTTAATGGTCATTTCTGGCACTCCTTTTGCGCAAGACCACTTTGGTATCTTCCCTTCTTTGCAGGCTGTCTTCACTGTCCATTGCAGGTTGCTTTGCTTTGACTAGCAGGGATTCTCCTTTTGGCTCAACTTGTTCTGAAAACCTTTTCAAATGTTGTCTATTTGTAGTTTTAAAGCTCATGTCTTCTGTGCTACCCTTTTGGACAAATTCTGAGCACGCAAGCTTTAAAGTCTCTTACATTTAAGTTTTGATTTTTGCTTCTCATTTTGTTTTTAGTGTTCTTTTGTATTTTAGAGATAATTTTTGCATGAGTTGTACTGAGGGAAGTAGAACCTTTACGGGTGAGTATTACTGTATTTTCTTTTGGTTTTAGAATGGAATCCACCTCCCCCCTGTAACACTTTTTTAAATTAACGCGTAGGGAGCCACCGTCGCTTCGCCCCCCCCCCCCCCCCCCCCCCGCCCCAAAAAAAAAAAAAAAAAAAAAGGTAAATATTGTGTAGCACACATGTACATTAAAAAAAAATTTGTGTAGAATGTATATTGATTAAAAGTAAATAATAAAGCTTAGGGGTTGGACATTTAAATATGTAAGAATTGTTTAGCATGATAGATTAAGAAAATTTTAAAACTCAAGTGATAGACATATAAATAAGTTTGAATTTTGCGGTATGTATGTAGGGAGAGAGCGGGAGGGAGGGGTAGAGAGAGAGAGAGAGAGAGAGAGAGAGAGAGAGAGAGAGAGAGAGAGAGAGAGAGAGAAGTGGGTTAGAGAGGAGAAGAGGGCAAGACTCGGTTTAGTGTGCGAAGTAGGAATTGGGAGTTCCTGGCGAAAGTGGAGGAAGTGGAGGCATGGGAAGATGGAGTGGGGCTTGGTTTGGAGAAACGAGGAAGGTAATGGGGAGAGGGATGGGACAGCATACTACATTCAAAGTTAAGGCGCAAATCAAACCAGTCAAAGTTAATCAAATGGCTCACACCCGTTCTCATCAGCAATTATTGGAATGCCATACTACCTAGCCGGCTGCCAACAACAGTGGCAGCTAGTCTACTACGGCTCTGTTTGATTTTGGGCTGTGGATGTAGATGGTGGGGAAGAAGAAGGGGTGGGCGTGCGGCTTGTGCGCAAAGGGTAGAGCATTTGAGGCTGAGTGGTCTCATACAGCTGTGGGTGACGCTAGCTCATTACAGACTTAGCATGAGGAGCTTGCTAGGTGGGCTATGATAATAAATGAAGAGCTCTGAGAGATGTATGAAGGCTAGCGCCTAACAAAGAATTTTGATCATAGGGTTAAACGACATAACATATGAGTGCAGTTGAGGAGGATGAGGAGGAGGAACAGAAGGAGGATTAGAAGCATGATTAGATTTTTTATTATTTCTTTGTCGATGTTCCCTTGCTATAGGGGTTAATTGTATGTTTTTTACATTACTGTATTCCTTGTTGATATAGTTGTGAACTTGAACTTTGAACAGTTTGATTCATCTATCTTTAAGTTAATTTAATATCATTATTTAGATGTTTTAATGATTTCTTATCCATTCGGAGGATAGATAAATGTCATATTATGTTGGTTTTGTTTTTTTTCTGCAAATATGTGGAAATCTAATCGTTTTGTTGTATTTCTTTTGTGCTACTAACAAGTTTGTCTCAAATTATCGTAAGTATATTTTGCTACTTGTGTATTTCTTTTTTGCTATTTATTGTCACCGTCGATCGTTGTTGTTCGCCGTTGACTACCATCGACCACTTATGAACGTCTTCGACACTCGCCGACTATCCTCGATCACCATTGACCATCGTAGACACCCGCGTATCGCCGTCGATCACCGCCAATTGCCACTGATCTCCGTCGACCACTACCGATCGCTGTCGACAACCATCGACCGTCGTCGGGCACTTTTGACGTCGTCGATCACCACTGATCACTGTTAACCACCACTGAATAGTAGCCACCAATCAATGTTTTAACTTGGACAAGCTAGTAACCTTTTCCCATCTGTAGGACAATGGGTATCTGTAACCATCATCTGTAGGACAGTGGTTCTTTCCCTTTACAGGTTTTACACGTATAAATTGGTGTCATTACTGGTTGTTTTCTTTTACTTGAGTGTGTGTTGAATTCTCGTGCAGCGCTAAGATGATAATCCATTACTCTACCGCCGCGAATTTTCTAGCACACATCAATTGTATTAATAAAATTTAAATAACAAGAATAATAAGTTATTCTAGTAAATATATGGCCAAATTATGTTGGAACAAAATAGGATTCAAGATAATTAAAATATCTTAAAAGTTGAATTAAAATATAATAAGAAGTCCTAATTTCTTAATAAATAAAGATAATTTCAAGTTCTGTTGAATGAATTTATTGTAGACAGAAATTGTATTTATATATGTTGTTAAGAATTGATATTTGGTAATAATGATTTTTTTGAATTTACATTTATGTAAGAAAGTTATATAATGTTGCAGATATCCATGTTGTAAACACACACACACACACACACACACACACACACACATATATTGAAAAGCCCTAGGGCAAATTATATTGAAATAAAAATGATATAGAAACTTGTATGAGAGGGCACTATAGAGGTGCCCAACCCATACGATACATAAAATATTGATACCTCAACAAAAAGAAATCAAATAAAGTAAATATGTAGATAACAAGTGCCTATGGACGAGATAGTTTAAGCCTGCCTCTTCCTCTAGTTCTAGGGGCGGATCCAGATAACAGACTTTGAAGTGTTGTACCATTGGCAGGAGTGACCAGAGTATCATCCATTAAGTCTCCTAGTTGAATAGTCCCCCCAACATTCTTCCTCAGCCTAGAAGTGTAGACATGTCATTCTTCTTATGGAGAATGGTTTATTATATCATTAGATAGTGGAGCATCGGTAGAGGGAAAGATAATTGCAGCAATGGGTTCCAGTGTTCGTGAAGGATTTTCTTCCAATACTTGAGAATCTCCTGCACTCTCAACAGGTAGCTATTAAGGAGTTCTCAAGTACATCCACATGATTAATAACAATAAGATGGATTGTGTTTGACTCTAAAACTTTCTCATTAGCATTAGAAGACACTTGTTCCATCAACTGGGCATGAATGTTAGCATTAACCCTATCTTCGAACACCTCATGAAGGGGAACTCGAGCACCCTCCATGATAGTTAGAACCTGAAAAGATAGTGTGTCCTCTCTAGAAGAAGAAGGGGCAGTGATTACATCCTTCCTCCCAGTGGTAATCACCTGGCACCCCCCTGACAAACGACCCTTATCAATAACCCCAACATTTTCAGAAATCATCTCAGTAGACAAACCATTTTGTATCATATCCGCTGAAGGCATAGCAGTAGGTATCACAGGCAATGATGAAGAGGGTAGAGCATCCACAGGAATGTGCTGAGTAACAGGAGAAGGGGCTACAACGGGTCGCAGATGTGGATGCAACCGATAATAGTTTGGAGAGCTATGACCAAAAATTCCACAATGAGTACAATAAGGGCGATCAGGTCCCATCACAATTTCTTGCCAATAACCCTGATGAGGGGAGCCAATCCAAATCTCCCCTGGAAAGGTTGAGTGATGTCGCGATCTACAAGCACACAAGCTTAGATGGTCTGATTTTATCAAGCGTGGGAGTATCAACTTTCAGAGGTTTCCCAAAAGTAGATGCCAACATATAAAGGGTTTTGTGATTAAAGATATGCACCTTGAGCCCTGAAAAATTAACCCAAACCGGGATAATAGGAGATTCCGATTTAGGATCAAAATCCACAGTCCATTTCAAAATTTTCATAAAACGATTATCAATTTTGAGAACTTTTTGAGCAAAAATTTGGGTATAATCCGCTTTATTTGAGAGTTGAATGAGAATATGACAGCCATCTAGCTAATCAACTTTCTAACTCTCTGTGAGCTCAAAAGAATCGAAGTGCTTTCTAATAATCTCAAGCTTGGGATTTCCATATGTAAATTTCCTTACAAGAGTATATCTGTGTGCTGAAGCCAAAATACTTGTTTCCTCTTCAGTGAGAAACAAAGCGGGTTTGCCATTCTTTCTTCCCAACTTCTTAATAAAGGTAAAGCTACCCCCCCGACCCGTAAGTATCGTGAAAAGCTTGAGGAAAGAAACAACTCCGGCCACCTACCCCGGAGGTGGAACCCCCGGAGACAATCGCCGCATAGGAAGGGGCCATACCCCAAAACACGAAAATCATCCACAATTTTCTATATTTGGAGCAAACTCAACGAAAAAAAAGGACAGAAGCAGTAGAAGCAAAAAACCCGAATCGAAAAACCCCCAAAACGCGAATCAGATGAATAGAGGGGTAAGGAAAGAAGTCACCAGAGTCGGTGAGGATCACCGTAGCCTAACCAAGAAGGGCGCCGGAGCTGAAGCCATGGAAATCTTCAGAGTAATAAGCCTCGCATATGCGATTCACCATCTCGACATCGGAACAGGGGAACCCTAGCAGAGCACCTGCCTCCCACCATTGTGATATATATATATATATATATATATATATATATATATATATATATATATATATATATATATATAATATAATATATCTCTCTCTATGTCTCTCTCGGCGGCTAGGGTTTCTCTCCGACTGCGAATGGCGTTTTCGTCTCTTCTAGCTGAGATCTTCCTTCCATCGTCGGATGATGGAGAGATCCTATGCTGAGGCGGTAAATGGATGCTCTCCTTCAGGGAATAAGAAGCACTCCTGCTATTTTCCGCAGGCTTTTCACGAAGCTTGGGAAAATGGTGGTGGTGAGTACAGTTTCATAAAAAAGCTTGGTAGAAAGAATGGCAAACCGGCCCTTTACTTATCGGAGGAGGAGACAAATATTTTGGCTTCCGCTTGCCGTTTTGCTCTGATTGGGAAATTTCTCTACGGCCATCCGAAGCTGGATATTATTCGTAAGGATTTCGACTCGCTTAAACTCACTGGAACCTGGAAAATTGGTTCTCTAGACGGTAGACACATTCTCATTGATTTATCTAATGATGTTGATTATACTAACATTTTCGCTCGGAAGGTGCTGAAAATAGATAATAGATACATGAAGATCCTCAAATGGAGTGTCGATTTCGACCCCAAAGTCGAATCCCCAATTATTCCGGTCTGGATCAAATTCCCTGATTATAAGTATCACCTCTTCAATCATGAAATCCTTTACTCCTTAGCCAAAGGTTATGGACAGCCGTTACGTGTTGATAACCCAACTCATGAACGGATGAAACCGGCTGATGCCTGTTTCCTAGTAGAACGAGACATTACACAGCCTTACCCTGATGAGGTTTGGATAGGTTCTTCTCACAAAGGTTATTGGCAAAAAGTCATTATGGGGCCTCACCCTCCATACTGTGCTCATTGCTCCATGTTTGGTCACTCTGTTTCAATATGCTATAGACTACATCCTCATCTTAAACCCCCAAGGTTGACTAAACCCCCTTCAACGGATAATCCACCTATTAATCAGGCTAACCCAGTTACGGGTCCTCTCTCTACACCTGATCCCACTCAACTTTGTGAGAAGGATACTCACTCTCATCAAGGTTCTTCAAACGGGCAATCCCTTACTGTGGATGATGATCAAAACTTACAAATTTTATTACCTCTCCAGAACTGTGATGGAATTCCTGCTACCCACACTGAAGAAACTGTTAACCACACAACCCCTATTGATGAAACTCCACTAGTGATTACAACACAAACCATTTCAGCCCACCCCCAACCCACTGCCCCTCCTTCTTCCTTTGACCCCTTGACACCAGGGGGGGCTGTTGCCCCTGTTGGCCCTTTTCCCAACACTTTTGCTGCTGAGGAACCTTTATTGAAAAACCCCAATACTGAAGTAACTAAAGATCTTGAACAAACCATCAACCTCCCTGAGATTAACAATGCTGAAACTGAAACCTTTCCTGTCCAAGAGGCAACTTCCGATTTGGAAAATGAATGGCAAATTCAAAAATCCACTAGGAAGAAGGGTAAGAAATATGCAAACATCCTAAATCCCATTGGTGATACATTTGAATCCACTTTATTTGAAGGTGAACTCCTACCCCCTTCTATTAGATCTACTAGAAGGGGTGGAAGGCAGCATGTTTAATATACTGGTCTGGAATATTAGGGGAGTGGCGGATCCTTCCTCCCTTAAGAGACTGAAACATCTAGTTAGGATCCATCATCTGAATATTTTCTCTATTCTTGAACCTTTGGTTTCTAGTCATATGGAAATTATTTTCTCTGCCTTTCCTCATTTTCATCATTATTGTAACAGTAATAACAAGATATGGGTGTTCTGGAAAAAACACATACAGTTACAAATCATTGAAGATGATAACCAATATATTCTTGTCCACTACACTGCTGATATCTTTACTGGTTGGATCACCTTTGTGTATGCAAGTTCTCTGTTGCATGATAAATACCTTCTCTGGAACAAATTAGTCATCATGGGATCAACCATTCGGGACAATTGGTGCGTTGGAGGAGATTTCAACACAATCATGTCTCCTGCTGGAAGGAAAGGTGGTTCCCGTCCTGATTTGGTTCTCATCCAAAAATTTAATGACAAAATCTCTCAGGCTGGTTTGTTTGATTTAGGTTACACTGGTCCTCAGTTTACTTGGAGACGTAGTTTTCTCTTCCAGCGGTTAGACAGATTTTTTGGTAACACAAATTTCCTCAACTACTATCACACGGCTAGGGTTCAACATCTAAGTCATGCATCCTCTGATCATAACCCACTTCTTCTCACTTTAGCCTTTCACAAGAAACCTAGCATTTCTAGATTTAAATTCTTAAACATCTGGACTACTCACTCTACCTTTTTAACTCTGATTAAAGATTTATGGAAGCCGGTTAAATGTGGGTCTCCCTGGTTTATCCTTTGGCAGCTTCACAAAAAGGTGGCTGCTGGTCTGAGGAAATGGAACCAGGAGGTCTTTGGCAATATACATTCTAGGGTCCAATCCTCACTTAATCTGGTTAATGCGTTAGAAGCTCAAGAGGTTCTCACTTCGGATAGCTATCACGAGCTCTCTCAAGCTCACTTCAAGCTACTAGCTGACATTGCATTGGAAGAGGATCTGTTAAAGCAAAAAGCCCATGATTTCCATTTCATTAATGGTGATAGGAATACTAAATATTTCCATGCTTCTATTAAAAACAGGATAAATTCCAATTCCATTATTAAAATCATTACTGATGAAGGGGACATTCTAAATGATGCTGAGGCAATTGGCTTAAATGCAGTTCATTATTTTTCTCATTTGTTCTCTAGTGACTTGCAGGTACACCCTCTCAATCCTACCCTTTTTGCATCTGAAAAGCATATGGTGGCCTCTTTGCAACTTTCTGATATACCATCTGAAGGGGAAATTCTCCAAGCTCTCAATGATATCAATCCTAATAAAGCTACGGGACCTGATGGTTTCACATCTGCTTTTTACATCACCTGCTGGGACATCATTAAAACAGAGGTCATTTTGGCAATACAAAGCTTTTTCAGAGGTGATGATATTTGCAAATACTTTACTGCTGCAACTCTAGTGCTCATACCCAAAGGAAAAGATAAGTCTCACTGGAACAACTTTAGACCTATTTCACTAACCTCTACCATCTCTAAAATAATCAGTAAAATCATAGTGGCTCGTTTACAGCCTCACCTCCACTCCCTTATTTCTCAGCAGCAATCTGCTTTCATCAAAGGTAGAGAAATAACGGATAATATTCTTCTTGCTCAAGAAATTCTAGAGGATTTGGACACCAAATGCAGAGGAGGTAACCTCATTATCAAACTTGATATTAAAAAAGCATTTGACACCATCAATTGGGAGTTTATCCGTAACGTTATCCTTGCCAGAGGCTTTGAGAATAAATTCTGTAATCTTATCATGAGATGGTTAGCTAATAATCATTATAGTGTGATGACCAACGGCTCTTCTTATGGTTTTTTCAGTGCAAACAGAGGTATCAAGCAGGGTGATCCCTTATCCCCTATTATTTTTATTCTTGTCTTTGATTACCTTTCTAGAATGCTGAATCACTTTTTTTTTTCATCATCCCCACATGAATTATCACAATAGAGCTCATGTTCAGGTTTCACATTTAGCTTTTGCTGATGATATTATAATTTTTTCAAATGCCTCAAAACTTGCTATTAAACAAACTATGAAGATTCTTCATTCTTTTGAGAATATTTCTGGGCTCTCCTTCAATAGAGATAAATGCCAACTGTTTTTTAATAGTCATACACAGCCTTCCATTAAACACTGGGCCAATTATGTCACGGGTTTTAAGATTGCTTCTTTACCTCTGAAGTATTTAGGGGTCAATCTTATTAGAGGCAGATGCAAACAGATTCAAATGGATGATATAATTGATAAGATACAACATAAAATTAAAGATTGGAAAAATACCTTCCTTTCAAATGGGGGTAGATTAACACTATTACAAAGTGTTTTACATAGCATCCCTTTATATGCTCTCCAAGTGTTTAATGCTAAAAAGAGCTCTCTTAATTATCTTGAAAAGCTTTTTAACAAATTTCTTTGGGAAGGTGGGGGATCCAGGAAACATTGGCGTTCCTGGAAAAATCTTTGTAAGCCTAAAAAGTCTGGGGGGCTGGGTTTCAGGGCCCTCTCTCATATAGTGGAGGTAAATATGTGCAAACTCTGGCTAAAATTCAGGATGGGGGAGTCTGTATGGGCCAACTACATGCTTTCTAAATATTGTACACATACTCACCCTGCCCTCATTATTAGCAAAGCTGGTGACTCAAAAATTTGGAAAGCTATGGTAAAAGCTAGGGACAAAGCTAAAAACCACATTCTTTGGGAGTTGGGGGAAGGTAAAATTTCGTTCTGGCATGATGACTGGGGTCTGCCCCAGATCTCCACCCCCTCCTCTGAGGATGATGTTCATCTCACTGTTTCTGATTACTGGAATAATGGCACTTGGGATTTGGGGAAGCTGAGGGCTACTGTTGGCACTGATGTTGCTTTGGCTATTAATCAAATTCCTATTCAAAGTAATCAAAAAGATAGACCAATCTGGAAGAAAGCTAAAGGTATTTCTGTTAGTAAACATCTGTATGACTCATTTAATCACCACAATAATTGGAATTGGGGCAACATTTGCTGGAAACCTTTGTTCTCTCCTTCTATGGCTTTCTTCAACTGGAGGTTTTTTTCTTCATTACTGCCCCTTGATGACATTCTAAAGCTTAAAGGGCTTAGAATAGCATCAATTTGCCTGTTCTGCAGACGGGCTGAGGAAACTCACTCTCATATTTTCTTTACTTGTGCCTATACTAGAGAGATTTGGGTTAATTTGAGCAATACTCTTAAAATTATATGGCCTCAATGCCATACTATAGCCAATTACTTAAACAAGTGGCAGGATATATCTAATAATGGAAAACAGCTCTGGGGCTTTCCTATGGTCATTTTATGGTTCATTTGGAATGCTAGGAACAGTTGGAAACATACTGATAATCATCCTTCCACGGGCTCCATTTATTCTCAAATCATGGCTTACTTTAATCGTGCTAAATTACTTTTAAGCCATAACAATACATCTGCTACTAAACCAGTTCTTGTAAACTGGACTCCCCCTGTTCAGGGTTGGATTAAGGTAAATATAGATGGTTCGTGGAATGCTTCCTCCTCAGGTGCTGGGGGGCTTTTTCGAGATCACAAAGGAAAAACTTTATGTTTGTTTAACTCACCTGTTGCTGCAGACTCACCGATTATTGCTGAAGTCTGGGCTTTCTTTCTTGCACTTAAAATTGCTGTTAGATTTAAATTTCTTCATCTACAGGTGGAGTCTGACTCTATACTGATGATCAATTTCTTTAATAGCAGTAGTTACATCCCATGGAACTTAACTTATCTTTTCAGAAGGATTTGGCATACCATTAGAGTTAATTCCTTGCAGATCCAAGTCTCTTTTATCCACAGGGAAGGTAATAAACCTGCTGACTGGTTATCTAAGCATTTTAAGGACAATCCTTGGATTGGTACAACAGCTCCTCAACCCCTCTCCCTGCTTATTCATGGTGATACTCTGCCACTACCTTATATCAGATATTAAGAGGCTTTATATCTTTCCAGTTTTATTTTATTGGCTTAGTTTACAAAACTGTTTTTATTTTCATACCTGCCACTTTGCTTTGTTTTGGATCAGCTGGCAAATCACACTGCTGGTTTATATTTTCTGGATGCACTTTGTTTTTAGCAACTGTTTGCAGGTTTAAATCATATATTCTTTGAGGAGGCAAACCTCTTTTCATGGAGTCCAGTTCTTTGCTACAGCTTTCTAGTTAGCTGCTCTTCCTTACAATATCCCTCCAAAGCAAACTGGATCAGCTTTGATGCAACAAGCTATCGTCTCAACCCCAGCTTTGATGCAACAGTCCAGTTCATTTACTTTTTTGCATTCTCTTTTGGTCTTTACGACTTTGTCTTTTGCTAGTTTTTCTTTCAGATTTAACGAGTATTTGCTTTATGTTTTTTATATCTTTTTGGAGTACTTTCTTTGGGTGAGTTGTAATGTGGGAGGCGGAACCCCTACGGGTGAGTATGGGTATTGTATTTTTTGCTTTTCTAGTTGGGGATCTGCCTCCCCAACCCTTTTGTACTATTTTTAACGATTAACACGTAGGGAGCCCAAAGTGCTCTTTCCCCCCAAAAAAAAAAAAAAAAATATATATATATATATATATATATATATATATATATATATATATATATATATATATATATATATATATATATGGGCTAGGGTTGATTGATATTCCTTATATACTCTTCAAATCTTGCTCTAGGGGGACTTATTGGATATTACTTATATTAGAGGTTGATTGATGGTTGTGGGAGTGTTGTTTCCTTATTTTATCGATGCCTTCTGGGTTGAGTGGTTCTTTGAGGGGTGTCTGGTTCACCCGCTGGATTAGTTTAAGTAGTGGTTGGTTGGAGTTTCTAATCCACACGTTAGTTGGAGTTTATTTTCTACAGGGTTGTCAGCTTCCTGGATTAATCACTGGATGTCTCAGGCCATTGCTGCTGGTTTCAATTTTCTGTTGGCATGTTCACTTCCTTCTTTTGCTTGGTTGGATTTTGTTGAGGAGAACTGTAGAATTCTTCACCACTGTTTTGATGGCTATTTTTTGGGGTTTAGTCTCTCCTCTTTGATTTACATATTCTTTTATTTGGGTATACTTTTATTTTTGGTGTACAGATTAAATGTATTTCTTTGGGTTTTTATTACATTTTCTATTTTACTTTACATCTTGTGTGGAGTTGTAATGTGGAGAGTGGAACCCCTAGGTTCAAAATGTATTTCTTTTTATTTTATAGTTGGGGATCCACTTTCCCTCCCTTAATATGTGTAGATGTCATGGTTCATTTATACATACAAATATTTATGAATAGGCTATAATGAGTGGTATGAAAATAATGTAGTGAACATTCATTAATTACCAGTATATGCGAAATGTCATGTTTGGCCTTGTTCAACTTTAACGATGTATGTAATAGGCCCTAAAATTTGAAGAAAATATTTTTACTTTTTTTTTAAAGGCATTAACTTAAAGGTGTGATTAAATTAATTTGTCAATGATACATTATATTGACTTAAAATGGTTAGCTGTTTTGTTTGGGAGGTCTAAGATGTTGGTCCTTAGAAAATTTTCTCTTAGTTAAGTTTGGTTAGTTCATACACTTTGGCACTTCTCATTAAAAGGAATTTTTTAATCAAATTATCAATTAATAAGGATTACACACATATCTTTCATTTGTTGGTGCCTACTTAAAACTTATACTATTATTGCCAATCCTTAAGACCATTAATTAATAACTTCTAATGAAGAACAATTAAGATTTAAAGAAATATATATTGCAAAATAGTAGTATTTGAAAATATATTGAAAATTAGTTCACTCTTAATATTACTTCATTCTTCATATTGAGCTTACAAAACCATACAAGAATTTTGAATACTATGTCTTCATTTTTAGCAAGGATAATGCTTAGATTATGATTTTTATTGTTATATGCTAAAATAGTTTGAATTGGTCCTTGTCCTAGCAGCTCTTACCTTCACTTCGATCTTTGAGTTCATGGGTCTGATCATCTTCACTTGCACTTAAATATTATTCTATAAAAAAATTTACGAGTGTTGTTCATTATCTCGTGTACCAAAATATTTATCTTGTTATATGTCTTTGAAATAGGACTTGTGTTTTACTTAGGCGGCGTTCAGTAGCATGCTATTTATCAGATATAGCATTGAATTTAGCTTAAATCCAGCCAAACACCCTAGAAAACAAATAAATACAATGCCTCGTTAACACTAATTTTCTCGCATTCAATTATTTCATAAATCCGATGCAGATTTTACTTCTACAAGTCATGGCTCCTATTAATGTGATAGCATTAAAATTATATATGATTTTATCCCATTATTGATTTGAAAGATACATGGATGGCATAATTATATTACAGCATTTGACTACCTTTTTCGGTTTGTAAAGTTTGCATGTTGGATTATTTACTTTCCAAACACATTCTACCTGTAATCTATGTCGTTTTCCTCCATGATGCTATTTCATGAATAAAAATAATTATAATCAATTAAATAATAATCATTGATACGTCACCAACAAAATTTCATCATCTGACACGAATCTTGAGACAATATTATAAGCAAGAAATGTTTAAATCTTCATAAAAATTCATCTAGAGCTCCAATTTCAGCAAACTTATAGTCAAACTGATCGACTCAATGAGAGGAACCTGATGATATCAAAGTTAGTCCAATCTGAGTCAAATCAAGCCCAGTTTGAGTCATGTAATCACTTTTGGAAGATTTCTGGACATATTTAAGGTCAAACAAATGCCGACACTAGCAGACCTATACTCGAATCGAGCGTCTCGACAAGACGAATCCAACGAGCCTAAGGTCACTCCATTCCGACATTTTTAAGGCCATCAAAATGCCCCTTAAACACCGAGTGATCAATGGATGTCCTCTAGACCGTCCGATTAAAACGACTGCATTAATTGCACCCAAAACCCTATAAATAGACCTTCACCCGTCACATGAGAGGGAGGAGGAAGCCTAGTGTCTGAGGCATTGAGGAGAAGTTGCAGCTTAGCACCACTACGGACTCCCGTCGATCACCGAGGACCGCCGTCAACCACCGTCTACCGTCATCAATCACCGTTAAAGGACGTAGAACACCGCTGACCTTCATTGACCTTTGCCAACCATTATCGACCACCACTAACCACTATCGATCACCACCAACTAGACGCTGTCAATTGACACTGTAATCTGAAGAATACAATTACCCTTTCCCATCTGTGAGACGAGAGATTTCTGTAACAATTAATCAGTAGTAGATTTTTGCAACTGTGCCAAGCCCCGTGGTTTTTCCTTTTACGGGTTTTCCACGTAAAAACCTATGGAGTCATCACTGCTTGTTTTCTCTTTCATCTCTGTGTGTGCTGAATTTTCGTACAACATTAAGACGATAAATCCGCTACTCTACCGCCACGAATTTTCTAGCACGCATCAATCATAAAAGGAGGCTAAAGAGGGACAAACCAAAATAAGAAAAAGAAAAAATAGTGTGAGGCTTAGTCATACCATAAATCTCTTTTAGAAGCATCATACAAATATACATAACAGTGAGGAAAACGAGGGCAATTCAAAAGAAATTATTAATAGAGTGAAACAAATCAGTGTTCTCCAACTGACCTTCACGCCTAAACCTAATAAAACAAGATATAAATGCCTACTGATCTTAATCATAAATAAAATAAGTTATTTTAAGGCCTAATAGAATCAGGCAAAGAAGCTAGCTAGAATGAGTGTAGATAAATTACACTATTACTTTGACAAGGATGAGTAGTAGATATGCTTCATAACCTTGTTGAGAATGTGAGGGAAGCAAGATAATAGCTTGTAAAGTAAAGTTGTTAAACGGACATATTAAGAACAAAAAGTTGAAAAAATATAATTAGTAACTACTAATTAAGCTAAATATGAATCATACACTATACAAAATGAGGTAATTAGCGCTAGAGTTTGCATCAAACCATTTTCAACGCCACTTCTTAGCAACAATAATTTAGTGTTGTTTACGATTTGTGCGCCTAATAAATTTGATGCTTGTTTTAGCATCAAGTTTAACTTCAAACATAGGTCGATGCAAATACTTTGCATCGGGATGCTGCTTACGTAAGGATTCTACTTAAGAATGTTGAACAATCCAGCGACAAATTCGGTGCAAATAAATTTGCGTTAGAATGAGCGACGCAAAACCGACGCAGGTGCCCTAAAATACTAATCCCACGCCCTTCAACCTCATTTGCACTGTCCCCCTGTTTGAACGTAGTTCCGACGATTCCTTCTCTTCTCAGAGCATGTGCGACGTTTCTCCTGCAAACTTGCGTCTTTAGTGACTCCTTCTCCACTCCATGGTTAAGGTGACCTTCTCCTCTTTCCCCATTGTTTATTTTGAGTTGGATGGCTAAAATGGAGGGATGCATCGGTCCTTTTGTGTGCGGAAGAAAAATTATACCAGGTAAGGAAAATTTTATATGATGATGTTGAGACCTTCAATGTTTTATAGTGCAGAATGTTAGCCTATAAAAGAAAGCATAGAATTAAGTTAAGTGTTGTTGAGATGAGAATGCTTAGGTGGATGAGTGGATTGACACTTAGAAAAGTAATGTGAATGAGTATATCTGTGAAAAGAGTTAGTGTTGCTTTAGAGGTAGACAAGATTTTAGAGAGTCATCTTAGATGGTTAAGAGATTTGGATTGTAAGAGATTTGTAAGAGAGTTTTAAATTGCTCAGACATTTGTATTTGATGGAGTTTTAAATGTGGATGATGACGATGATGAGATTTGTATTAGGAAAGTGATTGCTAAGAGATTCGCTAAAGGGAGCAAATAGCATAAAATTCATATATAAGTAATGATTGTTTTGCAATTAAAAAAAGTAGATATTTTTTTGTACTTCCAAGATTTTCCTACTTGTTACATAGCTTCAAATCTAAGATTGTAAAAGCATTCAACGCATAAAACACATCTAAATACTAATGGATTTAGCTTCTTAGACCCCCAAAACTCCCATCTTTCTCCTCTGCTCCACTCCACTCCTACTTAAAAGCATTGAGGAAGGTAACCCTCGTATTATGACAGAAGAAGTTGATAAAGACAGAGCAAATTGCTCGAGGATTAAGTAGTTAGAGAAAACGAGGAATGAGAAAATAACTAAGAATGATTTATGGAAGAGTAAATATTCTTTCTTTCAGGCTTGAATTATTGGCTCTTTAGATAACAATCCTCATTTGATACAAAAAAATTAGAGAACGGGGCATGAATGGAGAGAAACAAAATTTTAAAATTTTCAGAATCGATAAAGCCACTGAAAAATTACTTAGAAGTAATGTTGAATTTGATAAAAATATAAGTTCTTTGGCCGTTAGAGATAGGTACAAGACTATCATTGATATCAACAACAATTTTGTTGAGTTATTTAGTTTGCTGAATGGTGTTCCTTGCTTGGCTTCCTTATAACTCATTGAACAAGTGGATTGTGAGTAATAAAACCATTCTTATAGCATGTTGAGTCCATCCTAATTAAGAACATTCACCATTTGTGCATGTGAGCCTAAAATTTTTTGCGCATAATTTTTTTCAACTTATTGGGGCTTTGTAAATTACTTGAATGCCTCATTGCTCAATGGTTGAGCCTTTTGACAAGTTATATATATCCTAATCTATTATTTAAATATCCTAATTTATAAATCTGCATATATGTTATAGATGTATATTTAAAATTTGAGATTGTGGATATATAACATATTGTATCCTGGAAGAAAGAGACTCACTAATGAGTTCTTGAATGGTGTTGAGAGATTTGTGTAGGAGAGATCACAAGTGTCCATTTACCTTTCAAAAGGTAACATTCAATGCTCTTGTGTGAAATGAAAAAATCAAGCATATTTACTGCATGAAGAAATCAATTTGGATCCATAACATAAGGGGGTTAAATAAAATTATTAGTATTGGACTGTACATGTTGAGTATGAACCAGAAGTTAAATATGATTAAGTTGGTGCCTTGACAAGTTAAGACCCTCCAACGTAATGCAATCCCGACACATATGAAGAAATGGTTCATGATTCTCACATAATTCATTTTGTTGAGAGTGTTACGGATGATAATCAAGCACCGAAAAGTGAAGCACACCAATTCTATGACTTATTGAATCCTACACAACAACCTCTGTGAGAAGGTTGCACTACGCATATAGAGTTATCGGTGGCACAAAGAATGCCGAGTATCAAATCTAATCCTATAGAATACTTCATTATGGTAGCAACATTATTGAATGAGACTAATCCTACAAAAAAATAACCCTGAATGAGCTGTATAGAACAAAAAAGTTAGCGTTGCTTTCTGAGAAGATATAATATTATTGTGTTAACAATTGCATGCTGTATTACAAAACTGATGTAGTGGAGTTAAATAACAGTGCTGAGAGACCAAGCCAAGGAGAAAATATTGAAGATCACTAAGAGGTTGAAACTAGCTTCAAATCGTCATTTTGATTTTGATATTACACATAATTGAATGAAGCAGAGTATTTTTTGAGATCTTCTATACTAGAAGACTAATTTGATTAGACATAACCTTGATGTTATTCATATTGAGAAGAATATTTTTTATAATATCTTCAATACTGTGATAGATATCATGGGGTAAGACAAAAGATAACATCTAAGTAAGGTTGGTCTTGAAAGAGTATTGTAAAAGGAGTGAGTTAGAACTTCTAGAGACGAATGCAAGTAAAATAATAAAGCCGAAACAATACAGAAAAAGTGGTGAAAATCGATGAAAAAATTGACGACTTTCAATGTATCAAAAATAAGCCTTGAAATTTTTTATTGCATTTTGACTCCTACTCTGGCTTATGCATAAGCCACGAAATAAATCGTTCGTTACCAACGACCAATAAGTAGTAACCGACGGGTTATTCCTTCGGAATTTACCTCTAAGGGCGACCCCCTGCACTCAAATTTAGCCACATTTCTAGTATGGTAATCTATTTCTTGTGTTTATTGATTCACATCATAGCTAAATTTGAATAGACTCTTCTTCTAGCTTTTCATGTAATTTCAACTGTTATTTTTTGTGCATTTTTAGTTTATCTGTTTTATGAAAAAATATATATTTTAACTTTGGGGCTACTATATGAAGACCATAAGAAACTTGCTATTTACTAATAAACCATCCACTTTCATCAATTTTTCAAATACTCACTGAAATGACAAAGTTTTTCTCAAATATCCAACCCAAATTTTTTATTTTAGAAATCTACATGTGTCACACCCAATTCTTATGCATTTTGTATCTCACACGTAAACCTTCATATTTATAGGGAAATACTTAATACTTTGATTATCACACACGTAAAGACACTGATTGCTATTTACTTATCAACTATGCTCTTTTATCTGATAGTTTTAGGGCTGTAAATATAACATCATTTCCTGTAGCGAAAGCTACATACTTTCTCACATTGGATCAATGAAGAACAATATATATATATGGATGCATTCCTGAAGTTTTCTAATGGTTGAAAGTCAAAGTTGAGCTATTGCATTAAATTAAGAATGGGGAAGATATTCAACATGAAGAGTCAATTTTGTTACAATGCTTACTACCAACTGCATTTAGTGCCCTGCCAAAGCCGGTTGTTGATCCATTGACCGGAGTTGTGCATAGGAACTATGATTATTGATTCAATATCACCGAGGTGGAAACTAATATTCTGGCTTCGTCACGTCGCTATGATCTTGTGAGAAATTTTCGTATGGGCTTCCTAAGCTTGAGATTATTAGAAAACATTTTGATTCTCTAAAGCTCACAGGTAGTTGGAAGGTTAGTTAGTTAGATGGCCGTCATATTGTCATCCAACTCTCTAATGGTGCGGATTATACTCAAATATTTGCTCAAAAAATTCTAAAGATTGACAATCACATTATGAAGGTTTTGAAATGGACCGTGAATTTCGATCCAAAATCAGAAGTTCCTATTATCCTGGTTTTGGTTAAATTTGTAGGGCTCAAGGTGCATCTTTTCAATTATGAAACCATTTACTCCCTTGCAACCATTTTTGGTAAACCACTTAAGATCGATACTTCCACGCTTGATATAACCAAACCATTTGAAGCTTGTGTGCTTGTAGAGCGAGACATCACTCAACCTTTTCCATAGGAGATTTGGATTGGTTCTCATCACCAGGGTTATTGACAAAAGAATGTGATGTGACCTCATCCCCAATATTGCTTTTACTGTGAAATATTTGGTCATAGCTCTTTATCTTGTTATTAGTTGCATCCCCATCTACTTCAATATATGTGACCTCATCCCCATCCCCACCTCCTCTGCTTCTGATTCCTACTGCTATGCCTATGGCGGATATGATGCAAAATGTCATGTCCCCTGATTGTGAAGCCATGTCCCCTAGAGTTTGATTATTTGTTATTCTTACACATCTGTATGTGAGAAATACTTGTTATAGGAGACAATTACTTTTTATTCATACTATTTTGAGCAAGAATAACAAATACATCAAACTCTAGGGGACATGGCTTCACAATCAAAATTTTCTCTATATCATATATCAAGAGAACCATCAGAGAGACATGTTTAATGTTATCTTAGTGATTAAGAGATTCAAGCAGTTGCATTATATGTTTACTAAACAAAGATGAAGTCCAACTATTTATGAAATAAGATTTCTAGTAATCTCAATTTTTTTAGTTTTTATTCAAAATGTTATACTAATTAACTTCAACATACAAATAAAAATCATGTGAGCAGGTTATTTATATACATAGAGGATGACTCTTTAAAAGCAAGAAGATTGAAGAAGAATTTCTAATGTGGTTCCTGATGACCTTCAGGGGGGAGGGGTGTTCAGGTCCCTCCAAATGAGGCGCCGGGAGATAGAAATGAGGCTAACAATCACATCAAGGTGGAGGCAAATGTTGAAAATGTTGTTGCAGTCGAAGAACTTCCACAACTGTTGAATGATACTTTATCTCATCAGAATGTCTCTCAACAAGCAGTTCAACAGGATTATTCTAATGCTAATGAGAAAGTTTTTTCTCAAAATGCAAACTATCTCACAACTACTAATCATTTGGCTATAATTGATGATGCCTTAATTGTGGTGGAACTACCAATTGAGAGAGAAGGGGGTTCTCAAATACTGGAGGAGTGTTGAGGTCAAGGTGTACTGCGTGCTGAATCTGCTCAACAAGTTACGGAGCAATCTACCCTACACGATGAAGATCTACTAACTAAACAGCTGGGACACACATTGGAAGAGGATTGTCAGGTCTAAAAATCTAAGAAAAAGAAAATTGGAGAACTTAGACATTCCCATGATGATTGATCAATATTTTCGGGTGTAAGCTCACTTGATAGTACTTTGATGGATTTCCTCCTTAGAACCAGGGGGAGGGGGAGAGGTAAACCCATGCACCATGTTTGAAGATCAAGAGCTATTTTGTGTTGGTTTTGTTTGGTTCACATGCAGACTCTCTGCTCTTTACAATTATCTCCCCATATGACCTCAACACACTTATTTCTCATTATTTTTGAGGTAAATTTGTATTGTGTGTTGTATACTTGGTGAGTGGACCCCTTGCACCCACTCAATAAAACCTTTGTATCTTCCATTTGTTTTAATGAATTTGCCTTCGGGCCATTTTAATATATATATATTTATATATATATATATATATATATATATATATATATATATATATATATATATATATATATGGAACTTTAATAGGTCATAATCCAATAATAATAACATCTCAAGCTCAACAATTCGTTATATATGCTATCCTCATACACAAATAATGTAGAAGTGATCAATGGTGGGCAATGTACAAAATTATTCTTAGTATATTTGATATTTGTAGGTCTTATCAAATAGTGATGGCAAAATAACTATGAAAAAGAAAAGAAAAAATACATATTGCTCTAAAGTTCAAATTATCTAAGCATGATGATTGATCAAGAATTATTACACATGGAAATGAATGATTGAGGTTCTGGATATATTTAATTTAATTTTAGAATTTGTATAGTTAAGAAAAAAAATGAAAGAACGAAAAGTAATAGTTCTTTAAACTTAATGGAAAAAGAAGCAATAACAAAAATTTTTATGTTTGGGAGTAAAGATGGTTTAATAAAGAAGGAAGAGGAGTTTAAACAGAGATGGAAGTGCAGATCAAATCAAGTTGCCATATATTTGAGGAGCATGTACAAATATATGCATGATTGAAGAAAATATTAGAGACAGAGAGAGAGAGAGTGAGAGTGAGAGAGAGAGAGAGAGAGAGAGAGAGAGAGAGAGAGAGAGAATAATTTTATGTATTTTTATTTTAATTAAGAAGTGCATAATTTTTAATATTAAGTTTTAGTGTAATTTATTATATTACTACATTTCTACAACATACAAATTATAATGTTAGTTTGCATCTATGCTAGTATTTAAGGAATTATATAAATTTTAGTTGCTTCAAGTTTCATTCGTACAACTTCTCAAATAAATATGTAGTTAGTTTCTTATGCATTTACTAAAATAGTTAGAGGATGCATGTGGTTGTGGCTGGAACAATAATGAGTTAGAGGGCCAGTATTCAAGCTTATGTCTTACAATGTGGAGAATCATTCCTAGGTCACAAAGGGGCAGCAACAGAATCCATTTGCTTGAGAGATTAATAAAAAAAGATACTACATTTTTTATTTTTAAAACATTTAAAATATTGATATCATAATTTTCCAAGACAAAATAATAATTTTCACTAACAAAAAAAAAAAAAAAAACACAAAGATCAAAGCTCAGCAAGAGGAGTTTCTTATGAACATCCAAAAAGCAGATAAAATCAAATATAGTGCAAAAAAAAGAACATAAAGACCAAAACATAAAAACAAACAGAAACTAAAATAGTGCAAAATATATATTGGCAAGTACACCAATAAAATAAAGTTATTATTTGTAACCAGTCTCTAATTTAGATGGGCAACTGCTCTGAAGAAATTTAATTGAAGCTCTGGTGTAGTGATGTGACTTCTCATGAAATTTTTAATTGTTTCTTCCATGATGATCTGAAACTAATTTGAAATAGTATGAAAGTATATATCCACAGAAGCATCATTTATTGATATGATGTTGTTGGATATAAAGTTTGGATATGGTTGAGCATTTAGAATGACAATCTCACAATGTTGTAGTTGACTAGTTGGAGGAGAAGAAATAATAGGAAGAAAAACTTTCAAAATATATTTCTTCTTAATCTGAACAAGATTCTTTGGATTATCAATCATAAGAACTGGTTTCACTACTAGAGTTGCTATTAAAACTGTATTACAAATAATCAAAATTTTATAATTGGGCTATTATTTGTTCTCTTTAGTTTGAATTAGCCTTAACTGATGTATCTCTTGTTTAAGCATACTGTGTAAATCAAGTTTTTGATCAACATACTACTAGTTGACTAGGGAAAAGTTGGTGATAAAATGGTAGAGGGTACTAATGCAATGGTATTTGTAGTAACCACCGACGATTTGAGATTGTAGATATTTGTGGAGGGGATACTTTAATATGATTTTAATGCTACATATTTTAATATTAATAATTCGTTAAGTTGAATGTTTTAAATGCTTTAATCCCCTCTATATCTCTAAATTTTATTGAGCACAGTGCCTCACCTTTAATGTATAATAAATGGAGAAATGTTTATTATCCATTTTTTGTAATATATATATTCGAAAGCCTCATTTTTTTTACCACAAAGTTAATAGGGTTCTAATCGTGGACTACAATGATGCTTAATTTCATCATTTTTCTTATCTCCATCATCTTTGGCACAATACTTTGGGAGTACTTAAGGTATAAATTTAAGTTATTCTTATTTAAATTTCTTTTATATTATAGATAATTGTCTAAGTTCTTATTTTAAGTACTAGCCGCTTAAGATAGTGAAGGATTCGTATTATCAGAACAGTTTAATTTTTTTTTGAAGTTTGAAATTTTTTAGTTACCCAAGTAGTTTTATAGTTCTTTGATAAACATAAACTAAAGGATAAAAAGAAATTATGAATTTACCAACTTTCCGTTTTTAAACATGTTTTGATAAACTCGGGTAACCAAATGCTCCCTCAACTGCGTCTATTCGTTGTATTCTTATCCTTTCAACTCACAATTTTGGTTAAGGTTTGATAGAGATTATTAGGATTAATGATGATAAGAGAGATATAAGTCTCAACAAAGCAAGGCACAGACTCTTTTGCTTACTCATTTTTGAATCCAAATAACCGTATTTATAATAATTAAAAAGAACCAACTTCAAAGGAAACAAGAAGAATTTCCGTTCGGCTGCACGGATCAATTTAATATGTTAATTTTATACGTATTTCTTCATGCATTAAATATTATAATATATGAATATGAGGTGGCCTTCTCAATTGAAGGGGGTAACATTAGTTGTATAGAACCAATTTGTTTCGGTCTCTTCAAGATCGGAAGAAATACAAAGGCTCAAACTTAAATATGAAGTCCGTAAATCACTCAAATTGGGTGAAGCTAATTAAGCATATTTCAAATATTAATTGAAAAGGTATTGGAGCTTGCTAGGTCTGATCATTAACCTTTTTAAAAGTTGTTTTTAAACATTTATGTATTGGAAGATTCCTTAAGCCTCCATAAGCTCATCACATATTTTAGAGAAATTAGTAAATAGATATGAAGGGCACAGTCTAGTTTTTAGCAACTCTATGAATTTTTTATTTATAAACTTTGCCAAAATCTTCAAAGACAATAAAAGTTTAATACATTTCTGTTCAATACTTTCGTACTAATATGTTAACTTTTCTTTTAAATAAAGACAAGGATTTGTATGATCCCATACCTCATAAAGCGATTGTAGGCAGATGGGAGGCGGTGCTTCTTCTCCGGAGCTGCATTTATTAGCAATAAACATATATACATATGTAGATGACAGCATTAATTAATACTGTAAAATGTAATGCAGTTGATCTCATTAATTAATTAACTCACGTTTAATGACAAAGGGAGCTGCTTTTGGGCTCATGTCTTCATTAGCTGCCGAGGATGAAGAGGCTAGTGAATGTTGTCCTTTCCAGAGAAAGTTGCATGGCCTCTGAAGAAAATTCGATTAACAAAATATTTAAGAAGACGTACGGGGCTCAGTCAGGCACAACAATCCCATAGACCGAAGTGTAATTATTTAAAAACTGTCGTAAACATGCATGCTAATCACGAGATATATAGAAGTATGCCATAAAAAAATAATAATAATAAATAAAGACTTCAGGGACTGAGAATCATATTTCCAATACCAAATAGCTATCTTTCCCTCCGTAATGGTGAAGGCATTTAAAAAAAAAAAAAGGAAACGCATTAATTAATCAAGTAGATATGGATGTAAGCGAGAGATGTGAACCTGAAGCAGCGTTTGATGATGATCGGAGCACAGCGTTTGTAACGGAGGTTTGGGATTGAGAAAGGAGAGGGAATTGCAGTGGCCACACTTAACTGTCACAGTGTCCGTTATTCTCTTGCATGGAACACCAACCTTAAAATTATTCAAACAAAAAACACATTCAATTGTATTAAAAATCTAAAATCTATATGAAAATCTTTTTTAGGCATGTGTTGATGCATTAATATTTCAGGAATAAATCATGCATTTTACAGCCAACTTTATACATATATATATATATATATGTATGTTTGTATGCATTTATTTATTTATTTATATATTTATGTGTCTCCCGTTGGGAGTCTTGAAAGAACTCTTCAGTTGAAGGAAGAAAAGAAACAATGGTGAATGATTATAATAAAGTTAGCGCCAAGGGAGATCTACAAGCATGCCGGCCAATCGATTACCCTCCTAGATAGATAGAATAAGCTAGAAAAGCAGAGGCATGAATTAGTACTGCAGTACGTCGTAAATGGAACGCATCTAGCTAGCTAGTCGTATAGGTTGCCTTCATGTGAAGCTAGAAGAAGCATAGATGATAAGCTAGAGATAACTTTACCGCCAGAACAGTGGTGCAGTAGGCACAGCGAACATAGCAAAGATGCTCTGAAGGAGACCCAAAGTCCATGATGAGGAGGAGGATGAGAAAGAGGTTAGGAGGAGTAGGAGGAAGATGGTGGATGGTACTGGTTCTTGCAATTAAAAAGGAGAAGGATAATGATGAAGAAGATGAAGTAGTATCTTAGATTAGTAACTGTCGACTGCGATCTGGATGGAGATCGAGTTAGCTAAAATAAAATGGACATATAATTAGTCATCACTAGAGTTTAACTCATTCTTTGTAATTAATTATCCTCGACACATTGTTCCCCACAACAAAACGCCACACCAACCGTACCACCACTTACTATTCATCAAATTCCTCTCTCCGGTCCCTCCATCTCTATACATATATCTTATTTATTTATTTATTTATTTATTTTATTTTGTTTCAATGTATTTCTTCTAGTTATTTTATCATTTGTTGACTTGGTAAATCCATTTGAACTTCCCTCTGCAATAATGTTAGCTTCTGGAAAACAAATTATGATGTTTTAGTTGGTTATTGTCTTTTTCGCCCGTCATAATTGGATACAGCTGTGTTAAACTAAATGTTTAACACGCTTACCATCACTGCAAGCAAAAATGACAATTTTACGGTGGAAAAATTCATGAGAAAATATGAATATCTATCAGTAATTTTTGCGACCGCCGGATTTTTTTTTTGGATTAATTTTGGTTTGCCAAAAAACCCTTAATTGGAATAATTACTAAGTAGAGAGGTACTCATGCTCCCATAGTCTGATGCCCTTTTGTTTGGCTTCTCCCTCTTATGGACAAATCAGGGAAGTCCCAAGCTCTAAATAGCTCCACCCCCACTTTTTGTCCAATCCAAAGGGCCTCTGCCCTGACTTTTACATTCTACCAAACCTCTCTCTTTAACATAAAACTTGTAAATCAGGTTTCTTGCAGCTAAAATATGAAAAACTATTTATAAGTTAAGCATTGTTTAGTAAATTATATCTCATATTTTTTATACCACACGTTATGTACTTAATTATATTGGGAATTTTTTCCAAGATAAATTTGGCGCATCATATTTCCTTCGGATTATGTCTTAATCTTATGAACAACCTGTCTGACCAAAGGACAAAAGAAATATTCAGAAAATACATGTAACAAAAAAAAAAAAAAAAAGGACGAGTGAATGCAAAAAGCATACCTGTCTTCGTCAGGCCGCTTTATCTTCGTCAACCACCAAAGCTATACGTATTGAAATAAAAACTTAGGCTCAGATAAGAAATCTCCTAAAGTTATGTGAGTCAACTTATTCAAGAAATATTTGATCTTCGTCACAATTAATAAGAACATAGAAGATTATTGTTGACCTCAGCTTCTTGTAATTCATGTAGCGTAAAATGCAATTATCTAATTATTCTTCTGACTTCTGAAAATAAATATGATGTTTGGTATTTTCCTAGCAACTTCAACACTATTGATACGTTATTGTGGCTCAAAATAATATGAGCAAAATGCAGTAGTCTCTTGTAACAAATATGTTTCATATATAGAGTCTTCAGCTTGTGCTCTATTCTTCCAGTCCTCTCAAGTTTATTAAAAATTTACAAGAGAAGACATAATTTTAATTACATTTCAAATAGGCACATCAATCTATACTATATTGGATCGTCATCCTTAACCACTTAAGATAGATATATCGGCACACACTCCATTGAGTTGAAAAAATCAGGTAAAAATATTCTCACTACCTTACACAATAAAAATAAAATATTCACTTCAAGATGACTTATGACATCTACATTCAAACGAGTTAAACGAATTTCATTAAAATATACCCTTCTTTGTATCAACAAATTTTAATCTAACCAGGCAGAGCACTAAATGCTGAAGGAAACAAGCACTACAGAAAAAATATATATTAAGTCATGATTTTTTAATCTTCTTCCCCACTCTACTCTAAAATTTACACATCTACTAAAATTAGAAGCATACCACTAGAAATATTAAGGATTGTAGCTACTCATAAACTACTACTTGCTGATATAAATTTAGATAGTACTAGGCTTTAGCCTCAGCATCGAAGAAAAAACTATGAAGTTGCTCAAGTGTTCTCCTGAGTTCGATCCAAACCAATAACCACCCATAGTATCAATATGGTTTAAGCTACCTAGTCTTAAGCTACCTAGTCTTAAGCTACACCTTTTCCTAGTATCAATATGTGATAGTGATCCAATTGTTCAGAAGGGAATCCTTCACTACTTCAATCCTCCCATATTGTTGAAGAAGAGGATACTCTAACTTTGGAGGTAAATATTACTCCTATTGTCCCTAAAACTAACAATATCATCCAGGTGGAGGAAAATGTCGCTGCGATAGAAGATCTTCTACAAATGTTGAATGACATTTTGTCTCATCAGGGCTCAGGCAATTCCTCACCAACTACTTCAGTAGAACCTTTCTCACACTGCTACTAATCATTTGGTTGTGGCAGATGATTCCCTATGTATTGTGGAACTACTAATCGCTAGAGAAGAGAGTGCTCAAGTCCTGGAGGAGAGCCAAGCGGATCAAAATACCCCCCAGAGTGAGCTCTCCATGGAAGATGAATGGAAGGTTCAAATAACTAAGAAAAAGAAAAAAAATGAATGCTAGAACTCCGACATTCATAGGATGACTGTTTGACAGTTTCAGGTGGAAGCCCACATAATAGTTTGTTGCTGGACTTCCTCCTTAGAACTAGGGGGAGGGAGAGAAGAAAACCAACCCACCATAATTAACCCCCTCCTTTTGCTCTGTGGTGGTGTTATTCGTGGTTTTAATTGCTATGTTATTCTCAACTTTATTCCCAGAGCATTCTTTGGTGTTATCATTGGTGGTTTTTCCGGTTTCTTCCGCGTTTTGGTGTTATCGAAGGCTATATTTCATGCTCTGGAGGTGGTATTTTTAGTGTTATCGATTGGTTTATTCCAGGTTTTATTCTCCAGGTTCCACTGTTTTGGTGTTATCACATTCTGCGAGTGTTATTTGTGGGCGATATCTTATCTGTTATTGCTTGGTGTTATTGCGTTCTGCGAGGGTTATTCGCGATATTATTGTTGGTTGTATCGGGTGTTTGCACGATGTTATTCTTGTTCACATCGCGCGACATGTTTTTTGGTGTTATCTGTGGTGGTATCGTAGGTAGTATTGGTGATATTCTGCAGTTTACGCTTGGTGTTATCTGCGGTAGTATGACGACATTTGTGGTATTCCGTGGGGGTTATTTGAGGCGTTATTGTTGGTTTTATCCTATGTTCGCGCGGTGTTATTCTTGCTCTCATCACACATCATATTTTTTTGGGTGGTATCTGCTTTAGTAACCTGGGTAGTATTGGTGGTATTCCGCGGTTTGCACTTGGTGATATCTGCAGTTGTATGACGACAATATTGGTGGCATTCCCCACGTTTCTGTGGTCTACATTCTATTCCTTATCGAGTTTCTGTCGTGCTTTGTGTTGTTCCTCAGAAGGTTGGTGGTGTTATTGTGACATTGCCGTGGGTAGTTTTTGTGGTAGTATTCAAGAGTTATTCTCGGTGTTATCTGTGGTGCTTCGTGTTTACTACTTTTTGGGATGATTTTCTCATATTGTTTTGGGGTATACTTTAAAACTTTGGACCTTTTTGGAGTGTATTGTATGCCTTGTGAGTGGGTCCCTTGCACCCACTCACTAAAAGCTTCGTATCTTCCTTTTATCAATGAATTTGCCTTCGTGGTCTTTTAATACATACATACATACATACATACATACATATATATATATAACAACTTATTGGGTGAAGCCTTTCTCTTGAGCTTCTGGTTACTTTTATGGCTTTTATTTTAGTGTCCTGCTTCTATTATGTTTTTCCCTTATTCCTGCTAAGAATAGTGTCCTGCTACTATTTTTTTGTTTTTATTCCCTCTTTTGGTTACTGCCTCACTGGTCTATGGTTTTTTGGTGCTTATTTCTTTATTGAGTGAGTTGTAACGTGGGAGGCTGAACCCCTAGGGGTGCGTGAATTTTGTATTTTTTTGGGCTTTTTTTAGTCGGGGATCGGCCTCCCCACCCCACATTTACTGAACCTTTTTATATTAACGCGTAAGGAGCCACGAGTGCTCTTTTCCCTATATATATATATATATATATATATATATATATATATATATATATATATATATATATATATATATATATATATATATATATATATATTTTAAAAGAAGCCCAGGGGCAATTCATTGATATAGAAGCTGGGTACAGAACCAAGTAGTATGAGAGAGCCCCAAGATTGGAGCTCTACCCATAAGCAGCAAACAAAAAACACAAAAGAAGAAAAGACTACAACAGGAAAACCTCAAAAGAAAAGCATGCAAACAAGTAGTGATAGTGAAAGAGGATATATATATAATGAAACAAGGTCCCTTAATGTTGACAGCAATTCCGACAATGAACACAGTCAAAATGAAATCTCCAATAATGTAATTGAAGCTAACTCAGATATGGAAACCGAATGGATCATACAATGATCCAAAAGGAAAAAGAATAAGAAACAGAACTTAGGAAAAAAACTAAACATTGATCCTGTTATTTCTAGCTTTTCTGAAACTGAAGCTTTACCCCCTTCTTCTAGGACAACTAGAAGGAGTGGAAAATATCATGTTTAATATTATGGTTTGGAATATTAGGGGAGTGGCTGATCCTCCCTCCCTTAAGCGTTTGAAGAATCTATGTAGGTCTCATCATTTGGACATTTTTGCTATTCTGGAACCTTTGGTTAACATCCATAAGGATAAAATTATTTCCTGTTTTCCTAGTTATTTACATTACTGTAATAGTAATAACAAAATTTGGGTTTTTTGGAAAAAAACTATTAATCTGCATATCATTGAGGATGATAAACAGTTTGTACTGGCTCATTATAACTTTGACCCTTTTAAGGGGTGTCTGACTTTTGTTTATGCTAGTTTTGTTCTTGCTGATAAATACTTGTTGTGGAACAAACTTATTGCTATAGGTACAACTATCAATGAGAATTGGTGTGTGGGGGGGGATTTTAACATGATCACGTCCCCTTCTGAAAGGAAAGGGGGTGCTATTATTGACACTAGTGCTATGCATAAATTTTGTGATTGTATGTCTCAAGCTGGTCTTTTTGACATGGGTTACACTGGTCCCCCTTTCACTTGGAGAAGGGGTTTACTTTTTCAACGCCTGGATAGATTCTTAAGCAACCCTACTTTTCTTAATTGTTACCACTTAGCTCGTGTTCAGCACTTGAGTCATGCTTCCTCTGATCATAACCCACTTTTATTGACCATTGCTTTTCACCCTAGACCGGCCAGAAAGCATTTTAAATTCTTAAATATGTGGGCTTGCCATCCTAGTTTTAATGATCTGATTAAGTCTTTGTGGTAGCCTTTGAGTTGTGGAACTTCTTGGTTTGTTCTTTGGCAGCTGCATAAGAAAGTGGCTTCTGGTTTGAAGAATTGGAATCATGATTGTCGGCATATTTTTAGGTTGTGTTGTATTTTTTAAAAGGGGTCGCCTACAGAAGTTGTCGGCGAATTTTTTAATTTAATTTACATATATATATAATTTGAAAAGTAGTGTTTTGATTTTGAAAATAATTTTAAAGAATTTTAAGATATGAAGTCAAACGGATCTCACATCTCAAATAGTTTATATAAACGAGCATCGCACTACAAACCGTGTATCTATCCCGAAGAATAGACACACTGCTTGATGATGGGGCTCAATTAAATAAACTAGGAGATTTGTGACATCCGTTTGGTCTCGCGAACCAATTTTATAAGCCGACAAATTCCCTCGCTTAATATGAAAACATTAAACGGGGTTTATATTACTCGGGTTCTTTAAAATTCCCTATAAGGGCAAGCCCCTATAGTTAATTACATCTTAAGTGACGGGAATCACCTAAGAAAACTCTCGATAATAATCAATAATTCTCGCTCTCAAGAATTTCAAAGTTTAAGTTTTCGAAAGGATTGAACTTTTTGAATCTCGATAGGGAATGGATCAAGTTTGGAACATTTTATTTTGGGAATTCAAAGGAAGAAAAGTAGGAGAAATTACGGATTCGAAGCGAACTTCGGTAATTTCCCGACTATCCTATTGTTTGGCTTGGATTTAGGAAAGTCCTAATTTTCATTTAATGTTTTAATCTTGCCAATTTTAGTTAATTAGGGCTTATATTTATATGATAGAATCATACAAATAGCCTGGAAGATGTGAGGGTTTATATCGTATCGGACGACTACCTCGGAGTCCTAAGACCGGTTAGGGCTTAATTTGCAATGCAAATGCCTAACGAAGAGTTGAGGATTTATGTTGCACTAGGCAAACTACCTCGAAGTCCTATGGCTTTGTTGTTCAAACTAAAGAATAGTTTTGTCGATGTCGACACGAGTTTTCGCTGACGACGATGGCCGTGCTCGCCCACCATGCTCCGAGCTCCTTGTTGTTGCGAGAGGTTTTAGTTTTAGAAATCATAAATCGGGGGATGAGAAAAGTGTTTTGGTTTAGAGAAGTCTTAATTTCCAAGTGTTTTTTGTGTTTTAATTAAAACAAATCTTAAAGTTGATTATAACAACACCGGTTAAGATCCCACGGTTCCATCCTTCCGGCATCATTATTTTTATCGGATTCACTTAGTCCGGATGAATTTGCTAAACTCAATCGAATGAGTTCCACACTTTCATTTAGACCGTGGGAAATCCCGTTAGCAACACGTAGGTTACATCATCCGAGGTATTCCCGATCATCCAACAGGACGTTTTAATTCGGTTGTAATTGTAGTTTTGTGTTCGTTTGTGATTAAATTTTGAGTTGTCTTATATTTTGAAATGTTGTGGAGGTGAATTTTATCTTGTAGTGTCTTTTAATTTAGTTATGGGTTTCGGTTTTGGTTTACGTCCTAATGGTGTAGGTTTTCATGCAACTGTTGTTTATCATGCAAGAAAAATAAGTGCGATGCGATTAAATAAATTGCAATAAAATAAATTGCAATAAAATAAAAGCGAACCTGGAGGGTCTTCCCGTCATCCCAAGCTGCACTTAAAATACAATTTAGAGCATTTAAGCAAGTTCCTAGGTAAAGCTAAGGTAAAGGTTATGGTTTTCTACCAAATTCCTAATCCTATAGCTAGTCATTTCCTATGACGTCTAGGTTCCTTGTGTTTTTAGTTTGAAGACGATTTTCTTCATCAAAGAAAAATTAAGTTCAATTGTTCTTATAAATATCCTATCATATTGAGGAAGTGCTTAGGAAGAATCCTAAACATCTTTTCAATATTTCTAGGATTGTTTTAAGTCCAAATGAATTTAAATTGTGTAAATGAATCGATCGTCTGAGGTTTTCAAGTTTTGTTAACTTGCTCGAGTGAACTAGGATATTTGAATGTCCTATAAGTGAAGTAACATTTCATTTAATATTACGTTTAGGAGTTATGATAGTAAAAGCTCCTAAGGGCAAAATGATATTTAATGATTTGTGATTCAAATTTAAATTCAAATTAATGATTTAAGTTTGGAATAGTGTTCAAGTTATCTTAGATTTATTTTTGAATTCTTCATGTCTTTATATTTAATTTAATTTAATTTAATTTAACTTAATTTAATGTAATGTGGTTTAATTTAATTTAATTTAACTTAAGTTAATTTAATGTAATATGATTTAGTTTAATTTAATTTAATTTAATTTAATTTAATTTAATTTGGTTTGATGTTACATTAAATTAATTTGATTTAATTTAATTTTTAATTTAATTTGATTTAATTTAATTTAATTTAATTTAGTTTATTTAATTTAATTTAATTTTTAATTTAATTTAATTTAATTTAATTCTTAATTTAATTTAATTTTTTAATTTAATTTTTAATTTGATTTAATTTAATTTAATTTAATTTTTTTTAATTTAATTTAATTTAATTTTATTCATTTTAATTTTAATTAAAGAGTTCAATTATTTAATTTTAGTTTAATGATTAAGTCTTTCAATGTTTTAAATTTGAATTATCATTTTAATTAAGAATTAAACATTAATGAAATGATTAATTTAGGGATTTTTAAATTAAAGAATAAATCTCTCCCTAATAATATGCCTATTTTAATAATTCCAATTTTATTATTCTTCCAAATTTAATCAATTATTTAATTAAAGTTTAATCATTTTAAATTGCTTAATGGGTTTCTACCCTTCAATTATTAAATTTCAATCATCCAAATCAGGTTAGGATCAAATATTTTACTTGTTAATTTTTTATTAAACCTAAAGTTTTAATTAAGGGTTAAAATTTTAATTACCATTTTGCCCTTTAAGCTTAATAATTTCAAAACTCACTAAATTGAACTCAAATGAACTTGAAATTTTTATGTGACTTCACTCATATGTCACTAAAGACATGAGAGGAGAAAATGTGATTTTTCTGTATTTAATTTATTTATATAATTATTTTTGGTAGAAAATAGAGATTTCCAAGGAAAATTTAATAACATGACCAAGGGAAAGTTTCTGTCCTTAAGAAAATTAGAAGACATTCCTGATGACCAGAGGACCACTTGGACCAAATTTTGTGATTTTTTGAATTATATTTTATTTATTATAATTATTTTAAGTTCTGGAGTACTAATTAATTTAAAAATAGAATATAAGTTGAAAAATGAATTTCATAATTTTTAAAATTCTCTCTGATATCAAGGATTCCAGAGAACCAAATTTTACAATTTTCTGATTTTTCTTTGATTTATTATAATTATTTTGGTGAAAATGCTAGAAAATACATTTTTTAATTTTAAAATTACCCTAGAGCTTTTAAAAATTAATATTTCACCAAATAGGCCTGAGAAAAATATGGGGTTTGTTCCTAAGTGATTAAAATTCAAAATGTGACATTTTGGTGAATTTTATTATTTTTGTGATTTTTATTATTTTTTAATTATTAAAAATATTAAAATAATATTAAAAATCAACTTTTTAGAAAATTGAAATTTTAATTTTCTTAAATTCCCCTGATATCAGAGAGGCTCCAAAACCAATTTGGTGAATTTTTGAAAGGTATTTTGAAAGTTATGAATTTTTAAAGTTTAAAATGACTAAATTGCTTAATCAACCCAATTAATAGGGCTAACCAAGTCCAATTGACTTCAAACTTTTATGGTGGGTTCCTCTGATCCTAAAGGTCAGTGGAGAATTGATTTCAAGTCAATTTGATCTATGGTTAACTCTAATTAATTAGAGACCTATTTTAAGTGTTTAAGCCAATTAGGGTTGTTTTGAGTGGACTAACTCAAGTCCTATTTTTCCTAGGGTTCTCTGGTCATAAGGAACATCACCAAATTTTCCTAGAATTTATTTCACAACATGCTATTTATTAGAATTAAAATACTCAAAACAGTGACATGAATTTGAAAAATCGATAACTCTTCATAGGGATGGCCTCTGACTTTGGAAAATTCAGGGAATGTTCCCAAATTCAGAGGCTTCAAAGCCCTATGGTCTCATGCCATGGTGAATTGTATACATGCATGGAGAATTAAATGTATGCAGAGAGTAAATAAATTATAAAAAATAAGATACTTGATGAAATTAAATGATTACTTTTCCACATTATTCTCCTACTCGTTCATCGAGCGAGAGGGTATTTTTATTTTATTTTTATGATTTTCTTACACAAAGTTATGAATTTTTGAAGTTTAGGGAATTAAATAAATAGAAAATACCCCTAATTTTCTACTTATCCACGCGGCGCCGCGTCATCCTTAACATCTCCGAAGGCACACGCGTCGCGATCCCATTCGACGCCGCCATCCGCGTCAGCGCTCCCGGGACCCGCCGTATCGCTCCGTCTTCGATCCGACGCGATCCCGGCCATCCGTCCGCGCGTGTATCAAATGGACGGCATCCGTTCATCGTCCCCAAGTGTCCTCGCCCGAGAGCCGTCCACACTAAATCCTTAATATCTCACTCGATACTCAATGGATTTTCATGTTCTTATGTTATATGGATTCGTCTTGAAAAGACGAACACATCCATACGGTTTATGTGGGATGAAATTTACGCAATAAAAATGGAGAATGTTCGAAGCTCGGGAGGAAGAGTGAGGCCATACCTTAGCTCGAGAGGTGAAGCCTCAATCGGAGATGCTCGGCACGTTCGTTGGAGCTGCGGGAGGCTAGGGATGAAGCCCGGGGATGTGGTGAATTGCTTAGTGTGATTTCCACCAAGGTTGATCACAACCTTTGGAGTCCGGAACAAGCCGGGTGGCTCGGAGATGGGGCTTTTGCTGGTGGACACCTTCTCTTGGTACGGTGAAGGTGTAGGACCAACCAATTTGAAGATTGATCCACTGTGGAGAAGTGTCCTGGTTTTGGGCTTGGATTTCAACTCGAAATTGAGCTCGCAGAGCGAGAAATGGCAGGGGGATTTCAGTGGGGATCAAGTGCTCTGTGTATGGGGAGTAGTCTGGAACAATTTTGGCAGGGTTTCATTAAGGTTTTTTCAGCACCTTCTCATGGCCGAGAGGTGGGGAGTTTAAATAGGCAGGGCTGGAGGGCCTCCCAGGGGGAGTTGAGGGCTGGGATCAGCTGCTCATGGCAAGTGAAGAACAGCTGCAATGGCCACTGGGCATGGGGCAGCTCGACGGTGAGAATTCCAAGCTTGGATTGACTTGGATTTCTCGGCCATGGAGTTTTCCGGCGGCCGGGGTGGTCGGCCGGCGAGCGGGGTCACCCTCGGGGTCGGGTGGGTCGGAGTCGGGTGTTTGTGCAAGCGATTGGCAATGGCCGAGTGTAAAGGCCTTGATCCAAAATAGAATGGGGCATGGCTAGTTTTGGGTCTAAATGGGTCAACTCACCCATTTGGGCTTGGTGCACCCTTCGAGGTGGCTTTGGGTCTTGTGGGGGATCAAAGGGATCAGCTTGGTTTGGCATGGAGAAGTCTCCATCCAAATATATTTGGATTAAATTTAGGTTTAGGTGAATCATGATTAAGGCTAATGAGCTTTAGAGATTAAGGAAAGGGGCCCTCCTTCCTACCCAATATGGTATGGTGACATGTAAAGAGGCTCTCATGGCTTCCATGTGGCTCATGCATGGCTTCATGGCTCACCTTTGGCTTGGGAAAAGTCAAGTCGATTTCATGTAAATGGATTTAAGAAAAAATTTGATATTTTGATGTGAATTTGTATGGGGCTTGATTTGGAATTGTTTGATGATGGAATTATAACTTAGGGAATGGCTTTGATTAAATGGATGGCAAATGGAAATGTCATGTGGGCTTTAGGGCCAAATTTGGGCTTTTGTATTTGGTAGAAATGGGTTTTTAGGAAGGTTTAGGGAAGTGGGCTTTTAAGTTTGAAAATGAATTTATGGATAGAAATTTTGTAAAGAGTTTGGGCCAAATAATTGTTGAGTTTGGTTTAGGGATGTGTCATGAGTGGTTTGGAGTCAATTTGGTGTGATTTGGACTTGAATTGGTTTGAATTTGGGTTTAATTGGTAAGTGGGCCTATGTAGGTCAAATTGGGCTAACTTGGGCCAATGTTGGGCTAGAGTTGAAATTGATGTAAAATTAATGTTGGGAAATGTTTATGGGAGTGTTTCAAAGAGGTTTTGGCTTTGATGGGTTTTGATTTTGGGGTTTGGGCTCATTTGGGTTAGGTTTGGGTTTAGGTCGAAAATGGGCTTTTTAGCTTTGGGTTGAATTTGAGTGGGGTTTGGATCAAAATCTTGGGCAAATCATGTTAGTGTTTTGTTTATGGGGATGTCAAGGAGGGTTTAGAAAAGATTTGGGGTTAATTGGAGTTGAATTGGGTGAGTTTGGGCTAAGTTTGGGTCATGGGTCCAAATTGAGCTTTAAGCCAAAAGTGAAATTGGATCCAAATTTCAATCAAATTGGGCTTGGATTTGGTCTAGATTGGTGTTGGGGATGTTGAATTGAAGTTTAGAATTGAATTGGACCAGAATTTGGGTCAATTGGGTAGGTTAGATTTGACATTGGGTTTGCTTTGGGTTAAAATGGGTCAAATTGGGGATTTTGATAAAAGTGGGGTAAATTGACAAAATTGGCCCATGATGTAGTTGAACAAAATGAAATTGGGAATATTTGGGATTTTCTGGAATTTTCTGGGAATTTTCTGAATTTTTAGATTTTTGGCTAAGAGGAGTATTTTGGGTATTTGGAGGGTATTGGGAGGTATTTTTGGAATTTTTGATATTTTTGGGTATGGACGATCAATTTGAGTGATGTGGAAATGTTTGGGAATGATTTTGGAGAATTTTGGGTGATTTGGAAATTTTTGAGAAATTTGGGCTATTCAGGGCTTCGAGTAGGTTGGCGGGTGTAGGGTCCCGGGGGTCAAAAATTGAAAATTTGGAAAATTGAAGATTGGGTGGATGTAAGTGGAATGAAATCATTTTTGCTGAGCCATGAAGCCATATCAAGCCCACATGAGCCATGAAGGGACTCATTTGAGGCATTCATCTGTGTTGTTCCTAACCTCTAGCGCGAGGGCTTAGGGGTTAAGGACCATCCATGTGAATCACCTACATGAGTCAGGAGGTCAAGTCGGGTATGGGTGTGTTTTTAGGAAGTGTGTGAAAGTGTAGTGTGTAGGTATAGTGTGTGCAAGTCAACCCTTCACCAGACCAGGCCACCCAGGGCAGTCCTAAGGCCAAAGAGTCCCATGGGAACTCATCCTTTAAACTTCCACATTTGATTTCAACCCTCTAGGTGATTAGGGGCCTACGATCAAGTTTGTGGGGTTTTCGGGGAGTTTAGAAGTGGTTTGAATTTCTAAAAGGTGGGTCCCAATTCTAATCCTCTAAGATAGTCAAAGGAAAAGCCTAAGGCTAGATCCTAAGCACTAAAAGAAGAAGAGAAGACCTCATAAAAAAATGAGGTCAACAATGATGTTTTTGGCAACATTCATAATAGGGTTGCTAATTCTTTGAACACTGTTAATGGATTAGAATCTATTGATATCATGTCTGCTGAGCAGGTTCAAGAACTGGCTTAGGCCCATAGCAACCTTTTGGCTGATATAGCTTTGGAGGAAGATCTACTTATGCAAAAGGCTCATGATACTCATTTTCTTAAAGGGGACAGAAACACTGATTATTTTCATGCTTATATTAAAAACAAGATTACTTAAAATAACATTAGTCAAATCAGGGGCAGTGATGGGAATGTTATTACTGATGCTGAGGAAATTGGTAATAGTGTTGTTAACTTTTTCTCTACTTTATTTACTAGTCATCTGCAAGTATCTTGTATTGATGGGAATCTATTTAATGATGATAGACATTATATCTCCTCTCTTTGCCTTACTGATATTCCTTCTGAAGAGGAGATTTATAATGTCTTCAAAACATTACATTCTAACAGAGCCCAGGACCCGATGGTTTTACTTCCTCTTTCTATATTAGTTGCTGGAATACTGTGAAGAAGGAAACCATCAGGCTGTTCAAATTTTTTTTATTGGTGAGGATCTTTGCAAATATTTTTCTGCTGCTCTTATTGTGCTCATCCCTAAAGAGAATGACAAATCTGATTGGAGTCTTTTTAGACCTATCTCTTTAACTTCGGTTATTTCTAAAGTTATTAGCAAGCTCTTGGTGGCTAGAATTCAGCCTTTTCTCAATCATTTGATTTCTCCCCACCAATCTGCTTTTGTTAGGGGTAGGGAGATTACTGACAATATTCTCCTTGCCCAAGAACTGCTTGAAGATCTGGAAAGGAAGTGTCGGGGAGGCAATCTTATTATTAAGCTTGACATTAAAAAGGCCTTTGACACTCTTAACTGGGATTTTATTATTAATGTCTTGTTGGCTAGGGGTTTCAATGCCAATTTTTGTCAGCTTATTAGAAGATGGCTCTCCAACAACCACTACAGTGTTTTGGTTAATGGCAGTACATATGGTTTCTTCTCTGCTAAAAGAGGTATCAAACAAGGAGATCCTCTTTCTCCTATTATTTTTATTATTGTTTTTGATTATCTCTCCAGATTGTTGAATACTCAACATGTGCATGATTCTGCTTATTACCTTAACAAAGCTTATTTTCGAGTTACTCATTTGGCTTATGTCGATGACATCATGATATTTTCCAATGCCTCTAAAGCTAATATTAGAAATATTATGAAAATATTGAATGATTTTGAGGGGTTTCTGGTTTGTCTTTTAACAAGGACAAATGTCATATGTATTTTAGCAATTACTTATCACATTCACATCTTTTATGGGCTACCAACTTTATCGGGTACAAAATTGCTAGGATCGCTTATTAAATATTTAGGAGTTAATCTTATTAAAGGCAGATGTAAGCAAATTCAGATGGATGATGTTTTGGATAAAGTCAAGGGTAAGATTAGGAATTGGAAGAATACTTTTCTTTCCAATGGGGGTCGTTTAACTTTGTTGAACAGTGTGCTTCACAACATTCCTCTTTATGCACTCCAAGTTTTTAATGCTAAGAAAAGTTCTATTGAGAGGTTGGAGAAAATTTTCAATTCTTTTCTCTGGGAGGGTGGAGGTTCTAAAAAGCACTGGCTTTCTTGGAAAAAATTGTGTAAGCCTAAGTACTGCGGGGGCTTGGTTTTAAATCTCTTTCTCACATTGTTGAAATCAATATGTGTAAGCTGTGGTACAAGTTTAGATTAAGGGAGTCTATCTGGGCTAATTTCATGCATGCTAAGTATTGTAAAAATGTTCACCCTACTATGGTTACTTGGAAAAGTGGGGACTCCAAAATCTGGAAAGCTATCCTGAGAATTAGGCAGGAGGCCTCTAAGGCTATTTTTTGGGACATTGGGGATGGGAAGATTTCCTTCTGACATGATAACTGGGGTATGCCAAACCTTAATGCACATTCTCATCCTTCTGCCCTGAGTAATCTGCTGATTGCTGACTGCTGGACTTTGGGGCAGTGGGATTTGAGAAAGATTAGGGAGTTGGTGGGGCAGGACACTGCTATGTTTATTAACCAAATTCCTATAAATAGGACTAATGTTGATAAACCTGTTTGGAAGAAGCAGCCTCATCATTCGGTTAGCAAGCACTTATATCAAAATTTTCATTCCTTCAGTAAGTTGGATTAGGGGAAGGGGATATGGAAACCTATATTTTCTCCTTCTATATCCTTCTTCCTGTGGAGGTTCTTCTCTTGTATTTTACCTTTAGATGATATTTTAAAATTAAAAGGTTTAAGATTGGCTTCTATGTGTTTGTTCTGTAAGAATGCCGAGGAATCCTCTTCTCACCTCTTTTTCAATTGTATTTACTCTAAGCACATCTGGAACAGGTTGGCCAGTGCTTTTGGTTTGGTTTGGAATAACTCCTGTACTATTTATGACTATGTGAAGGTTTGGAAAGATTCAAACCGGGCTGGGAAAGGTTTTATTTTGTTCCCCTTTGTTGTTTTGTGGTTCATATGGTGTGCTAGGAACTCTTATAAGCACACTAAATGTCATCCCTCCCCTGATGCTACTTTCTCTAAAATTTTGGCCTACCATAACAGGTCGCTCAGGCTTTTACATAGAGATACTAAACACTCTAATAGACCCATGGTGGTTAATTGGGTGCCACCTGTGATGGGGACAATTAAAGCCAATATAGATGGCAGCTGGTCTGATTCCCACTCAGTTGCAGGGCGGTCTGTTTAGAGACCATCTGGGGAATATGTTAGCGTTTTTTTATTCCCCGTGGTGGTCGATTGTCCTCTCTCGGCCGAGGCACAGGCACTTTTACTTTCTCTAAAATCTGTCATCAATCTTAATTTTGTCTCTTTACAGGTGGAAACTGATTCCAAGAGACTGATTGATATATTTTTTAAACTGGTTGATACACCGTGGAATTTGATTAATCTTTTTAAAAGAATTTGGTATATTATTGACAATTCTATTTTGCATTTCAGCATCACTTTCATTCATAGAGAGGGTAATAGGCCAGCGGATTGGTTAGCAAAAAATGCTGGTCACTCTCCTTTTGTGGGCAACACTCCACCTCAGCACCTTGCTCTCCTGGTTCACGGGGATGTTGACCTCATTTTTGATGAGGTCTTTTCTTCTTCTCTTTAGTACTTAGGATCTAGCCTTAGGCTTTCCCTTTGACTATCTTAGAGGACTAGAATTGGGATCCACCATCTAGAAATTCAAACCACTTCTTAACTCCCTGCAAACTCCACAAACTTGACTGTAGACCCCTAATCACCTAAAGGGTTGAAATTAAATGTGGAAGTTTAAAGGATGAGTTCCTATAAGACTCTTTGGCCTTAGGATCGCTCACAGGTGGCTCTGGTGCAGTGGAGAGGCCGACTTACACACACACTACACTCATACACTACACTTTCATACACCTCCTAAAACCACACCCATACCTAACTTGACCTCCCGACTCATGTAGGTGATTCACATGGATGGTCCTTAACCCCAAGCCGCTTGCGCCAGAGGGTTAGGAACAACATAGTGAATGCCTCAAATGAGTCCCTTCATGGCTCATATGGGCTTGATGTGGCTTCATGGCTCAACCAAAATGATTTTATTCCACTTATATTCACCCAATCTTCAATTTTCCAAATTTTCAATTTTTGACCCCCGGGACCCTACACCCGCCTAACCTACCAAATGCCTTTGAAACTACCCAAAATTTCCAAAATCACCTAAATTACCCAAAACTCCCCAAAATCAATCCCAAACATTTCCACATTACTCAAATTGATCATCCATACCCAAAAATACCAAAAATTCCAAAGATACCTCCCAATACCCTCCAAATACCCAAAATACCCCTCTTGACCCAAAAATCCAAAAATTCAGAAAATTCCCAGAAAATTCCAGAAAATCCCAAATATTCCCAATTTCATTTTGTTCAACTACATCATGGGCCAATTTTGTCAATTTACCCTACTTTTGTCAAAACCCCCAATTTGACCCATTTTAACCCTAAGTGAACCCAATGTCAAACCAAACCTACCCAATTGACCCAAATTCTGGTCCAATTCAATTGTAAACTTCAATTCAACATTCTCAACACCAATTTAGACCAAATCCAAGTCCAATTTGATTGAAATTTGGATCCAATTTCACTTTTGGCCTTAAAGCCCAATTTGGACCCATGACCCAAACCTAACCCAAACTCACCCAATTCAACTCCAATTAACCCCAAATCTTTTCTAAATCTTCCTTAACATTCCCACAAGCAAAACACTAACATGATTTGCCCAAAATTTAGACCCAAACCCCACTCAAATTCAACCCAAAGCTAAAAGGCCCAATTTTGACCTAAACCCAAACTTAACCCAAATGAGCCCAAATCCCAAAATCAAAACTTAACCAAAGCCAAAACCTCTTTGAAACATTCCCATAAACATTTCCCAACATTAATTTTACATCAATTTCAACTTTAGCCCAACTTTGGCCCATGGTAGCCCATTTTGGCCCACCTTAGCCTCTTTACCAAAAGGCCCATATCCAACCCAATTCAAACCCAAATCACCTCAAGTTTGTTTAAAACCACTCATGACACATCCCTAAACCAAACTAAACAATTATTTGGCCCAACCTCTTTACAAAATTTCCATCCATAAATTCATTTTTGAACTTAAAGGCCCATTCCTTAAACCATTTTAAAAGCCCATCTTTTACCACATCCAAAGGCCCAAAATTGGTCCCAAAGCCCATATGACATTTCCCCTCATCATACTTCCAATTAAACTCAATACCTAAGTCCTAAATTCATCATCAAACCATCCCAAATCAAGCCTTATCCAAGTTCCCATTAAATTATCAAAAGAATCCCAAAACCCATTTTCATGAAATTGACTAAACCTTTCCCCAAGCCAAAGGTGAGCCATGAAGCCATGCATGAGCCACATGTGAGCCATGAGGACCTTGGACACTCCACCATGCCATATTGGGTAAGAAGAGGGGGGGCTTTCCTTAATCCCTAAAGCACATTAGCCTTAATCATGATTCACCTAAACTTAAATTTAATCCAAATATATTTGGATGGAGACCTCTCCATGCCAAACCAGTCGATCCCTTTGATCCCCCACGAGCACCCAAAGCCACCTTGAAGGGTGCACCAAGCCCAAATGGGTGAGTTGACCCATTTAGACTCAAAAATAGCCATGCCCCATTCTACTTTGGATCAAAGCCTTTACACATGGCAATTGCCAATTACTTGCACCAAGCCCCAGCCCTGACCCACCTGACCTTGAGGGTGACCCATGCCTGGCCGGCCAGCCACCACAGCCGCCGGAAACCACCAGGCCGAGAGCTCACATGTGAGCCCAAACTTGGAATTCTCACCTGCCGAGCCGCCTCATGCCCAATGGCCACCATGGCCGTTCTTCACATGCCAAGAGCAGCCGATCCCGACCCTCGACACCCCACGGGAGAGCCTCCAGCCATGCCTATTTAAACCCCTCACCCTCTCGGCCAAAGAAGGTGCTGAACCAAACCTTAAGGAAACTCTGCCAAAATCATTCCAGATCACTCTCCACACATATAGCACTTGATCCCCACTGAATTCCAGCCCAATTCCCTCCAGCTGAGCTCAATTTCGAGCTCAAACTTTAGCCCAAAAACCGGGACACTTCTTCACAGGTGAGCCAATCCCTAAATTGATTGGTCCTACACCTTCACCGGACCAAGAGGAGAAGTTTCCCACCGAAAGCCCCATCTCCAGAGCCACCCGACTTGCTCCAGACCTCCAAGCTTTGTGATCGGCCGTGGTCACTTTCATAGCTAGACAATTCACCAGGCCAAGGGACTTCATCTGGAGCTTACTTGGACCCAATCGAAGGTGACACAACTCTCAGATCGAAGCTTCACTTCTCTGAGCAAAGGTATGGACTCCCTCTTCTTCCCGAGCTTCCAGAGATTCTCATTTTACTTTGAGTCAATTTAAATGCATGTTCACCGTATGGATGTGTTTGTCTCTTCAAGACGAATCCATAGAGCATAAGAACACGAAAATCCGTTGAGAATCGAGTGAGTTCTTAGGGTTAGAGTGTGGACGGTCACGGGATCGCACCAGTCATAGACGATGACCAGGAGCCGTCGGATCGCGCGTGTATCGGATGGACGGCTTGGATTGCGTCGGACCGGCAGATGGTACGTGAACCGCGGGGCCCCGGACAGCCGAGTCAGATGGCGGCGCCGAACCAGGGAGCAACGCGTGTCGATTCGGAGCCGCCGAGGTTGAGTCAGCGCCGCGTGGATAAGTAGATAAATAGGGTATTTTCTGATTTATTTAAATACCAGAACTTCAAAAATCCATATCTTTGTGTAGAAAAATCACAAAAATAAAATAAAAATACCCTCTTGCTCGGTGAACGAGAGGAGAATAATGTGGAAAAGAAATTAATTAATTTTGCCCAGTACTTTATTTTTAATTAATTATTTACTCCCTGCATTGTTTTAATTCTCCATGCATTCATACAATTCACCATGGCATGAGACCATAGGGCTTTTGAAGCCTCTGAACTTGGGAACATTCCCTGAATTTTCCAAGGTCAGAGGCCATCTCTGTGAAAAGTTATTGATTTTTCAAATGCATGTGGCTGTTTTGAGTATTTTAATTCCAAAAATTAGCATGTTGTGAAATAAATTCTAGGAAAATTTGGTGATGTTCCTTATGACCAGAGAACCCTAGGAAAAATAGGACTTGAGTTAATTCACTCAAAATAACCCTAATTGGCTTAAACATCCAAAATAGACCCCTAATTAATTAGAGCTAACCATACATCAAATTGACTTGAAATCAATTCTCCACTGACCTTTAGGATCAGAGGAACCCACCATAAAAGTTTGAAGTCAATTGGACTTGGTTAGCCCTACTAAATGGGTTGATTAAGCTATTTATTTAATTCTAGTGTGTATCTTATATTCAATTTTTTTCTGTCTTGGTGATGGTGCAATCTTGAGAGAAACATGTGTTGTGAGAAGGTAGTTGTCAATCAAATATTAATTTCTTAAGTTATAAAATGCATTTTAATTCATAAGGAGAAAAAAAATAAAAGACATTATGAAAAACTCTATCTCAACTAGTTCAAAAGTTTTAAAAAAAATATGAAGTTTGATGTAAAAAGACAAATCAATCCAAGAAGTGAAAGAACTTTGAATCAAAATAAGAAGCATCAAGTGGCATACATAACATTTTTTCATAAAGTGAAAATAATCCAAAGGGTTCAATATGAAGAAAAATTGAAGCTAAGAATATTAATTTTTCATAAAGTCAAAACATTCAAACAAAGTCACCTTCTTAATTAGAATTGTCATTGTTGTTAAATCAGGGGTTTAAAGCCTATTAAGCTTAGACATTTTAACTTATAGATTCTAACGAGTTCAACTTGTACTATATATATATTGAAGCAAAAGATATAATTTATTGAAATGAAAGGGGTACAACAAGAGATATGGGAGGGCCCAAAAAATAGAGCTCTACTCATAAACAAGACTCACATAAACGACAAAACAAAACAAGACATGCAAATAAGCAATGCACTAGAAAGGGTCGCCTAAGTCTTCCTCTTCCTCAGGATCTTTCTTGAAGAAGAGAGAGAAATTATGTTTTGAAGAGCGAACCCCTTGCCAGGAGAAGTCAAAGTGTCTTCCAGTAATCCAAGCTGAAGATTACCCCTAATTTTATCCTTTCTCTGAGAAGTATAGATGTACCATTTTTCTTATTCTTCTTCTTCTTCTTCTTCTTCTTCTTCTTCTTCCTCTTTTTTTTCATCTACTTCTTCTACTTCTGAGAGCTCTTGGGCATAATCAACATGTTTTGCAGCTACACCTTGAACTCCTATTCTCTCAATAGGCAGTTTTACCACAATTAGGGAGTCATCAACTACCTCCACCGTAGTAGTGACTGCTTCACTAAAATTTTGAAGAAGAGGGGTCTGAGTGGCAATCCTAATGCTGTCGGGAACAACAGCCAAAGGAGCCTTAATAGGTTCCAGCAAAGAGGGGTGTTCTAACTGGACATCAGCCAAAGGAGCCAGAGGGGCCAATTCAGTGTGAATAACCATTGAAGCAAGAAGTGAACAATCTCATGACCAGAAGAGACAGGAATGTCCAACGAAGGGCTAGAAGCTTCACCCACTTCCAAAGCAGGAGGAGCCATTGTCGTAGCAGCCTCCTAGGTTTCCTTTTGGAAGGGGGAAGAAGCCTATAACATTTATCTCCAGGTGTCCAAATATTCTGCTATTGTGCCAATAGAGAGGCCTGTGATCCACCTCAATATTCTGCCAAAATTCATCCTCATTGGTGCCAATCCAAACTCTTTCCAAGTCAGGCAGTGTTATGTCTCTTTCAACTAAAATTCTGGCTCCAACAGGGCTAGCTGTAGCTGATGTAGGGGGATCCACCTTCAAAGGAGGCTCCAAAGCCCTGCTAATATTAAATAAAACATTTTGATTATAAAACTGTATAGGGAGATCCAGAAATTTGAATATATGTATATATATATATATATATATATATATATATATATATTCATATTGCTGTGGAACATTGGCCTCCCTACTGCCACCATTGCAGAATGTTTGGTCACCTGAAAGACAAATGCTATAGGCTCCTTCCCCATTCCAAATGAAACCTAGGGAGACTGTTATGGTACTGGCTCCTGCTTTGGCAGCGGGTGAAGCTTCTAGCCCTCCATTGGCCATTCCTGTCCCTTCTGGTCATGAGACTGTTTCACTTTCGGCTCCAATGGTTGTGGCTGATGTTATGTTGGGGCCCCCCTCTTTGGTGGAACCTATTAAGGCTTCTTTGGCCACTGTTCCCGACAACATTACCACTCAGACCCCTTCAAAATGCTAGTGAGGCAGTCACTACTACGGTGGAGGTAGTTGACGACTCCCTACTTGTGGTAGAACTATCTATTGAGAAAGTAGGAGTTCAAGGTGTCGATGCCCATCATGTTGATTATGCCCAAGAGTCCTCAGAAGTAGAAGAAAAAGAAGAAAGAACAAAAAATGGTTCGTCTACACTTCTCGAAGGAAGGAAAAAGTTAGAGGTAACCTTCAGATTGGATTATTGGACGACACTTTGACTTCTCCTGGCATGGGCTCAGCTCTTCAGAGCATAATTTCTCACTCTTCTTCAAGAAAGAACCTGATGAAGAGGAAGACTTAGGTGACCCCTTCCATTGCACTGCTTATTTGTATGTCTTACTTTGTTTTGTCGTTTATGTGAGTTTTGTTTATGGGTGGAGCTTCATTTTTTGGGCCCTCTCATATCACTTGTTGTACCCCCGTTTCAAGTCAATAAATTATATCCTTTGCTTAATATATATATATATATATATATATATATATATATATATATATATATATATATATATATATATATTCATAATATCCTTATTAGAATTCATCAAAATTATATTTAAGGTCTGAGCTATCGATTCATGTTAAATATAATTTAGTAAATCTTGTAACGGGGTGGATTTACTAAATCTAAATTTACTAAATCCTATTAATGCTAAATCTTGCATGTAGCCCTAAGAACCTCAGTGGGATTTAAGCAGAATTTAAACTAAACCTTGCCATACGATCATTTTGCTCAAAATAAAGTCTCAGATTTGATGAATCTGGATTTCATTGATTTAGGCCTTAAATCCCGAATTTATTAAATCCAGCAACGGGGTGAATTTAAAAAATCCAGATTTACTAAATCCTTCCAACGCTAAATCCTTCTTGTAGTCAAGCCCACCTTAGAGTAGGATTTAAGTTGGATTTGATAATTAATCCATATTTACTAGAATTACTAAATCCTATTTAAAATAAATTCCAAGTGCAATCAAACAACTCCTTAGGATGTTATTTGGCTGTAACTAAGATTTACGTTAAAGAGGATTTATTAAATCCACAAAACGTAATTTTATAGTTGATAAATCCCTCCGTCTCCTAAATCAAAATTTTTCATCACTGTAACTTAAATCCCGGATTTACTAAATCTGTTTAAGAGTTAGATTTAAAGTATATATGATGGATGAGGTGAATAAATGCCAAACACATTTTTAGACTTAATTTGATTTAACTTAAATTATATCAAATGTAATTTTGGATTTAATGTTACTGCATTTACTAAAGCCAGATTTAGTGGATCTAGTAAATCCTATTTAACTTAAATCCAAGTTGTGGCCAAACTCACCCTTAAGCTAAAACCAAGGCTAAATCTGATAAATATCATGCTACCAAACATCTCCCAAGCATGAAATCACGTGAAAAAGAAGATGTGAAGTTATATTAGTCAAAGGTTTCGGGTAGGAGACGAGCGAAAAGAGAAAAATGGGAGTTCTGGGTCTCTGAAAGCCACGATCCTGTCGTACACTATCCCAACTAGAGAGGGTTCTATTGTGAAGACGATTTTGTCGGACGAAACTTAGAGAGGGCTACGACGAGGCCGAGGGCGAGGCCGAGGGTTTCGGGGACGGGGCTAAGAAGAAGGGCGAGCGTGGGTGCGACAGGCGGAAGAGAAGGAAGGAATGAGAGGTTCGAGTAGGGTGTAAATAATTAAGGCATTTACTTGTAAACAACCTAAAAGATGTTGGTAATCAACAATATTAATAACTGCAATTATCATTGCTTATTAAAAAAAAAAAAAAACTCATCGGTTAACATCATGCCAAATGGTTTGTTCGTAAATAACCTCGAACTATGTCCGTCGATTAATATTTATTTATAACCAAAGATACAACACGTCGACAATAATAAAAAAACCATCAGAATAATATTACTCTAAGCGATGTCATATACTGTAGTTATACCGTCGCAAATAATCCAGCTCATAAACCATCGTCATGCCATCATAAAACCGTGCATTGTTCTGACGTATACGTTGATCATCAGTTATAACACTTTTTCCTATAGTGAGATGATGATTAGGAATTTCTTTCTGAGTTTTTTTTATTTGTTTTTAGTATTACTTTGAGCATTTAATCTAGATTTTTTTAGTTTATTTTATTTTGTTATTTGGTACAATTTGTTACATATATGACTTTGCATAATTAATTTTTACTTGAATTGTAATCTGTGTTAATATTGATTATCTGTGGCTGCATAAAATATCACCGCATTATAGATTATTTGTATCGTGAAGGTCGTGGAAATGTAACTGGTCTTTTACATTTTTTTTATGTGTTACATGTTTGCTTCAGATTTGCGTCTATTTTACATCTAATAATCCGATGATCAAAGGACAATTATGTTTCGACAATTCTTTAATATTTTTTGCCTCTAATTTAATCTGATGCTAATTTTAACGTCTGATTTTTTTGACGCTGAATTTAGATGCACGCATAGACTCAAAAACAACCGATGCTAATAAGACAAAAATAAGATGCAAAAAAATTACGATAAATTGTTTCGACATAAACATACAAAAATTAAATTACCAACTCCCGTTTTACCCGCGAAAGAAAGCAGACATAAATCAGCTGCAACTAAGATGGTAACCATAAAAAATTTATATTCGACGCAAATTCTTTAACTTTCTGTAATGCCTAATTGCCAGAAGAGCACAATGCTAGAGGAATTATCGGAGCACCGGAGGGATTGGCCGTGAGAGGAAAAGAGAAGAAATGAGGGCTATGTCGTGCAAGTTCTGGATATTAGGGCATATGTATCAGATTATCAACAGATTTGTGTCAGATCTTTGTTCGACATTGTTAAGAGATCGCGTGAGATTTATTTTTTTTGAGGCATTAATATCAGAGTTCTCTAGGATTAGCGTCGGATATTGTTCGACACAATTATGTGAAGCTTTCATAAAAAAATTTGACGCACGTTCCATGTGTTCAACATTTTTATCAATATAATTGTGTCAAAGAAGTAGACGTCAAGTAGATGCAAATCTCGCTGATAAGTTCTTATCCGGATGAACATCCGCTTTTGATGCAATTCAGCCTTATTTCCGACGGTAATGTTTGTGCCATAAAACTAACATTTTCTGTAGTGATAATTATAAAATTGTATTTGATTATCATCATTGGCCTCACTGGCAACATTATTCTTAATTTAAGCGTGGTCATCTACTAAACTAATAGAAATAATAGTAGCAAAAATTGTATTTAAAGGATATTTCTTTTTTGAATTTTAAGTGATTGAATCTTAAGGCAGTCAACGATTAAATATCATGTGAATGGCAAAAAATAATAAGATGGGATGTTTCTAAATTCTAGTTTATGTATACAAATATAATCTTTAAAACAAACAAAAATCTTCTTTTTTTAATTTAATAGCGATACATATTATATCAAAACTTATACTGCCAAAGGTTAATAAAAGGATTAGCAGTTTGTAACTCTACTTCTACCCTTGAGGTATCCTTATTCCTCTACTCAACTATTATATTTTTAAAAAAGAAATTTAGGAGCATTATTCATTTTACTATTTACTATTTCAATGTCTCTATCTCTACACCGAGCCTTATGCCTATCTAATATTTATTATATAGGGATATCCTACTAAAATTTTAAATATATAATTTTATATATTACAAAATAAAAAGAAGCATTTGTTGGATCAACCTTGATTGGCACCCATAGATAGATGTAAGACAGAATAAAATATATAATTTATTTTGATAGAAAATAAATTTTTGTTCAAGTTAACAAACTAAATCTAAATTGAAATTATTATTGGAGATTATTTAAAAAAATCAACATGCAATTGATCACTTGAGGTTATGAATTAAAAAATCATTTTAGTTTTTCTAAATGAACCTATTTACTTCTAGTCCTTTTTAGATTATTTTTCCATTTGATGTGTAACTATTAATGCCTAGTCGTCACCAATACTTTATTGATATATTTAATTTTTCCATTTGATGTGTAACTATTAATGCCTAGTCCTCACCAAGACTTTATTGATATATTTCAATCTTTGTAAAGTTACTTTCTATTTTTTATTATTCGTCAAGTAAATATTTTAAAAAGAAATAATCTATTTTCATGTATTTATCAAAGGAGCGACAAAAGTATGATTACAAAGAGAGACATAAAAGAGGAGAGTTTCTTAGTGGCATGGCGCACTGTCATGTTTTGTGGAAATTAAGAACCATTGCATCAAAGCAAGCTAGACGTTGATGCTCACAGATGCCTTCACCTTCCTTACCATTAGCTTAGAGAAAGGCCTTGTTGCCTGCTAAAAGTTTGTCGTCGAGACTGCTTAGATCAACTTGAGCTATGATAGACGGATAAACCAAGAAATTTAATTGCAAAATAAATTTGTATTTATTGTTTTTAATATATATATATATATATATATATATATATATATATATATATATATATATATATCTATATGATGAATTGAATTAGTGATAAGCTAAAAGGAGGTGGCTACAATAGAAAGCTGAAGCTAAATATCACGAGGTGGTGACAGAGGTGGGCAGTCGAAAGCGGGGAGGGCGCGGCGGAGGCAAAGCCACCTCCTTTATCTTTCTCTTTCTGTGTGTTAAGTTGTAACACTGTAGCTGATGGCGCGCGGATCACTCATCGCTTTCTGAGCCACTGTCAGATGATGTGACCATTCCTTAGTCTACCTTCTTTTTTTCTATTTCTTTTCATTTCTAATTTTAATCAGACCCAATCCCGCCAGTTACTATCACATCCATTAACAGATCATTCCACCACCCCTGTCCTCCTCTTTTCTTTTCTTATTGCTTTTCCTGCTGCCACTACTAATAATTTTCATGTTCCATTCCGCTAATTGCTCCCACACCCCCCCTCAATGATATTAAGCGGATGATATCCTATTTACGTTTTTATGAAAAACCACGCGCCAAAATCTGTTAGAAATATATATATATATATATATTTCACATTATTTTAAATAATAGTAATAGTAATTGGGACCAGTCCTTTATTATTATTATTTTTTTGAAAAACTATTTTGTTAAGAAAATATAATAATTATTAATTCAGCAGTTTTAAATTTTACAAAGTAGTAAAATAATAACATTTGAGGGTAGGAATGCCATGTGGGGAGAAAAGATATCATTAATCCATCAAATAACCGTAAAGCTCTTCAGCAAATAAAATAAATTTGAATTTTTTTTTTTAATTTCTCATATCACGTGATCCCACTTTCCACACGTACAGTTCCACCTGATTTATAATTTTGTGGAAGCAACTTCTTAATAGCAGCAGCTTCATCAACTGTGTAGCACTACAAATTAATAAAAAGGATAATATCAAAAATAGAAAACAATGAAATGAATAATTACAAATACAACGGCATAAAGGGACGAACACACTCACACACACACACACACACACACAAAGCAACATAAGGTATCGACGGCTGATGATGGGATGGTAAACTGAGCAATCATCTTTTCTTCTCACCTTCTGTTCTTTTTATTGAAAATTCCACTTTAGCAATATAATTATAAAGAAAATTTTGGTAAGCATATACTCATCAAAATTCTTAGATTTGATTTTATATAAATGTACAGTTCAGATCCAAAAAATAAATATAAAATTAACTTTTCTATTTAACTATTTCACCAATATGCTGTTTGCTGTATATATCGGGAGAGAGAGGAAGGAAAAAAGAAGAAGAAAGAAAGCACCTTTTTTGACCTTTTTTAACCATGCCGCCGAGCTCTCCCTTTGGCTGTCAACTGTCACTTTCTACCAAATTAGGCCCTATCATGAGCACCTAGGGATCCTCTTCACTGCTACCATTTTCAGAAACAAAATTGAAAGCAGCTATTCCGTCTGATGGGACATAACCCATTCAACCCGCAGGGAGAAAGACTGGTAGCCATCTATTTTAACACCTTTGCATATTACCCACCCCTATACTATAGCTTAATTAATTAAAACAAGGTACGCCTCTCTAGTCTCCATGTATATCATCATATCATTTCATTTGGCTCTTTGGTCTATGGCCGTTTGCTGTTGTTTTTCATCTTCTTTTTTTCACTTTGTATATAAATGAAATTTCAAATATATCTCTGCTTACATTGCAGTGAATAAATTTTTTGTTTTGTTCTCTGTGTACTCTTCTCCTTAATTGTTGTATTATTGATTCGCTAAACAATTGCATTGGCGGTGCAAAAAATGCGTCAGTAGCATGTGCTGACTAGTCTGATCGAGCTGGCGATTGATTAATTACCTTTTACCTTCTGCGGTAGCGTGAGGACAAAAATTTGTATCTCTGCTACCTTGCTTGCTAGCTTGTTATAGATCTATTTGATGAATATTGTAGGGCCAATTTGACAACATCATTATTATTGTATTTGTAGCTATATTACATCTACACATATTTTCCAAGGAAATTATGTGTAGCACACATGTCATGTTGAACCCATTCATTAATTATAAAGTATACTTTAATGGCTAATTATTATGATCATATTATATTTCATTTTATCATATTAAACAGCATTTAAAACTGCTTTCGTCCGAGATAAAATAAACATGAAGCTAAACAATTGCAAACATTTAATTAATTATTTGATAAATTTATCGTTTTGTTAATTGGAATTAGCTATAAAACACTAAAGGACAGTAAAGAAAAACAGAAAGAGTGATGGCCAGTGTCAAAGAAATAATTAATTTGAGAATAGGAAATCATGTTGATCAGTACTGATTCGTCCATGTAGTTGTGCTTAGTTAACGAATGAGGGGCAGCAAGTTTTTGCATGTTTCTTGTTTGTTTTATTGCCAAACAGAGCAAAATAGAAAAGAGGATACCTTTGGTTTTTCTCTAGATCACTTTTGGGCCCTTTATAAGTTCCCTAGACTATTTGATGATTTAAAGATTATTATCTCTTAGATTTTTAATAAAGAAAGATAGTTATCTTTTTATTTTTAATGATTTACTCTCTGTCTCATGGATTAATTAGTTTTAAATTATAGATTGTCTGATTAGGGTAATAATCTTTGAATCAAAGTATTATTTCCGATGTTAACTCGGGAAAATTAAAATGCAAGCATGCATTAGCTTTTGCATTGGTAAAAATAACCTTTAGCAAGGATTTTAATTGTCATAACGAAGATAGTAGTGAGTTTTAAGCCATTGCAAGACTATTGTACTTGATTTTCATAATAATGGCCCTGCATAAGTGTGGGCTCAAAAAATTTACACTGCAGCTTTTCATTCATGGAGCTTCTGTGTTCTTCTAATTTAAATTTTTAGAAGGCATATGAACCCAGAGATTTTACCATCAAGATTACAGGCAGCGGAAGAGAGAGAGAAGTAAAAATAACTTCTAATCTAAAATAATTCTTAACTCGAGCATGATTTTTTTGGACGTGAATCATAGTTGTTGATCATCAGAGAAATTATTACCACATAATTAAAAAATTAAATTTCTTGAAATAGTAGTGGCAGTCTCGTTTGTAGCATGAAGAGGTAGATCAAGAATTTATTGTTTATAAAGATAGTTTAGTTCATCTTGTTGATCCAATGGACGGGTAGAAAGCGCGAGGAATTTTTTTAGGTGATAAAACAGAAGAAGGAATTGATGTCACTGTCTTGTTAGGACTATCAATTTGAGAGTAGAAATGGCTATAGTTTGGATTTCAAAACTGTCGGGGCTGTTAACCCTTTAATAAATAGAAATTCTTTCTCAAAGAGTTGGCATTGAGAATACAAATATTTTCATCATATCACTTTGCCTATAGCCACATATTTCTGAACTAATCAAAATAAAATCTGAAAATTTTGAGTAACATCAACTTTGATAAGCACTCTAGCAATAGAGTACTAGTACATATGATTGTAGTGGCATCAGCCTGAAGAAGACTACTAAATGGAGATAAATAAATAAGTTAAAAATCTTGATTAAAAAGGGAATATTATGGTGAAAAATGAAAACTTAAATTGTTGTAAAATAGCATTCATTAACTAATTTAGATTCTGGGGACAACATAATTTCATGAAAAATCTATCAATTTGACTATCCAAAGCAAATATGTAGTAATGTAATCTTTAATTATATTCATTTTCAAAAGGATAGTCTTGACTTTCAGCATTTTTAGTAATATCTCACATGTCCATTTCGTTATTACAACCTTCTTTCTTTTGACTATATAAATAACATGTTCATAACAATATCAATTTTATTATAAAGAAGGCACGTAACTTAAATAATTACCAACCTACAAGAAATGATATGGAATGATTCATTTAGATGTTGAGAAATTTTAGGGAAAAGAAACACAAGAATCAACACAAATCCAGAAGAACACAGAGATCTAACGAGGTTCAGTAAAGATGCCTACATCCTTGGGAGCAGAGCGGCGGATTTCCTTTCAATTTCAAAAAATGAGTACAAAATACAAAATAAGCCATTGGGTTACAAACAAGCATAGATATAACCTGGAGTACAATATGTAGTTACAAAATTACCTCTGTACCGTACTGCGAAGGCGTGCTCTCGCAACCCTAACCTACGTAACGTAACTCTCCCGATTGGATAGATGCTTCCGCTCCACTCCAACATCTGTCCTTTATTTTAGTATATGAGCCACAACTAACAAATCTCCACATTGGCGAATATCCAGCCCCTTAGGAGAAAAGATACCTGCGAGTTACACATGCATCAATGTGTGTTGGGCCACCATGCTTTTCTAGCAACTGTGAATATTCAACAAGTTCAAACAATGCAAGAACTTGTTGATAGTAACTGGCTTAGTCATCATATATGTTGCATTCTCATTAGTATGAACCTTCTGCAACAGTATCTCACCAAAAGCAATTAATTCTCTAATCATGTGATACCTGACATCAATATGCTTAGTTCTCACATGATACACCTGGTTCTTAGCGAAATAAATAGCATACTGACTATCATAATACGACTAAAATCCATATCGCTCTACACTCAGTTCCCTTACTAGCCCAGTACGACATAAAGCTTCTTTAGCAACTTCAATTACTGTCATGCACTCAAATTTAGTAGTAGATAATATCACAATAGACTGAACTTTTGATTTCCAGAATATAGGCCCTCCACCAAAAAGTAAACACATACCTAGTTGTAGACCTTATGCCATTCAAATCACCTGCATAGTTTGAATCAACGTACCCCACAATTGAAGGATCATTCTGCTGACTAACAAGAATAATTCCATGTCCTACAGTACCATTCAGATACCTGAAAATTCACTTGACTGCTTCCCAATGCCGTCTTCCTGGTTTTGACATGTATTTACAGATTTGACTAACAGCATGAGCCAAATCAGGACGAGTACATGCCATTGCATGCATTAAGCAGCCAACAGCACTGCATATGGAACCTTTTACCATGTCTTCGATTTCCCCATCTGTCTTCGGACACTGTTCTGAAGAAAGCTTAAAATGATTTGTCAATGGAGTGCTAACAGGCTTTGCTTTGCTCATCTCAAACCTGTCTAACACTTTCTCAACATAGCCTCGTTGAGATAAACACAGTCGTCATGAACCTCTATCTCAATGAATCTTCATTCCAAGAATCATCTTCGTAGGACCCAAGTTTTTCGTATCAAATTCCTAGCTCAATAAAGCTTTCAAGTAAGGACATCATGCATATTCTTTGCAGCAATCAATATATCATTAACATACATAGCAGAAAAATAATAGAACCATCATTAAGGCTCTTAACATAAACACAACAATCATACTCACATCGCTTGTAGCCAATCTGAATCCTGTAAGAGTCAAACCGCTTGTACCATTGTGTTGGAGACTGTTTCAACCCATACATCGATTTCTTTAACCCGCAAACCAGATGCTCATGTCCAGTTTGAGTGAACCCTTCTGACTGCTCCATATAAATCTGTTCCTCCATATTACTATGTAAATATGCAATTTTAACGTCCATCTGCTTCAGATGCAAATCCCAAATAGCTACTAATGCAAGCACTGCCCTGATTGAAGTATGTCTGACCACATGAGAAAATATTTCATCATAATCTACCCTCTTCTACGAAGACGATAACGCTAAAATATCGCCGAATTAGTCTCTGATTTACGTCTGATATGTCAGACGCAAATTCTTTAAATTCCTATAGTGGTATAATCCTGCAAGCTTGCAAAGTAATGCTCCAACAAGCTCTACACTATTAATTGAAGAATAGATGTAGAGATATGCATATATGGTTTGTACTGTTACAAGCTTTCATTTTTTAAAATATGTTATAGAGCCTCCTAACAAAGAAACATTGAGGTCATATAATTTATTACAAGCAGCTCATTAACCTTTATGGATGACTGTACCACTCATTCTTAGTTATTTATTGTGATATATAAAAATGCTTAACATTAAAAAAGGGTTTAAAATATTATAAAAATATTTCATCTAATTTGCTCGATTGCTATCAAACTAATTAGTCACTTTCAAAATATTTATACAAGATTAAGAAGTTTGATATTTAATTTAGGTTTTAGTGCACATAAATTAGATTGTCAACCATAGGCTTTATTATAATGATAATCAATGGATCATATTGAATATTTATTGATGTGAACCGTCCATCATCACTCATCGGTACACTTCATAGATGATGCATATTAATTCTCAGCCTAGCACCTTTAATCAATGCTAATACCAGTTGCTTTATGTTGTTATTTTATATTAAAATTACATTAGGGAAAATTAGTCTAACACACATTGAACTCGTACAGATGCATTGCTTAGAGATCTGGTTGGTCATGATACTGCTATGCTTATTAACCAAATACCTATAAATATGTCTAATTGTGATAAACCTATATGGAAGAAACTACCTCATTTATCTGTTAGCAAGCATCTCTATCACTCTTTCAATTCCTTTACTAAGTTGAATCTGGGGATCAGGATATGGAAGCCTCTCGTTTACACCTTCCATATCTTTCTTCCTTTGGCGGTTTTTCTCCTGTATTTTACCACTGGATGATATTTTAAAATTAAAAGAGTTGAGAATTGCTTCCATTTGCCTGTTTTGTAAGAATGTTGAGGAGACTTCTCCACACCTCTTCTTTAACTGCTCCTACTCTAAACACATCTGGACTAGGCTGGCCAATGTTTTTGGTACTACTTGGAACAATTGCTGCTCTATTAATGCTTATTTGAAAGTCTGGAAAGATATAAATCAGGCTGGGAAAGGTTTGAATCTGTTCCCTTATGTAGTGTTGTGGTTCATTTGGAGTGCTAGGAATTCTTTTAAGCACTCGGATTGTTATCCTTCATCTGATGCAACTTTATCTAAAATTATGGCCTACTACAATAGGTCGGCCAGGATGTTACATACGGCTCCTAATTTTTCTAAAAGACCTATTATTGTTAAGTGGATGCCTCCTGTGTTGGGTTCCATAAAAGCTAATATTGATGGTAGCTGGTCCCGGTCTCTCTCGCTTGCGGTGGTCCGTTCGGGGACCATCGGGGAAGCTGTTAGCCTTTTTTGCTCCCATGTGTTGGTCGACCGTCCTCTCTCGGCCGAGGTCCGGGCCCTTTTACTAACTCTAAAATCTGCTATTATTTTCAATTTTAAATTTTTACATGTGGAAACCGATTCCGAAAAGCTGATTGATCTATATCTTAAACCGATCGATATTCCATGGAATTTGATGTTTCTGTTTAGAAGAATTTGGAGCATTATTGCAACATCAAATTTGCATGTCAATTTAACTTTTATTCATAGGGAGGGAAATAGGCCTGCGGACTGGTTAGCAAAAAATGCGGGTATCTCTCCTTCAGTTGGCAATATACCATCTCAACAGCTAGCTCTCTTACTGCATGGGGACCGGATAAATTTGTCTTACATCAGATATAACTAGCTTTACTGTTTCCTGCATTGGATGTTTGTTATATTTTATTTTCTGTTACTATTTCAATCCTTCTAACACAAAGAATATATGTACACTGGTGTGGATGATTTCATTAGTAGGCATGTATTTCTCTAGGGTGGCATTTGCTTTTCTGGTTTTGCAGGTGCGTCCGGGATTAAACTCCCATTGTTATCTGTATCTGATGGTGCCTCAGCATGTTAACTGCCAGTCCAGTGGTCGTCTCAAATATCGTGGATCTTCTTGTCTCCATTATCTGTCGATGATTTTGGGCTTCTCTCGATGAATTTTCTTCTTGAATTACAACACTTTTTTGCTTAATCTAGTCCTCTTTTTTGCTATTTTGCTTGTTGGCTACCCTTTGTAGTCCATCGGTTTTTGGACATTTCAATTTCCTGCACAATAGCTATATTTTTGGAGTTTTAGTTTGCGTGAGTTGTACCGTGGGAGGGGGGAGGTGGGAGACGGGACCTCTAGGTGTGCGTGTGAAATGTATTTTTTTGGGTTTTTGTAGTGGGGACCTGCCTCCCAAACCCCCTCTTTTTTGTAACACTTTTTGAGTATTAACACGTAGGGAGCCACCTGTGCTCTCCCCCCCCCCCCCCCAAAAAAAAAAAAGCATCTTTGGATTTTTATAAATATGTTGATATGAGATGGCTATCGCAATTTTTTTGATGTTTTGTAATACATATTTGGCTTTATTTAGGCGTTGCAACATTATGCTTGCAACAAAAAAAAAAAAAAAACAAAAAACCCAACTGCATATTTGAGCATCAAAGATGTATAATACAAAGACTAGTTGTAATCGGCATGAAGTTACGTAGGAAATGTACTATAAAATTTTTTTGCACTTTGCTTATTTACAAGTTGTAGTTAAAATACTAGTAATCTCTTAAGAATATGTAATGACAATTATATTTTTAGTCGTAAATCTTTAACTAAATTTGAACAAAAAGCTTCAGAAAGCACTTTCTAATAAAAATAGGATGATTATCCTAACATCATGCTAAAAAATAAGTAAACTTGTTTGTCCTTGTTATTGCACAAAAAATTAAGTTGTTCAAAGAAGTTGAATATTATGAATTAGCATTATGCTAATCATCTTTAATAGAGGGTTAAGCTATCAAAGTTTTATTAGTTACCATATGACTAAGGTGAATCAAAAGAAAAGGCATCAAAGAAATTTTCAGTAACATTTGTAGCAAATGCTCATTCATGCATGTATTGAAAGTTATTCCTTAAATTGATATGACTATTAGACATAATTGCTAAATTACACTCAATATTATAATGAATATCATTTAACCCAGGAAAAAAATGATAGGTACTAGGTAGTGCACTATTGTTCAAAGTGATGTTGATATAGACGAGAATGTTAAGTATGTATGATATATAAGATTTCAGTGGTATGTTATATATAAGATTTCAATGGTATGTATGCAAATTTCCTTATACATTGAAGTTTAAGTGTTAGTTATGTATGTACATAAGTATTGAGTGATACGTATGAGAATCTAGATGGACTTGTTATTAGTAGCATTCAAGTTGGTTGGTTGAAGAAGTGGAGTAATGCAACAAGTCTATTGTTCAAAGTGATGTCAATATAGATGGGAATGGGGAATGTTATAGGTAGAATTCAAGTTAGTTGGTTGAAGTAGTGGAGTAATGCATAGTTTCTATTGTTCAAAGTGACGGTGATATAGATGGGATGTTATTTGTTGACTTTACGTTGACAGGTTGAAGTGGAGGAATGCATCGGGTCTTTTGTTCAAAGTGATGGAGATACAGGTGGGGATGTAGTTTGTAGAATTCATGTTGACTAGTTGAAGTGGAGGAATGCATCAGTTCTATTGTTCAAAGTGATGGCGATATAGATGGGGATGTTATTTTTAGAATTTAATTTGATTGGTTGAACTGAAGGAATACATCAGGTCTATTATTCAAAGTGATGGCAATATAGATGGGGATATTATAGTTTGCAAAATTTACATTGGTTGGCTGAACTGAAGGAATGCATCGAGTTAATATTCAAAGTAGCAATGATAAAGATGAGGAATTTATTAGTAGAATTCAAGTTAATTGGTTGAAGTGGAGGAATGCATTGAGCCTATTGTTTGATAGAAAAGTACCACTTATATTGAAAGGAAAATTCTATAGACGGTGCTGAGATCTATAATGCTCTATGGCGTAGATTGTTGGACTTTAAAAGGGAATCATAAAAAAGAGTTAATTATTGTTGAGATAAGAATGCTATGGTGGATGTATGAGTGTCCTGACATTTAGAGACAAAATAATAAATGGAGATATATGTGATAAGGTGTCGTAGATTGAGTGTCGAAAAAGATTAGATAGAGATGTCTTAGACATGGTTTGATCACATTAAATGTGGACCAACTGATGAGCCTTGGGAGATCTTGAGATCTGCTTGGCCAAGTAATGTCGACTTCAAATATTGATTAGTGCTGACTAAATTTTATTTTCCGTAATAATTGCATTGATTTGTAAAACTACATCTACGCTGCAAATGGATATTCATTATTTGAGAGCTGAATGTATTACAGACTATATCCATGATGAAATGGAACCTTTGATGAGTTCTTGAATGGTATTGAGAAATTCATGTAGGTGGCATCACAACTGCCCATTTATATTTCAGAGGGTAAGATCCGGTGTCCTTTTGCGAAGCACAAAAATCAAGCATATTTGCGACTCAAAAAAGTTAACTTTGTTCTTTACCGCAAGGGATCAAACAAATCTATTGATATTGGACTGCACATAGTGAGGAAGAACCAGAAGCTTAGTATGATTAAGGAGGCGCCTCAACAAGTTATAGTCTTCCAGCAGAGGAATATGAACTTGACAATATTTACGAAAACATTGAAAAGACTATTTATTAATTGAATTCTTAGCCATCTATTTGTAATAAAAGATTGAGATTTAATATCACATATAAACACAACAAAGTTTTAGGGTATGTTTGGGGCAACTGCAATTGTTTGAAGAGCAACTGAGAAATTGTTGAAGAAGAAGCTGCTGTTTAAAAAACAATAATGGCTATTAAAATTTTTTTTTATATATATAAAATCAGGCTGCAGCTTTCTAGCAGTAAACACAGATAGTCATATCTGGTGGGAAAGCGCAGCTTTCAACTGCAGTTTTTTGAAAATGCAGGCAAAATGTAGTTTTGCTAAACAGAAAAAAGTGCGGTGGAGCACCATACCGCCGCCCCAAACGCACGGTTAGATTCACACACATGAAATTACTACAACAATGTGATAGAAAATATAATACTAGGTCCATCTATCTATTTGAGAGAATTTACACCCAATATTTTTGTATTTACATGTCTAATACCTAAATTTTGCATTTTTACATTGATAACATTCAATTCTTAATTTCATATCACATAAGAAATACCAACATTTTCACTAAAAAAAAATAAAAAATAAAATACACATTTACCGCATAGTTAAGGTGGCATACATGTAAAAAGTGAAGTTTAGGTGTTAGATGTGTAAATACTTATGATTTTTACAAAACCATAATATGAAAATGTGAACTAGCATTTTTCACAGTTGAGCATAACTGTAATGCATCGGGTTCAATTTGAGACTTCAAATTGGATATAATTAAATGTCACGATGATTGTATTCCTAAAGCCAAGAAAAACTCTTAATTAGTTGACGGAATGTGTGAAAAGGCATTTACAGCCCCCTTGTTAAAATATATAATAAATATATATGTAGAAAATATGAAGGGATGAATGAGAAATTTGTGTGGGCGACAAAGAAGAGTAATTTACTATTTTTCATTCATACTTCAAGTGACAAGGCTAGAGACCTATTTATACTAATACAAAGATTATTTTAGAAACCATTCACACGCTAGCATAATTTAGAAAAGTCTACAATGAAGTTTTCTAATTTTTAGTAGATGTGGAATACTAAAATACACTCTTCTTGATATTTCCAATATTTAATAATTTTGATTTAATTTCAAACACTTCCCTTTAGATCAAAATTTTCATTAACTACTCCAAGAGTGTCTTAAATTTTATCAATCGTTCTGTAGCTAACATAGTGAGAAAATCTGCAACTTGATCTTCAGTTCTCACATACTCCATTTGAATTTCTTGATCCTTGATTTGGTCTCTTATGTAATGAAAATGAATATTGATATGTTTGCTTCTTTCATATTTTTTTTATAATGTTATTGTTGATTTGTTGTCAATATAGTTTTTTTTTCTTCATATTCAGAATATTCAATTTCTTTTAGTAGCTTCCTTAGCCATGTTGCATGACACATACGTGATGCTGCTGCAACATATTTGACTTCAGACGTCGAGATAGCAAGCATCAATTATTTTTTGAGCACCATGTGAATACAGTGTTACATCCAATCACTATTCGAATATCTTAGTTTATATTCATTAGAATGAGAATATAAAAGTCCATGAGTCAGCATACCTTTAATATACTGAAGAATCCTTTTAGCTGCTTTTGATTGCACCTCAGTGGATTTTTTTCATATTATGACTGATAGTTCCAACTCCATATAGAATGTCTGGTCTTGTGCCTGTTAGATATCTAAAACTTCCAATTAAACTTTTGAACACATTTGGATCTACTAACTTCTCATCTTCTTTGATAGTTTGATACTACATTCCACTTGCGCGTTTGCTGGATTGAATTCTTTATATTAAACTTCTTAAGAACTTCCTTTTGCATATATTTCTTTTTTAATGAATCTACCTTCTTTATTTTGCTTCACTTCAATTCTAAGGAAGAATGATATAAGTTCAAGATCTGTCATCTCAAATTCTTTCACGATCGTTTGCTTAAATTCTTTGAATAAGAGTGGATTATTCTTTGTAAAAATAAGTTCATCAACATATAGACAAATAAGTAATATATCTTCATTATCATTCTTCTTCACATAGAAGGCGTTCTCATATGGACACTGAATATAATCATTTTGTTTGAAGTATGAATTGATTCTAGCATTCCATGCCTTTGGTGCTTGTTTTAATTCATATTATGGCTTCTTTAATTTATAGACTTTTGATTCATGGTTCTATTTAATATATCTGAATGGTTGTTTGATTTATACTTTTTCTTCAATAAATCCATTTAAAAAAGTTGATTTCATATTCATTTGAAAAGTCGACCAATTATATATTTTGTGTAGCTAATAAAATAATTAAGTGAATAGTTTTCATGTGAATAACAGGAGCAAATACCTCATTATAATTGATACATTATTTTCACTTGTATCCTTTTGCCACTCGAAGTGCTATGTAATTTTCAAGTCCGCCATTTGTATTATTCTTTATTTTGTATATTCATTTTACACCAATAGCTTTATGTCCAAGTGAAAGTGTGGTGAGCTCTCATGTATCATTTTTTACTAGAGATTTTATTTCTTCGTCCATTGCACATCTCTATCTTTATCTTTTATGGCTTCTTCAAAATTCAACGTCTCATTATTTGTAAATAAGCAAACTAAGCTGAGCTCATCAGTTTCTTCATAAAGCTCTCTTAAACTTCTTATTTCTCTTCTTTGATTATCACTTGAGGTTCGAGAATATGATGAAAATTCTTATAAATTTGTTGACAATGGCTCTTCGTTTTGTAACTCTACAGGCACCCATACTTCTTTTTTGAGTAACTTGGCTTTGTCAATCCCATGCCCCTTCTTCATCGATGGATTTTTTAGTTATCTTACTGGTACAACTCAAATTTTTGATGATTTCTTCCTTAAATATCATATTTTATTTCATAATTAACATGATTTTATGCTTGTGGAAGATATTTTGGTGGTATCTTACAGGTTACGGGTGTTGATTGCACGCTGAGGAGCTAATATGCGAGGTGGAAAAAACTTTATGGAAGGGTGACCTGGGTAAATTTGTCAGACCTTAGAATAGTTCATCTATCTTTGACATAATTAAGTTGGGCATGGGTGTAGCTACACTGTTGATAGCTGAATGCTTATTTTGGCAAGATTTTTCATGAATAAAAGGTTTTTTTATATAAGGAGAGCTTGGGCATGACCTACGGGGTTTGCTTGCAGGCTGGAGGCTTTCTATAGGTAGTTTTAGAATTTCTTCGTTAAGCATTATGGTTTACGTTCCTCTTACTTTGGGAAAAAACTTCTAGGGATATTTTTACTTCAAGTATAAAGAGTTTGTTTGTGAGAGAGAGAGAGAGAGAGAGAGAGAGAGAGAGAGAGAGAGAGAGAGAGAGAGATTGAGGGCTATGTATAAGGGAGATCATGGAGTGCTTTCATTGTAAGGTTAGGATTTGGTGTATTGAGGGGAACACTTGGATTGGTTGTAGGTTTGTGTGCTCTCTCATTTGTATCTTCAATATGTTTAGTAAAAGTTTCTGTGTTTTTCTACCTTATGTCACGTAGTTGATCTTCTTTCATGCTTTTGTGATGTAACAAGTGTTATTCTCGTTCTTTTCACTAGAATTTTTCCCATAATCATTTTCCGTGCTTTCAAATTTCATATGTTGAAGTATTAACATTTTGATCGTAGTTTACTAATATTCAATCAATTAGGAAGTTAGAAACCATTGTGACCTAGGACTTCAACCTATCACCTAGTGGAATAAATAGGTTAATAGATAATAGCCTAGTGGCACTACATGAAACCTGTCATTTAGCGTCAGACTTTGTGTCGACGCAAAATTATTGTCGGATTTGTGCCCACTTTTCATCGAGTACAGTTCCGTGGTCTAATAGATTCGATGTTATGAGGCTTGAGCAGGGTTAGCATCGACTAGTATCAAAATTTTTTGATGTTAATGCTCTATTATCTTCCCAACTAAGCCGAAGACCGCATTCGCTCGAATTTTTTGTCCCTTCTCCTTCCTTCATAGCAGGTCAACCCTATCAGCACTCCTCACTCACCAATGCCTGCTTCTAGCATCTCTGGCCAACTCCCATCGGTGATTTCATAGTGCAGATGCGAAATCCTCCTATACGTCGCCTAGGAATATTTTTTCTATGTCAAGTTTTCCTTTCTTGTGATTTTTGGATTTTTCTTCTATGCCCATGTAAAAAATGAAATTTCAGTGTTAGATTTGTAATGCAGAGGATGTACGTATATGTTATGTTGAATGTGAAGTTTAGGTGTTAGATATTGTAATGCATAGGTTTTGTGTGATTTTTATTTGACAAAAAAAAAAAAAAACGTTTGTGTTAGCTATGTAATGCATAGAAATTGTGCGGTATTTTGTAAAATGTAAAGTTTAGATTTGGATATGTAAAGCATAAGAATTGGGTGATTTTTATGTCAAAAATAAAGTTTAGGTGTTAGCCATGCAATGCATATGAATATCGTGATTTTTATATGAAAAATTAAATTTAGGTGGATGTGTGACTTTAAACTTGGGTGGGATGCTAATGCTCAAGTGAATGAGCTACTTTAAGCTTAGATACAGAATGCAAAACAAATGTATCAATGAAAGGGTTGGTGTTGCACAAGCGGTAGGAAAGATTGAATAGAGTCGTCTTAAATGGTATGGTCTCACATATTAAACATCGACCATCTGATGCTCTTGTCAGGAGTAACATTTTAGATATCTCCAATCTATTGTTCACTGTGATGGTAATATAGTCGTTTATTTTAATTATTAGTTGAATTCAAGTTGGAAGGTTAAGGTGGAGGCATACATCGAGTCTCGTGTGTGAAAGAAAAGTAACGTTTAGTTCAAGTTGGAAGGTTGTGGCGAAGGAATACATCAAGTCTCGTGTGTGAAAGAAAGTAACGTTTAGACAAAGGTAAATTTCATAAGATGGGGGTAAGTATTTCAGTGCTATTAAAAGACTGTCATTTGGCATAAAAAATGATTTAATTTGTTAGAATTAAAGGAAAAATATGACACTCAATAGGATGTAATGGAGAAAAATTAAAGGTTCATGTAGTTGACTCTATTTGGTGGGTTTGTATATATATAATACATGAGATTTGTTTGGTTTGTATGATTGATATCTAAATGTATAAAGCTACATCTATGTTACAGATGATTATTTGAAATTTGAGATCATGGATGTATAACAAATTGTATAACTGATGAGTTTTAGATTGTATTGAGGAATTTGTAAATGTGGCATTGCAGCTACCCGTTCACCTTTCATAAGATAAATTTCGATACCCCTACGTGAAGCACAAGAATCAAGCGTACCTGATAACTAACGAAGTAAATTTGGATCTATACTGTAAGGGATTTGAACCTATATATTTATTGTACTTTACATTGTGAGTCTGAACTAGATGTTCAGTACGACCAAGTTGGCCCCTTATTAGTTTATACCCCTCCACTGGAGCATGATTCTGACATATATGAGGAAAGAATTGTTGGTGCTAGCAGAGCTCATTTTGTTGGGAATATAACTAACGATGATCAAGAACCGAACAGTGAGGCAAAACAATTCTATAATTTATTAAATAATGCACAACAATCTTTGTGAGAAGGATGCAATACACACACAGAATTATCGATAGCACTGAGAATGTTGAGTACCAAATCTCATTTCAAGATGCTCAAGGAATGCTTCAATCAAGTAGTAACATTATTAAATGAGACAAACCCCACAGAAAATTTAGTTACAAAAGATTTGTACAGAACAAAAAGTTACTATCAAAGTTAGGGTTACTATAAAAAAAGATAAATTGTTGTGATAACAACTGCATAGTATATTACAAAGGAGATATAATGGAGACAAAATGAAGATTTTGCAGTGCTGATATGTTCAAACCAAGGGGAAGAAAGAATAAAAAATTAGAAAAATATTCCATACAAATATTTTTTTTACTTTCCCCTCATTCCACATCTTTAGCTACTGCTCGCTTTTATTTGCATAGCTACTCAAATGACATGACAGTACTAGATTTTGTTGGTGTTAACACTATGACTCTTTATTCAGTGGAGAAGTTTGGAAACCATTTGATTGCAGTTATCCTAGCTTTGTAGTTGAACCACACAATGTTAGTCTTGGCCTATGTGTAGTTGAGTTCACACATTACAACCAAACTGCAACACCCTATTCATGTTGGTCAGTGATTGTCATGTTATATAATTTGCCCCCTGATATGTGTATGACTGTGTCAAATTATTTCTGACATTGATCATGTCAGGTCCACATAACCCAAAGGGTAAAATTGATATCTTCTTATAGCCTCTGATAGATGAGCTTCAACTATCATGAGAAGCAAGCGTACTGACATAAGATGTAGCTATGAAACAGAACTCTAAGCTTAAAGCTGCTCTTATGTGGATGATTAATGATTTTCCAGCTTATGGGATGCTATTTGATTGGAGCATAACTAAGAAATTAATTTGTCTTCACTACATGGATATGTCCAAAGCATTCACTTTGAAGCATGAAGAAAAATTCTTGGTTTGATTGTCATAAAAGGTTTTTAGCTCGTAATCACCCATTCTGGAGGAATAGAGATGTGTTTTAAGAAATAGAGTTGAAAGATTAAGTTCACTCCCAAGGAAAACTAGAGTCAATTTATTGTAGAAGATCGGTGAGATGCCAAAGATCATTGAGAGACTAGAACTAGCTTCGAGTTGTCTTCCAGATTTCAGTGTTACACATAATTAGATGAAGCGTTGTATTTTCTGGGATCTTCCATATTGGAGGACCAATTTGATTAGACATAATTTCAATAATATGCATATTGAAAATAATTTTTTTCATAATTTATTCAATATTGTGATGAATATTAAGGTCAAAATAAAAAATAGTATTAAAGCAAGACTGGACTTTAAGATGTGCTGCAAGAGGAGGGAGTTAGAACTTAAAGAGACAAATCTATGTAAAATAATAAAGCTCAAAGCTACATACCATCTCACATTAGATTAATGAAGAACAATCTTTGAGTGGAATAATTTTCTAAAGTTTCTTAGTGGTTGTGCTTAAAACATAAGCCATTTTGCTGACTTGAAAATAATAAAAATATATATTTGGCATGAAGAGTCACAATTATCATTTTTTTTTGTGCTTGCTATCTATTGCATTCAATGCCCTACCAAAGGAGGTATTTGATCCATTGATTGAGATTAATGTATTTTTCAAGGGATTGTGCGCAAGGACTTTAAATGATGATTCTTTAAAGGAACATGATGCGAGTATTTCTTTATTACAATGCAAGCTCGAGCAGATATTTTCTTACTATTTTTTGACTCAATGAAGCTTCTGCCCATACATCTATGTTATGAGGCTATACTGGGGTCTAATGCAGTACATATGGATATATCCTTTTGAGAGGTATGCCTTTTATTTCAAACTAATCTACTATCTTATTTATTCTAAAATGACTCCATACAGATTTTCAAATAAAATCAAAAAGACTGTAAAGAATAAAGCACATCCAGAAGGATCAATATGCGAGGCATACCTGTTACAGAAGATAATTACTTTATGTTCATATTATTTCAATTAAGAGCAACAAATGCATAAAATTTGGTGACGTTTTTCCACAAGAAGAATTATTTATACTTCAAATATCAGGTGAATCATTTGGTAGGCATGACACATGTTATCTCAATTATAGAGAGCTTTGAGCAGTTACATTGTAGGTTCTGCTGAACTGTGATGAAGTGCAACCTTAATCAGAAATATTCACAGTTATGATTAACATTAATACACAAATAACAATGATTTGAGTAAGTTATTTACTGATAACTTAAACATAAAGCATGAAACTTGAATAAGCGAGAACATCGAAAAAAAATTTTCAAAATAGTTTAAGTTATATGTGCATTGAAGTAACTCCTCAATTCACTAGTATGCCATATAATTGTAATGTTCAAAGTAAAATAATTATACTTTTGAACTTCTTCTAGGTTTATAATACAAGCAACGAAATCATGGACCAGGATTTATTAGATCTTGCTTAGGGGCCTAATCGTAGTGTCAAGGTATGACAAATAATATTTGACGTGAATGGTTATAGATTTCACATGAGTTTCTGGTGTGAAAGGAAGCATGCCTATAATTGTGGTGCTTGTGTTAATGGAAACACACACACATAATGATTAGCTATTACAACATACTCGAAGAAGTAGTTCAGTTGTAATATATGGGTTATGTTGAATGTAATTTCTATATGTTTAATTATGAGTGATTTGACCCTATTCTTCATCGAGAACATGAACACTCAGCATGTATGATATTACTGAAGTCAAAATGAATAGAAAATATGTGAAGTTTGATCTATTTATTATAACACGTTAGGCTAATCAGGTTTATTACCCTTAAGAACCTTGTCGAGCAAGGGATAAACTTGATTGGGTCGTTGTTATGAAGAACAAACCAAGAAAATGAGATGCAAATTGTTGTCGAACCTATTCACAAAGAGCCAAGCATGTTTGATTTTCGTATTCAACTTAGTACAATCAATGAAGTGTTTCCCTAGAGGATACCACAGGACTTCGTGACGAAGTATCTCTAAATATGGAAGAAAATGATGATGAGATTGAAAACAAATTTTATTTCATCATTGATTGGCTAATCAAATAAAACAAACTAGAAAATCGTATGTATGTTTAAATGATTGGTTTTTTTTACTGTTTTAGGGCTTTTGCTTTTTTAGACATAGTTACGAGATATTTTCTATTTTGTTTTTGCACCTTCTTGCTTTTACTTTTTCTTTTCACACTATAGTTATCCTGCTTACTTTTACCAATTTTAATCATTGTCACATTATGTTTCATGTTTTGCTTTTACACTGTCTTGATTTTACTTTTGTAGCTTATATTAAATACTGCACCAACCTACTAATTTTAGAATTTCTTTTTTCTTATCATAAATGGCAAATGCTTAGCCCCCACGTGTTCAAGGGACAATGGGCAGCACATACATGTGGCTGAAGAAGGTCTTTAGTCACCCTAATAGTTACGACACTTCTACAGCCACTCTGATCACACCTTTTACTACTCCTCTCACACATGCTCCCTCGTAGACACCAATTCCCACACCCAATATGGTTTTTCATCCATATTCCTCTGATCAGCCAGGCCCCTCTACACTTGCCCCTTAGATGGATAACACCTTGGACATGATCTATATTGTGCCAGTGGGAGACTCGTAAGTTATCTTTTCTTAACATTAGAAGAAGTTCAAATTTCATCTCGATATTTTTTTGTAACTAAGATTTTTATTTCAGTTTCTTTCCTTCCAGGCCGCCCGTGACATGCATTATGGAGATCATCTTGAGCAGGTATGATCATGTGTGTCTCACTTGAAAAAAGATCTTGATTGCGACTCGAGATATGTGGTTATGAGAGTTTGAGGTATGATCACTTAATTTGAATTAGAATATTAATTGAAAATTTTTTATACTAATCAACCTTGCATAATTTCTAATTTTGCATAGATCCTTCTACTAGTTATTTGAGCATCATAAGCAGATCTAGCACATTTTTTAGGTTTATGCCAGACATTGGTTGGGCGATATGTTCACCACAACACGGAATAAAGGGGAGAGGCTCATTTGGGTGGGTGAGGATGTCTGGGTTGATTAGAACAAAGCCTGAGACTCTCTGGATTATCACAGGAAGAGGCGGACCAACCAGTAAAACACGACGATAGAGAGAGCTAGAGGGGTCGCACTCTACATTGGAGGCTCGATCTCCACATAGAGCACTATCGGTGACTGTTAAGATTATCTTAAATTTATAAACTTAAACATTTATGTAACTATGTGATGCTTATCATTATTTTATGTACGAAAATCAAGCAACTTGACCTTGAGCCATCCACTGCATAGTTGCATGTCCTAACACATTGGCGTCTGGGCACGTAATAGTGGGTCTCTAACCACTCTCGTTGTGCCAATGCAGGTAAAAAAAAAATTATTTTTTGATTTTAGTTGCTATTAATTTTTAAAATGAAAGTTAAGATTTAATTTTAATTATGCAGGAGGGTACGAGCAGCTCTGGGAGAGGCAGAGAAAGTTGGCGAGCCAGACCTCAACATCTGCCAATAGCAGTGGTAGCCAATCTACGACTGCTCGGTCTAATTTTGAGCTATGGGCGCAAGCGTCTGGGAAGAACAAGGATAGGTTGTACTGCCTACGAGCGAAGGACATTACATCTGAGGTTGAGCGCTCTTGTGCTTCTGTGGGTGGCCATAGCTTGTTGCATGCTCAGTATGACAAGCTTCCTAGGCAAGTCAATGGCATAAATGAAGAGCTCCAATAGGTGAGTAAAGGTCAACAGTTGGTTACATATGTTCTAGCATGCCTGACGGAGAATTTAGATCGTCATGGCAAATGACATATGAGTGTTATCGACAAGGAGGAGGAGGAGAGGAACATGATTAGCTTTCATTATGTGTTTGAAGATGTTCCCCGCCAGGGGGTTGATGTTTTTTTTTTTCATTCATATATATGTGAACATTGATTATATGTAGTTGTGAACTTTGAATGTTTAGATCTATTTTTGTTGAATTAAGTTTGATAGCATTGTTTACACTTGTTGGTGATTTATTTTTTCAATTGTGAAGATGAATAAGTAAATTATTATGATGCTCGTATTTGTCATATGTAGATATGTGAAAATCCAATCGTTATTTTGTATTCTTTTTTATTTCTCACAGGTTTGCACGGAATAGAGTCAAAAAATTAGACGCAAACCTACAATTACCTAATTGATATTTGGCGAGGCAATTTAGACGCAAACAAATTTTTGATGGACTTAGGTCGACAAAATTTTCCATCAACCTATTACGGGTTCAAATACCAATGCTAATGTAGTGTTGGTCAGTTATTCGATGAAAGTTTGTAAAGACGGAGGCCATAGACGCTAAACTCGAATAAAAAAAAGTTCAAGACAAAAGGTGACGCTAATACATTTACCAACCCCATTTCAACATCAATTTTTTTCCCGACACAAATTTGATGTTAATCATGATTAGCATCAGTTTTATCCTTTTTTAGCGTAAGAGTTGTCATAATTATTTGATAATAATCAACATACTTCCTATAGTGTGGAATATACATATTGTTATTAAGAAAGTGCAACCAAGATAGGGAGCTAGATGATCCTTGGAAAATGTCCTCACTTAGTTGTAATAAGCTTCTATTATTTCTTATAAGCTAGACATATCCTAAGGAGGATTTGTCCTAGTTGTCAACTACCACATAGGGAAACTCATAGAAAAAATATTGAGAGAAAACTATACTGGTGTCACAAGAGCATGAGCCTCATAACCTTTAAAAAACCTAAAAGATTTTTGTCTTGTTTTTTTTATCTCTACTTTAGAACTGTTGAACATTTGTCCCTGTAAGTCAGAACTTTTAAATTGAACTTATTGGTGTGGTAAAAAAGAATTTAGCCTAGTAGAAAAGTTGATGTGGTTTTTTGTTAAATCAATAGACGTAACTCTTATTCCATATATTACTTGATCGACATGTATACTTTGTGATTTCCAATTACTTCACTACAATTTTGGCATCACTTACCAAGATAAAAATAAAATTATAATTCAGTTGGAATGTAGTTGATAAATTCAAGAAGATCGCCCATTACCTGCTAATCAAGTAGAATTTTCTAATAAAGAAGCTAACAATCCATGTGGATAATATTAATATTATTCAATTTTATGACATAGCAATTATAATAATATCTAATCAAGACTACAATTTACTACTAGGTTTATGAAGAAGTACACAATGATTTGAGTATGAGATTAGATTTCATCACTGTTGTTGTTTTGACCCCCAATTAGTCACTAAGACAAGTGACACTCTTGTAAATTCCTCTTTACTTTAAGTCTCTATTGTTGACTCTAGAATGTGCCACCTCATTATGGAAGACCCTAGAAGAGGACATGTGGAGGCCATGCGATGGAAGTAGGACATGTGAAAGGACATGTGGAAACCATGCGATGGAGGACTCTAAAAGGGGGACATGTGGAAGGACATGTGGAAGCCATGCGATCCTCGAAGGTTCCACCTCATATTTATCCTAGAATATTATAATGTAATCTAATCTACTATAAATAGATGAGAGGAGGGGAGGCCTTTGTGTGGGTGTTGTAAGAGTGAAAAGAACTCAAGGAGTGATGGCTAGCTTGTTAAGGGTGAGTAGAGCATCTTGGAGGCCTTGAATGTGAAGGGAGGCCATGGAAGATGAGGGCTCATCTATGTAAAGCTAAGTGCTTCTTTTTCTTGCCTTAGTGGATTATTTCGATTCCCTCCCGTGGACGCAGGTCAAAAGACCGAACCACGTAATATTCTTGTGTTCTTGTGGTTGCATTTCTTTGTGTTGTTTTTCCTCTCTCTCGTAAGTAACTTATCCAAGCAACTTTTCCCACAACAAATGTACATAACCCCCAAATAATTGGTCTGTCATGATGTATTGTTTAAACATTAGAAGATTTTTTGTGAGCTTTTAAACTTGATTTTAAAGATAAACGGGACGATTAAATTTCACTTGTAGTTTGCTTATAAAAATAATAATTTCTAAGCTGGTATTAACATGCCATCGCACGAGAATAGTTAGATAAAGAAACTTGTATCTCATTGATGTTAGTTAGAGGTTTGAGAACGAAAATTTTTAGGTTCTTAAATCTAGTTGTAGTGCATAATCACCTAAAAGAATAAAATTATTCATTTTAAGAGTATCAGAGAAGGCAACATAATCATAAACACATAACATTTAATCTCAGAGAACCTGTCATTCTTAAGATATAACTTACACACGGAATTAGATGACTCGACAAGAGAGAAAGCTTCAAACCTATCTCATTACATATTTTGAAGGAATTGAGAGAGTTGGAACATTTATTACTAGTAGTCTCTTGCTCCAAATCATACAATGCCTTCCACGTTTTTTTATGAAATTGATATGTGAATGATGATTTTTATATCATTTGTTTCAATCCATTGTTTATTCAATAAATTCTAAGTTATGAAAACTAACAAAATTGTATTCAGGATGTTGAGATTTGGTAGCTTCATCATTAATCAATTCAATTTATCATTGTACTTTCAAAAATTAGTTAGATGAGAAGCAAGTTAACAAAATGAAAAAGAGATAACATGAAGTGCTAATAGTTACTTTAGAAGTAAGGTATGAAGTTATGTACAATATTTTTTAATGAGTGATTTATATAATGAATCAAATAGGTTTTAATCCTCTAAATTATGCTTAACCTCATCATAAAACTCGTGCTAACTTTTTATATGCAAAGCATGCAAACCCTCCATTAAGCCACCATCAACATACATTAAGATATGTCTTCTAATGAAACAAGTAGGTTAATACACAACATCGTAGTGAAATAAACATGTTGCCATTAGGAAATTGAAACCTAAATAGAGGCTAAAGGATTCCTGGGAAATGTTGCATGATTATGCCCCACTTAATAATAATAAAGCTTCCAACATTTCTTATGACCTAGACATAGACTAAGGAGGATTTACCCCTAGTGTCAACTACCACTAAACTCATAGGAAAAATATTGAAATAACACTAGACCGGTGTCATAGGAGTATAAGCTTAATAATCTCTAAAAAATCTCAAAATTTTTGGTGTGGTTTTCTGATTTCTGATTTAGGATTGTAGAACATTTGTCCCTTGCAATTATGAACCTTCAAACTGAAATTAGAAGTGTAGTAAACTAAAATTTAGCATATTAAGAAAGTTAACGAGTTCCATGTGAGATCGATACATACTCTTATTTTGTATATAACTTGGTCGATGTGTATACTTACGTGGTTAACTAATATTTTTGCAACAATTTCGACATCGCCTACCTAGATAAAAATAAAATTATAATAAAATTTGGAAGGCAGTTTATAAATTCAAGAAGATCCCTCGTTATCTACTGATCAAGTATAATTATCTAATAAAGAAGCTAGCAAATATCCATTTGGATAGTATTATTCAATTTTATGACATACCAATTATAATAATACATAATTAAGACTACGGTTACTACTAGGTTTAAGAAGAAAGTTCAATAAACTTTAAGTATGAGATTAGATTTTAGCATTGTATATCGCCACCAAATAATCAGTCGGTCAAAACTATTTAAAAATTAGAAGATTTATTGTGAGCTTGTAAACTTAATTTTAGAGATTGCTAGATGATTATATTTCACTTGTAGAGTTTTCTTATAATAATAATTTCTAAGTTAGAATTGACATGCCATCATGCAATGATATTTATAGTAAGAAATGTGAATCTCCTTGGTGTTAATTAAAGGTTGGAGAAGGAAAATTTTCAGGAACTTAGATCAAGCTATAGTGCATAATCACGTAGTTCAAGAATGACATTATTCATTTTAAGAGCATAAAAGAATACAACTTAATGATAAGAAAATAAAGATTAAATTTAATGTTAGAGATCATGTCTTTCTCAAGATCATACTTACACATGGAGTTATAGGACTCAAACCTATCTCATTAGATATATTGAGGCAATTGAAAGATTTGATAAAATTTATTACAGGTAGGGTCTTCCTCCAAAACTTGGAGCACACAATGTCTTCCATATATATATATATATATATATATATATATATATATATATATATATATATATGATATATTATGAGATTGATATGTGAATGATGATTTTCATAGTATTTATTCCATTGTTGATTCAATAAGGTATGAGTTATGAAGACACACAAAAGTGTATTTAAGATATTGAGATTTGGTTGCTTTGAGCAATTGAATTATCACTGTACTTGTAAGAGAATTAATTAGAATGAGAAACATGTTAAGAAAATAGAAAATAGATGAACATGAAGTGATAATAGTTACTTCAGAAGTAAGGTATGAATTTGAATACATTAAATTTTTAACGAGCATTTTATATAATGTCAAATATGCTTAAATTCACTCAAAATTATGTCCAACCTTATCAAAAAACTCATGCCAACTTTTTATATGCAAATAATGCAAGCCATCCAATTGTCCACCATCACACATTATGATCTTGCGCTCCTCACCATCTTACCTTATAGTTTAAAGAACCATAAAATTAGAGCATCATACACTTTTCCCTTGGACCCTCTCTTCCACACTTCACCAATAGAAAGTGAATCCCCTTTTATTTAGTTGACCACAAAGTTTTTTTCCGATTGAATCTTCTCCTTCCTCTTCTCATCCCTTGCTATTGCTACCTTTCCTTAGTCATTAAGACTTTGCTATTTCATCTTTTCCACCATAGTAAGTAAAAGGAATTCAACTTTCTATTAAAAAAATTCTTAAATTAATAATTTACATGTTAGTTACGTAGGTCAAGGTCAGGATATATTATAACCAAATACATGATGTTGTCTTTTTATTTTAATACAATAAATTCATAAAGGATTATAAATTATTATAATTATAGTTTTAATTTAAAAAACCAATAACTAATATATGTTAAGCATTATTTAAATACATAAAATTATATTAAGTTTAATGGTCATATTTGTTGGCTTTATTTTGTATTGAAGATATTTAACCTAAGTTGATCATAATGTAACCTAGGTTAACTAGGGCTTGACTAGTGACTTCTAATGCATTTATTTAAGACTTAAAATACTTAATTTTGGATTGATTAGGCCATATGTTATTACAAAATTTGTTACTTAATATGGTTTCAAAATTTAATTTAGGGTTTACTGTAGTAGTATTAGCTGACAAGTGCTCTTTATTTAGAATGCCCAAAGAGCATAGTAATGTTGAAATTTGAGACAAGTAACTTTTCTTTATTAATATTATTATATACACTTCTTTGTTGGGGTTGTTACTCTCAATATTTGTAGAAATGTTTTGGATATTTTATAATTCCTAGTTTTACCTCTCGGTCTATTGCTACACATATTTAATAGAACAATTTTGTGAGCTACATAGCTTTGCCTTATTTTTAATTGTTGCATATGTTTATACATTTTTAATTTTTAGTTGAGTAATTTCTTTTCAATGCCTATTAATTATTATTTTTATTTCTTTAATAAAATCTTGATATAATTTGATGAACAGCATACATCCAAGGTTACATTTCTTATTGTAAAACATACCTCAAATTTGTGTCAGCAGTTTGATATGGTGATTTACCACGTATAAATGCATGATTAGAAAAGAAGCATCACAAATGTCCGAATGTGCCATTCCCGTACAATAGAAGCCTAAAAATAAATCAAAATGTACAAAAAAAAAAGAAAAAAAAAAACTCTCAAGTGGAAGAGGCTAGAAGGCATAAAAAATAGAGAAAAAAGCAATGTCGCTTGAATTTGGCATGTTCCAATTTATAGATAAAGCATTGATAGATAAAGGTTTGGCCGCCTAGAAAATCAGTGAATAAAAAATAGTTGAGGAAAGAGGAACAATAGAGAATAAATTGCTTGTCCATTGGGAGCTATAAACTTCCACTTGTGTATCATCCATGTAGATGCACTTCTCTCCAACAAACACTCCGCCAATACCATTTTCCTATGCAATGGAAATCCATAGAAAGTGAATTTTTTTGCCGTGTTTTGTATGCTAAGAGTAAAAGAAAATGAAGAAATTAGGAAATCCAGAGTTAGCGAATGATTTAGAATTCATTTCATTTCCTCCCATCCAAACAAAGCTTTGGAAGAAGAACGAGTACAATATGGAGTGTACTGTGACTGATGAACACTTAACATCTCCAACACTTGGCTTCAACAAAACAAATAACCTGCTCTGCCGCCCTAACTGCCATGCCCAGCACGACTCTCGAGTCCTGACTACATTTCTCAACCATTTCACAATTTCTATCCTTCTTATAATTCTGGATTATCAGTGTTGGCTTGTGGGTTATCCCCTTCAGAAAACAGCATATCAATTACGATGTAACGTCACACAAAAACAATGAATACTTGTTTGAATTCGAAAACAATGGTTGAATGAAGAAATTTGCTTTGTCAAATATGGCCTCCCTGAATCTTACGAGGGATGTACGCATCTGTAAGAATTGATAATGAATAAGCTGCCAATGCTTCTATCTCAAACTTCACCCCTTTATGCAGCATGACCTCTAGTTCCAACCTGCCATGTATAAGAACCCACTTCATCACCCAAAGTACGCACGTCTTGCAGCATCAAGGTGTTAGATTATACAATAGTAAGAAGCATGCATTGAAATTTGAGTTGCGCCTACTTTCCAAGGAACCTTAAAATGCTCATCTTTCATTGAAAAAGAGGAGAGAGAAAAGAGGGAATTATGAAATGATGGCATAGTAAGCACTAGCAAAAATGGAGCTAGAATTGCAAAATTTTGCAGCACTGACCTCCACTGTGGTGCTTCCTGTTGCAGATAACATCTTGATAGCATTGCTTTAACTTTCTTCTTATCTAAACATAAGAACCTTAATAGCTGAATCCAGGTACATAGAGTAGCATAAGAACAATGGAAAATACAGCATTCTTTCAGTGCTCGCCGGCATAGCATTAGCATTTTACCTTCAGTAGTCAAGCTCAGGAGGCAACGGTCTGGAAGTTTGTACCTTTCAAGGTCAGAAAAAAATAATCCTAGCCAGCGTATCTCTGAGACATGCAGCAGCTTTGCATCGTACGCCATTTGCTATCAAAGTATGAAAAATATAGCAAGTCAATTGGGAAATTCATTACTTGATATTTCTGCAAAGACTATTCCTTCACACCAGATTAATGATAAGAGTGTATACCAGATATAGTTAAACAATTGCCAGTCACAGGGCACATACGAATAGAAAGTGTTACATCTATACAAAAACAAAAATACTTCTCATACCCAAGCCGGTCAAAACCAACTACTTGCATGATACACTGGTGTATTGTTTTCATTATTTTCCTTGTTATTATGTCATAATACATTATAAACAAGAGAAACTAAACACCACAAACATGCGAGATTTTGGGTGTAAATAGAGTCTGAGAAGTACTTCTTAAACAACAATTGATATAAACCATCGTCCATGGCTCCGTGCAGGCACAAATGAGTAAAGAGAAGAATATTACCATTGAACCGAATCTGTAAGTTGTCAAGATATCAAAACCATAAGGATCAAAATCCACTAAGCAGTATACTGGCAAATGCAGTTGTTTGACAAGTAATTGCAAGAATCTGACAGAAAGCTAATGTTTTTTAATTGGTCAACAAAAAATAAAAAATAAAAAATAAATAAACGGTTGCTTTTCCCCAACTGAAAAGAAATGAAGATGCCAAATAATACCTTCTAGTAGGAACGTCTGGATAGCCTCGCCCCTGCACAATATTGGTTTGAGGCATTATTGAAGATAAAATAGAAATCTAGAAGTTGGCACAGATTGTCAAAATAAACGCATGCTCACTGTGATGACTATGCAATGATGTCTGTCACAAAATTTGTCATTTGCCAGGCGCTGAAAAACTGTTGTAAGAACAAAGAGAAATAATAAAGTGATGGTCATAACTTTGTCCCTTTTTTATTTTTTATTTTTTATTTTTTATATTTGATGGATTCTAGGCTTACCTGATTCTTTCTCCACAACAAGAATGTATTGAGCAACGCTCACAATATCTGTAGTATCAATAACATCAACATTATGAGAAAAGATATCTATATAGCTCAAGTAACACATAACTTGAATTAACAAACATGCAACAACTTGATAAGGCTAATATACAATAAGTTGTAATCAATAATCAAATTCCAAAAAAGATATTTGATACTTCATAGGCCTTTTTATACCATTTATCATTTTATGGAATTATATTTTAATTATTCATATGACAAATGTAAGGGAAAACTTGGGAAAAAGCACACCAAAAGGCCGTAACTTAATGGGGTTTCCTCAAGAAGCGTGTTTAACACACTAAACTATGATAATATGCCCCCACTCAAAAGGGTGAGTTATTGTTTTATAGAATGATGCTTCCATTATGCACCTAGCAAAAATTATAGTAGCTAGGAAAGAGCACATTAATGAGTAAGGGGTCATGAGATCACTTTAACATTTTGTTTTTTATTTTCAATTTTTTAAATTTATTTTTATAACAACAACAACAACAACAACAACAAAATGGGGTCGGCTACATTAATCCTTTTTCTCCTTTGTGTCCTATCGAGTATCATATTTTGATTTTATTATAATAAATTATGATCATTTTTTATAAAATCATGTCCATGTCTTTTTAGATCTATCTCTACCTTTCTTAACATGAGTCAAATCTAAAACATGTACTCTCCTAACTGGGTCATCAGGTCGACGTTTAATGTGACCAAACTATCTAAGGCGACTCTCTCTAAACCACTGGAGCTATTCCAACCCTTTTACGGATATATTTATTTCACATTTCATCTGTAAGTGTAAAGCCACTCAACCACCTGAGCATTCCCATCTTATCAACACTTAATTTTATGCCTCTCTTTTACAAGCCAACATTTTGCACCATACAGCATGGTAGGTCTCACTATCATCTTAAAAAATTTTCCTTCCAGTTTATGTGATTTTTTCTATCACGCAATAGTCTTGATGCGTTCCTCCACCTAAACCATCCAAATTGAATTTTAATAATAACATCCACATCAATATTACCACCTCTTTAAACGATAGACCCAAGATATCTAAAACCGATCACTCCTTTTAATGACTTGATTGCCCATTCTTACAACTCCGCTGTTAGATCTACTACTACTAGAACCACATTCCATGTATTCAATTTTAGATCTAGTCAAAAGAAAGCTTTTAGACTCTAACGTCGAACTCCATAATTCAAGTTTTTCCTAAACTTTCTATACTCTTATCCACATGAAGGATATCATTAGTGAAAAGCATACACTAAGATACAACATCTTATAAATTTCTAGTAAGAACATTCATAGCTAAAGCAAAAAGATATGGGATTAAAGCCGATCGCTAATGTAATCCAACATAAACAAAAAAATACTATCAATCCTCCTTGTGTTTGAGCACAAGTAGCAGCTCCAATATACATATCTTTAATGATTTGAATATATGCAATATCGATAATTTTCTTTTCTAGAACTCTCCAAAGTACTTCTCTAGGAACCTTATCATAAGTTTTTTTCTAAATCGGTAAAAATCAAATGTGGATCCTCCTTACTCTCTATGTACTTCTAAATGTATAGCTTTCATAATAGACTTGCCCGACATGAATTCAAACTAATTTTTAGAAAGTTTTATACCACATCATAACATGTCCAAGTACTCTCTTCCATAACTTTAATGTATGACAAGTTAACTTAATTCCTCTATGATTTGCAAACTATTGTACATTATATTTATTATTAAAAATATAAACCAATAGACTCTTTCTCCACTCATTGAGTATCCTATTATTTTTTTAAATTATGTTGAAAAGTTTAATAACCAAAAAATTTTCAAATCTTCTAAATATTTACACACTTCTATTGGAATACCCTCACGTTCTACTATTTTTTCACACTTTATTTTCTTTAAAGCCTCGACTTCCATTTTACTGAAGTGACGATATAACTAAAAAGTTCTATTATTATTTACAATATTAAGATCCTAAAATTCAATCGTATTTTAACAATCTTTATTGAAAAATTTATCAAGATATATTGCCCACATATATTGAGTATTCTCATCAAAGAAAAACACTTTATGGTTTTAATCCTTAATACGATTTACTCGAACTAAATCTTTACATTTCTTATCTTTTTGTTTGACTACTTTATAGATATAATTTTCACCCATTTTAGTATTTAATTTATTACGAAGATCACTAAATGAATTTTTTATCATCACAAATTATTCTCTCAAACTCTAAAGCGACCTTATATTTTTCTCCATTCTTCATGATTTTACATCTAAAGCAATTTTTTCCATCTGTAAGTATGAAAACTATCAATTAAGAAATTCTTATTTTGGGTGTGGAGTGTTGACCTTTCATACCGCTCTAAAAGTCAGATCGAGCAAATATGATAAAAATAGCATATGATGGATACAACGTTTGGCTAATCTGATTGGGATTGCCTGGAGCACAATGCACAATCAAACTTGCCCAAACATCGCCCATTTACAAAACAAGTGATGCTAATGAATTTGAAGAGTCAAAATTTCCTCAAAGAGCTCTTCCATATGCAATTCGGTCAAGCATGATGAAAACATGGACTATGAATATGATGTCACATGAATGGAGTATAAAATATCTCGACCGTCGCAGAAATAGATTAAACATCTCTCATTTACAAAGCAGCAACACTAGTGCATCCAAAACAATGAAATTTCGTAGAAAAGATACCTATGTAGCTTGGATCCCGGCATAAATGCAAAACGTAAAATTTAATCACTCGTGAGGCAACGACAAGCAAATTGAGTTGAGGTGAATTGTCCGGAATTGATTCTAAATCTCAATTTCATTTCAGAGATTTGATTTTAATTATATATATATATATATATATATATATATATATATATTTAAGAAAAGAGCCCTAGGGTCTATTTCATTGAAATAAAAGGGGGTACAAAATAAGTAGCATGAGAGGGCCCAAAAAATTAAGCTCGACTCATAAAAAACAAAAAGCAAATAAAACTCAAACAAAGCAATACAAAAGATAGAACAAAAGAGAAACAAGCAACTAAAAAGGACGAGGTCGCCAAGACTTCCCTCTGCTCATAGTTTTTGCAGCGCATCCAGAAATCAAACTCTGAAGTGTTTCTCCATTGTCAGGGGAGACCAAATTATCATCCATTAAATTCTTAAGTTGGATAGTAACCCCAGCCTTCTTCTGCCGGGAGGTATACACTTGCCATTCTTCTTTAGAAGACTTATCGGTTTTTAATTTATATATATATATATATATATATATATATATATATATATATATATATATATATATATAAAATTAAAAACAAATCTCTGCTTATATTCCCACCGCACCCCCCTCCTCTCCGTGCCCACGTCCTGAAGGGTGTAGAGCCACACTAGCCCTCACCGATAGTTAAAAAAAGGGATTTAATAGGAAAAAAAAAACCTAAATCTATCAATACCCAACAGCTTCGCTAATTCCTGAGTGGAACCCTCATGCTCCCCTTTCTTGCTCTTGATCTCTCACCCTCTCTGCCCCACATCAGAATTGTAAACAAGCTCCACATGCAACCCCAAGATGCACACTCACACACCCAAGCCACTGTTGCTGCTCCTGATTGGGCTCAGCATGAGAACTCACCCACAAAGCATGTGGCCACCCCATGCACGTACATTTCTGCTTGCTTTGTCTCACACATGTACACCTAGTGCGCGTTGGCAACTAGTGTCACTCTCTCCACTTCTTGTTCATTTTCTTCCTCTTCCCTCCTTCCTACTTCTTCCACCCTCTCCCTCTTTTTCCTCCTTCCTTCACTCTCTTTCTCTTACACTATCCCTCTCTCTACATGATTCATCCCCGTTCTTCTCCTCCTCAAGCCTATCCCTCCGCCCCAACCAAACAACCCCCTTCTCTTCCTCTCACACTCTATAACCCAAACTGCCTCCCTCATTAGTATTATTTCTCTCCAATAGAGTTGTTAAAAAAACAATAAACAAAGAAAAAATAATATAGAAGAAAAAAAAAAGAAAGAGAAAAGATAAAATAACAAGAAATAAAAAAAGAAACGAAAGAGTTGATGGGAGAACTAAAAAATAGAGGAAAAAAATCATTGCATTTATCCTCATTGCTAAGAAAATACTGGTCTCACAGTCTGATTGCAGGCTTGATATATTTGAAATGCTTCTAAGTTGATCTCAGATTTTCTAGTCTTGTCGAAGTATTTTTTGTGTTTGAGAAAGTTTCCTTAATTTTGGATGGGCCTTGAAAATATCAGCAAAATTATGACAAAAAATATTACAGGATGAGCAATAGGTTGGGATGCCTTCAAAATTCTACTTTTTGCTAATATCAACAAGTAAATGAGCCAATCCATACTTCATTTTTCAAATGAGAATTAAGATCAAACTCTACTAAGACACATTCCACTGAAAGTCTTGAATGGTGAGTAGTAGGATCATCTATTTGTATGGATTTTCCAACTATTGATCCTAATGAATATAGTAGAGATTGATTGAAATAATTAAGTCAAAGATGAGGGAATGATATTCATACTGAGTTGTTGCTGGTTCCTTTAAATAGTCAAAGTGGAGTGACCATTTTAGCAAATGTATAGGAAAGTTATTAATATAATAGGTTCGACGAGAAAAAAGCTTGATGCAGTCAACTTCTAGTGTTAACTTAATTATGATATGACGAGAATCCATGAGCCCAGCAGGAGAGGTGACAACGAATTTTAAATTGGAACAAAAATTATGGATGATCTCAATATTAAAGTTGTTGTGGAAATTTAGGGCGGAGCAAAACAGGAATCGACACAATCCAGAAGAATAACACAGAGATTTAACGAGGTTCAGCAAAGATGCTTACGTCCTCGGGAGCAGAGCGGCGAATTTTACTATTTCAAAAGAGTTACAAGTTCGGTTCAGGTGATTCGCACGACGATGAATTTTGAAGGCATTGTGGGCTACGAAACCTGATGATAATATCGAGGTTCTAGGATGAGAGGATCGCGTTGTAGAGCAGTTATCGGTTCCAGGCCCGAGATTTCGCGAACGACAGTTCAGAGGTGTGTTCGATGATCCAAGTTCGGCTTCGGCAGGTAGGGCTCAGCGTGGAAACTGCCAGGTAGGATATTCCCTCAAGAAGGGAAAGGTCCCTTCGGTTCCAGGCAAGGAGAGCAATTCTCCGGTTTGCGCAGGCTATTGGGAGTTCGGCAGTTCTAGGATCGCGCGCTGACAGTTTGGCGCGCTGAAAGAGGACCTTTGATTCCTACTATAAGGAATATTCCTTCTGGTGGGGGGAACCGCTGTTGCCTGGCCAAGGAAATTTTTTTCAAATTTCTGTCCATAAGAGCTGCAATGAAGCAGGAGGTGAAGAGCTCCTCCAGGCAGTCTGCGGCACTTCTGTTTCGCGGAGGAGATTGCGGATCCAGGTAGGGAATTCCCCAGTTCGGAAGTTTGTTGTTGTGCTACACACCGAACAGGTTCGCGCAGGTTATGAAGTTCGCGAACAGCAAACGAACAGGCGAAGCAGTTCGGATACAGGGCTGCGGTTCAGCAAGCATCTGAGACCAGTGGAGTTCGCAGGTTTGTCGCAGGAGAAATTGCGACAAGATTTCGCAGGTTTGTCGCACGAGAAGTTGCGACAGGTGGAGTTCAGCTAGTGTCCGCAGTATTTCGACCGAATTTTTGTGTGAACAGGAGAGGTGCTTCGTGTGAGAAATTTGATTCACGAATCACAAAAAACTGCAGGAAAATTGCTGATTACAGAGGAAATTTTTCAATACAAGGCAGAAAAAATTAACTGCAGGATTAAATTCAAATGACAATGTCTGGTACAAAATTCGAGATAGTGAAGTTCGATGGAACCAGGAACTTCGGATTGTGGCAAGCAAATGTGAAAGATTTGTTGGCATGATGAGGAATTTTGAAGGTATTGCGGGCTACGAAACCTGATGGTAATATCTATCAACTGTTGGGGAGTACAGTTGTAGGTGAAGTTCAATCTGTCGGATCATATGATGGAAATGCAGCAGGTATGTTGACTGTAGCGTATTCTCAACAAGTTCTCGATTGCTCGAACTCATTGAATGTTAGCAGATTGTTAGTTGGCATTGTTGTCAACCCATACTGGCTAAGAAACTTCATGATGTATTTCTTCTAAGGGGCTGGATATTCGCCAAGGTGGAGATTTGTTAGGTATGGCTCATACCGGAAGTTGGAGTCTCTTGAAATGGAGAGGTGTGTCTCCTATAATGAAAAGGAGTGTCTCTTGGTGTGAAGAGGTGTCTCCTGGATTAGTGGGTTTGGGGGAGCGAGGGCGAGTCTAAAATAGTGAAATTCGCCACTCTGATCCCGAGGACATAGACATCTTTGTCGAACCTTGTTAAATCTCTGTGTTTTCTTCTGGATTGTGTCGATTCTTGCTTCACTTAGCCCAAAATTAAATTGTGGGGTAGGTGGAGCCCAGTCCACTGATTAATTGGAAGGCATTTAATTAACCTAATTAAATGCTATTATATTTATTTGCTTAAATATTGCTTGCCGCCTCTTATGTAACTATTCCCGCCTCCCATGTTTTGGAAGAGGTGTGTCCTTTGCTTGGTAGGCCCCACCACCATTAATAAAAAGCAGAAGATAGAAAGAAAAAAAAATTTCTCATGTGTGGCGTGAAGATAGATGCCTGCAGCCTTGCTATTTTTCTTCTTCACGGTTTCCTAGAGAGAGTAAAAATAATTTTGCCTTGGCGTGAGGCTTAGAGAGAAGACAAGAGCGGAGAGAATAAAATGGTCTTTTTATTCTTATTTTATTATTCTCTTTACGGTGGCGGAGGAAGCCGGCATCGTCGAGGAAGAAACAACGGTGAAGGAATACATCGACTTTGTAATTCCTTGAAGTTGAGATAAGTGTTTTTTTGTAATTGTCGATACGATCAACTATTGTAATTTCCTCAATAAATAAAATTCTCTGCAACTCCATGGACGTAGGAAATAATTGCCAAACCACGTCAATCTCTGTGTCTGCTTTTCTGGTTTTAATTTTCTCGTTCATATTTTTCATTTAGTCGTCGATCGTTTTACCATATATATATACCTACCACAACAAAAATAACCCAAAGAAAATTTACAAGTAATAAAAAAACAAAGTGGTTTAGCAAGCTCAATGTTCTCGTCATCAAAAAATGATAAAGGGAAGGGGAGGAGGGGGCGGGGGCGGGTAACTTTGTGGAAGGACGCATAAGAGGTAGTGGGATTGCATCATAATTGAAGAGAGTGTGGAAAAGATTGTTTAGTGGGGATGAATGATTTAGCCCACCAACAACATCAACAAAAGTGTGAGGGTGTTGGCTAGGAGGTATATTTGGGGTATGGGCAGGCAAATAATTGGGGTTTCAACTTCAACCATAGGAAGGGAAGTAGGGGGAAGCAAAAGAACTTGTAAAAGAATTGATGAAAAAGAAGATCAATCGAAGTTGGAAAGTGAACTAAAGGGAAGGCATCAATCAAAGACAAATGGAGCAAGCATGACAGTAAAAATGAGAGTTGGAAAAAATTTCACCAAAGATGGGAATAAGAAAGTAGGAGACCTGAAATCCTAAGTGCTGGTGGAATAGAAAGGGGCATTCCTACCGGAGACGGACACCATAAGGCATCGCCAAAAAAAAGAGAACTTTGCGATAGCAGTACTATAAAGTGACAGACAGCTTCGAAAAGAGATCGAATGCTGCATTGAGCCACCACAACCCAGCACAGACGGCGGAGACTTGCCCCACGATGACAGACTGGGCAGGCGATCTGCGCGCAATCGCTAACGGCATAGGCAAGCTGCACGCAAGTAACCACAGCAAAGCCAAGACATGGGATCCCCGTAATTATAAGCAGAAGCTGCACAGAGCATAAACACATCAACATTGTGCAAAGTTAACCTATTAAAAATTGAGCATGCACACCAAAAAGTGTGAATTTTTCATGCAAATGCGTTGAAAATAATGTAAACGCAAAATTACAAATGACAAATACAAATAAACATACTAATTACCTTAAATTGTAGATGCGCATCATCAAAACTAAATGTCAAATAAACATACTAATTACCTTAAATTAACGCCTGACAGTGCTATGCTTACTACAAGCCATATTAACTCAAACTTTCTTAACTTTGAGAACTATGCAACAACTTTGAAAATTGTGCAATTATTTAAAAAATTTGCAAAAGTCCATTTTTAAAATAAAATAGATAATTAATATGTTACATGATGTTTCTCGTGAAGGCCGCCTTTACCTATAAGCCAGAGTTGAAAGTTCCACTTTATGAAGTCCAATCCTTGGTGTTCATCAGACCGGAGTCCACATAACTTTTCTAATTTTTATTGGATTATTGTATCACTAATTAAAATGAGGTTATATCATCAGATAATTTTATAATTACGCACTCAAGTATGAAGGCACCATGTTTTTTTAAAACATTTACACAGCCTCCAATGCTAATTATGAAGAAAATTTGCTTTTCAAAAAAAAAAAAAAAAAAAACTCTAAACATAATGCCTAGGGCAATCACAAGTCTTAGGCCTAATTTGGGGCAGCATATTTGACGAGGTACGTCTTGAAAATGTGGGTTGAAGTATTTGGAAATAGCGGTGTGACCGCTTATCTTTATAATTTATGTTAAATGCGGGTCACAGGTTCGACCCCGCAGCCCGCATTTTCTCGTGACCCTTATTACATTAACAACCCCTCTCACCACAGCAGTCTCTCTCGCGTTTATTTTGCCCTCGTCTCTCTTGATCACCTCTCTCAATTGCCTCTCTAAAACTACTATTTTTTATTGGGTTATTGTATCACTAATTAAAATGAGGTTATACCATCAGATAATTTCACAATCACGCAATCAAAGTATGAACGCACCATGTTTTTTCTATTTAAACATTTACACAGCCTCCAATGCTATTAATGAAAAAAATTTGCTTTTCAAATATAAACTCTAAACATAATTCCTAGGACAATCACAAGTCTTAAGCCCAATTTGAAGGATCTTATTTGAAGTGGTACGTTTCGAAAACGCGGGCTGAAGCGTTTGGAAACAGCAGTGCAGCCGCTTATCTTAATAATTTATGTTAAACGCGGGTCATGGGTTCGACCCCGCGGCCCGTATTTTCTTGCGACCGTTATTACATTAATAACTCCTCTCACCGTAGCAATCTCTCCCGCGTTTCTTCTGCCCTCGTCTCTCTTGATCGCCTCTCTCTCAATCGCTCCTCTCTTGCACTTCTCTCCGGTGACAACGAGTTGTCTTACTCCTTTCCCTCTTCCCACCGAACTCTAGTGGCAACGGGTTGTCTCTACTCTCCCTCTTCCATCCGATCTCCGGCTCTGTCTCTACCTAATGTGCTCTCCGCCTCCCATGGTATCACTTATCTTTTTCAATCAATGACTTTCTCTTTGCAATTTGTGGTTTTCTCATTTGCGGTTTGAAGTGAGAATTTAGATTTTCCTATTTATGGCTTTCTCATTTGCGGCTTGGAGTGAGAATTTGGATTTTACGATCTGTAGTTTTCTTTTTGTGATTTGGAATTTGGATTTTGCGAATTTGTGGCTGATGGAATGGGGTTTTATCTTTACCTTTGGTGTTTGAGTGAGAATTTGAGAAATGATTGAAGGAGGGTGCTTTATTTGTTGATAGCAATATTTCAGGAGCTGTGTATGTAGTAGCATGAAATGCAAAATACGGGGTGGGGTTTTATCTTTACTTTAAATATTTGAGTAAGATTTTGAGAAATGGGTGAAAGAGGGTGTTTGATTTGTTGATAGCAATGTTTTGGGTGCCCTTATAAATAATATGGGGTGGGGGGTTTTATTTTTACCTTTGATGTTTGAGTGGACATTTGAGAAAATGATGAAAGAGGGTGTTTGATTTGCTGATATAAATGTTTCGAGTGCAATTTATGCATTAGCCTGAATGAAAAATATGTGGTGGAGTTTTCAATCGAATGGACCACCACATATTTCACATGAGTATATGCAGTACATTAGGTAATTATTCCTATTTATTACATTGAATTTTCATAAAAAATTCGTAATTACTTAACCCTTCGTTATATTTCTAGAATTGTATTGGAGCAAAACGATGGAAGATACGTTAATGCACGTGTTCCAAATAACGAGAAGATTGCATTCATCAGCCGTTCTGGGTCCCCGATGCAGAATGTCATACTTCACTTTTGTTATGATTGATTGGAAGGGCAGTACACATGACATTCGTATATTCAAATCTGCAACATAGAATAATAAATACAACTTTCCACATCCACCCACAAATTCGCTTGAGACTTAGCAACTCTCTAATTCTTTTTTCTTTCAACACTATTAATTCAATTCACATCAGGTACATACTATTTGGCCGACGTTGGGTATCCATTGCAGCGAAGGTATCTCAAGCTCTATCCTGATATGAGATACCACATACCTAATTTTGAGTGGGTCATCAATGTCGTTGGGGTAGATAAGATATATTCAACAAAAGACATTCCTCCTTACCCGGTGTCATTGAGAGGGTTTTTGGTGTTTAGAAGAAGAAATAGGTTATACTTGGCGATATGTCATATTAACCATTTCTCAAATATGTGCAGATTGTGATTGTCACGATAGCTCTCCACAATTATCTTCGTTGACATCCTTCCTGCAATGACATCGAGTTTCGTATGTCGGACGAGAATCATCAACATGTCTCTGCCGATGCATATGAGTACCGTCTTGGACAGACTTTGTCACAGGCAAAAAATAATGTTTCTGTGACTTGCACTAAAGATGGGGAGGGTTCAAGCGAGATGATAGAGTTGAAGAAACGAATTAAGGATGCGATAGTAGAAGGATGATTAGAGGGAATGTTAGTTTTTATCATATTATTAATTGCAGTGATTGTTGAAGGCATTCACTGTCTATTGTATCAGTATTTTATATAGTTCATATTTATTTTTGCTCCTTATACATTTCATATTTATTATTTTGATTTTTTTAAGCAATTTGTATGTGTTTTTTTTTCCTTTTTGCATTTCATATTTTTCTTTTAATGGATTTGGGAGGGTCTATGATGAGACGTTTAACCTTTGGGTTCTCCTGGATGGTTTGTATGTACGTGAAATACTAATGAAGGCAACCAAGTTTCTCTTGTTTTTTTGGTGCTACAGTTTTTGAGGTTCTTCTAGATGGTCTTTTTTGATGATATGCATACATGACACAAACGAGCTTGGTATTAAGTGGGTTAAAGGCAACAAAGAACTCTTTTTTTATAAGCTCTGTTATCTTCTTGTAGTGACGAATTCCTTGATTTATATATTGAGTTCTCTAAGACCTCACAACTGCATAAAATTAATATTATGATATTATTAATTGTTATTTTAATAATGTTTCTCTTAATTTTAGTAATCATATTACTCGCTGTTAAATGAAGTGTTTATCTTTATTTTGTAATGTTCTGCACTGAATATTTGCTTTTAAAGTATAGAATGTATTGGTATAAACATTTTTATTGCAAAAAAATAAATTTAAATCATATGAAAAATCACAAACCCGATCCTATGGAGGCAAGTGTGCAAAGTTAATAAATATCAACAACAACAACAACAACAACAAAGCATTAATCCCACTAAGTGGGGTCGGCTACATGAATCCTTTTTCTCCATTGCGTCCTATTTAGTGTCAAATTTTCGTTTAATTCTAATAGATTAAGATCATTTTTTATGCAATAAGCCCAAGTTTTCCTAGGTCTACCTCTGCCTTTCTTAACATAAGTTGTATTTAAAACATCTACTCTCCTAATCGGATCATCAGGTGGTCGACGTTTAAGGTGACCAAACCATCTAAGTCGACTCTCTCTAATTTTATCTGTCACTGGTGCAATACCAACTCTATTACGGATATATTCATTTCGCATTTTGTCTCTAAGTGTAAAGCCACTCATCCACCTAATCATTCTCATCTCGGCAACACTTAACATTATGCTTCTCTTTTAAAGGCCAACATTCAAGCACCATAGAGCATTGAAGGTCTCACCACCATCTTATAAAATTTTCCTTTCGACCTAAGCGGTACTTTTCTATCACACAATAGGCCGGACGCATTCCTCCACTTCAACCAACCAACCTGAATTCTACTATTAACATCCCCAGCTATATCACCATCGCTTTGAACAATGGACCCGAGATATCTAAATCGTTCACACCTTTTAATAATTTGATCACCCAAAGTTACACTTCCAAGGATTCATGTCATGATTTTTTTTTTCGACAAGTTTTACGCTGGCTGTCGACTACCTAACGCAACCCTCCACTTTTCACATCCGGGCTTGGGACCGGCAACGGCAGTGTTAAGACAAATTATAAATAGCTTGATGATTGCTTTGATGATATCAAGCAACAAAATTTTAAATAGCTTGATGATTGCAATGTCGAGCAAAAATTTCAATAGGAGATTCTATCATCAAAATGCCCCATGTTCCATCCAAATCTCTTAGAGACAAATTCACAGACGTGCAAAATATTAAGAAAATTATAAAATTTAAACTACACAAGTGAATTTATTATTTAAACATTAAAAAAAAATTCATTGACTTCTCACAACAATTTGTCATGAGAGACATTTAATATTAAACTAAGCTGACAAAAATTAGTATCATATCAAACATAACTCTATATTTACTTATATAATATCTCAAGTGAATAAAAACGATGACCTCTAATTGTGTAGTTTTGCCACTAAATTGCATCACAAAAAGAATTGTTATGACTAGTGATCTCTAATCAACAATTTATTAATGAAATGACACCACTATATTATGATTATGGACAAAGCTCGAATATTCCCCAATAAGTTGGGTCAAACCGCTTAAGTTGTGAATCATAGGGTGTGTTGGAGTGCAAGGCCTTCTGTTCGTTAAATTTGACTAGAAGGTATTCTTCTAGACAAATATCCACCATAAGTCTATAAGATCACCGATGATGAAATCCATGAGTAGTTGTATGGATCCATTGCTAGGTTGGATCAATTGACTCATCTAACTAATTAGGCCATGGACCATAATAGCCCACGATGACCGACCCATGGAAGCTTGATTGAGTTCATTATCATGCCCCCAACCACCAAAACTAAACTATTGGTGGTAAATTTCTTTATTATAAAACTAAAATTGTTGTGACTACAAGTAATCAACACAAGCCGACCAGCCTTATTATAAATTTTTTTCTCAACGTCGAGAGGGATATTTAACCATAGAAGCTTACATAGGAAACCTGGAACCATAACTTAAAGTCCTCATAAAATAGAGCAAAATCTCAGGGTAATGTCTAGCCAAAAATATAATGTCTTTTAAAAATTTGATCCATAAATAAATAAAAACTCTCCTAGGAAAATCGAGAGGAAATTATTGGAGTCCAAACTATATCAAGCTCACCATACAGCATCAAATCAATCACAAAAGTATGCAGTCGTACAATTTTCGAATAATCTTTCTTTTGCACACAAGAAGCAAATATGTCCAAATTATTCGAGGCATTCTCCAGAAATAAAACCCAAATGAGGCGGTAGTGAAAGGCTTGGAAAATAGTTAATGGCATGAAAAAGAATGACATTTTCAATCAGAAACAAGAATATCACATTTCCTTGTGTTTCCTAGTTAATATCATCATTTTATTGTAAATCTGACCTAAGAAAGCTGCATTGATGAAAATTAAATGGATGTTTGTTCTGGGGCGGGGTGTTGGGCGAGGGGTATTATCATGCGTTAATTTGTTCTAGCATGGACACTTGAAAAGATTAACATGGGTATAAACAAATAAAACATGTTATCCAATGCCCTTGGCTACTTCATCCAAGTACCTTCAACTTCTTCAACACACAGAGGAATCATATAAGCCTGCAAATAACCCATTTCAGCAATCAATCCAATAGGAGTTTGAAATAATCTCAAATAAGACTCTGAGATCAAATTAAAAATTAATAAATTATAGAAAGTTTCAAATTTAAGGAGGACAAGCACAGGAAATCTTACAGTGCTGGGATTTTCTATGCAAGAAATTGTTCTGCCAGCATCCAAAAATCTCAACCAACCCATGACCAGACTAAAAATAAAAAGAATCAGAGGCGACAAGCCCGGCATAATATGTAATGGAACATAGAAGTTTAACATGTATAAATAAACACACACACAGGTACGCAGAAGGGACCTACAAGTAATGTTGCAAGGGAGTTTGCAGGGAAGTAGATAACCTGTGGGAAAAACTGACTTCTAGTTGACTATGGTTGTCTTTGACTGCAGTTTCTATAGTGTTTATAGGTAGGCGGAAAGCTCCTGCAGATAAATACATAGGGGAGTCTGTAGGGAAGTAGACATCCTCCAGAAAAAGCTGTAGGGTATGACTAAAAAAAAGGAAAAAAGGGAAAAGCTCCAGAGGAGGGTCTGCTATAGGAAAAGGCTCCATATAGGGTCTACTGCAGGAAAAGTTTCGGAGGGTCGACTGCAGAAGAAAACACCCAAGGAAGGTCTGCTGTAGGGAAAAGCTCTGGAGGAAGGCCTACTACAAGGAAAAGCTCCAACTGCTACAGGGAAAATCTCAGAAGGAGGGTTTGCTGCAGTGAAAAGCTCTAGAGAAGGGTATGTAGTAGAAAAGGCTCCGGAGGAGGGCCTACTGTAAGAAAAATTCGAACTCTGCAGAATTCTTACCCTAAGCATGCATTGGGCTTATGATTAAGTACGAAATGAGAAGTAATTTCAGAGGCTACTTGTTGGGATGTCCTTGTTGCGATCCATTTGAAGTCCAACAAGAAGTAGGTATCGGGCGGAGGCATGTCCATCTGCTCCACAATCTTTCTGATTTGTGGCTCAAACCCCATATCAAGCATTCTATCAACTTCATCCAACACTAAATACCGGATCACCCTTTCAAAAAAATCAACAAATTCGTATGGAGTGACAATAAGTACATCGAAACCCCTCTCTAAGTCCCGCAACTGGTTATTAAGTGGGGCTCCACCATAAGCAACAACCACCTTAATGCCAGTGTGATAAGTCAACTTCTTAGCTTCCTCCTTTATCCGAATAGAAGGTTCACGAGTTGGCGATAAAATTAGAGCAAGTGGGAAAACAATTCGAGCGCTTCTAGGACTCTGTACAGGCGGGCTCCTCATGATCCCACTTATAATGGGAAAGCAAAATGTTGCAGTCTTTCCCGATTTTGTCTGTGCACAGGCCACTTGATCTCTTCTTGCTAGAGAGATTGGAATTGTATGACGTTGCACTGGTGTCAATTTCATGTACTTGCATCGCCTAATGTTCTCATTTAAGGTCTATCCAAGATCAATCTCAGAAAAGGTATTGGCGGCAGGTGGCACATTATCACCACTAGTCTCAACCGGAATCTCTTCGTTAGCATCAAAATTGATCCCAGTGTTATGTTGTTCATGAAAGCTGCTTCAGTTTTATCATCCTCATTTCCAAAGGGATTGACTTTCGGATCCCTACCTTGGTCCTAACCAACGGTCCGGGAGCTCCACCCACCACCAACACCACTAAATAGATGCCCGCCGCCGTAGCTGGAGTAGCCGACATCATGTCCACCCCCACTGTTTACCCAGTGATTACCACTAGAAGATACGGGGTACACTGAAGACCTCAAAGCAGTAGAGTCGTCGTTGGGCTGTGAAGGAGCGTGGGAATCTGAAGTAGGAGGACGGTTGCAGAGATGAGAGACGAAAGAACTTAACTCACAGTGAGAAGTTGCGCAGTACCAATGTTGGAAGAGGTGGTGTTGTTGTTTCCAGATACCGCACTAGCTAAGCTCTCGACATTCGCAATGGAATCAACCCATGAAGATCGCATGATTTAAGGAAGATGCCCGGACTTCAAACCTACTACCTAACGCAACGTGAAGAGCTGCAAATAGATCGAGGAAACAATTCCAGTATGAAGTATAAGTTATCACTTTTCAGAAGAGAAGAAGTGAGAATGGAACCGCTCAAAAACCCTTCAATTGATTGAATGGAGAGAGAGAGAGGTTCCAGCAACAGATCTACTCCGAAGCAGACTCTTAAGTTTTGTTTCATGGCTTTGATACTATTTTGAAATTCAGAATAATGTGGAATATTTTCATTCATATGAAAGAGATTAAAAATAACTCTTACCTGAATCCTAGAATAGGAAAGACAATAAAAAAGAAATAATAGGAAAGTAAAGATATCACATAATATCTCTTATTTATCAATTCATATTAATTATTTGGAGATAAAAGAAAGAACATAAAATAGGAAAGCCCAAAACAGGAAAAAAAATAAATCCAATCCAAGAAAATAAATCTAAAATAGGAAAAGAAATAAAGTTATATTAGAAAATAAATCTGATCCTCATCACTTCTAACAGGAATAAATTATTTCCTAATATAACTTCTAACACACACATATAAGCATTATTCAAAAATACACAACACAACCAACATTACAACGAGGGCAGAAATAGGTGGTCGTAACATAATAAGTTAGCCTTAAAATTTCACATGAAATAGCAGAATGAGATAAGCCTATGAAAGTGCAATATTCATTTCTTATTAAACAATTTCAAGAAGAGAACTCGCAATTCCAAAAGTAGTCAGTATGTCAAATCATACAAGTACAACCTATTTGATTTGTGTTTCATGATAGTTGTGAACAACAAGACCACCAACAAAGATTTGACCTACGAGAATGCAATGATACTAGAATAATCAAAATAGATCCTCTTTTCCTTCCAACTAGAAGCATTTTCTTGAGAAAATTGGATAAAACTTAGGGATCAGCCGCTCCCAAGAAACATGGAAAAATGTGCACTTTTCTTAAGAGGGTTGATATGGGAAGTCAATGAGTTATGTTGTGCATGACATGTCATTGAACGGAATGAGTTGCACTTTGTTATATAAAATAAGGAAAGAAAACCAAATAGGAATCCCTCCAAAATAAGAAAAAGACAAAAAGCAAGAAATACAATTAATGATATATATTCTGAAGAAAATAAAAAAATTCCTTCATAATACGATTGTACACTTTCTAATACTCCCCCTCAAGTTGTACAAAAAAATTCCTTCCTAATACGATTGGCACTTTCCTAATACGGATTCTATATATTGTAAACCAAGCTGGGATTTTAATTCATCGTGCTTGATCCTTGGTAGTGCTTTGGTGAGAATATCAGCATTCTGAAATCATGTAAGAATATAGTTGAGCTGAACAATTCCATTGTTAACCTTTTCTAAGATGAAATGTCGGTCAATCTTGATGTGTTTTATTTTTTCATGATGCACAAGATATTTGGCTATACAAATAGCCGCTTAGCTATCACTGAACAATCTAGTTGTCTTTCATCCCACCTTAAGTACCCTTAATAACCTCTGAATTCACATTCTCTCGCATATTCATAGTGCAAGAACATTATATTCAGATTTTGTACTACTCTGAAAGACAACTTGTTTTTTTACTTCTCCACATGATGAGATTGTCCTAGACAAATGAAAAATATACAATGGTTGATTTCAGATTAGTTACATCTCCTGCAACGAGCATCTATGTATATCTTAACCTAGTGATTTTCATATCTTTTGGAGAGCAATTCATATCCAGGAGTCATCTTCAAGTATCTCAGGATTATGTTCACCTCTTCCAAATGCTCATTTGGATTATTCATGTGTTGGCATACTACACTAACTGGATATATAATATTAGGTCTTGTGTGTGATATATAAATCAGTTTGCCCACAAGCCTTTGATATTTTATTTTGCCAATTGGATTGTTTTCTTCACATTTGTTTAAACTTTTGTTGGAATCCATTAATATGTCAGTAGGTTTACACCCAAGCATGTCAATATCACTTGACAGATATAAAGAAGCACTTCATTTCAGATATGACAATTCCCACCTTAGAACGAACCACCTGCATTCCAAAAAAAAAAAAATTGGAGATACCCAAGATCTTTGATCTCAAATTCTGTTGCAAGTATCTTTTTAATTTTATAAATTCCTCTAGAATATCATCTATCAAGATAATATCATCGACGCATACTATGAGAATAACACTTTTACCTGTAATATTGGATTTAACAATTAGTGTATGATCAGCTTGACACTTATGATATCCATTTGTAAAAACAGCTAGCAAATCTATCAAATTAAGTACGAGAAGATTTCTTCAAGCCATATAATGACTTATTCAACTTGTAAACCAACTAGTTGTTCGACCTATTTTCTAAAACTAGAGTCATGGTAATGTAGACTTCTTCATCAAGGTCTCCATTCAAGCATTTTTTACATCCTGTTGATATAAAGGTCAATCTTGATATACTGCAAGAGAGAATAGAATTCGAACATTGATGAGCTTAAAGCAGATGTAAAATTTTCCTCATAGTCAAATTTTCCTCAAGAGTGAAGCCTTTTGCTACCGATCTAGTTTTGAACCTCTCTACACTTCCATCTCCTTTGTATTTAACCATGAATATTCATTTGCAACCTACAAGATTTTTTCTAAGAGATAACTCTGTAAGTGTCCATGTGTTCTTATTTTCTAATGCCCAATTCTCTTCCTCAATCGCCTGTTTCCATGTTGAAACCTTTAGACCCTCTTGAATCGAGTTGGGAATCTGCACACTATCAAGGTTTTTTACAAAAATCCTGTAAGATGGTAACAACTTTACATAAGTTATCAGTGCACCTTCGATCATGAGATAAGGAACATGTATCTTTATAATTATTAGATGTAGGACTTGGTTCAGGTTCTTGAGTATTCATGTTCTTCATGGTATCCTCTATATGCTCAGTGCTCCTTTTTTCTAGTATAGACACAAAATTCCTGATCACTAGTGCCAAGTTGGGGTGAAGTAGAATTAAGTGGGGTAGTTTCAGTGACAAAGTTTGGTTCTTCGAGTGGAACTAGTTGAGTGGTAGGATTTGATTCAGTTGTTTGAGTGACGAGATTTGATTCAATTTGAGTGTCATCGAGAAAGTCCTAAATTTAATTTTCCTAGAGTTCTCCCCCTGAATTTTAGATTTGTGATCATCAAAGAATGTGACATCCATGAAGTAGTATACTTTGTATCCATTTTGGTTGGAGTAACGGAAAAAGATACCTCTAAGAGAATTGGGATCAAGTTTAGTGTAGTGATGTTGGTGGATATGAACAAAGGCGGAACAACCAAAAACTTTAAATAGAAAGTACGAAGAAAAAGAGTCGATATGTAGATAGAATTCCATAAGAATATTGTGAGGAATTAGAAATTTTAGGACACTACAAGGCATTCTATTGATAAGTTATGTGGTTATGAGTATGGCTTCTCACCAAAAATTGTTTAAGCACATGATTAAAGATCATAATGGCACATGTCACTTCAAGTAAATATTTGTTCTTGCTCTTAACGACCCCATTTATTGAGTATCAGCATAAGAACTTATATTAATGATGCCATGCATGGAAAGATAATGACCAAGAATGAAATTAAAATATTCTTTAGCATTATCAGTTTTAAGGACTTCAATTTTGGTTTTAGCATTATCATAGGGTGAAAGGAGCATTATCAGTTTTAAGGACTTCAATTTTGATTTTAGCATTGAGTATCATAGGGTGAAAGGATTGAAATATAGTGGTGGTTTCAAATTTTTCTGTCATGAGGAATGTACAAGTCATTCTAGTATGAATCTATTAATGATAGAAACCACCGTGGCCCGTTTATATTTTTTAATTGAGAGGGTCCTTATATATCATTGTGAATTAAAGCAAAAGAATGTGAGGGCTTGTATTATAGTTTAAAATATACATTTATAGTAAATTTTGCAAGTTGACAGGTTTTTCACTAAAATAAATTAGACTTCTTATAATAAATAGATGTGAAAACATTTTTTGAATATAGCAAAAACAATGCTACAATACCTTAGCATGACTTAAATTTCAACTAAAACGGACTTGTAATTAGAAACTAGATTAACATAATTTGATCTAGACTAAAGAAATACAACTTGACAGATGAACTTGTCTATTGATAAGATTATTTTCTTTGAGCACATAGAGACCACCATGCATCTCAATACTGTGAATTACCTTCCTCAAATCTACTACTTGAAAAGCACAAAAATTAGAATAAAATTTAGACAAACATCTTAAGTTGTGATTTTGTTCACTGAGACTAAATTGCAATCTAAAATTTTAGAACATAAAAAATAGAGCAGAGGTGAAAATCCTTTGTCAATTCAACTGATCCAGTTCCTACTACTAGAGAGAATGAATTGTCAGTTGTTTGAACTGCAGGATGAGTGGCGCATGTGTTGTAGTTTTTGAAGACATTGATATCTCTCGTCATATGATCTGAGTCTTCGAAGTCACCTATTCAAGATTAGCTTATTAGAGCATAGGGTAAAATACCTTAGTGTGCTAACAGACTGGTCAGTTGCTCGACAGAGGATTGTGGTATTTGTCTGCAATTGTATCCATGACTTAACATTTTCTGAAGTGCCTCAATTGGCTCGTTGGTGATTGGACTAACTTCTATATTATTGTTGTTTGTGACAGTAGTAATTGTACAGTTCTCCCTATCTTGTCTTCCATAGGATGTCTTCCAATCTATAGGTTTACATGTAATTTCCAACATATTTCCCCCGTATGACCAGGTTTTTTACAATGATCGCACCACGATTGTCCTCGGGATTATTATTCTGAGAGGAGTTGTGAGTGTACAAAGCTGAATTTTCAACAGATTGTGTAGTGTGATTGTCGATCATCATTAACTTATTTTTGCTTTTCTCCCTTCAAACTTCTGCAAATGCCTCTTGGATAATAATAAAGGGTTTAATTCACATGATCGTTCAACTGAATTCCTCTAGGCTTTTATTGAGCCATGAAGAAATTTGATGGTCCTTTTTTGTTCAATAATTTTCCTATACAAGACTATTATCAGTGCATTTCCTGAAATAAACCTCATTCATGTCCAGTTGTAGCCAACAGTATGTGAGAGTGTTGAGAAATTGAGTAATTTATATTGTCGTAGTCTTGTCACAATCTCAAATAACTCTTAGGAGTTTTCAGTGCTAGAGTAGGTCTCACATGCAACCTCCGATATCTCTTTGGTTGTCCTATAAATCAGTAAGTTTCCTCCAATCTCCATAGTCATGAAATTTATTAACCATGACATAAGAAAGTTGTCAATTTTTCAAGCCCAATATTTAGAATCTATAATTCTTGGAGCCGAAATTTCACAAGTAAGCTGTCCATCTTTCCCTGCCCCGCAACTGTACATGAATACAGACTATGACCATTGGAGAAAATTTTGGCCATGCAATTTATAGTTAGTGACTAGGTGGGATGTGTTAGAAGATATGATAGGGTATTGAACATGTAGGCTCAGATCTATAGGTGAGTTTCGAGGAAGAAGATTGTGATGTCATTTCGTGTTTGACCATGACAATGTTGTGAAGCCCGAATTGAGAAGACCTACACCTGCTCGAACAAAGGTGAAAGGAGTTCCATTAATATGACTGCTTGATTGGACAAGCAAACAAAAACTAGAAGAAGACCCTTAGTTCAACTGCTCGGTTGGACAAGGGAACAAGAACTAGAGAGGGAGGTGTGCAAATCTAGGTTTTCAAGAGTTCGACAACCTGAATCGATCTCAAGAGCAGTATACACATTTGCTCCACGAGGCAGCCATCTAGTTGAGCAAACGTGACAAACTTCTGCGATCCGATTTGTCGGAATTGCTAGACAGAGAACTGTGATTTGGTCGAGCAGAAGGATCAAACGATGGTGCACTGTGATTTTGTGCATACATGAGGAAATGACCCGGTGATCCTAGCTCTAGTGCGTACGAGAGGAGATGGCTTCGTGCGTCTAAGACGACGTCCAAGAATTCCTACGGGCTTGTCGTTGTCAGCACTTCTTCGACTTCGAAGCTTTCAAAGAAAGAAGGAGACGGAGTCCTAGAACGCGAATGAAAGATTTATGGTCTCTTAGTCATGTATAAATTTTGAAAAGAATTTTATTTTTAGCCATCTTGTTGCATTAAACCTTGCTGCATATATATATGTGTGTCTGCGCGCGCGCATGCCTTGGCCTGTTGGTTGGCGGAGTTCTCTGTAAGTCTCATCAGGTCAAGGGTTTCAAATCCCCGTTGCACGGTGGTCCTCGAATAGCACATGGCGCGGGCTTCTCACCGTAGAGCCTAGCGCACAAGGAATAGGTATTTGGACCTCTGCCAAATACTGATTCTTTTGAATATATATATATATATATATATATATATATATATATATATATATATATATATATATATATATATATATATATATATATATATATATATATATATATATATATATATATATATATATATATATAGTGAATGATAACCAAATTGGATTCCCTCCAAAATAAGAAATAGAAAAAAATGCAATATCTAATAAAGGAAACACAATTAGAAAAATATATTATGAAGAAATTAAATAATTTTCTTCCTAATATGGATTGGTACTTTCCAATGGGCAATCAGATGTATTCATTTGGAAAATCAGCAAAGAATGGAACTTGAACTCACTTGTGAAATATTAACCTCAAATGTTTGGTGACTGTAAAGTACAAGAAAATGGCTTTGTGCATTAAGTTAAGGAAAAACAGTTAACATGGAAGAAACAGCTCTTAGGATGTGAATAGAAGAAACTCGTCCATTAATACAAGTACCCTTGACAAACAAGATAAAAATCTTTGGCAACAGAATGGAACATCAATTTAGAACAAATTGGAACAAAGTACCAACACGTCCACGCAAGAATATATTTCTATGGAATTCAAAGTTCTCAGAGTCTACCCTTTTCCTACAGGCACCTGCAAACATGAGTGTTAATAAACACGGTATTGCATTATTCATTATAAAAAATAAAATATAAAAGAGAGTGATTTGTAGAAATGCAAGTCTTTGTTCCACCATTTACATCAAAATTTAATCTGCATGAAAAAAAAGCACTAATCTATGTCAAACTCGAGACATGTTAAAGAAAGGGTGTACATAGTGGACAAGGCTCCCACAGTTGCAGGGTTCAAGAAAGACAGAGAAGGCTACTTCAAACCAGAAGAAGAATACAACTTTAAACCGACATTTCGGAAAGTTTACTTCTTGGATTCAAATCCTACTTTAAGATCACAGTCTAGCAACTTAACCATTTCTCCTAGGGTGTGAAATAAGATGCTCTGGAGCAAAGGATTCTAAAAGCAGATCAAAATTTGCGGTTATGATGGTTTGATAAGACGATAAGTTAATATGCATTTAACACAAGCCATCAATACAACAAACAACTTGAATAATGGAGTTCCAGAGGCCTAAGATGAGATATCAAGTAACTAAGCTTACATAAATGAGAAAACTCCTGTATGTAAACCAATTAAAATTTTTTAATAATTGTTTAAGGTAATCATCGAGAAGGCTAAAGCAGAAAAACGGAACTTATCCTGAGGAAGACTATTAGGTATGAAGTTCGATTTGAGTAGTTAATTTCTCAGTTCCTAATTAAGTAATGTTAGCCTAAATTAAATGTTTTAATAATGTTACATAATTGAAATTTTTGAAAATCTATTTGTTGCATATAGTTACATAAGACATTTTGGAGAAAGAAAATTAATTTGGTTATTCCTATACATATATATATGTATATAAGTTTATGTAATTTAATAAATAGCTAATTAAATAGATGGTTACAAATGAATGAAAATAGCAATGGTAAAGTTAGAAACTATTATGAAATAAAAATTAGAAATAAATAAGAGTTAATTAAGTCTAGCATGTTATTATAGGTGCACCTAAGTACTAGTTTCACCTGAGTAAAAGAATAGCAAACTTCTGAATACAGATTATACAGGTGGATAAATATATTTTTATATTACAATAGATTTGTTTATTTTTGAAAGCAATTACACATGTTTTTACTCTTCTCAACATTTATTTTAAAATGCAAAATTTCTTATTTTTCTTTTAAATATTAAATGCAAGAAAATAAATAAAATATGATTTATGTGTGCATATGGAAGTCACCCTAGATGGCACTAGCAAGAAAATGTAATGTACTCGTGCACGAAAACGGAAATGAAAATGATTGTCAACTTTTATGGTGGGTTGGAAAAATTTAAAACTTATATTTTATAACAACACCTTCCTATCATAAGTCCCTTCCAAATCTGAAATTAGCTTATTTTTATTGAAATCTAAAATCCAAAATATTTCCTTTCCAAATCGGAATTCCCCTCACTTATTTAATCTTTTGCCTAATCTGAAATTTTGATTATCTTTATTCTTCCTTCTTATTTTAAATATTACCTAAAACAAGTCGTAGTCCTCATTATAAATAGGTGTTATCCTTAGAGTTCTCTTTGGCCTTTTGATGTGTTTGCTTTCAAGTTTCTTCTGTGGAGTCATTTTCCCTTTTGTAGGATTGTATCCGAAGAGGTGGTGGTGCTCGGCCTATATCCCACTCCAAGGTGGTGATTGCATATTTCCTTTCATCTTCCCTAACTCTTCTCTTCCACTTCCCTTAGTCGCTGACAACCCCAACAGCTTACCCCTGCACTGCCGACCTCCTTTCCTGCTACAGCAACCTGGTGTCCAGCCTTTTAGGTCCCTCCGGTGAGCCAGTTGGCACCCCTAAAATAGCCCTCCTTTTTGTCCGACCCTCAGCCCTCCCAACCAGCATCTTCCCAACACTCCCAATTTGACTACTCCTCATCCCACTTTTGCTGCACTTGCTGTCTAGCACCATCCAGCCACCAATCCCCCTATTGTCGGTCATCATACAAGTTGTCCTCGCAATTCTGCACCTTCCCCTTCCTGCCATCAGCGCTCTCTTGCTTCCACCACCCTTGCCAATCCCGGACCACCTAGCAAACCTCCACCGCCCTTGGAATACACATTAGAGATGTTTGCCTATGTCGTTTATGTTTTGTGCAGTTTTTTATGTTGTGTTGTAAACCTCTCTCAACATTAATAAAAGCTGAGTATTTTATTATTTTTTCGTACTAGTTCTGGTATTAGAGACTTTTTGTATTTTTAAAAGTTGATTTAAGATATGAATATCATCAAGTCAGAGTCAAAAAGAAAGATATTGAAAAAACTGTATTTGGCACTAAATATGAGCATTATGAATTTATGGTTACGCCTTTCGGGTTTAAAAATACCTAAATTATATTTATGGATGTGATGAATAAAATTTTCAAACCTTATATTAATCAGTTTGCAATAATATTTAATGACGATATACTGGTCTATTTCAAGAATGATGATGAACGTGTGAGACATTTAAGAGTTATCTTGAGCTTATGGAAATAACCCAAATCATTTGCTAAGTTCACCAAATGTAAGTTTTGACAGGAGTAATGCTTTCATGGGGCATATTATTAGTGTTGAAGGCATGTCAATGGACGCAGAGAAAATGAGAGCAGTGGTATATTGATCAAGGCCAATAATGTGAATAAAATCAAAAATTTTCTGTGATTAGCTTAGTTATCACAAAAGATTTATAAAAAAAAATTCACATATTACACTACCTTCATTGACTAAAAAGAATGTTAAAAATGATTAGACAAATGAATGTGTACAGAGCTTTCTAGAGCTTAAGAAATATTTGACATCTACACTAGTGCTGACAATTTTATCTGATACTAAAGGATTTCATCTATACACTGATGATTTTTTAAAAGATTTGGGTTGTTCCTAAAATAGAATAAAAAAGTCATTGCATGCGCTTCCAAGCTATTAAAGTCACATAAAAAAATTTATGTAACTCATGATTTGGAATTAACTCCTATTGTGTTTGTTTGAAAATTTTGGAGCCATTATCTCTATGGAGTGAAATATGAATATCGAATTGATCAAATTGCAAGCAAGTTAAACAAAGAATCTCAGCATTGATGAACAAGGTGTTACTAGAAGTAATTCGTAAGTGTTAGAATTTAAAATACTTAAATTACAAGCAGTTTGTATCAAATTAATATTCAATCCACTCTTGAGGATAGAATCAAAGTTGCACATAGGGCCAACAATGAATATCAGAAGTTGATTGATCATTCGCAAGCAAGTAAAAAACAGAAGAGCTCGGTATTCTTGAATAGGGTGTTATTAGAAGTAATTTACGATTTTTGGATACCAAAGAATCAAACACGATCCAAAAAAATTTACATGTAGGGGTGTCAGCTCGTGTTCGGCTCATTTATATTTCGAGCTCAAAAAATGTGTTCGTGTTCGGCTCGTTTGTTGAGCGAGCCAAACACGAGCTGTTCACGAACAAATAGTCGTTTTGACAACCCTAATCACGTAACCATAAGATGTTAAGAGTTGGAACAATATTTAAAATTATTGTTTATAATAAAATATCATTTGAATCTAATTTAATATTTTTTATTCTATTTTCTTAATTAATACTTTTAATTGATTATAAATCTTTGTGATCTTGTAGTGAATTAATTTTTTTTTTTTAAATACCACTCATCAATATAAATATATATATATATATATATATATATGTAATTGATGAATAGTATTTCGAGCCAAAACGAGCTAAACGTGAACGAACAAATTTTTGTTCGTGTTCTGCTCGTTAACTTAGCGAACGAACCAAACACAAGCTTCTTAACGAGCCAAACGTGAGTTGTTCGAAAACAAAGAGCCGTTTTGCAGTCCTATTTACATGAAGCCCATAATTCAGAATATTTAATTCAACCAAGAAATACAAAATGTATAATGATTTAAAATCAATATTTTGATGGCTCTAATGAAAAAAGATGAAATATAATATTCAGCCAGCTGTAAAGCTTTTTAGATAGTCAAACAAGAACACAAAAAATTCAGTGGTATGCTACAATCAATGCTAACACTAGAGTGAAAGTGAGAGGATATAACAAAGAATTTTGTCACAATTTTCTCTAGATCAAAGCAAGAACATAATTGCATTTGGGTTATGTTCGATAGATTAACAAAGCCAATATAATTTAACATTATTTGTTAAACTGATATTATTGCAAAATTAACATAACTCTGTGAAAAAAAAAATTAACGAATTGCATGAAATTCCTGAAGTTATTATGCCAAACAGATGACAAGTTTACATCCAGACTGCAGAGAGGCATTCATGAAAGCTTGGGTATGAAATTGTATTTCAATATAGAATTACATTCAAAAACAGATAGCCAATGAAACAAACCATTCAAATGTTGGAAGATTTATTAAGATTATGTGTTTTAGATTTTAGTAGTAGCTAGGAGGATCACCTTTCATTAATAAAGTTTGCTTATAACAATAGCTATTAGTCTAGTATTAATATGCACCAAGTTAAATATTGTATGGCAAATGAAGAACACCACTGAATTGAGTTGAACTTGATAAAGCTACTAAAAGGTTAAAATTATCAAAGACAGATTGAGAGCTTCCTGCACTGTCAACATAAGTTTTATTATCCTAGACATAAAATGATAAATTTGAATTTCATGACTTTATGTTTTATCAGTCCAATGAAAAGTATAATCAAATTTGGCAAAGGAGGGAAGTTGAGTCACAGGCATATTGGTACATTTGAAATTACTGAGAAAGTTGATAATCTTGCTTACAGATTGGCATATCCCACAGATCTATCAAATGTGCACAATATATTTCATATATTGATACTCAAAAAATGGTCTACAGGTGCATATACAAAAAACAACATATACTAAAATTAAAGTAATAAAAGATGTGACATATATGAAAGAACCAAGAAATAATAAAATTTGATGTTAAAAATTTAAAAACGGGCATATTCTTCTAGTAAAGGCGAAATTAAAGAACGAGTCTGCAAAAAATTCTACATGGGAAAGAGATGAATATAAATAGAAATTTTCTTACCGGATCGACGGATTATAAGAAAGAAAATTTTAAGTATGAACTTTTAATAATGAGGGAGAATTGTAATACCCAATTTTTGATAGGATATAAGAACAAAAAAACTTAAATAAAAAATCATAAAAAATCATTTTATTTCATTCTACTCTTCAAGACGATTATTGGATATATAAAACTGTGTTAATTCTTAAATATGATAAAGTTATTGGATTATTTTCTATTTTAAATAAATTTCTTGAGGTTTTTAATTAAATATAGGGGCAATTACTTACATAGCACCTAAAACATTGTTAGTTACAAATCAAGCACCCATTTTCATCCATTTTTCAACTTCTCAATCAAACATCAAAATTCATGATAAAACCACAACCCATATTTTTCATTTATATCAAAATTCTCAAAGGTTTAATCGTTGCACAAGTAAATACATCAGTTATTATTCATGCACCTTAGCAGTAGTGGAATTCCAATTTTTACTGCATATCTGAATATGAAGTGGCTGTAATACATTGAAAGGTTGTGATGAAGTTAATTTAAAATAAGATTAAATTATAATATGTAATGATTTATATACTATTATAATAACAATAATAAATAGTTTATAAGCTTGCTTACCCTATTTCCAATCCCGTAAGGTTAGATAAACGGAAACAGAAATCTAAAAGATAAAATTAGGAGAGAAGAAGAATAAAGAAAGAAGAAGAGAGGAAGGGAGAAGAAAGGGAGAAGAAGAAGGGATGAGAGGAAGGGATGGAAAAAAAGCAGTTAAGATAGGAAATGTGATTTTTTTATTTAAATATTGGATTATGGATTTTATTAAAAAATGATTTCTAAACAAGACCATAGGTTTATTAACTTGTAGGAGGCAATCCAGTATTGAACTTATTTATAAAATGAAGATGTTTCGGGGAGTCCTACTTGACAAGATAAATTGTCAGTTGTGTAAGATTTGAAATTTAAAAAAAAAAAGGAATTCTCCTTTACCTTTCGCACATATACTTATTTTTATAGTAGATTGATGTTTGAAATGCATTATAAAATCTTCATATTATAGAATGCAAATTTACAGCATTCTGGTCATGAGTAAAGAACCACATAAAATATTGGTTTATACTAGCTCGCAAGTGCATTTTGATTATATAAATATTATTCTTAGTTGGTGATACTATTAATCAATCGACCTGATATTTGTATAGAACTCAGTTGCATATGCAGTTATTTAAAATACTTAAACAGGAATCGCCTATTTATTGAAATATCTAATTATTAAATTGTGTGAAACTTAAAAAAAGTCAAATATGAGGAGACAGATTTGTAATGATACGTTTATTATACCTGTGTTAATGAAGCAAAAATATCTCCAGTGTGACAAAAGGATTTTCTGTATAGGCAATAGGGCTCTCAATATGGTTAAATAGTAATAATGTTGGGTTTTACCTGAAGTCTATTAAATTTGATGATATAACTTTCAGGATGAGTTTATGATGGCCAATAACCAAGTTAACCGTACATGACACATTCTGAATCCAAACTAAAATAAAAGACAGCAAAAAAAATCATACAAAAGAATATAGAACTCAGTTGCATATGCATTTTGTTATTTAGTGAGCTAAATCAAATCCATCATTGTTGCGTCTCAATGCAATTAGTGAATAGGGTTGTCATGAGATGTTCTATGTAACAACATCAAAAACATTAGACTCAACCAAATTATATTTGTGATTATCAAATATTTATTAATGACTAAAACTCTTGGGGTTTAATAGGAAGAATATCTAGTTTCCTTTCATTTAATTTTTTTTAGCATGGATTTCAAATATAAGATCATGAACATCTATTCTCTCTGATGTTCTTGAAGCAATTAGTATGTTAAATTTTAACAATTCAAAAAGTTGTTTGATAATTTATCAAAAAAATATCATGATTGATTGACCTTAAGCATTTGAGAAGAGATTTATGGTATTCGAGAGTCATAGAAGTGTATTAGAATTCATTACATAGTTTGTTTATAATATTTTAAGTGCATTCAAAAATTGTAATCACAAGATAAATGAGTAACATTGTGATTTTTTGGTTTCCAACAACAACAACAACAACAACAAACCTTTATCCCACTAAGCGGGGTCAGCTACATGAATCCTTTTTTCTCCATCGCGTCCTTTTGAGTGTCATATTTTCATGTAACTCCAATAAATTAAGATAATTTTTTATACAATATGCCCAAGTTTTTCTAGGTCTAAATCTGTCTTTCTTAACAATAAGTCGAATATAAACATCTACTCTCCTAATCAGATCATCAAATGATCGAAGTTAGTGTGACCAAACCATCTAAGACGAGTCTCTAATAATGTCCGCCACTGGAGCTACACCAACCCTACCATGGATATATTCATTTCGAATTTTGTCTCTAAGTGTAAAGCCACTCATCCACCTAAGCATTCTTATCTTGGCAACACTTAGTTTTATGTTTCTCTTTTAAAGACCAACATTCAGTGTCATAGAGCATTGCAGTTCTCACCACTATCTTATAAATTTTCCTTTCAGTCTAAGCAGTACTTTCTATGACACAATAGGCCCGAAGCATTCCGCACTTCAACCAACCAAATTAAATTCTACTAATAACATCTCCATCTATATCACCATCACTTTGAACAATAGACCCGATATATCTAAAGCATTCACACCTTTTTATAATTTGATCACCCACAGTTACAACTCTGCCACTAAAGCTACTACTACTCAAATTGCATTCCATACATTCACTTTAATTCTACTCAAACGAAGGCCTTTGGACTCCAATGTAGACCTCCAAAATTCAAGTTTTTCCTTAGCTTTTTCTCTAGTCTTATCCACGAGAAAGGATATAATCGCAAAAAGCATACACCAAGGTACATCCTCTCGTAAATATCCAGTAAGAACATCCATAACTAAAACAAAAAGATATGAGCTTAAAGCCGATCCCTGATGTAATCCAACTAAAATAAAAAAATATTTGGTCAATCCTCCTACTCGTGATTTTTTGGTTTTCATGAGTCCTTAAATCGCCTTTTTCAATTTCATAATCAATTATATCTTATGAAAGCAAAGAAAAATTACAGCACTAGGTTTAAAGAAAAAAGATATATAGACTTGAAAACCAGTATGGGAAGCGTAAGTAGACAATAATCGATCATTTGAAAAAAGATTCATTGATCGGAAAAGGAAAATAAATTTCTCACAATTAAAATTACATAATTCATCACATACCACATTTAAATGATGTTGGCTGCACTTCAAAAGTATGCATATGTCGTTTATTGCACGATTAATTACCGCTTGATCTATAAATAAATGCATATTCTTGTCAGCATTATGTGGCCAATTTGTCAAAAATGTTAAAAAAAAAACAATACTAAAATAGAAGATTTGTGCAATAATTAAAGTTCTAACATCTAAAAATTTAAAAAAGGCTTCATTTTACATGAAAAAAATCTAATTATCTTCTCATAGTATGATGAATTCAATAAAATATTTGTAGAAATAAAAATAGATAGGTCTCAAAGATATCAACCAACTAATGCTCAAAAAGGAATTGATGATATGCATGTTTCAATGAAGTCTTTTCTTGTTAGTGACTACATAGAGGCAGATAATAAAATAAATAAATAAAAAGATACCGTCAACTATGAGAATATATTACACTCATTAATCATCTCTCTCATTTAACACTTTCATACAATAAAACTCCCGTCCAAGTGAAGTATATATATCACTATATTCCATGTTGTTACAAAGAATGGAAAAACAAAGGGTGTAAAAGGCTAGGTTAAGAAATTAGGTATTTGACTTTTAATAAAAACATATGGTGTGTTAATTCTTGTTGCCAAGATGGTATGTCTAATGAAGTGACAATCTATCTCAATTTGTTTGGTTCGTTAGGAAAGGTAAAATTGTTAGCCATGAAGTATAGTTTAGAATAATCAGCTAGAATAAAAAAAAAATTCTTCAACAAGAGTTCTAATCCACATTATTTCACAAGCAAAATGAAACATGCTCTTATATTCAACTTCAGCACTAAATCTAGCTATAACAAACTACTTTGTTTTCTCTGAGAAATGAGATTTCCACCAACAACGACACAATACACTTCTAATCCTCAATAGATCTAGTATGACAGCATTAAAACAAGCTTTAATTTTTTTATTATGTTTCAGATAAATTATATGCAATTAACCCAATTGCCCCAAACATAAACAATAAACCAAATAACTTGGCCCACCTTCACATCTGCTTCGCAAGAACCGGTAGCATCCTCGGCCAGCTACCAGTGCAAAAAAAATACGTTGCTCACCACCTCTGGCAGCTAGTTAGGAGATCGTGTAGCTATCTCTCTCCCAAGCAGCCATCAATTTTTCTTCAACCAAGCCTTCATCATTTTTTCCTTACAATGATTGCCACCACAGCTGTAAATCTTCTTAAATCTTCTTCTTCCCATAGTTGCCTTTCTTCCTCTCTCAAACTTTAATCCTATCATTCATATTCATAATTGTATTAGATTAATTATGTTATCTTTATCTAGCATTTGTGTTTAGATTAGGTTAAGTTAGGTTTTATTAGAAGCCAGAAATTATTTATTACATTTAATAATGAAGTTAAAGAAAATTATAATTTAATGTTTAAAGATCAAATTTAATTTTTACAATGATAATAATTAATTTGCATTGTTTATGCATAACCCCTGTAGATATTATGATTCATAGGAAGAAAAACATCTTATGTATTCAAGAAACTAGATGATTTGATAAAAAGACTAAGGAGATTGATAGCTTAAGTTTTAAACATTGGTTTTCAGGTAGGAATCAGCACTAGAAATAGTGTAGTAGTATTTATTGATAAGAGTTTGAAAGATAATATTGTAAAAATTAATAGAATTGGAGATAGAATTATAGCTCTAAAGATTGTTGTTGATACTAAAATTTTTAATGTTATAAGTGCTTATGCTCCTCAGTTTGGAACCAGGTTCAAAAGAAAAATTCTAGAATGACCTAGAAGAATTAATACAAATGATATCTCTTAAAGAAAGGATTTTTATTAAAGGACATTTAAATAGACATGTTGGTAGAGTGGTAGAAGATTTTAAAAATACTTATGGTGGCTACGAATTTGGAGTGATTAATGAAGAAAGTAGGGTATGATTTTGTTATTACTAATATTTTGTTTAAGAAAATAGATAAGCATATTATTACTTATAAGAATGGATCTAATAAAACACAAATTAATTATTTTCTTATGAGAAAAAGAGATTGTTGAGAATGTAAAGATTGTAAAGTCATTCCAAGTGAAAAGTTAAGTACTCAATATCAATTATTAGTTCTGGATTTTAAGATGAGGAGTTGTAAGATTAAGAATATAATAAAACATTATCATGGAATTAGATGAGCCCCAAAAATACATAAATAACAATATTTTTATCAGTGAACTTCAAGATTTCAATATTAGGGATGTTCATGAAGAAGCTAATTCTATATGAAAAAAAGTAACAAACACTTTTAAACAAGTGGCAAAAAATATACTTGTATAATGAAAGGAAAATTTTTTAAAAATAAAAATATTTGTTGATGAAATAATAATGTACCAAAAAGTATAAAATCTAAAAAACTGAGTTATAAAAATTGGTTTAAATGTAAAACCTTAGGGAATTGGGAAAAATATAAGGTGGTCTGTAAGGAGTCTAAGAGAACAATTTGTGAAGCTAAAAATACTACTTTTGGTGATCTTTATAATAGATTAGATATTAAAAATATATGTATAAGCTATTCAAACAAAGAGAAAAAAAAATAAAGATTTAATTCATGTAAAATGCATTAAAGATGATAATCAAAAAGTGATTTTCTTAGAAAAGGATATTCAGAATAAATATGTGAGCTATTTTAAAAGATTTTCAATGAAATTTCTTAAAATAATATCAACCTTAGTGATCTTAATATCGTTAATAATAATAAAACGTTTCATTTTTATAGTCTTAATTAAAAAAAAAGTTGATGAGGCTTTAACAAAAATCAATGGTGAAAAATCAATAGAACCTGATGATATCTCAATTAAAATGTGGAAGTATTTAGAAGATTTGAGAGTTTCTTGGCTTACTAAACTCTTTAATATTATTTTAAAACCTTAAAGATGTTAAGTGGAGGAAGAGTATTTGGTCCCCATTTTTAAGAATAAAGGGATTGCACAATACTTTGCAAATTATAGAGGAATTAAGTTGATGAGAAATACTTTAAAATTATGAGAGAGTGTAATTAAAGATAGGTTAAGAAGTGATACAAAGATTTCTCATAATCAGTTTGGATTTATTTCGGGAAGGTCTACCACGGAAGTTATACATTTTTTGAGGGTTTGGTGGAGAAGTACAAAGAGAGTATGAAGGATCTACATAAGATTTTTATTGATTCAGAAAAAGCTTACATTAAGGTTTTGATAGAAGTCCTTTGGAGAGTTATAGAGAAGAAAGGTGTTGATATAATTTATATTCAAGTCATCAAATGATATGCATACTAGAGTTGTTACTTGTGTTCGAACAGAAGGATTGACCAAGTAGTTTCCTATTTCAGTTGGATTACATCGCGGTTCGGCTTTAAGCCCATATCTTTTTAATTAGTTATGGATACTGTTACCGGACACTTACAGAAGGATATACCATAGTGTATGCTTTTCGCTGATGATATCCTTCTTGTGGATAAGACTAAAGAAAGAGTTCAAGAAAAACTTAAATTATGGAGGTCTGAATTGGAGTATAAAGGCCTTCGTTTGAGTGGATCAAAAAATGAATATATGGAATGTAATTTTAGTAGTAATAGCTCTAGGGGCAAAGTTGTTGCTATGTGTGATCAAATTATTAAAATATGTGAACGTTTTGGATATCTCAGGTCTATTTTTCAATGTCATGGTGATATATATGTGGATGTTATTAGTAGAATTCAAGTTGGTTGGTTGAAGTGGAGGAATGCATTTGGCCTATTGTACGATAGAAAAAGTATTGCATAGACTTAAAGGAAAATTCTATAAGATGGTGGTGAGACCTTCAATGCTATATTGTGCAGAATGTTGGCCTTTAAAAGAAAAGCATAAAACAAAGTTAAATGTTGCTCAGATGAGAATGCTTAGGTGGATGAGTGGCTTGACGCTTAAGAGAAAAAATGTGAAATGAATATATCTATAATAGGGTTGGTGTAACTCCAGTGGCGGACAAAATTAGATAGAGTCATATTAGTTGGTTTGGTCACATTAAAAATTGACATGGTCTGGTTATGAGAGTAGATGTTTTAGATTCGACTTATGTTAAGAAAGATGGAGGTACACCTAAAAAGACTTGGGCATATTGTATAAAAGATGATTTAATATATTAGAATTAAATGAAACTTTGGCACTCAATAGGACACAATGGAGAAAAAGAATTCATGTAGCCGGCCCCACTTAGTGGGATAAATGCATTCATGTAACAACAGCATAATCAAAAGCTTATTATCGATAAAATCTGTGGTGACCATCTATTCAAGTGGTGAAAAGTTCTAATGATTGGATTTCTAATAAGATTCCTTAAGAAAATTAAAACTCTAAGAACATAAGACATGGTGCCGCTGAGTTTGATAAAGTATCAATAGTGGGATACAATTTTGTCTTTGGGATACTATAATAGATAGGTTAATCAAAGCAAAAATGAAGGAGAAGACATTAAGCAAAATGAAGAGGAGATTTGAAACAACAGGCCCATAAGTAATAAGCCAAGGCATGTAGGGCCAACTACAAGATTCAATCGAGGGAGACGGATCACAAGGTTTAAATTTCTAGATTTCAAAGGTCCCCATCACTCTCATTACTTAATGGGTCTTCACAAGAATCAACGACATAATAAATTATTTTTTCCCTTGCCTCATCCTCAATTGTGGCCTTATTCTTTTATTTCTCCTTATCTTTAATCTTAATTATCTCTATTTTCTAATCAAGAATAAGCATTAAGAATATTAATTAAATTTAAAATAATAATTATATACATGGTTATTACTTCAACTAAAAAAAATCTATGGACAAATTTTTAATTTATTTATTTATTGTTTGTGTTCCACCTATTGATCTTGGTTTTTTCCAATGTTTTAAAAGGAGAAATCGATAATTGAGGAATTTTTTCTTTGCGAGACAAGGCATAAGCCTTGAGGCGGATCGAGACATGAGCCTCAAAACAAAAAAAAAAAAACGTAAATTAAACATAATTCATAAATATGACATTTGAAAAACCACAAATCTTGATCATTAAATTTAGAATTTAAATATCAATATACTTCAACATTTCACTTAATAGCACATGCATATAGTATTTCTAAATGCCAAATATAAAACAAAAGTTTGAAATAAGATTCGAACATTAAACTTAGAATTTATATATGTCACAAGAATCAGAATCTATAGCAGTATCATTGTCATATTTATCATCTTCGGAAGAATCATTATATGTAATAACTCTATCACCCTCGAATTATGTGTTATCATCATATTCAAATTCTTCTTCAATCTCTACATATTTCATTTTACTCCCTACATCAATTAACATTAAATTTAATATAATTTTAAATAAAGCAAAAAAATAGTAAGTAGTAACACAACTAAATAATCAATTACCTTTAAACTTTTTTGAACCTCCAACCTCACTTTACATCTTTCTTTTAAATGATTGTGAAATAGAAGTTGCTTCAAATTCCATTTCCCTTTAACCACTTTCAATCTTAACATTGATATCTTCATTCTCATTATCATTAAAAGTCATTTCTTCATCTTCAATCTTAGATCTTTCATAACTCTTAGGGGCATTCATTCATTATTAGACATAATATCATCAGAAGTCAAAGGATCTATTCCATCACCACCATTTCTTTATTTTTGTAGCTTCAGATGTCTATCTTTCATTTTTTTTATTGAACATTATATAAACTACCTTGTTCATTTGAGTTGTAGCCAATTGATTTTTTCTTGTGGTATGCAGTTGGTTGAATATGCTTCAATTACGCTTATATGCGAACGTTGAACGAGTTTAAGAACTTTCACAGCAAATACTTTGAGCTCATGCATGTCATCTCTGAATTATGCCCGTCGACATTCTAGCATAAGATTAAATGAAAGTAGCAATATATATTAAGATAATAATTTATACATAAATGATAAACTCATGAATTTAAAATTATAAATAAATGAAATTCATCATGTGAGCGTGCCTTATAGCATGGTTGAGTTGCTATAAATCTAAAAATTTCATTCTTCAACTGAAAATCTTCAAGTTCATCATTTACTTTAAGATAGTCAAACTCAAAAATAATTCTATTCATGCATGTATATAAACAGGTCTTAGCCTATTTATCCATATGAATGTCTGTCATAATGAAATTGAGGATTCAAATAATATGCAACAGTATGTAAATGTTAATGTGACTGACGATCCCATTTCCCATCAATGTTTTCTCATATTTCTTTGTGAGATATTTCTTATACTCCTAAATCTTTTGTTATGTACTCATTTACTTTGTGCATAGCCTCATAAATCTCATAGTAGGAGCCCTCTCACCATCAATCATCCGTAAAACTTCCGCTAAAGACCCTGTAATCTTCAGAGCATAACTAGCACTACGGCAAGATGAAGCATCTCTCATAGTAATCTTCCTTGCTTACTTTCCTTATGATCTTTTTGCCCAATAACATTTATCGCATTCTTCAAAAGCGGACATAGTCTCCCTTGCTTACTTTCCTTATGATCTTTTTGCCCAATCACATTTATCGCATTCTTCAAAAGCGGACAGTCTCCTAAGGTTGTCGGGGCTCTTTATATTTTTGCAAATTCTAATAAGCCGTGACAAATCTTGTAAGTGTTAGTAAAATAAGTATTTTATTTATGAATTTCCTCATCAAGCTTAATACCCAAGGGTGGTTATAAATAAATTTAGTTGTTTTTTGCTTTAAGCAAATAAGAGTTATTACAGCAATGGTCCCATTTTCAAGTATTAAATCAAGACAATGATCAGCACAAGGAGTTGAACAAAGATGCTTCCTTTTCTCCATTAACATTCTCTATTTTGTCATATAGGCACCTATTTTATATGTAATAACTTTAACAACCATACTCTCACCAACTTCTTTAGAAACCCCATCAGTATTTTAAATAACAATTGGGCATTTTTACAAAGGTTGATACAACAATAGATTTCAAAAATATTATTTCATAAGAGTTGCTAAAAGAAAAATTTATAATATTTCTTTGCCTAATATCTGATCAACCATCTGACAATATTGTAACTCCTATTTTAACCCATGTCTTTTTCACCTCATCAATCATATTTGTTGTTCTAACATCCCCATTCAACATCTAATTTTACAGCTCATACATGTTGGGAAGATTCAATCATCGCCCATAATTCTCAACAGAGTGAAGCATGTTGATCCATAAAGAACTCATAATCACATTTAAAGGAATTTCATTCTCATTAAAGCATCTTACAATATCAAAACACGCTCTATTTTTATGCTCTTTTGAGAAGCTAAAGGAAGAACTGGTTGAGAGTTAATATTCTTATCTTCATCCACATTCACTACATTAATATTCTTATCTTCATCAACATTCACTACAAATCTATTAATTGATTCTCGAGTTTCTCTATTAAAAGAATGTAGATGACTTTCACTCCTAGAACCATCAAATTGAGAACCTAAATAAGAAATATTCTCAATCAACTCTTCCATATTTCTTTGAGTTGTTTATTAATTATGAGGTGGCATATTTTTTTAAAATATTCAGCACACACTTAAACTTCGTGTGACACTTTCTCACATGCTCCAACATTTAAATGTGTGCAAGCCAAGTAATCTTAAAGCCACTTTACACCATCATTAATTCGTTTATCATAAAATTTACATTTCAAATAAACATATCCTTTTTTCTGCCACTTTCAGACATGGCCAGTTACAACTAATGATCTAATCATCTTAACTTCTTTTCGTTCAGCATATTTTCCCAAGCACAAGCAAGCTACTGTGTGAAAGTGAATATAGATTTCAAAGGGTATCTTCCTTTCAATATACATTTTAGGGTCTAGTAGGTTGTAGCAAATCTAGTTGTAACTGGCCATTAGAGTTCCTTTCTAGAAAAAAATTCTCATTAAAGCCAAAGTAAATGAATATTATAGATAACTGTATTATATTTGTTGCTATGAACATACGCTTAGTTGTCATCATAATATTTTCATAAAAGAACATTGCAATATCCATTCAGACATGCTTGCACTTTTCACTAGCACTTTCAGAAGACATCTTATGTGATAAAAAACCATCACATCATCATCTCTGCCACACCAAATTTACCATGAGTTGCTTCATTGGCCCTCTTGCACATATACATGATAGTTGTGGTAGAAAGACATTTTGCCACTAGGCCCACCTCCATAATAAGAAAAATGATATTTTTTATCATCAAATTGTAATGCTAATTTGGCATTGTCATGTTGTTCACATATGTATGCATGGATCTCCTGTTTCATCAGTTAGGCACCTTGACACATGGTGCAACGTTCTTGTGAAAGCAGCAAGATGCTCTTTAATTGTTGTAACACTCCAACAATATTTTCACAATAATTGCACTTTAAATAAATGTATCTCGCATTTCCTCCAATTCTTGATATCTAATCAACCATCAGATGTGATTGTCACTTCAGTCCTCAATGATTTTTCATTGTTATTGAACTCCTTTAATAACCAAGTTCTCAAACCAAAAACATATGACAATTTCAAGCTTCAACTATAAGAACTTAAAGCATGGAACATATTAAAATAAAAAAGGAAGGTTGCCACATTAAATGGAATAACATTTTCATAAAAGAATATTACAATATCCATAAAGATGAGGCTGCTCTTTTCACTAGCACTTTCAGAAGACATCTTATGGGATACCATCACATCATCATCTCTATCACTCTCTACTCATGTATTGATTCATTGGCAAAGAAAATAAGGCAGCTTTACCAGTCCCAACTCCATAATAAAAAGAAATTATATTTTATTATCAAGTTGTCGTTGTGCTAAATACTCTGCATTGGTGCGTTGTTCATATATGTATGGATCTCTTGTTTCATCACTTAACACTTTGGCACAGTGCCACATTCTTGTGAGAGCTAAAAATGTGTTATTTTATTCTTGTAACGCTCTCCTTAATAATACTTTCAGAATAATTGCACTTTAGATAAATGTGTCTTATCATTTCCTCCAATATCAAGCTGCATGTTATGCCTTCATGACAAGGTTTTTATACCTATTGTGGTTTTCTTCTTACCCTAAAAATCTCTTACAAAACCCTGGAATGGCAATTTTGTATCAAAAAATTTTGAAACATGTTAATGTTCAAATAAACAATAGACATTATACAAATAAAATAAGGAAATTAGATTTAGTAAAGAAAAATTTTAATGGTTAAGTAGTTGTCATCAAAATATGAATAGTTGATGTGGAGGAGCAGGGTTCCTTGTAGAGAAAGAGAACTTGGCAGGGAGAAGGATGTGACGTCAATGGCGGAGAGGGCTAGTGGCAATATAGACGGCAGGTGGCATACATGAGAAGCACGTGACATAATATTCGCTCAGGCTCAAGACCTGCATAACTGAGACGATGTGTGTGTGAGGTCTTATCTGGATAAGTATTTTATTTACCATTTGTTAAAAATACCCTAAATTCTAATTGAGTATGCCTCGCCCAAAAAAAATTGAGCTGCACCTCACCTTATGCGAAAGTGTCCACCTCACATGACACTAATGAGGCATAAGCCTCATTGCAATATTTTGATAAAAAAAAATAATAAAAAAAAATAAACACTAAGACGGGCCTTATTAAACACCTCGTATTGTGCCATTTTAAACCATAATCTTATCAATTGAATATTAGGGCTCTACATAAGTAAATTGGAAGAGCATAAATAGAAGCAAATAAAGAGAGATCCTTAGTCATGGGACTATATCACAATTAAAATTTATTTTCTAATTTAGTAATATTTTATATATATATATATATATATATATATATATATATATATATATATATATATATATATATAGTTAATTTCTATGTTACTACGACCAAATGCAAAATCCAGATTATTGAATGTTAATCTGCAACCAAAAATGACTTTGTGATCTAATTTGATCACTTTTTATGAAGAATTGATTTTTGGTCAAACACTCAAACTTGATGAATAAATGGATAGCTAAAAGCACTATTTCTATGTGATGTTTTTTTTTTTAAAGCAAATCCATTAAATAAGAATACCGAACCATAAAGCATTAAGAAAATAATTCATGATATTGCATTTGCTGAGAATCTCTTACAAACCATAAAGCATTAAGAATATAATTTAAACTATAGTCTAACTAGACAGCTGAAGTTTAGAGAATAAAATGTATTACTTCAAAATTAAATGATCATTATAATATGTCAGAAACTGTCTTGACTGATTACATTTACAAAAGATAGCAATATTACCAGTGAAGATAGATGGTTCCATGTAGTATATGTCCCTTTTTGATCCATGTTTGTTTTCTCGGAGCAGTTGTTGTACTATCATAAGAACCCTAAGAAGAATGTCTAAAAGAAAATAATCGAGGTCAGCTATAGAAAGTAGACCTTGTCTACCAAATATCATAGAAAATGGAAGTTCCATAATCAGCAAGGCCTTGATCTTGTGTTTTCAAAGGGATTGGCTAAATGAAAAAACAAAAAAAAAAAGGAGCGGTAATGGACTCAGTAGAGTAAAATTAGCATACACAATCTGCTTGCATGCCCTTCCTTCTCAAGTGATACTATTTCAATACCATATGGTAAGTCAGAGCTGCAAAAGCTACACCAAACCAATAATAAAATTGAATAAATAAGAAGAATGATAATAACATTTCGAAGTAGAAAATAATAACCTCATGTGTATGAATGAAATCTACATATAGTATAGAATATACTCAGACCAAAAATCCTTTGGTCTTCTAGATCAATAACACCAAGTTAAAATCCTCACAGGAGATAATATTGCATTTAGAATGGATAAGTTCATTGCTTCAGCCCAATAAATCAAACCTTCCATGATCATGAACTTAACACAGATCATACATTTGTCATATTTCATCACTTAAATAAGATCTTCTAAAGAAAGAATTCCAAATAAAACCTTTTCTAAGACCTTTAATGAATCAGATATCAAATTCATCTTTAATATCTAGGAAAAATCTATCTTGGAGAGAATAAAAGTTAAAATTATAACCCAGATCCATAAAATTTAAGTCAAGTAAACCATTGCTGGTTGAATGCCATAATGCTGATTAACAAAGCACTAAGCCAAATATGCATCATAGACCAAGCAGTCAAGAAGAAATGTAAGCAGCACGAATAGTTGAACTAGCATACTAGAATATCAATTAGCCGAAATAATGAGTGTCTATGATATTATACACTCATTCCTTCAGATTGAACAAGTATGGTACAAATTAACTTATGCCATCCAGGTGGATATGATACCCTCATAATTATTCATGATTATTTTTGTCTCTAGCATGGTAGTTGTTGGCTTTAAAGGAATGGAATCAATCTCTAATCTTTATTCAAATTTGGAGAGCATCAGAAATTAACTAGTGAAAAGCAACTCAATTGTATCACAATCGGTGCTCCATTATTTTGCTCGTTCATGGATTTTCCATCTGATGGGTGGTTTTAAGAGGCAAAATTTCTTTGACTGCTAAGCCTAGTCAATTTGTTATAATAAGGCAATGGTTGGTCCCTCCTCCTTTCTGTCTCCTTTCCCAAAGATTCAACTTCAATCATCAAAGCCTTAACTGATTAATTGCTGGCTTGATCATTACTCGTGTTTCAAACTCCGCAAAAAAATGTCCAAACAATTTGTAGTTGAAGAAAAAATGGTTGGTATTTGTACAACCTTTCCCAATAGAGACTGAAATTCATGGGCAAACATTTAAATTACAAATATTGTATCTGTGAGTCAACCCCATAATACAGAAGTTACCCTTATTGTCAACTAGAGAACCATACATGAGATTATGTCACCTATATGACACCTCTTCCACTCTTTCAAAGAAATTGGATCTTATTCATCGTTATATAATCTCTTCCCCTTTACTAGCATAAAAGGTTATAGTATGCAAGTTTATACTCCTTGTAATATATGTTATTAGTCATGAAAGATGTAATTAGAATTGCATTATATAAAGTCCTACTTTTCTGATTTAAGAGATATATTGTCTAGAGACTGCAATATCAATAAAATGCAAAAGTAGAAATAGTTCATTGCACCTATCTTTTCAAAAAATGCTTAAAAATCCACAAATGCGGTTGCTATTTTACAAATGGAAGCTATCAAGGACAGGATCGCCCTTCCAAGTCATATATATGACATTAGCTCACAACGGCATTGTTCTCGATCAACTGGAATAACCTAATGATATACAATTTTGTGAAGTTGACTGAACTCTCATTGATCAACATAACTCGCAAAAAAATGGTAGAGTTTGTCCGATAGAGAAACAAAAGGAGCTTAAAATAGCGATTCTCGACCGTTTGCCGAGTCGATGTGCAAATCCAAATTGCAAATAAACCTGGCAGCATTCAAAACGAGACAGTTTCCAAATCAATCCAGAGAGTTGATTTCCTTCTATTGGCAAAATAAAGTATTTCGCAAAATTAACAAGAACAGTGGCTTGAGAGATTGACCAGTTTCCGGACGCATCGGAGCAGAAGGTCCGGTGGCGATCTACAGCGATCGAAAGGCGCTGTTTGTGGCCGAGATCCACAATCAGAGCACGAATGAATCCTGCAAAAAGAATGATAAGATCGGTGATCGCAGAAGCCAATGTATGAAAGTGAAAAGAAAGACAAGGTGGACTCTTAACCATTTATTTTGCGTAGGACCTCACTAGGGCATTGAAACAGATGGCCTCTTTCCATTGATACCAAGGATAAAGCTGCTATTGTATAAAGAGGGGAATCATCATATTCAGTTCTTTATTTATTTGAATCTCTACTACTTAAATTTTTGTATTGATTTATTTAATACTTAATCTCGAAGCAATTTCAAAGCATTACTGATATTAAGTTATTGGGTTCTTTCTCTACATAATATTAAAAATCTCATTAATCACATTTTGCACATTCAAAACATCTTAGTTACAAATATCACGCTCAAATCCCTTAATAAACACAACAAATACCACTCTTTTTTCTTTTCGGTTGCTGCACTGTGAAAGGTTTGGCGTGAGAATTAGCTTGCCACACCGTATTTCCTCTTCTTGCGACTCCAACCCGATGGTAGAACTATTTGCGTATATCTTTTTGTTCATATTTAGAACTTTTTCGATGAGAATTTCTATGTAGTCAGACAATTTGAAATTTTATTAGGTATGTACAAAGGTTTTTGTAATTATCTATATATAATGTTATATATTTTTGCACAAGGTGTTCGATGATTTGCCTCGTTTAGTCATATGTGACATGAAACTTATTTTTGTTATGGTATTTTTTTTTCAATTTTTTTGATGTATGTTCCATAAAATTTTGAAGAATGCAAAATGTGTGTGTAAATATGTAAACATCTTAAAAATTTTGCAATTGGCGTGTTGGGTAATGTGGAGATACCGTCCACATTAATTAGATTCATATTAAAAATCTCACCAACCGCTCACCTACCTTCCCACCCACCGCTCACCTACCACATCTCATCTACTGCTCATTACCTCCCACCTACCACTCTCTTGGTTTCTATAAATAGTTTCTTCTGACTTAGAGAAAGCCAAGCCAAGCAACTAAGAGAGAAAAAGAGGAAGAGAGAGAGAGAGAGAGGAAGGGAGAGAAGAAAAATAGAGATTTCTTTTGTAAACGTCGAGGCGCTCGACGGTGTAATTCCTCGAAGTAATAAAATCCTCTACAACTCCGTGGACGTAGGCAAATTTGTCGAACCAAGTAAATCTGTCGCTTTGGTATTTTTTGTGTGCAATTTTTTCTCATTCCATTTTTCACTTTATTGTTGTTACTTTTCACAGCCAACTGGTATCAGAGCCGTGGTTTGAGACTGAAAGAAGAACGATGAGCAGAGACGAAGTGATGGCATTGGGAATCAATGGTACAGATTTTGGTTACTGAGGATGCGGATAGAGGACTATCTCTATGGGAAGAAACTTCATCTTCCGTTACTGGGAAAGCAAACAGAAAAGATGGACGAGGCAGAATGGAATCTGTTGGATTGACTGGTTCTGGGGGTTATACGATTAACCCTATCGAGATCAGTTGCTCACAACCTCATCAAAGTAAAGACTACTGCAGATCTCATGGCGGCTTTATCGGGATGTATGAAAAGTCATCGGCGAATAACAATGTGCACTTGATGAAAAAGTTATTAAATTTGAAGATGGCAGAAGTTGTGTCTGTTACTCAACATCTGAATGATTTCAACACTATCAAAAATTAATTGCCGTCTGTTGAAATTGATTTTGATGATGAGATACATGTGCTGATATTGTTGGCTTCATTGTCAAATAGCTGGGAAGCCATGAGTAGACAGTTAGCAGTTTTGTAGGTAAATCTAAACAGAAATATGATTATATTCGTGATTTGATTTTAGCTGAAGATGTGCACAGGAAAGATTCTGGCGAGACCTCGGGCTTGAGTTATGCACCGATTGTTGATTCCAGAGGGAGATCACAAGACAGAAGCTCAAATAGAGGAAGATTAAAATCAAAGTCTTGTCAGCAGGCAACTTACTGGAATTGTGGCAAGGTTGACCACATAAAAATGAACAGCAGGAATCCTAAGAAAAAAGGAGAATGATAGTGCTAATGTTGTAATTGAAGAAATACAGGATGCACTATTGCTGACAGTTCACAGCTCTGTTGATGACTGGATACTGGATTCAGGGGCTTCCTTCCATGCATCTTCCCACTGAAGTTGATGCGAAATTATGTTGCAAGCAACTTTGGGAAGGTACATATAGCTGATGGAAAAGCTCTAGATGCGGTGGGTGACACGCCTAAAATATATACGCTTTTTGCTATATCATTTTACTTATTTTTGATGATATTACATTTTAAAGGAAGGTATTTTGTATGTTTTTTTTTGTTTTAGGTACAAGAAATGATGATTGTAGCAAAAGGAAGCAAAAACGGTGCAATTTGGAGCAAAAACGAGCAAGAAATGAAATTCTGCCCTGACACCTTTCGATAAGTCTTTTGATGCTTAATCTATTTTACATTTCTTGCATATTTTTGAATGAGATTACACTGTAAAGAAAGGTTGTTTTTATGCTTATTTTGTAGGGTTATCTGTTACGAACGCAACGCTACTGAAACGAGGCGAATCAGAGTTAAAACGGAGCCAAACGGAGCAAAACGGTGGAGCTGCGCAGAGCCTGCTCGCTGACGGCGGCCACGATCTCGTCGACGGTGAGATTTTTCAGAAAACACCGAAAAGTTCTCGAAAAGCTCGCCGACAGCGAGCTCGAAACCGCCGACGGCGCCTGGAAGGTTCTGGACCAACTTTTGGAAGTTTTTGGCCTAAATTCGACGTATTTAGACGTTTTTTCGAAGGGGTGCTTATGGAAACTCTTCAAACTTCCTCCATACTCTTTAAAATGGAGAATATAGGTTAGAAAAGGGAGGAATTTTAGAGAAAAAGTGGAGAAAAACTTTGAGGAATGTTTAGGATTCTTAGATTAAGAGTAGAAATGTAGATTTCTACCCTTTTGGAGAGATTGGAGAGGAGATTTTGAGAGAATTTGTAAGGGATTTTGTTAGCATTGCATGGATCGCTGGGAGACTTTATGGGAGAGATATCCGTCTTTCTTTCAAAGGGAAAAAGCTAAGTATTGTTCTTCATTATCTTATAATTTTGTAAACAATTACCTAGTGGATTTGCTTTGGTTTAATGAAGTTTCCGTTGTGTTTCTTCGTGCTTTGTGACGCATCTCTCTTATTCTTTCTTCGTCTTTGGAAATAGTGGCATGAGAAGATTATGTCATTATTTTCATTTTACTTTTCTTTTGCGATGAGTAGGATTCATGATTAGGATATTGGGATGCTTGCTAAAAGATGTTTTAATTATAAATGTGATGGTTTTTACTTGCACTTCATTTATATTGCAATAAGGGCCCATTGTAGTGTTAAAATTCGTTGTAATTGCATTGTCCTAAATGGGCGGTGTAATTCTCAACAAAGTGGAACCACATTGAAATTCCATGGATGGTGAAGTTCATGGAGATTGAATGCAAATAAATAGGGAAATAATATTAATCTGACGTAGATTGGAGATTTTAGAGTGACAGGCTAAAATCCTCAATTCGGTCCTACCGTTTGGATGCTGAAGTGTAGATTGTTAGCCCTCAGGCGAGGGGAATGTGGGAGCTCCGAAGTGAGAGCCGGTATCCTCCCAGCCTAGCCGCAGATTCAATTACCAAGCATAGGATTAGTCAATGTTCTTTATGTCTGGACCAAAGGGTAAAGAATATGATTGCTCCTATTTGACACATACAATATTAAATGCATCTCATTCCTATACATTATTTATTTAATTACATAAGAATAGTAGTTTTTAATATCTCGAAATTCTCCAAACCAACTCATCCAAAAAGGGTTATCTTTAGAATTATTATTTGCATTTAGTTATAGTTATTGTTACATTTAACTCTTGTATTTAGGAGTAGTTGCTAGATAAAACACAATTTTAATCGACATTCCAAACTAAGGACTATTAGTAGTAGACTAGAATTTGACTAAAGACCTCTTAGTTCACTTCCTCTTGGGATCGATACTGGGGTTTTTAAAGAAAACTCTATATTACTTGAAACGATACGTATACTTGCGTAGTACCCCTAGTGTGTAAAATATTTTCCAATTTTTATATCATTTAAGATTTTGCACACTAGCCACTATTTATAAATCGGGTCAAGTTTGTTACCATCGTTTGGAAGTTAATTTACTGCGTAATTGCTGGTCGGGTCAAGTTTTTGGCGCCGTTGTCGAGGAAGCTTCGGTAAGAACTTTAGGAGAATTTTAGTTGAAGTAATTAGGCTTAGACTTGGAAAACTGTAGTGTCGTAAAAACTATTTTTGTGTGAAAAGTGTTTTTATATGAAAAAGTGTTGTGAAAAAAAAATTTGTTTATATGAAAAATAAGGTGTTCGTGAAAATGTTTTGTTGTGTTAAATATATTTCATTTATTATTTGTTTAATTGTTAATGTATTGTTTGTTATGTTGCGTATGCGAAACAAAGGATCTACAGGACTTGTGTCTTATGATCCCGAGTTTGAAAAAAATAAAAAAATAATAAAAATACAGAAAGGACTCAAAAAACTAGAAATGGAAATGGAAAACTTTCATGATAATAACTTGGAAAATCATCATACTTCATTGAGGGATTACATAAATCCTACGACAGATGAAATTCACTCTAGTATACAAAACCCTGTCGTAGAAACTGATTCGTTTGAAATAAATCCTGAAATTATCCAACTGGTGCAGAATAATCAGTTTGGGGGAACTCCTTCGGAGGAACCCTATTTACACTTATCAAATTTTCTAGAAATTTGTGCTACATTTCGTTATAATGGCATGTCAGACGATGCTGTTAGGCTAAGACTTTTTCCTTTCTCACTAAGGGATAAGGCTAAAATGTGGTTATATTCATTAGCACTCGGCTACTATTAAAAATTGGGAGGAGTTAAGTCAGAAATTCCTAGCTAAGTATTTTCCACCTTCAAGGACTACTAAACTTAGAAACGATATTATCTCATTTTGTCAGTATGAAGGAGAATCAATATACTAAGTCTGGGAAAGATTTAAGTAACTCCTAAGAAAGTGTCCACACCATGATCTGCCCGATTGGTTAATCATTCAAACTTTTTATAATGGGTTAGTAGAATCCTCTAGGTCTATAATTGATGCTGCCGCTGGTGGATCATTAATGTCAAAATCATTTGATGAAGTGTATGCATTAATTGAAAAAATAGCTACAAATGAATTTCAATGACCCTTTGCAAGGGAAAATCATAAAAATGTAGCTAGTGTTCATGATACGGATGCGATTGCAATTCTTGTATCTCAGGCTGCTGCAATATCAAGGAAGTTGGAACAATTTGGAATGAACCAACCTCAATTTACTCCTATAAGTGAGGAAAGTTCATTAGGGCCTATAATTGATTCTAAATTATCATATGAGACTTTAAATACCATAAACAACCCGTACTCTAACTTTTACAACCCAGATTAGGAGAACCATCCTAAATTTAACTGGAATCATACTACTAATGGTGGAAACCTAAAATGGGAAAATAATCATGCAAATCATAATGAAAGTTGGAATAATCAGGGGAACACAAACTATAGACCTTCATATCCACCGGACTCTAACAATGATCAACAATTTGAGGATAAGAAGATGTCTATGGAAGAAGTGGTATTGCAAATAGGAAACCAGTTGCAAAGTCAAAATTTTGCGATTAAAAATATAGAGAATCAACTGAGAAAAATTGCTAATTCACTTAGCAATAGACCCCAAGAAACACTTCCTAGCAACATTGAGATAAACCCTAAAAAGAACACTAATGAACAAATAGAAGCTGTCCAATTAAAAAGTGGAAGAGAAATAGAGGATGTGGTTAGAAAAGACAAAGATGTTGTGAGAGAAACAAAGGAAACTAAAAGACCTGAAGAACATGTTTCTAAGGATCTGGAAAAATTAATATTTCCAACTAAAATCAGTTTGTAAAGACCACCACCTTCATTTCCTCAAAGACTTAGACAACATGAGTTAGATAAAAAAATTTCAAAGTTCATGAAAGTACTTAAGAAGTTAACGATAAATATTCCTTTCACTGAAAATTTGAAACAGATGCCAAGTTATGCAAAGTTTATAAAGGATATATTAAACAAGAAAAGGAAATTTGGGGATTATGAGACAGTTTCACTAAGTGAGGAGTGCAGTGCCATACTTCAGAAAAATTTTCCTCGGAAACTTAAAGATCCTTGTAACTTTACAATTCCTTGTGCAATTGGAGAAAAATTATGTGGAAAAGCTTTATGTGATTTAGGAGTGAGCATTAATGTGATGCCTCTATCTATTATTAGAAGGTTAGGTTTAATCGATATTTCTCCCACTACTGTAACCCTTATGTTAGCTGATCGATCTATCATTTATCCAAAAGGAGTTATAGAAGACATGCTTGTTAAAGTGGATAAATTTATCTTTCCTTTGGACTTTATTATATTAGATATAGAGGAAGATAAAGAAATTCCAATTATTTTAGGGAGACCTTTCCTTGTTACTGGACAAGCTATGATAGATGTGTAAAAAAGAGAGTTGGCTATAAATATTAATGACCATGAAGTCACTTTTGATGTATTAAAGACAATGAAATATCCAGCTGAGAGAAAAGATGATGATTGTTTTTGGATGGATGAAATTGATTATTTAAGTAAAGGCAATTTCCAAGAAAGTTTTGAGAGTAAGTTAAAAGATGAGATTGAAATAGATTTTCATGATGATTCGAAAACTTTATTTAAGAAGACTGTATGTATGTTCAGGAGAGGTGTGAAATGATGGACGCTACCAAAAATAGTAAACATTTAATTCCATTTGTTGAAAAATCTCATGAACTTAAGATGGATGTACCCCATACAATTTTAAAGCCGATCTATTTAGAGAATTCATCTACACAACCAGTCTTTATATCTTTAGATACGACTCAATCACACGAAAAACCTGAATTAAATGATGAACAAGATAAAATTATTGAACTAGGACTTGGAAGAGAATTTGAGGATAAATTTCAAAAGAACTTTGAGTTGAGAAAAGAGGATAAGGATATTAGAAGACCAATGGAAGAAATTCCTAAGGAATTAGAAAAACCTATTTCCTCAACTAAGATAGATCCTCAATCATTTAATAATTATAAAGGGGAAAAATTGGAATATAACTTGAAATAGAAGAGTAACTTAGAAGAATTTGATCCTGAATCTGAATTATCTAAAGAGAATCTGATCCAAAATTTGGGAGATATTGAAGTATCTTATAAAGATCCATTTCTTATAAATTTCAAGGATGATATTAATATGCGGATTGAGAAAATCAATAGAAGAATGTTGGATCTAGAAAGAAATATGAGGAACAATGATATAAATCAAACTGAAAATGAAGAGCTAAATGAAAAATTAAAATTTGAGGATTTTATAGGAATCCCTAGATCTGAAAATGATTGGGTGATTGATCGAGGATTACTTAATTGAAATTTTGATCCAGGTGGAATCATTTGTCGGGCTAACGACGTTAAACCAAACGCTTTATGGGAGGCAACCCATAGTTATCAGTGTGCTTTGATTTAGTGTGCTTGAGAGTCATGATTATTAGTGATCTATTGTATTTGCTTTATAGTGGATTGATCAGTTTGATTGTTGATTAGTAGATGTTTGGATTTTTAGTAGTTTGACCTTTGTGTGTCATGAAGGATGTGATTCCTTAACTTCTTATTATGGCTAGACTTGATCTCTTGTAGTAGTTGGATTAATGAGTCCACTGTGACTTGGGTCTCACTCAGACTTGAGTTTTACAAGAGAAATCATGAATTTCGAACATTGAAAGTTCCATCTTAATTTGTTACTTCCTTTCTGCAACTTTATTTTCATTAGGTAGGAGCCGCGAACTTATTTAATGAATACCATTAGGATGATGTTACACTATCTTCATAACTGTTATAGGTGCTTAATTAAAGGGATTAGATAATACTTGAGATTGGTGTCCGGAAACCATTTATCAGGGATAATCTTATCTTTGGGATTATAATCTATAAAATTATTTGAAAGTACCTAATTTATTAGTGTAGTGATTCCGTTAGAAATTGGAAGTTAATCAGTGAGATGTGATGAGTTAAAGGATGAATTGACCTCATTTATCATATGTGTGTTTATGTTTATGTTACAACTTTATTTAGGTCTTGAAGAACATTTTTATATTCCCATACTGATATATGTTATGCTAGTTAGACTTTTATTTAGTTAATTTCATTCTGGTATGAATAGTTTAGATTTACTTTCTGCTGCATATTGTTCTGTCCTAATCAATTCTTGCAAATGATTTTGATAGACATTTATGGTAGATAGAATTTCTAAATTGTTTTCTTCCTGCTTATATTTTCTGTATTGAATGCTATATATGTTAAAAATTAAGTTTGGGGGTAGGAAGAAAAATAAAATTTTAATGTGAAAATACTTCCTTTCAGTGTAATTTTATTACAAGCATGTTTTAGGTTAGCTTTGCTTTCTCTTACAGTCATTCTATCCTGATTATGCATTATATGAATTTGATAGGATGTTGTAGTAGTAATTAGATTCAACCTTTACTTTTTCTTCATGCAACATTTTATGGAATTAATTGGAAAATATTTTTGAAATTTAAGTTTAGGGGGGAGAAAAATATTAACTCTTATTTGTTCTCAATTATTATATTTTCAAAAATTATTAGCATAACTTCTGGCAATTGAACCTCGCTTGAGATAACTAAAACTTTTTATTTTAGTTGAATAGTATGGAAGGATTGGATGAAATTTTTTAGTAATAAAAGTTAATTTTATAAGGATAAAATATTTGGTATGAAAGAATTTGATTATACTATTTAAAGTAAAGAAAACTGTATTTTTGAAATGTTAAGAGACTTAAAGTATTGTGTGTTAAGAAGAGATTGTGACTTTATGATGAATAATAAAGCTCATACCTAATTATAAAGTAAGGATGTGTTTCAAGTTTGAACTTTAGAAAGAGGAGAGTGAAGTTCAAAATCATTACAGGCTCTGTAGATATAGTAATCCTCATTAAAAAAAAGAGTGAAAAAAAGGGATTGAAAATGATCCCGAAAAAAAAAAGAGAAAGAAAAATATTTATGAGGAGAAGCTTAAGGAGATGTCTAATAAAAAATTGGCTTCACTTGAGTCACCCTAAAGGGAGAACTTGATTTCATTTCTGAATTTATATTTAAAGTATTGGCCTACATTCTGATGAAGTTTGCATGAACTCCTTTTCACATAATCTTTCAAGGCACTCTTAATGTAACAAATTATGGTTTATCTTGAAATAAATAGAAGACTAGAACCCTTAGACTTGATTACTGAATATTCTTATATCTGTAGTGTTAACCCGCGTTACTGAATTTCTTTCTAAAAGTCTAACCAATATATTCTTTTAAATGAAAAATTTTAGTGTCTTACAGGTGAAAAGTACATTGCCTTGAGTTATATTTTTATGTAGTAAAAGTGTTACTTGAGGACAAGTAACAGTTAAGTTTGGGGGATTTTAACACGCCTAAAATATATACGCTTTTTGCTATATCATTTTACTTATTTTTGATGATATTACACTTTAAAGAAAGGTATTTTTTATGTTTTTTGGTTTTTGGTACAAGAAATGGTGATTGGAGCAAAAGGAAGCAAAAACAGTGCAATTTGGAGCAAAAACGAGCAAGAAATGAAATTCTACCCTGACACCTTTCGATAAGTCTTTTGATGCTTAATCTCTTTTACACTTCTTGCATATTTTTGAATGAGATTACTGACCCGACCGCAAATAACACAGTAATGATTGCTTCCAAAAGATAGCCAAAAGCTTTGACTCAATTTATAAATAGCGGCTAGTGTATAAAATTAATAATTCGAAAATATTTTTACACACTAGAGGTACTACACAAGTATACACATCGTTTCAAGTAATATAGAGTTTTTAAACAAAGACCCCAATATCGATCCCACAGGGAAGATTTATAGAGAAAAATAAAATAGTAAAAATTTTTTTATTTTATCTTTTAATTTGATTATAAATTACTATTAATTTACTAGATGCAAATAAAGAAAACAATAATAATAAAATGATTTTATGAATTCTATATAAAATAAAAAACTTTCTTTCCTTCAATTAATCTAAGATTTCTAAGATAATTTAATATTCGTTGGATAACTTGATTTATGGTATTGTGCCAAATAGAAGCATTCCTATTATTTGCCCTTTGATCCAGGCGCAAAGAACATTGACTAATTTACAGAATAGGTCCTGATGTATTGTTAGTAGAATGGGTTAATCTAGGCTCACACTTCTAGATGTCCAAGGGTGGCTATGGTCGGCCCTACTAGTGACCATTTCCTAGTCTATAAATCAAATTATAAGAATTTAGTCTATCACTCTAAAACCTTATCAATTCTACGCCCTTTAAATCTTATCTTCCTATTTATTTGCACTTCACCATGAATAGCCCGCACATGACCTTCGACTACCCAAGGATTCATGTGACATTTACAAGTTAAGAGTTCTTCTCCTTCAAGGTTTCAAAACTCTTCAACAGGTTTTAACAATTCAAATGGCCAATTTAAAAAGTAAAGTAAGATCATGTATTAATGTCATCACAATGTTTTGAAAATATTTTGAATTTTATTTCTCCATCGAATATTTATATTATCTTATCTATCTCTTCATAATTGAAGGAAGAAAGTAAACTAACTACTCAGAACACATTGAAAATAAATAGCAAAACATGATAATTAAACTTTGAATCAAATGTAAAAATACTAATCTCAAATATTTTTTCTATAGATCTTTTGATTCCTACTAACTCCACAGTGTAATGAACTCCAGATGCAATAACTTGAAAACAAACTCACTAAACTTAAACAAAAGTGGCCCTAAATTTCTCTCTCTAATTCTCTCTCTAAGAATGAGAGATCCTAAAGTAGATAAGAGAAATGGGTACAATGGGAGGGGCACGTTTTCTGAAGAAATGGACCTCTATTTATAGGCTTCAAGGGTTGCCTCGAGGCACCTCTTCAAAACATGTCCACATTCAATGAATCTTCTAGAAGGTCGGTCTGGCACCTAGGCGCCGGAATCTGGCGCCTGAGCACCGGACACCGCGTCCAGTTCTTCGTACCTCTTCACTTTGGCTCGCACCTCTTCGCGATTAAAACCGTTTTGGAGCGTCCAAATGCAATGTATCACATGTCCTATTATCAAGGAACAACTGCCAACCTTCTAGAATGTCCAATAACCGCTCACTCCGTCAAAATAACTGATCAAATGTTGTCAAAAACTTGACAGTTTTTGTATCGAGTCTGGCGCTTAGGCGCCAGTTTCTAGCGCCTAGGCGCCAGACCATATTTTTTTATACTTTTGGTATTTTGCTCCTTTTTGCTCCTTTTTCCTTCTTGGACCTTTTTACATTACCTACATCCAAAAACACAAAAAATACCTTTCATTAAAGTATAATATCCTTAGAAATTAATAAGAATTAAGACATAAAGAAATAGGTATTTTTTTATAGATCAAAATCCCCCAAACTTAAATGTTACTTGTCCTCAAGTAACTCTTTTTACTATATAAAATATAACTTTTGGAAATATAGATAAATATTTAAGATTCCTTATAATTTTTGATTTTATAAAGTCTTTAGTAAATTATTAACCCAATTTCACTAACTAGGTTTAATTTTAAGAATTTAAAGAATATTTAACTACCAAATCATAAGATTTCAAACTTTTCATTCATTTTGAAAATAATATAAGTCTATTATATTAAGATTTCATAGATTATTTACAAGAAAAAGATCTTATTGAAAAATCTTTTCTAAATAAATATTTATGTATAAAAATTAAGTAAAGTATGTAACTAGTTTTCATCCTATAATATAATTCAAGTGAAGCCAATTTTTGATTAGGCATTTCCTCAAGCTTCTCCTCTCTATCTTTTTCTTTTCTTTCTTTCTTTTTTTTTTTTTTTTATAGAGAGGTTACTATATCTGGATAACTTGTTAATGGTTTTGAACTTCACTATCCTTAACTTATATTTTCAAAACTTATACATTTCTACTTAATTATTATAAGATAAATAAAAATTCAAAAAGAATTCCAATCTTTTCTTTTTCAAGTGATAATTTTTTATTACTTAATAATTCTAAAATTCTATTATTTCTACCATGAATAGAAAATTCTTTATCTCATTCTTCTTTAAGTTAAATAATTCTATTCTTAAAATCAATTAAAGTTAGTAAAATTTTGGTTAATTTCACTAAATTGTTTATAATTTCAAAAATAAAAGTGATCTCAAATAAATTCTTTATTTCTTAAGTTATGTTAAAAAGTTTTTATTTTTAAGAAAATATTAGCTTTTTAAGGACAAATAAAATTTCATTTTGAATGGATTTTCCCTTCCCCAAAACTTAAGTTTTGGTATACTATGATAATTTGAAAGTATGAGAGAAAGAAAATCATAAGAATTTTTAATAAGTATGTAAAAACAATCTTAAAAAGAAAAATTAACTTCTAATCATGCTTTCATGAATAATTAAGATAAAATTGAAGCATGTATATAAAAAGTAAGCAAGCTAATTTTATGATGATATTAAATTTGAAACAGAATTAAAATAGAGCAAAATAATTAAGTACTAAGCATTAAACTAAAACAATATATAAATTAATTCTAAATTCAGTCTCAACACAACAAAATCCTAATACTAAACAGTCAACATACATCAAATACAAAACTAACAAACAATCCAAATAAAACAAACTAACAGAGTAACACATCATAGAAATCTATAACTACTAATCACTAGCTGTAGCCTCATCATCATCTTCATCACCAAAGGAAAATTCTACGTCCTTAGGATCTACAAATGGTGTGAAACTAGGAAAACTAACATCATGTTCACCCTTCAGAAATCTGACTAGGGCTTCATCATACTCAGCATCATAATTACTCTTCCTCTGGGTATAATCAGATAAATGATCTAGTTTTCTATCAATAGTATCAATCCTGCAGTGAGTTTGAAATAACTCCCGCTCGCTGCTCTAAAACCGATCATGCATTGATTCCCGGAAATCCGATGGTGGCTCGGAAGAAGTAGAGGGTCTAGAAGTAGAAGGTCTACTCGAAGTATGTGCGAAGTAGAAGGAGCCGTTGATCTCTTCCCTCGAAGACGATCATAGATACTAACACTCTCCTGCCCAATTGGCTTAGTAGACTTCAGCTTCTCCTCAGAAATATCAGCAGTGACTCCATTCTTAACACATAGTGAGTAGATCAGAGATGGAAATCCCAATCCAACAGAAGTGCTGGACCTCGCAGTAGACTCCACAGAATCATAAATAATGCTCCCGACATCAATAGGCTTCTTCTTCTGAATGCAGTAGTTTAAGATCGCTCGACTAGTCACTTCACTCAGGTGGTTGGAAGGTAACAATCTTGCAAATATAAAGTAGTGCCATGCTTTAGATACACCATTTAATTCATATGATTTGAAGTTTACCCTTTTTCCGTTCATGATCTTCCAAGATCCAGTACCGTCAGTCAGATAAGCAATAATCATATCCAAATCTCCTTCAGATGGTGATAATCCAGAATAATAGCATTCAATAGTCGGTGGCAGGCCATAAAGTATATTGATTCTTTCTGGACTAAATCCTACTCCGATACCTCTGACAAAGACTTCATAATCCTCGGCATCCAGAAAATTTGCATAAAATTCTCGAATAATCGGGATAACAGCAACAACAGTAAAATAACAAAATCGTTCCCAGTTGTGTGCAACAATAGTGTTTTCGATCATTTCTCCAGGATGGTAAAAACTTCGTTCAGAAATGAACTTTCTGGACGTTGCAAATTCATGGAAGCGAAAATGCGCAGCTGCAGTAGAGAATTTGCTGCTATCAAAGTTATCTCGTGCCTTCCCGCGTTTAGATTTTGGAGCCATCTAAACGTGAAAGAAAATAAGAACAAATTTAGGAATCAAAGATTTAAACTCTTTTTAAGTTTATAAAACTTAAAATAAGTTTAGAAATCCAAAGAAATCACTAAAAATCAAATATTTTTTCAAAATTTTCGGTTCTTAGCAAAACTTAGGGAAATCTATGGTGAAAATCGAAAATAAATGGTTTAAAGTGTAGATCTGACCTTGAGACGAAGAAATCGAGTGGTTTCGCGCTCAAATCCTTGATGTTTTGACCTTAAAATGGATCTAGATGATGTATTTTTGCGAAAATGGGGAAGAAGATGAAGCTTAGGCGTCAAAAATGGCTTTTGGGGGTTATTTAAGTAAATTTTCGGGTACAGGCCGAACTGGCGCTTAGGCGCCAAATTCTGGCACCTAGGCGCCAGACTCGTCTTTCACAAATTTTTTTTTTTTAAATTTATTTTTCCACCAAAATTCATAAATTCAACTTCCAATTACTCATATCAGAGTAGAGCTTCTGTTTCTAACTTCCACAATATTTTTCAAAAATTTATAAAAATTAAATATTAAATCCACTAATCAAACATAAGGTTTTCAATCAAACTCACTAATTTCCATATAAAATCTTAAATATTGACTCAATACATTCCAGATAAGTACTACATTTGATTTAAGTTCCTAATACACACCCAAACATAACAATTTCAAAGCAAAAACAACACACATTGAACATGAAAGCAAATACACAAACAAACACAATCGATTCTCTAAATCGATACAACGACTCAACAAACCATAATAACTATCTCATTACCAGAATATTCTAATCTTCACAAGGGAAATTGTGTATTACACTTGGAAAGAATACTAACGCTCTCGAGAAATCCGTAGCCGTCTTTTCATCAATCCACTTGTTCTTCGCATACATTTCAACTTGAGCATCTTGATAAGCCGCAAAATGATCAAATTGAAGTTTCATTTGCCATTCTAGATGTTCAACTTGATGAAACATCTCATGAAGGCGATCTCCAATCCTTTTTAAAATCTTCTTCAAACTTATCCAAACATCTAAAAATTTTCTCTAAACTTACAGCGATGAAACCATTGAAGTAGGGTTGAGGATCCCTTGATACATTGTCCCTAGCCTCTTCTCCATGATTTCTTCTTTCCATTTCTTCAAAAATTTCTCAAATCTCTCAAGAATGAAGTGTAAGGGACGTAATTTTGATTGCTTGATGGTTAGGGAAGAAGATGGGTTGATTTAAAGGGGAAAATCGTGTGAAAAACTGAAAATTTTTGGTTTTTGCACGACCCAGTAACCGTGGCGCTTAAGCACCAAATCTGGTGCCTAGGCGCCGGACCTATTGATACATAGTTGATTCTGGCGCTTAGGCGCCGAATTCTGGCGCCTAGGTGCCGGAACTATGTTCAACTCCGTTTCGCCTAATTGTCAAATTTTCAAAATTTCGTTCTCCAAGATAGGTAAATTATACTGGTAAGAGTAATTTAGACTCGATAACTCATATTGTAAATTATCATAATGAAGGTTAACTTGATCTCCTTTTTACTCATATTCAAAATAGAGTGATCCTATTTTTAATTTCTACATACTTCAACATAATTTTCAGCTTGTCAATAAAGACTTATGAGCATCAAATTTTTCTAAAGTAATATAAAATTTAATCAAGATCGAGGCATAACCTTACATTAAAACACAAAAACACAAGATAATTATGGGTTGCCTCCCACAAAGCGCTTGGTTTAACGTCGTCAGCCCGACTTAAGTAAATCTTTAATCAGGTTGACTCAATTCATAAGCCTCTTTATAAATCTTCTTAATATCTCCCAAATAAGGCTTCAATCTTAATCCATTTACTTTAAAAATTTTTCCTGTTTTGGGATCTTTTATATCCACAACTCCATAATGGTATACTTTCTCAACTAAATAGGGTCCAATCCATTTAGATCTTAATTTTCCAGGAAAAAGTCTTAAACGAGAATTAAACAGTAATACTTTTTTGTCCAGTCTCAAAAATTTTTCCTGAAATTCTCTTATCATGCAACATCTTCATTTTCTCTTTATAAATTCTCGCATTTTCATACGATTCATTTCTAATTTCTTCCATCTCATTTAGTTGTAATAATCGTTTTTCTCCTGCTTTATTCAAATTAAAATTAAACTCCTTTATCGCCCAATAAGCTTTATGTTCAAGTTCTACAGAGTAAGTGACAATGTTTACCATAAATTAACCGGTAAGGTGACATTCGATTGGTGTCTTATAAGTCGTTCTATAAGCCCGTAATGCGGAATCAAGTCTATCAACCCAATCGGTTCTTTTAGGATTAACAGTCTTTTCTAAAATTCTTTTAATTTCTCTGTTTGATACTTCAGCCATTCCACTAGTTTGAGGGTGATAAGCGATTGCAATTTTATGTTTGATTCCAAATTTTTGTATTAATGATTGAATTCTTATATTCCTGAAATGACTTCCACCATCAGTGATAATTACCTTAGGCATTCCAAATCTTGAAAATATCATTTTCTTTAAAAATTTTGAAACACTTTTGGAATCATAGTTTGGTAAAGCAACAGCTTCAATCCACTTTGAAACATAATCAACTACTAATAAAATATAAATTTTTCCAGATGATGGAACAAATGGTCCCATAAAGTCTAATCCCCATATATCAAAAATTTCAACTTCCAATATATAGTTTAAAGGCATTTCATCTTTCCTAGATATATTTCCCATCCTTTGACATCGATCGCATGTTTTCACATATTGTCTCACATCTTTAAATAAGGTAGGCCAATAAAATCCAGAATTTAAAATTTTAAATGCAGTTTTATATATGCCAAAGTGTCCTCCAAAATCGAATCATGACATTTTTGAATAATAGCAAAAGTTTCCTCATAAGGTACACATCTTCGAATCATAGAATCTTTACCAATTTTAAATAAATGAGGTTCTTCCCAAATATAAGATTTAGCATCATATTTAAATTTCTTAATAAATTTGTTATTCAAGTCATAAGGAAAAATATTGCTAACTAAATAATTAACAATATCAACATACCAAGGTGTTTTGTATCTTTGAATAATATATAAAGATTCATCAGGGAATTTCTCATTTATATTTTCTTCCGAAATAATATCATTTTTAATTCTAGACAAATGATCAGCAATTTGGTTTTCAGTTCCTTTTCTATCTACTATTTGAAAATCAAATTCTTGTAGAAGTAAAACCCATCTTATAAGTCTATGTTTAGAATCCTTCTTAGATGTTAGATATTTAATAGCGAGAATGATCGAGTATGAACTATGCATTTAGTACCAAGAAGATAAGGTCTAAATTTATCAAAGGCATATACTTATAGCTAGAAGCTCTTTCTCGGTGGTAGTGTAATTTCTTTATGTTTCAGTTGAGAGTTTTACTAGCATAATATACAACTTTGAAAACTTTATCATATTTTTGTCCTAATACGGCTCCAATTGCAAAATCACTTGCATCACACATTAATTCAAAAGATTTATTCCAGTCAGGTGCAACAATGATAGGTGCAGTTATTAATTTTTCTTTTAGAATATTAAAAGCATTAATACATTCTTTATTAAATTCAAATTGTAGATCTTTTTCTAATAAATGACAAAGAGGTTTAGCAATTTTAGAAAAATCATTTATATATCTTCTATAAAATCCAGCATGACCTAAAAAACTTCTCACATCGATAATGAGTAGTAGGTGATTGCAATTCAGCAATAATTTTCACTTTTGCTCGATCTACTTCCATCCCTTTTCGTGATACTTTGTGACCAAGTACAATGCCTTTTGTGACCATGAATCGACATTTTTCCCGCTTAAGAACTAAATTTGTTTCTTCGCATCTTTTCGTAACTTTGGCTATGTTTTCCAAACAAGATTCAAAAGAAGTTCCAAAGACTGAAAAATCGTCCATGAATATTTCAATTCCTTTGTCAATCAAATCACAAAATATTGACATCATACATCTTCGAAAAGTTGCAGGTGCATTACATAAACCAAAAGACATTCTTCTAAAAGCAAATGTTCCATAAGGACTTGTAAAAGTTGTCTTTTCTGATCCTCGGGAGCAATAAGTAATCGATGATAACCGTAATATCCATCCGTAAAATAGAAATATGAGTGTCCAAGCTAATTTATCGAGCATTTGATCCAAGAAAGGTAAAGGAAAATGATCCTTTCTAGTGGCTTTATTTAGTTTCCTATAGTCAATACAAATTCGCCATCCAGTAACTTGTCTTGTAGGAATAAGTTCATTTTTATCATTAACAATGACATTTACACCTCCTTTCTTCGGAATATAATGAATAGGACTTACCCATTGACTATCCGAAATAGGATAAATAATACCAGCATCTAACCACTTAATAATTTCTTTTTTAACAACCTCTTTCATGATAGGATTTAATCTTCTTTGTGATTATATCGTAGGTTTAAAATTTTCTTCCATTAAAATTCTATTCATGCAAATGGAAGGGCTTATTCCTCTTATATCAGCAATAGTCCAACCAAAAGCTTTCTTATAATTTTTTAACACACCTAGTAATTTTTCTTCTTGATCTTTACTCAGTTTAGAAGAAATAATAACAGGTAAAGTTAACGAATTTCCAAGAAACACATATTTTAAATGGGAAGGTAACATTTTTAATTCCAGTTCATGTTCTTTTTTAATTGAGGGTAAAAGTATATCATTTTGAGTTATGTCTAAAGTTTCCCAATTATCTTTAATAAAATGAGTCTCTTCTTCTTCTACTACTTCATCTTCATCAGTTAAAAGTTCAAATTTTTCTTCAGAAATAACTTTACATTTTTCTTGATAATTTTTTTCAATTAAATAATCAATTATATCCATTCGATAACATTTTTCTTTATCAGGGTACTTCATTGATTTAAGAACATTGAATTTAATTTCTTGATCATTAACTCTCATGGTTAATTCTCCTTTTTGCACATCAATCATAGCTCGTCCAGTAGCTAGAAAAGGTCTTCCTAAAATAATACGTATCTCTTTATCTTCTTCCATGTCAAGTACTATGAAATCTACAGGGAAGATAAATTTATCCACTTTAACAGGGACATCCTCTATAACTCCTTTAGGATAAGTGATAGATCTATCAGCTAACTGAAGAGTTACAGTGGTGGGAGTAATATCTCCTAAATCCAATCTTCGAAAGATAGAAAATGACATGAGATTAATACTTGCTCCTAAATCACATAAAGCTTTTCCGCAAAATTTTTCTCCAATAGCATAGGGTATAGTGAAACTTCCAGGATCCTTAAGCTTTTCAGGTAATTTCTTTTGAATTATCGCACCGCATTCTTCACTTAATGCAACAGCTTTCAAAAGCTTCAAATTTTCATTTTTTGCTTAAAATATCCTTCATAAATTTTGCGTAAGTTGGCATTTGTTCCAAAGCTTCAGCAAAAGGTATGTTAATAATAAGTTTCTTAAAAATTTCAAAGAACTTAGAAAATTGATGATCAAGTTTCGCCGTTTAAGTCTTTGAGGAAAAGGTGGTGGTGGTTTTTCAACTTCCACATTAACGAGTATAACGTACCGATCTTGACTAGGAGAGAGAGTTTCTTTAGGTTTTTCAATCTCCTCAACCTCAATCTCTTTTTCAATTTCATTCTGCAATCTTTCTTTTAATTCTTTTCCACTTCTAAGTTGCACAGCTTTAACTTGTTCATGTTCTTTTCCAGTTTCCTTTGGATTGATTTCAACATTACTAGGAAGTGTTCCTATAGGTCTGTTATTAATTAAAGTAGCAATTTGCCCCATTTGATTTTCAATATTATGAATATCAGTATTTTGATTTTGTAATTAATTATTCATTTGCATAATTAATTCTTCTATCGATAACTTTTTCCGTTGATTATTAAATCCAGGAGGTTTATAATTTGAATTAACTTGATTATTCCAATTTCCAGTGTGATGAGATTGATTATTACCCCATTGTTGTTGTGAATTATTCCAGTTAAAATTAGGATAATTTTTCCACCCAAGATTATAATAATTTGAATAAGGATTATTTTTACTTGCAATAGCTTGTAAAGTTTCAATAGTTTGAGAATCTTCAATATTAGCAGAGTTATTATGCGAAATATTAATTGCACAATTATCTAATTTCTTAGACATTGCTCGCAACTTGTGAAGCTAAGATAGAAAAGGCTTCATTATCTTGAATACTGGCCATCTTTTTAGGATTAATCCTTTCGGAAGGCCATTGGAAATTATTATTAGCCATTTCTTCAATTAAAGTGTAAGCTTCTTCAAATGATTTAGACATTAAAGAACCTCCAACAAAGAACATCAATAATTGATTTTCAAGATCCAATTAATCCATTATAAAATGTTTGAATAATCAACCAATCAGGTAAAGCATGATGAGGACATTTTCTTAATAGTTCTTTAAATCTTTCCCAAGTTTCATATATTGTCTCCCCGTCAAATTGACTAAATGAAGTAATATCATTTCTTAATTTAGCAGTTTTAGAAGGAGGAAAATATTTAGCAAGAAATTTTTGTGCCATTTCAGCCCATGTTTTAATAGAACCAATCACTAATGAGTTTAACCACATCTTTGCTTTATCTCTTAAAGAAAAAAGAAAGAGTCTAAGTCTAATAGCATCATCAGAAACATTGTTATATTTAAAGGTAGCACAAAGTTCTAAAAAACTAACAAGATGTAAATTTGGATCCTCATTTCGTGATCCACCAAATTGATTGTTTTGCACCATTTGAATAATAGACGATTTAAGTTCAAAAGAATTAGCATCTACAAGTGGGTATTTGAATACTACTATGAAGTTCATCAACTCGTAGGGTTAGCATAATCCCTTAATGGTTTATAAACATTTTGATCATTAAGTTCAATTGGATTTTGTAAAGTAGCCATTTCTTGAAATATTTGAATTTGTTTTCTCTTTTTAAATTTTCTAATTGTTCTTTCCAATTCAGAATCTAAAGGTATTAATCCTTTAGAACCAATTCTTTGCATAAAACAAGGAATAAAATATAAAATTTAAACTATTCTATTTCTTTCTTCGATTCCCCGGTAACAGCGCCAAAAACTTGACCCGACCTCAAATAACGCAGTAATGATTGCTTCCAAAAGATAGCCAAAAGCTTTGACTCAATTTATAAATAGCGGCTAGTGTATAAAATTAATAATTAGAAAATATTTTTACACACTAGAGGTACTACGCAAGTATACACATCGTTTCAAGTAATATAGGGTTTTTAAACAAAGACCCCAGTATCGATCCCACAGGGAAGATTTATAGAGAAAAATAAAATAGTAAAAATATTTTTATTTTATCTTTTAATTTGATTATAAATTACTATTAATTTACTAGATGCAAATAAAGAAAACAATAATAAGAAAATGATTTTATGAATTCTATATAAAATAAACAACTTTCTTTCCTTCAATTAATCTAAGATTTCTAAGATAATTTAATATTCGTTGGAGAATTTAATTTATGGTATTGTGCCAAATAGAAGCATTCCTATTCTTTACCCTTTGATCCAGTCGCAAAGAACATTGACTAATTTATAGAATAGGTCCGGATGTATTGTTAGTAGAATGGGTTAATCTAGGCTCACACTTTTATATGTCCAAGGGTGGTTATGGTCGGCCCTACTAGTGACCCTTTCTTAGTCTATAAATCAAATTATAAGAATTTAGTCTGTCACTCTAAAAACTTATCAATTCTACGCCCTTTAAATCTTATCTTCCTATTTATTTGCACTTCACCATGAATAGCCCGCACATGGCCTTCGACTACCCAAGGATTCATGTGACATTTACAAGTTAAGAGTTCTTCTCCTTCAAGGTTTCAAAACTCTTCAATAGGTTTTAATAATTCAAATGACCAATTTAAAAAGTAAAGTAAGATCAGGTATTAATGTCATCACAATGTTTTGAAAATATTTTGAATTTTATTTCTCCATCAAATCTTTATATTATCTTATCTATCTCTTCATAACTTGAAAATAAACTCACTAAACTTCAGCATCTTAATAAAGTTTAGATAAGATGCTGAAGTAAGATGCAATAACTTGAAAATAAACTCACTAAACTTAAACAAAAGTGGCCCTAAATTTCTCTCTCTAATTCTCTCGCTAAGGATGATAGATCCTAAAGTTGATAAGAGAAAGGGGTTCAATGGGAGGGGCACATTTTCTGAAGAAATGGACCTCTATTTATAGGCTTCAAGGGTTGCCTTGAGGCACCTCTTCAAAACATGTCCACATTCAATGAATCTTCTAGAAGGTCGGTCTGGCGCCTAGTCGCCGGACACCGCGTCCGCTTCTTCGCACCTCTTCACTTCGGCTCGCACCTCTTCGCGATTAAAACCGTTTTGGAGCGTCCAAATGCAATGTATCACATGTCCTATTATCAAGGAACAACTGTCAGCCTTCTAGAATGTCCAATAACTGCTCACTTCGTCAAAATAACTGACCAAACGTTGTAAAAAACTTGACAGTTTTTGTATCGAGTCTGGCGCTTAGGCGCCAGGCCATATTTTTTTATACTTTTGTTATTTTGCTACATTTTTGCTCCTTTTTGCTCCTTTTTCCTTCTTGGACCTTTTTACATTACCTACATCCAAAAACACAAAAATACCTTTCATTAAAGCATAATATCCTTAGAAATTAATAAGAATTAAGACATAAAGAAATAGGTATTTTTTTATAGATCAATTACACTTTAAAGAAAGGTTGTTTTTATGCTTATTTTGTAGGGCTATCTGTTACGAACGCAACACAACTGAAACGAGGCGTATCAGAGCTAAAACGGAGCCAAACGGAGCAAAATGGTGGAGCTGCGCAGAGCCTGCTCGCCGACGGCGGCCACGATCTCGCCGACGGCGAGATTTTCTAGAAAACACCAAAAAGTGCTCGAAAAGCTCGCCGACAGCGAGCTCGAACCCGCCGACGGCGCCCGGAAGGTTCTGGACCGACTTTTGGCGGTTTTTGGCCTAAATTCGACGTATTTGGACGTTTTTTCGAAGGGGTGCTTAATGAAACTCTTCAAACTTCGTCCATACTCTTTAAAATGGTGAATATAGGTTAGAAAAGGGAGGAATTTTAGAGAAAAAAGTGGAGAAAAACTTTGAGGAATGTTTAGGATTCTTAGATTAAGAGTAGAAATGTAGATTTCTACCCTTTTGGAGAGATTGGAGAGGAGATTTTGAGAGAATTTGTAAGAGATTTCGCTAGCATTGCATGGATCGCTGGGAGACTTTATGGGAGAGATCTTCCTCTTTCTTTCAAAGGGAAAAAACTAAGTATTATTCTTCATTATTTTATAATTTTGTAAACAATTACCTAGTGGATTTGTTTTGGTTTAATGAAGTTTTCATTGTGTTTTCTTCGTGCTTTGTGACACATCTCTCTTATTCTTTCTTCGTTTTTGGAAATAGTGGCATGAGACGATTATGTCATTCTTTTCATTTTACTTTTCTTTTGCGATGAGTAGGATTCATGATTAGGATATTGGGATGCTTGCTAAAAGATATTTTAATTATAAATGTGATGGTTTTTACTTGCACTTCATTTACATTGCAATAAGGGCCCATTGTAGTGTTAAAATTCGTTGTAATTGCATTGTCCTAAATGGGCGGTGTAATTCTCAACAAAGTGGAACCACATTGAAATTCCATGGATGGTGAAGTTCATGGGGATTGAATGCAAATAAATAGGGAAATAATATTAATCGGGCGTAGAATTGGAGATTTTAGAGTGACAGGCTAAAATCCTCAATTCGGTACTATCGTTTGGATGCTGAAGTGTAGATTGTTAGCCCTTAGGCGAGGGGAATGTGGGAGCTCCAAAGTGAGAGCCGGTATCCTCCCAGCCTAGCAGCAGATTCAGTAACCAAGCATAGGATTAGTCAATGTTCTTTATGCCTGGACCAAAGGGTAAAGAATATGATTGCTCCTATTTGGCACATACAATATTAAATGCATCTCATTCCTATACATTATCTATTTAATTACAAAAGAATAGTAGTTTTTAATATCTCAAAATTCTCCAAACCAACTCATCCAAAAAGGGTTATCTTTAGAATTATTATTTGTATTTAGTTATAGTTACTGATACATTTAACTCTTGTATTTAGGAGTAGTTGCTAGATAAAACACAATTTTAATCGACATTCCAAACTAAGGACTATTAGTAGTAGACTAGAATTTGACTAAAGACCTCTTACTTCACCTCATTGTGGGATCGATACTGGGGTTTTTAAAGAAAACTCTATATTACTTGAAACGATACGTACACTTGCGTAGTGCCCCTAGTGTGTAAAATAATTTCCATTTTTTATATCATTTAAGTTTTTGCACACTAGCTGCTATTTATAAATCGGGTCAAGTTTTTTACCATCTTTTGGAAGTTAATTTACTGCGTAATTGCGGGTCGGGTCAGTGGGGATGAGAGACGTTGATATTGCACTCCCTAACAAGAGCAAATGGACTTTGCAAAAGGTCAGACACGTTCTTGAGTTGAAGAAAAACCTCATCTCTGTTGGGCAGCTCAATGAGGGTGGCCATTCGGTAGTGTTCTCAGATAACATCTGGAAGGTTACCAAAGGAACATTAGTACTGGATCGGGATAAGAAAACTGACACATTATATATGACTACTGATTTACTCAACACTGTTGCTACTACAGTTGCAAAGAACACGAGAGATCTGTGGCATTGTAGGCTTGAACACATGAGTCAGAACTGCATTATGGGGAAGCAGAAGAAGTTCAATTTCTTGAAAAGTGGCAGAGTGCCAAATGCAAAAAATCAAACCTTGTACAGACAAATGGTGGAGAACTGTAGAGCTATGAAGAAATCTTGCAAGATGAGAATTCGATCAAGTGGAAGCTGACCAAGAAAGAGGAGACAAATTCCCTACTAGGGAATCAGACTTGGGAACAGACGAAACTTCAACCAGGAAAGAAGGCATTGCACAACAAGTGGATGTACCGGGTGAAGACTGTGCTTGGTGGCAGTAAGAGATACAAGACTGGACTTGTTGAAAGAGGCTTTTAGCAGGGGCAGGATATTGCTTATGCACTGGTAGTTGTAAGCAAATACAAGAGTAACCCAGGAAAGAGCTTGGTGGTACAAGGCTATGTTGACAGTGATATGTCAACTGAGGGTATTATTCATAAGAAGCTGAAGTTGTGCTCGACTTCAGCTGGTCTTCTGGCATGAAGACAGGGGCTTTGAGTTGCATAGGTGGAGGATATCGTGTTTGAGGAAAAGGTCGGTACAGTTGGTAGATGATGCAGCCAGTAGGTGATGCAATCAGTGTCCCAATCTCCAAGTGGAAAAATTGTTAGATAATGTGGAGACCTGATCCACATTAATTAGATTCCTAATTAAGAATCTCACCTACCTCTCACCTACCTTCCCACCAACGCTCACCACCACATCCCTCCTACCACTCATCTACCTCCCACCTACCATTCTCTTAGTTTCTATAAATAGCCTCTTTTGGTTTAGAGAAAGCCAAGCCAACCAAAGGCCAAGCCAAGTCCTCTAAGAGAGAAAAAGAGGAAGATAGATAGAGAGAGAGAGAGAGAGAGAGGAAGGGAGAGAAGAAAAATAGAAATTTTTCTTGTAAACGTTGAGGCGCTCAACAGTGTAATTCCTCGAAGTAATAAAATTCTCTGCAGCTCCTTGGACGCAGACAAATTTGTCGAACCAAGTAAATTTGTGTGTTGCTTTGGTATTTTTTTCATGACTTTTTCTTGTTCCTTTTTTTGCTTTATTGTCATCGTTTTTCACAACATGACGCCCATCTTAAATACTAATTTTATGTCCATAACAAAAATTTTTAGTTTTCATAGATGTATATTTATGTATATATGGATGTATATACGTATAAATGCAGATTTTGCATTAGTTGAGGCATGATTTAAATGCATTATCATTCCATAAACCAGTAAAAGCATTTTGTTTTGTAAATTCACTGGCAGACATGTGTCCATATATTTTATTTTATCATCCTAGAAATTTTCGTTGTAAGATAACCTTGTTATAACACTTTTTATGATGCTTATGTGGTAGAAAATCAGGTAAACTTGTAGATTCTTTCATGAAATTATGCTAAAGGAAGATCTCATCATTGATTTGTTTGGTTGGTTAATGCTATTATGTATATTTTTCGTCCTCATTTTTCTTATTGATGCCTTTCTTCCATTTTTTTTTGGCCTTCCTAATGCTATTTTTGATGCTTAAGTGGTGGAAAATCAGGTCAAGCTGTAGATTTTTCCATGAAATTTTGCTAAATGAAGATCTCATCATCGATTTGTTTTGTTGGTTAATGTTGCTATATGTAGGTTTCCTTCTAATTTTCCTTCTTGATGCATTTCTTCCATTTGTATCAAGTACTTGATTTTCTAGAAGCTAAGTTTTGTATTCCAACTTCTTTACTTCAACGTCAGTTTTTTTTTTTAATTTCTAATTTTTTCAGATTTTAGTTTGGTCATGCCAAGGAAATTAAATGAACCCAATCTCAAAAGGTTCTATGTTTATTTAAATTTGATATTAATTTCATGTATAGTGGTAAACCGATTGTAATAAGTGCATGTTAATGTATCATGAGTTATTTGCATAGAATTTTCTAATCAATTTTTTGTGGTCATGCAGTCTTGTGATTAAAAATCAGAAAAGATTCAATAGCAGATCAAAATGATTATTTATATGTAACTATTAAATTTGGGGGGCATTGATTGCAAGTTAAATGAGGAAAGGAAGAAATACAATGGAGGAAATCCGAAAATCATCACACTTCAGAGAAGTCTAATGATTCTTTCCTTGTTACAACGTAAGATTGTGGTGATTTTTGCTTGGCTAGAAGGACATCAATTTGAGTTATTTTATTATATCAAGGAAATTTTACCAAAACAATACACATTACTTGGAAGTGATGTTGATGTTATGGAGATGATCATAAGTACTATGGGGAGTGATCGAGTCGAGGTTGTTATCATTACTCAAGATAGAAGAGATGTTATACTGTTTTCCTATGTTAATGTTTGTGATGCAACAATGGTTAGTTCTCGCAATCCATCTCATAATATTCATGATGAATTTGTTGAGCTTGGTAATACTATTGATTTTGTAAGTGGTGCACAATATCATGATTTTATCGCCTTCAAACAAGCACTATGATATCATGATATAAAGATTATGCTTTCATACTTTTATTTTTAAAGGGAGTCATTGGTTTGTCTATTGTCATATACTTACCTTTTCCAAATAAATCTATCTTTCGGAACATATCAATGATTAATAGAAGAGATGAACCAGAAAAAATGAACATACGACAAAGATGACAAACAAGAAAAAGAACGTGGAGACATTACATGCAATAAATCTCGCAATGATAGGTCAAGCATGTCGGCTCAAAAAAGATTGGGCGAAAGCACTTTTGACCAGTATTTGCGAAAGAATACCTACTTAGACTGCCCTAACCAGAGATTCAGGTATAAGTGTCTGTTCTGCGGTCAAGAGTGCTCCCAAGTGGACATATCGCACTTGGTTAATTACATCTTAGGGGCACCAAAGAATATTCTCGATAAATGGGGTTTCACTTTATATTATTGTTGACATGGAGAAATATATCATCAAAGGAAGGTTATTCCGTGTGGAAATGTCTCGATGCTTCAAAGCTCTCGCTGTGCCATCAGACAGAAAGAGAGTCTCTCACGTTCTAGGTGGACAGCGGCTCCTTGGCACACAGTGCCGACGGAATAACCTTGGTCATCTTGACGGGGATATCTTAATATGTCAAAGTACATCCGAGCCATAAGATCAGAGGACAAATCATCTTATCTCCATCCGATGACATCTCATCAGCATCTGGCCATCAAGATGATATCGATGAAGTTAAATGAGCGACAAGGCTCAAATGGGCTCAATTAGCTCCTGAATGACACGTCAAAGCGTTCATTGATCAGAAAAACTTTACTGGGCTCTGCATCAGACATTAGCACCTGGAGGACAGCCTATCTAGGCTCGAGACTCCCTCCCTTTGGATCAAGATGTCGATTGATTCATTGTCAATCCTTGAAACTACTTGCAAATAGCTGCTTCTAGACTGCTTCAAGTTTCCCCGGACCATAAATATTCTTCGTCACCCCAGAAATTTACCACGACATGGTAGGTAGAAGCTACTGATCGATAGCTGTTTAATACTGGTCGATAGAAGATAGTATTGTATGTCAACGAGGATTCCACCAGGAGAAAATCCTCTGTTATGTTGTACTACTTCCCAGGTTCTCCCCAAGAGATGGCGAGGGCGACAAGGCTTAGGCCCTCCTTCTTTTCCCCAAAGAATCTGAATAACGGGCTGGCCAGTGATGTCAATCGGTTAGTCTTTAAACCGATCTTATTAAACACTGTCTTGAACAGGATATTAACCGAAGTCTTAGTATCAGAAAGCATACTACCCACCTGGTAGTTGTTGATCAATGATGTGATGATGATTGCCTTGTCATAGGCATTCTCCTTTCGAGGGAGATTTGCGGCTGAAAAAGACAATGGGTAAATGATTAAGTGTATATGGGATGACAGAGCATACCTCATTGGAACGTTGTATCTTCAAGCCGGAGGGTTCCCCATCCAATGATGGTGAGGATTATTCCTTCCATGTGGACTGTGTTTGCTCGAACAGGTCTATTGGGGGGCTCTCCTGCAACAGCTTTGCCCTACCGCTGCATATTTGTGTTGGCCGCTATGAACTCTTCGAGCTTCCATGTGCAAAAGAGCTCCTTGATCAGATTCTGTAGGTGTCTCCTCCAAGTCATGGCTACGGCCGTGGTGGTAATGACAGTACCTCTGCGGTCCAATGAAGCTGGGGGCACCTTCAGCGACAACGTCTGTTTGAAATAGTCCTTCTTTTAGATGGCATGGACTATTTCGCCCATTAACACATTGAGGGGTGTCAATCCCTGCATTTCTCGGTAATCATATGTTCACTCATAATATCGAGCTGACTGTTGGTCAGAGTGTCGCTTCGGGTCACGGTTCCCCTGGTTATTTCCCCACTAATCCTAAGACCAAGGGTTACTGTTTTGGTGACCGACAGAGGACAACCTGTCTCTTGCCCTTCGTGATTCACCCCTATCCTTTTGTTTTTTTAGGGGATGCTCGGACAATCTTGGCTTATCCTTTGGAGGGTTCTGAAAGTCTTCCTACATGATCTCCATTTCGAACACTTATGCAAAAGTTGCATGTTTAAACTAGTTTAAGTCAGACCTGAACCACTTACTTCAAACTCCTCATTTCATGTTTGTTCTTGCTATTTCGGGCTTTAGGTTTCTCACTTACAGCCTCTCATTCTAAAAATGGGGGATGTAGGCCTGAAGGCTCTCGTTTTCTCCTTATTTGATGTTGGGTAGGGTGTTTGAGTCCTTTCTTGGTTTTTATACATTTGAGAACTGTGAAATGAAGGGCCTTTTGAACTCATAGTAACTTGAAATGGTTTCGGCAGGCAGTCCTTTGAACAACCGGAGGGCCCACACCTTTAGGGTGTTTAAGAAGAGATGACATAGTATGGGGTATTCAACCTGAAGTAGGCCGACCGACGACTCAAAAGATGCTATGTGGTTGATTGGATCTGCCCTCCCCTTGTAACAGTCAAGATGAGGGACCCTCAACTTGGGCGGGGGTATCGCTTCTTTGATTTAACGAGTGAATACCACTCCCGCGAGCGGGTGGACAAGTATCTTCATCCTCTCTTCCCATCGTTTGTTTGCCTGTGCGGATGCGCTAGTGTTAGTGTGTTAGGACTCACCTTGTCCATCCGTCCACTAGTTGCTAACTTGGTTGTCGAGGATAAGTGGGTTCATTGGTGGGGACCTCTTATGCCTTCAGATGAGGCGTTTGGTCATTCCTCTGGTGATTCTTATCCGAAGGATCTCGAATTGCTTCATCATGAGAGTCATCTGAGCTTGCAGCCCATGGACTTGCACTGGACGTCTGACTGCATAGCCTCCCTATTCTGTTCCATGCACACTATCTCTCTTTGCAAATTTTTTCATTCATTAGCTTCGCTTCTCGTATAGGGCATGTCCACGCTCACCACACCACCTTCAGGAAGTTGGATCCTAGTTTATACTTTGTGGACCACGCGCCGAGTTAGAGCCGAGTGAAGGAGAGAAGGAAGATAGAGTAGAATAAGCCTGAGAACTTTGTAGGGAGAATTGAGGGAAATGTCCCTTTATTCATATTTTTACCCCGTATTTATAGAGACGTGTTTTGTACAATTACAAAAAGGAGGGAACAGATATGGAAATCATTCCTAATGCCATTAAGGCTATAATTGATTGCATAAATTTGATGTCATATTTGTATTAAAATTTTAATTTCAACATTAGCTGTAATTGGCTTGTTGGCTGGCTTGAAGTCCATCGACTGAGGGGATAGGCTGAGTGGCATTTGTGCCCTTTAGAGTACGCATTGGTTGGTTGAGGTTTTTCACTGTATGCAATCTTGCTCGGTGTCTTTTGACACGATCAACCTGAGTTAGGTGTCGTTCGGTCCGGATGAGAGGTTGGTCGGTCGAATGTGATCAGCCGGTTTTTTCTGTTGTGAGACGTGGCTCCTTTTTCGTTTGGCTCGAGTCTTACAGGACTTATGTCTCGCCTGCCTGGTTTGTTCGTGGCATCGATAGTATCTCTGATACACCTAAAATATATAGTGTTTTTATGCACATTTTTATACCTATTCTTGATGATATTGCACTTTAATGGAAGGTATTTTATATTTTTCTTGCAGGTATAATGAAAATGAGTGTTAATGGTTGCCGCCAATCTTCTGCATTTTCTGTTACTGCTGCAACTGATTCTTCTTCCTCTTCTGATTTGTGTATTGTATCCATGCCGAGCTGCGAGAGAACCTGTCGTCCCTGAACTGACACTTCAACTGATTTATCCTGTAAGCAGACAAATTCTTTTGCAAGGCGGGCTAACGCATCTGCAAGAGCATTTTCTTTTCTGGGAATCTTGTAAATTGTTACATTCAGAATTTGCTCTAATAGTTTCATGACATACTGAAAGTACTGCTCGATCCTTGGTTTCAGAATCTTGTACTGTCCAAAGAATCTGCTGAATGATCAACTGCGAATCTCCGTAGATGTTGATATCTATTATACACATCTGAATGGTTAATTCCAATCCTATTATTAGGTCTTCGTATTCTGCTTTGTTATTTGTACACGGTTCTGTTAGGTGGTAGGAGTATCTTAACATCCCCCGCTCCGGTGTTATAAAGATTAGTCCGATTCCTGCCTTACCGGGCACTATCATTTGTGATTCTCTGTCTTTCTGTGCTAAAGATGCTCCATCGAAGTACAATTCCCAACGCTGATCATCGGGATCTTGTAAGCTCATTATCTGCTCGTCTGGCAAGTCATCATTGAGAGGCGATTCTGCCGGCAAAGGATGTGCTGCGAGGAAGTCTGCTAGGACTTGTCCTTTTACGGCACGAAGAGGAACAAAAGTTATATCAAATTGCAATAATATCATAGACCACCTGGCAAGTCTGCCAGAAAGCGTCGGGCGGGTCATTAAATATTGCAACGGATTAACTTTCGAAATAAGTTTGACCTTATAAGAAAGCATGTAATGCCTGAGCTTTTGAGCGGCGAAGATCAGGGCCAAACAATGCTTCTCAATCGGAGGATACTTTACCTCCGTCGGAATCAGACGAAGACATAAGTAATAAAGAGTGTTTTCTTTTCCCTCGTCATTGTCTTGGGCTAACAGGGCTCCAAGGGAGTCATCTAAAGCCGCGGTATAAAGTATTAACGGTCTACCTGGGACTGGGGCTGCTAAGACAGGAGGTGTCATTAGATACTGCTTAACGTCCTCTAAGGCCCGCTGGCATTTCTCTTCCCAAACGAATTTGGCGTCCTTTTTAACTAATGCCGAGAAGGGCTGACACATTCCTGACAAATTCGAGATAAAGCGTCGAAGATATGCCAATTTTCCTTGAAATGATCGTAGTTGTTTCAAGGTCTTGGGAGGCGGCATTTGTAAGATAGCTTTAATCTTCTCCGGATTGATTTTAATTCCGCAATGTCGTAGAACAAATCCTAAGAATTTCCTAGAGGTGACTCCGAAGGCGCATTTCAAGGGATTCATCTTAAGGTTAAATTGTCTTAATCACTCGAAAACAATTCTCAAATCATATAGGTGATCTTCCTTCAGTTTGCTTTTGATGACCACATCATCCACGTAGCACTCGACTTGGTTGTGAATGAGATCATCAAAAATCCTCGGCATTTCTCTTTGGTACATTGCTCCCGCGTTCTTTAATCCAAAAGGCATCACTGTGTAGCAGTATGTTCCGATTGGCGTTCTGAAGGCTGTAAGCTTTTCGTCTTCTGGTGCCATCTTTATCTGGTTGTATCCTGACGATCCATCCATGAATGAGAAGATTTCATGAGTTGAAGCAATGTCGATCATTAGTTTGGGAATTGGTAAAATTCATCTTTTGGGCATGCCTTATTCAAGTCTCTGAAATCCATGCAGATTCTGATCTGACCATCCTTCTTTCTGACTGGTACCACTTTGGCTAACCAAGTTGGGTATTTTTCTTCACGGACAAATTTAGCGTCGATTAGCTTCTTAACTTCAGCTATTATTTGTTGTTCAATCTCTAGACGCATTCTTCTGGAAGCTTGTCTGACTGGAACGACAGTGTGATCCACTCCTAGCCTGTGAACTGCGACCTCTGGAGCTAATACTGGCATTTCGTTATAACTCCAAGCAAAACAGTCCTTGAATTCCATTAATAGCTTGATTATTTCTTCAAAGTCTTCTTTATTGAGTAAGGAGCTAACAAAGGTCGGCCTAGGCTCTTCGCTAGTACCTAAGTTAACTTCCATTAACTCGTCTATTGTAGATTTAATTTCTTCTTCAAATTCTGGCGGAGCATCTCCGATTGGTAGATCTTCGAGATTTTCTGAAGCTTCCAAGTAATCTTCATTAGGCTCACAGGTGACAACCAAGCAAAATCTCGTATCATCAACTGATCCTACTGTGCCGAATCCAAGACCATGCTTTGAGTTTAGCGGTCGACTGGTATTATTCCATAGCTTTTCAAAGCGTTGTGATTGTCCTTTTGACCATTGCTTAGGCAAAATACCACGCTGAATTAAATTTTGAACACAGGGAGAATACCACTCAAAAGGCAATTCCATTAATTCAGAAGAAGTAACATCTTCGAATTGTACATCATTTTCAGTTTTGGAAGAAGAAGCACCATGGTAGAATTTGATCGGTTTAGTACCACCACCATGTACCTCTTTGACCACCATACCCTCGACCTTATTAGAATGGATCGGGGTCAGTGTCATAGTATGTACATAATGATTTATCTTCTCGTACATTGCTTTGTATTCTTCATTCTTTTCATCTTCGAGAGAGATCTTGAACTGGGGTTTCCTTTGGTTTATTGTTGCTGCTTCTTTCTTGATTTCTCCTTCTTCTTCAGAGCTATTCTCCCAATCAACACTGATGACCGGTTTCTTCTGTTCAACTGTTCCACCGTTTCTTCCTCAACCTCGCCCCCGACCTCGACCTCGAGTGCGAGTTCTGGAGAAACCTTCACCATCTCACCGTAAGGGCGTGGTGAGTAACTGTTGAACAAGAATTTCAGGTTCTTTGTTGTCTCATGCTTCTTTTTCTTGATTTGGTATGGCATTTCTGGAGAAGATAGTTTTCTTTGGAGGTGCGTAGTAAGCTGCATCTTCGTGGATTCCGATTTCATGCACGGAGAATGGTTACAAATAACTCTTGATACACTATTCTTGTCCTCCTTCATAGTACTTTATACACTGGTGTAGAGACAACGGTACCATCCGGTTCTCATGGATCCATGGCCGGCCCAGTAGAGCGTTGAATGATGTCTCAGAATCAATTATGTGGAACTTCGCGGTTGTCTTGGCTAATTCACCGATCTTCATTAACAGTGTTATCGATCCAAGAGCTGTTTCTCCTTTCTGGTTGAAGCCTCTTAGCATCATTTTGTCTTCCTCGAGATCACGGGCATCAATCTCTAAATAGGCTAGCGTTCGAAGGTTCATTATATTAATTGATGCACCTGGATCAACTAGCACCCTGGAGAGTGTGAACTTTCCGATACTGACTGAAATGTACAACGGTCGGTTGTGATCTTCCAAGTAGTAAATCATCATCCGTGAAGGTAACACCGCGCTGTCCTTTCAATGAGCAAACATTGTCGAAGGAATTATCAGCCATTTGAGCTAAGCAAATTTCTGGATCAAACAAGGCCTTGACTAGAGATTCTCTCATCTCCTTTGACAGGATCAGAGCGTCGTAGATGCTCAGTTTGGCCGGTAGCTTCCTAAGATGGGCTAGCACATTATAGTACACTTTGTTACTAGGTTGTTCAATTTCTTCCCGAACGGGCAATTCTTCTCGCGGGGTTGGCTCTTCCTGAGCAACCACCTGCTTTTCCTTGTCCTTTAGACCCAATCTCGGAGGTAGGACCTTTCCGCTTCTCAGGTTGACTTTGGTAATTTCCTCTGAATCTACTGGTGTCCCCTCTTGAATCGGAACGACTTGCTCTTCTGAAGTTGCTTAGCATCTGATAGTTCTAACTCTATCGTGATAGGAGCTCCTCGGAATTCACAAACGGATTCGTCACTTATTAAGCTTTCGTAGCCATCCTTGTGAACATCTTCTTCTTCGTCGTGTTCATTGAAGTTTTGTATGATTTGAGAATCGTTATTCATATCAAAATCGAGATTTGGATTAGGTTGTTTGTTGTTAGTTACATAATCGTTAGAAACAGTCAAAACGTAGCCAACACCAAAACTCTTATCATTATAAGATCCCACCGGGGCGAGCAAATAATCATACAGAGTCAGAGGTTTGAGGGATTTCTCCCCCAAATCAGAAACAACCATCCTAGGATAAGCAGCCCCTAGTCTAGCCTTCGGAGCCTCGGTCTTCTCTTCTTCCACGATCTTCTCCTCCTTCTGGGGTAGCTCTTCAATCGTAAGTGATAGTGCCGGCTCGACAGGTTTCAAACTCTGAGTTGAAGCGCGCACCGAACCGGTCTGGATGTGATCCAAAATTCTCTTTGAAGATTTTGTCCAGACAGTACTCCACCCATCATTAGTCGTGTACGGGCCGATCGGAACAATAGGATCCGTCGAAATAATATTGACGAAATCTCCTTTTTGGGGTTCCTTCATGTATTCCTTTGGGATCGTTATGTTCCCTCTCCGAAGATTATCTTCCAGCCAGTTCTTGAAGGTAAAGCAGTCTTCTATCTTATGTATGATCATCCGGTGATAGGGACAGTAGTTCGGATGATCCTTCTTGTCGACTTCCTCGGGCTTCCTGGGCTCTGGCAACTGAAAGTTGGGCGTCTTCATCAAACTGCGAAACATCTTGGCCACTGCCTCAGTCTTGAAGGGGTATTCTTTGTTCAAAAGTTCCTTCGGGGGACGGAGCGGACGAGGCGGCCGCCGATCATACCGCGGCGACCGATAACTCCTGGTCGAGGCTGAAAACTCCGCTGAGGCTGATAATTCTGTTGAGGGTGTTGATAAGCCTGTTGCGGTGGTTGATAACTCGGCTGCAGTCGCTCTGGCTGTATTTGCACTGGCTGCTTACCTTTTTCCACTGCTGCGATGGTCCCGTATTTCTTCTCAAAAGCTCTAACTGATTTCTGCTTATCAGTCTTATCGGTGAAACTAAGTTGTTTTGCTTCCTCCTGCAAGCTCCCGGCCTTACTAAGAAGCTTCTTGAAAATCTTAATGGTGAATCCCTTAAGGAGAAGTGCTATCGGGCCATGGATACTCTTAAGTAAGATACCGACCGCATGTTGTTCCTGAAGCTGTGGTTCACACTTCATGCTCAGGTTCCTCCATCGAAGTATGTAATCCACCAAAGTTTCGTTCGGTTTATGTCGCTCCACCACTAGATCACCGATGGTGATGTGGTGCTGAGCTCCGGTAAACCGCTTAACGAAGAGATTTTCCAATTCTGCAAAAGTCTCGATCGATCCATTCGACAATTCCGCATACCCGGTCGAAGGCGATCCTCGACAAACCGTCGACGAACTGTCAAAAGAGTAAGGCGTCACTCCCACCAGCATTGCAGTAACTAGCACGAAAATGTGCGACATGCTGCCGGGGTTTCCCGTTCCATCAAAAGTCTTAAACAGAGGTAGTATAAAGCCTTTTGGGTATTGGACGACATCAAATTCTTCCAGGTAAGGTCTACCCGTCTGAATAGATGCTCCACACTTGGATTGTGCTAAAGCTTCTTGCACCTGCTGTTCTACCATGTTTTTAATGTCCTTTTCGGGAATCATGCTCTGTGCAGAATCCTTCTTTGGTGGCTCGTATCCGTTGACGGATGTGATCTCTTTTCCTCCATCTGCAATATGGATGATTTTTGGGGGTGTTTCTTTCTGAGGTTGTACCTGACTTTGGAGAGTGGCTAAAGCAGCAGCCATCTCTTCCATCCTCCTAGCCATCTGGGAAATTGTGTCATCTCTTTCCCGAAGTTGTGCTCTCATTACTTCCGGTTCATCTCTTTCCGCAGCCGCCGGAGCACCCTGCGAGGCTGACGATGCTCGCATCTCAACCATATTGATCTTAGCGAACTCTTCATCCATGAATTCTGACGAATCCACTTTGTCCCTTAATTCTTCTCCTCTTTCTCTTGCTAGCCGTCGGATATCCGTCCTTAGCTTTCCTATAGCATCCTCGAGGGGTCTCTTCCAGATGGTATCACGGTTATCTTGTGATGGTTGTTGAACTTCTTTTCCGAGAGTTTCTTTTATTGCAGCAGCACTTTCTTTTGATTCAGGCTCTTTGACGAGGCTTTTCTTCTCAGGACGTTGTGTTGGTCTCGGTTTGGTAATAATAGGTCGCCACGCCATCCTTCTTGCAGCAGAAGGCCTTGGACCGGACGGTCTGTCGGCTACATGCTGGTAGGTGGTGTCCTCCCTAATATGATGACCCGATACAACAACAGGTGAACTAGCTCTCATTTTCTTCCTTGGTTTCTCTACGGTAGTGACAGGCTCTACTCGTGGTCCGAGGCGGGATCTAGCTGGCACTCGGCCCATTCTTCTTAGGATTTCTGACATAGGGCATCTTTCTTTCTTTGCCAATTTTTCTATCACGGCTTGTAGCCGAGCAAATGGCGTAGTCTTAACCCTTTTCCTTTTGCAGTTACTATAGTATGCAGGTCGGGGTAGTGTAGCGACAATCCTTCAGACATCTTCTTCATCTGATGCAGCAGAGAGGGGGTGAAACCTACTCCCTTCCAACAGAGGTATATACTCAGGCAGTTCTTTTTTTTGTTCAGGAATTTCTTCTAAAAAAGCAACTTCAGCAGCTTTGGATTTCTCAATCCTGGCTATCTTTCTGCTTCTATTTCTCCTTTGAGTCCGAGTTAGGGGTGCAACTCTCGAACTGGACCCAATCTCGAAAACATACGGTATTATAACAAAATCTGTACCCTCCACGGTGATAAGCTCATCACAGACTTGGATTTCCTTCCCCTTTAGTTTGGCAGAAGCCGGGGTAGGTGCAGAGATGACTAGACCGGTGGGGGTAGAGACGACAGTCCTCCTACGAATAGCAATACTTCTTTCAGCTGGAACCCTTTGCAGGGGAGGGAATTCTTGAGCCGACTTCAAGTTGAACTCAATTACGGGCTCTTCAGTTTCTGGCACTTTGTCCATTAGTGCGAAGAGAGTGACGTCAGCGAACTTGATATCTGTGTTGTCGAATCCTTATCCAAACGGATGATCCCATTGTCAGGCAGCTCATCCTTATAGACGGCGAAGTCCATTCCATTGGTGAAGGAGAAAATTAACTTTGGCGCAGTCATTTTCTGCAGGGTAGATTTCGAACGTCAGTCCCAAATTATGCTTCCTTTTGTCCCAAAACTTAGGACGAAAAAGAAAGAGTCCGAACACATTCTCATTTATCTTAATGTATTTATGATTTAAAAGAGTTTGTTTATTAAAAGGGTCGTTTATTAGAGGATTTGTTTGTTAGGAACGAAATGATTAAAGGTATAGAAAAGGTAAAGGACTCGATTAAGAATTGGAAAGGAAAAGAAAGTCTCATAAGACTTTTCAACCCGAAGGACCGCTCCTATGCTAACACCTATTGGGGGTCCACCCCACCTCAGAAAGAGGTAAAAGAATTTCAGAACCTCTCTGTTTAGGGGTGTCTAAACAGTGGCTCCTAAATTCGAGAGAAGTTGGCTATAACTGTTCAAGATAGAAATGAACGTGGTATGCCAACGGAAAGAATGGTAGTTTGCTCCACTAGGGACATGGATACACTACCGATTTATGAAAGAAAAACCATCTGATCAAAATGGAGAGAGAAACTACTCCCCAGCGGAGTCGCCAGAAGTTGTCGGCATATTTTTAGGTTGTATGTTATTTTGAAAAAGGGGTCGCCTACATAAGTTTTCGGCGAATTTTAGGTTTTTAAATTTAATTTAACTATATATATAATTTGGAAAGTAACATTTGATTTTGAAAATAATTTTAAGTTTGAAAATTTTAAGATATGAAATCAAACTAATCTCACATCCCAAATAGTTTATATAACGAGCACTACATCACAAACCGTGTATCTATCCCGAGGAATAGACACACTGTTTGACGATGAGGCTCGGTTAAATAAAATAAAAGATTTGTGACATCCGTTTGGTCTGCGAACCAATTTTATAAGCCGATAAGTTCCCCTGTTTAATATAAAGGAATTAAACAGGGTTTATATTACCTGGGTTCTTAAAGTTCCCTATAAGGGCAAGCCCCTATAGTTAATTACATCTTAAATGACGGGAATCATTTAAGAAAACTCTCGATAATGATCAGTAGTTTTGCTCTCAAGAATTTCAAAGTTTAAGGTTATCAAAGAATTGGATTTTTTGGAATTTCAAAAGGGGTTAGCTCAAATTTGGAACAGTTTATTTTGGAGTCCAATGGAAGAGAGGTAGGAGAAGCTGGAGATCCAAGAAGAATCTTGACAACTTCCCAAACTATCCTATTATTTGGCTTCAATTTGGGAGTTTATTTAATGTTGTAATCCTGCCAATTTTAATTAATTAGGACATATATTTGTATGATATAATCACACAAGTAGCCTTGAAGATGTGTGGGTTTATGTCGTACCGAACAACTACCTCGGAGTCCTAAGACCGGTTAGGGCTTAATTTGTATAACATGATCATTCAAATGCCTAACGAAAAGCTGAGGATTTATGTTGCACTAGGCAAACTACCTCGAAATCCTATGGCTTGGTTATTTAATTCTAAGAATAGTTTAGCTGAAGTAAACACAAGTTTTGCAGACGACGATGGTACGTGCTGCCCACTATGCTCCAAGCTCCTTGTTGTTGCAGAGGTTTAGTTTTAGAAGTCATAAATCAAAGGATGAGAGAAGTGTTTTGGTTTAGAGAAGTCTTAAAATCCAAATGTCTTTAATGTTTTATTAGGGAAATCTTAAAGTTGATTATAACAACATCGGTTAAGATCCCACGGTTCCATCCTTCCGGCATCGTTATTTTTATCGAATTCACTTAGTCCAGATGAATTTGCTAAACTCAACTGAATGAGTTCCACACTTTCATTTAGACCGTGAGAAATCCCGTTAGCAACACGTAGGTTACATCATCCGAGGTATTCCCGATCATCCAACAAGACGTTTTAATTTAGTTAAAGTCGTAGTTTTGTTGTTCTGTTTGTGATTAAATTTTGAGTTGTTTTATATTTTGAATATTGTGGAGGTGGATTTTATCTTGTAGTGACTTTTAATTTAGTTTTGGTTTCAGTTCAGGGACTATCCTAAAGGTCTTGGTTTTCATGCAACAGTCTTATTTATCATGCAAGAAAAGTAAAGCGCAGTGTAGGTAAAATGCAATAAAGTAAATTGCAATAACATAAAAGCGTACCTGGAGGGTCTTCCCGTCATTCCAAGCTACACATATTAAATATTTCAACAAGTACTTAGGTAAAGACTAAAGGAAAGGTTTTGGTTGTCTACCAGAATCCTAATCCTATAGCTAGTCATTTCCTATGACGTCTAGGTTCTTGATTTTGGTTAAGGATGATTTTCTTCACCAAAGAACAATTAAGTTCAATTGTTCTTTAAAACTACCCATCGTATTGGGAAAGTGCTTAGAACAAATCCTAAACATTTTTTCAATACTTTTGGGATAGTTTTTGAGTCCAAGTGAATTTAATTACACAGGTGAATTAATCATCCAAGGGTTTATTTAAGTTTTGCTCCCTTGCTCAGTGAACTTAGGACATTTGATTATCTTATGAGGGTAGTGAATTTTCACTTAACGCTTCATTTAATAGTTATAATGATTTAAAACTTTCAGGGGCAAGTTAATTTGTTAAAGATCTTAATGATTTGAAGTTAAAGTTGATGATTTACTTTAATGTGATTTAATTATGAAATTTTAATCAATGATTTTAGGTTTAGAATGGTGTTTGATTCATTTAAGTTAAACCTTTTATAAATGATATCAAAATTTTATGTTAATTTAATTTTTTTAGATTAACTTAGGTCAAAAAGTGGTGTTCAAATTATTTATTAAATTTTGCTGATTTAATTTGGATTAATTATATTAATTAATTTAATTTTTACATTATGTTTTAAGGTAAGTTGTCTTAAAATTATTTAAAATTTGCAAATTTAATTTAAGTTTGTTTTGAAATGATTTTAAATTAGTTTCAAATATTTTAATTTACTTTTTAAATTATTTAACATTTTAGGCTTTAATCAATTATTAAATTATTTAATGATTTAAGTTTTAATTTAATTAAGAATTATTTACTTTTAATCATTTAATTATTAATTCCACTTATCCTCTTAAGTTTAAGAGTTAAATATTATTAAGTGATTTATTTAGGGATTTATTTTTTTAAATTAAAGAATCACTGTCCTCTTAAATTATATCCCCATTTTAATAATCCAATTTTAATTAATCTTCCAAAATTTAAATTATTTAATTAATTAAAGTTTCATTTTTGGTTTATTAAAGTGATTAATGGGTTCCTACTCTTTGATTTCCCAAAGTTTCAATCATCTAAGAGAAAGTTAAAAAATCAGATATTTTAGCCCCACTTTGATTGAACCTAAAATTTTAATTAGGGGTTAAAATCTTTTAGTTATCTTTATGCCCCCTTTTAAGCTTATTTATTTTATAACTCATTAAATTAAGCTTAAATGAACTTAAAATTTTTATGCCACTTCTCTCACATGTCAATTAAGACATTAGAGGAGAAAATGTGATTTTTCTGAATTTAATTTATTTATATAATTATTTTTAATAGAAAATAGGGGTTTTCAAAGAAAATTCACCAACATGACCAAGGTAAAGTTTCTGTCCTTAAGAAAACTACGGGATGTTCCTAATGACCAGAGGACCACTTGGACCAATTTTGATGATTTTTTGAATTATATTTTATTTATTATAATTATTTTAAATTTTGGAGTATTAATTAATTATAAAATAAAATAAAAGTTGAAAAATAGATTTTATATTTTTCAAAAATCTCTCTAACCTCAAGAAAGTCAGAGAAATAAATTTTATATTTTTATGATTTTTCTTTGATTTATTAGAATTAATTTAGTGGGAAGGCTAGAAAATACATTTTTTAATTCAAAAATTGTTTTAGGGCTTTAAAATTAAATATCTTAACCTAGAGACTTGGGAAAAATATTTGGTTTATTTTTGAGTGATTAGGGGACCAAATATGACATTTTTATGATTTTTATTATCTTTGTGATTTTTATTATTTTTTAATTATTAAAAAAATTAAAATGTGCTTAAAAATGAAATTTTTTAGAAAATTCCAATTTTATTTTTCTTAGACTCCTCTGATATCAGAGAAGTCCCAAAATCAATTTGGTGAATTTTTGAAATGTATTTTTGGAGTTATGAATTTTTAAAGTTTAATTTTGATTATGTGGCTTAATTAATCCATTTAGTGGGGTTAAACATTTCCAATTGACTTCAAATTTTTATGTGAGGTCCCTCTGATCCTAAAGATCAGTGGAGAGTTGATTTCAAGTTATTTTAATGTGTGATTAATCCTAATTAATTAAAGTTCAATTTTGAGTATTTAGGCCAATTAGGGTTATCCTTAATGAATTAACTCAAACCATAATTATCCTAGGGTCCTCTGGTCCTAAGGAACTTCACCAAAATTTCCTATAATTTTTAAAGAAACATGCTAATTTTTGGAATTAAAATATCAAAAACAGTGTCATGAACTTGAAAAATACATAACTTGTCATAGGGATAGCCTTTGACCTTGGAAAATTCAGGGAATGTTCCCCAAGTCAGAGGCTTCAAAAGCCCTATGGTCTCATGCCATGGTGAAATGTCTATGCAAATGGAGAATTAAAATACTGAAATGAGTAAATAATTAATTAAAAATAAAATACTCATCAAATTAACTCAATTCTTTTTCCACATTATTCTCCTCTGTTCACTGAGCAAGGGGGTATTTTTCTTTTATTTTTGTGATTTTTCTATGCAAAGATATGAATTTTTTAAGTTCTGGCTATTTAATTAAATCAGAAAAATCATATTTTCCTGCTTATCCACGTCGGCGCCGCGTCATCCTACGGCGGATCAAACTCCACGCGTCGTCTTCTGGTTCGGCGCCGCCATCCGACTCAGCTGCCACGCGGTCCGCGGTTCACGTTCCATCTCCTCGTCCGACACCATCTGAGCCGTTCGTTCGATACACGCTCGATCCAACGGCGGCTGGCCTTCGTCTCCGACTGGTGTGCACCCGTAACCGTCGACCTTCTAACCCTAATATCTCCCTCGATTCTCAATGGATTTTCGAGTTCTTATGCTCTATGGATTCGTCTTGAGAAGACGAACACATCCATATGGTTAACATGCCATGAAATTAACTGAAATGAAATGGAGAATTGCTGGAAGCTCGGGAGGAAGGAATGATCCATACTTTTGCTCTGAGAAGTGTAGCTTCAATCAGAGAGTTGTGTCACCTTTGATTGCACCCAAGGAAGCTCCAGATGAAGTCTCTGGCTCTGGGGAATTTTCTAGGTATGAAAGTGTCCACAGCCGATTTCAAAGCTTGGAGGCTAGAGCAACTGGGTGGCTTGGAGAGGGAGCTTTCACTGGGGAACTCCTTCTCTACCTCTGGTGAAGGTGTGAGAGGAGTTAATTTGAGTTTGGTGGAGATTTGGGGAGTGTCCTATTTTTGGCCTGATTTTTGGCTGAGAAATTGGGCTCAGCTGGGGGATTCAGGGCAGGAGGACAGTGGGGATGAGCTTCTCTTGGCTAGGAGGAGCTCTGGAGTGATTTTGGCAAAGTTTCCTTAAGGTCAGGTTCAGCCCCTTTCATGGCTGAGAGGTGTGGTGTTTAAATAGGCAGGGCTGAAGGGCTTCCCAGGGGCAATTAAGGGATGGGATCAGCTACCTAGGGGAGAAGAAGAAGAGCCATGGGGTCCAATTAGAATGGGACAGCTCAACAAAAGCGTTTTAAATTTTTGAATCAATTTGGACCTCTCGACCTGGTGTTTTCCGTCGACTGGGATGGCCGGCCGGCCAGGGTCAAGTCAGGTCAAGGTTAGGTGGTGCCAGAGAGGTTGAGTGGAGGTTTCAATTTGAACATTTGGAGGCTTTAGGGTGAAGATTCAATGGATATTTGGAGTTTGGGTCAAGTGAGGCTAGCATGGGTTAGCCCCTTGGTCCCTTAGCTAAATTCTTTCCCAAAGTGGTTTGAGCTGGTCTTAAGGTCCATGGGGAGTTTTAGGTGAAATTTAATGGCTGGTTTGGGAGTTTGGGAAGGAGATTTGATGGTTTAGAAAAAGGGAAAATGGAAGTGAGAGGGGAAGGAGAAGAGGTCACCTCCCTTTGCCATTTTTGGAAAAGATTGACTTTGGATGGCTATGAAATGATGTATATGCCATGCCATGATGCTCATGAGCCATTGGACAGTTTCATGCAAAAGGAATTAATGATTTTTATAAATTTTGGGGATTTTATGCCAACATGCCCAATTTGGTTAATGAGCCATGTATGTATGCAATGCTTCATGTAATACCATGGAATGGTGTTTTTAAATATCATGGGATGATAGATTGATGAGAATATGTCATATGGGCTCAATTTTGGGCTTTTAAAATTTAATTAAGTGGGCTTTTCAAAATGCACATGGGTATGGGACTTTAATATGCATATGATGATTTAGATTTTTGAGATTAATTATGGAATGACCAATATGAATTGAAAATGATTGAAATTGGATTTGGATATGTTGAAATTTGATTGAAAATTGGTTTGGGAATTTTTTTTGGGCCATAGGGTTCAATTTGAAGGGGATTTAGGCTTATGGGCCAAAATTGGGCATTTTGGTCCAAGTGAATTTTAAAAGGGTTTTAGGCCAAAATTTTGATCAAGTGAATGTTGGTTTTGGTATAGAAATGTGTTAGACAAGTTTTAGGACAATTTTGAAGAAAGTTTGAGTTGATTTGGATTGGATTTGGGTATGTTTGGGTTTATGGGTAATTTTGGGCAAAAATTGGGGTTGGTTTTGGTTGAAATTGGTATTTGGAATATTGAATTGAAGTTTAGGATTGAATTTGATCAAAATTGAGATCAATTGGGCTAGTTTGGTTTGACATTGGGTTCACTTGGGTTAGGATTGGGCCAAATTGGGGATTTTGACAAAAGTGGGCTAAATTGACAAATTGACCCATGGTGTAGTTGAACAAAATGAAATTGGGAATATTTGATATTTTCTTGAATTTTCTGGGAATTTTTGGAATTTTTGGAATTTTGGGCCAAAAGGGCATTTTAGGGTATCAAGAGGTTATTTGGAGGGTATTGGGGTATTTTGGTGAATTTAAAAGGTGGGGATTGTTTTGAAATGATTTTTAGGAATTTTGAGAATTTTTTGGAAATTTTTGGAGAGTTTTGGGGTAGGCTCATGGCTATAGGGGTGGGCTTATGGATCTCAACCAAGTCTAACCACTTTGGGACCAAGCTTAGCCAAATGGTAACCACTTTATGATTCTTCACATATTAACCTTAGCCATCTTAAACAAAGATCAGTGGCTTTAGTTCAATTATGTGAGTTTCTTAAAGGGTGAAAGGGGCAAAGTTCAAAGTCTAGGGTCAAAGGGTAAAATGGCTTAGGAGTGTGTGTGTGTGCAAGAGAAGCTCAGGGCACCCAGGGTCACCCTAAATCCAAAAAATCCTATAGGAACTCACTATTGATTGCCCATATGGTGATTTTAACCTTCCAAGGTGATTTAGAGGTTTGCAACCATCCAAGTGGGATCCCAAGAGGAGTCAAGAAGTAGCTGAATTGCTAAAGGGTGGGTCCCAATTCTAGTCCTCTAGGATTGTCAATGAGAAACCTTATGGCTAGATCCTAAGAAGCACTAAGGAGAGAGAAAAGACCTCACAACAAATGAGGTCAACAACTGCCACTAGAAAAGATCACTTTCCATTACCATTTTTAGACCAAATGCTAGACGGACTTGTTGGACACAAGTACTATTGCTTTCTAGATGGATATACCGGTTATCACCAAGTACCTATTTCTCCTGAGGATCAAGAGAAGACTACAATTACTAACCCTTATGAAACTTTTGGTTTTAGAAGGATGCCCTTTGGATTATGTAATGCACCTGCAACATTTCAAAGATGTATGACGTACATATCTAGCAAATTAATTGATGATGGAATAGAAGTGTTTATGGATGATTTCTCAGTATTTGGAGATTCATTTGATGCATGCCTATGCAACTTAGAAAAAAGTTTTAGAGGTATGCAAAAGAACAAATTTAGTCCTAAACTGGGAAAAGAGTCAACTTATGGTTGCAGGTGGAATTATGCTTGGGCATAAAATATCTGAATATGACATGGAAGTAGATCCCGCGAAGATTCAAATTATAGAAAATTTACCACCTCCAACAACTGTGAGAGGGGTAAAAAGTTTTTTGGTACATGTAGGATTCTACAGGCGATATATTAAAGACTTTTAAAAAATTACTAAGCCTCTATGCTAACTTTTGGAAAAAGATAGGAAATTTAAAATGATTTTAACGATGAATGCTTAAAAGCTTTTGATCTATTAAAGGAAAAATTAATCGCTGCACCTATAATAGTTTCCTGACTGGGAGAAACCATTTGAATTAATGTGTGATGCTAGCGATTATGCTATTGGTGTTGTTTTAGGCCAAAGACATGAAAAATGTTTAAAGTTATATACTATGCTAGTAAGACACTTAATGATGCTCAAATTAATTATACTACTACTGAAAGAGGGTTATTAGCGATCGTTTATGCCTTCGAAAAATTTAGATCTTATTTAATTGGAGCTAAATGTGTAGTGCATACTGATCATTCTGCTATTAAATATTTAATGCAAAAGAAGGACACAAAACCAAGACTGATTCGATAGATACTTTTAACGCAAGAATTTGATTTTGAGATCGTTAGTAGAAAATGGGTCGAATAACTGATCATTTATCTAGACTTGAACAACCTAATTTGGATGACTTTGAAAAGAAAATTATTGAAACTTTTCCTGATGAGCAATTATATAATATTATTGAAGGAAGTTTACCGTGGTATGCTAATATTGTGAACTACATCGTTAGTAATATTTTACCACCTGACTTAATAATGCAACAACAGAAAAAAATTAAGCATGATGCTAAATTTTATTTCTGGGACGATCCTTATCTGTACAAGCAATGTAAAGATCTTATTATTAAGAGATGTGTGCCTTATGAAGAAACTGAAAGAATTATTCGAGAATGTCATGATTCTGAATTTGGATGACATTTTGGAATAGAATTGCACATAAGATTTTACAATCTAGATTTTATTGGCCTACACTTTTTAGAGATGTTTATAGATTTATCAAAACTTGTGGTCAATGTCAGAGAATAGGTAATATATCTAGAAGAAATGAAATGCCTCTTAATTTCACTTTAGAAGTTGAAATTTTTGATGCATGGGGATTAGATTTTATGGGACCATTTATACCTTCATTTGGAAATATATATAGACTGATTGTTGTTGATTATGTATCAAAATGGATTGAGAAAATAGATTTACCTAGGTGTGATGCTAGAAGTGTTTCGAGGTTTTTGATGAAAAATATTTTCACAAGATATGGTATTCTTAGAGTAATCATTACTGATGGAGGATCCCATTTTAAGAATAATCTGATTCAGAGATTGGTGGAAAAATATAATATTATGCATAGAATCTCTACAGCTTATCATCCCCAAACTAATGGTTTAGCAGAGGTATCTAATCATGAAATTAAATGAATTTTTGAGAAAGTCATTAATCCTGAGAAATTGGATTGGTCTGCTAGACCAGATACTGCTTTATGGGCATATAGAACTGCTTATAAAACTCCTATAGGAATGTCCCCTTATAGATGAATCTTTGGAAAAACCTGTCACATGCCAGTTGAATTAGAATATAAAGCATATTGGGCGATAAAGAAATTGAATTTTAATTTGAAAGATGCTGGTGAGAAGAAACTGTTGCAATTGAATGAATTGGAAGAAATCAGAAATGAATCATATGACATTGATGGAATATATAAGGAAAGAAGAAAAATATGACATGATTGGAAGATTTTCAAAAAGAAATTTGAAACAGGACAAAAAGTTTTATTATACAATACAATATTAAAATTATTTCCTGAGAAACTGAAATCTTGATGGACATGACCTTTCATTGTCATAAAAATATATTAGCTTGGAGCTGTGATTATCGAATACCCTAAATCTGGAAGAATATTCAGAGTTAATGGCCAAAAATTAAAACCATATTTTGAAAGCAATAGACCTAATTTTAAAGATGTTTTAAGGTTGGATCAACCTGAATAATTGAAAGTTATGTCGGGCTGACAATGTTAAATCAAGCGCTTTTGTGGGAGGCAACCCACAGTTATTGAGTGTTTGCTTTTGTTTGATGTGTTATTTGTGTTTGTTTATTACTTAATTAAGTCTTATTATTCCTTAAATATCATTAGCAACATTTAATAAATGAATCAAATCGAAATTTGGAAAGAATTTAAACGAAGTGAAGTTTGACAAAATTTGAACTAGCGTCGAACGACGCTGTTATCAGCGTCGGACAGCGCCGCTGTTCAGAAAAGCATTTCTCATCTTTAAATTCAATTTTTGGTGGTTCTAGGAGGTAAATCCTCCATTACAACTCCCAAAAACCGCCCCTAGATGCAGAAACTACCCAAGGAATGAAGAGGAAGATCCAAATTCTTGTCCAAATGGATTCCGACTCGATGAAAACTTCAAGATTTCAAGATTTCAACAGTAGAAAGTTTATCAATTTCGAGACTCAGTGTCAATTCAACAAAATATCTTAAAAATGAGATTGATTAAGGAACGAGGCTTTGTAAATCGAGGTACGAATTCTCCTACGACTAGAATTGATGAAATTATTGTTCAGAGACGTTGGGAAGTATTGTGTTATACTGCTACCACTGTAGTTGTCCCGGTTGTGAAGGAGATTTATGCAAATCTTCATGAAATCAACCAAGGACCAGTCTATGTGTGAGGTAGGTTTTTTCACATTTAATCCTACAAAGATTAATGATTTATATATGATTGATAATGTGTCAATCTGCCACTATTCAAATTTTGCCCTGACGAAGGACAATATGAATGATATATATAGATTTCTGACCGATGAAACTGATGAATGGGAGATAAGAGATAACATGTATGTAAGTTTGTCGACCACACTGTCAAATCCTACGACGAAACACTTACATTATTTCATATGTGCAAAATTGCTCCCGACTATGAAAATCAGTAAAGTAACTAAGGAGTGTGCTATTCTGAACTACTGTATTCAAATGGGGATGCCTATTGACGTTGGTTCAATAATTGTCAAATCTGTTTTGGGATTGATCGTTCACGGATCTAAGTATGGGCTTAGAAATCCTTCCACCATATTTCTCCTCTGCAGTCAATCACAAGTGCCATATGAGAAATGAAAAAGAGTACTTCTACCTTGGAAGCCTATAGACCCAGCATATGCATATAGTAACCAGGTAGTTGGTGATATGAATGACATGAGCATTATTGAAGATCAACCATCTCAGAGGTCAACACTTATTCCTCTTACTTTCCTAAAAGTTCACGAATTGTCTTGAAGAAAATTAAGAAATTAGAGAAGGAAGTACAACACCTGATGAATGCAATCAACAATCTATCTGATTTCTTTGATCATCTAGATTGGAGAATGAAGGAACATTTTGATCATTCTGGATATCTTGAAGGAAGTTTAACGTGATTGATGAAAATGAAAGGTTGGATTGAAGAGGATTCTACTGAAGAATTTCCATTTTATCCATTCTACAATCTGTTTGTTCATGCTCAATCAATTGGAGATCTTAGAGTTGATGATAGTTCTGAGGAAGAATGAAAACTTGATTATTTTATTTCTGTGTTTGTGTATCTGATTGCTTTTCTTTGTTTTGTTTGGATGTTATATTTGGACATGCTTTCTTGTTTAGTTTTCAGCGTTATTGTGTTGTGGTTGTGTGCGACGCTGAATTTAAGATTATATGGCTTGATGATGTGTAATGCTTAGTGTTATGTGTATGTGTCTGAAACTTGGATTTTATATATGAAAGTGATGTTTTGTGTTGTTTATGTTAAAAAAATATCATTTTCCATGGCTTTAGGATGTTATTCAATGCTTAATTAGACTAATTAGACGTCGGAGCGGGCTTGAAAAGATCGAAATTGCAAAAGAAAGTAAGAAGCCCAGTTTTTGAACTGGCACCGAACGAAATTGTCACCAGTGCTAGACCGCACCAAAAGTCAGAGAGTTTGGCCATTAGAGCAGAATAATGCGCCGAATGGCGCTGCCGCTAGCGTCGGACATCGCTTGACCGTGAAAAATGCCTAAAACTCCAAATTTTCACGATTTAACCCTGTGACCTATTATTTTTGCCTAAACCATCATCTTTTACCTCCAGCCAAGGCCTGTTTTTGCACCTAGGCCTCACTAGCATTTGGATTTGAAGCGATTTTGTGGCCAGAAAAGTTTGGATTTCATCTTCTCTTGGTAAGAGCTACACGTTAACCTAAAAGTTTTCAATTTTTATCGTGGAAATCTCCTACATTAGGAAGATTTGAAATTTTGAAGTTTTTGGAAAAACTTTGGAGATTTTTCAATGATTTTGAGTTCTTATCTTTTTAAATTTATCTTGGAGTGTATTACATTGTAATTTTAAAATTGATTTGGATAAATTTGGTATTTTTAGACAAATTGCTCCAAGAATTTCAAAGGGGAAGAGGAAATTTGAGTATGATGAAACCAAATTTGTTAATTTCAAGGCTTATTCCTGCTTTAGTACATTTCTTAGCAATAAGAAATGTATTCAAGAGAGAGCCTTTGAAAATCCTGGTGGTATGCTGGAAGAACTTATTACGAATCGTTAATGGGATATTTTATGTTATTTCACTGCTGAAGCAATGCTTGGTATTGTTAGAGAGTTTTATGCAAATTTTTATTTTTCTGAGAGTGAATACATTCTGGTTAGAGGCCATATGGTTGAATTCACCCTGCCAGTATAAATGTATTCTATCAGTTAAGAGCACCTTTTTCTTGTGAATACTAAAATTTTCCTATTATGAATGAAGCATTAAATATGATTGTAAACTTTTTGACTAATGGAAAAGGGGAGTGGAAGGTTAAGCAAAGACTAAAAGTTAATTTTCCCCTTTCTACTTTGAATCCTGTGTCGAAAGCCTGACATTATTTCACTTCTGCAAGACTTTTGCCTACCAACCATCATAGTAAGTTTACTGTTGATAGAGCTGTTATGAATTACTTTATTCAAAACATGAAGAATATAAAAATTGAGGCTATTATTCATAAAAGTATTTTGATAAGCTCAAAAGGAGAGACTACAGGTGGAATAGGACACCCCAGCCTGATTCATGTCTTGTGTAGCAGTTGAAGATAATGATGAGGTGATCTATCTGTTGAAGCCCATTAGTAAAATAAATCTAAAAAATATGAAGCCCATGTAAGTTGGAAATGGAGTAAGAAAGCTGATAAGCCTTCTTCTAGTCATGATAGACCATCTACATCTAGGGAGCCTACTCTGCGTGATGTTATGGGTCAATTGGAAAGGTTGAACACCAGAGTAGAGGGACTAGAAGTAAGGAACAAGATAAATGATGGTTATCAAGTGCAGTGGAGAGAATATGAGATAGCTTATCATGACGCACAGATGAATTTTTCAGGGGAGACACTAGCACTGTATTTCCTACTTACCTTGAGTATACTCCATACCAGCCTGAAGAACTTGATGATGGTGGAGCTCCTGCAGATGATGATTGGTAGTTTATGTATTTTTATTTTCATTTTATTTTGTTTTTGTTGATGTATTTGTGATGTACCTGAGACTTTTTCTGATTAGTATATGTGATGTAATGTGTATTTGGTTGTGCTTGTAGCAAACTTTATGTTGATTTGTGATGTATGTGATGTTATAGTAGAGTTTTCAAGTGTTTGGTTAGCTAGTTTAATTTGTGATAGTAACAGTTGGATGTTAATGTTGTGTGCATAGTTTATGTTTCATGATTTTTAAACTTCTTCTCTTATAAATTTCTAACCCATATTTGTGTATAGAAATGCTTCTAATTATTTTAGGCCTACTGTTCTGCTTTATGAAGAAAAACCTGCTTAAACTCAAAGGTATGAAAAGCCCAACATATTGAGGTATGAGTTATATGTTTATATCTTTTCTTTCTTCTCATGTTAAATTGTATTAATATTCAAAAATCTAAGTTTGGGAGAGGGAAGAATTAACTATTAATTGTTCTCATTTAAAAATATTTTCAAAATTATTAACATGATTTCCTGTAATGAAACCTAATTTCAGATAACTGTAATTTGATTTTATTTAACGATTTTGTAAAGTTGAATGAATGTATTTGGTAATGAAAAATAATTATGTAGGATAAGATATTATGTATAAGAGAATAGAACTATAGTCAACTATTCAAAGTAAGAAAAACTGTATGTTTGAAATATTAAGAATCTTAAAATTTTATGTGATAGGAAAGGATTGAGACTCTATGATGAATCATTAATAAGCTAAAGAAATGCCTATAAGATAAAGGAATGTGGTAAGTTTCAAATTTAGGGTGAGAAGGGTGAAGTTCAAAATCATTAAAGGCTATCCAGATACAGTAATCCTCATTTAAAAGAAAAGAAAAGAAGAAAAAAAGCAAAAGAAAAGAAAAGAAGAAGAAAATCAAAAGAAAAAGAAAAGAAAAGTGAGGAGAAGCTTGAAGAGATGCCTAATCAAAAGTTGGCTTCACTTGGAACTACCTAAAGGAAAAAACTTAATTACTTTCCTGAACTTATATGTATGATTAGCATCTTTACTAGTAGTGTTCTCATAAACTTCTTTTCATGTAATCATTTTAAGTGCCTTAATAGAACAATCTACGGTCATTTTTGAAATGAATAGAAGGCTAGAACTCTTAGACTTGACTACTAGATAGTCTTACACCTACAAAATTTACTTGAATTATTCAATGATCTTTCTGAAAATTTTACTATTGTACTTATCTAAATCAAAATTATGGTATTCTAGAAAGAAAATTCATTGCAGTGGATCATTATTTTATGTATTAACTAAAATTACTTGAGGACAAGTAATAGTTAAGTTTGGGGATCTTGATCCACTGAAAATTTGATAGCTTTTTATTATCCATTTCATACCTATTTTTGATGATATTGCACTTTAAAGGAATGTATTTTTCATGATTTCAGGAAGGTATGTCGGTCGTTAAATTTGGTGGAAGTTGATATTTTTTGAAAAAGGTTTTAGAATATAGTTTAATAAAATAGAATTTTTATTTAATTTAATATATATATATATATACATATTGAAAATAATATTTTAATTTTGAAGAATATGAAATCAAACCGATCTCATATAAATGATAGTTTAAATAATCAAGCATTTCACCATGAGACATGTATTTATCCCATAGAATAAGTACGTGGCTTGAGGTGAAGCTTGATCAAGCAAACTAAAGAATTCATGACATCCGTTTGGTCTACGAACCATTTTTGACCGACAATTTCCCCTATCTAATATGAAGGAATTAGATAGGGTTTATATTAATCTGGGGTCTTTAAGTTTCCTATAAAGGCAAGCCCCTATAGTTAATTACATCTTAGATAACCGAAGTCACCTAAGAAGACTCTTGATATAGATCAGGAAACATTTATATTCATGACTTCCAGAGGAAAGGTTTCCAAAGAAAATATAATAGTCGGGAGTTCAATAGGTGAATGACTCAAGTTTTGGAACATTTTATTTTATCAGAATCCAAAGGAGAGAAGGCTAGAGGAGAGACATAGATTCAAGGAAAATCTTGATATCTTCTCAAACTATCATATAGTTTGGCTTTAAATCTTGGAAATGAATTTATTTAAATTTAATCCTGCCAATTAATTATAGGAATTACATTTGCATAATATCCAATTATGCGAATAACCTGGGAGATAGGAGGATTTATGTCATATCGGACGACAACCTCGGAATCCTAAGAAGTGTTAGGACTTATGTTGCACAGTAGGGGTGTACAAAGGCCTAAAAAAAACGTGAGGATTTATGCTGCACTAGGCAAGCTACCTCGAAGTCCTATGGCTTGTTGTTTTAATTTCTAAGGAATGGTTTTGCTGGTATAGACAAGTTTTGCTGTTGAAGATGGCCGTGCTACTCGCTATGCATGCTCCGAGCTTCTCGTTGTAGCAAGTTTAGATTAAAGAAGTGTCAATTGAGGAGAAGAGATAAGTGTCATGTTTTGGAAATATTTAAATTGAGGTGTCTTAAAATTTTATTAGGGGAACATTAAAATTGATTATAACAACGCCGGTTAAGATCTCACGGTTCCATCATTCCGACATCGCTATTTTCGTTGGATTCACTTAGTCCAAATGAATTTACTAAACTCAACTTAATGAGTTCCATACTTTCATTTAGACCGTGGGAAACCCCGTTAGCAACACGTGAGTTCCTCCGAGGAATTCCCGATCATCCAATGAGACGTTTTAATTTAGTTTCAATTGTGGTTTTTGTTTCTTTTGTGATTAAATTTTTAGTTGTTTTATATTTTTGAATATTATGGCAGTGGATTTTATCTTGTTGTGATTTTTAATTTTAATTTTGGTCTCAGTTTTATGGCTATCCTAAAGGTTTTAGTTTTCATGCAAGGTGATGTTGTTGTTTATCATACAACTTGCGAGAAAAGAAAAGTATGGTAAAGAAATTACGGGAAAAGAAATACGCTGTAAACTTATAAAAGTGTACCTGGCGAGTCTTCTTGTTCCTCCACCTAAAACTTTAATATTCTTTGCAATAAACTTTTTATATTTGCATGGCAGTAAAACCTTATGGTGTTGGCCGTTTAAATTTTTAATTTAAGTATATATAGTTTTAAATAGTTTGGAAAATATTATTTAATTTTTAAAAATACGAGACCAAACCGACCCCATATCTTTGATAGTTTAAATAATTGAGTACCACACCATAAACCATGCGTTTATCCCAAGGAATAGATGCATTGCTTAATAATGGGGCTCGATTTAATAAACCGGTATATTTATAACATTCGTTTGGTCTGCGAACCAATTTTATGTTGACCGACAAATTCCCTTATTTAATACAAAGGAATTAAATAGGGTTTATATTAAGTTGGGTTCTGAAGTTCCCTATAAGGCTAAGCCCCTATAGTTAATTACATCTTAAATGATAGGAATCACTTAAGAAAACTCTCGATAAAGATAAGTGGTTTCGCTTTGAAGAATTTCAAAGTTTAAGCATTCATAGGATTCGATTTTGGAATTTCAAAAGAGATTGGATCAAATTTGGAACATTTTAGTTTGGGAATCCAATGGAAGAAAGATAGGGGATGTCACGGATCCGAGGAGAACCTCGGTGACTTCCCAACTATCCTATTTGTTTGGCTTGAATTTGGTGGAATTATTTAATGTTGCAATCTTGCCAATTTTAATTAATTAGGACTTATACTCATATGATATAATCATACAAATAGCCTGTAAGATGTGAGGGTTTATGTCTTACCAAACGACTACCTCAGAGTCCTAAAACGAGTTAGGGCTTAAATTTCATAACATAATTATGCAAATGCCTAAAGAGATAAAATGAAGGTTTATGTTGCACTAGGCGAACTACCTCGAAATCCTATGGATAATTGTTTAATTTCTAAGGAATGGTTAAGTTGATGAAGACTTGTTTTACTATTTAAGATGGCCGTGCTGCCACTATGCTTGCTCCGAGCTCCTTGTTGTTACAGAGGGTTTAGTTTAAAGAAGTGACAATCAGGGGGTGAGAAAAGTTTCATGGTTTAGAGCTTGAGTTTCAAATTCAATGTCTTAAGTTTTATTAGGGGAAATCTTAAAATTGATTAAGCAGAACCGTTTAAGATTCCACGGATCCATCATCTCGGCACCACTATTTTTATCAGATTCACTTATTCTAAATGAATTTGCTAAACTCAACTGAATGAGTTCCACACTTTCATTTAGACCGTGGGAAATCTCGTTAGCAACATGTGGGTTACATCATCCAAGGGATTCCCGATCATCCAACGAGACGTTTTAATTTAGTTATGATTGCAGTTTTGTTATTCTTTTTGTGATTAAATTTTGAGTTGTCTTATATTTTGAATATTATGGCGGTGAGTTTTATCTTGTTGTGATTTTAATTTAGTTTTGGTTCCAGTCTTGCGGGTATCCTAAAGCTTTTAGTTTTCATGCATGGTGACATTGTTGTTAAACATGCAAGCTTGCAAAGAAAGTACAGCGCGTGTAAGTAAATTGCAATGAAGTAAAAGCGTACTTGGCGGGTCTTCTAGTCATTTCCAACTGCACTTGAAATGCATGTTAGGGCATTTAAGTATTTGAAAGAAAACACCTAGGTAAAGCTAAGGGAAGGTTCTCGTTGTCTACAAAATCCTAATCCTATCACTAGTCAAATCCTAAGGTGTGTTTTTGTGGATGATTTTTTTCATCAAAGAACAATGAAGTTTAATTGTTCTTCTAAAACATCCCATCAGTTTGAGAAAGTGCTTAGGACGGATCCTGGACATCTTTTCAATGCTTTTGGGATTGTTTTAAGTCCAAAAGAATTTCATTATAGGGATGAATTGACCATCCGAGGTTTAGTTGAGTTTTGACTCTTGCTCAGTGAACTTGGATGTTTAATTATCCTATGAGTAAGGTGACATTTCATTTGCCACTTCTTTTAAGGGTTATAATGATGAAAGCCTTTAGGGGCAAAATTAGTTCATTAAAGAACCCAACCATTCTTAATTTGAAGTTTGAGTTGGCGATTTAAAGTGATTCAATTTAGTTATAAAGTTCTAGTTTATATATTTTAAAGTTGGAAAAAGGTGTTTTAATTATTTAATTCAGTTAAGTTTTGATGTTTTACGTTGCTTTAATTTGATTATAATATTTTTAAATTAATTTTTAATTGGTTTAATTTAATTATAATATTTTAATTATAGATTGCTTTTAAATTAGTCTTAATATTTCAAATTTGTTTTAACTTTGGTTTTGAATAATTTCAAATTAGTTTTAATATTTTAAGTTTGTCATAATTTGATATCAGATCATTTCAAATTAATTCAAATATCTTAAGCTTTTGATTTAATTGTAAGATTTCAAGATCATTTCCCTTTTTAATTATTAGTTTCAATCATCATTTTTAGAGTTCCATTAATTAAGAGTTAGATAGTATTGAATCAATCCATTGATTTGGGTTCAATTTAAAGAATCATAATCTTTTTATATCACATCCCCTAACCTCAATAATTCATGCCTTAATTAACTTCCAAAGTTTAAAAGATTTAATTAATTAAGATTTCTTCTTTAATGTTTAAAGGTGATTAATGGGTTTCTACCCCTTAACTCCCTATTTTTCAATCAACCAAGAGGAAAAATTATGATCACATGTTTACCCTTCCCTTTGGTTAAGCCTAAATATTAATTAAGGTTAAAATTCCTTAATTACCTTTATGCCCCCTTAGGCTTTTTCATCTCGTAACTCACTAAATTAAGCTCAAATGAATTTAAAATGTTTATGTCACCTTACTTACATGTCAATTAAGACATTAGAAGAGAAAATGTGATTTTTCTATTTTTAATTTACTTTATATAATTATTTTAGTGAGAAATATGGATTTTCAATGAAAATTTGACAACATGATCAAGATGAAGTTTATATCCTTAGGAAAATTATGGAGGTTCCTACTGACCAGAGGACCAGTTAGACCAATTTTAGTGATTTTTTGAATTTTATTTATTTTTTATAATTATTTTAAGTTTTGGAATGTTAATTAATTATAAAATAAAATTGAGGTGGAAAATTAGGTTTTATTTTTTTTTAAATCTCTCTGATCTTAAGGAATTCAAAGAAACAAATTTTATATTTTTCTAAATTTTCTTTGAATTTTTAGAATTATATTAGTGAAAATGTTTGAAAATCCATTTTTTAATATTAAAAATTACTTTAAGCCTTTAAAATTTAAGATCTTTACTTAGAGACTTAGAAAAAATATTTGGTTGGTTCCCAAGTGATTAGGAGATCAAATATGACATTTTTGTGAATTTTAATATTTTTATGATTTTTATAATTTTTTAATTATTAAAATATTTAAAAATAGGTTAAAAATGAAAATTTTAGGAAAATTCCAATCTTAATTTTCTTAGACTCCTCCGATCTCAGAAAGCCCTTAAAATTGATTTGATGAATTTTTGAGTTATATTTTGGGTTTTATGAATTTTTTAATTTCAATATGGCCATGTAACTTGAATAATTCATTTAATAGGTCAAATCATTTTCAATTGAGTTGGAATTTTTATGTGGGGTTCTACTGATCCTAAAGAACAGTGGAGAATTGATTTCATGCCATTTTGATGTGTGGTTATTCCAAATCAGTTTAATTTTAGTTTTAGGGTTTTGGCCAAATTACGGTTTGTTTAAGTGAATTAAATTAGGTTGAAATTTTCCAATGTTCCTCTGGTCACAGGGAAACTACCCTAATTTTCCTACAATTTTCTAGGCAATATGCTAATTATTAGAATTAAAATACCAAAACAGACACATGAACTTAGAAAATAGATAACTTGTCTTGGAGTCCTCCTCTGATCTTGGAAAAAATCATGAGGAGATAGTCCATGATAGAGGCTACCTGGGGTTTAAATTTCATGCCATGGTGAATTGTGCAACAGAATGGATAATTCAAATACTTAAGAATAATATTTAATTAATTAAAAATCAAAGACTCAACAAAATGACTCAATTCTTTTTCCACACTATTCTCCTTTGTTCACTGAGCAAGTGGGTATTTTTCTTTTAATTTTTGGATTTTTCTATGCAAAATTATGCATCTTCAAAGTTTCAAGGATTTAAATAAATAAAAAATCTCTAATTTCCTACTTAAGTGACTCAGCGCTGACTGGATTCTGCGGCGGATCGAAAACACACGCGACACTGTTTGATTCGACGCTGCCATCTGAGTCAACGCGCGCTTTATGTACAGAACTTTCGTGTGTCTCGATCTCTGTCGTTCGTTCATTACACTCGCCATCCGACAGTTGCTGGTCATCGTCCCCGTCTGGTTCAACCCGAGAGCCATCCACGCTAAAACCCTAAGATCTCGCTAGAGACTCAACCAAATCAAGCGCGGTTGGTCTCTATCGACGCATCTAGCCTAGACTAACACATCTATACGGCTAACATGCATTAAAATTGAGCGGAATAAAATGGAGAATCTCTGGAAGCTTAGGAGGAAGAAAGGTTCAATACCTTTGCTCTGAGAGGTGAGGCCTCAATCAGAGATGCTCGACACGTTCGTTGGAGTTCTAGAAGCCTACGGATTGAGCCCCTAGTCGTGGTGAATTGCCTAGACCCAAGTTTGTCCAAACCCGATTTGGAGCTTTGGCCGATAGAACAGACGGGTGGCCTGGTGAGGGGGCTTTCACTGGAGAACTTCTTCTCTTGGTGTGGGGATGGTGTGGGTGCAATTAATTTGATTTTGGTTGAGTTTTTAGGGATGTCTTGTTTGTGGCTCAAATTTGGGCTGAGAAATTGGGCTCGGGTAGGGGGGTTTGAGAGCTAAAGAATGGTGAGGATCGTCTTCTCCTAGCTGAGGCTTGGTCTGGGAGCAATTTGGGAGGTTTTTTTGAAGAAAAGTTCAGCACCCGAAAGTTGGCCATGAGGGGGGTATTTTATAGCCATTGTTGGAGAGGGGAGCTCAGGGCCAGGCAATGCGTGCCCTGGGCCGCTTAGGGTGAGGGCTGAGCAGGGCAGGTGGCTGGTGAGGGGATTGCTCACTATCAATCTCCAATTTTGAGTTTTAAGCCTATGGGGGGCACTCGGGCATGGCTGTTCCGGTGGCTGGGGCGGCTGGCAAGGACTGACAGGCTGCTGGCAGGCTGAGGAGGAGTGGAGGAGGAGTTCAGTGCCATTAAACCTGGAAGGGAGGTTGCTTAAGGGGAGTTTAAGGATGTGACTTAGCCTTAGCTAAGTGGCTAAACCCAATGGTCCAAAGTGGTGGACCATTGGTCCATGGCTTATGAAGCTTGGGTTGGGCTAGGTCAAACCCACCCTACGAGGTCTAGGGTTGGTTTCCATGGAGTTGGTTTGGTCCAATTTGTCTTGGTTTAGTTTAATTTGGATCATGTGTTCACATGGGTTGATTTGGGTTTAGGTTGGGCTAGGTTGAGTTTGGGTTTGGTTTGGATCAAATTGATTGATCAAAATGCCTTAAATGATTGCCACAAAGCTTATGTAAGAGTTTGGAGTGAATTTGAATTGATTTGGGAAGTGGATTTGATAGTTTTTGGTGATTTGGTTAACTTGGGTCACCATGGGTTAAGTTGAATTTAGGTTTGGTTAGAGCTTGGATAGGGCTTAATTAATGGTTCAAAATGATGTAGGTGATTGTTAGGAAAGTTTTTGGATAGAAATTGGGTGGATATTTTGGGTTTAGGGGATTTAATTTGGGGATTTTAGGTCATGTGACAACTTTAGGACAAATTTAGGGATTTTGGTTTCAAGTGATTTTGAATGGGATTTTAATCAAAATTTTGGGCAAATGATGTGTTTGGTATAGGAATGTGTTATGAAGGTTTTAGAACAAATTTGAAGAGAATTTGAGTTGAATTGGATTAAGTTTGGGCATACTTGAGTTCATGGGTAATTTAGGGCAAAAAATGGGCATTTTGGTTTGAATAGGACTTGGGTGAGGTTTGTGTTTGGATTGGGGGAAAATTGATGTTGCATTTTGTTTTTGGAGGTGTTAGGGAGAGATTAGAATTTGGTTTAGGGAAAAATGAGTGGCTTTGGGTCATTTTAGGGTGAATTGTTTCATAAGGCCAAAATTGGGGTTTTGGATTTAAGTTGAAATTGGATTCAAATGTGGACCAAATTGGGTTTGGATTTGATTTAAATTGGTATTGGGGATGTTGAATTGAATATTAGATTTGAAATTTGGCAAAATTGGGGTCAGTTGGGTCAAGATTGAGTTTAATTTGGTCTCTTTTGGGCTAAATGGGCCAAATTGGTGCTTTTAATAAAATTGGGCTAAATTGATAAAATTGGAGTTTGTGATAGTTGAAGAAAATGAAGTTGGGAATATTTGGGAGATTTTGGAATTTTTGGGAATTTTTGGAATTTTTGGAATTTTTGGAATTTTGGGTTAAAAGGGGTACTTAGGGTATATGGAGGTAATTTGGAGTGTATTGGGGTATTTTGGTGGATTTAAGAGGTGAGAATTGTTTTGAAATGATTTTGAGGAATTTTAGTAATTTTGGGTAATTTTTGGGGAATTTTGAATGATTTGGTAGCTATAGGGGCAATTTAGGTAATATTTAGTAGGTTTAGGAGCATGAGCCAAGGACTTAGCCAAGTCCAACCACTTTGGGGCCAGGTCTAGCCAAATAGTAACCACTTCATGACCCTTCACATATTGAACCTAGCCATATTTAATGAGAGACCAGTGGCTTTGGTTCAAGCATGTGAGTTTCATAAAGGGTAGAAAGGGAGGGTTTAAGGTTTGGGTCAAATGGCTCAGGGGTGTGTGTGTGTGCAGGAGAATCTCAAGTCACCCAAGGTTACCCTAAGTCCAAGCATTCCTATGAGAACTCACTATTGGTTGCCCATATGGTGGTTTTAACCTTACAAGGTGATTTAGAGGTTTGTAACCATCCAAGTGGGGTCCCAAGAGAAGTTAAGAAGTGGCTGAAAATTTCTAAATGGTGGTTCCCAACTCTAGTCTTCTAGGATACTCCAGGAGAAGTCCTATGACTAGATCCTAAGCACTAAGAGGAAGATCAGACCTCACCAAAAATGAGGTCAACATATGGTTATGTTCGTCACAGGCCTACCAAGTCCTAGGTCATAACCCGGTGAAATCTGTTCATTTGTGAGATTTCTTTGTTTAATAAATATAATAGGTCCAATGGTTCTGCAAAGTGTCCAGAAGACCTGTGAAACTGTCCAGGAGAAATCCAGATATTTCACAATACTTTTGAACTTCCTTGAGGTCCTTTTGGACTTATTATAGTTATTAAATGATTTATCCATTTCATACCCTTATGCTCAATGAACCAATGTTTTAATCATCTCTAAGAGCAGGGTAATTCATCATTTATTATTTAATTTAAGAATTATGTGGGTGAGGGCCCTAAAAGGGCAAATTAAGGTTAGTAAAGTACTTAGTCAAATTTTAATTTGGGGCTCGTAATGTCTCAAAAAAAAACTTTAGTTTTGATTATATCAATTTTTCTAAACCTCTTTTAATTAAATTTGATCAAGCCTAGCTTACTACTAAGCCCCTTAGGATTTTAGGTGAGTATATTTTACGACTTTAAGAAAAATTAAATTTTTAGTGGTGAGAATTTCCATAAAAAAATCATAATATTGCTTTGAACACCAAGTAAGGGGGGTTAGTTTGGTGGTTTATTGATTTCATGCCCCTAACCCTTAAGATTCTCCTAATTTGAGATTTTTTTCTCTTCCAAAGTATAACAATTAAGGGGATTTAGGTGTTTAATTTTGATGTGATAAAGTTGCAATGGGTTTCTACCATTTATCCCTTAATGTTTCAATCATTCAGATGAACTTATTAAAATCAAAATTTACCCATTTTCCCTCTTGAATTTAAGCCTAAATATTAATTAAGGCTAAGTATCTAAAATTACCTTTTTGCCCTTAAGGTCCTATCACCTCATAATTCATCAAATTTAATTCAAATGATTTTAGAATTTTAAACCTACCTTACTAATAGGTTAATTAAAACTTAAGAGGAGAAAATGTGATTTTTCAAAATTTAATTTAATTTATATATTTATTTTCGTACAATAATAGGATTTTCAATGAAAAATCAATAACTTGACCAAGACAAATCCTAATCCCTTGAAATTTTTACTGGAGGTAGCCCTAGATCAGAGAATCACTTGGACCAAATTTCATGATTTATTAAGTTTTAATTTAATTATTAGAATTATTTTAAGTTCTGGAATTTAATTAATTATAAAATATTTTAAAAGTTAGAAATTCAATTTTATATTTTTAAAAAATCTCTAAGGTCAGGGAACCCAAAGAAATAAATTTCATATTTTTTGGTTTTTCTTTTAATTATTAGAATTATTTTAGTGGAAAAATCAAGAAAATTCATTTTTAGCCTTTTAAAAATTGATTTAAGCCTTTAAAATTTGATATGTTAATTTTGAAACTTAGGAAAATTTTGGGGATGGTTCCTAAGTGATTAGGAGACCAAAAGTCACAATTTAGTTATTTTTAATATTTTTGTGATTTTTATTATTATTTAATTATTTAAATATTAAAATATGATTAAAAAATAAAAATTTTGTAAAAATCTCAATTTTATTTTTAAAAGAACCCTCTGATCACAGAGAACTCCCAAAACCATTCTTATAAATTTTTTACATTTATTTTAAATTTTAAAATTCATTTAAGTACCAAAAAGGCCATTGGACTTAAAAAATTATTTAACCTATTAGATTAATTCCAAATGATTTCAAAAATTTTAGGGGAGTTCCTCTATCCCTTAAGGAAAGTGGAGAACAATTTTTATGTTATTTTGATTTTTATTTTGTCGTAATTAATTAAGAGTTTATTTTAGGAAAAGTGGACAATTAGGCTTATTTTTATCATTTTAAATCATGACAAATTTTTTCTAGGACTCTTTGACCATAAAGAACCTACCACAAATTTTTGAGTTTTTTCCTAAGCAATTTGCTAATTATCACATTTAATTTATCAAATAATAGACATAAACTTAAAAAATATAAAACTCTGTCTAGGGATCTTCTCTGACTTTGGAAAAATCAGAGAATATCCCTCATGACAGAGGGAACAACCTGCCAAAATTTCAAGCTATGGTGAAATTCCTACATGCATGGAGAATTAAAAGACTAAAAATGATATTTAAATTATTAAAAAAATATGCATAAAAATATTTTAAACCATTTCCACGCTGTTCTTCTCTGTTTACTGAGCACTATGGTATTTTTCTTTTATTTTTAAAGTTCAGGTGATTTAAATAATAGATATGGATTTTTAAAGTTCAGGTGATTTAAATAAATCAGAAAGTCATATTTTCCTACTTAAGTGACTCAGCGCCACCTCAACCTACGACGAATCGAACTCCCCTCGCGGTGCACTCCCATTCGACACTGCCAGCTGACTGGGATGCCACGCGGCCCACTATTCCGTTTCATCCTTTCGTCCGGAGTGATCTGAACCGTCCAAAAAAAACATGCGTGATCCAACGACTGCCCGTCTTCGACCCCACCTGGTGTGATCTCATGACCGTGCACACTAAAACCCTAATTTCTCAGCCTAGACTCAACCAAATTGCTTCATGATTGATCCTATAGACTCGTCTAAGCATGGCGAACATATTCATATGGTTAAGATGGCTTAAATTAACTCTAATTACATGGAGAATCCAGAGATGCTTGGGAAGAAGAAGGAAGAAATACCTTGGCTCTGAGAAGTGAAGCTTCGATCAGAGATGCTCTACACCTTCGATGGAGTCCCAAGAGCTGAGGGATGAAGCCTCTTGCCCTAGTAAATTGCCTAGGTATGTAAGTGACCAGACTCGATTTGGAGCTTTGATGGAAGTCCCTGTTGGAGTGGTTTGGTGATGGGGCTTTCAGTGGGGAACTTCTTCTCTTGCTGTGGGGATGGTGTGAGTGAGTTTAATTTGAGTTTGGTGGAGTTTAGGGAGATGTCTTATTTTTGGCCTGAAATTGGACTTCAAAATTGAGCTGGGTCAATGGTTTTTAGGGCAGGAATGCAGTGGTAATTGGCTCTTATATGTTGTGGAAAGGTCGTGGAGTGATTTTGGCAGAGTTTTGTTAAGGTCTAGTTTTGCCCCCTTTTTTGGCCGTGAAGGGTGGTGTCTTAAATAGCCATGCCTGGGGTGGCTGCCAGGGATTTAATTCAAGTGCAAAGAGCTACCTAGGTGGAGTGCAGAGGAGCTCTAATGGAAATATTAGGCTGAATTGGCCATAGGGTGGAGTTTGGGTTTGTTTGGCTTGGAGGTGGCTCTCGCTTTTGGCATTTTCCGGCCACTAGGCCGGCCGGCCATGCCAGGGGAGCTGGCCATGGGTCAGGTCAGCTAGTGGGGGAGTCTTAATGGTGATTAATTGGTTTGGGGAAGGTTTGGGGTGAAGCAAAAGAAGGATTAGCCACTTAGGGGAGGAAATCCCCTAATATGGGAGACCTTTGGTCCATGGCTCACCTAGCTTAGGTTAGGTAGATCTAGGGTAGTTCATAGAGTTCAGTTAGTGGCTGTGGATGAGTTGGTTTGGTCACATTTAGGATAGTTTGGTTAAATTGGGTTATAGGTTCATTTGGGTCACCTAGGGTTCACATTGGGCTAACTTGAGTTTGAGCTTGGGTTGGGTCAAAATGATTGAGCAATATTGTGTAGATGATTGTAATGAAGAATTTTCATGAAGACTTGGAGTGGTTTTGAGTTCAATTGAGGGGTCAATTTAGTGGGATTCGGGATTTTGGTCAATTTGGACATGGTGGGTTAACTTGGGTTTAGGTTGGGCTAGGTGATGCACGGGACTTATATTTTGCAAGAATTTATGAACTCAAATTTATATATTTATAATGATTTTGTTAAGTCCAAGCATTCAACGCAAGTATACATATCGTATCAAGTAATACAGGGCTCTAATGGAGTCCTAGTTATCGATCCCACAGGGAAGTTCGAAGTATAAGAAAGCATTCACAATATAAATAATATAACACTAAAATCTGATATTTAAAAAGCACTTAAGGTTTAACACATACTCCTACTAACACTATGCAAAAAACAGTAACAATTAACTAAACTACAATTACTTCTAACAACTTTAAAAACATAATTAACCAACAGTCACACTAAACTAAGTATTTGAAAGGTTTTCGATATATGAGAAAAGTATCTTTCCTCTTGTAATGAGAATATGATGTGTGTATTGATATGGAACAATTATCTATGTTATTGTGCCAAATAGGAGCATAGATGATTCTTTACCCTTAAAAGAGTACCCCTCTTCTAAGCAAGAAAAGAACATTGACATATCCTAAGTTTAGTCACTAAATCTAAGGCTAGGCTGGGAGGATACCGGCTCTCACTTCGAAGCTCCCACTCAGCCTTCACCCGAAGGCTAACCTTTGATATTATTTACTAATCTTAGAACCAATTTAGGGATTTCAGCCTGTCACCCTGAAATCTCCACATTGAAGTCCATCAAAACATATTTTCCTGTTTATTTGCACTTAATTCCCATGAACTACACAATTCATCCATAGAAATTGAATGGATCTTTCATTATTGTTGTAGGACATTAAATCCTTTCAAACTTAATGTTCAACAACATATTTTAACATTTCAATTGGCCAAATCAAAAAGTAAATTAAGTTCTAAATGAAAGACCAACACAATTTCTTCATTACGTTAAAAGCACATCAAATCCACATCAATCCATCATCACATCTCTATGCAAGAAGAAAGACAAGGGAGACTACTAAGAATTCATGGAGAAGATACAATAAAACATGGATTTTATATATAAACGAAAAGTCATACAAACCACAAAAGAAAATACAACTTATCTCTTTCTCTTCCCCAATGTAATTCCCTTGAAGTTCCTTTGAATCCTCTTCTCTCTTTTTTACAACACTTGATTCTCTCCTTAGAATAGAAAGGAAGAAGCAATCTCTCACTTTACTTCTTATCCTTCACTCCTTAGAGAAGAATTCCTCTCAAATCCGCACTCTACACACTGTTCTCCTAAACCCTAACACTTAACACACACTAAAACTACACTAGAACCACTGAAGAAGCACACCATTTTCGTCCAAAAATAGTTACTTATAAGGTAGGGACGAAATCCCAAGAGTTTCCATAGGCATCCCTTCAAAGAGTCACCCAAACTCTTCAAATTTGAACTCCACCGAGTTCGGGCGCCGGCGGCGCTCTATCGTGCCAATATTTCTGAAGTCTCTGGATTTGGACGCCGGCGGCGCCAAAACCTATTTCCACCATTTTGCTCCTTTTTGCTCCTTTTTGATCCGAATTCGTTTCTTTTGCTTCTTTTTACTCCAATCACCTAAAATTATCATACCTACAACAAATCATGAAAAATACCTTTCTTTAAAGTGCAATATCACCAAAAATGGGTAAAATTATATAGCAAAAATTGTATATATTTTTGGTGCATCACTAGGGTTGGGTCCTAGGCCAATTGAAGGTTACAAATGGTCTAAGGGGATGTCATAGAGAGTTCCCAACATCAATTGGGTGGAAATTTTGAGAGTAGGGCAATCAACTTGGGTAATTTTGGAGATGTGTTCAATTTGTGCTAAAATTGGGTATTTTTGGTTGAAGTGGGTTTGGGGAAAACTTGGGCTCAAATTGTGGGCAATTGATGGTTAAATTAAATTTTGGGGAGTATTATGAAGGGTTTATAATTGAAATTGGGAAGAAATTGGTTGGTGTTAGGTCAATTTGGGGGATTTGGGTCACTTAGGCAAAATTGAGGATTTTGAGTTTTAAGTGGAATTGAACTCAAATGTGGGTTAAATTGGACTTGGATTTGGTTTAGATTGGTATTGGAGATGTTGAATTAAAGTTTGGAATTGAAATTGGGCAATATTGGGATCAATTGGGTAGACATTGGGTTTAATTTAGGCACTTTTGGGTTAAATGGGTCAAATTGGGGCTTTTGGTTAAATTGGGCTAAATTGTCCAAATTGGGTCATGTGGTAGTTGAGATAAATGAAATTGGAAATATTTGAGAGGTTTTGCAAATTTATGGGAATTTTTAAAATTTTTGGAATTTTGGGCTAAGAGGGGCATTTTGGTCATTTTGGGGAAATTTGGGGAAATTTGGCAATTTTGGGTAATTTTGGGTAATTTGAGTCGTAGGGAGTATTTTGGAATGATTTATGGAGAATTATGGGTAATATGGGTAATTTTGGAAATTTTAGGGTATTTTAGGGTTTTGGGGGCATTTTGGGTATTTTGGGGCAAAGGGGTTAGAAATTCGAGATCTTTGGGAAAATTTAGGTTGATTGAAGATGAGTAGTATGGAATTATTTAGATTGAGCCATGGACAAAGGGTCATACTCATTTGGTCCTCTATGTGTTGGTACTAGCTGACCCGACCCGCAATTACGCAGTAAATTAACTTCCAAGAGATGGCCAAAAACTTGACCCGATTTATAAATAGCGGCTAGTGTGCAAACTCTTAAATGATATAAAAATTAGAAAATATTTTACACACTAGGGGTACTACGCAAGTATACGTATCGTTTCAAGTAATATAGAGTTTTCTTTAAAAACCCCAGTATCGATCCCACGAAGAAGTGAAGTAAGAGGTCTTTAGTCAAATTCTAATCTACTACTAATAGTCCTTAGTTTGGAATGTTGATTAAAATTATGTTTTATCTAGCAACTACTCTTAAATGCAAGTATTAAATGTAAAGATAGTAACTATAACTAAATGCAAATAATAATTCTAAAGATAACCCTTTTTGGATGAGTTGGTTTGGAGAATTTTAAGATAATAAAAACTACTATTCTTATGCAATGAAATAGATAATGTATATGAATGAGATGCATTTAATATTGTATGTGCCAAATAGGAGCAATCCTATTCTTTACCCTTTGGTCCAGGCATAAAGAATATTGACTAATCCTATGCTTGGTTACTGAATCTGCACTAATGCTCGGGAGGATACCGTCGCCACTTCGGAGCTCCCACGTTCCCCTCGCCTGAGGGCTAACATCTACACTTCAACACCCAAACGATAGGACCGAATTGAGGATTTTAGCCTGTCACTCTAAAATCTTCAATTCTACGCCCGATAATTACATTTCCCTATTTATTTGCATTCAATCCCCATGAACTTTACATCCATGGAATTTGAATGTGGTTTCACTTTGTTGAGAATTACATATGCCCCTTCGGGACTTAACGCAATTACAACGAATTTTAACACTACAATGGGCCCTTATTGCAATGTAAATTAAGTGCAAGTAAAAACCATCACATTTATAATTAAATTCACTTCTATCATGCATTACAAAATACTAAACATGATTTCTACTCATTACAAAAGAAAAGTAAAAGGAAAACAATGGCATAATCTTCTTATGTCACTATTTCCAAAGAAAAATAAAAAGTAAGAGAGATACGTCACAAAGCGCGAATAAAACACAACGGAAACTTCATTTAACCAAAGCAAATCCACTAAATAAATGTTTACAAAATTATAAGATAATGAAGAACAATACTTAGCTTTTTTCCCTTAAAAGAAAGACAAAGATCTCTCCCATAAAGTCTCCCGGCGATCCATGCAATGCTAGCGAAATCCCTTACAAATTCTCTCAAAATCTCCTCTCCAATCTCTCCAAAAGGGTAGAAATCTACATTTCTACTCTTAATCTAAGAATCCTAAACATTCCTTCAAGTTTTTCTCTCATTTCCTCTATTGTTTCTCTCTCATTTCTAACATATATTCGCCATTTTTAAGAGTATGGACGAAGTTTGAAGAGTTTCTTTAAGCGCCCCTTCGAAAAAGCGTCCAAATACGTCGAATATTGGCCCAAAACTGCCAAATGTCAGTTCATGGTTGTCCGGGCCGCTGTCGGCGGGTTCGAGGCCGCTGTCGGTGGCCTTTTCGGCCATATTTCGGTGGTCTCGGGAAAATCTCTCCGTCGGCGAGATCGATCTCGCCGTCGGCGAGCAGGCTGCTGCGCGGCTCCACTGTTTCGCTCCGTTTGGCTCCGTTTTAGCTCCGTTTCGCCCCATTTCAGTTGCGTTGTGTTCGTAACAAATAGCCCTACAAAATAAGCATAAAATAACCTTTCTTTAGAGTATAATCTAATTCAAAAATATTCAAGAAGTGTAAAAGAGATTAAGCATCAAAAGACTTATCGAAAGGTGTCAGGGCATAATTTCATTTCTTGCTCGTTTTTGCTTCAAATTGCACCGTTTTTGCTTCCTTTTACTCCAATCACCATTCTTGTACCTAAAACCAATAAACATACAAAATACCTTCTTTTAAAGTGTAATATCATCAAAAAATAAGTAAGATAATATAGCAAAAAACGTATATATTTTAGGCGTGTCAAAATCCCCCAAACTTAACTTTTACTTGTCTTCAAGTAACACTTTTACTACATAAAAATATAACTCAAGGCAATGTACTTTTCACCGGTAAGACACTAAAATTTTTCATTCAAAAGAATACATTGGTTAAACTTTTAGAAAGAAATTCAGTAACTCAGGTTAACACTACAAGTATAAGAATATTCAGCAATCAAGTCTAAGGGTTCTAGCCTTCTATTTATTTCAAGATAAACCATAATTTGTCACATTAAGAATGTCTTGAAAGATTATGTGAAAAAGAAGTTCATGCAAACTTCATTAGAATGTAGGCCAATACTTTAAATATAAATTCAGAAATGAAATCAAGTTCTCCCTTTAGGGTGACTCAAGTGAAGTCAATTTTTGATTAGACATCTCCTCAAGCTTCTCCTCATAAATATTTTTCATTCTTTTTTTTTTCTTCTGGGATCATTTTCAATTCCTTTTTTTACACTCTTTTCTTTTTATATATATATTTTTTAAATGAGGATTACTATATCTGGAGAGGCTGTAATGATTTTGAACTTCACTCTCCTCTTTCTAAAGTTCAAACTTGAAACACATCCTTACTTTATAATTAGGTATGAGCTTTATTATTCATCATAAAGTCACAATCTCTTCTTAACACACAATACTTTAAGTCTCTTAACATTTCAAAAATACAGTTTTCTTTACTTTAAATAGTTAACTATAATCAAATTCTTTCATACCAAATATCTTACCCTTATAAAATTAACCTTTATTACTAAAAACTTTCATCCAATCATTCCATAATATTCAACTGAAATAAAAAGTTTTAGTTATCTCAAGCGAGGTTCAATTGCCAGAATTTATGCTAATAATTATTGAAAATATTATAATTGATAACAAATAAGAGTTAATATTTTTCTTCCCCCCAAACTTAAATTTTAAAATATTTTGCAATTAATTCCATAAAATGTAGCAGGAAGAAAAAGTAAAGGTTGAATATACTTACTACTACAACATCCTATCAAATTCATATCATGCCTAATCAGGCTAGAATGACTGTAGGAGAAAGTAAAGCTAACCTAAAACATGCTTGTAATAAAATTACACTAAAAGAAAATATTTTCACATTAACATTTTATTTTTCTTCCTATCCCCAAACTTAATTTTTAACATATATAACATTTAGTACAGAAAATATAAGCAGGAAGAAAAACAGTTTAGAAATTCTATCTACCACAAATGTCCATCAAAACTACTTACAAGTATTCATTAAGACAGAACAATATGCAGCAGAAAGTAAATCTAAACTAATCATGCTAGAATGAAATTAACTAAACCAAAGTCTAACTAGCGTAGCAGATATCAGCAAGGGAATATAAAAATGTTCTTTAATACCTACATAAAGTTGTAACACAAACATAAACACACATATGATAAATGAGGTTAATTCATCCTTTAACTCAACCAATTTCACTACGTTACTTTTAATTTCTAACGGAATCACTACACTAGTAAATTAGGTACTTTAAAATGATTTTATAGATTATAATCCCAATGATAAGATTACCCCTGATATATTGGCTCCTAGGAACCAATCTCAGGCATCACCTAATCCTTATAATTAAGCACCTCTAATAGTTACATATTGTAGTGTAAGATCATCCTAATGGTATTCATCAAATGGTTCGCGACTCCTACCTAATGAAAATAAAGTTGTAGAAAGGAAGTAACAAATTAAGATGAAACTATCAATGTTCGAAATTCATGATTTCTCTTGTAAAACTCAAGTTTGGGTGAGACCCAAGTCACAGTGGACTCATTAATCCAACTACTACAAGAGATCAATTCTAGCCATAATAAGAAGTTAAAGAATCACCTCCCTCAAGACATACAAATATCAAATCAAACAACTAACAATCCAAACATCTACCAATCATCAATCAAACTGATCAATCCATAATGACACATAAACATCAATTCAATCCACTCTAATGCAAACACCATACAACACTAACAATCATGACTCTTAAGCACACTAAATCAAAGCACACTGATAACTATGGGTTGCCTCCCATAAAGCGCCTGATTTAACGTCGTTAGCCCGACAAATGATTCCACCTGGATCAAAATTCCATTTAAGTAATCCTCGATCAATTGCCCAATCATTTCCAGATCCAGGGATTCCTATAAAATCCTCAAATTTTAATTTTTCATTCAGCTCTTCATTTTTAGATGAATTTATATCATAATTCCTCATATTTCTTTCTAGATCCAATATTCTTCTATTGTTTTTTTCAATCCGCATATTAATATCATCATTGAAATTTATTAGAAATGGATCTTTATAAAATACTTCAATATCTCCCAAATTTTGGATCAGATTCTCTCTAGATAATTCAAATTCAGGATCAAATTCTTCTATGTCACTCTTATGATTCAAGTTATCTTCCAATTCTTCCCCTTTATAATTATTAAATGATGGAGGATCTATCTTAGTTAAGGAAATAGGTTTTTCTAATTCCCTAGGAATTTCTTCCAATGGTCTTCCAATATCCTTATCCTCTTTTCTCAACTTAAAGTTCTTTTGAAATTTATCCTCAAATTCTCTTCCAAGTCCTAGTTCAATAATTTTATCTTGTTCATCATTTAATTCAGGTTTTTCTTGTGATTGAGTCGTATCTAAAGATATAAAGACTGGTGGTGTACATGAATTCCCTAAATAGGTAGGCTTTTAAATTGTATGGGGTACATCCATCTTAAGTTCATGAGATTTTTCAACAAATGGAATTAAAAGTTTACTATTTTTGGTAGCGTCCATCATTTCAAACCTCTCCTGAACATACATACAGTCTTCTTTAAGTAATGTTTTCGAATCATCATGAAAATCTATTTCAATCTCATCTTTTAACTTACTCTCAAAACTTTCTTGGAAATGATCTTTACTTAGATAATCAATTTCATCTATCCAAAAACATTCATCATCTTTTCTCTCAGTTGGATATTTCATAGTCTTTAATACATCAAAAGTAACTTCATGGTCATTAATATTTATAGCCAACTCTCCTTTTTGCACATCTATCATAGCTTGTCCAGTAATAAGAAAAAGTCTCCCTAAAATAATTAGAATTTCTTTATCTTCCTCCATATCTAATACAATAAAGTCCAAAGGAAAGATAAATTTATCCACTTTAACAAGCACGTCTTCTATAACTCCTTTTGTTTAAATGATAGATCGATCAGCTAACAGAAGGGTTACAGTAGTGGGAGAAATATCAACTAAACCTAACCTTCTAAATATAGATAAAGGCATCACATTAATGCTCACTCCTAAATCACATAAAGCTTTTCCACATAATTTTTCTCCAATTGCACAAGGAATTGTAAAGCTACAAGGATCTTTAAGTTTCCGAGAAAAATTTTTCTGAAGTATGGCACTGCACTCCTCATTTAGTGCAACTGTCTCATAATCCCCAAATTTCCTTTTCTTGTTTAATATATCCTTTATAAACTTTGCATAACTTGGCATATGTTCCAAAGCTTCAGTGAAAGGAATATTTATCGTTAACTTCTTAAGTACTTTAATGAATTTTGAAAATTTTTTATCCATCTCATGCTATCTAAGTCTTTGAGGAAATGGAGGTGGTGATTTTTCCAAACTGATTTTAGTTGGAGATATTAATTTTTCCAAATCCTTAGAAACATGTTCTTCAGGTCTTGTAGTTTCCTTTGTTTCTCTCACAACATCTTTCTCTTTTCTAACCACATCCTCCATATCTCTTCCAATTTTTAATTTGACAGCTTCTATTTGTTCATTAGTGTTCTCTTTAGGGTTGATCTCATTGTTGCTAGGAAGTGTTCCTTGGGGCTCTATTGCTAAGTGAATTAGCAATTTATCCCAGTTGATTCTCTATGTTTCTAATCGCGACATTTTGACTTTGCTAATCGGTTTCCCATTTGCAATACCACTTCTTCCATAGACATTTTCTTATCTTCAAATTATTGATCATTATTAGAGTCCAAGTGGATATGAAGGTGCTATAGTTTGTGTTCCCCCGATCATTCCAACTTCCATTATGATTTGCATGATTATTTTCCCATTTTAGGTTTCCATCATTAGTAGTATGATTCCAATTAAATTTAGGATGGTTCTCCCGACACTAGGTTGTAAAAGTTAGAATACGGGTTGTTTATGGTATTTAAAGTCTCATATAATAAGTTAGAATCAATTATATGCCCTAATGATCTTTCCTCACTTACAGAAGTAAATTGAGGTTGATTCATTCCAAATTGGTCCAACTTCCTTGATATTGCAGCAATCTGAGATGCAAGAATTGTAATAGTATCCGTATCATGAACACTAGCTACATTTTTATGATTTACCCTTGCAGAGGGCCATTGAAATTCATTTGTAGTCATTTCTTCAATTAATGCATATGCTTCATCAAATGATTTTGACATTAATGATCCACCAGCGGCAGCATCAATTATAGACCTAAGGGATTCTACTAACCCATTATAAAAAGTTTGAATGATTAACCAATCGGGCAGAGCATAGTGTGGACACTTTCTTAAGAGTTCCTTAAATCTTTCTCAGGCTTCGTATATTGATTCCCCTTCATATTGACAAAATGAGATAATATCGTTTCTAAGTTTAGTAGTCCTTGAAGGTGGAAAATACTTAGCTAGGAATTTCTGAGTTAACTCCTCCCAATTTTTAATAGAGCCAGGTGCTAATGAGTATAACCACATTTTAGCCTTATCCCTTAGTGAGAAAGGAAAAAGCCGTAGTCTAACAACATCGTCTGACATGCCATTATAACGAAATGTAGCACAAAGTTCTAGAAAATTTGATAAGTGTAAATATGGAACCTCCAAAGGAGTTCCCCCAAACTGATTGTTCTGCACCAGTAGGATAATCTCTGGATTTATTTCAAACGAGTCAGCTTCTATGACAGGGTTTTGTATACTTAAGTGAATTTCATCTGTCGCAGGATTTAGGTAATCCCTCAATAAAGTATGATGATTTTCCAAGTTATTATCTTGAAAGTTTTCCATTTCCATTCATAGTATTTCAAGTCCTTTTTGTATTTTTATTTTTTTATTTTTTTCAAACATGGGATCATAAGGCACAAGTCCTGCAGATCCTTCGTGTCGCATACGTAACACAACAAATAATACATTAACAATTAAATAAATTAAATAAAAAATATATTCAACATAACAAAACATTTTCACGAACACCATATTTTTCACACAAACAGTTTTTTCACAACACTTTTTCATACAACAAAACACTTTCCACACAAAAATAGTTTTTACGACACTACAGTTTTCTAAGTGTAAGCCTAATTACTTCAACTAAAATTCTCCTAAAGTTCTTACCGAAGCTTCCTCGGCAACATCGCCAAAAACTTGACCCGACCCGCAATTACGCAATAAATTAACTTCCAAGAGATGGCAAAAAACTTGACCCGATTTATAAATAGCGGCTAGTGTGCAAACTCTTAAATGATATAAAAATTAGAAAATATTTTACACACTAGGGGTACTACGCAAGTATACGTATCGTTTCAAGTAATATAGAGTTTTCTTTAAAAGCCCCAGTATCGATCCCACGAAGAAGTGAAGTAAGAGGTCTTTAGTCAAATTCTAATCAACTACTAATAGTCCTTAGTTTGGAATGTTGATTAAAATTGTGTTTTACCTAGCAACTACTCTTAAATGCAAGTAATAAATGTAAAGATAGTAACTAACTATAACTAAATGCAAATAATAATTCTAAAGATAACCCTTTTTGGATGAGTTGGTTTGGAGAATTTTGAGATAATAAAAACTACTATTCTTATGCAATGAAGTAGATAATGTATATGAATGAGATGCTTTTAATGTTGTATGTTTCAAATAGGAGCAATCATATTCTTTACCCTTTGGTCCAGGCATAAAGAATATTGACTAATCCTATGTTTGGTTACTGAATCTGCGGCTAGGCTGGGAGGATACCGCGCTGCCGGTTCGGAGCTCCCACGTTCCCCTCGCCTGAGGGCTAACATCTACACTTCAGCACCCAAACGATAAGACCGAATTGAGGATTTTAGCCTGTCACTCTAAAATCTTCAATTCTACGCCCGATAATTACATTTCCCTATTTATTTGCATTTAATCCCCATGAACTTCATTATCCATGGAATTTGAATGTGGTTTCACTTTGTTGAGAATTACATATGCCCCTTCGGGACTTAACGCAATTACAACGAATTTTAACACTACAATGGGCCCTTATTGCAATGTAAATTAAGTGCAAGTAAAAACCATCACATTTATAATTAAATTCACTTCTATCATGCATCACAAAATCCTAAACATGATTTCTACTCATTACAAAAGAAAAGTAAAAGGAAAACAATGGCATAATCTTCTTATGTCACTATTTCCAAAGAAAAATAAAAAGTAAGAGAGATACGTCACAAAGCGCGAATAAAACACAACAGAAACTTCATTTAACCAAAACAAATCCACTAAATAAATGTTTACAAAATTATAAGATAATGAAGAACAATACTTAGCTTTTTTCCCTTGAAAGAAAGACGAAGATCTCTCCCATAAAGTCTCCTGGCGATCCATGCAATACTAGCGAAATCCCTTACAAATTCTCTCAAAATCTCCTCTCCAATCTCTCCAAAAGGGTAGAAATCTACATTTCTACTCTTAATCTAAGAATCCTAAACATTCCTTCAAGTTTTTCTCTCCTTTCCTCTATTGTTTCTCTCTCATTTCTAACATATATTCGCCATTTTAAAGAGTATGGACGAAGTTTGAAGAGTTTCTTTAAGCACCCTTCGAAAAAGCGTCCAAATACGTCGAATATTGGCCCAAAACCGCCAAATGTCGGTTCATGGTCGTCCGGGCCGCTGTCGGCGGGTTCGAGGCCACAGTCGGCGGCCTTTTCGGCCATATTTCGGTGGTCTCGGGAAAATCTCACCGTCGACGAGATCGATCTCGCCGTCGGTGAGCAGGCTGTTGCGCGGCTCCACCGTTTGGCTCCGTTTGGCTCCGTTTTAGCTCCGTTTCACCCCATTTCAGTTGCGTTTCGTTCGTAACAGATAGCCCTACAAAATAAGCATAAAAATAACCTTTCTTTAGAGTATAATCTCATTCAAAAATATGCAAGAAGTGTAAAAGAGATTAAGCATCAAAAGACTTATCGAAAGGTGTCAGGGCAGAATTTCATTTCTTGCTCGTTTTTGCTCCAAATTGCACCGTTTTTGCTTCCTTTTACTCCAATCACTATTTCTTGTACCTAAAACCAATAAACATACAAAATACCTTCTTTTAAAGTGTAATATCATAAAAAAATAAGTAAAATAATATAGCAAAAAACGTATACATTTTTGGCGTGTCACTGGCCAAACCCTAGCCTGAGGCTAAGAGCTTGGGAAAACCACTTACATGTGTTTTCAAAGAGTTAGAGGATCAAAATGGGATGTACCTTATTTAAGGTTGTGAGTGTGCAGTGCAAGTGTGGTGTGAGCTCCATACCTTCCGGGGTAGATCCTATGGCCTGACCACCTACAGGAGACTTCCCCTGGGCTTCCTTATGCTTGGTCTCTTCCTCCCAAAAGCTGGAGGTTAAACCTTAAGCATATGAAAACTCCCAGTGAAGTGGGAATAGTTTGAATTTCTATGGGGAGGGGTGCCATGACTAGTCTTCTAAGAAAGTCACCAAGAGAGTCTTATGGCTAGACCCTAGGCTATTCTAAAGAGAGACTAGACCTCAACCAAAAGTGAGGTCAACAAGGTACAATGATTTTAGGCCTTTGGAGTAAAAGGAAGCGAAAAAGAGCAAATTTGGAGTAAAAAGGGACAAACATGCATTTTATTGAACTAGCTCCAAACGGCGCTGTCACCAGCATCAGACCGAGCTATTTTACAAAGTGTTACGATCGTTTTGGTGGAATAATGCGCTGAACGACACCCTATCCAGCGCTGGACTGCACCCTATCCCGATTTTAATTTAAATTCAATGTATTTAGTCATATTTTGAAGAGTTGCTTTAGGAAAATCTTGGGAATTCAATTTTGACCGAATTTAAACACTTTTAAAGGCAAGTTTAGAGAGGTGGGATAAGAAAAGAGAAGAGTTTAGAGTTTAGAGAGAATTTCTTTCCATTTTGTGTAGAAAATTAGGTTTTGTGTTTTCTCTTCTAAGGAGTGTGAGAGGACAGGGAAAGTGAGAGATTTCTTCTTCCTTACTTATCTAAAGAGAGAATTATGTGTTGTTGTGAAGAAAGAAGAGGAGTCAAAGGAATTCTTTGAGATTTGCTTGGGGAAGAGTTTGAGATAAGTTGTCTTTTCTTTACTCTGTTTGTATAACTTTTTTTATATATAAAATTCATGTTTTGTCATCTTTTCCTCATGAGTCTTGAGTAGATTTCTTTATCTTTCTCCTTTTCATGTCATGTATTGATGTTGTGATATGGAAATGATGCGCCGATTTATTATGGAGAATTTGTGATGATCTTTTCACTTCGAACTTCATTTACTTTTTGATCTAGCTAATTGAATTGTTTAAACTTGTTTGGAAACATATTTTTTTGAAAGGATTATGAGTTCCACAATAAAAGTGAAGGTCACATTCAATGTCCATGAATGAGAGACATAATTCATGGGGATTGAGTGGAAACAAATAAACAAATATACTTTGGAATTGGAGATTTCAGAGTGACAGGCTGAAATCCTCAATTTGGTCGTAATGTTTGGAAACTAAAGCGAGAGTTAGCCTTCAGGTGAAGGGAAGTGGGAGCTATGGAGTGAGAGCGAGTATCCTCCAGCCTAACCACGGATTTGGGGAACAAACTTAGGATTAGCCAATGTTCTTTATATGCTGAAATATGGGTAAAGAATATGAATGCTCCTATTTGGCACAATATATTTGCATCACTGATCTATGTCACAATAATCATCACATTATGATTGGAAAGGAGGAAGACTCTTTCTTACAACTGAACTTTGTTATAAATTTAGTCTTGTGTTAGTTTAGCTTGCCAGAGTTTAAAACGTATTTCGGTAGAAATAGTAACTAAAACTGTTTGTCTTAATTTTAAGAGTTAAACTTACTTACAATTGTGCTGTGATTCGATAATTGATTTTTGTGCTACAACATAAAATTGAAGCTTCCCTGTGGGATCGATATTCCAAGACTCAACTAGAGCCCTATATTACTTGAGCGATACGTATACTTGCATTTAATTGTGTGACTCATTATAAAACTAAATCAATATATATATATATATATATATATATCTAAATCCGAGTTCATAAATTTTGGCAAATTAAAAAAGTCTCACCAACTATCAAAATATTTTCTTCTTTTGACATGAATCTAGAGGCATTTTTAGCACGAAACTTTTAAACTCAAAATTAAACATCATTCATAACTTTAATTTTAACAATCTTATAATCTGACTAATCTATTTAGGAAGATAAACCTAATAATACTAAAATTAGTTCAATTCGAGTCAAATCAAGCCTGGGTCAAACCATTAAATCAAATTTGGAGGCTTTGTGTGGTTAATTAAAGGGCTAAATGAATTCCAAATCTAACATGGAAATTCTCAAATAGAGAGTTTTGATAAGACAAATCATGAGCCTAATAGCACTCAATTTTGAAATCATTAAGACACTTAAAGATTCATAAAATGTCATTCAATTAAGAGAATCACTCTAAGTGATCCAGTTGAATGGTCCAAATTCAGGTATTATTTAAGGAGCACCCTACTCCCAAAATCCATTAATAGATCCCTACTCCCTCATGAAGGGGAGAGTTCTAGAGCTGAACTTGGAGGAGAAGTAGTGAAATTCAAAAGTTGTTATAGATTTGAAAATTTTACAATAACTTCTGCCCTCCATTATTGTCAAACGTCGTTGACTGCCACTGTTGACCTCATTTTTGATGAGGTCTTCTCTTCTTCTCTTTAGTACTTAGGATCTAGCCTTAGGCTTTTCCTTTGACTATCTTAGAGGACTAGAATTGGGATCCACCATCTAGAATTTCAAACCACTTCTTAACTCCCTGCAAACTCCACAAACTTGATCGTAGACCCCTAATCACCTAGAGGGTTGAAATCAAGTGTGGAAGTTTAAAGGATGAGTTCCTATAGGACTCTTTGGCCTTAGTGACCGCTCACGGTGGCACTGGTCTAGTGAAGGGGCTGACTTACACACACACTACTCTCATACACTACACTTCCATAAACCTCCTAAAACCACACCTATACCTAACTTGACCTCCTGACTCATGTAAGTGATTCACATGGATGGTTCTTAACCCCTAAGCCCTTGGCTAAGAGGGTTAGGAACAACATAGTGGGTGCCTCAAATGAGTCCCTTCATGGCTCATGTGGGTTTGATATGGCTTCATGGCTCAACCAAAATGATTTTATTCCACTTATATTCACCCAATCTTCAATTTTCCAAAATTTCAATTTTTGACCCCCGGGACCCTCCACCCGCCTAACCTACCCAAAACCCTTGAAACCACCCAAAATTTGCAAAATCACCTAAATTACTCAAAATTCCTCAAAATCAATCCTAAACATTCCCACATCACTCAAATTGATCATTCATAGCCAAAAATACCAAAAATTCCAAAAATACCTCCCAATACCCTCCAAATACCCAAAATACCCCTCTTAGCCCAAAAATCCAAAAATTCAGAAAATTCCCAGAAAATTCCAGAAAATCCAAAATATTCCCAATTTCATTTTGTTCAACTACACCATGGGCCAATTTTGTCAATTTACCCCACTTTTATCAAAACCCCCAATTCGACCCATTTTAACCCAAAGTGAACCCAATGTCAAACCTAACCTACCCAATTGACCCAAATTCTGGTCCAATTCAATTCTAAACTTCAATTTAACATCCCCAACACCAATTGAGACCAAATCCAAGCCCAATTTGATTGGCATTGGGATCCAATTTCACTTTTGGCCTTAAAGCCCAATTTGGACCCATGACCCAAACTTAGCCCAAACTCACCCAATTCAACTCCAATTAACCCCTAATCTTTTCTAAACCTTCCTTAACATTCCCATAAACAAAACACTAACATGATTTGCCCAAAATTTAGACCCAAACCCCACTCAAAATTCAACCCAAAATCAAAAGCCCAATTTTGACCTAAACCTAAACCTAGCCCAAATAGACCCAAACCCCAAAATCAAAACCTAACCTAAGCCAAAACCTCTTTGAAACACTCCCATAAACATTTCCCAACATTAATTTTACATCAATTTCAACTCTAGCCCAACTTTGGCCCATGGTAGCCCATTTTGGCCCACCTTAGCCTCTTTACCAAAAGGCCCATATCCAACCCAATTCAAACCCAAATCACCTCAAATTTGTTTCAAACCACTCATGACACATCCCTAAACCAAACTCAACAATTATTTGGCCCAAGCCTTTACCAAAATTTCATCCCAAAATCCATTTTAAAATTCAAAAGCCCACTTTCCTAAACCATTTTAAAAGCCCATCTAAAACCATTTCAATAAGCCCAAATCATCCTAAAGCCCACATGACATTTCCCCTCATCATACTTTCAATTAAACTCAATACCTAAGTCCTAAAATCATCATTAAGCCATTCCAAATCAAGCTTCATGAAAATTCTCCACCAAAATACCAAAATTCCTAAATTCTATTTCCATGAAATTGACTAAACTTTTCCCAAGCCAAATGGAGCCAAATGCAAGCCATGAACAAGCCACATGAAGCCATGGAAGGTTTGACATGTGATCAAGCCATTAATGGCAAAAGGAGGAGCCTCTTTTAAGCCCCCTTAAAAATGTTTTAACCCTTTTAATGCTTCACCTTAATCCATGATTAATCAAAATATTCATGGATGGTGACCTCTCCACCCTTTTCTAGCCGATTCACCCGATCCTCCCTCAGCCCAAATCAACCATGGGGAGGTGAACCAAGCCCATTTTCAATGGGTTGACCAAACCAAGTGCAAAAGAAGCCACCTCCTAATGCCATTTTGATCCAACCACTTTACACATGTAAGGCTTCAATTGAATTCACTAACTTCAACCCCTGACCTCCCTGGCCTCGAGGGTGACCCTTGCTCGCCGGCCGACCACCCGGCCGCCGGAAAATGCCATGGCCGAGACATGGGGAGGAGCCAAACCTCGGAATTCCACCTTGCCGAGCCGCCCCATGCCCAATGGCCACCATAGCTCGTTCTTCCCATGCCCGCGAGCAATCGATCCCAACCCTCGGCCATCCCCGCGAGGCTCTCCAGCCCACCTCTATTTAAACCCAACCCCCTCACGGCCATGGAAGAGAGTTGCATAAACCTTGCCGAAACTACGCCAAAATTGTTCCAAACCCTACTCCACAATTAGAGCAGTTGATCCCAGGTGTCAATTTGCCCTAATCCCCACTCGACGGAATCCGATTTCTCAACCGAAATTTCACCCAAAACCAGGACATCTCCTCGCAGTGAGCCAATTCCCAAATTGATTGGTCCTACACCTTCACTGGACCAAGGGAAGAAGTTTCCCACCGAAAGCCCCATCTCCAGAGCCACCCGAGTTGCTCCAGCCCTCCAAGCTTTGTGATCGGCCGTGGTCACTTTCATAGCTAGACAATTCACTGTGCCGAGGGACTTCATCCGGAGCTTACTTGGACCCCAATCGAAGGTGACACAACTCTCAGATCGAAGCTTCACTTCTCTGAGCAAAGGTATGGACTCCCTCTTCTTCCCGAGCTTCAAGAGATTCTCATTTTAATTTGAGTCAATTTAAATGCATGTTTACCGTATGGATGTGTTTGTCTCTTCAAGACGAATCCATAGAGCATAAGAACACGAAAATCCATCGAGAATCGAGTGAGTTCTTAGTGGTTAGAGTGTGGACGGTCACGGGATCGCACCGGTCGTAGACGATGACCGAGAACCGTCGGATCGCGCGTGTATCGGATGGACGGCTTGGATTGCGTCGGACCGGTAGATGGTGCGTGAACCGCGGGGCCCCGGCGGCCGAGTCGGATGGCGGCATCGAATGGGAGCGCGCCGCGTGGTCGTTCGGAGATGCCGAGGATGACAGGCGCCGCGTGGATAAGTAGGAAATTAGGGATTTTTCTGATTTATTTAAATACCGTAACTTTAAAAATTCATATCTTTGTGTAGAAAAATCCTAAAAATAAAATAAAAATACCCTTTTGCTCGAGTGAACGAGAGGAGAATAATGTGGAAAAGAAATTAATTAATTTTGTCCAAGTATTTTATTTTTAATTAATTATTTACTCCCTACACATTTTCAATTCTCCATGCATTCATACAATTCACCATGGCATGAGATCATAGGGCTTTTGAAGCCTCCGAACTCGGGAACATTCCCTGAATTTTCCAAGGTCGAGGCCACCCTCGTGAAAAGTTATTGATTTTCAAATGCATGTTGCTCGTTTTGAGTATTTTAATTCCAAAAATTAGCATGTTGTGAAATAAATTCTAGGAAAATTTGGTGATGTTCCTTATGACCAGAGAACCCTAGGAAAAATAGGACTTGGGTTAATTCATTTAAGATAACCCTAATTGGCTTAAACATCCAAAATAGACCCCTAATTAATTAGAGTTGACCATTGATCAAATTGACTTGAAATCAATTCTCCACTGACCTTTAGGAATAGAGGAACCCACCATAAAAGTTTGAAGTCAATTGGACTTGGTTAGCCCTACTAAATGGGGTGATTAAGCCATTTAGTCATTTTAAACTTTAAAAATTCATAACTTTCAAAATACCTTTCAAAAATTCACCAAATTGGTTTTGGAGCCTCTTTGATATCAGGGGAATTTAAGAAAATTAAAATTTCAATTTTCTAAAAAAGTTAATTTTTTAGTATTATTTTAATATTTTAATAATTAAAAAATAATAAAAATCACAAAAATAATAAAATTCACCAAAATGTCATATTTTAAAATTTAATCACTTAGGAACAAACCCCATATTTTTCTTAGGTCTATTTAATGAGATATTAAATTTTAAAGCCTTAGGGTAATTTTAAAAATTAAAAAAATTTATTTTCTAGCATTTTCATTAAAATAATTATAATAAATCAAATAAAAATCAGAAAATTGTAAAATTTGGTTCTCTGGAATCCTTGATATCAGAGAGAATTTTAAAAATTATAAAATTCATTTTTCAACTTATATTTTATTTTTTAAATTAATTAATACTCCAGAACTTAAAATAATTCTAATAAATAAAATATAATTCAAAAAATCACAAAAATTGGTCCAAGTGGTCCTCTGGTCATTAGGAATGTCCCATAATTTTCTTAAGGACAGAAATTTTCCCTTGGTCATATTATTAAATTTTCCTTGGAAATCCTTATTTTCCACCAAAAATAATTATATAAATAAATTAAATGCAGAAAAATCACATTTTCTCCTCTAAAGTCTTTATTGACATATGAGTGAAGTAACATAAAAATTTCAAGTTCATTTGAGCTCAATTTAGTGAGTTATGAAATTATTAGGCTTGAAGGGCAAAATGGTAATTAAAATCTTAACCCTTTAATTAAGACTTTAGGCTTAATGAAATTAATAGGCAAAATATTTGATTTTAACTTGATTTGGATGATTGAAATTTAGATAATTAAAGGGTAGGAACCTACTAAACAATTTAAAATAATTGAAATAAACCTTAATTAAATAATTATTTAAATTTGGAAGAATAATAAAATTGGAATTATTAAAATAGGGATATTATTAGGAGGAGATTTATTCTTTAATTTAAAAATCCCTAAATTAATCATCCCAATAATATTTAATTCCTAATTAAAATAATAATCCAAGTTTAAGATTTAAAATGCTAAAAGACTTAATCATTAAATTAAATTAAAGTTAAATTATTTAAAACAAATTCCTTTAAAATTAAAAATTAAATTAAAAATTAAGAATTAAATTAAAATAAATTAAACTAAATTAAATTAAATTAAATTAAATTAAATTAAATTATATTATATTAAATTAAATTAAATTAAATTAAATTAAATTAAATTAAATTAAATTAAATTAGATTAAATTAAATTATATTATATTATATTAAATTAAATTAAATTAAATTAAATTAAATTAAATTATATTATATTAAATTAAATTAAATTAAATTAAATTAAATTAAATTAAATTAAATTAAAAGTAAATTAATTTGAATTAAATTAAATTAAATTAAATTAAACTAAATCATATTACATTAAATTAACTTAAGTTAAATTAATTTAAATTAAACCACATTAAATTAAATTAAGTTAAATTAAATTAAATTAAGTTAAATATAAAGACATGAAGAATTCAAAAATAAATCTAAAATAACTTGAACACTATTCCAAACTTAAATCATTAATTTGAACTTAAATTTGAATCACAAATCATTAAATATCATTTTGCCCTTAGGAGTTTTTACTATTATAACTCCTAAATGGAGTATCAAGTGAAATGACACTTCACTCATAAGGATATTCAAACATCCCAATTTACTAAGCAAGAAATAAAACTTAACACGAACACCCTGGATGATTAATTCACTTGAACAATAGAATTCATTTGGACTTAGGACAATTCCCGAAATATTGAAAAGATGTTTAAGATTCGTCTTAAACACTTCCTCAATATGATGGAATGTCCTTAAGAACAAATTGAGCTTAGTTGTTCTTTGGTGAAGAAAATCATCCTTAAAACCGAAATTGAAGACCTAGACGTCATAGGAGATGACTAGCTATAGGATTAGGAACTTGGTAGAAAACCATAACCTTTCCCTTAGCTTTTACCTAGGAACTTACTTTAAATGCTTAAATATTCTAACTGTGTTTTAAGTGCAGCTTGGGATGACGGGAAGGCCCTCCAGGTACGCTTTTATTTTATTGCGATTTACTCTATTGCAACTTATTTAATCGCATCGCACTTATTTTTCTTGCATGATAAATAACGATTGCATGAAAACCTACACCTTTAGGACAGAAACCAAAACCGAAACCCATAACTAAATTAAAAGACACTACAAGATAAAATTCACCGCCACAACATTCAAAATATAAAACAACTCAAAATTTAATCACAAACGAACAACAAAACTACAACTACAACTAAATTAAAACGTCTCATTGAATGATCGGGAATACCTCGGATGATGTAACCCACGTGTTGCTAACGGGATTTCCCACGGTCTAAATGAAAGTGCGGAACTCATTTAGTTGAGTTTAGCAAATTCATCCGGACTAAGTGAATTCGATGAAAATAACGGTGCCGGGATGACGGAACCGTGGGATCTTAATCGGTTCCGTTTAATCAACTTTAAGATTTGTTTTAATTAAAACATAAAAAACACTTGGAAATTAAGACTTTCTTTAAACCGAACACTTCTCTCATCTCCTCGATTTATGATTTCTAAAACTAAACCTCTGCAACAACAAGGAGCTCGGAGCATGGTGGGCAACGACGGCCATCGTCGTCGACAAAACCGAAATCTACATCGACAAAACTTTCTTAGAATTAAATAACCAAGCCATAGGACTTCGAGGTAGTTTGCTTAGGGCAACATAAATCCTCAACTCTTCGTTAGGCATTTGCATGATCATATCATGTAAATTAAGCCCTAACCGGTCTTAGGATTTCGAGGTAGTCGTCCGATACGATATAAACCCTCACATCTTCGAGGCTATTTGTATGATTTTATCATACGAATATAAGTCCTAACTAATTAAAATTGGCGGGATCAAAATACTAAATAAACATTATGACCTTCCTAAATTCAAGCCAAACAATAGGATAGTCGGAAAATTACCGGAGTTCGCTTTGGATCCGTGATTTCTCCTACCCTTCTTCCTTTGGACTCCTAAAATAAAATGTTCTAAATTTGATCCATTCCCTATCGAAATTCCAAAATTCAATCCTCGAAAACTTAAACTTTGAAATTCTTGAGAGTAGAACTACCGATTATTATCGAGAGTTTTCTTAGGTGATTTCCGTCACTTAAGATGTAATTAACTATGGGGCTTGCCCTTATAGGGAACTTTAAGAACCCAGGTAATATAAACCCTGTTTAATGTTTTCATATTAAACAGGGGAATTTGTCGGCTTATAAAATTGGCTCGCAGACCAAACGGATGTCACAAATCTTCTAGTTTATTTAATCGAGCCCCATCATTAAACAATGTGTCTATTCTTCGGGATAGGTACATGGTTTGTGATGTGATGCTCGTTTATATAAACTATTCGGGATGTGAGATCAGTTTGATTTCATATCTTAAAATTTTCAAATTTAAAATTATTTTCAAAATCAAATACTACTTTTCAAATTATTTATTTAAATTAAATTAAAATTCGCCGACAATTTCTGTAGGCGACCCCTTTTTTCAAAATAAAACACATAACCTAAAAATATGCCGACAGCCACTTGCTGACCATCATTGATCACAGTTGACCGACCCCTACTTGCCGTCTTCTGTGAACTCTACGGCTTAGAGGTGCAACTTAAAGAAGATATTATGACCACTCCAAATATGGTGTAACAATGCACCCAAAATGTTGAGATGTTAAGTTATTATTCTACTGCTATGACTTTTCTTTTCATTATATGTGTGTGTTAAACCTTCATACAATGTTGAGATGTTAAGTTATTATTCTACTGCTGACTTTTCTGGCATGCAACAATTATTATGATTTAAAGATTTGAATAATCATTATGATGAGTTTATATAATTTTGAAATCAATTTTATGTACCTAGGAGGTGTTATAGTTGTTATCGGTGTGAAATCAACTTCATTTTATATGTTTGTTGTAAACTAAACCCTAGAAAGTTATTTATTGTCAAAGGTTATAATTATTCAAATTTTTTAGGTCATTTGACTTTGTGTTAAAAAATTGAGTTCATTTTAATATTATCATCATTATTATTATTATTATTATTATTATTATTATTATTATTATTATTATTATTATTATTATGACTTGCATAAAATTATTTTTATGATTTAAGAATTTAAAAATTATCATTATGAGTTTATTAAATTTTGAAATTGATTTTATATATTTTGGAGGTAAGTCATTTGCGAGTGGTGTGAAGCAATATTCATTTTCTAAGGGTCTGTTTGGGGCAGCTGCAGCTTATTAATAATTTGCTGATAAGTTTGTTGACCTTACTTTTGGTTGAGGTCTAGTCTCTTTTTAGAATAGCTTAGGGTCTAGCTATAGGACTTTCCTGGTGACTTTCTTAGAAGACTAGTCATGGCACCCTCCCCATAGAAATTCAAATATTTCTTACTTCACTGAGAGTTTTCTTATGCTTAAGGCCTAACCTCCAGTTTGGGAGGAAGAGACCAAGCATAAGGAAGCCCAGGGGAAGTCACCTATAGGTGGTCAGACCTTAGGATCTACCCTGGGAGGTCTGGAGCTCACACTACACACTCACAACCCTAAATAAAGTACATCCCACTTTGATCCACTAACTCTTTGGAAACTCATGTAAGTGGTTTTCCCAAGCTCTTAGCCTCAGGCTAGGGTTTGGCTAGTATCAACACATAGAAGACCAAATGAGAGTGACCCTTGGTCCATGACTCAATCTAAATAATTCCATACTACTCACCTTCAGCCAATCCCAATTTGCCCAAACATTCTAAATTTCTAACCCCTTTGCTCCAAAATACCTAAAATGTCCCCAAAAGCCCTAAAACTCCCTAAATTTCCAAAAAACACCAAAAATTGCCCATATTTCTCTAAAAATCATTCCAAAATACCCCCCGCCACGTAAATTTACCAAAATTATCCAAAATTACCAAATTTCCCAAAAATCCCCAAAATGACCAAAATGCCCCTCTTAGCCCAAAATTCCAAAAATTCTCATAAATTTCCAAAATCTCCCAAATATTTCCATTTTCATTTCTCTCAACTACCACATGACCCAATTTGGCCAATTTAGACTAATTTAACCAAAAACCCTAATTTGACCCATTTAACCAAAAAGTGCCCAAATTAAATTCAATGACTATCCAATTGATCCCAATCTTGCCCAATTTCAATTCCAAACTTTAATTCAACATTTGAGTTCAATTTCACTTAAAACCCAAAATCCCCAATTTTGCCTAAGTGACCCAAATTTCCCAAATTGACCTAATACCAATCAATTTCTCCCCAATTTCAATTCTAAACCCTTCATAACACTCCCTTAAATTGAATTGAATCATCAATTATCCCAATTTGAGCCCAAGTCTCACCCAAATCCACTTAAAGTCCAAAACTCCTAATTTTGATCCAAACATGGCATATGTCCAAAATCTCCCAAATTGATTACTCTACTCCCAAAATTTCCATCCAATTGATGTTGGAAACTCTTTATGACATCCCCATAGGCCATTTGGAACCTTCAATTGGCCTAAACCCCACTCTATCCCAACCTAAACTCAAGCTTAGCCAACTTGCCCCAAATTGACCAAAGCACCAAACTAAGCCAAATTGAACCCCCAAGCCTCTCCAAAACCACCCCAATCCTTTTCTAAACACTTTATGACAATCATGTGGACCATTTTGAACAATCAATTTGGTCCGACTCAAGCTCAAACCCAAGCTTGCCTAACATAAACCCAATGTGACCTAAATTGAACCTATGACCTAATGACACTTAAATGGAACCCAATTGAACCAAATTGGCCAATCCAACTCCATTGCAGCCAACCTTAGGACCCCAAAGACCAGCCAAAACCCACTAGACCCATGTCCATTGAGCCATGGATCAAAGGTCCTTCACCAAGGACAACTCCCCCTCACCTTTTGGCTTAACCCATCTCTCCAAGCAAGCCACTCAACATGGCAGGCAATTAACTTCATTAACCACTCTCTTGCCTCCCATCAGCCTACCAGCCACCTTCCCTGTCCTTGCCGGCTGCCCTAGCTGCCGGAACAGCTCAGCCTGAGCACCCCTATACCCCTTAAAATCCAAAATTGAGCCTTGTCAGTGAGGGATCACCTTAGTGATCAATGGCACTGCTCCGCCCTCACCCTAAGGCGCCTAAAGCACTCAAAGCCAGGTCCTGAGCTCAGCCAATTGGCCATGGCTATAAATCACCCCCTCACGGCCAAAATCCAAGTGTTGAAAATTTCTTAACCAAACTTTGCCAAAATCTCACCAGAGCTCCTCCAGGCCTCCCTAAGACTATTCCAGTCACTTTCCCCCTCTGGTTCCCACTGCCTGAGCTTAATTTCAGAGCTTAAACTTGGTCGGAAATCAGGACACTTTCCAATACACCTCCACACAGCACCAAATCTCAATTAATTGCACCCACACCTTCCCAGCAGTAAAAGAAGAAGATCCCCCATCAAAGCCCCATCACAAAAGGCCTCTGCACCAGACTTCCATCAAAGCTCGAAATCGGCCTTAGTCACTTTCATACCTAAGCAATTAACCAGAGCAAGAGGCTTCATCTCTGAGCTCCTGGGACTCCATCGAAGGTGTAGAGCATCTCTGATTGAAGCTTCACTTCTTAGAGCTAAGGTATTGTCTCCTTCTTCTTCCCGAGCTTCTCTGGATTCTTCATGTAATTAGGGTTAATTTAAACTGTGATTATCCATATGGATATGTTCGTCATGCTTAGACAAGTCCATAGGATCAAACCCGAAGTGATTTGGTTGAGTCTAGGCTAAGATATTAGGGTTTTAGTGTGGACGGCTCTAGGGATGAACCGGTTGAAGACGGTGAAGGAGGGCCGTCGGATCGCGCGTGTAATACTTGGACGGCCATGATGGAGTCGGACGGAGATCGGGTACATAAAGTGCTGTTGCGTGGCAACCCAGTCAGATGACGACGTCAAATGGCGGAGCGACCTATACACCTAAAATATAGAGTGTTTTTATGCACATTTTATACTTATTTTTTTATGATATTGTAGTTTAATGGAAGGTATTTTATATTTTTCTTGCAGGTATGATGAAAATAAGTGATTATAATGAAAGGAGCAAAATTGGATCAAATTTGGAGCAAAAAAATGAAAAAATGAAAACTTAGACTTTGGCGCAATAGTTAAAAATCAAATTTTCTTCATTTTTGGCGCCAATTTCAAGGGGTATTTGAAGCAACTTTTGATAGTGACTTCCTTAACTTCCCATGGACGGCAAATTTGAATGAAGGGATGCATCTTTTGGTGGATACGTTGAATCGGGACATGATTTAAAGAGACACCTAGGCACCTTTTGGAAAATTATATCATGAAAACATGGAATTAGTTTAAGTGTGTGTGTGTGTGTGTGTGTGAGTCTACTTTTCTAATTTTTATAGTCATCTTCTAGTTTCCTAGAGTCTTTCCTAGTTTTAATTTCAGTCTTTTATTATTTATAGTTTAGTTAGTTTAGTTTTAGAGGAGAAAGGGTTGGTGTGAAACTTTCTTTCCACCAATTTTTCTTTCGTCCATTTATCTAGTTTTTATTGAAGTCTAAAGTCAGAGTTGGATTCAACAGAGTTGGGTGCCAACCTCTGTAGTGTTGTCTTGTGGAAAGTTAAGTTTGAAAGGAAATTTCGGAGTCTTGTGGAGAGGATTTTCAGATAAGTGTTTACTTTTGTTTTTATATTTAGTTTTTCTTGTTGTGTTTTCTTTACGATTTCTCTTTTCAAATCAATGTGTGCTTATATTTTCTCCATGAATTCTGAGTAGTTTTCTTTATCTTTTTCTTTCTTAAATGAAGAAGTAATTAAATTATGTAGGATTATTGTGGAATGTATAAGTTTTTAAAGTTGGAATAAGTTGTGAAGATTTAATTCCATGAACATAATTTACTTCTTAATTTGGCCAGTTAAGATGTTAAATTTGTTGTGATATTATGTAAGATCCAATACGGTATTGTCTCAAACAACAATTGGTAAAAATCACATGCAATTATATGGATGAGAATTGTAGTCCAAATAATTGTATGCAATATATTAGGAGATTTGTTTTTAATGGGGAGTAAAATTAGAGGCCGTCTTTAGAGTGACAGGCTAAAGCCCCCTAATTTGGTTTGATATTTTAAATTTTGTTATGAGAAGTTAGCCCCCAGGTGGAGGGAATCGAGGGAACTCTAGAGTGAGAGCTAGTATCTTCCCTACCTAACCATGTTCAAGATTTTAAAATTTCAAATTAACCAATATTCTTTATAGAACCAAGTAAGGGTAAAGAATAAATTTGCTCCTATTTATCACAAGACATTTAAATACTTCCACAACAATACTTTCATAATTATTACTGCTTTATAAGAGAAAGAAAAAGATATTTTATTTCCTAGTGTTTTATACCACATTTTAAAGTTCTGATAATTTTCATTTCCTGCTTAACTTTTTATTAAAAATACAAAAAATAATTTTCAAGCTTTTCAAATCAAAACATACTTTCAAAAGTCAGTAAAAAAAGTAAAAATATAATTTTCTTAATTCTTTAAAAAGTTTTTACATTTCCCTGTGGGTTCGATATCTCGGGGCTTAATCAGAAAGTCCTATTTTGCTTGATAAACGATACGTATACTTGCATAGTATCCCATATTATAAAATCATAATTTTCATATCTAAATCGTCAGCACATATATTCGGTGTGGAGTCAAGTTTTGGCGCACATATATTTATCGGGGATCGAATTTTTGGCGCCGTTGCCGGGAAAATTAATTAAAACTGCATTTTTAAAGAAAATTAAGAAAAATTTAAATTTTTACTTTTCTTTATTTTTGTTAGTGTGTTGTGTTTTGTTTTATTTTATCGTTGCATGCGTAGTTCAGGTTCTGAGGGACTTGTGCCTTACGACTCTGAATTAGAAAGAACTTTCAGAAAAATAAAAAAAATAAAAATTCTGAAAAAGATAAAAATATGAAAGAAATGGCAAATCATCAAAATCAAAATGTTGGCATCCATCAAGAATTCAGACCTTTAAGAGATTATGCTAACCCTACAGTGGATGAACTTCATGGTAGTATTCAACACCCTACTGTAGCTGCTAATTCCTTTGAACTTAAACCTGCTATTATCCAAATGGTATCTAATAATCAGTTTAGGGGAGCAACAACTGAATATCTTAATTTGCATCTTGCTAATTTTCTAGAGTTGTGTGCTACTTTTAAATATGATAGTGTTTCAGATGATGCTATTAGACTCAGACTTTTTCCTTTCTCACTAAGGGATAAAGCTAAAATATGATTAAATTCATTAGCACCTGGATCTATCAGAACATGGGGTGAATTAGCACAAAAATTCATTGCTAAATATTTTCCACCATCAAAGACTGTGAAGTTGAGAAATGATATTACATCTTTTTATCAGTTTGAAGGTGAATCAATATATGAAGCATGAGAAAAATTTAAAGATCTCCTCAGGAAATGTCCACATCATTCGATACCAGATTGGTTAATAATTCAAACCTTTTACAATGGATTGGTTGGATCTCTTAGATCAATTATCCTGTTGCTAGTGGATCATTAATGTCTAAATAGTTTTCTGATGCTTATGCTTTAATTGAAGAAATGACTACTAATAATTTTCAATGGCCTTCTGAAAGGTTAAATCCTAAAAAGGTAGCCAGTGTTCATGAAAATGATGCTTCTGCAATGTTAGCAAATCAAGTTGCTGCAATTTCAAGGAAGATAGACCAATTTAGGATGAATTTTTCTCAGCCAAATTACATGATTGAAGAAAATTCATTAGGCTAAATGGTTGATTCTTATTCTTCACTAGAAACTTTGAATGCTTTAAGCAAGCTTAATAACCCATATTCCAATTATTATAACCCAGGTTGGAAGAATCATTCAAACTTTAACTGGAATACCAATAATCAGGGTGGTATTAATCAACAATGGGGGAACCACCAAGTAAACCCATTGGGGAACTGGAACAACCAAGGAAATAATAATTATAGACTAACCTATCCTCTATGTTTTAACAATGCTTTACAATTAAAGGAGAAGAAGTTGTATATTGAAGCAGTGCTGTCACATATGGGAAATCAATTGCAAATTCAAGGAGCAACCATCGAAATATAGAAAATCAATTGGGGCAATTTGCAACTTCATTAAATAATAGATCCCAAGGAATGCTTTCAAGTAATACTGAAGTGAATCCAAGAGATAAAAATAAAGAGCATGTAATAGAAATTCAACTGAGAAGTGGAAGAGAGTTGGAAGGTAGAGTTCAGAAAGAAACTGAAGTAGAGAATGAAGAGATTGAAGAACCAAAAGAGGACGCTCCGAAAGGTTTGGAATGAATAATTTCTCCACCCAAGGTTAATTTTTAAATGCCACCACCTCCATTTCCTTAGAGACTTCGTCAACAAAAGTTGGATAAAAAATTTTCAAAATTCTTGGAGATATTTAAGAAGCTTACCATTAATATTCATTTATTGAAGCCTTAGAACAAATGCCGAGCTATGTGAAATTTATGAAGGATATTCTCAACAAAAAGTGGAAGTTTGAAGATAATGAGATAGTTTCACTTAGTGAGGAGTGTAGTGCAATAATTCAGAAGAAGCTTCCTGAAAAGCTTAAAGATCCTGGTAGTTTCACAATTCCATGTGCAATCGGAGACATATTATAGAAAATCTTTATGTGATTTGGGTGCAAGCATTAACCTTATGCCTCTATCAATATTCAAAAGATTGGGATTAGGAGAAATAAACCCAACTATTGTAACTCTGCAGTTAGCAGATCGTTCGATCACATATCCAAAAGGAGTTATGAAAGATATTTTGGTCAAAGTGGATCAATTTATCTTTCTTGTTGATTTCATTGTACTTGATATGGAGGAAGATAAAAAGATACCCATCATTTTGGGAAGACCTTTCCTAGCCACAGGCAGAGTAATGATAGATGTGCAAAAAGGAGAATTAACGATGAGGGTTAATGATCAAACTGTTACATTCAATATTTTGAAATCGATGAAATATCCTTCAATAGGTAAAGATGATGAATGTTTTAGGATGGATGTTATCAGATATTTGAGTGAATGTCATTTTAAGTTAACTTATGAAGAAAAACCTGAAAGAGAATAATTAGAACATAAGCAAGAAGAGGAGTTACATGATTCTGAAGATTTTCAAGAGGAAGAATTAAATTATGTTCATGAAAACTTTGAATTGTTGGATATGACTGAAAAAGATGAATCTTATGGTCCATCAATTGAAAAAACTTCTGAACTTGAGTTAAAAATGCTTCATAATCATTTGAAGTATGTTTTTCTGGGTGAATCCTCAACCTTGCCTATTATAATTTCATCTCAATTGACTGAAAAAGAAGAAGAGAGTTTGCTTGAAATTTTGAAGAAGTACAAGAAAGCCTTTGGATGGTCAATTGTAGATATTAAATGAATCAGTCCTTCAATTTGTATGCACAGAATTCTTATGGAAGATAATTATAAACCTCGGGCTGATCCCCAAAGGAGATTAAATCCTATCATGAAAGATGTTGTTAAGAAAGAAATTTTGAAGTGGTTGGATGCTGGAGTAATCTACCCTATTTCAGATAGTGCACGGGTTAGTCATATTTACTGTTTTCCTAAGAAAGAAGGAGTAACTGTGACTGTTAATGAAAAGAATGAAATGATTCCAACAAGACAAGTTACAGGATGGTGAATATGCATTGATTATAGAAAATTAAATCTTACCATAAGGAAAGATCATTTTCCACTCCCATTTCTGGATCAGATGCTGGATAAACTGGCTAGGCATAAATACTTTTGTTTTCTGGATGGATATACTGGTTACCACCAAATTCAAATTGCTCCCGAGGATCAAGAGAAAACTACGTTTACCAGTCCTTATGGTATGTTTGCTTTTAGAAGAATGCCCTTTGGGTTATGTAATGCCCCTGCTACATTTAAGAGATGTATGATGGCTATTTTATGTGATTTAATTGAAAAAGGGATTGAACTTTTTATGGATGACTCTTCAGTGTTGGCAATTTCATTTGAATCATGTTTAGAACATTTGTCTAAAGTTCTAAAATGCTGTGAAGAAACTAATTTAGTCCTTAAATGGGAATAATGCTAATTTATGGTAGCAGGAGGAATTGTATTAGGACATCAAATTTCAGAAAAAGGTTTGGAGGTAAATCCTGCAAAAAATCAAGTTATCTCTAATTTACCTTGCCCGACCAATGTAAGGGGAAATAGAATTTTTCTGGGACATGCTGAATTCTACAGGTGTTACATTAAAGACTTTTTAAAGATTACAAAACCTTTATGTCGTTTATTGGAAAAGGATGCAATTTTTTATTTTGATATTGATTGCCTAAAAGCTTTTAAAAAATTAAAAGAAAAATTAATCACTGCACCTGTTATAATTTCACCAAATTGGGAAAAACCTTTGAAATTAAAGTGTGATGCTAGTGATTATGCTATTAGTGCTGTTTTGGGTCAGAAATATGATAAAATTTTCAAAGTTATTTATTATTCTAGTAATACTCTTAATGAAGTTCAAATTAATTATACCACTACTTAGAAAGAGTTATTAGCTATATAGTATTTACCATTGATAAATTTTGATCATATTTAATTGGAACTAAATGTGTGGTGCATACTAATCATTCTGCTATCAAATATTTAATGAAGAAGAAGGATACAAAGCCAAGATTGATTAGATGGATTCTTCTTTTGCAAGAATTTGATTTTGAGATAGTAGATAGGAAGGGTTCCGATAATTAAGTTGCTGATCATTTGTCCAAGCTTGAAAATGAAAAATCTCTCTGTGATGCTGAAGAAATTAATGAACATTTTCTTGATGAAAAATTATTCACTGTTAGTGAGTGGCGTGTTCCGTGGTATGCCGACATAGTAAAATTTATTGTCAGTAATATTATACCCTATGGTTTGACATACCAGGAAAAAAAGAAATTTCTACCTAATGCTAAGACATATTTTTAGGATGACCCATTTTTATATAAACAAGGAAAGGATCTTATAATTTGAAGATGTATACCTTTGGAATAGTCTAATGAAATTAATCAAAAATGTCATGATTCTGATTATGAGGGACATTTTGGAGTTGAAAGAGCTGCATATAAAATCATACGATCTGGATTTTATTGGCCTACAATTTTTACGGATGTGAATGCTTATATTAAAAATTATGATAGATGTTAACGTATAGGTAATATTTCTAGAAGAAATGAGATGCCCCTCAATTATATGTTGGAAGTTGAAATATTTGATGTTTGGGGATTAGATTTCATGGGTCCATTTACACCATCTTTCGAAAATGTTTATATTTTGATAGCAGTAGATTATGTTTCCAAATAGATTGAAGCTATTATTTTACCTCGATGTGATGCTCAAAGTGTTGCAAAGTTTTTAAGAAATAATATATTTTGTAGATTTGGAATACCAAGAGTAATCATAACTAATGGGGAAAGTCATTTTAAAAATACGATTATTGAGAAGTTAGCAAAGAAATATCATATAAATCATCGCATTGCTACTACTTATCATCCTCAGACAAGTGGTTTGGTTGAATTATCCAATCGTGAAATTAAAAGAATATTGGAAAAGACTGTTAATCCAAACATAAAGGATTGGTCAATCAAACTGGATTATGCTTTGTGGGCCTATAGGACTGCCTACAGAACCCCTATAGGAATGTCCCCATATAGGCTGATTTTTGGAAAAGCTTATCATTTGCCTATTGAACTTGAGCATAAAGCATATTAGGCTATTAAAGAGTTAAATTATAATTTGAAAGATGCCGCGGAGAAGAGATTATTGAAATTAAATGAACTAGAAGAGATAAGGAATAAATCTTATGAAAATGCTAAGATTTATAAGGAAAAGATGAAGTTATGACATGATCAAAATATTCTTACTAAAAATCTTATGCCAGGACAGAAAGTTTTGTTGTATAATACCAGATTAAGAATTTTTTCTGGAAAAGTTAAGTCCAAGTGGATGGGTCCATTTATTGTGATAAAAGTTTATTCCTATGGAGCTGTGGATATTCATGATCCTAAGACTAGAAAAATATTTAAAGTTAACGGTCATAGACTTAAACCTTATTTTTCAGTCGATCAACTTAAATCTGATGAGAATCTAATGTTGGGTCACTCAGAATGAGTTCTGGGTATGTCAGGCTGATGACGTTAAACCAAGCGCTTTGTGGGAGGCAACCCATAGTTATCGGTGTGCTTTGCTTTATGTTTACTTTGTGTGCTTTGTTTGGTTTGTTTTTTATGTTTTGGTAGTAGTATTTTGTAGTTTTTATGTTATAGTAGTGTTTATTTGACCTTATTTTATGAATTAGAGGAGTTGGAATGAAATTTTGGACATTTGACAGACCTGTGCTAAATTGAGTACTGGCGGCTAAGCGCCGCCTAGTTGGTGCTTAGGCGTCGGAGTTATGAAACATGTCATAAATGAGGTTCTAGAAGCCTAGATCATGGGGAAGTGATTTTGGAAGTTATTTTGGAGTTTTTAAACGATTAAGGGTGGGTTTATGCACTTCTAAAGTCTATAAAAGGCCCTGAATTAAGAGAAACACTTGCCCCAAGTCATATTTTCATTCCTGAGTCTTAAGAAGAGTGTTTTGAGTGCATCATGTCTTCCTGGGCGAATGAGATCAAGAAGAAAGAGGAGTCTGACAAGAGTAAGTTTATTAGTGACAGTGCTAAATAGTTATTCAATGAATTTCTTGCCGTTAGTATTCAAAGAATTGCAAAAAAATTGCAATTATCGAAGCCCGAGTGACTTCAATTAAAGCAAAGATTAATGAAACTAACGCACATTTGGAGCATATGGGATGGCAACTCAAGATGCAATTCAATCATATAAGTCACGTGGAAGAAGCGGATAAGGCGATGTTCCTGAAGAACAAGTGGTTAGAAGAAGATGTAAGAGTGTTCAATAATCGTCCGTTCTATCAGATTTATATTCCTGAAGGGTCTAATAGAAATAATAGTAGTTCTGAATATATTCCACCTACTGGAGAGTGGAATTAAATATTAGTTTGATCTTGTGGTTTGTTTTGTGTATTTTATGTTTCATGTGTTTGATGTTTTAAGTGTTTAATGTTTTATGTTTGTGTTCTGTTGCACTTTAATGTGAGATTGTTACATCTTAGTGATATAAACTTATCTTTACGCTTATTGAGTCTGTTTGTATCTAGAGAATTTCATCCAAAGTATTTGGATAGAATTTTTTAGTTTTTATTAAGTGTGGTTTGTTTTTAATGAATATAAGTTTGTGTTTGTGTGAAATTTGATCGGAATTGATGGATATTAAAGTTTAAAATTGGAGTATTGGAGATTATTGAGGAAGAGACAATTATTTTGAGATGATTAAGGGTGATTAACTGAGTGGTTTAGTGCATTTTCTTAATTGTGAAAATCTTAGCACTGGCTGCTAAACGCAAGAGTGCCGTCGCTTAAGCGCCAGATTTCGCGGCTAAGCGCCGAAGGCCTCGCGCTTAGGCGCCGGTTCATGAAAATTGGTTTTCAGCAGTTAAAAACCCGAAAATTGCTATTTTTAACTTACCTATCGTCTTCAACCTCTAATTTTCGCAAAAAGGAACTTAGGGCATCAATATATTGGATCAGTTAAGAGCCGATCTCAACAAAAATTGTTAGATTTAGATTCCTTAAGGTAAGAGCACTACTCCTAAGTAAAATTTTTTGGTTTTCACCATGTATTTTGAGTACATTATGGAAAATCCTAAAATCACTATTCATGGTGAAAATTTGAGGAAAAGGATGAGAAATTGCTTGGATTTAGTGGAAATTACTTTTGGAAGTTAATTTAGCAAGTTTAGTTTGATTTTGGAGTTTATGGTGAATTTTTTGTTAATTTTTAGAGATGGCTCCAAAGTCAAAGTGCTCGAAAGAAAAGACAAGATTCGATTCTGACAAGTTTGTTAGTGCAAGGACTGAGGAACGATACGTCGACGCACTACAGTCACGTAAATTGATTCCTAAGCGTGTGTTCAGTAAGCCTGGAGAAGTTATTGAGGAGATGATTGCTAAAAGGAATTGGGAAAATTATTGCTGCTTCTCTGCTGTTGCTGTTGTTTCTGTGGTCCGAGAGTTTTATGCGAACTTACCTGCAATGAGAAGAAAATTTGGTGATGGTGAGAAGGCAAGAAGTACATTTTACATCTGCGGTAATCAATGTCTTTTATCGACTGCCTCCTGATATGTTTTGTTTTTATTTGAACTATCATCCTACTGAGGGAGAGTTGGATGAGATAATGGCATTTCTGACTGATGGAAGAGGATTATGGAAGATCACAAATGATAGAAGAGTAAATTTTCAGACCTCTAAGTTAAATGCCATTTCTAAAGAATGGCATTATTTTATCTCATCTAAGCTGTTGCCTTCAAGCCATACTAGTGAAGTTACAAGGGAGAGAGCTGTGTTGAACTATTGCATTCAGCAAGAGAAGCCTATAGATATTGGAGCAATCATTTATGATTACATTTTGAATTGTGCCAGATCTACCACTACTGCAGGTATGGGATTTCCTTTCTTGATCCATTCATTATGTGAACGATCTGGAGTGAAATTTGAAACTTGGGAAGAGGTCCTTCAGCCTTTGAAACCAATTACCAGTGTAAACATTGGAGCTTACACTGTACATTCAGAGTTAGCTGAAAAGGAGGATTTTGTAGGGCTTCTACTACTTCTGCTTCTGCTGCTTCTACTTCCCGTGCTACTACTTCGAGAGCTTCATCATCTAGTGATTCACAGACCGGTTTATTAAGAAAGATTTTGAAGAAGGCGAGTCTTACTCGTGAGCATATTAGAGACATGGATGGAAAATGGATAATATGGAAAGATATATTATAAAACATGATGAGTACGAGGAGAATTATCAGCATTATTTGGATAGATTGATCAGAGGTGATATGAGTACTGAGATGCCCCCTCATCCATTCTACGTACCTTATGTGCCATCCAGAGATTGGAACGAGCAAGATGATGATGATGATGAGGATGATTAGTTGATTTTTTTATATGTTACTGAGTTTTTGTTGATGAAATGATGTATGCTATGTCTTTTGATTTACTTTGAAATTGTATTTGTTGTTTGAACTCTAGTAGTATGCTGATTATAGTTGGGCTATTATTTTTCATGCATATTCAGATGTATCTGTGTTGGATTGTTATTCTATATGTTGCTTTGTATGATATTTGTGTAGTAGTAAATGTTTTAATATGTATGTTGTGTCAGAGTTTTTATGGTGTGTACTTTAATTCCAAAATTGTTAGGAGAATATGGAACACTATTAAAAAAACTATTATTTAAAAACTGCATGTTTAAAACTTTTCAAAATCTACTACTACCATTTGTTATCTAGTATTGGTGTGATTTCAGTTATTTTCAGTTGGTGTGTATTTACTTTGAAAACCTCCACTATTGTAGAAGTCCTTTGAAATTTTGAATTTTTATTTAATGAAAAACTGAAAAATTTTGAATTTGATTTCTTTTTACTCCTGTTTTTAAATTGTTATACTTGCATATTTAGGATATTAAGATTCTTGCGAGCATGTTATGTTAGTTTTTAATTCTCACCCATGTATCATTTCTTATGCTTAAATGTTTTATCCTAACTAAAAATTAAAGTTTGGGGAGGAATTTTAAAAAACAAAAAATTTTTCAAAAACCTAAAATTTTTTTTGTTCTCAAGAATACTTAAAATTAATTTGATTTTTGATTGATAACAATTATGTATATGAAGTTATATTAGGGAAACAAAATTTTGAATATAGAAATGAATAAGAGACTTTAGTTAAAACTTATAGTAATAATGAAAAACTTAAAGTTAAAATTTTCTTAGTAAAGAAGTGTTAAATATAGTTCAACTATCTTTAGTAAGAAATAGTGTATTTTTGGATAAAAAAAAATATTTGACTTTTATTCTTCAAAGCTTAAATTTCTTTTATTAAGAAGTAATTTTCAAATACTATTATTTTGATTTTTAAGTGAAAGATGTATATCAAACTTTTATTTTAAATGGAAGGGTGGAATTCAAAATCATTAAAGGCCTACCAAGATACAGTAATTCTTACCTTATAAAAAAAAAGAAGAAGAAGAAAAGAAGATAAGAAAAATGAAAAGAAAAAGAAAAAGAAAAAGAGAAAAAAATGAAAAATGGTATGTAAAAAGGAAGGAGAAGCTTGAGGATTTAAAGGCCTAATAAAAAATTGGTTCCATACCTAAAGTATAAGATATAAGTTCTGAGAAAATCTAAAGCTTAAGGTTATAATATAGTAAGTAAAATTATTTTCAAATAAAGACTTTTAAGTGAGAAAAATAAATGTGTGAATCCTATTTTTTGAATAATCTACAAGTATTTCTGAATTAGATAGAAACCTATATTTTACATTATCCTTTACCTAAGAACTTTCTAAACTTTAAGTTGGTCTTAATTACTGAAATTTTTTCTAAATTGGACTATTCTATTTCTAGAACAAAATTTTGTTACCTTCCTAAGAAACTCATTACATAATTTGCATGCTAAAATTTTTTATGTGATTAAGAGTCACTTGAGGACAAGTAACATTTTAAGTTTGGGGGATTTTGATACACCTAAAATATATAGTGTTTTTATGCATATTTTTATACCTATTTTTGATGATATTGCAGTTTAATGGAAGATATTTTATGTTTTTCTTGCAGGTATGATGAAAATAAGTGATTATGATGAAAGGAACAAAATTGGATCAAATTTGGAGCAAAAAATGAAAAAAAATAAAAAATTGGACTTTGGCGACTAAGCGCCGCCTGGTCGGTGCTTAGCCTCCACAGCTAAAAATCAAATTTTCTTCATTTTTGGTGCCAGTTTCAAGGGGTGTTTGAAGCAACTTTTGGTGGTGATTTCCTTAACTTCCCATGGGCGGCAAATTTGAATGAAGGGATGCATCATTTGGTGGATATGTTTAATCGGAACATGATTTAAGAGACACCAAGGCACCTTTTGGAAAATTATATCATGAAGACTTGGAATTAGTTTAAGTGTGTGTGTGGGTCTACTTTTCTAATTTTCAGAGTCATCTTCTAGTTTCAAAGTGTCTTTCCTAGTTTTACTTTCAGTCTTTTATTGTTTATAATTTAGTTAATTTAGTTTTAGAGGAGAAAGGGTTGGTGTGAAACTTTCTTTCCACCAATTTTTCTTTCATCCATTTATTTAGTTTTTACTGAAGTTTTAAGTCAGAGTTGGAGTCAACAGAGTTGGGCACCAACCTCTGTAGTGTTGTCCTGTGGAAAGTCAAGTTTGAAAGGAACTTCCGGAGTCTTGTGGAGAGGATTTTCAGATAAGTGTTTACTTTTGTTTTTATATTTAGTTTTTCTTGTTGTGTTTTCTTTATGATTTCTCTTTTCAAATCAATGTGTGCATATGTTTTCTCCATGAATTCTGAGTAGTTTTCTTTATCTTTTTCCTTCTTAAATGAAGAAGTAATTAAATGATGCAGGATTGTTGTGGAATGTATATGTGTTTAAAGTTGGAATAAGTTATGAAGATTTAATTCCATGAAATTAATTTACTTCTTAATTTGGTCAGTTATGAAGTTAAATTTGTTGTGAGATCATGTAAGATCCAATGCGGTATTGTCCCAAACAACAATTGGTACAAATCACATGCAGTTATATGGATGAGAATTGTAGTCCAAATAATTGTATGCAATATATTAGGAGATATGATTTTAATGGAGAGTAAATTTAGAGGTCTTTAGAGTGACAGGCTAAAGCCCTCTAATTTGGTTTGATGTTTTAAATTTTTTTATGAGAAGTTAGCCCTCAGGTGGAGGGAATCCAGGGAACTCTAGAGTGAGAGCCGGTATCTTCTTTGCCTAACCATGTTCAGAATTTTAAAATTTCAAATTAACCAATGTTCTTTATAGAACCAAGTAAGGGTAAAGAATAAATTTGCTTCTATTTATCACAACACATTTAAATACTTCCACAACAATACTTTCATAATTATTACTGCTTTATAAGAGAAAGAAAAAGATATTTAATTTCTTAATGTTTTATACCGCATTTTAAAGTTTTGATAATTTTCATTTCTTGTTTAGCTTTTCATTAAAAATACAAAAAATAATTTTCAAGCTTTTCAAATCAAAACATACTTTCAAAATTCAATAAAAAAAGTAAAAATATAATTTTCTTAATTCTTTAAAAGGTTTTTACATTTCCCTGTGGGTTTGATATCTCGGGGCTTAATCAGAAAGTCATATATTACTTGATAAACGATACGTATACTTCCGTAGTATCATATATTATAAAATCATAATTTTCATATCTAAATCGTCAGCACATATATTCGGCGTGGAGTCAAGTTTTTGGCGCACATAAATTTATTGGGGATCAGCGACACGTGGTCTTTAGCACCCGCTGAGGATCCAGTCAGCGCCGCATGGTTAAGTAGGAAAATTCATATTTTCTGATTTATTTAAATCACCAGAACTTAGAAAATTCATACCTTGGCCTAGAAAAATCAGAACAATAAAAGAAAAATATCTTGTTTCTCAGTGAAAAGAGGAGAGCAATGTGGAAATGATTTGAAGAGTTTTTTATGTATATTTTATTTTTAATGACTTAAGTACTGATTTCAGTCTTTTAATTCTCCACTGACCCACACATTTCACTATGGATTGAGCTTTGGGGGTCTTATTCTATCTGTTATAAGGGACATTCTTTGATTTTTCCAAGGTCAGGGGAGATCTCTGTGAGAAGATCTCTATTTTTCAATTTATTGGGTCTGTTTTGGTATAAAATTGTAATAATTAAAATAATAATCAGAAAATTACAAAGTAAATTTTGGTAGGTCTCTTATTATCAGAGAACCCTAGGATAATTATTTCATAGCCTAATCACTAAGATATGCACTAATCATCAACTTGACCTAAAAAAACTCGTAATTAATTAAGATAAAATAAAAATCAAAATAACCCAAAAATATTTCTCCACTGTGCTTCAGAGACAGATAAACTCTCGTAAAATAAAAGTTTTAAAGTCATTTGGAATAAATTTAATAAGTTAAATGATTTTCTTAAGCCCAATGACATTTTTGGCACTTAAATGAATTTTAATAATTAAAATATCACTCAAAAAATTATAAAATTAATTTTGGGAGTTCTCTATGATTAGAGGGATTTTCTAAAAATAAAATTAGAATTTTTATAAAATTTTCATTTTTGAACATATTTTAATATTTAAATAATTAAAAAAATATTAAAAATCAAAAAATATTAAAAGTCATCAAATTGTTTATTTGGTCTCCTAATCACTTAGGATCCATCCCCAAAATTTTCTAAGTCTCTAAGTCAAGATATTAATTTTTAAAGGCTTAAATGAATTTTTAAAAGGCCAAAAATGAAATTCCTTAATTTTGCACTAAAATAATTCTAAAAATTAAAAGAAAAATAAAAAAAATTTGAAATTTGTTTCTTTAGGTTCCCTGACCTTAGAGAGATTTTTGAAAAATATAAAATTGAATTTTCAACTTTTAAAATATTTTGTAATTAATTAAAACTCCAGAAATTAAAATAATTATAATAATTAAATTAAAACTCAAAAAATTATGAAATTTGGTTCAAGTGGTCCTCTGGTCTAGGTTTACTTCCAGTACAAATTTTAAAGTAAAATATTTTGTTTTGATCATGTTATGGAATTTTCACTAAAAAACTCTAATTTTGCATTAAAACAAATATATAAATTAAATTAAAATTTGAAAAATCACATTTTCTCCTCTGATGTTTTAGTTATCTCATTAGTAAGGTAACATAAAAATTTCAAAGTCATTTGAATTGAATTTAAGAAATTATGAAGTGATAAGGCCCCAAGGGCAAAGTTGTTATTTTAAGGGTTTTTAACCTTAAATAATATTTAGGCTTAATAAAAAGGTAAAATGGGCAATTAATGATCCTAAATAATATGATTGGATGTTTGAGACATTAAAGGGATAAATGGTAGAAACCAACTTCAATTTTGTCATAACAAAACTAAATGTTTAGATTTTCCTAATTAGTTGTAATTTGGAAGATAAATAAACAAAACAATCCTTAGGGTTAGGGGTTGATCTTGGAGGTCAATAATCCACTAACTTACACCCCTCTTTAGTCTATTAAATGATAGCCCAATATTTTGATAGATATTAATTAAACTCATTTTACTTTTTCCCAAAAGAATTTCAAATGTATCCATCAAAACTTTAAGGACTTAGTGGTGAACTAGGCTTAAGTAATCTTGCTAAAAGAAGTTTAGAAAAGCGAACATCATCAAATTCTAAATATTTGAAAACACTACAAGCTCAATTATAAAATTAATTGGCTAATTTTCCCAAACAAATTGACTTTGCCTAAAGGGATTTTCACCCACATAATCTCTAAAAGAAATAACAAATGATAGTTACCTTGTCTTTTAGGTTAATTAAAAACACCAACTCACTGAGCATAAGGGTATAAAATAGATAGATTATTTAATAATTATGAAAGGTTTAAAATGATCTCAAGGAAGCTTAAAATAATTGTGAAACATCTAGGTATCTCCTAGAGGCTCTTGACAAGTCTTTTGGACACCTTGCAGGACTATTGCACCGATCATAGATATTGAATAAAAATATCTCTAAAATGAACAAATAGGACCCTCCGGGTTATGAACTAAGACTTGGTAGGCCTGTGATGAACAAATCCATAAGGTTCTACTTCCTGCAAATATAAATGTTTATTACAAGAATACTAAAGTTTCAGGTGGAGGAACGAGAAGACTCGCCAGGTACACTTTTATCAGTCTACAACGCTTTCTTTTCCCATGTTTTCTTTACTACACTTTACTTTTCTTGCAATTTGCATGATAAACAACAGCATTACCTTGCATGAAAACTGAAACCTTTAGGATAGCCATAAAACCAAAACTAAAACTAAATTAAGAAATCATAACAAGATAAAATCTACCGCCACAATATTCAAAATATAAAACAACTCAAAATTTAATTACAAACAAAACAACAAAAACCACAATTGTAACTAAATTAAAACGTCTCGTTGAATGATCATGAATTCCTTGGAGGAGGTAACCCACGTGTTGCTAACAGGGTTTTCCCATTCTCTGAATGAAAGAATGAATCTCATTAAGCTGAGTTTAGTAAATTTATTTGGATTAAGTGAATCCGATGAAAATAGCGGTGTCGGGATGATGGAACCGTGGGATTGTACGGCTTATTTTTAGGTTGAGTGTCGTATTTTAAAAAGGGGTCGCCTAACAGAAGTTGTCGGCGAATTTTAAATTTAAATATAGATATAATTTAGAAAGTAATATTTGATTTTGAAAATAATTTTAAATTTGAAGATTTTAAGATGTGAAATCAAACCGATCTCACATCCCAAATAGTTTATATAAACGAGCACCGCACCGCAAACCGTGTATCTATCCCGAAGAATAGACACACTGCTTGATGATGGGGCTCGATTAAATAAACTAGGAGATTTGTGACATCCGTTTGGTCCGCGAACCAATTTTATAAGCCGACAAATTCCCTCGTTTAATATGAAAACATTAAACGGGGTTTATATTACTCGGGTTCTTTAAAATTCCCTATAAGGGCAAGCCCTATAGTTAATTACATCTTAAGTGACGGGAATCACCTAAGAAAACTCTCGATAATAATCGATAATTCCGCTCTCAAGAATTTCAAAGTTTAAGTTTTCAAAGGATTGAATTTTTGAAATTTCAAAAGGGATTAGCTCAAATTTGGAACATTTTATTTTGGAAATTCAAAGGAAGAAAAGTAGGAGAAATTACGGATCCGAAGTGAACTTCGATAATTTCCCGACTACCCTATTGTTTGGCTTGGATTTAGGAAAATCCTAATGTTTATTTAATGTTTTAATCTTGCCAATTTTAGTTAATTAGGGCTTATATTTATATGATAGAATCATACAAATAGCCTAGAAGATATGAGGGTTTATGTCGTATCGGACGACTACCTCGGAATCCTAAGACCGGTTAGGGCTTAATTTTCAATGCAAATGCCTAACGAAGAGTTGAGGATTTATGTTGCACTAGGCAAACTACCTCGAAGTCCTATGGCTTTGTTGTTTAACTCTAGGAAAGTTTTGTTGATGTAGGTTCAAGTTTTGCCGACGACGATGGCCGTGCTCGCCCACCATGCTCCGAGCTCCTTGTTGTTGCAGAGGTTTAGTTATAGAAGTCATAAATCGGAGATGAGAGAAGTGTTTGGTTTAGAGAAGTCTTAATTTCCAAGTGTTCTTTATGTTTTAATTAAAACGGATCTTAAAGTTGATTAAACGGAACCGATTAAGATCCCACGGTTCCGTCATCCCGGCATCGTTATTTTCATCGAATTCACTTAGTCCAGATGAATTTGCTAAACTCAACTAAATGAGTTCCACACTTTCATTTAGACCGTGGGAAATCCCGTTAGCAACACGTGGGTTACATCATCCGAGGTATTCCCGATCATTCAATGAGACGTTTTAATTTAATTGTAATTGTAGTTTTGTGTTATGTTTGTGATTAAATTTTGAGTTGTCTTATATTTTGAAATGTTGTGGAGGTAAATTTTATCTTGTAGTGTCTTTTATTTTAGTTTTGGGTTTCAGTTTTGGTTTTCGTCCTAAAGGTGTAGGTTTTCATGCAATCGTTGTTTATCATGCAAGAAAAGTAAATGCGATGCGATTAAATAAGTTGCAAGAAAGTAAATTGCAACAAAATAAAAGCGTACCTGGAGGGTCTTCCCGTCATCCCAAGTCTGCACTTAAAACACGGTTAGAATATTTAAGCAAGTTCTAGGTAAAGCTAAGGGAAAGGTTTTGGTTTTCTACCAAGTTCCTAATCCTATAGTCTAGTCATTTCCTATGACGTCTAGGTTCTTTGTGTTTTTGGTTTGAAGACGATTTTCTTCATCAAAGAACAATTAAGTTCAATTGTTCTTATAAACATCCTATCATATTGAGGAAGTGCTTAGGAGAGATCCCAAACATCTTTTCAATATTTCTAGGATTGTTTTAAGTCCAAGAGAATTTAATTATGTAAATAAATCGATCGTCCGAGGTTTTCAAATTTTATTAACTTGCTCAATGAACTAGGACATTTGAATATCCTATAAGTGAAGTAACATTTCACTTGATATTCCATTTAGGAGTTATAATAGTAAACGCTCCTAAGGGCAAAATAGTATTTAATGGTTTGTGATTCAAATTTAAGTTCAAATTAATGATTTAAGTTTGGAATAGTGTTCAAGTTATTTTAGATTTATTTCTTCATGTCTTAAGTGAGGTTATTTAATTCAACTTAATTTAATTTAATTTAATTTAATTTAATTTAATTTAGTTTGATTTGATTTAATTTAATTCAATTTAATTTATTTGATTTAATTTTTAATTTAATTTAATTTAATTTGATTTAATTTAATTTGGTTTGATTTGATGTTACATTGATTTGATTTAATTTAATTTTTTTTAATTTAATTTGACTTAATTTAATTTAATTTAATTTATTTAATTTAGTTTATTTAATTTAATTTAATTTTTAATTTAATTTAATTTAATTTTTAATTTAATTTAATTTAATTTAATTTTTAATTTAATTTAATTTTTTAATTTAATTTTTAATTTGATTTAATTTAATTTAATTTAATTTTTTTTAATTTAATTTAATTTAATTTTATTCATTTTAATTTTAATTAGAGAATTCAATTATTTAATTTTAGTTTAATGATTAAGTCTTTCAATGTTTTAAATTTGAATTATCATTTTAATTAAGAATTAAACATTAATGAAATGATTAATTTAGGGATTTTTAAATTAAAGAATAAATCTCTTCCTAATAATATCCCTATTTTAATAATTCCAATTTTATTATTCTTCCAAATTTAATCAATTATTTAATTAAGGTTTAATCATTTTAAATTGCTCAATGGGTTTCTACCCTTTAATTATTTAAATTTCAATCATCCAAATCAGATTAGGATCAAATATTTTACTTGTTAATTTTTTATTAAACCTAAAGTTTTAATTAAGGGTTAAAATTTAATTACCATTTTACCCTTTAAGCTTAATAATTTTATAACTCACTAAATTGAACTCAAATGAACTTGAAATTTTTATGTGACTTCACTCATATGTCAATAAAGACATGAGAGGAGAAAATGTGATTTTTCTGTATTTAATTTATTTATATAATTATTTTTAGTAGAAAATAGAGATTTTCAAGGAAAATTTGATAACATGACCAAGGGAAAGTTTCTGTCCTTAAGAAAATTAGGGGACATTCCTAATGATCAGGGGACCACTTGGACCAATTTTGGTGATTTTTTGAATTATATTATTTTTATTATAAATATTTTAAGTTCTGGAGTGTTAATTAATTTAAAAAATAAAATAAATGTTGAAAAATGAATTTTATGTTTTTCAAAAATCTCTCTGATATCAAGGAAATCAGAGAAGCAAATTTTGCAATTTTTTGATTTTTCTATGATTTATTATAATTATTTTAGTGAAAATGCTAGAAAATACATTTTTTTTTTAAATTTTAAAATTACCCTAGAGCTTTAAAAATTAATATCTCACCAAATAGGCCTAAGAAAAATATGGGGTTTGTTCCTAAGTGATTAAAATTCAAAATGTGGTATTTTGGTGAATTTTATTATTTTTGTGATTTTTATTATTTTTTAATTATTAAAAATATTAAAATAATATTAAAAATCAACTTTTTTAGAAAATTGAAATTTTAATTTTCCTAAACTCCCCTGATATCAGAGAGACTCCAAAACCAATTTGGTGAATTTTTGAAAGATATTTTGAAAGTTATGAATTTTTAAAGTTTAAAATGACTAAGTGGCTTAATTACCCCAATTAGTGGGGCTAACCAAATCCAATTGACCTCAAATTTTTATGGTGGGTTCCTCTGATCCTAAAGGTCAGTGGAGAATTGATTTCAAGTCAATTTGATCTATGGTTAACTCTAATTAATTAGAGATCTATTTTGGGTATTTAAGCCAATTAGGGTTAATCTGAGTGAATTTACCCAAATCCTATTTTTCCTAGGGTTCTCTGGTCATATGGAATATCACCAAATTTTCCTAGAATTTATTTCACAACATGCTAATTTTTGAAATTAAAATACTTAAAACAAGCAACATGCATTTGAAAAATCAATAACTCTTCATAGGGATGACCTCGACTTTGGAAAATTCAGGGAATGTTCCCAAATTCAGAGGCTTCAAAAGCCCTATGATCTCATGCCATGGTGAATTGTATGAATGCATGGAGAATTAAAACAATGCAGGGAGTAAATAATTAATTAAAAATAAGATACTTGGACAAAATTAATTAATTTCTTTTCCACATTATTCTCCTCTGTTCACTGAGCAAGAGGGTATTTTTATTTTATTTTTATGATTTTCCTACACAAAGTTATGAATTTTCCAAGTTTAGGGAATTTAAATAAATAGGAAAATACCCTATTTTTCTATTTATCCACGCGGCGCCAGCTGAAACATCTAGCAGCTCCGAAGGGCCGCGTGGCGCGCTCCTATTCGACGCCGCCGCTTGAGTCGGCACTCCCGGACCCGCCGTATCGCCCCGTCTTCCGATCCGACGCGATCCCGGCCGTCCGTCCGCGCGTGTATTAAATGGACGGCATCCGTTCATCGTCCCCAAGTGTCCTCACCCGAGAGCCGTCCACACTAAATCCTTAATATCTCACTCGATACTCAATGGATTTTCATGTTCTTATGCTCTATGGATTCGTCTTGAAGAGACGAACACATCTATACTGGTTATCATGCATTGAAATTAAAGCATTTGAAATGGAGAATCTCCGAAGCTCGGGATGAAGAATTAACTCATACCTTAGCTCGAGAGGTGAAGCCTCGATCGTAGATGCTTGGCACGTTCGTTGGAGATGCAGGAGGCTAGGGATGAAGCCCGGGGATGTGGTGAATTGCCTAGGTGTGATTTCCACCAAAGCCGATCACAACCTTTGGAGTCCGGAACAACCGGGTGGCCTCGGAGATGGGGCTTTTGTCGGTGGACACCTTCCCTCGGTCCGGTGAAGGTGTAGAACCAATCAATTTTGGGATTGGTCCACCGTGGAGAAGTGTCCTGGTTTTGGGTGGAATTTCAACTCCGAAATCGAGCTCACGGAGAAGAAATGGCAGGGGGATCTCACCGGGGATCAAGTGCTCGTGTGTGGGGAGGAGTCCGGAACAATTTTGGCGTAGTTTCGGTAAGGTTCGGTTCGGCACCTCTCATGGCCGAGAAGGTGAGGGGTTTAAATAGGAGAGGCCTGGAGGGCCTCCCGTGGGAAGTTAGGGCTTGGGATCACCTGCTCGCGGTGAGGAGAAGAACAACCATGGTGACCACTAGGCATGGGGCGGCTCGAGCAAGGGAGAATTCCAAAGTTTGGCTCCTCCCAAGGTTTCGGCCATGGTGTTTTCCGGCGGCCTGGTGGCTGGCCGGCCAGGCACTGGTCACCATCTTGTTCAGGTGGGTCAGGGCTGGGGTTTGGTGCATTCAATTGAGGTTTGACATGTGTAAAGTGGTTGAATCAAAGTAGAAAGGGGAAGGGGCTATTTTAGCTTATTTTGGTCAACCCATGCAAATGGGTTGGGTGCACCTCCCCAAGACCTGGTTTTGGGCCGAGGAGGTCAGGTGGGTCAATCTCCCATGTGTGGTGGAGTCTCCATCAAGGATTAGGTGGCAAAGCATGGTTTAGAGTGTGACATGCTTAAGGTAAAAAAAGGCTTAAGGAGGATTAGGAAAGGGGGTCCTCCTTTTTCCATTAATGGCTTGATCACATGTCAAACTCTCCATGGCTTCATGTGGCTTGTCCATGGCTTGCATGGCTTGTCTTTGGCTTAGGGAAAAGTTTAGTCAATTTCATAAAAATGGGTTTTAAGAATTTTGGGTATTTTGGTGAAAATTTGTATGAAGCTTGATTTGGAATGGTTTAAATAATGATTTTGAAACTTAGGGGTGATTTTGATTAAATGGATGATGAAAGGAAATGTCATGTGGGCTTTGGATGAATTTGGGCTTTTGAATTTAAGGGAGTGGGTTTTTAGGAAAGTTTAAGGGAAATGGGCTTTTTGATTTTAGGATGGGCATTTGGGTAAAGATTTTGTGAAAGGCCTTGTCAAATAAATGTCATAATTGGTTTATGGATGTTCTATGAAGGGCTTGGAGTCACTTTGGTGTGATTTAGAGTTGAGTGGGTTTGAATTTGGGTTCATTTGGTAAGTGGGCCAATGTAGGTCAAATTGGGCTAACTTGGGCCAATGTTGGGCTAGGGTTGAAATTGATGTAAAATAAATGTTGAGAAATGTTTATGGGAGTGTTTCAAAGAGGTTTTGGCTTTGGTTGGGTTTTGATTTTGAGGTTTGGGCCTATTTGGGTTAGGTTTGGGTTTAGGTCAAAATTAGGCTTTTTGATTTTGGGTTGAATTTGAGTGGGGTTTGGGTCTAAATTTTGGGCAAATCATGTTAGTGTTTTGTTTATGGGGATGTCAAGGAAGGTTTAGAAAAGATTTGGGTTTAATTGGAATTGAATTGGGTGAGTTTGGGTTAGGTTTGGGTCATAGGTCCAAATTGGGCTTTAAGGCCAAAAGTGAAATTGGATCCAAATTTCAATCAAATTGGGCTTGGATTTGGTCTAGATTGGTGTTGGGGATGTTGAATTGAAGTTTAGAATTGAATTGGACCAAAATTTGGATCAATTGGGTAGGTTTGGTTTGACATCGGGTTCATTTTGGGTTAAAATGGGTCAAATGGGGGTTTTGATAAAAGTGGGGTAAATTGACAAAATTGGCCCATGGTGTAGTTGAACAAAATGAAATTGGGAATATTTGGGATTTTTCTGGAATTTTCTGGGAATTTTCTGAATTTTTGGATTTTTTGGCTAGAGGGGTATTTTGGGTATTTGGAGGGTATTGGGAGGTATTTTTGGCATTTTTGGTATTTTTGGGCATGGATGACCAATTTGAGTGATGTGGAAATGTTTGGGAATGATTTTGGAGAATTTTGGGTGATTTGGAGAATTTTGGAAAATTTGGGTAATTTCAAGGGTTTTGGGTAGGCTAAGCGGGTGTAGGGTCCCTAGGGTCAAAAATTAAAAATTTGGAAAATTGAAGCTTGGGTGAATGTAAGTGGAATGAAATCATTTTGGTTGAACCATGAAGCCATATCAAGCCCACATGAGCCATGAAGGGACTCATTCGAGGCACCCACTATGTTGTTCCTAACCCTCTTAGCTCGAGGGCTTAGGGGTTAAGAACCATCCATGTGAATCACCTTCATGAGTCAGGAGGTCAAGTTGGGTATAGGTGTGGTTTTAGGAGGTGTGTGTGAAAATGTAGTGTATAGGTGTAGTATGTGTGTAAGTCAACCCTTCACTGCGACCAAGGCCACCCAGGGCAGTCCTAAGGCCAAAGAGTCCTATAGGAACTCATCTTTTAAACTTCCACATTTGATTTCAACCCTCTAGGTGATTAGGGGTCTATAGTCAAGTTTGTGGAGTTTGCAGGGAGTTTAGAAATAGTTTGAATTTCTAAAAGGTGGGTCCCAATTCTAATCCTCTAAGATAGTCAAAGGAAAAGCCTAAGGCTAGATCCTAAGCACTAAAAGAAGAAGAGAAGACCTCATCAAAAAAATGAGGTCAACAGGGATCTTAACCGGTGTTACTATAATCAACTTTAATGTTTCCCCTAATAAATTATTAAGACACCTCAATTTAAATATTTCTAAAACATGACACTTCTCTCTTCTCCACAATTGACACTTATTTAAACTAAATCTGCTGCGACAAGGAGCTTGGAGCATGCATAGTGGCAAGCACGACCATCTTCAACAGCAAAACTCGTCTATACCAGCAAAACCATTCCTTAGAAATTGAAACAACAAGCCATAGGACTTCGAGGTAGCTTGTCTAGTGCAGTATAAATCCTCAACTTTTCTTTAGGCCTTTGCACAGCTCTGCTATGCAATATAAGCCCTAATTCGTTTTAGGATTCCGAGGTTGTCATCCAATATGACATAAATCGTCTCATCATCCAAGTTATTAGCATAATCAGATATTAAGCAAATGTAATTCCTATAATTAATTGGCAGGATTGAAATTTAAATTAATTTCCAAGATGCAAAGATGAACTATAGGATAGTTTGGGAAGACATCAAGATTTTTCTTGAATCTATGACCTTCCCTTACCCTTCTCTCCTTTGATTTCTGATAAAATGAAATGTTCCAAAATTTTAGCCATTCACCTATTGAACTTCCGACTATCACATTTTCTTTGAAAACCTTACCTTTGGAAGTCATGAATGTAAATATTTCTTGATCTATATCAAGAGTTTTCTTAAGTGACTTCAGTTATCTAAGATGTAATTAACTTTAGGTGTTTGCCCTTATAGGAAACTTAAAGACCCCAGATTAATATAAAACCTATCTAGTTCCTTCATATTAGGTAGGGGAAATTGTCGGTCAAAAATGGTTTGCATATCAAATGGATGTCATGATTTCTTTAGTTTGTTTGATCAAGCCTCGATACAAGTTATATATCTATTCTTTAGGATAGATACATGTCTTGTGATGATCTGCTTAATTATCTAAACTAACGTCTGTATGAAATCAGTTTGATTTCGTATTTTCCAAAATTAAAATATTACTTTCAAAAATCTATATATGTATATATTAAAACAAATCGAATTTCTATTAAAATCCTTTTTAAAATATCAACCTCAACACAATTTAAACGACGACAGTTTTCTTGCGACTCCACTGGGGATATAATTTCTCTCTTCATTAAAATCGAGAAATATTATATTTATATAATGGTAATGTGCTCGTGCCCCTCATGAGCCAGATTACCATTCTTCTGTTTACATGCTTCACCCGTTTCTCTCTTGGGAAAGTGTGATCAACTCCTCTAGATTTCTGGACCGTCTGTTTAGTCACTCCTAAATAGAAGGGTTCAGGAGTCCCTAGGTTTTCCTTTTGATCTTGTGGGGTCAGACCCCCAATAGGTGTGTGGGTGAGCAAATCTCGCTAGGGCAATTTGCTCTGTGAAGGGGACCTCCGATGGGGTCCCATACTTCACCTCCCTTCATGTACTCTCGGGTTTAATCTTGTCTTCGGTAGATTGACCCACTCTTCTTTAAACCTTAAAGCTCCTTTTAACCAACAAGTGAAAATCTAAAAAATGAAATAAAAAGATAATAAAATGAATTTTTTTCCCAGTCCACAGAACAACCTTTTTCATAGTTTTTGCACTATGATGATAACGTTTTTGGCCCTCACTAACTTTTGGAATGCTTTACCTGACAGTTAAAGATGTCAGCCCCTACACTGACTTTCTTCTGCAACTTGCCTTCCACCCACGAAGCTTGTCTTCCAAAGACCGATGATTCAAATCGGGACCGGCTTCAGTGAGATTAAAGTCGTACTTGGGAAAAGCTCCCTTTGTGGTCGTGAAAGTTGCCACTCCCAAAATTCAAGAACCGTCTGTTGAGTTCGACCTGAACTTCCATGAAGATTTCCATTCTGCTAAGAAGGTGAAAATAACTGCTGCCCCAGTCATGTCAACCATATCCGTGCCAACGAGAGTTGTCACCTCTACTGCCACCGGCTTCGCCGTCACCGCACCTACTTTCCCGTCAGTCAAAGGGAAAGAGATTTTGTATGAAGATGATTCTGAGGATACCTTTCTCGCCCCGCCGCCAGTCTTCGAAGTTGGCTCAAGTTCTAGACCTCCCTTGCTAACCAAATCTTAAAGAAGAAACCGCAACCGCAGGATTCACAGGGTTGCCAGAACACAAGTCACAGATCTACCAGTAATTGATGAGATTCCTCAACAGGAGGAACTCAATTTACCGGACACCTCTCCTCTTCTTTGAGGTAACAGATTCCACCTATTAGCTGGAACTACTGGAAATGAAAGTCTCCATAAGATTATCGCTACACTTCCAACACCACACAGTTGTGATAAGGTGAGGGGAAGGCCCACGCCTATGAAGGTTGTCTGAAATGGAGGGTTGTTCCATCGCCAAACTTCTCAAGAGGATGGGATGTGCAATATCCCCCAAAATCAAGAATAAAATTATGGAAATGGAAAGACCCGTCCGAGTTTCCGTCAAAGATCGTTTGGGGAAGCGTGTTGATACAGCTGCTACAGATGATACTACTATAAGCAAGTCAGTCAAGTCCTGGCTGGATCCGAGAGTACCAATTGCCAATGATCACGAGAAACCCCGAAAGAGAAAGAGTAAAAGAGAAGTAATATCCTCTATATATGGTCTACACACTAGGGAGCACACTTCCCCTCGTCACTCTGATGTCCCCGCCGAGACACCTCGTCTCGGGACGTCGACTTTTAAGAGAAAAGTGTGGTTGCCGAGAGGTGTTGTACCAGTGCATTCTGGAAGGTCTGCTGACCGCAAAAAGGATCATGAGTCTGATGTTCCCGTTGCCACTGCCTCCATTGCTTCTGAATCAGTTGCAGAGAAGAGTGATAAAATAGGGAAACCTACAAATTTAAAGCTGATTAAGAAAAAAACAGTTGATGATAGAGTTTGAAAGCTCCAGGCAGAAATTTCTGAGTTATCCAAATAGCAAGGGTTGGATATCGATGATGAGGATTACTTCCTGTTGGATTACATGGATGAAGAATTAATGGAGATCAATATGGTTGAAACTCGGTCCATGTCATCTGTGCGCGATGCTCCTAGTGAGGAGAACACCGTGGATGAGCTGCGGAGGACCATCCTGACGAGAGATGAACAGATTAACCGTCTGGAGAAAAGAATAGAGGAGATGACCGCCGCCATGACCACCATGGCTACACTCCACGAACAGTCACAGCCACGACCAATAATGTCTCCTGAGGTTAACCAGCCTGAGATTATACACATCGCCGATGAAAGAAGGGAGGTCACTTCAGCCAATGAAGACGAACCACCAAGAAGAAATCCGACTCCGAATCCGCCAGAAAAGACATTAAACAGATGGTCGAACAGCAAGTTCGGGAGGCCTTGGCTCAGTCCAAAGGAGATGCATTAGTTTCAAAGGGTAAACCCTACCCGGAGGAGTTCGATGCCGTTCCTTACCCTAAAGGCTTCGTGCCCCCTGACTTTCAAGATGTTCGACGAGATAGGGAATCCTCGCCAGCACATAACACATTTCAGAGCTTGTTATTGCAACACAAGAGGAAGTGAAGCTCTGTTGTTCCGTCAGTTTGCTAGCAGCCTGTCAGGAATAGCTTTTGATTGGTATGTCGAGCATCTCAATGGACCAATAAAGACTTTTGCAGAAATGGAAAACTTGTTCATGAAAAGATTCACTGTTGGCCAACATCATGTTACCTTAGGAGATCTCATGGTGGAGCGGCAGAAGCCTGACGAGTCCTTGGTCGAATACATTCTCAGATGGAGAAACTTCAGCATGAAATGTGAAACTCAGCTACAAGAACAACACGTGATTGAGATACTATTCAAGCGTATCCACAGTCTGGTAGCCTTCATGCTTAAGGGTCTAACCAATAAGTCCTTCGAAAAGCTACTCAGTAAAGCCAGCAGCCTACAAGAAGAAGTTAAACACATGGAACCTACAGAAAAGACAGAGAAAACAAAACTGGCTAAAGCATATGAGAAGAGGTCGGGCGTAGTGGCAACGATCGACAAAGGAAAGCAGCCAATGAGGATTTAGCCTGAGCAGCAGCACAGTCAGTCGCTACAGTTCAGTCAACCTCAGCAGTATGGTCAACCTCGTGTACAGCAGAGCAACCAGCCTGGTCAGTAGTAGAGGTCATACAGGACGGATGGACGACAGGGTCCAAAAATATCAGAACGACTGCGTAGAAACTACTCCTTTAAAGACGACGCCATAGCAAAGATGTTCAGGAATTTGATGAAGAAGCCCGAGTTCAGATTGCCCGAGCCGAAGAAACTGGAGGAGGTGGACAAGAAGGATCAGCCCAACTTCTGCCCCTACCACAGGATGCTCGGACATACTATAGAAAGCTGTTTCAGTTTTAAGGATTAGATCGAGCGGAATAACAAGGAAGGGAATATAATGATACCAAAAGAATACTTGAAAGAACCTGAAAGAGGTTCTATAAATGTGATTTCAGCTGAGCCGATCTCTCTGATAGATCCATATGCCGCCAAAGGTGGATAGAGCACAATTTGGAATGAGCTCAAGAAAGTCTTAGATCAGATCCAGTATACTCCAAAGAAAGCTGTTGTCCGAAGTCTGCCGCCAGTACAGTCCAAGGTGAAGGTTGCACCAAGATAACCACCGCGACAAGAATGGAGGAAGAAGTGGATCGTGAATGAAATTAAGGACGATAGCGTGAAGGGCAGGATAGAGGCCACCCCTATTAGATTGGTTGTTTCGGATTCGGGGGTGAAACCCCTAGAACCCCTGACTTTGTACCATTATCTTTATGCCCCTCCAGGGTCTCATAATGATAATATGAACGATGTTGGCTACATTCTTACTGTCTTTAGTGATGACATGACTAATCACAACTTCTCTAACCCCAATTTTGATTCCTAAAATGATTCTCAAATCGTGATTGTTCCCGACGAGAATATTGACGAAAATAATGAAGATATTGACAATACCGGCTATGATAGCACCGGAAGCGAGGAGGCAGTCCTCGAATGCAAAGGAACTCCACTTGCCATCAATGTAGACTTTTCAGATACAGAAGAGCCAGATATAGAAATAGAATGATCTCTAGGTCCAGAAGTAGAAGAAATAACAGAAGTACATTTAAGAAGTGGCAAGATGCTACCGACATGGACGGCTCCAATGGATAAAGGAAAACAGGAAATTACTCAAGAAGAAGTGTCTCCAACAACGGAAGAAGTACAAGTGCGAGACGAAATTAAAAATTCAAACAAAGTGGATTACAACGTGCTAGCTCATCTCAGGAAGTTGCCAGCCAAACTAAGCATTTACGATGCTCTGATCTTATCAAAGGAGATGAGAGAAAATTTGATCAAGGCTCTACTTGATCCGGATATTTGCTTAGCACAACTGGCTAGCACATCCTCAGATGGAGTTTACACTTTAAAAGAACAGCCTGGTGTAACCTTCACCGATGAAGACTTGCTACTCGGTACAGCCGACCACAACCGTCTGCTCTACATTTTCTTCATCATCAGCAGGTTCGTACTTTCCAGAGTTAGTGGATCCTGGAGTGTCGCTCAACATAATGAATCTACAGACACTAGCCTACTTGGAAATCGATGCTCGAGAACTGTCTATGGATAAAATGATGCTAAGAGGATTCAACCAGAAAGGAGAAAGAGCCATTGGGTCTATAAAGCTACAGATGAAAGCTAGAAATCGAGTAACAACTATAAAATCCCATGTCATCGATGCAGATACATCATTTAATACCCTGCTTGGTTGGCCGTGGCTTCACGAGTAAAATATGGCCCCGTCGTCACTACACCAATGCATCAAAAATTACAAGGATGAACAAGAACATTGCATTAAGGGAGACTTACAACCTTTCTCAATACATAAAGTAGGCATTCACGAAGACGCCGCCTACTACACTCCCCCAAAGAAAACAATACTTTCAAGATAAATTGTAACAAATAAAGTTAAAGTTTTAGAAAAGCTGCGAAAACGGGACCATATAACTCAAGTTCAACAATCTCCCGCCACTCATTTGCAACGAGTTGGTGGAAGTTCTTTTAGCCCACGCATCCGAGGTCGAAGTCGGTGACGTGGTCGAGGAAGAACTCACCAAATTGCTGAACGAACTAAGCCGCCAATTAGCATTGAAGTAGAAGGAAGCTCTGAAGAAGATAAAGGAACAATGATGATAAGTCAGAAGAAGCCTCATTTCGAGATTCTACGGATGACACAGAAAGAAACGATTATGGATCAATGTATGATCAGATTAATCATTATGTGCAATCCATGACTCTAACTCCGATCCATCCTCAAAAGATTAAGAGTATGGAAGTCAAGGAAGTCCATAATGATGGTTTTAAACCAATCAAGTTTTATAAAGCTTCTCGTTCTACTTCTGAATCTTGTGTAATTCTCGAAGAAAACAATTCTAATGAATTAATGGAATTACCTTTTGGTTACTTTTTGCCTTATGTACAAAAGTTAATTCAACAAGGATATGTGCCAAAGCAAATGCCAAAAGATAAGTTACAATCGTTCAAAAAATTATGGAGTACCAAAGGAAAGAAACTCAACTCGAAAGAAGGTCTTGGGTTCGGTACGATCGGACCTGTCGATGACTCGGGATTTTGCATGGTTGTTACTAGTCAGCCAGTAGAAGATTGCCTGGACATCCAAGATGAATATGAAGATCAACCAATAGAAGAGGCTCCGCCGGATTCGAAGAAGAAATCAAATCAACTATGGATGAGTTAAAGGAAATCAATCTCGGGACTGTGGAGCAGCCCTGACCAACTTTCATAAGTTCGTTGCTCAACAAAGAAGGGGTTACAAACTTGGTCAGGTTGCTGCCAGAATTTAAAGATTGCTTCGCTTGGAGATATGAAAAAATACCTGAACTATCTCCAGAGGTTGCAGTTCACCGACTAGAGTGGATCAAAGTACAACACCAGTAAAGCGAGCTCCCAGAAGAATGTGCCTCAAAATCGAACATCAAGTTACAGCAGAAATAAAGAAATTAATAGACGCTAACTTTTTCCGAGAAGAACAATATCCGACATGGTTAGCCAATGTCGTGCCAGTAAAGAAGAAAAATGGACAAATCCGAGTGTGTGTCGACTTTAGAGACTTAAATAAAGCATGCCTGAAGGACGAGTTTCCATTGCTGATACTAGAGTTGATGGTAGACATCGCATTGTCACATGAAATTTTCTCTTTCATGGATGGATCGTCAGGTTATAATCTAATCCAGATGGCTCCAGAAGATGCAACGCTTACATCATTCAAAACTCCGATCGGAATTTACTGCTACACCATGATGCCGTTTGGATTGAAGAACGCAGGAGAACATACCAAAGAGCAATGAAAAAGATCTTCGATGACCTCATTCACAACCAAGTGGAATGCTACGTGGATGACTTGGTCATTAAGAGCAAAGTAAAGGATAATCACCTAAATGATTTGAGGATCGTATTTGAACGATTACGTCAATACAATCTAAAGATGAATCCCTTAAAATGCGCTTTCGGTGTTACCTCTGGGAAATTTCTAGGATTTGTTGTCCATCATTGGGGAATCGAAATCAACCCAGAAAAGATTAAAGCGATATTAGAAATGCCTCCTCCCAGAACCTTGAAACAATTACGTTCTTTTCAAGGAAATTTGGCATATCTAAGACGCTTTATATCTAATTTGTTAGGAAGGTGTCTCGCCATTTCAAACTTACTTTGAAAGGATGTCACATTTGTTTGGGGAGAGACGTATTAATGAGCTTTCAAAAATATTAAGCAATATCTAACGACACCTCCTGTTTTGGCAGCCCCTATCCCGGGTAGACCTTTGATACTTTATACTACGGCTTTAGGAGAGTCCCTCGGAGCCTTACTTGCCCAAGTCAATGATGAGAGTAAAGAAAACACACTCTACTACTTGAGTCGACGTCTAATACCGGTAGAAGTAAAGTATCCTCCTATTGAGAAACATTGTATGGCTTTGGTTTTCACCACTCAAAAGTTTAGACACTACATGTTATCTCTAAGGTCAACCTGATCTCGATAGTTAATCTGTTGTAATATTTGATGACCCGACCAACACTTTCCAGACTTTTAGTGAGGTGGTCGATGATCTTATTGCAATTTGACATAACTTTTGTGCCCCTCTGCGCTATCAAAGGGTAGATTTTTGCAGAATTTCTCGCAGCGCACTCACTACCAACTAGGTCCCCTCTTAACAATGATCTACCAGATGAACAGATAATGCAAGTGGAAAATCCTAACGCTCAACATTGGGAAATGTACTTCGATGGAGCGTCATCAGCCCGAAAAGATAAAGGACAATAGACAGCGATACCCAGCAAAACAGGAATTGGTTTAATCTTCATAATTCTGGATCAGGCCATGCTAAGATTCTCATATCACTTGTCAGAGCTGTGTAGCAATAATGAAGCATAATATGAATCTCTAATCACCGGTTTAGAATTAGCAATATTAATGAAAATTACAGACATTACCATTTATGGCAACTCACAACTCATCATTCAGTAAGTGATAGGACAATACAAAATTCTGAAACCAAGAATAGAAGAATACCACCGGTACATGATGAAATTACTCTAGCAAATTCCGAGTGTGATATTCTATAGAATTCCTCGAGCAGACAATGCCCACGTGGATGCTTTAGCTAAACTCGCTAAATATATAGCTTGTCCACCCGAATATTCTATAGATATTACAGCACAGGGACATCAGGTTTTGTCACAAATCGACCTCGACAGTCTGCACAAGATTGGAAGAAGAGATAGCAGCCACAATAGCAAATAATACGGAAGATTGGCGTCATCTGTAAATAGAATACTTGCAAACAGTAAGGTTGCCAAAAGACAAATCAGCAGCGCATCATATTCAGAAGAGAGCTCTCTCATATGCCTTAGTTGACAGTGTTTTGTACGGAAGATTCTTCGATTAGATGTGGCTCAGATGCCTCAGCAGAGCAGAAGCACATAAAATCGTCAAAGCAGTGCATGCCGGATTGTGTGGTGCTCACCAGTCAGGACCTAAAATGAAGATGAAAGTTAAGAAACTCGGATATTACTGACCGCAATGATGACGGACTGCATGAAAACAACAAAGAAATGTCATCAATGCCAAGTACATGGAGTGGTCTTGCACCAACCTCCAAATGTTCTACAACCCACGATTGCATCGTGGTCATTCGAGTGTTGGGGCATGGATATAGTGGGTCTGATAGTTCCTCCGTCTTCGAAAGGAAAAAGATTCGTACTCGCAGCTACAGACTACTTCTCTAAGTGGGCAGAGGCAATTCCGCTACGGGAGGTTACAACACAGCAAGTTCTACAGTTCTTCAAAAATCAGGTTGTCTACTGCTTCAATGTGCTGCGCAGGATCATTTCTGACAATGGGTCCGCCTTCAAGAGCATGAAAATCAACAACTTCGTCAGAAGACATGTGATAGATTGGAGATACTCCACAATCTATTACCCCAAAGCAAATGGCTTGGCAGAAGCCTTCAACAAGACGCTCGTTCAAATCCTAAAGAAGACACTCGACGACAACAAATGATGATGGCACGAGAAATTGCTTGAAGCTTTGTGGGCTTATAGGACAACAGTCAGAACACCGACGTAGTCTACACCGTATGCACTTGTGTACGGGTCCGAGGGAGTCCTTCTGCTAGAAGTTCAGCTACCGTCACTCCGGGTCGCCGCCGCCAATCAAATTACAACAAAAGAGAATGCCAAACTACGACTGGCAGAACTGGAAAGTCTTGAAGGAAAAAGATTGCTTGCACAACATAATTTGGAACTCTACCAAGCAAAGATGATTCAAGCCCATGATAAGTTGGTCCGCCCGAGGTCATTCAAAACTGGTGATCTCGTGCTCATTCTTAGAAGGCCTATTCTTGCACATTGCAAGATAGGCGAAAAATTTGAACCGACCTGGGAAGGACCATTTGTGGTAGAGAAGGTTTACTTTGGAGGATCGTACCAGTTAGTAGATTCTCAAGGGGGGAGACCTGTGTTGCTGATAAATGGATGATATCCCAAAAAGTACTATGAAAACATGAGGAATTTGGAGAAAAATTTCCATTCCGATGTAGAATAGGGCCAGCGTCTGTGACTGGGTCCAAATCTTGTAATAAAATAAAGTTAAATAAAATAAAGTAAATTTTCTCACAAAAATAAAATACACTTGTTGAAATTTCTAAATCTAAATCTCATAAAATTTTATTAAATAAGATAATGACATCAAAACAATTATAAAACTTATTAAAAATTGAAAGATAATGATTTTTGTCCTTGTTCTTGTTCGTGTGCAACACCACCTACTAACATTTCCCCTGCTTACTTGTGCAGGCGGTGTCGGGTTGCGAGTTGGTGTTTGCCTTCATAAACGGCTTGGACTTCATGTCTTGAAAAAAAAATGAAAAGAAGGATACAAACATGAATTCGATGAGGAAAAGTGGTCACAGAGAGACCAGACAGACGTCAGGATACGGAGGAATTGAGGATTCTTCGACCTACACCTTCTCGACACGAGACATACTCAGATTTCATCCATGATCACTACTCCAGAAGGTGATCTTGTTGCTGCTTCAGCTGAGAGAGCTCTAGATGCGCCGTTAGCACGTACAAAGAGAAGAAATGCAAATCGTCGCAAGCGTCGCCTCTTGGACATAATAGAGAGGAGACAGGCTCGGGAGCTAGCCGCCGCGCTATCTCTCATTCCAGAAGATTCTTATAAACTGGAAATGAGAGAAACTGACGACAGTGCATCACGCACCGATACCAAGCCAGAGACTGCAGAGGATCTCATGCCGACATTTAATCTAATGGAAGAAATTTTGACTGGGTGTCCGACTTGCAACTAGGGTTTACCCAGACTGCCTACAGTGTCAGGGACATTTTTAGAATGCCTGGAATGTCATGTATTATAGCCCAAACAATATGGCACATTTGAGGCATATGCAGCTGCCTCAATGCTACTCAGGAGCAGGGAATATCCTGATGTAGAGCCGTATGTGCCACAATTCGTCCTACCGTCACCGCCACCGCGAGGAGCTCCGGGCCACATCATGACAAAGATTAGAATAATCAAAAAGCAGGAATTTCAACACTACGAAAACATACAAGGAAAGTTCATCAATATCCTGGAAGGACTCGAGCTATACATTGACGTATTCTCGAGGAAGGATGAAGAGGAAATTTTGTACTGCATCGACACTCTACAAGCATTAGGCAAAGCAGGCCGTCTGAGGCCAAGGACATACACAGAGCCATCAAAATGGAAAAGAGGAAAGGGCAGAGTCACTATCCAGTGTGGCTGTTGTTATAACTTCACTGTAGATCGATAAGGTAATCCCCCATGGATTTTACAGCATGATGAGGTGGATCCGATGCCACCACAAATCAAGAAAATGATAAAGAGGATGGTCGAGTGGCACGTGTTGCCAGCAGACTGTATTCCTAACAGCTGCATCATAAATATTTATGAGGACGGGGACTGTATCCCGCCTCATATCGACCACCATGACTTTATAAGACCCTTCTACATGGTCTCCTTTATAAGTGAAAGCAATATCTTGTTTGGACGAGAGATCTAGATCTTTGGACCGGGAGAATTCTGAGGTTCTGTTGAAATTCCCCTACCAGTAGGATCAGTACTGGTGTTAAAAAGAAATGGAGCAGACTTAGCAAAACACTGCATCTTAGGAGTTCGAAGAAAAATGGTGTCAGTCACTTTTAAAAGAATGGATGAAGATAAAGCGCCATCTTACGAGGAGCCAAATCTAGAACTGGAGAACCTTCATCCTTTGCCACTGTGACGACTGTACCTCCGGGTGTTCGCGAGGGGACTTTTGTTCCGAAGCGTAACTTTGGTAGGTTGGCTCGTCCCCGCAGCAGCCTCAGATAGCAAAAATCTACCCCCTTATAACGGGTCATGACAGTTGATGTCGCCACTTTTTGTAGCACTCAGATGATATGACATGTCAGTCTTGTTCAGTTTTGTACGCATGATCTACTTTTTAATGCTTGTCAGTATATGATCAGTTGTACTACTTTCAACAGATTTAATGAAAATTTCTATTTTTAGAAATGCTTTCTTTTCAGAGCGATGGTCGAAAGCTGTTGAACCACGTGTTTGGTTCCAAAATGAAAAGGACAAAAACAATAATGCAGAAGAAAATGATAAAACGAAAACATGATGAAATTAAAATTGAAATGAATCCGAAACTTAAATCAAATGAAAATTAAATTGAAATGAAATTAAAATTGAAATTTAAAATCAAAACTTAAATTAAATGAAACATAATGAAACAAAACAAATTGAAAGAAAATGACGAATTAAAAACAAAACAAAATGATAATATTTTCTTTTCCTCTCTCTCGAGATCCTGAGTCTTTGCAATCATCTTCAAACCCCCTTGCTTTCGTGGGCACTCCGCGAAATGTGACACTTTTCATATAACGTGACCCACTTTTAATATGTGCAATTTATGTTTATAGCAACAACACCAAAAACTTGATCCCGCTTTAAATATAGATATATGATTTAATGTATAATGTGGATTCTACGCAAGTATACGTATCGTATCAAGTAATACAGGGCTCTAGTGGAGTCTTGGTTATCGATCCCACGAGGAAGTTTTTAACGTATTTGTTATCGACTAAATTTAAAGGAATTACTTACGAATAAAGTGAACAGAAATTCAAAGTAACTATAATAAACTAAAGTAAACTAATGCTTGAAATAAGTTGATTTAAATAATTCAGAAAAAGTATCCTTCTCCTTGTTTTTAGAAAATTAAGTGAATGATGAATTTAAATAGGATTTTTTATTGTATTGTGACAAATAGGAGCATTCCTATTCTTTACCCTTTGGTCCAGGTGCAAAGAACATTGACTAATCCTATGTTTGATTACCGAATCTGCGCTAGAGCCGGGAGGATATCTGTCGCCACTTCGTAGCTCCCACGTTCCCCTCACCCGAGGGCTAACATCTACACTTCGACTCTCAAACAATAGAACCGAATTGAATATTTTAGTCTGTCACACTAAAATGTCCAATTCTACGTCCGATAATTAATATTTCCCTATTTATTTGCACCCGCCTTCCAAGGCTTTTGACTTCCCTAAATATTGGATGTAATTTTTACTATAGTTGATAAGTCAACATATTTTAACTACTCAATTGGCCAGATTGAAAGTAATTAAGTTTTAAGTAAAAATTATCACAATTTATTTATATTATATTAGGTGCTTCTATTTAATTTCATCAATCCGCATAATTTTCATAAACAAGGAGAAAGACTAAGAAAACTACTCGAATGCATGAGAATAAAACAAAGCATGGATTTCATTTAAAGTTAACAACAATAAACAAAGATACTTATCTTAATTTCCTCCCTAGCGTACTCTCAAGTTCCTTTCGACTTTTCCTTCTAGTACAACAAACTAAATAACACTCAATTAAACTAATGAACTCACTAAACACACTCAAACTCACTAAATTAGACACACACAAATGACACTTAAGACACTAGAAAGACACACTAAATCACTAGAATTCGGCCTCTATTTATAGGGGTAAGCAAAGTTCCAAGGGGTGCTTAAACACCTCTTCAAAAAGTGTACAGGTTCAATGTATTTGTATTTTGAATTGTCTCGCCGTCGGCGGGAAACGACATCGCCGTCAGCGGGGCTTCTAGAAGGTCTTCAAACCCGCGATCTTGCTGTCGGCGGGCTCGGGCTCGCTGTCAGCGAGGTAGTTATAATTCCTTCAGAAATTCTCCTCACGATCTCGCCGTCGGCGGTCTCGATCTCGCCATCGGCGACTTAGTTCAATTTGCATGAATTTCATCCTTTTTGATCCAAATTTGCTCCATTTCATGCTTTTTGCTTCCATCACTTATAAATCTTCATTCCTGCAATAAAATAAAGAAAATACCTTTCTTTAAAGTGCAATTTCATCAAAAATAGATATGAATTTCTTGATGTATTTTTCTGTGATCAAAATCCCCCAAACTTAATTATTACTTCGTCCTCAAGTAATTTTAATACTAAATAAAAATAATGATTTCTATAATAGAATTTTTCAACTCAGATAATATGAATTAAATTTAAATAACATTATAATAAAGTTAAATATAAATATTTCTGAGTAATTAAATTAACTTTATAGATATAAGATTATTTAGTTATTAGGTCTAAGATTTCTAGCTTTCTATTTATTTCAGGAATGACTATATTAAAAATAGTAAATTACTTAAGATATTTAGATGATAGGAAATTCAAGAAAATACTATTTAGTAAAATACTAATCCATAAATATAAGTTTAGAAATATAATTAAGTTTTTACCCTTTAGGTTGAATCCATTGAAGCCAATTTTTGATAAGGCATCTCCTCAAGCTTCTCTTCACTTTATATTTTTCTTTTCTTTTCTATTCTTTTTGGATTGATTTTCAATCCTTCTTTTTCTTTTTTTTTTCAAGTGAGGATTACTGTATCTAGATAGCCTGTTAATAATTTTGAACTTCAAATTCTCTTCCTAAATTTGAAACTTAAAATATTTCTTTGCTTATATATATTTCATAGCCTTTACTTTATTGAGTTTCTATCCTTTCTTTTTCACTTAAATACTTAAGAATTTTTAATTTCAAAATATAGTTTTCCTTACTTTAAATAGTTTTACTATATTTTTATTCCTTTTAACCAAATATCTTATTCCATTAATTAATTGAATTACTAGAAATATTTTCTTTAACTTTATATAATAATTAAATAAAGTAACTCATGTTTATTGAATTGAAAACTACTAAAGAAAATCATTTAATAATAATTTTTGAAAATAGAAATTGAGAACAATTTCAATAATTAAATTTGTATTTTTACCTTCCCCCAAACTTAAATTTTTCTATCTATACTACATAGTGAAAAAAGGAAAGTATATATTAAAATTCATCATACCTTTGGGCATTAGGTATTTCTTTTCTTTGAAATTTTTGCAGGCTTTTTCATTACTTACGTAACTCGTATCGTTAGTATTCTTCCACATATAATATTTAAAAGAAAGTGCAGGGATGAAATTTTAAAATAGGTATCAAACATAACAAAGAAAACTTAATCTATTACTGCACATACATTTAAAACTTAAACAATACATTAAAGAAAGACTAACATCCTATATATATATAAAATTGCAACTAATTTAACACACAAGAAATCTAACATCAATAACATAAGCAAACATACCAACATCCATAGTCTCTAGAAAGTACGGAATAATCACATCCAAAATAATAAAGTTTCCCAAAATAACAACAAATCTAAACAAACCAAACAAACTAAACAAAAGCTCTAATCTTCTGCATCAAAGTCCCAAGCTATGTCATCTCCCTGATCTCCAGGCTGAGAAGGCTGAGCAGGCTGGTACTGTGAATAACGGGGGCACTCAGGAAAGACAACATCTAAATCACCACTCCTATATCGACGCTCAGCCTCATAGTATGCAATCTCGTACTTTGAATGTCGCCGGAGATATTCACTATCATAATCATGTCTTCTCTCCAAGCCTCCGATCCTTTGATCTATATGCTCAAATCTTCTTTCCATATTTTCTCCAAATAACTCAAAACTCTTTCTACTCAGGGTTAATTCATTCATCAGATCTTGAAGGGTAGGAGTGGTGTACTGAGGGGGTGGTTCAAAACTAGTAGAGGGTATATCTCTACTTGAAGAAGGTACATAATCCCTTGTCCCAGATCTCTATCCTTCGTAGGATTCATATTTCTTTATATTAGCCTGAGTAAGGGGTTTCATAGGTTTAATCCATTCCTCATCATCTCTTGCCTCTACCCCAGATAATTGACAAAGTGCATAGATAAGACCAGGATGTCCTAGTCCTCCTTCACTTTCATTTCTAGCAGTGGCTAATATGTTTTTATATATAACATTTCCCACATTAATACTCTTCTGGTTATGAATGCAGAAATTCGAATCCGTTTATCTCTTGTTACCTCACTATGGTGGTAGGTAGGTAACAAAGTAGAACAAATAAAATAATGCCGAGCTTTAGATGTTGCATTTAGCATAGAAAGAGGGAAGTTTACTCGTTCCCGCCGCTTTATCTTCCGTACTCCTTTCCCATCAGCTGAGAAAGTCGATCACCTCTTCCAGATGGTCCTTCCATAGTTCCAAAAGTTTCATATTCGCCGGTATAGGTTTCTCGTACTTCATAATAAGCGGTTATTCTAGCAGCGTTGAAATCTACAAAAAATCCTCTAACCTTAACCGAGTGCATCTTCAACTTGTGTTAAATTTGCACAAAATTCCTTTACTACTTCTACAGCTGCTCTGTTGGTAACGAAACATAAATTTTCCCATCCTCGTTCCTGAATGATTCACTCAACTTCTCCTCCTGGATTCTTGAAAACTCGATCTTGAATGCATTTTCTTGCTTGTATGTTTTGAAAATATCGCGTTTGTGCTCTTGCATTAATGAATCGGGTTTCGTCATAATCTATTCGTCGCTTTTGTCGTGGAGCCATTTCTCGATCTGTGAAATTTGCAAAAATCTTAACTAAACTCCAAAATATTACTAAGAAGGCTTCCTACAACAACTAAAATCCATTTAAATCAATTTTTATGAAATTCTTCCAAATATTTTCTCTACATTTCGAAATTTTTCAAAATTCTCCAATGTAGAAAAAATCAATGGTAAAAATCAAAAATTTTTGCATAGGAGTGAAGCTCTTACCAAGGGAAGATGAAATCCGGTGTCAAAAAGTGTTGGAATCGCCTCTAATCCGAGATCTCTCAAGCCCTAGGTCGGTTTTTTCGAAAGTTTGAGGAAAGGGATGATGAACAGTGTCGGTTGACCAGTCAAATATAGGTCTTTTCGCGTTCTCGCTGTCAGCGAGATTTTTCTCGCCGTCGGCGAGCTAATTAATTTCATAAGGCAAAAGTTTCGCGAAAAATCCGCCGTCGGCGAGCTCGGTTTCGCTGTTAGCGGGTTTTCTCGCTGTCAGCGAGATAATTCTCGCCGTCGGCGAACTCCCAAAAAATTTTAAATTTTTGAAATTCGTTAATCATTTTCAACCTCGAATTGCCCTTAATCAATCTTCCGATCACTTAATTTAATAATAATACGAAGATTAGATACTTATACTCACAAAAAGTCACACAACACAAACAATATAACTTTATATATGAAATCCATGAGATTTACAAATTTCACACTAATAACTTAATACATACTTAACTTAAATGTTCAAATCCATAATACTCAGCATCGCAATCCACACCACAACACTCTAAATGCTGAGACATAACAATTTACATAAAATCTCATCAATACTAAGATGATCAAATCAAAGTTCGACTCATAATAAAACCTAACTCCAAATCAAACACACATATATATACAAATATAACATAAACATAGAAATCTTTCCTACTCTTCAGTGTCTGAACTAACATCTTCTCTGATATTTCCGATGCGACGCAGGTGCACAAATAAATTGTAGAAAGGCCTGAAAGGGAATTCTGCAGTAGATTCTTCATTAATACATCCTTTCCGTCTTATTAGATGAATAAACTCGGCCTCCAGATGTCCAAGATGATCAAAGTGCTCCTTCATTCTCCAATCAATATGATCAAACATATCAAAGATATTGTCAATGGAATTCATCACATTTTGCAATTCTTTCTCCAATCCTTTAATCTTCTTCAGAATGAAATTAGTCTTATCAGTAAAGGGCCTTGCTAAAGGATTGTTCCGTGATGCTCGTCGAAATAATGGTAATCTCATCATTGTTATCCAAAGTGGGAAACATATCGGTAGGATCCGGGGTTTCCATGGTAAAAGTACTTTTTCCCAAGCCTCATAAGAAACTTGGTACTCGATCGCATAAAGCAAAATATAGTAGATGGGTGTCCAAGTCCATGCACCGACCCATGCACAATTAATCCCAATGCAGTACTTTACTATTATTGATCCAACATCGATAGGTAATCCAATTTGAATACAGTAGTTTAAAATAGCGCATTCCTTTGAAACTTTATTTACTCTCATAGTAGGTAATAATTTTGATGATATAAAGAAATGTCAGTGCTTTGAGACAGGGTTAAGAAGTGATGCAGAAAAACTGACATACCCGTCTTCTCGTAACTCCCAATCATCCGGTTCGTCGGTCAGGTATCTATAGATTTCGTTCATATTGTATCTTGAAGGCACAAAGTTGGAATAATGACAAACAGAGGTATTTTCTATAGAAAACAATTCATTTACCCTTGCAGGAGTAAATGTTACCAATCTTCCTCTGACGTACACATTTCCATTATTGATCGCATGTAAATTAGAGTAAAACTCTTTAACTACTGGTATAACTACAACGGATGTCGTATAACAAAATACCTCCCAATGCCGCTGTGCGATCATTTCTTCGATTTTTGTAGTAGAATTCTCTACTCCTCTATTGACGAATCCTCTTTCTTTAATAAGTCTTTTCTTCATCAAGCCTTTGTTGAAGATTCGCTGTGCCTCCGAACTGACGAATTTTCTCCGGTTGAAAACTTCAGTTTTTGTGGTTTCTAAGAATTTGGTGGCCATTTTGGATGGAAAGGATTGGTCTCTAGTCGTTCCTAAGGAAGAAAATGGTGTAAAATAGGATTTGGAATAATTTCTTACGAAGGAATGGCTTAGATCCGTCCAAAACCGCACGAAAAATCTTTAAGAAACCAAATTTTCAACTACCTCACCGTCGGCGAGAAGTTCCTCGTCGTCAGCGACTTAGTTATAAAACTGACTGAAGTAATGGTCCACGATCTCGCTGTCAGCGGGCTCTAGCTCGTTGTCAGCGAGATTCGTAAAAATCGCCCATTTTTGCTCTGGTCCGAATATTTTCTGATCTCATCAAATAGGTTCAATTTTGTGATGATTCTAATAAAAATTTGAGTAGTAAGATTTGTTTTAATAATATAGACTCACTAATATGTAGATATTTAAAAATAAAAGACTACTATGGGTTGCCTCCCATAAAGCGCTTGGTTTAACGTCGTCAGCCCGACCTAATTTAGTTAGTGTTCAGGTTGACTAAGCATTAAAACCTCTTTAAAATTTAGCCTTCTATTTTCGAAATATGGTTTTAATCTATGTTCATTTACTTTAAATCTATGTCCTGTTTTTGGATCTTCAATTTCTATAGTTCCATATGAAAATATTTGAGTTATGGTGAAAGGTCCTAACCATCGAGATTTCAATTTCCCAGAAAATAATTTCAATCTAGTATTATAAAGCAAAACTTCGTCCCGGTTTAAAATTTCTCTGATTAATCTTCCGATCATGCCATAATTTCATTCTTTCTTTATAAATCTTATCATTATCATATGATTCGTTTCTTAGTTCTTCCAATTCATTTAATTGCAACAATCTCTTCTCACGAGCTTCTTTCATATTATAATTAAATTCTTTAATCGCCCAATATGCTTTATGTTCTAATTCAACTGGTAAGTGGCAAGTTTTTCCATATATAAGCCTATAAGGAGTCATTCCAATCGGAGTTTTATAAGCAGTCCTGTATGCCCATAATGCAGTTGTCTAGTCTTATAGACCGCCCGATCTATTAGGATTTGCGTACTTTTCTAATATACGCTTAATCTCTCGATTAGAAACTTCAGCTAATCCACTAGTTCGTGGATGATAAGCAGCTTGATATCTTATGCATAATATTATATTTTTCTACTAGTTTGTGAATATATTTGTTTCTAAAATGAGTTCCTCCGTCGATGATAATCACTCTCGCATTCCAAATCTAGTAAAAATATTTTTCATTAAAAATTTTGAAACACTTTTAGCATCACACCTAGATAAAGCTTCGTGCTTCAATCCATTTGGAAACATAATCAACAAGCCTACTAATATATTTGAGTTTCCAAATGACGGAATAAAAGGTCCCATGAAATCTAATCCCCAAACATCAAAAATTTCAACTTCTAATATAAAATTCGTAGGCATTTCATTTTTTCGATGTGTTTCCTACTCTTTCGCATTTATCACAGGTTTTTATATATCTATATACATATCTAAATAGAGTAGGCCAAGTAGAATCCAGTATCGTAGAATTTTATATGCAGTTTTATCCGTCCCAAAATGTCCTCCAAAATCGAGTCATGACATTTTTGAATAATTGGTTCAGCTTTCTTCATAAGGCACGCATCTTCTAATAATTAGATCCTTACATTGCTTATATAAGTATGGTTCATCCCAAAAGTATGATTTAGTATCGTGAATGAATTTTTTCTGTTATTGCAAAGTTAACATAGGTGGTAAAATGTCACTTACAATATAATTTACTATATCAGCATACCAAGATATTTTCAACTCATTTATATTATAAAGTTGTTCATCAGGAAAACTGTCTAAAATTTTATTATCAATATTAGATAATTCATGATTTTCTAATCTTGATAAATGATCAGCAATTTGATTATCAGTTCCCTTTTTGTTAATTATCTCAAAATTAAATTCTTGCATTAATAATATCCATCTAATTAATCTTGGTTTAGAATCTTTCTTTTGCATTAAATATTTTATAGCAGAATGATCAGTATGCACAATACATTTAGTTCCTATTAGATAATGCCGAAATTTATTAAAAGCATATACAATCTGCTAATAATTCTCTTTCAAGAATCGTATAATTTATTTCAAAGATCATTTAGAGTTTTACTAAGCATAATATATAACTTCGAAAATCTTATCATATCTTTGCCCAAGAACTGCTCCTATAAGCATAATCACTAGCATCACACATAAGCTCAAATGGTTTCTCCCAATTAGGTGAAACTATTATAGGTGCCGTAATTAATTTATCTTTTAATAATTCGAAAGCATTCGAGCATTCAGCTAGTAAATTCAAATTTCTTGTCCTTTTCAAGAAGTTGGCATAAAGGTTTAGTAATTTTTGAAAAATCTTTAATATAATGCTCGTATAATCCAAAGCATGTCCAAGAAAACTTCTTACCCCTTTTACCGTAATTGGAGGTGGTAATTTAGCTATTACTTCGAATTTTTGCAGTGGTCTACTTCCATGCCTTTTTCCGAAATTTTATGCCCTAATACAATGCCGCCTCGTAACCATAAATCGACATTTCTCCCAATTAAGAACTAAATTAGTTTTCTCACATACTTCAAATACTTTTTCAAGATGATTTAAGCATGTGTCAAATGTTGTTCCAAATACAGAGAAATCATCCATAAATACTTCTATTCCATTATCAATTAATTTACTAAATATAGACATCATACATCATTGGAATGTTGCAGTGTGCATTACATAATCCAAAAGGCATTCTTCGAAAAGCGAAAGTTCCATAAGGACTAGTAAATGTAGTTTTATCTCGATCCTCAGTGAGCAATTTGTATTTGATGATAACCGGTATATCCATCTAAGAAATAAAAATACTTATGTCCGGCTAATCTATCTAACATCTGGTCTAGAAATGGTAAAGGGAAGTAATCTTTTCTGGTGATTGTGTTTAGTTTTCTATAAACAATACATATTCGCCATCCAGTAACTTGTCTTATAGGGATAAGATCATTATTTTCATTAGCTTTGACGATCACCCCTCCTTTTTTAGGTATACGATGAATCGAGCTTACCTAAGCTAATCGTCGAAATAGGATATATAATACCATTATCTAACCATTTTAAAATTTCTTTCTTGACTACTTCTTTCATTATCGGATTTAATCTCCTTTGTGGATCCGCTTTAGGTTTATGTTCATTATCTAAAATAATTCCGTGCATACGAGATCAAGGACTAATTCCTTTAATATCCGCTAAAGTCCAACCAAAAATTTTCTTATATTTTTTTAATGTATCTAAAAGTTTTTGTTCTTCGAGATTCATTTAATTCAGATGAAATAATAACTGGTAGAGTTGAAGAATTACCTAAGTAAGCATACTTTAAATGATTAGGTAACATTTTTAACTCAAGTTCAGGAGGTTTAATAATTGATGGAACTATATATTTTTCAGTATTTTCTGTGTTATCCAAAAATTCAAATTTCTCTTGAATATAATCTATTTCTTCATTTATCTCAGATTTTTCAATTAATTCAATATTTTCTTTTTCTAATTTTTCTTCATAATATTCTTTAAAATGTTCTTTTTGTAAATGATCGAGTACTTCCATTCGAAAACACTCATCATCTTTTTCTAGCGCAAGATATTTCATTGATTTAGCAATATTAAAAGTTACTTTTTTGTCTTTTACTCTCATAGTTAATTCTCCTTTCGAACATCATTCATAGCTTTTCCAAGTGGCTAAAAATGGTCTTCCTAAAATGATAGGAATTTCTTTATCTTTTTCCATATCTAGAACAATAAAATCTACAGGGAAGATAAATTTATCCACTTTTACTAATACATCTTCAATAACTCCCCTAGGATATGTAACATAACGATCAGCTAACTGAAGAGTTACTGTAGTAGGTGAAATTTCTCCCAATCCTAATCTCTTAAAAATTGATAGAGGCATTAGATTGATGCTTGCTCCTAAGTCACACAAAGCTTTTCCATAGAATTTTTCTCCAATAACGCAGTGTATAGTGAAACTACCAGGATCTTTTAATTTTTCGAGAAGTTTTTTCGAATAATAAGCACTACACTCTTCACTAAGTGCGACCATTTCATTATCGGTAAATTTTCTTTTTTTATTTAGAATATCTTTCATAAATTTTACATAGTTTGGCATCTCGTTCTAAAGCTTCTACGAAAGGAATATTTATCGTTAATTTCTTCAAAATTTCAAGGAATTTAGCAAATTGTTTGTCTTTTTTATGTTGAATTAGTCGTTGAAGTAATGGTGGTAGAGGTTTTTCAACAGAATTTTTATAGGTATTAAAAGATTTTCTAAATTTGGATCTTATTGATTCTTTTCCTTTTCAATTTCCACTTCCTATTTTCGACTTTCAAGTTCTTTCCGAATTCGAGGTTCTAATTCTTTTCCACTTCGTAATTGTATCGCTTTAATTTGTTCATTTCCCTTATCTTTGGGATTTATTTCCACATTACTAGGAAATGTTCCGGTATTCTATTATTAAGTGCAGTAATGATATGTCCAAGTTGAGTTTCAATATTTTTGATAGCTGTTCCTTGATTTTGTAATTGGTTTCCTTGTATTTGTAATTAATTTCCTTGATTTTGTAAATGTTGACCCATATTTAATATTAATTCTTCTATAGATAATTTCTTATCTTTAAATTGAGGGTTATTATTATTAAATCCAGGTGGATAATTAGGTTTATAATTAGGATTTCCTTGATTAGATGAATTTCCTAATTGTTGTGTCATATTATTCATCCATGGTTGATTAGTTGTATTATTATTCCATTTAAAATTAAGATGATTTTTCCATCCATGATTATAATAATTTGCATAAGGATTATCGAGTCCGTTGTTAATCGCATTAATTGTTTCATATCGAGATCGAGATTCTATAAGTTGTCCGGATGAATTTTCTTCGATATAGTTGGAGAGTAATTCATTCCAAAATGATCTAATTTTTTAGATACAAGCAGCAATTTGTGAAGCTAACATAGATATTGCATCATTTTCATGAATACTAGCTATTTTTTTGGATTCATTCTATCAGCAGGCTATCGAAAATTATTAGTTGTCATTTCTTCGATTAGTGCATAAGCTTCATCAAATGGTTTTGACATTAATGATCCTCCAAAGACGAAGCATCGATGATTGATCTTAAAGATCCTACTAATCCATTATAGAAAGTTTGGATAATTAACCAATCTGTAACGCATGATGTGGGCATTTCCTAAGAAGTTCTTTAAATCTCTCCCAAGATTCATATATCGACTCTCCATCAAACCGACTAAAAGAAGTTATATCGTTTCTAAGCTTAGCAGCTTTAGATGGCGGAAAATATTTGGATAGAAATTTTTGTGATAATTCTCCCCAAGTTTTAATAGATCCAAGTGCTAACGAATTTAACCACATTTTAGCCTTATCCCTTAAAGAAAAAGGAAAAAGTCTAAGTCTAATAGCATTGTTAGGTACTCCTTCATATTTGAAAGTAGCACATAGTTCTAAAAAACTAGCAAGATGTAAATTAGGATCTTCAGTAGGTGAACCACTAAATTGATTATTTTGTACCATTTGGATAATTGCAGTGTTTAAGTTCGAATGAATTAGCGACTACATCAGGGTTTTGAATAGTTAAATGAATTTCATCTAATGTAGGGTTGGCATTATCTCATAATGGTCTTTGTTGATTGATATTTTCATTTTCAGGTATATTTGCCATTTGTGTTAAATTTATAATTTCTCTTTTTATTTTCTAATTCTTTTAATTGTACGCTCTAATTCTGAATCGTAAGGTATTAAATTTTCGTTTCCAAATTTTCGCATACAATTTTATAAAATAAAATAGTCCGTTACTTTAGTAAATAATTTCTTTACTTCCCCGACAACGACGCCAAAAACTTGACCCACTTTTAATATGTTTGCAATTTATGTTTATAGCAACGACACCAAAAACTTGATCCCGCTTTAAATATAGATATATGATTTAATGTATAATGTGGATTCTACGCAAGTATACGTATCGTATCAAGTAATACAGGGCTCTAGTGGAGTCCCGGTTATCGATCCCACGTGGAAGTTTTTAACGTATTTGTTATCGACTAAATTTAAAGGAATTACTTACGAATAAAGTGAACGTAAATTCAAAGTAACTATAGTAAACTAAAGTAAACTAATGCTTCGAAATAAGTCGATTTAAATAATTCGAAAAAGTATCCTTCTCCTTGTTTTTAGAAAATTAAGTGAATGATGAATTTAAATAGGTTTTTTTTATTGTAATGTGACAAATAGGAGCATTCCTACTCTTTACCCTTTGGGCCAGGTGCAAAGAACATCAACTAATCCTATGTTTGATTACTGAATCTGCGGCTAGGCTGGGAGGATACTGGCCGCCACTTCGTAGCTCCAACGTTCCCCTCACTCGAGGGCTAACATCTACACTTCAGCTCTCAAACAATAGAATCGAATTGAATATTTTAGTCTGTCACACTAAACTGTCCAATTCTACGTCCGATAATTAATATTTCCCTATTTATTTGCACCCGCCTTCCAAGACTTTTGACTTCCCTGAATATTGGATGTAATTTTTACTATAGTTGATAAGTCAACATATTTTAACTACTCAATCGTCGATTGAAAGTAAATTAAGTTTTAAGTAAAAATTATCACAATTTATTTATATTATATTAGGTGCTTCTATTTAATTTCATCAATCCGCATAATTTTCATAAACAAGGAGAAAGACTAAGAAAACTACTCGTAATGCATGGGAATAAAACAAAGCATGGATTTCATTTAAAGTTAACAACAATAAACAAAGATACTTATCTTAATTTTCTCCCAAGCGTACTCCTCGAAGTTCCTTTCGACTTTTCTTTCTAGTACAACGAAACTAAATAAGCACTCAATTAAACTAATGAACTCACTAAACACACTCAAACTCACTAAATTAGACACACACACATGACACTTAAGACACTAGAAAGACACACTAAATCACTAGAATTTATAGAGGAAAGCAAAGTTCCAAGGGGTGCTTAAACACCTCTTCAAAAAGTGTCCAGGTTAAATGTATTTGTATTTTGAATTGTCTCGCCGTCGGCGGGAAACGACCTCGCCGTCAGCGGGGCTTCTAGAAGGTCTTCAAACTGCGCGATCTCGCTGTCGGCGGGCTCGGGCTCGCTGTCGGTGAGGTAGTTATAATTATTTCAGAAATTCTCCTCATGATCTCGCCGTCGGCGGTCTCGATCTCGCCGTCGGCGACTTAGTTCAATTTGCATGAATTTCCTCCTTTTTGATCAAAATTTGCTCCATTTCATGCTTTTTGCTTCCATCACTTATAAATCTTCATTCCAGCAATAAAATAAAGAAAATATCTTTCTTTAAAGTGCAATTTCATCAAAAATAGATATGAATTTATTAATGTATATTTCTGTGATCATAACGCCATTCCTCACAAATATGAAATATCTCGAAATTCTACAAATCTTGCAATGGCTACCAATCTTGGCCGAATTGCACCAAATTGCTTTCTTTGAAAGCCAAATACCAAATTTTACCAATTTCTTCTCAAATGAAATTTCGGGATCAATACCTAAATTCTGATTCCTCTCTGTCACCTCTTAGGTTGGATATGAGTCCTTGAGCTTTCCCTCCTAATGTGACGTATTGGGCCGGATGTGAGTCCTTGAGCTTTCCTCCCCAAGATCCCCTCAAAATTCCCTAATTTTCCATTTCCTATATGAGAAATTTTTCTACCTTCCATGAAATTCCGGGAACGGAGCTTAGTCGTCCGATTCCCCCAAAATTCCCTAATTTTCCATCTCCCTTCCGAGAAAATTTTCCACCTTCCATGAAATTCCAGGAACGGAGCTTAGTCGTTCGATTTCCCCAAAATTCCCTAATTTTCCATCTCCCTTCCGAGAAATTTTCCGCATTCCATGAAATTCCATGAACGGAGCTTAGTCGTCTGATTCCCTCGAAATTTCCTATTTCTTCCATTTCCCTTTTAAGAAATTTTTCCACATCCACGAAAAAATTTCAAGGTCGGTACTGAAATCCTAATTCTCATTTCTGAGGCGGGAACCTAAATTCTAGTTCTCATCCTTCTGAGATTGGTACTAAAATTCCAATTTTCCCTCTACACTCAATTTTTTCCCCACAAAATTAAAATCTTCAAATTTAAAATTCTACAAATTCTAAAATTTCGTAAATTCCATAAAACTTAAAATTAAAATTAAAACACAAAAATCAAATTAAAATTCAAAATTTAAACTGAAATCAAATCCAAATTCTAAATCCTAATTCTAAATCCAAATTTCAACTTCAAATTGATTCGGATTGGACTCCTTCAAAGTTTAAAAGCTTGAAATCCATAGCTTCTCTCATGAAGGCATTCCATTTTCCGAAATTTCGACTCTCTTTCGAATTGATACCTAAATTTCAATTCTAAATTCCGAGACTGGTACCTAAATTCCAGTTCTCATTTCGAGGTCGGTACCTAAATTCCGACTCTCTTTCCGAGATCGATACTTAAATTTCGATTCTCTTTCGAATTGATACCTAAATTTCAATTCTAAATTTCTGAGACTGGTACCTAAATTCCAGTTCTCTTCCTTCGAGGTCGGTACCTAAATTCCGACTCTCATCCGAGATCGATACCTAAATTTTGATTCTCTTTCAGGTTTGATGCTTAAATTTCAAATCTCACTCTCTCGAGATCAGTACCTAAATTCTGATTCTCATCCTTTTCCACTGATGCTTAAACTCTGATTCCCGCTCAGAGGCTGGTACCTAAATTCCAGTTCTCTTCGCAATCCCGAGGTTGGAACCTAGGTTTCAATTCTCATTTCAAATCCAAATTTCAAATCCAAAATTTCCTTAAACCGATTGAAACTTGAAATTTAAAAGTAAACTGAAATCTAAATTGAATTCCCCAGATCTTGTGATTTGGAGTTCACCTCCTTTCCCATTCCCCAGCGAGAGTTCAGGCATCTCCAGTCTTGGAAATATACCTGATATTCCCCAGCGGAAATTCTTCTACTTCGTCCTAAGTTTGTCACTGGACATCTGTGTTGGTTTTGTTGATCTCTTCGGTCAACGCCAATACGCGCGGTATGCCTGGTTAGCACACCACACCTATTGGGGGTCCATTTGTTGACCTCATTTTTTGATGAGGTCTTTTGCTTCTCTCTTTGGTACTTAGGATCTAGCCTTAGGCTTTTCCTTTGACTAATCTTAGAGGACTAGAAGTGGAACCCATCCCTTTAGAAATTCAAACACCTCTTGACTCCCTGCAAACTCCACAAGCTTGATTGTTGACCCCTAATCACCTAGAGGGTTAAAATCAAATGTGGAGGTTTAAAGGATGAGTTCCCATGGGACTTTCGGCCTTAGGAATACCCCGGGCGGCCCGGTCTCGGTGAGGGCCGACTTGCACATGCACTACACTCTCACACACATTCCAAGTCCTAAAACCACACTCTCACCCAACTCGACTTCCCGACTTATGTAGGTAATTTACATGGATGGTCCTTAACCCCCAAGCCCTCGGCTAAGAGGGTTAGGAACAACATAGTGAATGCCTCAAATGAGTCCTCTCATGGCTCATATGGGCTTAATATGGCTTCATGGCTCAACCAAAGTGATTTTATTTTACTCAAATTTGATCAATCTTCATTTTTCCAAAAGTTCAATTTTTGACCCCCGGGGCCCTACACCTACTAAACCTACCAAAAGCCCTTGAAACCTCCCAAAATTTACAAAATCACCTAAATTACCAAAAATTCCTTAAAATCAATCATAAACATTTCCCCCCACTCAAATTGATCATCCATAGCCAAAAATACCAAAAGTTTCAAAAAGTACCCTCCAATACCCTTCAAATACCCAAAATACCCTTTTTAACCCAAAAAATCCAAAAAATTCAGAAAATTCACAAAAAATTCCGAAAAATCCCAAATATTCCCAATTTCATTTTGTTCAACTACACTATGAGCCAATTTTGCCAATTTACCCCACTTTTACCAAAACCCCCAATTTGGCCAATTTTAAACCCAAATGAACCCAATGTCAAATCAAACCACCCCCTCTCGGCCAAAAGAGGTGATGAACCAAACCTTGATGAAACTCTGCCAAAATTACTCCAGGACCTTCTCCTAACCCAGAGCAGTTGATCCCCATCGTTCTTTTGCCCTGAACCCTATTAACAGAGCTCAATTTCTGAGTTGAAAATCCACCCAAAAACCAGGACACCTCTGAAACCTCCACCAAATCCAAATTAAACTCACCCACACCTGTACAGGACCAAGAGAAGGAGTTCCCCAGTGAAAGCCCCCTCTCCAGGCCACCCAGTTGCTCTAGCCTCCAAACTTTGGAATCGGCTGTGGGCACTTTAATACCTAGGCATTTCCCCAGGACAGGAGACTTCATCTGGAGCTTGCTTGGACCCAATCGAAGGTGACACAACTCTCAAATCGAAGCTTCACTTCTCTGAGCAAAGGTATGAACTCATTCTTCCTCCCGAGCTTCCAGCAATTCTCCATTTCGTTTGGATTAATTTCATAGCCTATAAACCGTATGGATGTGTTCGTCTCTTCAAGACGAATCCATAGAGCATAAGAATACAAAAATCCATTAAGAATTTAGTGAGATCTTAGGGTTTTAGTGTGGACGGTCACGGGTGCACACTAGTCATAAACGATGACCAAGAGCCGTTGGATCACGCGCGTATCGAGCGGACGATCGAGATCAAGTCGGACGACACAATGGTACATAAACGCAGGCCCCTGGAGCGCTGAGTCGGATGGCGGCGTCGAATGAGAATGTGCCGCGTGGGCTTTCGGAGCTGCCGAGGTTGCGCTGGCGCTGAGTCGGATAAGTAGATAATTAGTGTATTTTTGGATTTATTTAATTACCAGAACTTCAAAAATCCATATCTTTGCATAGAAAAATCACAAAAATAAAATAAAAATACCCTCTTGCTCAGTGAACAGAGGAGAATAATGTGGAAAAGAAATCAAGTTAATTGGATGAGTATTTTATTTTTAATAATTTATTTACTGTTTTCAGTATTTTCATTCTTCATTTGCATAGACAATTTCTGGTGACTCCGCTGGGAACTAGTTCCTCTCTCCATTTTGATCAGATGGTCTTGCTTTCATAAATCGGTAGTGTATCCATGTCCCTAGTGGAGCAAACTACCATTCTTCCATTGGAATACCCCGTTCATTTCTGTCTTGAACGAGTATAGCCAACTCCTCTCGAATTTAGGAGCCACTGTTTAGACACCCCTAAACAGAGAGATTCTGAGATCCTTTTACCTCTTTTCTGAGGTGAGGTGGACCCCCAATAGGTGTTAGTTTAGGAGTGGTCATTCGAGTCGAGAAGTCTTGCATAAGACTTTCTCTTCCTTTCCAATTCTAAATCAGGCCCTTTACCTTTTCTATAACCTTTTTCCTTTTGTTTCTAACAAACGAACCTACTAATAAACAACCTTCTAACAAACAATATCCTTTAAAAAATCACAAATAGACTAAGATGAATGAAAATATTCTTTTTCGTCTTAAACTTTACTACGAAAAGAAGCATAATTCGGGACTAATACTCGGAATCTGCCCTGCAGAAAATGATTGCCCCAAAGCTAATCTTCTCCTTCACCAATGGAATGGACTTCGCCGTTTACAAGGATGAGCTGCCTGACAATGGAATCATCCATTTCGGACAAGGATTCGGTAACACAGATATCAAGTTTGCTGATGTCACTCTCTTCACACTAATGGACAAAGTGTCAGAAACTGAAAAAACCCGTGATTGAGTTCAACCTAAAATCGACTCAAGAATTCTCTCCTATGCAAAGGATTCCAGCTGAAAGGAGTACTGCTGTTCGTAGGAGGACTGTTGTCTCTACCCCCACTGGTCTAGTCATCTCTACCCCTGCTTCGACTCCCGCCAAGCTGAAAGGGAAGGGAGTCCAAGTTTATGATGAGCCTGCTACCGTGGAGGGTACAGATTTTGCTGCAATACCGTCTGTTTTTGAAATCGGGTCCAGTTCGAAGTATACACCCCTAACTCGGACTCAAAGGAGAAATAGAAGTCGAAAGACTGCTAGAATTAGAAAGATCGACACTGCTGAGGCTGCTTTCCTTGAAGATGTTCCCGAGGAAAGAGAAGAACTGCCTGAGTATATACCTCTGTTGGAAGGAAGCAGGTTTCACCCTCTCTCTGCCGCATCAGATGAAGAGGATGTCCGAAGGATCACCGCTGCATTACCCCGACTTGCGTACTACAACAATTACAAAAGGAAAAGGGATAAGACTACGCCATTGACTCGGTCGCAAGCCGTGATAGTAAAGATCGACAAAGAAAGAAAGATGCCCCGTGTCGAAATCTTAAGAAGGATAGGACGGGTGCCGACCAAATCCCGCCTCGGACCGCGAATAGAGCCTGTTGCTGCCACAGAGAAACCAAAGAAGAAGATAAAAGCCAGTCCACCTGTTGTTGTATCGGGTCTACAAATTAGGGAGGATACCACCTTCCAAAGATATAGCCAACAGATTGTCCGGTCTTAGGCTTCCGGCTGCAAGAAGGATGGTATGACGACCTACTACTGGCGAGCTAAGACCAAAATAATGTCCTGAGAAGAAAAGTCTCGTCAGGAGACTTGAATCAGAAGAAAGTGCTCCTGCAATAAAGGGGACTCCCGGGAAGGAAGTTCAACAACCGTCGCAAGATGACTGCGAGACCCTGCGGAAAAGGCCATTAGAGGATGCCATGGACAAGTTAAGGACCGACATCCGACGGTTAGCAAAAGAAAGAGAAGAAGAACTAGGAGATGAAGTTGACTCATCAGAATTCATGAATAACGAGTATGCTGAAATCAACATGGTTGAGACGCGAGCATCATCAGCTTTGCAAGGTGCTCCGGTAGCTGTGGAAAGAGATGATCCGGAAGTGATGAGGGCACAGCTTCGGAAAAAAGATGATACAATTTCCCAGATGGCAAAGAGGATGGAAGAGATGGCTGCCGCTTTAGCCACTCTCCAGAGTCATGTTCAGCCTCAGAAAGAGACGCCCCCAGAAATTATCCATATTGCAGACGGGGGAAAAGAGATCACATCCGTCAACTGGAGACGAACAACCAAAGAAAGATCCCGCACAAAGCATGATTCCGTAAAAGGACATTAAGAGCATGGTAGAGCAGCAGGTGCGAGAAGCCCTAGCGCAATCCAAGAGTGGAGCATCTATTCAGACGGGTAGACCTTACCCCGAAGATTTCGATGTGGTCCAATACCCGAAAGGCTTCGTACCAACTCTGTTTAAGACTTTTGATGGAACGGGAAACCCCCGACAGCATGTCACACATTTTCGTGCTAGTTGCTGCAATGCCGGTGGGAGTGACGCTTTACTCTTCCGACAGTTCGTCAGCAATTTGTCATGGATTGCCTTCGACTGGTACGCAGAATTGCCGAATAGTTCAGTAAAGACCTTTTCAGAAATGGAGAATCTCTTCGTTAAACGATTTGCCGGAGCTCAGCACCACATCACTATCGGTGATCTAGTGGTGGAGCAACAAAAGCCAAACGAGACTTTGGTGGATTACATATTTCGATGGAGAAACTTAAGCATGAAGTGTGAACCACAGCTTCAAGAACAACATGCAGTCGGCATCCTACTTAAAAGTATCCATAGCCTAATAGCACTTCTTCTTAAAGGATTTACAATCAAGACTTTCGAGAAGTTGCTTAGCAAGGTCGGGAGCTTGCAAGAAGAGGCAAAGCAGTTAAGTTTCGTGGACAAGAGTGATAAGCAGAAGCCCGTGAAAACATTCGAAAAGAAATCTGGAATCGTCGCGGTAGTAGATAAAGGCAAGCAGCCGGTTCAGATACAGTCAGAGCGGCCACAGTCTAGTTATCAACCTCAGCAGGGCTATCAGCAACCTCAGCAGGGCTATCGACGAACCTCGTCCGAGCTATCGGCCGCCTCGACATTATGAACAACGACCTCGTTCATCGCGTACCTTAAGAGAACTTCTAAATAAAGAATATCCATTCAAAACTCGAAGCAAGAAGCAAAGATGTTCCGCAGCCTTAATGAAAACACCGGATTTTCACCGCCGTAACCCAAGATGCAGGAGGAAGTCAATAAGAAAGATCATCCGAACTATCGCCCTTACCACCGGATGCTCGGACACAAGATGTAGGATTGCATCACTTTTAAGAGTTGGCTTGATGACAATCTCCGGAAAGGGAACATAACGATTCCAAAGGAATACATGAAGGAACTCCAGAAAGGAGGTTCCGTCAATGTTATTTCAACGGATCCCATTGTTCCGATTAAACCGTACACGGTTGATGATGGATGGAGTACTGTCTGGACAAGATCATCGAAGAAAATTTTGGATCACATCCAGACCGCTTCTGTACATGCTTCAACTCAGAGTTTGAAACCTGTCGAGCTGGCACTATCACTTGCAATCGAAGAACCACCCCAAGAGAAAGAGAAGATCGTAGAAGAGAAAAAGACCGAGGCTCCGAAAGGTAGACTAGGGGTTGCTTATCCTAGGATGGTTGTTTTCGATTCGGGGGAGAAATTCCTCGAACCTCTGACTCTGTATGATTATTTGCTCGCCCCGGCGGGATCTGATAATGATAAGAGTTTTGGCGTTGGCTACATTTTGACTGTTTCTAACGATTACGTAACTAACGAAAACCAACCTAATCTGGATCTCGATTCTGATATAAATAACGATTCTTAAATCATACACAACCTCGATGACCCCAACGAAAAAGATGTTCACAAAGGAGGCTACGAAAGCTCGACAAGCAATGAGTCCATTTATGAATTCCGAGGGGCTCCGATCACGATAGAATTAGAACCATCAGACACCGAAGCAACTTTAGAAGAGCCAGCTTGTTCCAATTCAAGAGGATACACCGGCAGATTCAACACCAAATTCAGAAGAAATAACTGAAGTAAATTTAAGAAGTGGAAAAGTTCTACCCCCGAGAATGGGTCCAAAGGATAAAGGAAAGCAGGTTGCTCAGGAAGAACCAACCCCAACAGAGTAATTGCCCATTCGGGAAGAGACTGAAGAGCCTAGTAATAAAGTGGACTACAACGTGCTAGCCCATCTTAGGAAGCTACCAGCCAAACTAAGCATATACGACGCTCTGATCTTGTCAAAGGAGATGAGAGAGGCTCTGATTAAGGCTTTACTCGATCCAGAGATTTGTTTAGCCCAAATGGTTGGTAATTCCTTCGACGAGGTTTGCTCGTTAAGAGAACAACGAGGTGTTACCTTCACGGACAATGATCTATTACTAGGAACAGTAGATCACAACCGAGCGTTATACATTTCAACATACTATTGGAAAGTTTACGCTCTCCAGAGTGTTGGTCGATCCGGGAGCATCAATCAACATAATGAATATTCAGACGCTAGCATATTTGGAAATTGATGCTCGCGAGCTTGAAGCAGACAAGATGCTATTAAGAGGCTTCAATCAAAAAGGAGAAAGAGCTCTTGGATCGATAACACAACTAATGAAGATCGGCGATTTAGCAAAGACAACCGCAAAATTCCACATAATTGGTTATGAGACATCGTTCAACGCTCTACTGGGTCGACCGTGGATCCATGAAAACCGGATGGTACCGTCGTCTCTGCACCAGTGCATAAAGTATTACGAAGGAGGAGAACAGTGTATCAAAGGTGACTTGCAACCGTTCTCCGTGCACGAAATTGGAATTCATGAAGATGCGGCCTACTACGCGCCCCCGAAGAAAACAATCTTTTCCAGAAATACCATACCAAATGAAGCAAAAGAAATTCGAGATGATGAAGAACCCAAGGTTCTAGTCCAACAGTTACTCACCACTCCCTTACGGCGAGATGGTGAAGATTTCTCCGTAGACTCGCACCCGAGGTCGAGGCCGGGGACGAGGACGTGGAAGAAATGTTGGAACAAACTGGACGTAAGAAACCGTTCATCGATGTTGATTGGGAGAACACTTCCGAAGAATAAGAAGAAATTGAGAAAGAAGCAGGGACAATAAGTCAAAAGAAACCCCAGTTCAAGATCTCTCTCGAAGATGAAAAGAATGAAGAATATAAATCAATGTACGAGAAGATTAACCATCATGTACATACTATGACCCTGACCCCGATCCATGCTAATAAGATCGAGGGTATGGCGGTCAAGGAGGTGCATGGTGGTGGTACTAAGCCAATCAAGTTTTACCGTGGTGCTTCTTCTTCCAATAATGAAGAAGATGTACAATTTGAAGATGTTACTTCTTCCGAATTAATGGAACTACCTTTTGAGTGGTACTCTCCCTGTGTTCAAAATTTAATTCAACGTGGTGTCTTACCTCGACAATGGACAAAAGGTCGATCACAACACTTTGAAAAATTATGGAATAATGCCGGTCGGCCTCCCAATTCAAAACATGGTCTTGGATTCGGTACAGTAGGAGCAGTTGATGATACGTGATTTTGCTTGGTTGTCACTTGCGAACCTAATGAAGACTGCTTGGAAGCTTCAGAGAATCTTGAGGATCTACCAATCGGCGACGCTCCACTAGAATTCGAAGAAGAAATCAAATCTACAATAGACGAGTTAATGGAAGTTAACTTAGGTACTAGCGAAGAGCCTAGGCCAACCTTTGTTAGCTCCTTACTCAATAAAGAAGACTCTGAAAGCATAATCAGGCTACTAATGGAATTTAAGGACTTTTTTGCTTGGAGTTACGATGAAATGCCAGGATTAGTTCCAAAAGTCGCAGTTCACAGGCTAGGAGTGGATCCTACTTCCATTCCAGTCAGATAAGCTCCCAGAAGAATACGTCTAGAAATTGAGCAACAAGTAATAGCCGAAGTTAAGAAGCTAAAAGACGCCAAATTTGTCCATGAAGAACAATACCCAACTTGGTTAGCCAACGTGGTACCAGTCAGAAAGAAGAATGGTCAGATCAGAATCTACGTGGATTTCAGAGATTTGAATAAAGCATGCCCGAAGGACGAATTTCCACTACCAATCCTGTAACCGATGATCGACATTGCTTCAACACATGAAATATTTTCATTCATGGATGGATCATCGGATACAACCGGATAAAGATGGCACCGTAAGACGAAAAGCCCACGGCATTCGTAACGCCGATCGGAGTGTATTGCTACACGAATGCCATTCGTACTAAAGAATGCAGGAGCAACATACCAAAGAGCGATGACGAAGATTTTTGATGATCTCATTCACAACCAAGTCGAGTGCTATGTAGATGATGTGGTCATCAAAAGAAAATTGAAAGAAGATCACCTGTATGATTTGAGAATTATTTTCGAATGACTAAGACAATACAACCTTAAGATGAATCCCTTAAAATGCGCCTTCGGCGTCACCTCTGGGAAATTCTTAGGATTTGTTGTCCGACACCGCAGAATTGAAATCGATCTGGAAAAGATTAAATCTATTTTAGAAATGCCTTCTCCCAAAACCTTGAAACAACTACGATCCTTTCAAGGGAAGTCGGCATATCTTCGACGCTTTATCTCGAACTTGTCGGTAGGTGTCGACCCTTCTCGCATTAGTTAAAAAGGACGCCAAATTCGTTCGGGATGAGAAATGCCAGCGGGCTTTCAAGGACGTTAAGCAATCTTTAATGACACCTCCTGTCTTAGCAGCCCCAGTCTCAGGTAGACCGTTGATAATTTATACCGCGGCTCTAGACGATTCTCTCGGAGCCCTGCTAGCACAGGTCAATGACAAGGGAAAAGAAAATGCTCTCTACTACTTAAGCCGTCATCTTATTTCGATGGAAGTAAAGTATCCTCCTATTGAGAAGCACTGCTTGGCCCTGATCTTCGCCGCACAGAAGCTCAGACATTACATGCTTTCTCATAAATTCAACCTTATTTCGAGAGTTAATCCGTTGCAATACTTGATGACCCGACCGACGCTTTCGGCGTACTTGCCAGTGGTCGATAATACTATCGCAATTCGACATAACTTTCGTTCCTCTTCGCGCCGTAAAGGGACAAGTTCTAGCAGCACTTCCTCGCAAAGACACCCTTTACCGGCGGATTCGCCTCTCGACGACGATTTGCCTGACGAGCAGATAATGAGCCTAGAAAAACCTGATGATCGATGTTGGGAACTGTACTTCGACGGTGCGTCCTCAGCACAGAACAATAAAGAATTGCAAACGATAGTGCCCGGAAAGGTAGGAATCAGATTAATCTTTATAACACCGGAGCGGGGAATGTTAAGGTACTCCTACAACTTAACAGAACCGTGTACAAACAAAGAAGCGGAATACGAAGCCCTTATAACAGGACTGGAATTAACCATTCAGATGGGAATAACTGACATCAACATCTACGGAGATTCTCGACTGATCATTCAACAGTGTCGCCGGACAAGATGCAATTTTAAAGCCAAGACTCGAGTAAGTACTTTCAAGACGCCATGAAATTATTGGAACAAATTTCAAATGTAACAATCTACAAGATTCCCAAAAAAGAAAATGCTCTCGCTGATGCGCTAGCCCACCTCGCAAAGGAATTTGCCTGCTTGCAGGATGAGTCAGTTGAAGTGTCAGTTCAAGGACGACAGGTCCTATCACAGCTCGACATGGATACAATACATAAATCAGAAAGAAAAGTAGAAGAGACAATTGCAGCAACGATAGAAAATGCAGAAGATTGGCTGCAGCCATTAATAGACTACTTGCAGACAGGAAACCTGTCTGACGATAAGTCGTTAACCCACAAATCAAGAAAAGAACTCTGTCTTACGCATTAATAAACAATACATTATACAGAAGGTCTTTTGATCAGATGTGGCTAAGATGCTCGAGCGGGTCCGAGGCTCGTGAAATCGTTAAAGAAGTACATTCTAGACTTTCAGGCGCTTATCAGCCGGGTCCGAAAATGAAAATGAAGACTAAAAGACTAGGGTACTACCGGCCCTCAATGATGACCGACCGTATGAAAGTCGCCAAAAGTTGTCACCGGTGCAAGTGCACGGAGTGGTTCTACACCAACCTCCAAATGTGCTACATCCGACAATCGCGTCGCGGCCATTCGAGTGTTGGGGCACGTATATAGTGGGTCCGATAGAACCGCCTTCTTCAAGAGAACATCGCTTCATTCTTGCAGCCTACGGACTACTTTTCTAAATGGCGTAAGCTATACCACTCGGAGAAGTGAAGGCACATCACGTGCTACAGTTTTTCAAGAATCAAGTCATCTACCATTTTGGGGTGCCGCGCAGATCATTTCAGATAATGGGTCCGCATTCAAAAGTACAAAGATCAACAATTTTGTCGAAGACACGGGATCGATCGGCGATACTCAACGATCTACTACCCAAGAGCAAACGGCTTGGCCGAGGCTTTTAATAAAACTCTCGTTCAAATTTTAAAGAAAACTTTGGACGACAATAAGAGAAATTGGCACGAGAAGTTGTTAGAAGCCTTATGGGCCTACAGGACAACTTTTAGGACTCCTACTCAGTCTACGCCTTACGCTTTAGTGTACGGGTCCGAGGCCGTCTTGCCCTCGGAAGTTCAGCTTCCGTCACTCCGAATTGCAGTTGCAGAAAAGATCACTATAGAAGAAAATGCCAGACTACGACTGGAGTAATTGGATAGCTTGGAAGGGAAAAGACTTTCCGCACAGCAGAATTTGGAGCTGTATCAAGCCAAGAAGATCCAGACCCATGATAAACTGGTCCGCCCAAGAACTTTCAAAGTCGGTGACTTAGTTCTTGTTCTCAGAAGACCTATTCTTGCACATCGCAAGATAGGAGGTAAATTTGAACCAACATGGGAAGGTCCATTCGTCGTCGAGACAGTCTACTCAGGAGGTTCTTACCAGCTTGTGAATTGCCGTGGAGAACGACCTATGCTTCCAATCAATGGACAGTATTTAAAGAAGTATTACGCAACCTGATGTTTCGAAGGGTGGCTTCTAAAGTAGAATCTTATCCCTAGAAACATGGGTGAAGTAATCACTTTGTGACTGGGTCCGAACCCAAAACAAAATAAAATGGATGATAAAAAAAATATCTCATCAACAAAAACGTTAAAAAGAAAAACATGGGAAATCATAATAATAAAATGTCAATCTTTCCTTTTAAATCCATTCTTTCATGATATTTTCTCATCTCTTCCTTCTTCCTTTAAATTTTTTAAAAAAAAGAAGTGAATAAGAATTTTTTAAGTGTTTTTCTTATTGTTCTTGTTCTTAGTACAGCCCTTGATCCTTTCCTTGTTTTTTTGCAGGGAAATGTCGAACGGGCTGTTAGTTCTAAACTTTAGAAATGGCGTGAGTCTAGCACTTCGATGAAAAGAGGGTGAGGGATGGAGCAAATGATAGAGATTGACTCAAACTTCACACCAACTCGGCTTACAATACGAAGAAGATGATTGGATCCCAGCTGATCGAGAAGAACTTCACGACCGGACAAGTGATGAAAATGGGTGGCCCGAGCCACCAATCCAGCAATAAGAAAAGAAAAGCAAACGCCACGCATACAACCGGAGAAGATAGGAAAATTAAGTCCGTGGTTGCCACAGACAGAGGGTAGGCTTGTCGCCGCCGCACCTACGTAAATTCAAGGGGTAAGGAGAGCTACTCACTCGCTACCCAGCCGAAGAAATAAAAATCATCGCATTAGCAAAATGTTGACTAAGTTAGCAGAAAATCAATATAAGCAGACAGTGGATACTGTTAGTGCAAATGCTCCAAGGAGACTGGTTCGTCAGGAATCAGAAAGAAGAAAGTCAATTCCTAGAAGGTCGGAACAAATAAAAGAAATACCAAGAAAAGCAGAAATAGAGTCGGTACCTCGATGTCGAGCATATGTACCAGATTCGAAGAGTCTTGTTGCGAAAGCAACCCGGGAGGATGTCCCTACGGAGGTTATCCCCGAGGAGCCGAGACATGCAGAAGAACGTGCTGGGGTTGAGCCATACATCCCGCAGTATGTTACTAGACATCGAGGACTTCAAATAATCCCGAAATACGAGCTGGAGAAAATGCAATTAGTTGAGAAGAAAACCTTTGAATACTTTGAAAGAATTGGAAACAAGAGGGTCAACATCTTGGAAGGCCTCGAGCTGCATACAGATGTTTTCTCAGATTATGAGCAACAACAAATTGTAGACTGCATCCTCGAATTACAAAAAATGGGTCGAGCTGGCCGCCTGAGAGAAAAGACATATTCAGAACCCCGAAGATGGATGCCATGAAAGGGAAGAGTTACAATCCAATGCGGGTGTTGCTACAATTTTGCCGTAAACAGAAAAGGAAATCCACCAGGGATACTCCGTCGTAGCGAGGTGGATCCAATGCCAAGAGTCATCAAGAGAATGGTGAAAAGGATGATAACATGGAGGGTATCGCTTCGTATCGCATACCCAATGACTCGCATTATCAACATCTACAAGGAAGGCGACCGCATACCTCCGCATATGCACCATCATGACTTTGTTAGCACCATTCCCGCACAATGTCATTCCTCGACCAGTGCAACATCATGTTCGGATCTGACCTCTGGATTGCAGGCCCCGGTGAGTTCCGAGAGCCGGTGGAGATACCACTGCCAGTAGGTTCCGTCCTGGTGTTAAAAGGAAACGGAGCAGACGTTGCAGAGCATTGCATTCCAAGAGTGCCTGTGAAGAGGATCTCAGTTACTTTTAGAAGAATGGACGACAGAAAGATGCCTTACCACATTCAGCCAGATCCAGAATTGGAGAGTCTCCGACCCTACGAGCTGTGAGTTACATGGGAAATAACACAACTCCAATACACATCCATGCGGCATTCCTGCCAAGGGTGACTTGGAAGGTGATGTTATCGCCCATGTTTCTTACTATTCAGACATGGATTTTTGACAGACGCTTTTGGATGGATCAACAAGAATCTTACATAATCCGTTTTGGATTTACATGGATTGTATAAGACATTAAATTTCTGAGAAAAATGTCATCATGACTAGATCAAGTTATATGATGTACTTTCAGCAAGTTGGAATGAAAATGACTACGTCATATTTTGCCTTCACCTCTTTTTGTGCAAATTGACTGGAAAACGCCATTAGAGTTAAATGAACTTTGAACGAAGAACAGAAAAGAAAATAAATGAGAATTTTTCTTAAAAAATCTGAATATTAAAATGAACTTCAAATTCACATGAACACTAAATAAACAACAAATAATAATAAAATGGGATCATTAAAGGACAAACAAAACAAATATAAACTCTGAATTAAATTCTGATCTGAACCCTCTGATTCAAACCTTTCAATTCCTATCTCAATTGAAATCTGTTTGAAACTCTTTTGAAATTTGAATGTTTTCCTCGACTTATTACTAAGTCAAGTCTTTTCAGCTTGGTACACTTACCAGCTCCTTTCAATTCTTTTTCTTTTGTGTCCTAGAGGATCGACTAGTTCTATTGACACGGAGCCACGGAATTTGTTCGATTTGGTTCTGATGGCACGAGACTGGGTCCCTCTTCATAAAGATAAATCTTCGAGGCTAGAGCCTAACTTCTAGTCCTCTTCAAACTTTTGAGACTGGTACCTAAATTTCAGTTCTCATCCGAGATTGATACCTAAATTTTGATTCTCTTTCGAATTGATACCTAAATTTCAATTCTCAACTCTCAAGACTGGTACCTAAATTCCAGTTCTCATTTTGGTATCAGTACCTAAATTCTGATTCCCATCTTTCGAGATCGATACCTAATTTCGATTCTCTTTCGAATTGATACTTAAATTTCAATTCTCAACTCTCGAGACTGGTACCTAAATTCCAGTTCTCATTCTGAGATCAATACCTAAATTCTGATTCCCATCTTTCGAGATAGATACCTAAATTTCGATTCTCTTTCGAATTGATACCTAAATTTCAATTCTCAACTCTCGAGACTGGTACCTAAATTCCAGTTCTCATTCTGGGATCAGTACCTAAATTTTGATTCCCATCATTCGAGATCGATACCTAAATTTTGATTCTCTTTCGAATTGATACTTAAATTTCAATTCTCAACTCTCGAGACTGGTACCTAAATTCCAGTTCTCATTCTGGGATCAGTACCTAAATTCTGATTCCCATCTTTTGAGATCGATATCTAAATTTCGATTCTCTTTCGAATTGATACTTAAATTTCAATTCTCAACTCTCGAGACTGGTACCTAAATTTCAGTTCTCATTCTGGGATCAGTATCTAAATTCTTATTCCCATCTTTCGAGATCGATACCTAAATTTTGATTCTCTTTCGAATTGATACCTAAATTTCAGTTCTAAATTCCGAGGCTGGTACCTAAATTCCAGTTCTCTCTTTCCAAGATCGATACTAAATTTCGATTCTCTTTCGAATTGATACTTAAATTTCAATTCTAAATTCCGAGACTGGTACCTAAATTCCAGTTCTCATTTCGAGGTCGGTACCTAAATTCCAGTTCTCTCTTTCCGAGATCAATACCTAAATTTCGATTCTTTTTCGAATTGATACTTAAATTTTAATTCTAAATTCCGAGACTGGTACCTAAATTCCAGTTCTCATTTTGAGGTCGGTACCTAAATTCTGACTCTCTTTTCGAGATCGATACCTAAATTTCGATTCTCTTTCGAATTGATATTTAAATTGCAATTCTAAAGTCCGAGACTGGTACCTAAATTCCAGTTCTCATTTCGAGGTCGGTACCTAAATTTCGACTCTCTTTCCGAGATCTATACTTAAATTTCGATTCTCTTTCGATTTGATACCTAAATTTTAATTCTAAATTCCGAGATTGGTACCTAAATTCCAGCTCTCTTCCTTTCAGGTCGGTACCTAAATTCAAACTCTCATCCGAGATCGATACCTACATTTCGATTCTCTTTCAGGTTTGATGCTTAAATTTCAAATCTCACTCTCTCGAGATCAGTACCTAAATTCTGATTCTCATCTTTTTCCTCCGATGCTTAAACTCTGATTCCCGCTTCGAGGCTGGTACCTAAATTCCAGTTCTCTTCGCAATTCCGAGGTTGGAACCTAGGTTTCAATTCTCATTTCAAATCCAAATTTCAAATCCAAAATTTCCTTAAACCGATTTTAAATTAAACTCCAAATCAAAATCCAAACTCACACATTGAAACTTGAAATTTAAAAGTAAACTGAAATCTAAATTGAATTCCACAGATCTTGTGATTTGGAGTTCACCTCCTTTCCCATTCCCTGCCGAGAGTTCGAGCATCTCCGAGTCTTGGAAATATACATGATATTCCCCAGCGGAAATTCTTCTACTTCGTCCTAAGTTTGTCACTTGGACATCTGTGTTGGTTTTGTTGATCTCTTCGATCAACGCCAATACGCGCGGTATGCCTGGTTAGCACACCACACCTATTGGGGGTCCATTTGTTGACCTCATTTTTGATGAGGTCTTTTGCTTCTCTCTTTAGTACTTAGAATCTAGCCTTAGGCTTTTCCTTTGACTAATCTTAGAGGACTAGAAGTGGAACCCATCCCTTTAGAAATTCAAACACCTCTTGACTCCCTGCAAACCCCACAAGCTTGATTGTAGACTCCTAATCACCTAGAGGGTTAAAATCAAATGTGGAGGTTTAAAGGATGGGTTCCCTATAGGACTTCTTGGCCTTAGGAATACCACGGCGGCTCAGTCCGGTGAGGGTTGACTTGCACATGCACTACACTCTCACACACATTCCAAGTCCTAAAACCACACTCTCACCCAACTTGACTTCTTGACTTATGTAGGTAATTTACATGGATGGTCTTTAACCCCTAAGCCCCTGGCTAAGAGGGTTAGGAACAACATAGTGAATGCCTCAAATGAGTCCTCTCATGGCTCATATGGGCTTAATATGGCTTCATGGCTCAACCAAAGTGATTATATTTTATTCAAATTTGATCAATCTTCATTTTTCCAAAATTTCAATTTTTGACCCCCGGGGCCCTACACCTACTAAACCTACCAAAAGCCCTTGAAACCACCCAAAATTTACAAAATCACCTAAATTACCCAAATTTCCTCAAAATCAATCCTAAACATTTCCCCCCCCCCACTCAAATTGATCATCCATAGCCAAAAATACGAAAAATTCCAAAAAGTACCCTCCAATACCCTTAAAATACCTAAAATACCCTTTTTAACCCAAAAATCCAAAAAATTCAAAAAATTCCCCAAAAATTCTAGAAAATCCCAAATATTCCCAATTTCATTTTGTTCAACTACACCATGGGTCAATTTTGCCAATTTACCCCACTTTTACCAAAACCCCCAATTTTGCCCATTTTAAACCCAAATGAACCCAATGTCAAACCAAACCACCCACTCTCGGCCAAAAGAGGTGATGAACCAGACCTTGATGAAACTCTACCAAAATTGCTTCAGGACCTTCTCCTAACCCAGAGCAGTTGATCCCCAGTGTTCTTTTGCCCTAAACCCCATTAACAGAGCTCAATTTCTGAGTTGAAAATCCACCCAAAAACCAGGACACCTCTGAAATCTCCACCAAATTCAAATTAAATTCACCCACACCTGCACAGGACCAAGAGAATGAGTTCCCCAGTTAAAGCCCCCTCTCCAGGCCACCCAGTTTCTCTAGCCTTCAAACTTTGGAATCGGCTGTGGGCACTTTCATACCTAGGCATTTCCCCAGGACAGGAGACTTCATCTGGAGCTTGCTTGGACCCAATCGAAGGTGACACAACTCTCTGATCGAAGCTTCACTTCTCTGAGTAAAGATATAAACTCATTCTTCCTCCCGAGCTTCCAACAATTCTCCATTTTTTTTGGGTTAATTTCATAGCCTATAAACCATATGGATGTGTTCGTCTCTTCAAGACGAATCCATAGAGCATAAGAACACAAAAATCCATTGAGAATTGAGTGAGATCTTAGGGTTTTAGTGTGGACGGTCACGGGTGCACACTAGTCGTAGACGATGACCAGGAGCAGTTGGATCACGCGTGTATCGAGTGGATGGTCGAGATCAAGTCGGACGGCGCAATGGTACATGAACCGCCCCTGGAGCTCTGAGTCGGATGGCGGCGTCGAATGAGAATGCGCCTCGTGGGCTTTCGGAGCTGTCGAGGTTGCACTGGTGCTGAGTCGGATAAGTAGATAAATAGGGTATTTTTGGATTTATTTAATTACTAGAACTTCAAAAATCCATATCTTTGCATAGAAAAATCACAAAAATAAAATAAAAATACCCTCTTGCTCAGTGAACAGAGGAGAATAATGTGGAAAAGAAATCAAGTTAATTGGATGAGTATTTTATTTTTAATAATTTATTTACTGTTTTCAGTATTTTGATTCTTCATTTGCATAGACAGACCCAATTTGGCCAGTTTAGCCCAATTGAACCAAAAGTCCCAATTTAGCCCATTTAACTCAAAAGTGCCCAAATTAAATCCAATGTCTACCCAATTGATCCCAATCTTTCCCAATTTCAATTCGAAACTTTAATTCAACATCTCCAATACCAATCTAAGCCAAATCCAAGCCCAAATTGACCCACATTTGAGTTTAATTTCACTTAAAACCCAAAATCCCCAATTTTGCCTAAGTGACCAAAATCCCCAAAATTGACCTAATACTAATCAATTTCTCCCTAATTTCAATTTGAAACCCTTCATAACACTCACCTAAATTGAATTGAATCATCAATTGCCCTCAAGCTGAGCCCAAGTCTCACCCAAATCCACTTAAAGTACAAAACTCCTAATTTTGACCCAAACATTCCATATGCCCAAAATCTCCCAAATTGATTGCCCTTCTCCCAATATTTCCATCCAATTGATGTTGGGAACTCTTTATGACATCCTCATAGGCCATTTGGAACCTTCAATTGGCCTAAACCCCACTCTATCCCAACCTAAACTCAAGCTTAGCCAACTTACCCCAAATTGACCAAAGCACCAAACCAAGCCAAATTGAACCCCCAAACCTCTCCAAAACCACCCCAATCCTTTGTTAAACACTTTACGACAATCATGTGGACCATTTTGAATAATCAATTTGGTCCTTCTTAAGCTCAAACCCAAGCTATCCTAACATAAAACCAATGTGACCTAAATTGAACCTATGACCTAATGACATTTAAATGGAACCCAATTGACCCAAATTGGCCAAACCAACTCCATGGCAGCCAACCTTAGAACCCAAAAGACCAGCCAAAACCCACTAGACCCACGTCCATTGAGCCATGGTCCAAAGGTCCTTCACCAAGGACAATTCCCCCTCACCTTTTGGCTTAACCCATCTCTCCAAGCAATCCACTCATCATGGCAGGCAATTAACTTCATTAACTCCTCTCTTGCCTCCCCATCGACCGCCGACCACCTTCCCTGTCCTTGTCGGCCGCCCTAGCCGCCAGAACAGCTCAGCCTGAGCACCCCCATACCCCATAAAATTCAAAAAAGAGCCTTGTCAGTGAGGGATCACCTCAGTGATCAATGGAACTGCTTTGCTCTCACCCTATGCGGCCTAAAGCACCCAAAGCCAGGCCCTGAGCTCAGCCAATTGGCCGTAACTATAAAATCACCCCCTCACGGCCAAAATCCAAGTGCTGAAAATTTCTTAACCAAAATCTGCCAAAATCTCACCAGAGCTCCTTTAGGACTCCCTAAGACTATTCTAGTCACTTTCCCCCTCTGGTTCCTACTGCCTGAGCTCAAATTCAGAGCTTAAACTTGGCCGGAAACCAGGACACTTTCCAATACACCTCCACACAACACCAAATCTCAATTAATTGCACCCACGCCTACCCAGCAGTAAAAGAAGAAGACCCCCCATCAAAGTCCCATCACAAAAGGCCTCTGCACCAGAATTCCATCAAAGCTTGAAACTGGCCTTGGTCACTTTCATAGCTAGGCAATTCACCAGGGCAAGAGACTTCATCCCTGAGCTCCTGGTACTCCAACAAAGGTGTAGAGCATCTCTGATTGAAGCTTCACTTCTCAGAGACAAGGTATTGTCTCCTTCTTCTTCCCGAGCTTCTCTAGATTCTCCATGTAGTTAGGGTTAATTTAAACTGTGATTAGCCATATGGATATGTTCGTCATGCTTAGACGTGTCCGTAGGATCAAACCCGAAGTGATTTAGTTGAGTCTAGGCTGAGATATTAGGGTTTTAGTGTGGACGGCTTTAGGGATGAACCAGTCGAAGACAATGAAGGAGTGTCGTCGGATTACGCGTTTAATGCTTGGACGGCCAGGATGGAGTCGGACGAAGATCGGGTACATAAAGCACGGCCGCATGGCATCCCAGTTAGATGGCAGCGTCAAATGGCGGAGCAACGCGTGGTCTTTAGCAGCTACTAAGGATCCAGTCAGCGCCGCGTGGTTAAGTAGAAAAATCCATATTTTCTGATTTAGTTAAATCACCAGAACTTAGAAAATCTATATCTTGGCCTAGAAAAATCAGAAAAATGATAGAAAAATACCCGGTTGCTCAATAAATAAAGGAGAACAATGTGGAAAAGGTTTGAAGAGTTTTTTATGTATATTTTATTTTTAATGACTTAAATATTGATTTCAGTCTTTTAATTCTCCACTGAACCAGACATTTCACCATGGCTTGAGCTTTGGGGGTCTTATTCTATCTATTATAAGAGACCTTCTCTTATTTTTCCAAGGTCAGAGGAGATCTCTGTGAGAAGATCTCTATTTTTTAAGTTATTGTGTCTGTTTTAGTATAAAAATTGTAATAATTAAAATAATAATCAAAAAATTGTAAAGTAAATTTTGGTAGGTCTCTTATAATCAGAGGACCCTAGGATAATTATTTCATAGGCTAAATCACTAAGATATGCACTAATCATCAACTTGACCTAAAACAAACTCTTAATTAATTAAGATAAAATAAAAATTAAAATAACCCAAAAATGATTCTCCACTGTGACTTAAGGATAGAGAAACTCCCTTAAAAATTTTAAATGCATTTAGAATTAATTTAATAAGTTAAATGATTTTCTTAAGCCCATTGACATTTTTGGCACTTAAACAAATTTTAATAATTAAAATACCACTCAAAAATTTATAAAATTAATTTTAGTAGTTCTTTGTGATTAGAAAGATTTTCTAAAAATAAAATTGAATTTTTTATAAAATTTTCATTTTTGAACATATTTTAATATTTAAATAATTAAAAAATATTAAAAATCACAAAAATATTAAAAATCATCAAATTATTATATTTAGTCTCCTAATCACTTAGGAACCATCCCCATAATTTTCCTAAGTCTCTAAGTCAAGATATTAATTTTTAAAGGCTTAAATGAATTTTTAAAAGGCCAAAAATGAATTTCCTTAATTTTGTACTAAAAAAATTATAAAAATTAAAAGAAAAATTAGAAAAATATAAAATTTCTTTTTCAGAGTTCCATGACCTCAGACAGATTTTTGAAAAATATAAAATTGAATTTTTAACTTTTAAAATATTTTGTAATTAATTAAAACTCCAGAAATTAAAATAATTATAATAATTAAATTAAAACTCAAAAAATCATGAAATTTGGTTCAAGTGGTCCTCTAGTCTAGGTTTACCTCCAGTAAAAATTTCAAAGTAAAATATTTTATTTTGATCAAGTTATGGAATTTTCACTAAAAAACTCTATTTTTGCATTAAAACAAATATATAAATTAAATTAAATTAAAAAAAATCACATTTTCTCCTCTGATGTTTTAGTTATCTCATTAGTACGGTAACATAAAAATTCAAAAGCCATTTGAATGGAATTTAAGAAATTATGAAGTGATAAGGCCCCAAGGGCAAAGTTGTAATTTTTAGGGTTTTTAGCCTTAATTAATATTTAGTCTTAATAAAAGGGTAATATGGGAAATTAATGATCCTAAATAATATGATTGGATGTTTCAGACATTAAAGGAACAAATGGTAGAAACCAACTTCAATTTTGTCATATCAAAACTAAATGTTTGAATTTTCTTAATTAGTTGTAATTTGGAAGATAATTAAACAAAACAATGCTTAGGGTTAGGGGTTGATCTTGGAGGTCAATAATCCACTAACTTACACCCCTCTTTGGTATATTAAACGATAACCCAATATTTTGATAAATATTAATTAAACTCATTTTAATTTTTTCCAAAAAGAATTACAAATGTATCCATCAAAACTTTAAGGGCTTAGTGGTGAGCTAGGCTTAATTAATCTTGCTAAAAGAAGTTTAGAAAAGCAAACATCATCAAATTCTAAATATTTGAAAACACTACAAGCCCAATTATGAAATTAATTGGCTAATTTTTCTAAAAAATTGACTTTGCCTAAAGGGGTTTCACCCACATAATTCTAAAAGAAATAACAAATAATAGTTACCCTGTCTTTTGGGTTAATTAAAAACACCAACTCAGTGAGCATAAGGGTATAAAATAGGTAGATTATTTAATAATGTTGATATGTTTAAAATGATCTCAAGGAAGGTCAAAAGAATTGTGAAACATTTAGGTATCTCCTACAGGCTTTTCACAAGTCTTTTGGACACCTTGCAGGACTATTGCACCGATCATACTTATTGAATAAAAATCTCTCAAATGAACAAATAGGACCCGCCGGGTTATGACCTAGGACTTGGTAGGCCTGTGACGAACAAATCCATAAGGTTTTATTTCCTGCAAATATAAATGTTTATTACAAGAATACTAAAGTTTCAGGTGGAGGAACGAGAAGACTCGCCAGGTACACTTTAATAAGTCTACAGCGCTTTCTTTTCCCATGTTTTCTTTACTACACTTTACTTTTCTTGCAATTATCATGATAAACAACAATGTCACCCCGCATGAAAACTGAAACCTTTAGGATAGCCACAAAATCAAAACCAAAACTAAATTAAGAAATCACAACAAGATAAAATCCACCGCCACAATATTCAAAATATAAAACAACTCAAAATTTAATTACGAACAAAACAACAAAAAACACAATTGTAACTAAATTAAAACGTCTCATTGGATGATCGGGAATTCCTTGGAGGAGGTAACCCACGTGTTGCTAACAGGGTATTCCCACGTTCTGAATGAAAGTATGGAGCTCATTAAGTTGAGTTTAGTAAATTCATTTAAACTAAGTGAATTCGATGAAAATAGCAGTGCCGGGATGATGGAACCGTGGGATCTTAACCAGTGTTGTTATAATCAACTTTAATGTTCCTCTAATAAAGTATTAAGACACCTCAATTTAAATATTTCTAAAACATGACACTTCTCTCTTCTCCACAATTCTTCTTTAAACTAAATCTGCTGAGACGAGGAGCTTGAAGCATGCATAGTGGGCAGCACGACCATCTTCAACAGCAAAACTCTTATATATCAGCAAAACCATTCCTTAGAAATTGAAAAAACAAGCCATAGGACTTCGAGGTAGCTTGCCTAGTGCAGTATAAATCCTCAACTTTTCTTTAGGCCTTTGCACAGCTCTGCTATGCAACATAAGCCCTAATTCGTTTAGGATTCTGAGGTTATTGTCCGATACGACATAAATCCTCTCATCTTCCGGGTTATTTTCATAATCGGATATTAAACAAATGCAATTCCTATAATTAATTGGCAAGATTGAAATTTAAATTCATTTCCAAGATGCAAAGCCGAACTATAGGATAGTATGGGAAGAAATCAAGATTTTTCTTGAATCTATGATCTTCCCTTACCCTTCTCTCTTTTGATTTCTGATAAAATGAAATGTTCAAAAATTTGAGTCATTCACTTATTGAACTTCCGACTATCACATTTTCTTTGAAAACCTTACCTTTGGAAGTCATGAATATAAATATTTCCTGATCTATATCAAGAGTTTTCTTAGGTGGCTTCGGTTATTTAAGATGTAATTAACTATAGGGGCTTGCCCTTATAGGAAACTTAAAGACCCCAGATTAATATAAACCCTATCTAGTTCCTTCATATTAGGTAAGGGAAATTGTCGGTCAAAAATGGTTTGCAGATCAAATGGATGTCATGAATTTTTTAGTTTGTTTGATCAAGCCTTGTTCTAAGTCATATATCTATTCTTCGGGATAGATACATGTCTTGTGATGAAGCGCTTGATTATCTAAACTAACGTCTGTATGAAATCAGTTTGATTTCATATTTTCCAAAATTAAAATATTACTTTCAAAAATCTATATAAGTATATATTAAAACAAATCGAATTTCTATTAAAATCTTTTTCAATATATTAACCTCAACACAATTAAAACGACTGACAAAGTTGATTAAAAATAATATGCTGATAAGTTACGTGGGGTGGCTATTACAAAATTTTATTTTTTTGGAAAAGCTAGACCGCAGCCAAAAAGCTGCTACCGCACCTTCATAGGTGCGGTGTGAAAAAGCCATTTGTTGCATTTTGAAAACGCATAAGCTGCCAAAACGCAGTTTACCCAAACAGGTCAGGTGCGTTTTTAAAACGTCACCGCACCTAATAAGCTACCTCAAACGGATCCTAAGTGTGTTGTAAAAGAAATTTTGAAAAGCTTGTTATTATCATAGGTTATAATTTTTTATTTTTTGTCAATTGACTTTGTGTTATTTTTGTATAGTTATTTTACAATAAGGTTGGTACTTATCTAGTTCAAAAGTTTATGTAGGTTGTAACATATTTTATTATTAGTGTTTTCCTAGTTTTAGGAGTTTGCGAGGCATTTCATAGACCCTGTGATTACTTTGAGCCAAACTATATAAAAATTTTTATGTTTACTCATTTTGCTTTTTATCTTTTTACACGTGATTATTTTCATTTTTGTTGATTTAATTTTTTACTTGAAAATCATCATTATTTTACTTTTAAGATCAATTAAATTTTAATCATAATAATTTGTTGAACTCACTCTTTGTTAAATTTAAACTAAAAATTTCTTCCATCCTCTTTTCGTTGGATATTCTATATAGAACAAGTTTCAAGAGCTTGAAAGGAGCTCATTATAGCACCTGAAATGAAATTATTGTCTAACATAGCCATGCCAGCCTGGGGTGTGCTTATGCCACATCCAACGTGATCATGCTAATAGTGTTGTGGTTACACCATCCAAGTCTCTAGAGCCACTTTGAGTAGCACCTATGCACCATGGCAGCCTTGACTGCATTAGTATGTGGAATAGCCACACAACTCTATCCAAGAGAGCGATGTAATTATGTCAAGGGGGCGATGTGGTTATCTTGCCTTTACTCTACCTCCTCTTGCTAAATTTTGATGCACATACTAATCCCACCTTTGTCTTTCTCCTTCTCCACTCCTTATATGAATCCCCTCCTCGTCCCTAAAAAGAAGAATTCGGCTCTTTCCCCTCTCCCTCTTTGTTTGATCATCACTTTGGCGTTATCGCTCTGATTCATTTTTCATCGCCATTGGTTTTTTCATCTTCTCCACTATAAGTCTTCACTCCTCCTCTTCTTCTTCTTCTTCAATTCAAATTTGTTTCTTCTTCAGTTCCCATATTCTTCTTCATCTTCTTCACTTCAAATTCTCTTCTTCTTCACTTTTCTTCTCCTCCTCATTGTCCTCTTCTACTTCTTTTTTTTTTCCTCTACTTAATCTTCTTCTTCTCCTAGCCAAATCACTCTCACTCTCTTCCTTCTCTTCTTCTTCTCTTAGTCTAATCACCATACCACTTTACCACTCAACTTATCTTCTTCTTCCTTTATCCAAACCATTTCATTTCCCCTCCCCTTTCTTTCTCTCTATTTGTCCAATAATCATTCAAACCAACACTCACCTTTTCTTCCTTTATTTTTAATGGTTGAAACTTTAACCCTAACCCTCTTACTCTTCCTTTATGTCCTGTGGTTGAAACCTTAACTAGCTTATCTTCTCCTTCTTCTTGCCTTGGCTGAAAATCTTTTCCACCTCATCCCTCTTTTTAACTTGATTAATTACTTTCTTAGTTCATTTTTGGTTTACTTTGAGAGCTTAGTAATTCAGGAATTTTTACCATGTATATGTTATTCACTCACAATCATCACAAAGGTTAAATAGATAGGAATCATATGCTTAAGTTCTCTTTCATTTGGTATGCAAATCCTTGTAAAAGATTTAATGTTTATGTCCTTTAAGGAAAATCTCGTGTTTATATTTTTTGTGAGGAAATTTTATGCTTATATCAACTATGAAAAATCTCATGTTTATGTTCCTTATAGAAAAACTTTGTACTTATGTTTTTTGTATAAAATCTTATGTTTATGTGCATTAAATTTTTTTCCCATTTTATGTTCTGTATGAAAAATTACATGTTTATATCCCTTAGGAAAATTTTCATGTTTATATATCCTTTAAGAAAAGCCCATATTTATCTTCCTTATAAAAATTTTTCATGTTATGTTGTTTATGAAAATCTCATGTTTATATTGCTCAGAAAAATTTTATTGTTTATATCATTTAAGAAAAATCTTGTGTTTATGTTTCTTATGAAAAAAACTCATGATTTTATTATTTGCATAAAACCTCATGTTTATGGCCCTTAGGAAAATTTTCATGTTAGATTTTTTTATAAAAAAATCCATGTTTATGTGACTTATAGAAAATTTTCATGTCTATGTGGTTTTATGAAAGATTTTATGCATATGTGGCTACGTTTTTTTTCCAAAATGCCATGAAAGTGTATTTATGCAAGCGTGCTAAGTCCTTAGGAAAAATTTTATGTGTATGTGCATATGTTACTTTATCCAATATTCATTCAAGTTGTGGTTTAATGTGTTTAGGCAATCTTCATGCAAGTTGTGTTTTAATATGGTTAACCAATATTCATGTAAGTTGTGGTTTGATGTGCTTATGCAATATTCATGCAAGTTGTGGTTTAATGTGCTTATGTAATATTTATGTAAGTTGCAGTCTCTTTGTTGTTGAATAAGGAAAAAAAGAAGTGAGAGAGCCATGCATGTCATGTTGCAATCTATAAGTGTGATTCCCATGTAATTAAATTAAGGATTTGCAAGTTCATGTGTTCAGGATAAGATCACTTATAAACTTAAAAGTTTAAGTCATCAGAGTTTACAAATTTATGCACAAAAATATTTAACAATTTCTAAGAAAGAGAGAAAGCTTTTCATGAAAATAATCAGCTAAACCTAATTGTGTTATAAAGTTTTAAAAATTACTTTGATAAAAATTCATACCAAGGAATTCAAAAATGATTTTAAAATAAAACACATATATTTTATATATTATATCTCCAAAATCATCATTTTGCATTCTCATATTTAATTTTTAAACTTAAAAGAGTTAAGTTTAAGACAAAACATAAAGAAATGAACATTCTATAAAATTAAGTAAATCTCAATCATTTCTGTACATCTTAAACATTACGTAAGTAAAATAAAATTAAAAAAAATTATTAATTTTTAATTAAAACATACACATATAAAATCAATCTTAATTAATAAAAGAAAAGAAAAGATTGAAAAAAAAAACTCATAACACTTTCAAAATTATAAATACACACTTAACCTTCAGTTCACTCTTAAATTTTAAAAGCTTAACCCTTAATGATAAAATCTTTTAAATAATTCAAAACCTAAAAATCATAAAATTGAACTTCAAAAATAAATAGTTTAGATTCTGAAAATTTCCTTATGAAATTAAATTTTATAGATGTTCTAATTAAACTCTTTTCATTTTTTTTAAACCCTTTAAAAAGTTTTTTTAAATATATTTAAAACTCTTAAGTTGTCTTTTACAAACCTCCTCTCAAGAATCACATAACCAATTAAAACATTTTCAAAGACACAACTTTAAGCTTACATCCCTTATCAAGTAGATTTTATACTTGTGTAAACCCTTATGCAAACACATATAAGCTTAAAACAAGTCATGCAAATCTTATTTGTCTAATAGGCTATGCATATAAATTTATCAGTTGCACCCATAATTTGCATGTAGTATGCTTAGAACATAAACATGCAAACCCTAAAACTAATTTATACTTCTAGCTATATTTAATACTTAGTTCATTTATTTGTTTAATACTTAAATAATTTTGAATGATAAAACAAAATTATTTCTTATTAAAGATATAATTTTGTATCTGAAGAATAAAGTTTTAAAATGAGTATTAAAACATGTGGATAAACCTTAAGTACTAAATATGAAAGCTAAAATACTTGAACAACATACACATGAAAACCTTTTGTGAAATTCAAGGTAGAATAATAAAAAAACATTAAAAATTGAAATTAAGGATAAACTTAATGAACGAATATCAATTTAGGATATTAATCAAAATGTAAAACTTAAAACATAATGCCCTTGATTTTCATGTTGACCAACAACTAGGAGACTAAACCAAGTCATAAATTAAAATATCAAACCTATAAAAATATAAAATTCACTAACTTAGAGTCTGTTTGTGGCAACTGCAGCTTATCCAGTTTATCCTGATAAGCAGCTTATCAGCAACTGATTCAGATAAACTGGCTGATTGTTTGGGGCAGCTGTTTAAAAATAACTGATTTGTAGTTGTTTGTGGAAAAATGAGCATTCTGCCCCTGTTAGGTAAAGTAGTTTGTAACAGAACTGTCTTGACAATATATTCAATATGGCAGAAGCTGAAAACTAATACACAATTGCACATAAAAATGACAAAACAGTCCTCACTTATCAGTGGGTATCAAAATTGAAAAAAAAGAAAAAAAAAATTGAAATTACATTTACAATTATGAAAATATTAATTTTGTACTCGAGATAGAGTATGTCATGAGATACACTGTCATCCAGGGATACCATCGAACCCCAATCACTATCTACAGTCGAGTATGGTGGACTATCCACCCACGAAAGAAGGCACAACTCTTTAGGAAGCTCTGTGGGCAATTATAGAATCGTTTCCCATAACTATGAGCCTGACATGATGTCAGTACTAAAGTCTGTAGTCCACAGTGACAGAACACACCTCGGGAGGACACTGAAATTCTGGAGCTCACGTTCCTTGAAAAATGCAAAAGAGAGAACATTAGGCATCTCAAAAAATTACATTAAAGAAAAAAATGTATAAAAAAAATGTAAATTACTGAAAAAAAGTCTCAAATTAAAAAAAGAAAAAATAAAAAAAATGTAGGTGTTGGGTCTCAAAGAACTAACTACACCAACCAATAAGTCTGTCACTACATGAAGACAGTTGATCTTGTAAAAAAAATGTTTTTGGTTGCTTTTAGCCCACGTGAAATCAATGTCCTATGCCACATGTGCATATAAAAAAAAGGCTATCCAGTAGGTCCTCATACGTTGATGAACCGAAGAGAAGAGAGGATATCGGTTGCCTTCTATAGAATTTCACATGCAACACCTAGGGGAAACTAACGTCTTGTACCACATGTGTATATCACAAAAAAAGGCCATCCATTAGGTCCTCATTAACTGATGCACTGAATATAAGAGAGGATCTAGGTTGCTTTCGTTAGGATTTAACATGTAACATTAAATACTAGCCAACAACAGACCATCCAGAATAACATAAAAGGCCAGAAGTCTCATCATGGACCTCACACCAAAAAAAAACAAACAAACAAATAAAATGAAAAATGGAAAATAAATATTTACTAACAATTGAAATTGTAAACCCAAAAAATTTCATGCTAAAACTAGCATTAAACAAACATAGAGTTTACAAACTAATCAATAGATGTTCAATCAACATCGAACAATCCCGTCCATTCTTTGCTCTCTTAATGCAGCCATTTATGCGGCACCTTCACTGTCTTATATGAAATTCAAATGCTTCATGCGAGACCTGCATGTTATCATCATCAGCTTGGGTGAAGTCCACATCCGATCTGGAATAATGTCGTCGAATGTAGTTGTGAATCACCATCCTGGCCACCACAATCTACACTTATTTGGGAGATTAGTAGGTTGGGATGTCACGTAGTACGACCCATTTTTTCTTTCACACCCCAAAAGTTCTTTTTATTACACCGCGTAATGAGGAATGTCTTTTATTAAATATTTCCTTCCTGCCACGAGCAACTCCACTTGATCTTTCAAAATTAGGGGTGTGGTTCTTTATATCTGGATATGACTTCATATAACCCCTTTATAAGGGATATCCAGCAATGACCAAATAATATTTACATGCCGAAATACCATAATTAGTAACAAGCTTAAAAAATCTATCGTGGTTGATATATTTACAAACCTAGTGGTGGACGAGGGAAGCTGTGTCGTGGGTCTCGCGTTGCAAAAGAATAAATACTACTGTTGTGTGCGCTGCTTCTCAACCAGCCATCACAAAAGTAAAACATGAAGCGGTGTTTTGTATATTTATATATTTTTATATAGTCACCAGGATATAAATGCAAGTATATGTATCGCTCTAGTGTAGTCCTAGATATTGATCCCACAGGGAAGGTGTAAATTTATGATAGTAGCACTAAAACACAACGTTCAAACTATATAAAACTTACAAGTGAAAAGCACAAGTTGCTAGTGTTTAAAGATGCTAATAGAACTAAGTTTACCAAACTACCTTCTAAACTTCAAAGTAAATTTATTATTTCTAAATAAAGTTTTACTAATTTGTAAAGAAAGGTTTAAATTAGAGAAAATATCATTCCCCTTGCAGTGAGTTTTTGGTTAGTGAAAGATTTAGATTGTTGGAAATTGTACTGTGCCAAATAGGAGCAATCATTTTCTTTACCCTCTTTCGAGTGCATAAAGAACATTGGTTAATCCTAGGTTTAGTCCCTAAATCCATGGTTAGACTGGGAGGATACTAGTGCGACTTTTTTAAATTACCAAAATTTATGAACTCAGATTTAGATAGATAGATAGATTTAGTTTTATAATGAGTTACACAATTAAACGCAAGTATACGTATCGCTCAAGTAATGCAGGGCTCTAGTGGAGTCCAAGAATATTGATCCCACAGAGAGACTTCAATTTTGTGGCGTAGCACAGAAATCATTTATCGAATCACATCACAATTGCAAGTAAGTTTAATTCTTAAAATAAAGACAAACAGTTGTAGTTACTATTTCTACCAAAATATGTTCAAAACTCTAGCAAGTTAAACTAACACAAGACTAAATTTATAACAAAGTTCAGTTGCAAGAAAGAGTCTTCCTCCTTTCCAATCATAATGTGATGATTATTGTGACATAGATCAGTGATGCAAATGTATTGTGCCAAATAGGAGCATTCCTATTATTTACCCATATTTTAGCGTATAAAGAACATTGGCTAATCCTAAGTTTAGTCCCCAAATTCATGGTTAGTCTGGGAGGATACTGACTCTCACTCCAGAGCTCCCACTTCCCTTCACCTGAAGGTTAACTCTTGCTTTAGTTTCCAAACATTTGGACTAAATTGAGGATTTCAGCCTGTCACTGTGAAATCTCCAATTTTAAGCCCATCAAAGTATATTTTCCTATTTATTTGCACTCAATCCCCATGAACTACGTCTCTCATTCATGGACATTGAATGTCACCTTCAGTTTTGTTGTGGAACTCATAATCCTTCGAAAAATGTGTTTCCCAACAAGTTTTAACAATTCAATTTGCCAAATCAAAAAGTAAATGAAGTTCGAAGTGAAAAGGTCATCACAAATTCTCCATAATAAATCGGCACATCATTTTCATATCACAACATCAACACATCACATGAAAAAAGAAAGACAAAGAAATTTAATCAAGACTCATGAGGAAAAGATGACAAAACATGGATTATATATATAAAAACAACGTTATACAAACAGAGTAAAGTAAAGACAACTTATCTCAAACTCTTCCCAAAGCGATTCTCAAGGAATTCCTTTGACTCCTCTTTTTTCTTTACAACAACACACAATTCTCTCTTTAGATAAGTAAGGAAGAAGAAATCTCTCACTTTCCCTCTCCTCTCACACTCCTTAAAAGAGAAAAACACAAAACCTAATTTCCTAAACAAAATGGAAAGAAAATCTCTCTAAACTCTAAACTCTTCTCTTCTCTTCTTCCCCCTCTCTAAACTTGGCTCCAAAAGTGTTTAAATTTGGCCAAAACTGAATTCCCAAGAGTTTTTTAAAGAAACCTATCAAAATCAGGCCAAATACATTGAATCTAGTTTAAAATCAGGATAAGGCGTGGTACGACGCTGGATAAGGCACCGTTCGGCGCATTATTCTGCCAAAACGGTCGTAACTCTCTATAAAATAGCGCAGTCCGGCGCTAGTTCAATAAAATGCCCTTTTATCTCTTTTTGCTCCAAATTTGCTCCTTTTCACTTCCTTTTGCTCAAAAAGCCTAAAATCATTATACCTGCATGAAATCATGAAAAATACCTTCCTTTAAAGTGCAATATCATTAAAAACAGGTATGTAATGGATAGTAAAAAGCTATCAAATTTCAAAGGATGAAGATCCCTCAAACTTAACTATTACTTGTCCTCAAGTAATTTTAGTTAATACATAAAATAATGATTCACTGCAATGAATTTTCTTTCTATAATACCATAATTTTTATTTAGATAAGTACAATAGTAAAATTTTCAGAAAGAACTTTTAATAATTCAAGTAAATTCTGTAGGTGTAAGACTATCTAGTAGTCAAGTCTAAGATTTCTAGCCTTTTATTCATTTCAAAAATGACTGTAGACTGTCCTATTAAGGCACTTAAAAGGATTACATGAAAAGAAGTTTATGAGAACAATACTAGTATAGAAGCTAATCCATACATATAAGTTCAGGAAAGTAATTAAGTTTTTCCCTTTAGGTAGATCCAAGTGAAGCCAATTTTTGATTAGGCATCTCCTCAAGCTTCTCCTCACTTCTCTTTTCTTTTTTTTTTCTTTTCTTTTCTTTTCTTTTAAGTGAGGATTACTGTATCTAGATAGCCTTTAATGATTTTGAACTTCACCCTTCTCACCCTAAATTTGAAACTTACCACATTCCTTTACCTTATAGGCATTTCTTTAGCTTATTAATAATTCATCATAAAGTCTCAATCCTTTCCTATCACATAAAATTTTATGATTCTTAATATTTCAAACATACAATTTTTCTTACTTTGAATAGTTGACTATAGTCCTATTCTCTTATACCAATTAACTTATTCTACAAAATTACTTTTCATTACCAAATACTTTCATTCAACTTTACAAAATACTTAAAATAAAATCAAAATACAATTATCTGAAATTGAGTTCTATTACAGGAAATCATGTTAATAATTTTGAAAATATTTTAAAATGAGAATAATTAATAGTTAATTCTTTCTCTCCCCCAAACTTAGGTTTTTGAATATTAATACAATTTAACATGGGAAGAAAGAAAAGATATAAACATATAACTCATACCTCGATATGTTGGGCTTTTCATACCTTTGAGTTTAAGCAGGTTTTTCTTCATAAAGCAGAATAGTAGGCCTGAAATAATTAGAAGCATTTCTATACACAAATATGGGTTAGAAATTTATAAGAGAAGAAGTTTTAAAACATGAAACATAAACTATGCACACAATATTAACATCCAACTGTTACCATCACAAATTAAACTAGCAAACCAAACACATGAAAACTCTACTATAACATCACACACATCACAAATCAACATAAAGTTTGCTACAAGCACAACCAAATCACATTACTTCACAGATACTAATCAGAAAGAATCTAAGGTACATCACAAATACATCAACAAATACAAAATAAAATGAAAATAAAAATACATAAACTACCAATCATCATCTGCAGGAGCTCCACCATCATCAGGTTCTTTAGGCTGGTATGGAGTATACTCAGGGTAAGTAGGAAATACAGTGCTAGTGTCTCCCCTGAAAAATCTCATATGTGTGTCATGATAAGTGATGCAGACTTTTAATATTGCAAGAACTTATGAACTCAAATTTATATATATTTACAATGATTTTGTAAAGTCCAAACTTCAACGCAAGTATACGTATCATATCAAGTAATACAGGGCTCTAATGGAGTCCTGGTTATCGATCCCATAGGGAGGGCACGATTCTTACAATAGATGACGTAATACTGAAATCCAATACTGAAATTCCAATTTAAGTTTAATTTCACTTCTACTAACAAGATACATAAAATAGTAAAAATTCAACAAACTACAATTACTTCTAATATCTTTAAAACAAAATTAACTAACAGACACACACTAAGCTATGTATTTGAAAGGTTTTGATATATAAGAAAAATATCTTTCCTCTTGCAACAAGTATATGATGTGTGAATTATATGGAATGATTATTTATTTTATTGTGCCAAATAGGAGCATAAATGTTTCTTTACCCTCAAAAGAGTACCCCCTCTTCCAAGCATGAAAAGAACATTGACATATCCTAAGTTCGAGTCACTAAATCTAAGGCTAGGCTGGAGGATACCAGCTGTCACTACTGAGCTCCCACTCACCCTTCACTCGAAGGCTAACCTTCAAGTTTAGTTACTAATCTCAGGACCAAATCGGGGATCTCAACTTGTCACCCCGAAACCTCTAATTAAGTACATCAAAATACATTTCCCTATTTATTCGCACTCAATTCCCATGAACTACGCAATTCATCCATGGACAATGAATGGATTCTTCATTATTGTTGTAGGACACTAAATCCTTTCAGAGTTAATGTTCAACAACAGATTTTAACAATTCAATAGGCCAGATCGAAAAGTAAATTAAGTTCTAAATGAAAAACCATCACAATTTCTTCAATACTTTAAAAGCACTTCAAATCCACATCAACACATCATCACATCTCTATGCAAGAAGAAAGATAAAGGAGACTACTCAGAATTCATAGAGAAGACACAATAAAACATGGATTTTATATATAAAAGAAAAGTCATACAAACCACAAAAGAAAATACAACTAGGGCTGTAAACGAGCCGAGCTTGAGCGAGCTCAGGCTTGGCTCGTGTTCGGCTCGTTCGAAATTAGCTCGGCTCGTGTTCGGCTCGTGTTCGAAATGGCTCGTGAAAGGTGTGTTCGTGTTCGGCTTGAATTAAATATTCTTGTTCGTGTTCGGCTCGTGTTCGGCTCGAAATTGGCTCGTTAAAATTAATTGGAAAAATATATGTCTAGCGCCGGATTCGAACCTGGACCAAATGAATGGAAACAAGAAGCATAACCACGCTACCACACAAGCAGCTATGATTTAAACTTAAATATAAATATATATAATATATTAATATATAATAATATATATAATAAATTATTATATAAATAATTATATGATTATTTTTTTATTTCGAGCCAATTCGAGCCGAACACGAGCGAACAAACAATTGCTTTGTCGTTCGCTCGTTAACATTTCGAGCTTAAAGATTTGTTCGTGTTCGGCTCGTTAGGCTTAACGAACGAGCCGAACACGAGCTACTTAACGAGCCGAACACAAGCTGTTCGCGAACAACGAGCCAAATTGCCAGCCCTAAATACAACTTATCTTTTTTCTCCTCCCTAATGTAAATTCCTTGAAGTTTCTTTAAATCCTTTTCTCTCTTCTTTGCAATACTTAATTACCTCTTTAGAATGGAAAGGAAGAAGCAAATCTCACTTTAATTCTCCCCCTTCACTCCTTAGAGAAGAATCCCTCTCAAATTCTCACTTCTACACTCTTCTCTTCTAAGCCCTAACACTCAACACACTCACACATTCACTAGAACTCTCTACCACCACCCTAGAACTACACTAGAACCACATCATTTTCGTCAAAACACAGTTACTTATAAGTTAGAAATGAAATCCTAAGAGTATCCTTAAGCATCCCTTCAAAAAGTCGCCAAAACTCTTCAAATTTGAATTGCACCAACATTGGGCACCGGCGGCGCCCTATCATCCGAATATTTTCTGGGCTCTCGGGAAAATGGCACCGGAGGCGCCAGAAGCCGTTTTCCTCCATTTTGCTCCTTTTCACTCCAAATTCGTTCCTTTTAGCTTTGTTTCGCTCCAATCACCTAAAATCATCATACCTGCAACAAATCATGAAAATACCTTTCTTTAAAGTGTAATATCACCAAAAATGGGTAAAAATATATAGCAAAAACAATATATATTTTTGGTGCATCAAAATCCCCCAAACTTATTACTTATCCTCAAGTAATCTTTATAATACATAAAAATATAACTCAAGGCATTGTAATTTTCATTTGTAGAACACTAAAATTTTTAATTCAAAAGAATATATTGGTAAGATTTTTAGAAAGAAATTTAGTAACTCAGGTCAACACTACATGTATAAGAATATTCAGCTATCAAGTCTAAGGGTTATAGTCTTCTATTTATTTTAAGATAAACCATATTTTGACACATTAAGAGTGCTTTAAAAGACTATGTGAAAAAGGAGTTCATGCAAACTTCATCAGAATGTAGGCCAATACTTTAAATATAAATTTAGAAATTAAATCAAGTTCTCTCTTTAGGGTGACTCAAATGAAGCCAATTTTTTATTAGACATCTCCTCAAGCTTCTCCTCATAAATATTTTTCTTTCTTTTTCTTTTTCTTTTTCTTTTTAGGATTGTTTTTCAATCCTTCTTTTCTTTTCTTTCCTTTTTCTCTTTTTTTAATGAGGATTACTATATCTGGATAGCCTGTAATGATTTTGAACTTCACTCTCCTCTTTCTAAAGTTCAAACTTGAAACACATCATTAATTTATAATTAGGTATGATCTTTATTATTCATCATAAAGTCACAATCTCTTCTTAACACACAATACTTTAAGTCTTTTAACATTTCAAAACTACAGTTTTCTTTACTTTAAATAGTTAACTATAATTAAATCATTTCATACTAAATATCTTACCTCTATAAAATTAACCTTTATTATTAAAAACTTTCATTCAATCCTTCCATAATATTCAACTGAAATAAAAAGTTTTAGTTATCTAAAATGAGGTTCAACTGCCAGAAGTTATGCTAATAATTTTTAAAAATATAATAATTGAGAATAAATAAGAGTTAATATTTTTCTACCCTCCCCCAAACTTAAAATTTTCAATAAATTTGAAACAGTAGAGAGTAAAAGAAACAAACCTTTTTGTGCTAGGATCTTGAAATCTTCATCAGCTATCTGGTATTAGTCAAAATTTACAACTAGCAGACATGAAATAGTTAGTAACAGTGATATAAAAAATTTTAAACATTTGCAGGGTAAAGAGATATTAACTTTAAACATCTAAACATCCAACAAAATACCACAACTACTAAACAAACTATCACAGCACTACACAGTTCATTTAACAATTTCAATTTTTTTTTCATTACAACATAACAGTACATCAACAGGTTTACATATTACATGAAAAGTAAATAAATACTAAATCACAAAAATAACAACACAACACATAAGAAGAAAAACAGAAACATAAACAAACAAACTACCAATCTTCATCACCAGGTTCATCAGCAGGGTCAGCACGATCAGGTCTATACGGTGTATAGCTGGGGCAGGTAGGGAATATCACATCAGTCTCCCCCCTCATGAATCTGACCTGAGCATCATGATAGGTAATATCGAACTCAACTCTTTTTCTCATCCCAATTGATTCTCAAAGTGCTTCATTGCAACGTTTTGAGCTTGAATTTGATTACCCATATTCAGAATCATTTCTTCAGTAGACAACTTATTTTACTTAAATTGTTGATTACTATTAAAACTAGGAGGATAAGAAGGTCTATAATTGGTATTTTCTTGGTTGTTCAGATTTCCAACTAGATTCATAGGATTGTTTCCCCATTGTCGATTAACAACACATTGGTGTTATTTTAGTTGAAGTTCAAGTGATTCCTCCAACTAGGATTATAATAATTCGAATAAGGATTATTGACTTTGTTATTTATGACATTCAATGTTTCATAAGACATTTGAGAGTCTATCATCTGTCATGATGAATTTTCTTCTAACACTGGGGGTGTTAGAAAATAATTCATTCCATATTGATCTATTTTCTTGGAAAGTGCATTAATTTGAGAGACTATCATAGTTATCACATTAGAATCATGAATACTAACTACTTTATTAGGATTTATCTGCTCAGAGGTCCATTGAAAATTATAGTATCCATCTCTTCAATTAACGAATATGCTTCATAAAAAGGTTTTGAAATTAATGATCCACCATCAGCATCATCGATAATTAATCTCAAAGTTCCCACTAATCCATTATAAAAGGTTTGAATTTTTAACCATTCTGGTAAAGCATGGTGTGGCCACTTCCTCAGAAGATCTTTAAATCTTTCCCAAGCTTCATTTATGGATTCTCTATCAAACTGACCAAAAGATGTGATATCATTCCTCAGCTTAGCAGTTTTAGTAGGATGAAAATATTTTGACAGAACTTTTTGTGAAAGCTCTCCCCAAGTTCTGATAAATCCAAGTGCAAACAAATTTAACCACGCCTTAGCTTTATCTCTTAGTGAAAAAGGAAAAAGTCTAAGCCTAATAGCATCGTCTGACACTCCATCATATTTAAAAGTAGCACATAATTCTAGAAAATTAGTGAGATGTAAGTTAAGATCTTCATTAGTTGTTCCTCCAAATTGATTATTCTGTACCATTTGGATAATAACAGGTTTAAGCTCAAATGAATTAGCAGCAACATCAAGATTTTTTATAGTTAAGTGAATTTCATCTGCTGTTGGATTAGCATAATCTCTTAAAGGTCTTTGGTATATTTTCATTTTGATTATTTAAATTGTTTGCCATATTATGTGGATTTGCAGATTGTTTTTGTTCTTTTTGAATTTTTCTAATAGTATGCTTTAATTCAGAATCGTAAGGCACCAAACCTATAGATTTGATACTACGCATACAAACACAATAAGCACACTAACAATAAACAAACACACACAATTATGACTTACAATTCAAATATAAGATTTCAAATACTACAAAATTAAATTTTAACAGTTACATTTTTTTTTACCGTACCTCCCTGGCAGCAGCGTCAAAAACTTGGTGTGACTTTTTGAAATTGCCAAAATTTATGAACTTAAATTTAGATAGATATATTGATTTAGTTTGATAATGAGTCACACGATTAAATGCAAATATACGTATCGCTCAAGTAATATAGGGCTCTAATGGAGTCCTAGAATATCGATCCCGCAGGAAGGCTTCAATTTTTTGGCGAAGCACAAAAATCACTTATCAAATCACAGCACAATTGCAAGTTTAATTCTTAAAATAAAGATAAATATTTGTAGTTACTATTTCTACCAATATACGTTCTAAACTCTAGCAAGTTAAACTAACACAAGATTAATTTTATAACAAAGTTCAGTTGCAAGAAAAAGTATTCCTCTTTTCCAATCATAATGTGATGATTATTGTGACATAGATCAGTGATGCAAATGTATTGTGCTAAATAGGAGCATTTCTATTCTTTACCCATATTTTAGCGTATAAAGAACATTGGCTAATCCTAAGTTTATTCCCCAAATCTGTGGTTAGGCTGGGAGGATACTGGCTCTCACTCTAAAACTCCCATTTCCCTTCACCTGAAGGCTAACTCTCACTTCAGTTTCCAAACATTAGGACCAAACTGAGGATTTCAGCCTGTCACTCTGAAATCTCCAATTCTACGCCCATCAAAGTATATTTCCTTATTTATTTGCACTCAATCCCTATGAACTACGTCTCACATTCATGGACATTGAATGTGACCTTCACTTTTGTTGTGGAACTCATAATCCTTTCGAAAAATATGTTTCCTAACAAGTTTTAACAATTCAATTGGCTAGATCAAAAAGTAAATGAAGTTAGAAGTGAAAAGGTCATCAAAAATTCTCCATAATAAATCAAAACATTATTTTCATATCACAACATCAACACATCACATGAAAAAAAGAAAGACAAAGAAATCTACTCAAGACTCATGAGGAAAAGATGACAAAACATGGATTATATATATAAAAACAACTCATACAAACAGAGTAAAGTAAAAACAACTTATCTTAAACTCTTCCCCAAGCGATTCTCAAGGAATTCCTTTGACTTCTTTCTTTCTTCACAACAACACATAATTCTCTCTTTAGATAAGTAAGGAAGAAGAAATCTCTCATTTTCCCTCTCCTCTCACACTCCTTAGAAGAGAAAAACGCAAAACCTAATTTCTTAAAAAAAAATGGAAAAAAACTCTCTCTAAACTCTAAACTCTTCTCTTCTCTTCTTCCCCCTCTCTAAACTTGGCTCCAAAAGTGTTTAAATTCGGCCAAAACTGAATTCCTAAGAGTTTCCTAAAGCAACACTTCAAAATTCAGCCAAATACATTGAATCTAGTTTAAAATCGGGATAGGGCGCGGTCCGATGCTAGATAGGGCGTCGTTCGGCGCATTATTCTGCCAAAACGGTTGCAACTCTCTGTAACAGCGTCGTTCTGCACTAGTTCAATAAAATGCACTTTTGTCCCTTTTTGCTTCAAATTTGCTCCTTTTCGCTTCTGATGCACCAAAAATATATACAGTTTTTGCTTATATGATTTTACTCATTTTTGGTGATATTACAGTTTAAAATGAAGGTATTTTGTATATTTTTGGTTTTAGGTACAGGAAATGACTTTTGGTAAAAAGAAACAAAAACGATGCAATTTGGAGCAAACACGAGCAAGAAATGAAATTTTGCCCTAACACCTTTTGATAAGTCTTTCGATGCTTAATCTCTTTTACACTTCTTGCATATTTTTGAATGAGATTAAACTTTAAAAAAAGGTTTTTTTATGCTTATTTTGTAGGTCTATTTGTTAGGAACACAACGCAATTGAAACGGAGCGAATCGAAGTTGAAACAGAACCAAACGGAGCAAAATGGTGGAGCTGCGCAGGATGGGCGCCGGGGGCGCCCAAACTGGCGCCGGCGGCGCCAAAATCCCGAGGGCACAAAAATAGGGCGCCGGCAGCACCCTATTCAGCGCTGACGCCGCTCCGGATGGTTGGGATGCAATATTGGGCAGTTTTTTGCCATATACATCGAATCTGGACGCTTGCTGGAATGTTTCTTCATGCACCTCTTGGAAAATTCATTCCTACACTATTTTAAACCGAATTTGAAGCCAAAAAATGGAGAAGAAGGTTAGGAAAAACATGGAGAATGCTTAGAGATCTTAGAATAGGATATAAATGTAGATTTCTACCTTTTTGGAGAGATTAGTTAGGGGATTTTGAGAGAATTTGTAAGGGAATGTTCTAGCGTTGCATAGATCCGCGGGAGACTTTATGGGAGAGATTTTCATCTTTCTTTAAAGGGAAAAAAAACTAAGTATTATGTTATTCATTATCTTATGATTTTGTAAACACTTATTTTGTGGATTTTCTTTGAAATGAATTTTTCCGTTGTGTTTTCTTCGTGCTTTGTGATGTCTTTCTCTTACTCTTTTTTCTTGTTTAGAAATAGTGGCATAAGAAAATTATGTCATTGTTTTCATTCTACTTTTCTTTTGCAATGAGTAGGATTCATGTTTAGGATATTGGGATGCTTTTTAAAAGAAGATTAATTATAAATGTGATGGTTTTAACTTGCGCTTCATTTACATTACAAAAAGAGCTCGTTGTAGTGTTAAAATTTGTTGTAATTGCATTGACCCAAAAGGGCAGTGTAATTCTCAACAAAGTGGAACCACATTCAATGTCCGTGAATGAATTGCGTAGTTCATGGGGATTGAGTGCAAATAAATAGAGAAATATGGTTTCATGGGCATCGAATTGGATGTTTCAGGGTTACAGGCTGAGATCCCCAATTTGGCCTAAAGTTTGGTAACTAAAGCTAGGGTTAGCCTGTAGGTGAGCATAAATGGGAGCTCTGAAGTGGCAGCCAGTATCCTCCCATCCTAACCTTGGATTTAGGGACTAAGCCTAGGATTTGCCAATGTTTTTTATAGCACTTTTAAGAGGGGGGTACTCGGAAGAGGGTAAAGAATATGATTGCTCCTATTTGGTACATACAATATTTAATGCATCTCATTCCTATACATTATCCAATTCATTACATGAGAATAGTAGTTATATTATCTCAAAATTCACCAAACCAATTTCCAAAAAAAAAGGTTATCTTTAGTATTAATATTTGCATTAGGGAGTAGTTATTATTCTTACATATAATCATCTGCATTTAGGAGTAGTTGTTAAAAAACCACTTATATCACTCTTCCAACTAAGGCTGTTAGTAGTAGACTAGAATTTGACTAAGAACCTCTTACCTCGCTTTCCTGTCGGATTGATAAACGGGACTCTATTAGAGCCTTGTATTACTTGATATGATACGTATACTTGCGTTGGATCATTGTGACTTTATAAAAATTATTATATATCTATTGTTCATAAATCCTTGCATATAAAAAAGTCGCATCAGCTTCTTTTTTCTCCAAAGGCCTAAAATCATTGTACCTGCATGAAATCATGAAAAATACCTTCCTTTAAAGTGCAATGTCATCAAAACAGGTATGAAATGGATAGTAAAAAGCTATTAAATTTTTAGTGGATCAGATACCGGCTCTCACTTTAGAGCTCCCACTTCCTCCTCGCCTGAGGGTTAACTCTCTCTTTAGTTTCCAAGCACTAGGACCGAATTGGGGATTTTAGTGTCACCCTAAAAATCTCTAATTCTATGTCCAACAAATTATATTTTCCTATTTGTTTGTACTCAACCCCAAAGAATACATTATCATCCCCAACAAATTTTAAAATTTCAATTGACTGTATCAAAAAGTAAATGAAGTATGAAGTGTAAAATTATCACAAGTATTTAACATTTAAATTGTATATCCAATCTATCTCTTCATTTTATCATATCTCATTGCAAGGAGAAAGACAAAGAATATACTCAGAATTCATGAGGAAGATACAACAAAACATATATTTTATATATAAAAGAAAGTTCATACAAACAACAATTAACAAACACAACTTATCTGAAACTCTTCCCAAAAGAAAATTCCTTGAAGTTTCTTTAAATCTCTTTCTCTCTTTACAATAACACTCAGTTGCCTCTTAGAAAAGTTAGGATGAAGAAATCTCTCACTTTCCTTCCTCTCCTACAACTTTAGAGAAAACTCTCTTTTTAACTCTTTGCACTTACACTCTTTCAACACACGCCAATCACACACACTTTTTTCTGGCATTTAAGCACTCTAATATAGTGTAGGGACGAATTTCACAAGAGACGCCTCAAGTAATCTTCCAAAAATCATCCCAATACATTGAATCTGCTAAAAATTGGCAATTAATTGTCATGAACACCATCAGTGTCGGAATTGGACGCCGTCGGCACCCAGGATCTATCAAATGGCATCGTCGGCGCCCATCCTAGCCATCAACGCCATAGCAAAATCTGGATTTTTGCACCTTCTATGGATACTGGTGCCATCGGCGCCCATCCTGGCGTTGTCGGTGCAAGAGCAATTTCTAAAATGCTTCATTTTACTCCAAATTTCTTCTTTTTTGCTTTCTTTTTGCTCTAAATGCCAAAAATCGACATACCTGCAGGAAAACATGAAAATACTCTTCTTTAAAGTGCAATATCACTAAAAATGAGTATAAAATATATGTGAAAAATCAAACATATTTTTGGTGTATCAAAACACATGTTGAAGTCACAAAAGGCCGTCACATTTTGTGTTGGCGATTCACTGAAAATTTGATAGCTTTTTAATATCCATTTCATACCTATTTTTGATGATATTGCAGTTTAAAGAAAAATATTTTTCATGATTTCATGTAGGTACAATGATTTTAGGCCTTTAGAGCAAAAGAAAGCGAAAAGGAGCAAATTCGGAGCAAAATGGAGCAAAAGTGTATTTTATTGAATCATCACGAGACCCCTCCAACCACGACTTTGATCAACACCGAAATCGGTGCTGAGGTCGAATTTGGGTGCAGGAAATTCACCACGAAGGCACTTCATCTGTGAGCTTGTTGGACCTTTATGAAGCTTCTGCAACCATCTGATTGAGGCCTCCCCTCTCAGACCAAGGTATATAACTCTCCCACATTCCCAAGCTCATTTTGATTCACCAAGCATGTTGGGTCGTTTTCAGGCTAGGTTAGCCATATAGATAGGTTCGTATGGACTAGATGAGTCTTTAAAAACAAACTGCGCTCCATTTGGTTGAGTCTAGCTTGAGTTCTTAAGGTTGGAAGGTGGATAGCTCTCGGTTTAAATAAGTTGGGGACGATGAACCGGCGTAGTCCGATCGCGCGTATCAGACAGACGGCTTAGATCATGTCGGATGGAGGGATGGAGCGGAACTGTGAAGCCCAGTCAGTGCTGAGTCAAATGGCGGCGTTCAATAATGCGGCGTAGTGTGTGCTTTCGATCTGTCGTACGTTGACGCGACGCTGAGCTGTTTAAGTAGGAAAATGAGAATAGTTTTTATTTATTTAATTGATTCCACCTTAGAAAGTTCATAACTTGGTGTAGAAAAATAAAAAAATAAAAAATAAAATTCTCTCTTGCTCAGCACACAGAGAATGTGCGGAAATTGTTTCATGTTTATTTGATGCATGTATGATTTTTAAATAATTAAACGCAATATTGCATGTTTTAAGTATATTTTGGCATAGACATTTCACCATGACTTGAGCTTTATGTCGTTTGTTCTATCTGTCATGAGGAGTCTTACCTGATTTTTCCAAGGTCACAGGAGATCTCTATGTAGAGATCTCTAATTTTTAAGATAATCACCAATGATTTGGTAAAATAATTATAATAATTAGTATATTAATCAAGAAAAAATACAAGGTAATTTTCATTAGGTCCGGTGTGACCATAGGACTATAGGAAAAATATAATTTTGATTTAAGTCATTAAAAATCACCTAATTATAATTAACTCATTAAAATGAAAGAAAATGAGAATGGTCAAAATATAAATGTAAATAACTTAATTTTGATTCTCAACTATACATTAAATTCGAAGGAACTCCTGTAAAAATTTGAGATTAATTGGAGTAAATTTGATCATTAAACTTGTTTTTAGTTAAATAGCAAATTTTGTAAGTAAAATAATTATAATAATTAAAAATATAAGTTGAAAAATTATGAAATTGGTTTGGGAGCTCTAACGACCAGAGGAACTTAAAACAAATATTTCAATTTTAATCCTATTTTTAATATTAAAATAATTGAAATATTTAAATATAATAAAAAAAATCACAAAAATATTAAAATTGACTCATTTTGGCCAAAAGACCTAAATTGCCTCGTAAAGCCCAAAGTACCCAAATTGCCTCAAATGTTCACCCAATTGACTCCAATCCTCCCCAATCTCAATCCTAAATTCAAATTCATTATGCCTAAGCCAAATCTAACCCAAATCGAAACCAAATTTGACTGAGTGCAGACGATTTCAGTGAGCCCAAAAAGCCCCAATTTAGGCCATGAACCCCAAATCCCTTAAATTGAACCTTAGTCAAGTCAATTTCCCAAAAAATTGAATTCCAAACTCTTTATAACATTCCTACAAACCAAAGTGATCCATAAATTGAGCTAAATGTCCAGAGCCTCATCCCGAGTTCGACCCCAAAACCAAAATTCTGACTTTACCCTTTAAATTGACCACATGTTCAAACTCCATCAGAGTGATAACCTAACCTTAAAATTGCCACCCAATTAACGTGGGGAAAACTGTGACACCCCAGACCATTTGGACCAATCAATTGATCCTTGACCCAACTTTCCCCAGCTAACCCACGAGCCCAAAGCCCAGCCCAGCTTGTGCCGTGACCAAAGGGACCCTCAAGCCAAATTGACCCCCAAGCCAATTTCGCTCTTTCAATCATTTTCTAAAAATCATTTACACTAATTTTCTCGATTACTTGACCCAAATTGGACTAAACCCAACCTAGCCCAACTTGAACCCAAAGTCCCAATTGAACCTATGACTTGATGTGACCAAACTTAGCCAAATTGACCAAGCTAAGCTCACCACAGCCGCCATTTAGACCCTATGTATTGGTCTAGATCCACCTAGCCCAACTTAGTGGAGCCATGAACCAAGGGTTCCCGAAATTAGGGGATATCTTCCCATAAATGACTAAACCAAAGGGAGATTTGCCATCAGCCATCAACCACTTAAGCTAACCGCTATTAAACCTCCCCATTGGCTCACCTGACCACTTGAACACCAGCTCGAGGCCCAACATCGGCTAATCCTTTGGAGGAGCCAAAGGCAGAGCCACCTCACTCACAAGCCGACCCCAGTCACCCCAGCAATCCAAGTGTCCATTCCCCAGTTGGTCATTGGCACCATTCATCCTCCCACCTAAGCATCACCCTGCTGAATTAAAGCCACGAGCTCCACAATGGCCATGGGCATACGTGGAGCTCTCGCGTGGCCAAGGAGAGTTGAGTTTCATGGGGATGCCATGATGCCTCCCGAGCATCTTGAGGCCTCCTAGTCCATCTCCACCATTCTCCAGCCCTAACTCCCACTGTCCATAGCCAATTTTCCAGCAATTCCTAGGAAACTAGAGATGACTCCACCACACCTCCCACAACGCATCGGAAACTTCGAGTCAGTTGACTCTACACCATCCCCACACTGAAAGAAGAAGATCCCTCACAAAAGCCTCATCACAGACCCCCTCCATCCCTGACTTTGATCAACACCACTCTGACGATGAATTAATCTTGTTGATGAAAACGAAGAAATTAATCTCGGTGATCGGTACACCACTCGACGATGAATTTGAAGTAGAGATAATGACCCATCCTCCAAACTCTCTTGAACAATGTTCGATAAGATGAGTAAGTTTATTGTACCTTACGTTGGTTAGTGTTTCAATTTATTGCATAGTTTTATGCTTTCGGTGACAGTTGTATCTTGTACTTTACGGTTGCATCTACTTATCTACGTAATCATATGTGTTTTATGCTTATTACATCATGTTCTATTTTTGTTTTATGAAATAGTATGTGTTATATTACTATTAATAATTTATTCTCCTTGTTGCGATGTCGGCGGAGCGGTGACGGGGTGGGGCGTGGATCACAACCTTGTCTAATGAAGAAGAATATCGGGAGAGACCGCTCGACTTCTATACCCCCTCCCAAACCCCGCTCCCACACCCACCCCCAGCCCCCACCTCGACCACCACCCACGCCACCGCCCCCGGCCCACCCTTGCAGCACTCATGCACTCGCCCCCCGACCCTCGCCAGCACCACTGCTCCCCACACCCTCGCCTTTACATCGTACCACCCATGCCACCACCACGACCTCCACCTCTGCGCCCGCCTACACTCCCGACCCGTCCCCACTCCCACCCCTACCCTCACCCCACACCACCCCCATCACTACCTTGATCACAACCCATGCCACCCGCCCACACAGCACACCACCCTCACCCACAATCACCCACCTCCCTCACCTTCACCACCACCCCACCCACCTGCTAATGTTGCACTCACCCCAACCCTCTACCCTGCCTCCCACTCTTATCCGCACTCTTACCCCCACCCCTACCTCTTTGATTGTAGTGGGGTTGAGTGCATCGAAATTCTGCTTGCAACTACTAGGCATGAGGCGATGGCGTGCTTCTATCGCATTGAGCTTTGTCGACAACACATAAGTTTTTTTCTTGAAGACATTCTCAATAGTCTTTTTATTTTTAATTTGAATATAAAACTAACAAATTTTTGTTTTAAGATTCTACCCACGACCCAGAGACTATTCATGCCATTCAGGATATGATTTGAAGCAAGTACGACTCAGCATACTTGTCTTGGATGGAGATCCCGATGGCCGTTCGAGATCTTTTGTTTCAGGAGTTTGCGGAAAGTATCTTTTCACAAAAAACTTAAATTGTTTTTTATTTATTTATCAATCAAACATAATCCCTATAATATTTGACAGATTCTGTACCCCTAACATGAGGCGCATCAAGCCATGACTTCGACGTAAAGAGGCGACGTTGCCTCCACGACATGTTTGTTAATACCTGAAATTAGTGACTCTTTTTCGACAACTAACATGTTGGTTATAAAAACGACGCTTAACTGATGATTTTCACCTGCATCAAAAAACCGATGGGTGCGAAACTTCTTTTATCGTAGAACCATCAGTTATAAAAAATAACGCATAAAAGAGGTATAACCAATGGTTTTGGTTGCTTCAAAAACAAATGGGTGAGACGTTGTTTCCGGCATCTCTCCAGCATTGCTCGGCCGACGGATGAACCATGTCGGCGATACGAACCGACGATTATCAACGACTCGATTTTCTTGGAAAATACTGTGACATTAAATTGTCGGATAACCGTCGTTAAATTTATAATGTCGGAATATCAATAAGTTTTTAGAATTACTGACAAGCATTTTACGCACGAGCCTAAAATCATCGATAAACCGTTGATGACATTAAAATGATTGTTTTCTTGTAAGCTTAATGATTGGATGTCGGAAAAAAAATATAAATTCTTCTAGTGTTTTTTAGTATGAGGTCGCGATTGAAATCGCGCGTATTGTGCGGAGGCTCAAGTTTATTAGAGAGAGAGAGAGAGTAGAGAAAAAAAGAGAGAAAAAAAGTATGTGTGTATAATATTAACAAAAAAATTGTTTAAATTTATATTTAGGTATTTAATCACAATTTTTACACAATATTTTATTTTTCTTCTCTTCAGTTCACAGACCAAATGTGACTTCATGCAGTTTTTATTAACAAAATCATGCATAATAGGCATATTCACATCAAATTCTCCCTTTAAAAATCCTTTTATTGCCATGTTTAAAGTAAATTCTTAATTGTATGCCTTTTTAGCAATATACTTTCTATTATGGCAAAAGAAAATGCGACAAGAAGAAGATTGAGGAAAAATTAAAAGCAATGGAAGATAGAAAATGACTTCGATACCATTTAAAATTATTTATTTTAATTTATTTTATTTATCTATTAATTTGAATTAAAATATACTTCATTTGCTAAAATAATTTCTTTATATATTTATATTTTTATTTGAAATGAGAACCGATTAACTAATAGGCTACAGTTTAGAGAGGTGGGTGGCAAGAGGTGGCAAACAACATCAGTATTTATTTTTATAAAACACTCAAAATATATAAAAAATATTTAAATATTATAAAATACAATTATTTTATTTAAAAAAAATAAAAAGTGTAAAAATACACTTATTAAAACTGATTTTTAAATTAAACAAAAAAAAATCTAAAATAAATCCTTCAAAAAAAAATTGGCAACATGGAATCAGTTAGGGGTGTAAACGAACCGAATACAATCGAACATAGCTTGTGTTCATGTTTGATTCGTTTGAAATTTAGTTTGTTTTGAGCTTAAGCTCGTGTTTGAAATTGTTCGTGAAGTCGACGTTGGTTTTCGTTTTATAACGAATGAGTCGAACATGAGTTTGTTCGCGAACGAAACCCGGTCGACAGCCCTAATATTAATATATATAAATAATATATTATATTAATTATATAACTTATATTATATAAATATATTATATCTATATTAGTAAATTACTAATATAGTAAATTAATTTATTATATATTATATTTTATAAAATTTAATTTTTTAAAATATCATAAATTTCTTATATATAATTATTTTAAATTATTTTATATTTCGAACAATAACGATTCGAACATGAACGAACGCATCACGGTTCGTGTTTGGTTCTTTCAACCTTGAATGTAAAAAAGCCTGTGTGTTACATACCAGACCTAACATCGGGCGAATTCCAGACACGAACTCGTTGATGAACCGAACACAAACAGTTCTCGAACAACGAACTTTTTGATAGCCCTGGAATCAGTACACAAAGGAGCAGTCGATCTATAAACTTTTTTATAGAATAAATTAAAATTTATTAATAAATCATGTTAATAAAATAACCTCATTTTCTTGCTAATTTACACCTCTCCTTGAACCTGCCTTAATGAATATAAAAAATTAATTAACATGTAGCTATTAATGTGTAAATTATATATTTGACCTCCATTAATATTCCATCAAAATATTTTCTAAGGAAAAAATGTAAAAGAATTAAAATTAGGTGTCTAGAAGATCAGACTTTTTCCAGTTTTTTTTTTCAACATAAAATTAGACTAAAGAATCCAAATTAATAAGAGATAGCTTCTATTTGAGGTGCCACAATGTTTAGCACTTTGGTTTATTTTTCCAAAAATTACATAATATTAGGTTGGAATATTACTGTTAAATTCTTTGATAAAATAAAAAATGAAATGAACTCATTGTTCTTAATTAGGTTGGAATATTAGAGGGGTGGAACAACATTTTCTCCCTGACATTTCAATATAACTTTGTACGATTTATTTACAAAGAGATGATTGTAAATTTTATTATAATATAGTGAACGTGTTTGAGTTAATTCTTCTAACTCGTTTGATATTAGAATTGATATGATCGATCAGTTTTGAATTAGGTCATTTTCGAGTTAGACCTAAACGAGAATCATGAACCCGGTTTGATAAGCTTAACTACTGCAATGCAACATAGTTTTCTTTTCATGAAAAAAGAAAAAAAAAATCTTAAATTTTAGAAGGAACGACATAAATAATAATGATATATTTATTGAGAGCTGGACCAGCAACCCCTTTGACTGGACAATATTTTGCCAGCCATTCATTATTTGGGCAATAATTATCTAAGTCAAGGGAATTTAAGTCTAACCCTTCTTAGGTTTTAGAGTTGGCAGTTGCCTAGAATTGAATTGCAGAATGCCACATGAAAGATGAATTATGGACCACTTTTCCAGAAATCATGCCATGGTTCAATTATGTCGACCAACAATAATTATTTTTGTAAAAGATTATAAGAAGCCCTCAACGTGTGTGTGTGTGTGTGTGTGTGTGTGTGTGTGTGTGTGTGTGTGTGTGTGTGTGTGTGTGTGTGTGTGTGTGTGTGTGTGTGTGTGTGTGTGTGTGTGTGTGTGTGTGTGTGTGTGTGTGTGTGCATATACGAGACATACCCGAGAAATAGAGCACTCGAGATTGCAAAAGAGAGTGAGAGAGAGATATTTATATATAGCACATTGTTGAATAGTCAGATTTGCGTAACTTTTATTCATAAAATAGACCTCCTATTTATAGGGATGGGTCATTATACAATTACATATTGTACCCCTAATATTCATAGATATGGTTGGTGTATTTCAGACTATTTCGAAATATTACCCCTTCGTCCCATATGTGGTTTGGGTGGTCATTGGGTTGGGCGGTATCAAGTCGGGTAGTAGTGAGATAGAGCACACATCGAGTGCGGCTTCTACGTAAGCAGCATATCGAGTTGGATAGGCTAGGTTGATCGATTGGATTTGGAAAGAGGGATTCCTCACTAGATGATTTACCCTCACAATACATTTGTATTATCTTATGATACGATGAGGGTTAGTAGGCGAGTTTAAGGTCTGGACCGTCCTTGGTAGGTACGGCGGGCTACGCCATCACTTTCCTTTATCCACGTGATGTTTCTTGTTCGACGCTGTCACATTTTTTATGCACATATTAAATTTTCCAAATTTTCTTACTCTTTGAGTGCGACATTTGTGATAAGGAAAGTGAATCTAATATTTGAACCAGGTTTGTGGTATTCATGACTACCTAACACACAATAATTAATAACTTCTTGATTTTCTTGTTAAAAAGCCATTATATATATGACGTGGGCACTTCATTTTTGGGCGTTCCTTCAAATTTGTCATCCACATCTTTAGTCACGAAGAGCATGGATGGTAGGAAACTTCTTGAATCCGTTATCGAGGATGCCGAGCTTCTCATCTCCAAGCTATGAAGAAGGAGACAACGTCATGCTCAAGAATGAATGATCTAGACGCACCGTCAACATGTTAAAGGTCCTTGACATTGTGTTGGAAGTAAGATCATACGATTCAAACAACGACCACTTCGCATAGAATTATTTGGTGGCGGGGAGGGCAGCTTTAGTGAAAAAGCATCTTGTGCGGGGAAGTGTTTATCGGAACGACGATCGGACGGTCGAAGCGCTTCTCCTTCCATTCTTTGAGATTCGAGGGCGGACCGAAGTAGAGGTCGGCTTCGGGCCTCTTACCTTCGAGAGATTTAGGTGGCGGAAAAGCGAGGAGGGCTGTTCGGGTCCTCGCGAGTTTGGTGCCCCTTGCATTGCTTCTTAACCTTTGTCGGTAGGATAGTGTCGGCTAATTTTTATTTATGAAAAATAAAATTTTTTTAAATTTAAATTTAATGTAATAGGTAAAGTATTTTTTGTTTTTAAAATGATGATATATTTTTATTTTGAAAATAACGAGACGAATAGATCTCATATGTCAAATTGTTTAAATAGTTGAGCACGATACTACAAGTGTCACATCATCCCGAAAAGAGCGTACCACTTGTTAGTAGGCTCTTATCTAAACTTAGAGCTTATAGCTCTATTTTGGTACACGTATTTTATAGCCGACAAATTCCCCTGTCTAATACACATATTAGACGGGGTTTAGATATCTGAGTTCTTAATTCCCTATGAAATGACCCTTTATAGTTAATTACATCTTAGGCGGCGAAATCACCTAGGAAAACTCTCGATAAGGATCATGGGTTTCGTCTTCAAGAATTTCAACGTTCAAGTTTTCACGGTGGTTGTAGGAAAATCAAAGGGAATGGTTCAATATGGAACGATTATTTTTAGAGTCCGAAGTAAAGAGTAGGAGACGATGTGAAGATCTTGAAAGAGCTTCGGTGACATCTCAACTAACCTATGATTGGGCTTTATGTCTTTGAAAAATGAGGGCGTATTTATGTTGCAATCTTGCAAATTATTTTAAAGTTCGGGACTTATATGCGTATGTTAAATGCAATGACGAAAATATGAGGATTTATGTAGTATCAAGCGACAACCTCGAATCCTAAACGGTTTAAAGGACATATATCGTACGATATAAAATCGTACTAAGTCCTGAAAGATAGTGTGAGGATTTATGTCGTATGTTGTGGGAAAAACATTTTCTTTCCTCGATCTTGGTAAGAGAACAAACCGCAAATCACAACAAAGAATATGCAAACACAGACGCAAGCAAACAAGAGGATTTACGTGGTTCGGTCTTTTTGACCTACGTCCCGCGGGAGGGAATCAAAGAAATAATCACTAAGACGAGAAACAAGAGTACTTAGCTACATAGATGAGCCCTCATCTTCCATGGCCTCCTTCACATCAAGTGCCTCAGATGCTCTCCTCACCCTTAACAAGCTAGCCCACCTCACTTGAGTTCTTTTCACTCTTACAAAACCCACACTAAAGCCTCCCTCACTCTACCATCTATTTATAAGTAGATTAGATTACATTATGAAGTATTCTATAAATAGATGAGGTGTAACCTTGAGGATCGCATGGCTTCCATGTCCACCCTTTAGAGTCCTCCATCGCATGGTCTCCACATGTCCTTTCACATGTCTTCCTTCCCGCATGGCCTCCACATGTCCTTCCACATGTCTTTCTTGAGTCTTCGCAATGAGGTGTCACCTTTCTAAAGTCAACAATGAGGCTTAAAGTAAGTAGAAATTTACAAGAGTGTCACTTACCTTGGTGACTAATTGAGTCAAAACAACAAATCTCACCTTGACCCTCAGTATCAACAGGTAGTGATTCCCTCCACGTGGCCCCCGAGAGGCCCACAGACGGTGGAAAAATTCGTCCGGACGGTGTACGGAACTTAGCTATGGGCGGCGCCTTGGTGAGCATATCGGCGGGGTTCTCTTCGGTGGGTTATCTTCTCACCACATTGAGCCTTTAGCGACGACGTCCCTTACGAAATGAGCTTCACAATCTGTGTGCTTGGGATCTTTCATGAAATACACAGTTCTGGTTAGGTGGATGGTGCTTTGGTTGTCGCAAAACACGGTTATCACCTTTTGATGTATCCCGAAGCACGGCCATGCCGCCCAGCCCTGCTTCCTTTATTGCTTCGATCACGGCGATGTATTCGGCCTACGGTGAGGGGGCCTGGCGGTTGGAGGTTAGACTTCCGGCGGCATTTGCGGTCTCGAAGACGGTGAAGATGAATCCGATCGGTGACTTCTGGTGTGATGCTTCTGGCGTAATCGGAATCTACGTAGCAGAGCATTTTTTCTTCTTTGTCTTCACACTTGCTTTTGAAGGCGCCCCAAATCGGTGGTGCCTCTTAAGTATCTCGGGATCCATTTTAGTGCTTCCCGAGTGAGCTTGTCACGGGCTTGCCATGAACACACTTCGTGGTGACGGCGTAGGCTAAATGCTGATGCACTCTGAACTTAAATACCATACATGATGCTACCAACCCCCATTTGGCGTAGGGGACACCCTCCATGTACCTTTTCTCCTCTTCGATCTACAGTGCTTGAGTTCGATAGTACGAAGTGTTGGCCAATAGATGTTGCAACCTGCTTAGCCTCGTGCATGTTGAACCTTGTTAAGAACCTTCGAATCTGTGACTTTTGAGGCAAGAATTTTGAGACAAGGGCAAAGCTACACCCTTTCTTGTCTTGGTAATCTCCATACACAGGATCTTTGTATTTGGTCCTAGGTCCTTCATGTCAAATTCAAATTGAAGCACTGTGCTGATCTTACGGACTTCCTCCTTTACTCCTGGCGGCTACTAACCATATCATGCACTTAAAAGGAGTAAGTACGTACCGATTTCCGCAGGTCTTGCCACTTCATGTACACACGGTATGCGTAGGCGCCGACAAAACCGATCTTTAGCAAATCATCAAATCGTTTGTACCATTGTCTTGGGCTTTGTTTCGGCCATACAATGCCCTTCTTCGGCAAAACTTTGTCACTTTGTCTCGGTGTCTGTGTACCCATCTTGTTGGTCCATGTAGATGGTTTCTTCAAGCTCTCCATGTAGGAACGCGAGTCTTAACATCTAGGTTGTTCTAATTCCAAGTTGAATTGAACTGCTAGTGCTAAGACTATCCTAATTGACGAGTGCTTCACCACGGGTGAGAAGATTTCATTGAAGTCGATTCCTTCGGCTTTGTGTGAATCCCTTTGCAACGAGGTACGGCTTTGTACACAGTCCTCTCCTGCAGTACACGGCATGCCTTCCTTCTTCTTCTTAAAGGTCCACTTGCAACCGACTACGCGTTTGTTCGTTGGTCGATCCTGAGTTCCCAGGCTTTTGTTCTTCATCGGCCATTTCATATTAGACACTCTTCCACTTGTGTCTTTCCTTGCTCTTCAGGGCTTCCTTATGTTGTAGTTACTAGCCTATCACTTGACAACACTCGAGCATATGAGATCATATCTGCATGGCCGTATCTCTCTGGCGGTCCCAGTAGTTCTCCTTTCTTGTCCCTTACCAAGGCCTTAGTCGTCGGAGGATGCTGCAGTTGAGTCCTTGTTTGGTCTTCTGCCACTTCATCTTGATCATTCACGGTTGTCCTTGGTAGGTCAAAGTTTGTTGCGGCTCCACCTCAATTGAGTCTCCTTCAGTGGCTCTTGTCCTAAGTAACATAGCTTTACTTGATTCCCCATTTTGGACTCATCGAATGTCACATCCCCTGCGATGATGCATTTTTGTTGATCTAGGCACCAAAGTTTGTAACCTTTGGTTCCGGTGGAGGTATCTAGATGAAGATGCACTTCAAGACCCTGCAACTTCCGGCTTATCTGTCTAACGTGACGTATGCAATACATCCGAAGACTTAGATTATAATGGTCCCCTGGTTTCCGTACCACATCTCGAAAAGTCTTGAATGTATTTGTCGATCGTACGGTGATAAGGTATGAGCGGTTGACACGGCTTCGCCCCGAAACTTTTGGGTAGACCTGCATTTAACGACATGCACCGCACTCTCTCTAGGAGAGTCTGATTTCATCCTCTCGGCTAGGCCGTTCGGTGAGGTGTTGGGACGTGTGTGCCTCAGTGATGCCATTCCTCCTGCATAGCTCCTCAGCGCTCTGAGCGATGTCCGACATTGTCGGTTCTCAGAATTAGCTCGGCTTTTGCTCCCATCTTGTTTTTCGGTGAGAGTTAACCCGATCCACTGAATCGTTGAAAAGCTTCATCTTTTGTTTTAGGATAAAGACCCATACCTTCTGGTGTAGTCATCGATGATAGACATGAAGGTACCTTCCTCCTCCATGAGTGCGAGTTCTAGGTAAGACTTGCAGATCACTTGTGTACATAATCAAGGTTTCTTTGATGTGTACATTTCAGGTGGGCTCACCTTGTTGGCCTTCCCAGGTACACATTATTACGCAAGGGAATTTAATTTCTTGACCAAGACCTGCTCGCATAGCGGATTGGACAATTCTGTAAGCCCCTTTTACTTCCCCTTTTGTTTACCTCATGTGCCATAGTACGGGATGCAGTCGGGGATCTGATTGAACTGCATTTGAGGAAGTTCCCGATCCACAGTTCTTCCAATTAGGGAGTATAACCCATTCTTTACGACTCCTTTCATGACTATGAGAGAGCCCTTAGCTACTACGATACGGTTATTCTACACCTTGAATGAGTATCCATTCGACTCCCGGCTCCACTAAAGAAATTAAATTTCTTTTAAGTTAAGGACGTATGGCAGCCTTAGGTATCCGTTGATATCGAACATCTTTATTCGATCGTCCGTGGCAGATCACCTTACGAGCTTTATTGTCTCCAAGTAGAACGGATCCGCCATTTGCCGGAGTTGTAGTGTCTCGAACCGGTCTTGTGAGGACTTACATGTGGAAGGAGCACCACCGAGTCGAGGATCCACTCCTTGCTAGATTCAGATACCTTGATCACGAGGCTTCGAGGTGAATCATAGCCGTACGAGACTATGCTTGCTTCTCCGAAATCTTTGAAGCCTGTGAAAGCCTTTCTTTCTATCAGGGCCGGGTCTTCTTAAAATGACCTTCCTTGTGGCAATGGTAGCACTTGTAGGATCTTAGAAAGTAAGAGCCTCTAACCCGTTTCTTCTGGACCTTGAAATCTTGCCTGCAGTCCGCACATAACCTTTATTGCTTGATCTTCCTCTAACCATCGAATTTGTCTCCGGCGGTTTCCTCCTTCATGTCGTGCTTCTTTTGAAGTTTTTTGGCTACGATCAATGATTGAACCTCTTCAAGAGTAATCGTCACCAGCGCCCTTCCATGAAACCAGCATCCATGGTACTCGGCGCTCTTAGGAATGAGTTTAGCAACAGCGGCGCCTTGTCCTCGTCATCCATCTTGACGTCCGATGTTCTCAGATCATCTATGATCTTGTTGAACTCGTCTATACACTCCGAGACTAATTTGTCTGATGCATTTTGAAAGAGTATAAGTATTGTTTGAGAAATAGCCTATTAGCCGGGGACTTGAGTGGGGTAGAGTACACGAGTTTGGCCCCAGCGTGAGCCGTTGTCTCCCTCGACACACCCTCGAACCTTGTCGCCCAAGCTCAAGATTATCCAAACTATGACTTTCTAACCATGCCAATCTTCTCTTTCCTCGTCATCATCGGCCGGCCGGTGCCCGTCCCGGCCTTCTGAGAACTACCAACGACCATAACAGACAGTGGGGCTCTCATCTTCTCTCCACGGACGAAGTGGTTCTTTCCGTCGTTTCTCCGATCATGGAATTTGGTGGAACCCATTGTCCCCCGACAAACTACTCTTCTTCTTTGCGTTCTTGGGTGCGATTCCTCAGCCAAGACAATGGAATTTTCCTATAGAGCGGCGCCAATTGTTGTGGGAAAAACACTCTTTCCTGATCTTGGTAAGAGAACAAACCGCAAATCACAACAAAGTGTCTGCAGCACAAGAGCACAAGCAAACAAGAGGATTTACGTGGATTGGAGGTCTTTTTGACCTACGTCCGGGAGGAATCGAAATAATGTTAAGGCAATAAAGTCTTGAGCTTGTAGATGAGCCCTCATCTTCCATGGCCTCCTTCACATCTAAGGCCTCCAAGATGCTCTCCTCACCCTTAACAAGCTAGCCCCACTCCTTGAGTTCTTTTTTCCTCAATACAAAACCACTAAAGCCTCCCCTCATCTCATCTATTTATAGTAGGTCAGATTACATTATGATATTCTATAAATAGATGAAATTATAACACAAGATCGCATGGCTTCCACATGTCCACCCTTTGAGTCCTTCATCGCATGGTCTCCACATGTCCTTTCACATGTCTTCCTTCCACCGCATGGCCTCCACATGTCCTTCCACATGTCCTCTTCTAGGGTCTTCCATAATGAGGTGTCGCTTTCTAAAGTCGACAATGGAGACTTAAAGTAAGTAGAAATTCTGAAGTGCGCTTACGTAGTGACTAGTGGGGGGTCAAAACAACATCGTATCAAGAGAGCGACTCAGTCACCTTATAGATGTTATTTAAATCACGAAAGTGATCGAAGATCCTTCATTCGTCCTTTATTAGATACCTCGTCTGAAAGGATAAAGATAGGAGAAAAAAAAAAAACTGAAAACAACTAGTTAAAGCAAAGTAAAAAAAAAGTCTAGCTTTAATAAACCGAGCTAGAGAAGCCCCACAAAATCCAAAAAAAATCTGCTTCAACAAACTAGAACAGAGGAAGGCCTCAAAGGTTCAAAGTTCAGCACACATGTATTCAGGATTGCTTCGAAGTTATACCAACAACTTTCAAGCTCGTGTAAAACCGTCACTTATAAATATTACTGAGAAATGAGCCATCCAATAATACTCAAGTTTTAGTATCAATTTCATATTCAGCATCAGTTTACAGCATACCGAAAAAGAAGGTCAGTTTCAGCAGATCAATTTAAGGAATTCCCAGGATTTTCAATGGGCTTTAAATGAGATCAGCCCATCAAACAAAATAAAGAGATTAAACTGACTGCAACTACTTTTATTTATAGCAGAGTAATTGAAGCCATAACTTTCAGATCAGAGCAAAGCCAAGCCGCAATGTGTTAAATGCTTCTCCAACTGTTATTTCATCAAAATTTAAAAGATATCCTGTTCTGAATTGATTCATCAGGGAAGGTTTATAAATATACCACCTAAACCTCACGTATTTGCATACATATAACTTAATAACTTGATATGATAAATCATAAAAAAAAAATAATGATAATAAGGTTTAGGTGTTAGATATGTAAATATTCAAGAATTTGAAGATTTAAATATGTAAATGCTTAAGAATTACAGGCTATAAATCCGTTTTGCAATTCAATTGCCAAACACCTGGATACTCAAGGAATCGAATGGTATATATGTTCCATCCTTCCAAATCAATTAACAGCAACAGTTATAGCTAAAGTCCACCCAGCAAATTGAAACAAATTTGTAAAACATTTGGACTAACAAATGATAGTAATAACTACAAATGTTTAACCAGTAACCAGTGCTAAATGGAGCAGTAAACAAGCTAGTCCCAGCCGTTCCTATTATGAGAAGGAATCACAAGTTCAAATCATCTCCTATGTGTTCAAGTAAAAATAAGTATACAAATTGCATGAATTACAATAATAACTGAGATAACAATGCAAGATATTCATCCAGGAATGCCTATTTTATGCAACTTTCTTTTAGCGTGAATTATACCGAATAGCACTGAATGTTACTCAAGTTACCTAACAGAATTACAGATAACTGAAGCAAGAGCACATAAACACTAAATTCATAGAGATTTAAAAGGATAACAATTATAGTATTAGAAATGCAATTTAAAAGAAGCATGTGTTTTATATGTAAATTACCCAAAAGCTGAGTGGTACGCATGCAGATCGTCCTGAACTAAGTTATTACAAATTTCTTTATCAGATTTGGAAGTTTTCATTAGAACTTCATTCATATGCTTCTCCTCATTTCTTCCATTAAACAATTTAACTCCAAAATTTATCATCACATGAATAAATAAATATCACTGAAGATCATATCAAGAAGTAGTGTAATTGAACAATTCCAATATAAAGTACAAGAGCAAATCATCAGAATGAATTTGCCACTAGATCAAAGAGAAAAACAGAAAAAAAGAAACTGAAGTATGTTCCTTGTCTCTAAATTCGTCTCAAATGATCACAGGTTCGCATAAGCCAAGGATATAATTCATAAAACATATCAACTGTGTGACAAAATAATTTCTCTTTCTTTTCATGAATCCCATCAAGAAACATTCAGAAATTGCCCAACAAAAGAAATTAAGTCAGTCATGATTAATTGCTAAATTCCTACATGCATTTAGCACAGCTTTTATTTAAAAAAAAAAAAACTACATGAATCTCAACACATGTGAGCCATCAACTCATCATCTCTCAACAATCCTTGCAAATTCAGGATGGCTTAATTAATCTTATCTTGATATGAATGACTAGAATCAAGGAGCAAGAACTCTCATAATCCTCTACTCGAATCAAATTTATACATTTGAATATGATCATATAAATCACAAGAGAGCATAATAGCGCTCTTGCAAACCAACTAGTGAAAGAAAAAAAAATGCAGAGATTTATATATATCCCACAAAGAAATAAGTATGTTGGAAGCGTAATTAAAAAGGACACAGAGTTAAGTATATTGATAGATCTATGAGTGAAACTGATTTACCATTTTTCTTGCGTAAAAGAATGCGTAAAAAAAAATTCCTCATAACATAAACAAATAGAGAAAGAACTCACTGGGTTCCCAAATCAGAAGAAAGAAGCCTTCGCGTATGGTTGCAGGAGACAAAAAAAGAAATGTTGCAGCGGGAAAAAAAATGGAGTCAGACAGACTGATTCCAAACACTTGTTAAAAGAATCCCAGTCTCACGGAATTGGATACCGGCAGCCAACATTCCCGAAGAGAGCTGTTTATAAGCACAGGCGAATGATATGTGCTCACCGTCGGTGAAAACACAAAAAGAGGTAAGGAAGGCCATCTCTGGGGAACGCGCTCCGACAAAACGTCGAGCGGTTACGATTCGGCTTGGCGGGGGTTTGTTATAAACCTTGACCGGAAGTTACAACCCGGAAAGTGTCGGTTATGGTCGGAGGGGGAGGTGACGGGAGAGCTTAGGCAAGCTTCTGGGCGGTGATCACGAAAGAGGACGGCGAGGGCCAGGTTGGAGCCTTTGAAGGGGGATCGAGCGCGTGCGTGAGATAAGAGATAGTGAACAGTAATCGTGACTCGTGAACCATAGGATTAGGGTAAAGAATATATTCTTATTATATATATATATACATAAACATTTATTTATATTATTATTTTATTTAAAGTAGTCGATTCACACGATTCGAGTCAGTACGCTATTGAAGTTGCATATGTCTTCCGGTTAAAATTGACGTTCCAGACGCATCGGCGCGGTCCGTTTCGTCATCTGGAGCCGTTCGGACAAGTTCGCCGACGGTCGCATCGGCTAAATTAAATTTGGGCAACATGGCAAAAATGAATTTATTTTGACCAGCCCAGGAGCCACTTATCGAGCTCAGTGTGACAGGTCTTACACGCCTAGCGAGGAGCATAGTCCAGGCATATTTGCTCGTGTGGCAAAAGTCAAACGTCGCAACGGTGGGATCCATCTATGGTTTTCAAATCACTACATAGAACTCAACAAGATGTTAATACGTCGGCTTTTAATCGGCTCAACTAGGTGTCGAGGATTTAGAGCGGTCCATATGAAACTTGAGGAGTAAGAAATGGCTCAAATTTCTAAATATGGTGGGTCCCGGTCTAGTCCTCTAAGAGAGTCAAAATAGGAAAGTCCTAAAGCTAGATCCTAGGCTCTAAGGAGAGGAAAAGAACCTCAAAAATGAGGTCAGGTGGTTTGTCAGGAGGAAAGTTCTCCTTCACTACATCAAGGAAAATGGACCGGTCGATGGATTTTGTTATCTGGTGAGGGCTCCAAGACTCCGCCTTTTAGTAAACGGGGAGGGTCTCGGCACAGCGTCGTTATGAGTTACCGGAATCGTCGGGTATCTTAATTGCTACATAGGTCATCTAACGACGAGTCGATGGGTTGTGAGAATGTCGGCATCTCTCGAAGCAATTGGGTTCGCTCACCTACTTTCTCAAGAGGGTGGTTTTCCTTGTGATGCTTAGTAAGGGAGTTGGTAGAAGAAGCCAAGCGATCTTCTAGGTTCCGCGGGCTGCCTTGCAAAGAGGAGTTGTCTTTTCTTTTCCGATTGAACAATTGTTCATGGATGGTATAATAAATATTTTTTTATCTTACAAATGAACATGCATGTATGTATCATTTAGTCGTTCGATGTTTAATATTTACATTGATATTTATTTTTATTGGTTCATTGATATGTGGGTTTTGATTAACATTTTTTCTGTTAACAATGTGATGAAATGACCGCATCATCATGAAGCCATTTCAACTTCATACGTATGGTATGAGCTAGTCAATCGGAGGTTTAGCTCCTTGTCGGTCCTTTCCCCTCGGTGTCACTCTTTTTCTTTGTTTTGGTGCATCATGGCCCCTAGGTATTTGTCCGAACTTCTTGGTTTGAATTCTCATTGTGCACTCCATTGTTTCAAAGAGGAAAGTGATGGCCTTATACAAGTTGTTTGCCTTCGACCCGGATTTCATACTTTTGTGATTGTTAAAGGGGAATGGTCAGCGGTAGAATTATGGTGATAGCGGTTGTTTCGTTGACCGATTCAGGCATGGAGTTGGGGCTGTCATTTTGCATGGATGGGTCCATTCTCAATAGTTACCGTATCATCCGCATATAATCATCCCAGTCTATTACCATCATGTTGACCTTCGTCGTTTACACAGCGAGCTCTGGTTGATCAGTTGTTCTCTTATTTTTTGATTTCATGGCCGGCGGGATGGCTTTGGGGTGTTTCTTATTTTGGCCTATTCTTTGTGGTAGGGGTCGAGAACAACATCAAGGAGCGCGTCCAAGTTCGTGATCACTACGTTTCGTTGAAAATTTGTCAACCAATCACCCGAAAAGAAATGGTGAGGCCAAAGATGCTACCCGAGATCGCATTGACGTTTATGTGGTGGGGAAAATGATCACATAAAGAGAACTCTCAGCTTATCAATTCACGTGGGATATTTTCGACGGGGTCCGGTGGCCCCGGTATTTGGAGAGATCCTTTGAGAGCCTCACAGGGGAGTCGGATGAGAACGAGAAATGGAGGATTGAAACAATGAAGGCATGGGATATGAAACATAAGGCGAAGAAGCCTCTAGAGAGATACTAACCCAGTGCCCACCCGAGGAAAACTTTGGAAAGGCCCGACGCTGGAGTTGATAAGAAATATTATTTTTGCTTTGCCATCCCTCTCATTTTTTATTTCCCCTCTCATTTTTTTCCTTTTGTTTTAAAAGAAAAATCTATTTGGAGGTTGCGCAAGCACCTCGGTTGTACCTCGTGAGAAACCGTTTGGAACTTTGGGATCCTAGGAGTCATTTTCTGGAGAAGAGGTCTCTCTTGATCCACTCGATTAAGAAAGAGAGAAAAGGTGGACGGGCATTATACATTGACTGTTAGAGGGCTATCGCTCATCGCGTGTTGCCTTTGTTAGTCATTTACGCTTCTGGAAACCGACTCATTTCCAAGGATGAATTTCCAAGAGGTTGATCTGAACCCAAAGGAAGAGACCAACCACTTATGCCTTCATATGAGGCTAGGGGATCACCTTCGAGTTTGGATCTCACGGATGGATGGGACAAGTAACGCCTTTGGGAGTTCGAGGGGCATGTATCTGATGGTAGACACCCAACAAGACTGGTTCACTAGCCTTTCCTTTCAGGATTATTTGGCTGAGGTGATGAGTATGATAGTTTGAATTATTTGTCTTGGTGGGTATGTCATATCATAAGTTGTGCGAAACTTCGAACGGATGCAACACCTTGGCCCTCTACGGCGAACCAAGCAAATGGCTTAGATACATGATGAGAAGAAAAGGAAGGTCGCTAGTCAGATGATGGTCAAGGCATCTGAAAGAGAAATATGTTGAACATAGAAATTTCTTTGCACCTACGAAAAGTTAAATGAATTGATCTTGGAATTTGAGGCTAAGGTCACGGAACTCGAAGCAAACCATTGTCGTTTTGACTTCCAGAACCAATAATTAGAGGCTAAGGTGCTCAATACGATTCGGAGGGGATGGGCTTGTTAGCGGCTCTTTTGATCAAATCAAGGTAGGCCTTGCCATTGTCCTTTGAGTGTTTCATGAAGGCCGACTTATTGGACCCAAAGTGGGGCAATATGGATGTTTCTTGCTTCCTCTTGTTGGATTTTGACGATGATGAGGTGGATAAGCCCGGGGAGATGGAGGCGGCAACGACGATGGGTCAGCGTCTATTTAAATTCAATGCATATATGCATGTATTTGCAACCCCCATGCACGGTCTGGCGATCCTCGGCCTGCTCAGTCGAGTGATCTTAGTGTCGCGACTAGCAGTCTTCAAATTTCCAGGTGCGGTTGGGCAGACTTCACACCATAGTCTACTGATCTTCATCCTCTGCTCAGCTAGGCGATCTATGCATTACATATAACAGTCTTCATTTCCATATGTAGTCGGGTGATCTTGGCGCCGTGCTCTGCGATCTTCAACCTCTGCTCGGTCATGCAATGTGCACCGCAACTAGCGGTCCTAAATTTCTAGGTGCAGTTGAGTGACTTGCCACCATGGTATGTTGTTCTTAAGCCTCTTCACAGCTAAGCGATCTTGGCTCTACGACCCCAGCATTCTTTGTTTCTCGGGCTCCTTGTGTTCTCTCAAGTTCTCGAGTTCTTTCCCAACATGAGAATTTTGGTTTTTCAATTAGTGCAACATTCGCTAATTTCATACATGTTCTTAGCATAATATGAGTTGAAAACCTTGAGTTGCTAATGCGTCAAAACTTATCGCGAGGCAAGTCAGCCGTAAAACTCAAGTGTTCGTCTTAAATAGTAATACGAGTTAGAGAGTACTACTGTGCTGATCTCACGGAAAGTGTAATAATTATTTCGGCAAAAAAATTTACAGTTTATGAATCTGGTGAACTTAGCTGGGCGGGTTCACAAATAAGGTTTTTAAGTCCTAATCCTAATCAAGAGAAAGAGATATTAGTGCAGTAAAGGTAGAAAGCAAAAAGGAAAAAAATCATGGGAGTTCTTTAAGAAAGATGAGGCAAATTCTGGGTTTGCAAGTTGATTTCAAGTTAATAGGTATTTCTTATATTAAAAGGTCGACTTCGTGTTGGCTGGTTGAAGAATATTTCGCTTTGAATTGGGATTTCAACCCGTATAATATGTTGGTTGGACCTATTTGGGTCGAGTAGCACCTGAGTTCTACCCACTATCCGAATTGGCACCCTGTTAAACATTACCACCCAAATTTTTGAACATTACATTAAAAATATTACTTGTTCCCTATTATTAATTTTTTTTTAAAATGAAATATGTATTTTTAAGCTTAGAAATATGACACCAAGATGTTATAAAAATAAATAGCAAATTTTAAGTGTTAGTTATGTAAATACATAAAGAATGGTGTGGTTTGCATGTAAATTTCCCAATAAGAAAAGGAAATTTACATACATTCCTTATAGTTCTTATGTGTTCATATATCTAAAAATACAGTACACATTTTTATCTGTATACTGATGACATCAAAATGTCATAAATATAAATATCAATTTAAAGGGGTTAGATACGTAAGAAATTGTGTGGTATGCATGTAAATTTCCCATAAAAATGCTCATTTAGACAATAATTAGGATTAAAAAAATTAGCATGAAAATTAAAAATATGTTTTCTCTCAACTCTAGGATAATACAACTCTTGTGAAATTAGTGTGAAAATTAATGACATGATCTGTGAAAAAAGGTCTTTATATAGAAATGAATATTATTTATATTTTTATGATTTAAAAGCCGTCTCGACCACTTCTTTCACATTTGATTAATTTTGCATAGCTTTGTTCACATTGGACCATATCACCGTCATTGTCAAATCTGCCGCTTGGACGCTATTGTTGTCTATAGCCATCCACACCTGCTTAGGGCCCATTTGGGCGAGTTCTAAGTGCGGGCGGCCCTCACCGTTTAAACGCGTTTCGGCGAACTATGCGAAAACACGATCGAGTTTTACGTTAAAGGCGAGGTCACGGGTCGAGGCTACGTGGCCGACCGCGGAGCCAGCGTTTTAGGATAAGGTTTGTTTATCCTGGCTTTACAATACCCGAAATACACTTTTAATCTCATACCATATTCACAAAATTCTTTGCAGATCAATCACATGTAGATCATGCATACCTAAATGATTGTATTCACTTGCTTCCCTCTATTTCATATCTCCATCTACTTCGATCTTAACTTAATTATTGCAAATGGTTAGTTTAGTAAATTATACGAGTTTACTAATCATATCCACAAAAATTATTGAGAAGTGGAAAATATTATTAAAAGTTAGAGATTGTGAAAATTTTAATAGGTTATTATGGTTTTTGTTATGCTATAAAATCCTCGTCTTAATGGAAAAGTAGGGTTATATAAACGATAAATTAAAGAAAATTTTAGCTTCCCTCCTCTTCATTTTATGGCTATTAGAAGTTATGGCTCAATGGAATTTTAGGCATTCTCAAATTGAGTAGGTATCTATAATTACTCTATTTATTTGCTTTTTGCTCTATTTAATATGAAATGGGGCTCTATTTGAGCTACTCACGAAGTGATGCTTCGATTTTTTATTGTCTTCACCTAGTTTTTCTAATGGTATAAGCTATACGTTGCCATAACACATTTGCATAGTCATCACCAAATCGACTGCGCAAATGCATCCGGATCAACATCTCTAACTTTTGATACTTGAATTAGTCTTTGCCTCAAACACACCTTTTATAACTAACTCAACACAAATCCATCTACCTTTACACACATCCCTATCATCATCCCAAGCATTTTCAACTTTTATATCTTCCATGCTTCAACCACTACATCTATCACTTTCAAGTTGTCTTTATTATTACAACCATCAATTTCATATCCTCCAAATCCACATAAACCCATTTATCTCTCATTTATTTCGTATGCCCAAGTTGTCACTTGCTCACTTATGCTTCTTTTTAGTCTCCACTAGATCTAATTACATTATTTTGTCATTTGATAGGTTTTCTTGGGCTAGAGGGTAAGGTCGTTATGAAGGGATGGGTAATGATAGGAATATAATAGTACTTTAGATGGTTATTTCTGGGTTGTGTCTGATTACCTATTATTAAATTTATTATTTTGTTTAAAACATAAATATGAATCTTATAATATTATATCATCATACTTAGTGAAGAATATTAAATAAAGAAGCTTTGGTTCTACTGAGCCATCTAATAAGCATGCGGAGCTATGAGAATTCTTAAATTTCTTATCTTTTAGGCATCTTTTAATTATCTAGTTATCACTTTGATTACTCAATTTTAGTATCATTATTGTTTTATTTGTATCATAACAACATTTTATTTTTCTTATTATTGTTTTATTAATCAATATATGATAATTGTTTTAAGCACATTGCAACATATTTGAATAGATCATTATAAAATTTATAATATGATTATTGATTTTTGCATAACTAACTCATTTCAAATTTTGTGATGCAATCAAAGTCATCTCAAAGGATTTATGAATACTAATTTATAATTGTGTCTATACTAATAATGAAAATTAATCTTTATATTTTGTCATAGATTATTTATTTAATGTTTAAAAAATAAATAAATAAATTTTTTTGTAGTTATTGTTGATGATTTTTGGGCATTAATACATTTAAATTTTAAAGTTACATTGTTTGATACTAAATAACCAATTAAGAACACTATACATCACTTATAGATTAGTGTTTTTTTTTATCATATAATCGAATTAGAGTATAGTGCCAATAAAATTAGTGTTAATTAGGAGCAAATTTAGCTAATGCTCGGTGAGTATCTTAACATTGTCATCCTTTCATAATAAATTAGATTTTAACCAAATTAATATCTACAAAGTGATCCCAATGCAATTCATGCCAAATTTATTTGATAATATCAGCATTTTATCATCCATCTATGAGAAAAGAAGATCAAGTGGAACATTTTATAACTCTTCTAAAACTTCCTCAATATCAAAGCATTCAAGGATGGATGCACGTTCTTCTTCTTTAATCATATTAGAATATTAGGATCAAAGAACAAAAATACAAAATTAGAAATTATTAAGATTTAGCAAAAGATGAGTGAACCACATTAGAAGGTACATACATTCAATACAAATTCATTTCATTAGTCTCAAAAATAAAATGACTCTGAGACTCATAAAATGTAAGTAGGACATCCTCTCCCTTTTTTTTTTTCCCATTCATATAAGTTTAATGTGCAACTTCAATAAAATATTTAATAATAAAAAAAGTCTTGTAGTAAAAGATAATTTTCAAGAGAGTATGAGAGGAATTCATATAGTTCTATTTCACCTTTCTCGTAAAATCTATTTCAATTATGATATCTATTTTACTTCACCTCATTTAACTATTCCAAGTATAATATGGATCGCATTATAAATGATATACTTAATTACTTTTCGGTATGTATCGTCTTAAGCATTATTAGAAAGTCATATCATGTTGATCATCTAGTACTTTAGGAAATATTAATTTCTTTTTATAGAAAAAATCATTTAAATATAAAATTGTACACAAAATAAATAGTTTAGAATTTTTGGTATATGGTTTATGATTATCAAAGGAAATAAATATATTAGCAATTAATAACGTTTCATTATTGTACATGGTAACATTTTTATGTTTCATTTTTGGTATAATATATAAAGATGTGATTTTTTTCTAATTTTAGACTATATTTAAAATATTATCACCTATCATATGGAGTACATAATATAATTCTTCTCTTACACAAATCATGTTATTGTCCCAAAAAAATTTGTATTTTGAGCTTATTAAATCTCTGAATCTTTAATCCCCTCCAATGTTTGTATCCTTATTGTTAAACAAATGTTAAATTCTCATAATATTATCAATCACAATGGGAAGAATATTATTATCATCACTATTAACACAAACTCCCTCATCCAAACTTGTTATCACCGCCACTAATCCTGGCATTTCCGGCTGAATGTTTTTTCTCATTGAGTATGGTCATATTGGTATCATTAATAAACTTATCCTAACCATTCTCAACGTTTACCACTCTTGAAAAACATTATACATCTGATCACCCTCTCTCTAAATTCATTAATATCAACTTATACTCGATGACTAATCAAGCTCTTTTCTTTTAATTTGGAATCGGAAATGATTCGAATTCTTCAATATCATCTCAAATAGTATTATTTGCAACTATTCTTTGATGATTTTTATTAGAAATTGGAGAACAACTCTCTCGTTACAAAAACAAAAGCTAGCTTTTTTGTTATTAACACATTGTTGATTGAATCACTTTATGTTGTTGAAACTATAAAACAATATGTTTTGTTGGATGGCAGATTAAGGGTAAAAAATAATTGATAAATATTGCAGGGATAATGATTGCAAATTTTATATTCGCAAAATTGAGACAAATGAACATATTTTCTTTGATTTTTTCCTTTAGCTAGTAGCTATTTCACTTGACTAAAGATTTGAGATCATAGCATGTGTGTGTGTGTGTGTGTGTGTGTTGTGTGTGTGTGTGTCGATTCTTATATTTTCAAAATTTATCCAAGCATGTGTTTTTTCTTATCAAAACTATAATTTTTTCTTATTATGTTTTATATAAGGCTTTTTGTAGTTATATGATTCAAAAGTATACAAGTGGGCAATTCTATTATTTAACCCTTGACTCACAGTATTTTAATTTAAATTTGATGGATTGATTCCCACATCATTTCCAGAATAAAACAAAGTACACCTCATTTTGATGGTGAAAAAATGTTGAGCATAAGTGAAAATGGGGAGTGTACATGTAAAAGATTTAACAATCAAGAAATGGAAGCATAATACCTTTGTACAATACTTGATGAGAGAGCTGTTGACCTCATTTTTGATGAGGTATTGTGCTTTTCTGTTTCTTCTTAGTCGCGGATCTAGCCTTAGGCACTCGCTTTGACTAATCTGAAGGACTAGAAATGGGACCACACACTTAGAAATTCCAAACATTTCTTGATTCCTTTCAAGCCCACATGTTTGATTGTAAACCCCAGGCCACTTGGAGGGTTAAGACGATATGTGGAGGTTTGAGATGAGTTTCCTATAGGACTCTCGGCCTTAGGAGTACCACAGATCGATGCAGTGCAGTGAGGTCTAGCTTTTCACATCACACTCTCACACATTCTAAACCTTAAACCCACCACAAAATATTTAATACCCTCCAAATAACCTCCAAATACCCAAAATACTCTTTTTAACCCAAAATTCCAAAAATTCCAAAATTCCCAGAAAATTCAGAAAATCCCAAATATTCTCAGAGCTCGCTATTCAACTACACCACAACCCAATTTTGTCAATTTGTGAATTTCATAAAAAACCCCCGATTACAGCCGCTTGGGCACAGGCTCCGATTTGACCCAAATTGACCCGACGCTAGCCATTTTCTTCTCAATTTAAATTTTAAACGCTTCGACACACTCCCTAAACTGAACACAACATTCGGTGGCTATGATTATTGATTTCTTCAAGTAGTTTAATCGCGAAATCCCCAAATTTGACCTTTTTTTTGACTGTTTGATAACGAGGTTGTCTCCCAAACAGCCCGGATGACGAAACGGACTGCGCCGTTGCGTCGGAACGTCGAAATTACCTAGAGGACACTAATTTTGATATAGTTTCGTGTGGGGTCGAAATTTGTCGAGATCGGCGAATTTGACTAAAACATTATTTTAAAATAAATAAATAATAAAAAAAAAAAACTAAATCCCTAACCCTTCATCTCCTCACGCACCATCCGCCCCTCCTTTTCTTTTCTCGCGGAGCTGAGCCAAGGCGAAGCCCTAGCCAGCCATCCTCGCAAAGCTTCGGTCCCCTCCCTCCGTACTCTGGTAAAGCTTCGCCCCTGCTTCACTGCCTCCACTACTCCCTGCCTTCTGCTGCCCTACTCCCGCCTCCTGCCTCTCTGTCGCGACGTTTTCCCCTCTTCCTTTTTGTCGCACGACTTCCCTTGTCGACGATGGCTTCAACTCACCGCCCAGGTAAGCCAAAGTAAGTATCTTCTCCTTCTTGGCTATAAAACCCCCTCTTTGGGAAGATTCGGGGTGGCCAAAATTTCTGGAAGGGGAGGTGCTGCCGGATGAGTTTGGCTTTCTATCCTTCTTGTGCAATCTACCATAGCTGGTAAACTCTTCTCCCTCCTCCTCTTAAATCTTCCATGCAAGGCAAGTGTTCTAAGTTTCCTAAATAACAATATGGTAATGAGTTGGTTCTTGTTACTTCCAAGTTTCTGTTGCTAAATGCGTTAATAAGATGTCTGAAATGCTATCTATTGAAACATTCAATATGCATGGGGCCTAATCTTTGGTGTGCACCCTCTGCAAGTCATTGCTTCGAGTTGTAGGTGAATATTGAATCACTTTGACTAGTAGTTGAAGGATCTCTTCTCTGTCTCGCCATTTTGATTAATGAACAACAGGCTTGCTGATTTGGCTGTACATTTGAGGGGAGTGTTATATATTTGGTAGCTTAACCTTCTAGCTTGGAGGCTTTATGATCTACTGATTTTGAAATTTTACTGAAAATCGTGTTTTGGGTGAAAACCTTGTGAGTTTTGGTGATTCAGTTTGATGGTTTGAAGGTTTTCTGACATGCTTGGTGTTACCTAAAATTTTAGTGAGTGATACTTACATTTTGCTAATAAATTGTTACAGATATACAACACCCCAGTTTTCATTTTTTTTTTTTTTTTTTTTGCAAAATCTGAGAGATTGAGGTGGTATGCATGTAAATCTGACTCCATTTCTTTGTGGTTGTGCATAGGAAAGCTTAGAAGGTAGGACTTATACTTTTGTTGGCTTCTTTCCTTGCTAGCCTTTGAAAGACTCTTACTGGCATTGCTCTTTCACCCGCTCGCTCGACATATATTCTTTGGATAGTCGATTTGTTTATTTGGGTGGCGAATACATATACTTTTCAGGTGTTAAAGGTGGAGTCCATGAACGAGCTCACTTTCAGTTATTGGATTCATTTTTTTATTTGGAATTCCGTGTTGCTGAAATTATTGAATAAATTTACATATAGAACACCCTAAACTTTAATTCTTATATTCAAATTGTTCCACCAAGACGTGAAAATGAAGCAACTTTTGGCTAAATGTGAAAGAAGGTTAATGAAATAACTTTGGAAATAAAATTTGGGTGCTGAATATGTAAATTCATAAGGATCAGGTGGTACATATGTAAATCTTTCCATTTATTCGCTATTTGGAGGTATTTTTTTGCATCTTGCTGAAGCTGATTTTTTTTGTTTATGCTATGGGATTTTTGAATCGGCTTTACTTCAGCTTGCTTAAGCTGATTCTCTGTACTTTACAATTTTGGAAGTTTGTTTTACGTGTTCTACAGAAACGGGATCTTGAAATTGAACGCTTTAAGAGGCAGAAACATTTTTTTTTAATTGCTCAAAACTGTTTCAAAAATTGCAGCTAACTTTGTATTATCCCATAATATAGAATTGAAGAGCTGGAGCATATGAGTTAGTTGTACAAATTAAAAATAAGTTTTCTGGAAAACGTGAAGGGTGTCGGGGAGGATTGCATTTGCAAATTATTTGAAGAGAAAGCTTACAGATTTAATTTTTGAATTGAGGGCGATCGCGTCATCTGTAATTCATATGTTTACATTTTTTTAACACCCAAAATTGTGCCTTATACATACGTGCCACTCAATTTCTCTTATATTTATATGGCTAATATCTTGAATGGTTCCAATTATTTGCTTTGGGAAACTCATTTGCAAAAAAATCTGAGATGTTTGGTAGTCATTTCGAAAATCTGGAAAGAGTTATTTATGATTTTCAATTGCTGGAGGATCTTGGTGCCTTGCATTTTGGAAATATGAAAGGTTTGGTTTGCTTTGTGTGCTACCTCCTTATATTGAAAATATTTGCAAAAAAGAAAAGGGTAATTTCTAAAGCTCTCGAGGCTCGATTTGGTGGGGCTCGGTTTGGCTCTTCTAGTTGTAGGATGCTGCTCCTATTTGCATAAAAATGGAATGCTTGTTTTTCATTCTTTTTATTGTGGCTTAACGGCGGCTAGCTAATATGAGAATAGATTGGTGAATTTGTGCAATTTTCAGTTCAAGCATGTTCATGAAACATCAAAATTTGAAGTTATGTGTGCTTGCTTTTCATATTTCAACATGTATTCGCATATCTCTGCTTGTCAAAACTATAATTGCACACATGTTTTCACTCACTCAATAAAAGTGTGCCTTACTTGTAGAATTTGAAGTTCTCTTTTTCATGCAAGCTATCACATGGTTTTGGGTTATAACATGCTACATACATGTGCAGGATGGATGAAAACATTGGTTGTTACACATACATGCTTGCGACATTTGTTTATTAAATTGCGGTGTGGAAAAATTGAACTTGTCTTAGTTATCTTTGCCCAGATTTTCTTGGTTGGTTTTGTTCTTTTTCTACTTCATTTCTACTTCACCTCAGTTTTACTTTCTTTACCCGCGGCTTTTGTTTGCTTTCCCCTTTAACAACGTTCTTGTGAATATTTGGGAAGGGTTACGCACCGCCTTAGGGGTCAACTTCACGAGCGATGGCTTTCTCTTTCTTTCTTTTGCTTATGATTTTACTTTTATTTGGGGAAAAGGGAAGTGTGTTCCCTAGGAGTCTAGTGCTACCTTCTCCGAGAGCGTCGGGTACCTTTAGTCTTTTCTCGGGACATGTGAGGTCGGTCGGGAGTCCGGGGTGACTTACGTGTTTTTCGATTGTTGGTAAACAACTTACTTTCGAGAATTGTGTTAAGTGAGCGTTTCCGTCTTTTCTTTCCTTGACCTCTCGTCCCTAGTTTCACCTTGTTTCTTGGCTCAAAGCACACACCTACAGGGGACGTGTAGGTGTGCATATATAACCTCCTTGGGTTATATATGGGGCCATCAAGCAAGGCTGTAAGTGCGGTGGGGACAGTGATGCGGTTGCAAAACGAGAAAAATTACGAGAGCCATAGAATGGGGCCGCCTGACTCAGAGACTCTGTAGAGAGTAGAGCAGGAATCACGGAACCATTCGACCGTCCTTGGGGTTTCTACTACCGACAGTCTAATGTTCGTAGACCTAGTCCTATTAGGGTAGTCAACTTGTGGACTGAAATGTTTTAAAACAAAAAAATACATATGTTTGAAAAATACAAAATTACCTCCACTACTACACAGCCTACTTACCTACGGCTTTTTACTTGCATGAAAACAAAAAAAAATGAAATGTGTGAAAATTTATAAAGGTCCACGGTTGGCTATTCGAGTCGGATTAGGACTGCCTTCTGCAGAAAGTCGGTCTAGTGGTCAGCACTCAAGTCCGGATATTAGCACAGCTCTGAGTCCGAAACACCACCGTGCTTACGGGTCTCTCTTCCAGAGGCCCATGGCTTTCTCATGGTTCGCCATGAGTTTAGCGAGTCGTCTCGTGGGTTTTCTCACGGTGCTTTTCGCAGTTTTCTACGACTTAGTTTTGTTTTCGTTCGTGACTTTTCTCGCAGTTTTCTACGGACGTTTCTTTTCTTTCTTTCCCGACTTTCTTGGTTTTCTTCTACGATTTTCCTCGTTTTCCTTCGTTTTATCGTTGAGTTTTCAGACTTTACTTTCTTTGTACACACCATAGCACCCTTGTTTAGCTGGGTTGTTTTCACTTACTACTTATACTCCTGCTCTTTTAGTACTGACAAATTTGTTGCAGAAAATATAAAAAAATAATAAACAAGTAACGATGCACCGCGGATGAGCAGAGCATACGGTACTCCTGTGACACAGTTTTTACTTTTTTTCGTTATACTGCTTTACTTTTCGAGTACATACTCCCGTTTAGTCTAGCTTCGTTTACTTTCGATTCATACTGTTACGCATGCCTTACTTTTCAGCATATACTCTTGCTAGTCTAGCTCGCTTATTTTCGGTATACATACTTGCTTAGCATGTTTTGCTTGTTGTAGCATGTTATTCTGTTTAGCTCAACGATAACCCGCTTGTGATACTTGCTTCCTATTGTTTGCTATAGCATATTCACCGCTTACTTGTTTTCCTGCTTTCTTTTGCTACACTATCCTTCGTTGCATACACTCACGCTTACAATGAAAATGAAAACGATAATAATAATAAGATGAAATAAAACGATTTGCATGTTCACTTTAACTTAGGATTTAAACCTAAACTGCAACTTTGCTACGGCGTGGAGCACGGAGCACGACTTCGAGGGCAGCACGGCCATCGTCAACAGCAAAACCTGTGTCGACATCAGCAAAACTATTCTTTAGTTTAAACAACAAGCCATAGGATTCGAGGTAGTCCGCCTAGTGCGACATAAATCCTCACCTGTTCTTTTAGGCCTTTGTACAACCTTGCTGTGCAATATAAGCCCTAACACACTTTAGGATTCCGAGGTCGTCGTCCGATACGGTGTAAATCCTCTTATCTCTCAGGTTATTTGCATAACCATGTGATTATGTAAATGTAATTCCTATAATTAATTGGCAAGATTGAAACTTAAATAAATTCATTTTCAAAATTCAAAGCCCAACAATAGGATAGTCGGGAAGTTGTCAAGATTCCTCTTGGATCCTCAACTTCCCCTACTCTTCCTTTGGACTCCTAAAATAAACTGTTCCAAATTTGAGCTATTCCCTATTGAAATTTCCAAAATCCAATTGTTTGAAAACCTTAAACTTTGAAATTCTTGAGAGCAAAACCACTGATCATTATCGAGAGTTTTCTTAAATGATTCCCGTCATTTAAGATGTAATTAACTATAGGGGCTTGCCCTTATAGGGAACTTTAAGAACCCGAGTAATATAAACCCCGCTTAATTCATTTATATTAAGCGGGGAACTTGTCGGCTTATAAAATTGGTTCACGGACCAAACGGATGTCACAAATCTTATCGGTATCATCGAAAGCGATTAATATCTATTCTTCGGGATAGATATACGATTTGTGGTCTTGATCTTCCGTTTATAAAGCTATTGAGATGTGAATTGATTTTACTTCATATCTTAAAATTTTAAATTATTTTAATCATTATACTTTCAATTATATATATATATAAATTAAATTTAAAATTCGTAGGCAACACGTAGGCGGCCTTTCACAAAACACATAACCTAAAAATATGCGACATATTTACGGCGACTCCGTGAGGCTAGTTCCTCTCTCCATTTTGATCGGATGGTTTTGCTTTCATAAATCGGTAGTGAGTCCATGCCTAGTGGACGAAGCTCTTATTCTTTCGGATTGACATACCAAGCTCATTTAACATCTTGAGTGAGTATAGTCGACTCCTTTTAGTTGCGGAACCCTTGTTTAGACACCCTAAACGGAGAGGTTCCGAGATTCCTCCCACCTCTAAGGCGAGGTAGACCCCCGATAGGTGTGTTAGAATAGGAGCGATCTATTCGTGTGATTTCGATGTGATTCGACCTCCTCTAAATCTCGGACGGGTCAGATGCTTCATTCCTCTTTAGGTTTGACTCGTTGTAAACATGTGTGAGGTACGCTCTAACAACCTTCCAATAAACTCTAAACAAAATAAAATTTTGTTAAAATTTCAATTCGAAATAAAATTAGAAAACTATCGGATACCGATAATAAAGCAAAAATCTCTTGAAATTTTGAGATAAAAAAAATTTCACATGAATAAATTTTAAAGGATGCCCGGTTACGGGAACAGGTGCGTTAACTTCGGTACTTTCCTTTGAAGCGCAAGACACGGGATATCGGCGGCTTCGGAATTCTTGAATAGCGGGGACAATGTCTTCGCCGAAGTTGATCTTCTCTTTCGCCACTTGGGAAGAATTCGTATCAATAGAGACGAGTTGCACGATCTGGCGGTCAGTAAGTTTGGACGAGGGTTCGGCAGTATTGTGCTTGATGTTCGGTGATGTGGGTATCACGGTGATGAAGTCGAAATAAGCAAGTTCGTTAAGCACACAGTAGAGTTCAACTTGAAGCTGTTACGGAATTCTCCTGCGGAAGGATGTCGTTTGGAATGAATTCTTCTTTTGTTGTAAGATATAGCTACGAAAAATGTTAAGTTATCACAGGTTGTGTGCGCTCTTCTTCTTGGATTCTACCATTGTACAGTCGCTCGTTAACTAAAGGAAAAGAGATTCTACACGAGGGAAAGTTAGCGGCGTTTATGACACACCATTTGCGGATTCGATATTGGGTCGGTCGAAGCATCTGGCCAACAAAAAAGGCACGGAAAAGACCATCTCTTACGGATAGAGCGACGATGAGTCGACGATTAAACGGTATGCTAGTTTGAGGAAGAGTCGGTGTCGAAGATGATGTGACATACAAGTTCGGAAATCGGTACACGAGCCCCAAGCCGAAGGAGGAGGAGTTGGCGAGGAAGATGCTTAGATATCTTGCCCATACCACTTAGGTTGCTCGGCCATCTTATGAAAGCGCCGGCTTTAAGGATTGGCTTGAGGAGAATTTCGAAGTGGAAAAGGTGGTAATGCTAGAAGAATATTTAAAAGAACTGAAAAAGGTTCTATAAATATGATTTCGGATGATTCGGTCAACCCTGCGCGGCGACACCGGTGCTCGGGAAATAAGTGATGTTTCTCGAGAAACCTCCGAGTTGACCTTAAAGTCATCGAAAGTCCATCGAGGAGGCCGTGAAAAAGCCGAGCTAACATTGCCTGTTGTCACAAGATCGGAAAAACAACATTGAAGAGGAAGATTACGAACTAGCGATTTCATGGAAGGTGGTCCCGCGAGAAATCGACGTCGTCGAGACCAATCGATATTATGCGAGCGACACTCCACCTTTTGGTGAAGAAACGCCGCGGAAGGATTGGCAAAGGGCCATTCGACGACGAGATGAACATATCAAATCATTTGAAGAAGCAACTAGAAGAAGTGATGAGTACTATGGCTCTGATTCAAGGAAAGTCGCAATCATAGCGAATAGCACCTCCGGGAACAAACATTAGAGACCATTAATGTTACGGATGAAAGAAGGGGAGTTCACGCGTCGATGTACAACGAGAAGGGATTGATTCAGGGAGTCCGGTACGAGAACAAGACATTAAACGGAAATGGTGGAACGGCGAAGGTGAGAGAAGCCACAGCTCGATCCCCAGAGAACGAACATCGGTCTGAAGGAGTAGACCATACACGAAGAGTTTGATCTTGTCCCGATATCCCGAGTTCGTATCACCTCGATTCGAAGATTTTTGATGGTACGGGCTCCAAATGACATGTTGCACACTTTGAGAGCAAGTTCTTTATGACGCGGGGGTAGCGATGCATTGTTGTGTCGTCGATTTGTGAATAGCCTTTCGGGGGTTGCATTCGGCGAGTACGCGGGCGCTAAATAGTTCGGTGAGAACATTCGTAGGAGTGGAAGACCTCTTTGTTAGCGGTTGTTGGAATTCGACACCATATCACCATCGGTGATCTTGTGGTGGAGCGACGAAGCTTATTTGAAACATTGGTAAGAAGTACATTTTGCGATGGAGAAATTTAACTGAAATTGTGAGCTGACTCAAGGGCAAACATGCGATTGAAATTCTCTTAAAGAGCATCCATGGACCGGTTGCATTTCTCCTCGAAAGGATTCGCGATCAAAACGTTAGAAACTACTTTGCAAAATTTGGAAGTTTGCGAAAATGACGGTTGGGTTTTTCCGGAAAAGTCTCTACGAAAAATTTCGTAGGTCAGAACATTTGAGGAGTACGAAACCAATCGCGGTGGTGGGTAAGAGCGAGCGACGATGCGGATCCGGATTGAACAACCTCGGCAACGATCTTATCGACGGTGCGTCTGCGGTCGTCGCTTCGGATGGATGGAAGGCGGGTCCGTCTACGGCCAATGGCAGTATATTCTTTGAAGATGAGGCGAGTGGAAAAGATGTTTCAAAACTTGATTAAGAGGCACGAGTTCGGATTGCACCGAGCAGAAGCCGAGATGGGGTTGATAAAAGACCGCAGATATTGCCCATATCGCGGTATTTCTTGGGCACCTGTAGAAAATTGCATCGAGTTTCGAAGAATGGCTCGAGAAGAACTTTAAGAAGGGGAACATAACGATCCGAAGATATTTGAGAGAGCACGAAGTGGTTTATCAATATGATTTCGATCGATCCGGTTGTTTGATTGATTCCTCTATAGTAGAAATCAGATATGCCAGTGCGGATAAACGAAACAAAGGAAAATAACGTCAAGAGCAGTTTTCGGTACGAAATTTGGCGGATTTCAAGACCTTCTCCATTGGGAGAATGTAGGGTTTATCGTTTTAATACTACAACAAGTGTAAAAGGGACATTAAGCGGAATCGATGTTAGTCTGTCCCATCTCCACCGCATGATGAATGAAAGAAAAGGAGTTTGTTTTGTCCGGGGTACTCTTATGTTGGAAAGCTTAAATTTGGATATTTTCTTGCGTATGGTTTCGGGGAAGAATGAAATTAATGCTACAATAGCAGAGTCGTTTACTTTAGGAATTTGGTGAGTCTTTAAATTGATTTGAAATGAAGTAGTGTGGTTGAAATATGAGTAATTGATTCGGGATATCACGAGCCTTTTAATTTCATGTGTCATTTGGAGTCCGAGACTTTCAAAAAGTTATAATATCCCGGGATTCATATTAAGGGACATTTCGGAATTATTAGTTGGGGAGTTTTTGACATTAAATCATTAACGAAATATGTCTTACCGGATCTGATAATTCTCGGAAAGAAAATAAAGGAGCAAAAAAAAAAAAAAAAAAAAAAGTGTTCTGAGGAGAAGCTTGAGGTGAGCACACGAATCGAAAATTGGTGTCACAATCCGGACATTCAAATCTTTAATGTTTGTGTTTCACTAGATATAGTAATCTCCAATAATAAAAAAAAAGGAGCGAAAAGCTGATAATAAAAAAAAAGAGAATGCTGCTGAGAAAAACGACGGCGTATAACCAAAAATTGGTGTCTTAATCTTCCCACATAGATTAATGAAACTTGGAAGGTTACCTTAAGAAGTTTCCTCCGATATTATGCTTTGGAGAGAATCCAGTGATTCTACGCCTTTTAGTAGGTCATTAATTGGCTTAGAAATATCTTTGGAAAATGAAAAAAATGTTTTGATCACTAGACAAAAATTTTGAAATACGCAAAGCCCGGGAAGAAAGAATTAAACAAATGGCAACGATATTAGCGAGTTAATGTAAATTCGGCCCAGTCGTATCCTTCGGCGCCCGAGCGGATACAACTTCAATCGGTCGGAGAACGTCATAGTATTTCTCGAAGGCAGTGTGAACACCCTTTACGAAATCGGTGACAAAATCGAATGGCCCCCTTTCTAGAAACAGGCGGCTACGGAGTTACGGCCTCTAAAGCTTGCGACGTCCTTAGAGATAACACATCTTTATAGGTGCTTGAAAGAATATAAATTCCGATAGCAACTTAAAAAGTGAGTTATTATCTACAGTTGATTTCAATCGATGATACCCTCGGAAATCTTGCGCATCGTGATGTTTCGAGACAAATTCTTGTCTCTGAAACGCGATGCCGCACTTGTCTAAAAGCTGGGTCCGGATCTTAAAGCAAAATGAAACTAAATAAAACTACGCATCAAACAAAATAAAAGTCAACATTTAAACAAAACAAGAACTACGCACCTTGTGAATTTTTCAAAATCTGCATAAACATTTCGATAAAATTGACCTTGCATGAACTTCACGAAACATTCTCTGCGCTACAATATGTTTTCACAATCTACGCATCCATAAATCTCGGCAATATGTTCGATCTCTTGCATTCATAAAACTGCGCATTCCCGAAATATCGGCAAAATCTTTCTCGGAAATCTCGGCATAAGCCAAATCTCGGTAAAATTCTTCATAGTCGTAGCATAAATCGAATATCGACAAAATTTTCTGACCAACATAAGCGGATCTCGTAAAAAAATTCTAGTAGATATCGACGAAAATTTCTATCGATATAGTATAAATAAATTTCAACAAAATTCTTCGAGTTTCGGCATAAGTAATGAATTCTTCATTCGCGAAATCTCTTGATTCTCGGCACTTGGGATGAGCTCGCCTGCTCCTTCTCGACGAATTCTCGGCAATTCTCGGCAATCCCGGTACCTCGGCAATCCTCGGCCAATCTCGGCAATTCTTAGCATATTCTCGGCATATTCTGACACTCGGGATAGGCTTACGCGAGTACTCCCATCTCGGCATATTCTCGGCCGGTTCTCGACGATCTCGGCAATTCTCGGCACTCGGGATAGGCTTCGCCTGCCTCCTTCTCGGCGGTCTCGGCAATCTCGGCGATTCTCGGCATATTCTCGGCGGTTCTCGGCAATTCTCGGCATTCTCGACGAATTCTCGGCATATTCTCGGCATTCTCGGCAATTCTCGGCACTGGGATGAGCGCATTCTCCCATCTCGAGCGTATTCTCTGCCCGATTCTCGAGCTCTCGGGATAGGCTTCGCGACTCCTTCTCGGCCGATTCTCGGTCTTAGGGATAGGCGCGGTCTGCTCCTTTCTCGGCCAATCTCGAAAATTTGATCCTCTCGGCATGAAATTGAAATTAATGCACTTTGCATTTCGGATAGTGTCTATTCTTCCGGCATTTGGTATAGACACGATCCTACTCCTTTCTCGGCAATCTCGAATTTGATCCTCTCGGCGAAATTGAAATTAAAGCACTCTTGCATTTCGGATAGGCTTTGTCTTATTCTTCCCCTCGGCATTTGGGATAGGCACGGTCCTACTCCTTTCTCGGCAATCTCAAAATTTGATCATCTCGGCGAAATTGAAATTAAAGCACTGCATGTCGGATAGGCTTTGTCATATTCTTCCTCGGCAGCATTTGGGATAGGCACGGTCTCACTCCTTTCTCGGCAATCTGAAAATTTGATCCTCTCGGCAAGTGAAATTAAAGCACTGCATTTCGGATAGGTTTTGTCATTTATTCTTCCTCGGCATTTGGGATAGGCTCGGTCTTAGTAATCTCGGCATACACGTATGGAATAGGTTCGGTCTGCTTCCTTCTCGGCATACAAATGCATTCGGGTGGGCCTTAGCCCTCCTCTTTTCTCGCATAAACCAAAATTGAAACCCAAATCGAAATTCGAACTCGAAATTAAAACTTGAAATAAAAATGAAACGAATGCAAGATCAAATCTCTTAAAATCTTGTGATGCGAAATTCACCTTTTTTTTTTTCCCGTAGGGATTACGGAATCTTGATCTTGGAGATTTACCTCGTACTCCCCGGCGGGGATTCTTCTACTTCATCCCTAAGTTTGTCACTTGGACATACGTGTTGGTTTTGTTGATCTCTTTGGTCAACGCCAATCGCGCACGGTGTGCTTGGTTAGCACCTGCACACGTGGGGGTCCGTTTGTTGACCTCATTTTTGATGAGGTCTTCTTCTCTCTTTAGTCTTGGGATGTTGCTTGGGCTTTTCCTTTGACTATCTTAGAGGACTAGAAATGGGACCCACCACTTAGAAATTAAACACTTCTTGATTCCCTTCAAACCCCACATGTTTGATTGTAAACCCCAGGGCCACTTGGAGGTTAAGACGATATGTGGAGGTTTAAGGATGAGTTTCTATGGGGACTCTTTGGCCTTAGGAGCATTTACCACAGGTGGTGCAGTGCAGTGAGGTCTAGCTTGCACAAAATCACACTCTCACACACATCCTGAACCCTAAACCCTTCAACCCAATACCCTCCAAATAACCTCCAAATACGAAATACCCTTTTTAACCCGAAATTCAAAAAATTCCAAAAATTCCCAAGAAAATCCCGAGAAAATCAAATGATACCGATTTCATTTGTTATTCTGTGCACAGCTCGATTTTGTCGATTTAGTAGATTTCATAAAAAACCCAATTTTGACCCTAAGCTTGGAAACTGACTCGATTTGACCAAATTGACCGACGCTAGCCATTTTCTTCTCGATTTAAATTTTAAATGCTTCGACACACTCCCAAACTGAGCAACGATATTCGATCGCTACAGGTTCGACCTTGAATTTCAGCGAATCGATTTAATCGCGAAATTTCAATTTGACCTTTTTGACACATTTTGATAACGAGGTTGTCGAAACGGCCCCGGATGACGAAACGGACTACAGCCGTTGCGTCGAACGTCGAAATTACCTAGGAAGGACACTAATTTTGATATCGTTTTGTGCGGGATTGATTTTGTCCGAATCGGCGAGATTTAAGTAAATATTAATTTAAAATAATAATAAATAAAAAACCTAAAATCCACACAAATCTCAAACTCCCTCGCGCCCCCGAGCTTCCGCACACGGCCACTTGCTCCCCTCTCCCATTCGCGACTACGAGGCTTCGCCCCAGCCTCTGGCATTCGCTCCCCTCGCCCATTCCCGAATGGAGCGTCGGCCAGAGCGCCTCCCTTCCTCGTCGAAAGCCATTTCCTCTTCCTGCATGGAACCCAGGTCCCCACGGTGGTCTTCTCGTACGCGTGCCACAGCCCAGCTTCCTCCCACGGCAAAAGTTTCTCCACGCCTCCTGCTCCCTGCGGTTTGATTCCCACTTCCCCCATGCGTAGCTTGTCGCCTTCTCCGTCTCTTGTCGCGTTCGGCTCGCCTCGGTAAGTCGGTAAGAGCCTCCTCTTCGTCTATAAAAGCCGTGGATTGGGAAGGTTAGGTTGGTTGAAATTTGAGGGTGAGGGGAGGTCTTTGCGAAATTTTGAGTTAATTAAGTGCAGTAGTTGCAATGTCGTTCTTTGGAGCGTTTCAGTTACGACCCTCTCTAATCGAAGCCCTCTTTCTTGTTCCTTCTTCGGGCATTTAAGAAGTAAGGATCTCAACACTTTCTTCTTTGATTTATTTATGAAATATTTTATGCAATAAGTGGTGTCCATGTGTTCTCGATTGAATTAAGAAGAAATGTCTCCTCTTATCCTTTGAAATCTGGTTGATTGGCCTAGCATTTGGAGGTAACTTTTGTATCAATCTTCATAGGTTTTAATCTCTACGGTAGTTTACTCACTAGTATATATGTGCTTCATTCCCTAATCATATTAAATGCGCCAAATGATATAATTTTTGGTTTTATTCCTAAAAAAAAAAAAAAAGGGGGTGGTGAATTGCAAGTATTTGGGGAATTTCCTTAGGAGGCACCTTACTAGTCTTTGCTTCGATTTATAAAATCTGAAAATGTAGGAAAAATAGAAGGGAAGCCGGTGAAGTTGTAAATGCTGGATATCTAAGTTCATTGAAGTTGAGTGGCGTGTATGTAAAATCTCTTTGAAGATAATTAGCTTGCAGCACTGCGAAATCTATTCCTTTTTGAAACATTAAAGATCATTTTTTGTGTGCGAGCATTACTTCTCTTCTCTTGTTTGATTACATTATCCTCTTTCTTCTTCTTATTATATATATATATATATATATATATATATATATATATATATATATATATATATATATTTAAAAAAAAATTGGTATGCATTAGGCTTTTCAAGCACCTTTCCATTATAAACAGAATTGAAGGTGTTTGGTTATTTTTGCTGAGCTTGGATATTGAGAATCACAAAGGTTGATATGCTTGTTTTATTTTGGAATATTCACAAACATGCCACGTGACTTTTACATATCTATATATGTAATGCTTAAATCTTAATGTGCACATTTATAACACTTCAATCTTTAACGGCACATACATGTATGCATACATATATACATATATATATATTCATCTGTAAAAAGAAAAAAGGAAAATATACTGTTCATATTGGGAAAAGGTTCCCTACTCGAGCTTGAACTTTCATATGGATGCATTTGGGAAACCTAACTTTGCCTTTTGTTCCTCTGTGCGATTGACGGAGACACATACATGCACATTTGATCGGTTTTGGATACACGAGAGGTTGAGGTACATATTTAATGATTATAAATGTTGGCACTACACTTGGCAAAGCTTAGGCGTGAACTCATGTCAAACTTTATTTGTTTTAGAAGAAATTGATGCATTGTTTTCGGACACTTCTTGCTTTGGAACGGCTTTGGAGCATTGTTATTCCTTTTTGAAAATTTGGATTGTTTCATTGAGTGTTGTTTTTTTTTATGGAATTGTAGAAGCTTTAAGGGTTTCTACGATTTGGTTTGTTTGAGCCGAATTTTGGAGGCTTTCTTTAGAGATGTTTGGGGAATCAAGGTCACACTAAGAGTTAAATGAGGTTAATGTGAAAAGAATGAAAATGGTTACGAATTAAGGCGTTGGAACATGTGAGTGAGTGGTGCAATTAAAAATACATTTTACGGAAGATGTGAAGGATGCTAGAAAGACTTGCAATATAAAATTATTTGAGAAGAGAAAACTTGCAGATTTATTTTCAATTGGGTCAATTACATTCATACCACCCAACTTACATGTTTGCATTTGTGACATCTAAATTTCAGTATTTACATATACCACCTAATTCTTATGGGAAAGTTCACATCTTAGCTTGATTCACCGTATTGCTTGATTTTGTGAATCTTTTGCACGTTTGCTGAGCCTTGTTGTGATATGGTTTAAAATGTTTATATGGGAGGAATGCCATCTTAACTTGTTGCCCATTTATCTTATTGCCTTACCATTGCACATGGGGAAAGTTATATTGCTTAGGAGTTATGCAAAACGGGGAATACATTGGTTAGTAAGTCCTTTCTTCTTTAAATGCTTGGGATGTCGTTACATATATATACACGCTTGGTGCACTTTTTTTGGTTGAATTGCGGGTGAAAAAATTCATTTTTATGCCGTTATGCTGCCCGATTTTCTTGGATGGTTTCATCCTTTTACTTCATTTATACTTCGCTCATTTACTTTCTTTCCCATGACTTTGTTTATGTTTCCTTTTCTTTGCAATTACTTGAATGTTTGGGAAGGGTTACACACCACCTTAGGGGTCTAGGTCACTTCACGAGCGTGGCGGCACTCTTAGGTCTTTTCTTTAGGACGAGTGAGGATTGTCGGGAGTCGGGGTGATTGACTTGAGTTGATTGATTTTGGCTTCTAAATTCACCTCGTTTTACGATTTTGTGTTAGGTGAATTGTTTTCTCCTCTCTCACTCATTGATCCTCGTCCCTTGATTTTCTCCTTGCTTCTTGGTTCGATGTCCGCACCTACGGGGAATGTAGGTGTGCGCATATAACCCTTTGGTATATGTGGAGCATCAACAATGCAGCCAAGTGCGGTGAGGACATTGATGAGGCTGAAAAAGAAAAATTACGAGAATCGTAGAATGGGGCCGCGACTCGGAGACTGCAGCCAGAAAGTAGAAGCGGGAATCACGGAACCGTTCGACCGTCCTTGGGGTTTCTCTTGCCGACGATCTGAAGTTCGTAGTCTTTGTCCTCTTAGGTAGTCGGCTTGTGGACCCAAAATGTTTAAAAGCAATGCATATGTTTGAAAAATACGAAACTACCTCCTTTGCTACACGGCCTACCTACCTACGGCTTTTGCTTGCATGAAAAAAAAAAAAAATGATGAAATGTGTGAAAACTTATAAAAGTCCACGGTTGGTATTCGAGTCGGATTAGGATACAGCATTACGTAGAAAGTTGGGATAGTAGTCGGCGCTCGAGTCGGATATTAGCCGGCTACGAGAGTCAGAAACACCGCAGTGCTTACGGGTCACTTGTAGGTTTCTTCTAGCGCTTTCGCCGGTTTTCTACGACTTTGTTTTGTTTCGTTCGTGACTTTTCTCGAATTTTAGGACGTTGCTTTTCTTTCTAACTTTCATTTCTTGGATTCTTGCGATTTTCCTCGTTTTTCCTTCGTTTCTTTGTTGAGTTTTCGAGACTTTACTTTCTTTGTACACACCATAGCACCTGTTTAGCTAGGTTGTTTTCACTTACTACTTTTACTCTCCTGCTCTTTTAGAGATCGACAAATTTGTTGCGGAAAATATAAAAAAAATAATAAACCGATAGCAATGCCATGATGAGCGAGCATACGGTATACGTGACACGGTTTTTTACTTTCTTTCTTGTTATACCTACTTTACTTTTCGATACATACTCTGTAGTCTGCTTTGTTTACTTTCGGTTTATGCAGTACGCATGCTTTACTTTTCGGTACATACTCTGTTGTTGCTTCATTTTTACTTTCGGTTTATACATTACGCATGCCTTACTTTTCAGCATATACTCTTATTTGATGTGCCTTATTTTCGGTATAAATGCTAACGCATGTTTCAGCTTTGTTGTAAACGTGTTATTCACATTTAGCTACGACGTAACTTTGCTTGTGATACTTGCTTCACATTGTTTGCTATAGCATATTCACCTTGCTTGTTTTCTTTGCTTTCTTTTGCTACACACATCCTTTGTGCACACACTCAACGTACTGATAAAATGATAATAAAAATGAAATAAAACGATTTGCATGTTCACTTTAACTTAAGATTTAAGTTTAAGCTTGCAACTTTGCTACGACGTGGAGCACGGAGCACGACTTCGAGGCGGCGGCCATCGTCAGCAATGAGCACATTATTAGGCATCGTGGCCATTCTTTAGTTTTATTAGCAAAGCCATAGGATTCGAGGTGGTCCTCTAGTGCGACATAAATCCTCTGTTCTTTAGGCCTTTGTACGGCCTTGTGCAATATAAGCCCTAACTCGCTTTAGGATACCGAGGTTGTCGTCGATACGTTGTAAATCCTCTTTGCCTTTCGGGTTATTTGTATAATCGGTGATTATGTAAATGTAATTCCTATAATTAATTGGCGGGATTGAAACCCAAATAAATTCACTTCCGAAATTCAAAGCCTAACATTAGGATAGTGGAGATCACCCAGAAGTTCACTTCGAATTACGTGACCCCTCCTTTACTTCTCTTCCTTTTGGACTCTAAAATAAAATGTTCCAAATTTGATCCATTCCTTATTGAAATTCCAAAATTCAATCCTTTGAAGATATTAAACTTTGAAATTCGCAAAGGCAAAGTATTTCGTCATTATCGAGAGTTTTCTTAAATGATTCCGTCATTTAAGATGTAATTAAACGTAGAGAACTGCCGCTATAGGGAACTTTAAGAACATAATTAATATAAACCACCGCGAATTCATTTACATTAAGCGGGAGACTTGTCGGCTTATAAATTGGTTATGGACGAACGGATGTCCTGAATCTCACAGTTTATTTAATCGAGCCCCATCATCGAGCGAGTGTATCTATTCTTCGGGGATAGATATACGGTTTGTAGTGCGGTGCTCGTTTATATAAACTATTTGAGATGTGAATCAGTTTTACTTCATATCTTAAAATTTTTTAAAATTATTTTCAAAATCAAAACACTACTTTCAAATTATATATATATGTAAATTAAATTTAAAATTCGCGAGCAACTTCTGTGGCGACCCACTTTCTCAAAAACACATAACACAAGAAATATGCGAAGCAAACCTAAGCACCACGAGTTACGGATCGTGGAAAAACCGAAAATCTTCGGTTTTTCACGAAATCTCACATAGAATTGCCGTATCTTCGTGCACAATCACTAAGAAACCACATTTATTTTTGACCGAGCAATCCATTTTGGATGAGTTAAGTGGAGTTTGGAAGCAATGGATAGAGGAAATCATGGAAATGAGGTAAGAGACAAATCCCACTAAAGATCCTCGACCTTATTTTAATGGTTTTATTGTAGTTAGTATTGAGAGGTTATTTAGTCGTTTGGAAAAGATTGAAGCGGAACTTCGAAAAGAATTGGGAATCATTTGTACGAGATGTATCTTCAAAATTGAGCATTTGGAATGGCGAAACGAAACTTGATTTGATCATATGGTGGCACATCAAGATGCTCGAGTAGCATTGTATGCGAAGAACTAGTGGTTTGATGAAAATACGGCTTTGAAATTTCCAAGGGCATTTGTTTTCTATCTCGGCGGTCTTAGCGAACTTCATTGCGAAAAATGTGGAAATTGAAATTCTATGTTGAATTGATCTTTTTTGTGTTCGAGGTGTGATTGGAGTCAGGATTTTAGTGTATTGAATATCAAGTTTGTGTGTTTTCCTTGAATTGTTGATGTGTGTTATTGTTTTGAAAATTTGCTTTGAATTTATGTTGTTTGTGTTGTTTATAGAACGATGAACCTTGTTATAGTCTTGTTGAATTTATTGAGCTTGGAATGAAAAATATGAATTGGAATTGGAGTAGTTTGATTATATTTTGAGTTTGAAATGTGGATCTAAAGTATCATTTTAAATATTGTGGAAATGTCTGGAGGACATAAATTGGAGTAATACTCTCGCATAAGTAATTAGGAGTAGAATTTGATAAGTTTCGGTGGAAAATATAATATTTAAATCAAATTTTTTGGAATGCGAGTACGGCGCCTAGGCGCGGAATTCGAGCGGCAGGCCAATAGGTTCGGCCTAAGGCGAAGCTTCATCTTCTTCATGCACGTATTTTTGACGCTGTTACAAGTTCTTCTTGTTTTCACAAAAATCGACCCAAGTTTATCTCATTTGAGGCCGATTTTTTATTTTTTAAGCTTGAAAAAACTGCGATTTCTTTATCCCAATTCCAATTTACATTCTTAACCACTTATTTTTATTTTCACCGAAATTTTTCTCTCTTTGAAAAGCTGAAATTTTGATAAAAAAATTGATTTTTAGAGTTATATCATGGATTTTAAGCTCTTTCGAGTTTGGAAAGCTTAAATTAGTTTATTTACTTTGATCTTATAAATTTATTTTGCATTTTTATTTCATGTTTAGATGGCACCAAAATTTAAGTGAGGAAGGAATGAGAAAATTTTGATCGTAGCATGTTTATTCTTTTCTTCTTTGCACATTTTGGTACGATGATTTTGCTATGATCGAGAAGTTTATCTTGGAACGAAGTGTTTACAATCTTGGAGGAAGGATTAAAGATACGATCGTTGCACTTAGCGCGTGATTACACGGTACTGCGGTGATGTTATCCCTGTCGTCGAGTTTTATCTGGTCGTGGATGCGAAGAATACAAGATTTTCGTAAGAGTAGTTGGAGTGGGATTTACTGCATGGCGGAATCGAAGCATTTTCTACGGCTTTTGCCACCGAACATCTAGTCTTGTCTCGGGATTATCTCCATTTAAGGGAGATTTATAGATGATTATTTCTTGCGACAAATGTGATGCTTGGAGTGTGGTGAGTCCGAACGAAAAACGAGGTAAATTTTTCATCTTCTAAGCATAATGGTGTTTGAAGGCAATGCATTACTTTATTTACGCTCGCCTCCTTCCATCCCGATCATTTGAGTGGGGGTTACGGGGGACGAGCTATCCTGTTATTGCATTCGAAGGGGAAGCCGATTGATGTTGGGAGTATCATTTATGATTACGTAGAGGCTACTTGTTCGTTTAGCACTTGTTGGACTTGGATTGCAATCTTGATTTATTCTGCGGTAATGAAAGTCTTTGGAGTTATTCTTGTTTCGGAAAGCTCGAGTCTAAAAACATAGGAAAAGAAAGTGTCGGTATCTATGATTGACTTCGAGTAGAGTTCTCTTTGCACCTTCTAGTTCATCACCTACTACGGTAGACCTTCTACTTCGGACCTTCTCGCCAACTGCTGATACCATCTAGTTTCTAAAATCCATGCATGATAAGTTTATGGAGCGACGGGAATGAGTTATTTCTAACTCATTGTAGAGTAAACACGATGATAAGAAGATCGATCATCTTTGAGTACACCCGGAAGAGTGATTATAATGCGTCTCTGAAATCTCTTCATTAGATTGCGAAGGGTGATCATGATGTTCGATTCCTCGTGTGTGAGATTTTCACCTTATGTTGATCCAGAAGGATGTGGAATTTTCTTTTGGTGACGATGATGACGGGCTGCGATAGTGATTAGTAGCTTGATTTACCTTATGAGATGTGTGATTCGTTTTTAGTTTATTCTAGTATGTTAGTACTAATGGTACGATTTTATTGTTGTTTGTTAGTGCGGTTGTTTATTTAACTTTGCGTGGACTTTTTATGTTGAAGTTTGTTTTATATCATCTTATGTGTTATATATTAAAGGCGAAATATGATGAATTTTATGATAAATTTTTTTTTACGTTTCGGCCTACGGTATATTCGTGAATAGTTAGTATTTAACGTATTTTAAATATATAAAAAAATTTAGAAATTAGGCTCTTTCTCTGTGAAACTTTTCTATATATGTTTAATCATTTGTGTTAATACATATTAAAGCATGTGTAGAACTAGAAATGAGTTTTTTTCCTTATTACATCGTCATTGTACCTAGATAAATTCTGTTTATTTCTCTCTCATGCTTTAAAAAATTTCTTGATTCATTTTTATACTAAAGTTTAAGTTTGGGGGAAGGGAAACATTTTTCAAATTTAAATATTATTTTCCTTAATGAACTAATATTTTCTTTAAAAATATTAACATAACATAAGGATTGAAAAATCTATTTAATATTACTTAAATTTTTGAATTTACAAATAATTTAGTAGACTTAACTAAAATTTGTGTTTTGATTGATTTTATGAATAGATTTATTTAACTTAAAGAATAATACGTTTAAGAATTTTTATTTATAGTAAAGAAAATTGTATTTTAGAAATCTTAAGGAATCGGGATTATTACTTGAAAAGAAAATATTGAAATAAATTTTGAAAAATACTTATTAAAAATTTCATATTTATTAAATAAAAATGTATAAGTTTTAAATATAACTTAAGGATAGTGAAGTTAGAAAATCGTTAACGAAATTTTATCACAAAAAATAGTAATCTCCATGAGAATAAAAAAATGGAGGATTGAAAAATATCCTTATAAAAAAGAAGAGAAAAGAAAGAAAGAAATGTGAGGAAAGGCTTAGGCACAATAAAAAATTAGGCTTGTTTAGTTATCTCAATAGGAAGAAAACTAATTACGTTTTTAACTTCGCTTTTATGTACAATTATTTTTCTTAGAAAAATGTTTCATGAAGACTTTTTCTTGTAAATATTCTATATGAAACCTTAATATAATAAATTATAATTATTCTTGAAATAAATAAAAAATTATAAGTCTTATGATTTGGTAGTTTAATATTCTTTAATTCTTAAAATTAAACTTATTTAGTGAAATTTGGTTAATGATTTGCTAAAGCATTTATAAAACCAATAATTACGGGGAATCTAAAATATTTAAATTTCATTCCAAATGTTATACATTTTTTTGTAATAAAGGGTTACTTAAGGGCAAGTAATGATTAGTTCGGGAGAATTTGATCCACTTGAAAAATACTTTATTTTATGCCTTATTTATGATTCGGTCTTAAGTATATTATGCTTTAATGAAAGGTATTTTTTATGTTTTTGGATGTAGGTGATAAAAAAAGTTCGAAGAGGAAAAAAGGAGTAAAAGGACGAAAATGAGGCCCAAAAAGCAAAGTTACAAAACTTTTAGGTCGGCGCCCCAGGCGGCCCAGGAATCGGCGCTGGCATAAGCTCGATACTTGAAGCGGATAAGATTTTGATGACTTTGGACGATTCTTCGGCGTGTTAAGCGGTTATTAGACCTTCTAGAATGCTAAGTTAGTCTATCCCATAGGCCATGTAGTCTGATACATCTGGACACGGGAAAATGATTTTATTGCGAAGAGGTGCGTCCAGTGAAGAGGTGTGAAAGGCTGATCGCGGACTCCAACGCACAGGCACCGAGATCTTGGCGCCTCGGCCACCGAGCGATTACATACAGAAGATACATTGTTGGACGAATTTTGAAGAGGTGTCTTAAACGACCCCAGTGCAATTCGAGCGCTACGTAAAAGGAGTCGATTCTACGGAAAAAAGTGCGCCACGGCCACATGCAGCTCATATAGCCCAGACATTCTTTAGTCCCCATCTAGAATTCTTACACTTTTAGGGAGTCACTTTCTTTTGCATTTAGTGAGTTTATTTTGAGTAGTAAGTGTGAGTTTTCAAGTATTGTTCTTTGTTGAAGTCTTGTACCATGCATTGGAATTGATAGGAGTCGACGGATCACTTGAAGGAACTTTCGGATAAGTATTTGTAACTTGGTTTAAAGTTTTTTTAACTATGTTTTGTTGTGTGAATTAAATGTGTTACGAGTAGTTATTTTCTTTCTCCTTTTAAACATGAAAAAATTATAAGATAATTGAATTTTGTTGGAGAACTTAACTTAAAATATTTATAAAAATTGTGATGATATTAATACTGATCTTAATTCTTTTAAACTGGCAATTTAAATTGATAAAAGCTGGTGAAGAATTCTAAGACCTATCCAGAATGAGTTCTTAACTAGTAGATATCACATGAATCTGGGAATAATTAAAGGCTTTATGGGTTATTCGAGTGAAGTGAAAATAAATAGGAAGATATTATTTATTAGGCGTAGAATTGATTAGTTTTAAAGTGACAAACTAAATTCTAATAATTTGGTGCATAGAAAGGGGAACGGGTCCTTTGTAGGGCCGACCACTTAGCCACTTTTGGACATCGAGTAGAGTGAGCTTTAGATTAACCGTGCAATAAAACATCACGAGCCGTCTAATAAGATTGCTTGATGTTCTTATCTTTATCAGTGAAGGTAAAGAATAACAATGCTTACATGCGGCACGATACCATGTCCCAAGTTCTCCTTGAAATGATAATTATTCTAAAAATCTTGGATTAGTTGAAAAGGAGAAAGTTGTTTTTATTTATTCCTTCATTAATCTTTATTTAGTTGCTATTTGAGTTACATTTAATAAAAATTTCATTAAATTTAAAATGCGAATTTTGAAAAGAAATAAAAATAATAATTACTTTTTAATTTGAAAAATCTAAAATGTTCTTAATTTTCTCAAAATCTTCCTTATGGGATCAATAACGGAAGCTACAATAAATGATGTATTAATTGAAACGATACGTATCTTTGCGTTTAAATTTGTGACTTTTACGAAAAATATTATAAATATTTAAAATATAAATTCGCCAACCTAACTACATCGTAGTAGTCGCATCATAGATTCTCGAGGGGATAGACCCGCGTTTCCGATAAATGGATGAAATCTCGAAGTTCGCCGACATGAGGAATATGAAGGACAGTTTTCCTTTTGATGTATAATAGGACCAACGTCGTAGTAGTCAAAATCTTGTAATAAAATAAAGTTAAATAAATTAAAAGTAAATTTTCTCGCAAAATAAAATATGCTTGTTCAAATTTCTAAATCTAAATCTTATAAAACAATATTAATAAGATAAGCGCATGAAAATAATTACAAAACATATTAAAATAAAAGATAATATGTGTTTCCTTGTTCTTTGTTCGTGCACGGCACCACTAGTAGATCTTTTCCTTTGTTTACTTGTGGAGGAGGTGTCGGGTCAGCGAGTTGGTGTTTACCTCCATAAACGGCTTGGACTTCGCGTATTAAAAAAAACACACAAAAAAAGATTACGGACATGAAGTGATGAAGAAGATTGGTCGTAAAGAGACCGGATAAACATCGGGATATGGAGGAATTGGAGGGTTCGTCGACTTATGCCTCCTAACCGCGAGACACGGTCGGGTCCGGTCGCATGATCACTACTCTGAGGATGATCTTGTTCTTTACTTCGGTGAAAAGAGTCGGCGATGTTTCGTTGGTGCGTACGAAAGAAAAAATGCAAATCGGCTAACGAAGTGTCGCCTCTTAGACGACGCATGGAGAGGGAGACAAGCTCGGGGAGGCGCCGCCACCTTATCACCCATTCTAGAAGTTCTTATGATCTTGAAATGAAAGAAACTAAGGACAATTCCAACTCGCACTATGCGAAGCGAGAGGTGGGGGCTCGCATCGACATTGGATACGATGGAAGAAAATTTGGGCGGGTGTCAGAGCTTGCAACTCGAGTTTACCGGACGCCTACGGTGACAAGGGCATTTTTAGAATGCAAAAAATGTCATGTTTTACGGCTAGAGGAGTATGGAACATTTGGGGCATATGCGGCTTCATCATTCTTTACTCGAAGCCTTGAATATCTGATGTAGAGCCATACATACCACAACTCATCCACCGCCACCGCCACGCGAATTCCGGACTATGTCATGGAAATGATTAGAAGAATCGAGAAAACAAGAATTTGACACTACGAAGACATACAATGAAAATTTGACAATATCGTGGAAGGACTTGAGCTATACACATATGTATTACGGAGGAAGGATGAAGAATAAATTATGTACTACATCGACACTCTACATACATTGAGTAGGGCGAGGTCGCTTGAGGCGAGAACATATACGAGTCGTCAATATAAACAAGAGAAGGGTAGAGTCACGATTCAATGTGAGTACATTGTTATAACTTCGCTAAAGATCAATAAGGAAATCCTGCAAAGTTTTACGGCATGATGAGGTGGATCCCGATGCCATCGCAAATTAAGAAGATGATAAAAAGGATGGTCGAGTGGCACGTGTTTCTTGCGGGCTTGTCTTCCTAACGAGCGTATCATAAATATTTATGAGGACGAATTGTATCCCGCCTCATATCGACACGCCATGACTTTGTGAGGCCCTTACATGGTCTTCTTTATATGTGAATGCAAATATCATTTGAACGAGAAATCAAGATTGTCGGATTTGGAGAATTCGAGGTTACGATTGAAATTCCCCTCTGGGATTGAATCAGTCTTTGGTATTAAAAGGAAATAGAGTAGACTTAGCGATGCCTTGCATCCTAGGAGTTACAAGAAAAAGGGTGTCGATCCCTTCGGAAGAATGGGAGGATAAAGGCGCCATTTTACTACGAAAGTCGAATCTATAATTGGAGAACCTTAGCCTTTTCCCTTTGTAACGGCAATACGTACGGGTATTGGCGGGGGTCTTTGTTCTGGAGGCGTAACTTTTCAAGTTGGCTCGTCCTTGCGATAGTCTCGGGAAAGCGAAATCTACTGCCCTTTCGAAAGGGTCACGATAGTCTTTATGCCACTTTTACGGTAGCAGACGATATGATATGTGGTATGTTGATTTGTACACGTGATCTACTTTTGGATGCTTGTACGCATATGATACGTTGTACTTTGCTTTTCGGCAAAATTAATGAAGATTTTTGTTTTCGAAATGCTTTCTTTTCGTATGACAGTCGAAAACCATTGAACCATGTGTTGTTCCAAATGAAAAGGACAAAAAAATAATGTAAAAGAAAAGGATAAACTTATAACAAAACAAAATTAAAATCAAAATGAACCGAAACTTAAGTAAAATGAAATCAAAATCAAAACAAAAATTGAAATTTTAAAATCGAAATTTAAATCAAATGAAGCAAAGTAAGCAAAACGAATTAAAAGAAAATGATGAATTGAAAGCAAACGAAATGATAATCTTCTCCCCTTAGAAATTAAGGTCCTTGTACTAAATCTTGAATCCTTAGCTTTTTTGGGGACTCCGCAAAATTTGGCACATTTACAAAGCGCCACCTCTCACAAATTCAAAATTTCATGAAATTCTACGAATCTTGTAATGAGTACCAATTTAAGCCAATTACCCAAAAGTCACATTCTTTGAGAAAGTTATCTTAAGTTTTACCAAATTCTACTCAAATGAAATTCCGGGATCGGTACCTAAATTCGATTCCATTCACCTCTTAGGTTTGATGTGAGTCCTTGAGCTTTCCATCCTAATGTGACACCTTGGGCGGACGTGAGTCCTCATGCTTGCCTCACCAAAATTCCCAAAAATTCTAATTTCATTTCATCACGACAAATTTTCGCGCCTTCCATGAAATTTTGCTAACGAGCTCTGTCCTTTGATTCCCATAAAATTCCTTAATTTTCCATTCCTGACGAAATTTTTCACCTTCCATAAAATTGAAATAGCTCGGTTCTACGATTCCTCAAGAAACCCTAATTTTCCATTTCCTATCGGAGAATTTCGCCTTGATAGAAATTTCGGAATGTAGCTCGAGTTCTCGAATTCCCAAATTCCCTAATTTTCTATTTCTATCGGAAATTTTCCGTAACTTAATGTTAAAATTATGGGAATGGAGCTTAGTCCTCGATTCCCACAATTTCTTATATTTCCATCTTATGCGAAATTTCGCATACCAAAATTCGGGAATAAAGCTTAGTCCTCAGATTCACCAAAAATTTCCAAATTTTACATTTCTGTTGGGAAATTTTACGTCTTCGATAGAAATTCTGGAGATAATTTCAATTCACTCCAATTTTATAATTTCTTAATTTTTTATTTCATCAGAAATTTTCGGCCTTCTATGAAATTCTAGGAATGGAGCTTAATCCTACGATTCCCCTAAAATTCCTATATTTCTATCTCTATGCGAAATTTTACGCTGTGGCGGGGGTACGGGAATGGAGCTCGGTCTCGATTCAAAAAATTCCCTAATTTTTAATTTCCTATCGAAGAAATTTTTAGACTTCAAGAAATTACGGGAAAGGAGCTCGGTTCTCGATTCCCCCAAAAATTCCACTAATTTTCCATTTTCTATCAAAGAAATTTTCCGCCTTACATGAAATTCGGGAACGGAGCTCGGTCCTCTGATTCCCAAAAAAATTCTAATTTTCCATTTCCTATCATGAAATTTTCATCATTCCATAAAGTTCTAGGAACGGAGCCCGATCCTACGATTCGTCCAAGAATGCAACCAATTTTCCACTTCTTATGCAGAAATTTTCTGCCTTTCATGAAGTCTGGGAATGGATCTTAGTCATACGATTCCCACAAATTCTGTATTTCCGTATCTGTCAAGAGAATTTTCTACCTTCCGTATAATTCCGAGTATCATCGCAGTCGTACGATTATAAAGATTGGTCGTAAAGAGACCATACGGACATCCGGGATATGGAGGAACGGTAGGGTTCATTGAATTAAACCTCCTCGCAGACATAGTCGGGTCACATGCGTGATCACTACTCGAAAGGGTGATCTTATTCTTTGCTTAAACTAAAAGAGTCTGGTCTGCAGATTGGCGTAATGCAAATCGGCGCAGCGTCACCTCTTAGACGGGATGGAGAGGAGACAAGCACGGACGCGCGCGGTATCACCCGTTCCGGAAAATTCTTACGATCTTAAAATGAAATAAATGGACGACGATTACTTGCTTGCGCAACGATGCGAGCTACGAGTACACGGGGGATCTGTCGACATTAGATCGATGGAAGAAATTTTGACTAGGTGTCAGACTTGTAACTCGAGTTTACCCCAAGCTTGCCTACGGTGAGAGAGGAATTTTCGGAATGCCGAATGTCATGTTTTACGAGTTTGGAGGAGTATAGCACATTTGAGGCATATGCGAGTACACTCAATGCTACTCGGGAGGCGGGAATATCTGATGTAGAGCAATACGTACCACGGTTAATCCTACCGCCGCATACCAGTGAAATTTCGGAAAGCAAGTCATGGAAAAGATTAGATGAATCGAAGCAAGGGGCTGACACTATGAAGACATATAATGAAATTTGTTAATATCTGGAAGGACTCGAGAAGTATACAGCGACTTATTCGGAGGAAGGATGAAGAAGAAATTATGTACTTCATCGACACTCTGCATACATTGGGCGAGCGAGGTCGCTTGAGGTCGAGAACATATACGGGCCGTCGAAATGGAAACGAGGAAGAGGCGAGTCACTGTCGGTGTGAGTACATTGTACAACTTTGCTAAAGATCGACAAGGCAATCCCTGCAGGTACCCATAGCATAATGAGATGGATCTGACGCACGAGTGAAGATGATAAAGAGGATGGTTGAGTGGCACATGTTTAGCACGGAATGTAATCTGAGTTGCATGTAATGTTATGAGCACGGGAATTTGTATCATACTCCATATCGACCACCATGACTTTGTGAGGCCCTTAAAACGGGTCTCTTTTATAAGAAAGTGAAAGCAATATATTTTTTGGACAAAGAAATCCGGATTGTTTGACGGGGGAGAATTCGAGGTTACGATGAAATTTAAATATCGCGTGGTCCGGTCTTGGTATTAAAAGGAAATGGGCCGGTCTTGTGAAGCACTACATCCCAGGGAGTTACAAGAAAAGGGTGTCAGTCACCTTGAAAAAGAATGGGAAGATAAGGTGTCGTTTTACTACGGGAGGGGATCCTGAATTGAACCTTCATCCTTCTTCGCTTGTGACGCTAGTACCTCTCGGTGTTCACGAGAGGACTTTTGTTCCCGGGCGTAACCTTGACGGGTTGGCTCGTCCCAGCGATAGTCTCGGAAGCGAAATCTACTACCCCTTTCAATGGGTAATGATAGTCGTTGTCACCACTTTTGTAATGACAGACGATATGATATGCCAAACTTTGTTGTTGTACACATGATCTACTTTGGGATTCTTGTCGGCCTTATGATCATTTGTACTACTTTCGACAAAGATAATGAAGACTTTTGCTTTTAGAAATGCTTCTTTTCATGTAACGGTCGAAAGCCGTTGAAGCCGTGTGTTGGTTCGAATGAAAAGGATGAAAGAATAATGTAGAAGAAAAAGACAAATGATAACAAAACGAAATCAAAATCAAAATGAAGCGAAACAGGTCGAATGAAATCAAAATCGAAATCAAAATTGAAATTTAAAATTGAAATTTAAATCAAATGAAACAAAGTAAAATAAAACAATTTAAAAGAAAATAATGAATTGAAAGCAGACAAGTATTAATATTCTCACTTTTGAAATTACGAGTCCTTGTACTCATATTCGGATCCTTCGCTTTTGCGGAGCCTCCTCAAATTTTGGCACTTTTCACACGGTGCCATTTCTCACAAATTTGAAATATCATGAAATTACGACAAGTCTTGCAATGGATACCGATCTCGGCCCAGTGCCTGAAAATTCACTTTCTTTGAAAGTAATCTTGTGTTTTGCAAATTCTTACAGAATGAAATTAGGGATCGGTACACAAATTTTGATTCCCTTCACCTCTTAGGTTGGATGTGAGTCCTTGAGCTTTCCATCCTAATGTGACTTCTGTAAGGTCGGATGTGAGTCCTTGAGCTTTCACTCCTGTGTTTCCCCGAAAATTCCCTAATTTTCTATTTCTGAAATCCAAGACAATTTTCGCATTCCATGAAATTCTGAGCAGACTCGATCCTTTGATTCCCCCTAAACTCCCTAATTTTCCATTTCCCATCGAAATTTTCCACCATCCATACAATTCGGGAACGGAGCTTAGTTCTTCGATTCTCCCAAAAATCTCTAATTTTCCATTTCATATCTGAGAAATTTTCCCGCCTTGATGAAAGTTCGGGAATGGAACTCGATTCTGATTCCCAAAATTTCCTAATTTTCCATTTCCTATCAGAAATTTTCCACCTTCCATGAAATTCCGGGGAATGGGCTTGTTCCTCCGATTCCCCTAAATATTTCTTTATGTTTCCATCTCGTATCCACAGAAATTTTCCACCAGATTAATGAAATTCTGGGAACGGAGCTCGATCCTCTATTACAAAAATTCCCTAATTTTACTTTTCCTATCAGAAAGTGCCGCCTTTGATGAAATTCCGGGAATGGAGCTCGGTCTTGTTTTCCCAGAAATTCCTAATTTTTTAATTCTATCAGAAATTTTACGCAGCCAACGACATTTCGGGAACGGAGCTTAATCACTTGATTCCTAAAATTCCACTATATTTCCATCTCTTTATCAGAGAAATTTTTTCCTTCCGCTGAAATTTCGAGTGGAGCTTGGTCCCTCGATTCCCAAAAATTCCTTAATTTCCCATTTCTATCAGAAATTTTAAACGCTGTGATGCAGGGAATGGAGCTCGGTTCTCCGATTCACCCCATTCTTAATTTTGAAATTTCTATCCGAGAAATTTTCCACCTTCCATGAAAATCGGGGAACGGAGCTCGATCCTGCGTTCCCCAGTTACCTAATTTTCCATTTCTTATCCATGAAATTTTTGCATTCCATAAAATTTTGGGAAGCCAAAACTCGATCCTCAGTTCCCCCGAAATTTTGTAATTTTTCATTTCCTATCCGTAGAAATTTGTTTGCCTTCCATGAGAGTGCAAGAGACGGAGCTTAGATCTCGATTCCTCTTTAAAATTCTATGTTCCATCTCTTGCTCAGAGAAATTTTCCACCTTCCATGAAGTTTCGGTATCGGAGCTCGTTATACTTAACAATACATCCGGACTCGATCATAAAGTTGCATCGATGTTTTCAGCACTCGAATCGAATGGTAAATAATATGAATGCTTCCATTCGTAGCAATACTATAAATTTATATTCTCCACGAATATTATCGTTATCTTAGAAAATCTTGGATTAATTAAAATGAAGAAAGTTGTTTTCTTATCGTTATTTACATCAACCATTTCATTACTTGCTTTATTATTGCATCTAGTAAATTAAAAATATCAAATTTATAATTATAAAAGAAATACTTAAAAATAAAATTAAAATATTTAAAAATCCATAACTCACTCCTCGTGGGATCGATATTGAGTCTTTGTTTCAATAGCCATATATTACTTGATACGATACGTATCTTGCGTAGTACTTCAGTGTGTAAAATATTTTCGATAAAATTATATTTATATACACTAGCCGCTATTATTATCTATTATATATATTTGAAAGCATTAATTATTACATTTGTCATCAGCGGATTGCGGGTCAAGTTTTTGACGCCGTTGCCGGGGATTGAATTTTTAGTACGCTTATATTTAGCGTTGGGTCACAGGCCTTAATTGTAATGTAAATGAAGTGCAAGTAAAAATCATCATATTTATATATAAAACTTATTCTAGCAATTATCTCAACATCCTACACATTAATTCTACTCATTACAAAAGAAAAGTAAAAGGAAAAGAATGACATAATCTTCTCATGCCACTATTTTCAAAGAAGAAGAAAGAGTAATAGAGATACGTCACAAAGCACGAAGAAAACACAACGGAAACTTCATTTAACCAAAACAAATCTGCTAAGTGTTTATAAAATCATAAGATAATGAAGAACAATACTTAGCTTTTTTCCTTTGAAAGAAAATGAAGATCTCTCCCACAAAGTCTCCTATCGATCCATGCAATGCTAGTGCAATCCCTTACAAATTCTCTCAAAATCTTCTCTCAAATCTCTCTAAAATGGTAGAAATCTACATTTCTACTCCTAATCTAAGAACCATAAATATTCTCCAAGTTTTTTCTAACCTTCCGCCTCTCTTTTCTATCCTCAAATCACTAATTTAAAGAGTATGGACGAATTTCTAAGAGTACCCTTAAGCAACCCTTCGAAAAAGCATCCAAACACAATTAATTTTGGCCTATAACCGCCAGAAGTCCGTCCATAGTCGTCCCAGGTGTCGTCGGCTAGATCTAGGGCGCCGTCGGCTAGCTTTCTGTCATTTTTCGGTCTTCTCGGGAAAATCTCATCGTCGGCGAGCTCGAGGGCGCATTTGGCGAGATTTCTGCGCAGCTCCACCGTTTGGCTCTATTTAGCCCCATTTGAGTTGCGTTGTGTTCCTAACAAATAGCCCTACAAAATAAGCATGAAAATAACCTTCCTTTAAAGTGTAATCTCCTTCAAAAATTTGCAAGAAGTGTAAAAGAGATTAAGCATTGAAAGACTTATCGAAAGGTGTCAGGGCAAAATTTCATTTCTTGCTCGTTTTTGCGCCAAATTGCACCGTTTTTGTTTCTTTTTCTCCAAAAGTCCATTTATTGTATCTGAAACCAATAACATGCAAAATAACTTCCTTTTAAAATGTAATATCACCAAAAATGAGTAAAATCATATAGCAAAAACCGTATATATTTTTGGTGCATCACTTCCCGCGAAGATTATCATGATAATGAGACTCAATTCACTGGAAGGGTCTTCACATCATTTTGCAGGGATCTTCACATTCAGTTGGTTCACACTGCTGTGTTGCATCCTCAAACAAATGGACATACATAGGTGACAAATCGGACGATGTTCAAGGGGTTGAAGTCTCATCTTAAGAAGTCTGGGGGGGCAGTGGGCAGAAGAGCTGCACAACGTTCTTTGGGCTTATCGCACCACCGCACGAACTCCTACCAGAGAGACTCCATATAACTTATGTTTCAGCACTGATGTCCTTATTGATATCGGAGTTCCAAACCCACAAGTCAAGTCTTTCAACTCACATAACAATGAAGAAAAGCTCCGACAACAGTTAGATCTTCTCCAAAATATACTGGATGTGGCCCACCTCAAAGCTACTTCCTACTGCTAAAGAGTTGCTCGCCACTTCATCTGAAGAGTCAAGCCCCGACCTATCGCCATTGGTGACTTGGCCTTGCGTAGTATCGAAGCCACTGGTCATGGTCCCCAACGCAACAAATTAGCCCCTCTCTGAGAAGGCTCATATATCGTCACTGTCATAATCTAGCTTGGAACATTCAAGCTCAAAGATTCAGATGAGAAAATCTTGCCCTGAAATTGGAATACCGAGAATCTTCGCAAATACTACTAGTAACACTTCAATCATATCATTTATATCATCTTACAGGCAATTTCAATGTATCTCAGACTTGTTAAATATTATTTGCTCACTTTCTTTTACAAAAAAGAACATCTTTAGTAAGTGTAACGACTTATTCATGAGTCACTTTATGCTATCGACCCGAGAAATACACAACTCCGGTTGTATATTAGTCAGAGCATGATTGGTCCCTGGAGGGTTTGATCGGTCATCTTCCATATGGGTTAACATCGCCGAGTTTTTTATTCCGATAAACAACCTTGGATGGGTTAACAGTCATTAGTGGACCACACTTGATCCCTTTCACACAGTTTCATAAGTGAGCAATGCTTGCGGCAAACAACATCGGATGGGTTAATAAGTCATCGGTGGACTTCCGTTGGCTCCTCTCATATAGGTTAACATCATCAAGAAATACTTTGATGCATAGCCTCAAAAAAGTTAAAGGCCACTGGAGATTTATCCTCATAGTAACCTTCTTTCATACTATAACATCTATAATATCTTGTATCCATTATGGAATGAAAAGAAAACATGTTTCAAAATTATCATAAAAAATAAATAAATAAAGAGAAGGTACTCGGGGGTAAAATAGCTAACATAATCAAATAATTAACAAGATGATCATCATGCATCACTCATCAAACATCATAGCAACATTTGTGAGATTCAAACAACATGACAAAAGCAAACACACAGCAAGCATAAAATGAGTAGTATAACATTAATTGACGTCAACATTCTCCTCTGCCCCCTTGATCTACCTTAAAACTTACTATTTTTATGGATAAATTATTCTTATATTTTTAAGGATATTATGCTTTATTGAAATTTATTTTTATGTTTTTGGTTGCAGATATAAGAAGATGAGTTTAAGTACAGAAAGAAGCAAAATGGGGCTTTATGAAGAAAATTAAGAAACTCAGTCTGGCGCCTAGAGGCCATAGACGGTTAGAGTGGTTAAATTTTGAATTTTGGCGGTTCCAAAGTATTCTAGAAAACCTCAGAAGATAGTGCACATTTTAAATGAAGTATACAATGAATCTTGAAACAATTTAATGAAGAGGTGTGTTCCTTGAAGCAAAAAGGCTGGTAATTGAATATTTAAGCTAGCGCCTAGGCGCCAGACTTGGTGCCTAGGCACGAAAGTTACTTTCGAGAAGATTCATTGAATATGGCCAAATTTTGAAGAGATGTCTGAAGCAACCTTTGGTCATTTTGAAGCTTTATAAATAGGAAGTAACTCTACGGTAGAAAAGAGTCGTTTTTAGAGTTATTCTTAATTAACACTTAGTTTCTTTCACTTTAAAGTAAAGTATCTAAGAGTTTAGTGAGAGTTTGTGATTCCCTGAAGTTTAAAATTTTGTAAAGAGTCAGAGAAGTCAGATAATTTCGAAAGATTGCTTTGGTGAACATTCCAGACAAGTATTTGTAACTTAACTCTTAAGTTGTGTGCTTTGGATTCAATGATCATGAATATGTTTTGTTGTGTTAATTCAATGATTTCTGAGTAGCTTTCTTCTTTTTCTCCTTACAAATATAATGTAATTAAGTCAAGAGGTTTGAATTTTTTATTAAGAACTTTTTTTTTTCTTATAAAAATTGTGATGATATTTTACCTAAACTTCTTTTAGTTTACAACTTGGTCAATCGCATTGTTAAAACATGTGGAGAAATCTTATAGACCTGGCCGTGGGCTAAGATATCTTAACTTGTAAGTATCACATTTCACTTTAGAAGATCAGTAATTATCATCAGAAGAGGAGTGCAAATAGATAGGGAAATAGGTTTTGAATGGCGTAGATTTGAATATTTTTAGAGTGACAGACTAAATTCTATCAAATTGATTTAAAGTGAGGAAAATAGGTCACTGGTAGGTCCTATAGAGAGGGCACAGTGGGTAATCTTGAAGTGAGAGCCTAGGATCTACTCAACACTACTAATAACACATCATGCACCAACATTTAGACTAGTCAATGTTCTTTATGCCTGGACCAAAAGGTAAATAATATTTATGCTCCTATTTGTCACAATACAATATTTTTAAGTTCTAATCAATTTGAAAGTTTAGTAAGTTTGATTTTACTTTTGTTTAGTTATTAAAAATTAGCACTTTATTTTTATTAAGTTTTTTTTTATTTTCACCAATTTCCTCGTGGGATCGATGTCTGGGGTTTTAAAAAGAAAATCCTATATTAACGATATATATATGCGTAGTACCCATAGTGTGTTTATTAATATTATTTATAAAATATTAAAATCTTGCACACTATCCGTTTATTTTAGGGTCAAGTTTACCTATCTTTGTAAGTTTAATTATATGCGTAATTGCAGATCGGGTCAAGTTTTTGGCGCCAATGTCGGGGAGATTAATTTAAATTAAAAGAGAATTAAAAAAATTATATATATATATATATATATATATATATTAATAATAATAATAAAAAATAAATAAATATAAATATATAATACTTACATTTTTTTAGTTTTTGTGTGCAACTTTATTTTCACAAAACTCTTTTTATTTTTGTATGCAAAGTTCAGGAACTGAAGGTATAGTACCTTACGATTCTGAATTAGAACGAACTATAAGAAAAATAAGAAAAGAAAGACAACTTAATAATATTCAATAAATGGTGAATATGCCTCAAAATACTCCTGAATTACAATTGAAGATATTGAGCAACAAAATTTACAAAAACCTTTAAGGGAGTATGTTAACCCTACAACAAATGGAATTCATTTAAGTAAACAAATCCCTGTTGTAGCTACAAACTCATTTGAACTTAAACCTGTTATTATAGAAATGGTGCAAAATAATCAATTTGGGGGATCACCAAATGATGATTCAAATTTACATCTTGCAAGTTTTTAGACTACGTGCTACTTTCAAATATGATGGTGTATCGGATGATCTTATAAGACTTGAGACTTTTCTTTTTCTTTAAAGGATAAAGCTTAAGATGTGGTTAAATTTATTAAATTGCAAGTGTTCGACGATATTTTTAGGTTGTGTGTTTTATTTTGAAAAGTGGTCTACGCTAACGAAGTTGTCGGCGAATTTTTAATTTAGTTTAAATAAATAAATTGAAAAGTAGTATTTGATTTTGAAAATAATTTTAAGTTTGAAAAATTTTAAGATATGAAATCAAGCTGATCTCACATCCAAATAGTTTATATAAACGAATACCACACCACAAACCGTGTATCTATCCCTAAGGATAGACACACTGCTTGATGATGAGGCTCGATTAAATAAACTAGAAGATTTGTGACATCCGTTTGGTCTCAGTGAACCAATTTTATAAGCTGACAAGTTCCTCGCTTAATATAAATGAATCAAGCGAGGTTTATATTACTCAGGTTCTTAAAGTTCCTATAAAGGCAAGCTCTTATAGTTAATTACATCTTAAATGACGGGAATCATTTAAGAAAACTCGATAATGATCGATGGTTTTGCTTCTCGAAATTTCAAAGTTTAAGGTTTTCAAACGATTGGATTTTGGAAATTTCAATAGGGAATAGCTCAAATTTGGAACGGTTTATTTTAGGAGTCCAAAGGAAGAGTAGTAGGGGAAGTTGAGGATCCAAGAGGAATCTCGACAACTTCCCGACTATCCTATTGTTGAGGCTTTGAATTTTGAAAATGAATTTATTTAAGTTTCAATCTTCGCTAATTAATTATAGTGAATTACATTTACATAATCACATGGTTATGCAAATAACTCGAGAGATAAGAGGATTTACACCGTATCGGACGACGACGCTCGGAATCTAAAAGTGTGTTAGGGCTTATATTGCACGACGAGGTTAGTACAAAGCGCTCAAAAGAACACGTGAGGATTTATGTCGCACTTAGGCGGACTACCTCGAATCCTATGGCTTGTTGTTTAAACTAAAGAATAGTTTTGTCGATGTCGACACGAGTTTCTTGTTGACGATGGCCGTCTTCGCCTCGAAGTCGTGCTTTCCGTGCTCCACGCCTGTAATAGAAAGTTGCGGTTAGGTTTAAATCACTAAGTTAAAGTGAACATGCGAATCGTTTTATTTCATCTTATTATTATTATCGTTTTCATTTTCATTGTAAGCGTGAGTGTGTGCTGAATGATGATAGTGTAGAAAAGAAAGCGAGAAAACAAGTAAGCGAGAATATCGCTATGAAGACAATAGGAAGCAAGTATCACAAGCGAGTTATGCTTCGAGCTAAACGGAATAACATGCTTACAATAAGAAACATGCTTAGCAAGTATGTATCGAAAATAAAGCGAGTAGACTAAGCAAGAGTATATGCTTGAAAAGTAAGGCATGCGTAATGGTATGAACTGAAAGTAAATGAGCTAGGATCAGCAGGAGTATGTATCGAAAAGTAAGCGAGTATAACGATAAAAAAGTAAAAACCGTGTCACGAGAGTACCGTATGCTTTCTGTTTCATCCAGCAGATGCAGCATTACTTGTTTATTATTTTTTTATATTTTCACAACAAATTTGTCGATCTTAAAAGAGCGAGGAGTAAAAGTAGTAAGTGAAAACAACCTAAACTAAACGAAGTGCTTATGGTGTGTACAAAGAAAGTAAAGTCCGAAAACTCAACGATAAAACGAAGGAAAACGAGGAAAATCGTAGAAGAAAACCAAGAAAGTCGGAAAGAAAGAAAAGAAACGTCCGTAGAAAACTCGAGAAAAGTCACGAACGAAAACAAAACTAATTCGTAGAAAACGCTGAAAAGCACAGTGAGAAAACCCACGAGACGACCGCTAAACTCATGGCGAACCATGAGAAAGCCATAGCCTCCGGAAAGAGAGACCCGTAAGCACGGTGGTGTTTCGGACTCGTAGGCCGTGCTAATATCCGGACTCGAGTGCTGACCACTGCAACCGACTTCTACGGCAAGGCGATCTAATCCGACTCGAATAGCCAACCATGGACCTTTATAAATTTTCACACATTTCATTTTTTTGTTTTTATGCAAGTAAAAAGCCGTAGGTAAGTAGGTTGTGTAGTAGTGGAGATAATTTTGTATTTTTCAAATATATGTATTTTTTTGTTTTAAAACATTTCGATCAATGCGGTTAATTACTGCTAATAGGACTAGGCCTACGAACGTTGGGACTGTCGGTAGTAGAAACCCCAGGACGGTCGAATGGTTCCGTGATTCTCGCTCTACTCTCTACGCAGTCTCGAGTCAGGCGGCCCATTCTATGGCTCTCGTAATTTTTCTCGTTTTGCGATCTCATCGATGTCCCCACCGCACTTAGCGCACTGCTGATGGCTCCATATATAACCCAAGGAGGTTATATATGCACACCTACACGTCCGCTGTAGGTGTGTCTTTGAGCGAAAACAAGGTGAAACCAGGGACGAGAGGTCGAGGAAGAAGGACGGAAAGCGGCTCACTTAACACGATTTCGAAAGAAGTGAGTCGATTTCCAACAATCGAAAAACACGTAAGTCACCCCGGACTCCGACCGACCTCACGTCCCGAGAAAAGGACTAAAGGCACCTCGACGCTCTCGGAGAAGGTGAAGACTAGGCTCCTAGGAACACACTTCCTTTTCCCAAATAACTCGTAAAATCATAAGCAAAAGAAAGAAAGAGAAAGCCATCGCTCGTGAAGTGACCCCTAAGGTGGTGTGTAACCCTTCCCAAATATTCAAGTAATGGCAAAGAAAAGGAAACATAAAACAAAGTCTACGGAGTAAAGAAAGTAAAACGGAGTGAAGTAGAAATGAAGTAGAAAAAGAACAAAACCAACCAAGAAAAATCGGGCAGAGCATAACTGAGCATAAAAAATGAATTTTCCACACTCGCAATTTGAATAAACGAAATGTCGCAAGCATATGTATGTAACAACCAATGTTTTCATCCATCCCAAGCATGTATAGAGCATGTTATAACTCTCAAAACCATAGGATAGCTTGCATGAAAAAGAGAACTTCAAATTCTTACAAGTAAGGCACACTTTTATGCTTGGAGTGAGGTGAAACATGTGTGCAATTATAGTTTTGATGTTGCATATGCGAATACATGTTGAAATAGATGAAAAGCAAGCACACATAACTTCAAATTTTGATGTTTCATGCAGGAACATGCTTGAATCCAAAAATTGCAAATAAATTCACCAATCTATTCTCATATTAGCTAGCCGCCGTTAAGCCACAATAAAGAATGAAAAACAAGCATTCCATTTTTATGCAAATAGGAGCAGCATCCTACAACTAGAAGAGCCAAACCGAGCCCACCAAATCGAGCCTCGAGAGCTTTAGAAATTACCCTTTTCTTTTTTGCAAATATTTTCAATATAAGGAGGTAGCAATACAAAGCAAAACCAAACCTTTCATATTTCCAAAATGCAAGGCACCAAGATCCTCCAGCAATTGAAAATCATAAATAACTCTTTCCAGATTTTCGAAATGACTACCAAACATCTCAGATTTTTTTGCAAATGAGTTTCCCAAAGCAAATAATTGGAACCATTCAAGATATTAGCCATATAAATATAAGAGAAATTGAGTGGCACGTATGTATAAGGCACAATTTTGGGTGTTAAAAAATGTAAACATATGAATTAAGTGGTATGTATGTGATTGCCTCAATTCAAAATAAATCTGTAAGCTTTCTCTTCTCAAATAATTTTGCAATGCAATCCTCCCTAGCACCCTTCACGTTTTCCAGAAAACTTATTTTTAATTTGTACAACTAACTCATATGCTCCAGCTCTTCAATTCTATATTATGGGATAATACAAAGTTAGCTGCAATTTTTGAAACAGTTTTGAGCAATTAAAAAAAATGTTTCTGCCTCTTAAATGCCCAATTTCAAGATCCCGTTTCTGTAGAACACGTAAAACAAACTTCCCAAAATTGTAAAGTGCGAGAGAATCAGCTTAAGCAAGCTGAAGTAAAGCCGATTCAAAATCCCATAGCATAAACAAAAAAAATCAGCTTCAGCAAGATGCAAAAATACCTCCAAATAGCGAATAAATGGAAAGATTTACCTATGTACCACCTGATCCTTATGAATTTACATATTCAGCACCCAAATTTTATTTCCAAAGTTATTTCATTAACCCTCTTCATGACAGCCAAAAGTTGCTTCATTTTCACGTCTTGGTGGAACAATTTGAATATAAGAATTAAAGTTTAGGTGTTCTATATGTAAATTTATTCAATAATTTCAGCAACACGGAATTCCAACAATTAAAAAAATGAATCCAATAACTGAAAGTGAGCTCGTTCATGGACTCCACCTTTAACACCTGAAAGTATATGTATTCGCCACCCAAATAAACAAATCGACTATCCAAAGAATATATGTCGAGCGAGCGGGTGAAAGAGCAAATGCCAGTAAGAGTCTTTCAAAGGCTAGCAAGGAAAGAAGCCAACAAAAGTATAAGTCCTATAATTTCTTCAAGCTCCTATGCACAACCACAAAGAAATGGAGTCAGATTTACATGCATACCACCTCAATCTCTCAGATTTTGCAAAAAAAAAAAAAAAAATGAAACACCCAGGTGTTGTATATCTGTAATAATTTATTAGCAAAATGTAAGTATCACTCACTAAAATTTTAGGGTAACACCAAGCATGTCAGAAAACCTTCAAACCATCAAACTGAATCACCAAAACTCACAAGGTTTTCACCCAAAACACGATTTTCAGTAAAATTTCCAAATCAGTAGATCATAAAGCCTCCAAGCTAGAAGGTTAAGCTACCAAATATATAACACTCCTCAAATGTACAGCCAAATCAGCAAGCCCCATATCCATTAATCAAATGGCGAGACAGAGAAGAGATCCTTCAACTAATAGCCTAAATGATTCAATATTCACCTACAACTCGAAGCAATGATCAAAGAGGCTGCAGCCACCAAAAGGATTATGCCCCATGCATATTGAATGTTTCAATAGATAGCATTTCAAGACATCTTATTAACGCATTTAGCAACAGAAACTTGGAAGTAACAAGAACCAACTCATTACCATATTGTTATTTAGGAAACTTAGAACACTTGCCTTGCATGGAAGATTTAAGAGGAGGAGTGAGAAGAGTTTACCAGCTATGGTAGATTGCACAAGAAGGATAGAAAAAGCCAAACTCCAATCCGGCAGCACCTCCCCTTCCAGAAATTTTGGCCACCCCTTAACCTTCCCAAAGAGGGGGTTTTTATAGGCCAAGAAGGAGAAGATACTTACTTTGGCTTACCTGGGCGGTGAGTTGAAGCCATCGTCGACAAGGGAAGTCGCGACAAAAAGGAAGAGGGGAAAACGTCGCGACAGAGAGCAGGAGGCGTGGAGTAGGGCAGCAGAAGGCGCAGGGAGTAGGTGGAGGCAGTGGAAGCAGGGGGCGAAGCTTTACCAGAGTACGGAGGAGGGGACCGAAGCTTTGCGAGGATGGCCGGCTAGGGCTTCGCCTTGGCTCAGTTCCGCGAGAAAAGAAAAGGAGGGGCGGATGGTGAGTGAGGGAGATGAGGGTTAGGGATTTTAGTTTTTTTTTATTATTATTTATTTATTTTAAAATAATGTTTTAGTCAAATTTCGTAGATTCGGACAAATTTCGACCACACGTAACCTATATCAAAATTAGTGTCCTTCCAGGTAATTTCGACGTTCGGACGCAACGGCGCAGATCCGTTTCGTCATCCGGAGCTGTTTGGACAACCTCGTTATCAAAACAGGTCGAAAAGGTCGAATTTGGTGATTTCGCGATTAAATCGATTTGGTTGAAATTCGAGGTTGAACCTGGTAGCGATCGAATGTTGTGTTCAGTTTAGGGGAGTGTGTCGAAGCGTTTAAAATTTAAATTGAGAAGAAAATGGCTAGCGTCGGGTCAATTTGGGTCGAATCGGAGCTAGGTCGGGCTTAGGTCAAAATCGGGGTTTTTATGAAATCGGCTTAAATTGACAAAATTGGGCTGTGGTGTAGTTGAATAAAATGAAATTGAGAATATTTGGGATTTTCTGGGATTTTCAGGAATTTTTGGAATTTTTGGAATTTTGGGTTAAAAGAGTATTTTGGGTATTTGGAGGTTATTTGGAGGGTATTGGGGTATTTTGGTGGGTTTAAGGTTTAGAATGTGTGTGAGAGTGTGATGTGGTGCAAGCTAGACCTCACTCGGACCGCACCATCCGGGGTACTCCTAAGGCCGGAGAGTCCCATAGGAACTCATCCTTTAAACCTCCACATATTGGTCTTAACCCTCCAAGTGGCCCTGGGGTTTACAATCAAACATGTGGGGTTTGAAGGGAATCAAGAAATGTTTGGAATTTCTAAGTGGTGGGTCCCATTTCTAGTCCTCTAGGATTAGTCGAAGGAAAGGCTAAGGCTAGATCCTAAGGACTAAGAAGAGAGAAAAGACAATACCTCATCAAAAATGAGGTCAACAACAGGATATATTAAAACTTGGGGAGAAATGACACAAAAATTCCTGGCTAAATATTTTCTTCATTCTAAAACCATTAAACTTAGAAATGATATAACTATGTTTTCTCAATACGAGGGAGAAACAATTTATGAAGCTTGGGAACGATTTAAAGAACTCTTTAGGAAGTGTCAACATCATGCATTACCAAATTGGTTAATCATTCAAACTTTTTATAATGGATTACTAGGTTCCCTTAGATCTATAATTGATGTTGCTGCTAGAGGTTCTTTAATGACAAAATCAATTGATGAAGCTTATACTTTAATTGAAGAAATGACAACTAATAGTTTTCAATGACCTTCTAAAAGAGTAAATACTAAAAGAGTGGCTATTATTCATGATAATGATGCATTTTCTATTTTAGCTTCTCAAGTAGCAACAATATCTAAGAAATTAAATAACTATTCTATGAATCTGTCCAAAATAACTCAAGTGAATAATGAAAATTTAGGAAATATGAATGATTCTCCATCTTTAGAAACATTACAAGCCATAGTTAGCAATACTAATAACCCATATTCTAATTACTATAATCCAGGCTAGAAGAATCACTTAAATTTTAACTGGAATAATGAAAATCCTCAATGGGGAAGTAATCAGATAAACCCAACTGGAAATTGAAATAATCAAGGAAATTCAAACTATGGACCTCCTTATCCTCCGGGTTTTAATCAGCAATTTAAAGAAAAGAAGTTGTTTATAGAAGAATTAATTTTAGAAATGGTTAATCAGATACAAAGTTAAAATGCGGCGATAAGCTAGCAATACTAATAACCCATATTCTAATTACTATAATCCAGGTTGGAAGAATCACCCAAATTTTAACTGTAATAATGAAAATCCTCAATGGGGAAGTAATCAAATAAACCCAAACAGAAATTGAAATAATCAAGGAAATTCAAACTATGAACCTCCTTATCTTCCTGGTTTTAATCAACAATTTAAGTAAAAGAAGTTGTCTATAGAAGAATTAATTTTACAAATGGGTAATCAGATATAAAGTCAAAATGCGGCGATAAGAAATATTGAGAATCAAATGGGAAATTGCTAATGCAATTTGTAATAGACCTCAAGGAAAGATTCCTTAGTAATGTGGAAATAAATCCTAAAGATAATGTGCAAGAACAAATTAAAGCTGTTCAACTGAGAATTGGAAAGGAATTAAAGGAAGGAACTCGAAATGAAGTTGAGAATGAGAAAGAAATGGAAGAAATTGAGAAACCTAAAGAAATTGATTCTAGAAAAGAAGAGAAATTTGTTTCTCCAAATAGAAATGATGTAGAAAGAATACCACCTTTTCTTTAAAGATTTAGACAACAGAATCTTGATCAACAATCTTCAAAATTTTTTGAAATATTCAAAAAGCTTACAATCAATATCCCATTTCTGAAGCTTTGGATTAAATGCCTAGTTATGCTAAATTCATGAAAGATATTTTGAATAAAGAAAGGAAATTCAAAGCTTATGAAATTGTTGCATTTAGTGAAGAATGCAGTGTAATAATTCAGAAGAAGCTTCCTCGGAAGCTTAAAGATTCTGGAAGTTTCACATATTGGAGAAAAAAATTTATGATAAGGCCTTATGCGATTTAGGAGATAGCATTAATCTCATGCCCTTATCCATTTTTTGAAGATTAAATTTAGGAGAGATTTCTCCTACTACTGTAACCCTGCAATTGGTTGATCGATCTATTACTTATTCTAAAGGAGTTATTGAAGATGTACTAATTAAAGTAGATAAATTTATCTTCCCTATAGACTTTATTGTACTTGATATGAAAGAAAATAAAGAGATTTTTATTATTTTAGGAAGACCTTTTCTTGCTACTAATCAGCTATGATTGATGTGAAAAAAGAGGAGTTAATCATGAGAGTTAATGGTCGAGAAGTAACATTTAATGTTCTTAAATCCATGAGGTATCCTGTTAATGAAAAATGTTATAAGATGGATATTTTTTATTCGATAATAGCTAAGCATTATCAAGAAATTTATGAAATTATTTTTGAGGAAAAAGTTGAAGAGTTAAATGATCATGAAGAAATACAAGATATAAATAAAAGTGATTATGAAAATTGTAATTATATTCATGAAAAATGAGAAGTTTAGATACTACTAAAAATAGTGAATCTATAACACCCTCTATTGAAAAGGCTCGTAAACTTGAATTAAAAGTATTAACATACTCATTTAAAGTTTGCTTTCTTAGGGAATTCATCAATCTCACTGTAATAATATCTTCTGAATTAACTAAAGATAAAAAAATAAGTTATTAGAAACTTTAAAAAATTATAAAAAAGCTTTTGGTTGGACAATAACAAATATAAAAGGAATAAGCCCTTCTATCTGTATGCATTGAATTCTAATGGAAGAAGATTATAAACCAAGTGTTGAACCTCAAAGAAGACTTAATCTAATAATGAAAGAGGTAGTAAAAGTTTTTTTAAATGATTAGATGCTGGAATTATTTATCCTATATCTGATAGTTCTTGGGTTAGTCCAATTCACTGTGTTCCTATAAATGAAAATAATGAATTAATTCAAACAAAACAAGTCACTAGGTGGCAGATTTGTATCAATTATAAAAAATTGAATGTTGATACCAGGAAGGATCATTTTCCTTTACCTTTCTTGGATCAAATGTTAAATAGATTAGCCGAACACTCATATTTTTGCTTTTTGGATGGATATTATGGTTACCATCTAATTCTGATAACTCTTGAAGATCAAGAAAAGATTACATTTACTAGTCCTTATGGAACATTTACTTTTAGAAGAATGTCTTTTGGGTTATGTAATGCACCTACAACATTCCAAAGATGTATGATGTATATTTTTTGTGATTTAATTGAGAAAGAAATTGACATTTTTATGGATCATTTTTTTGTGTTTGGAACCTCTTTTGATTCTTATTTGGATCATTTAACTAAAGTTTTAAAACGTTGTGTGGAAACAAATTCAGTTCTGAACTGGAAAAAATGTCAATTTATGGTTACATAAGGAATTGTGTTGGGACATAAAATTTATAAAAGTTGTATGGAAGTAGACCAAGCAAAAATTCAAATTATTGCTGGATTACAACCTCCTAGTTCGCATTACAGCTGTAAGAAGTTTTCTCGGACATACTGGATTTTATAGGAGATATATTAAAGAAAAAATATGCCATCTTTTGGAAAAAGACACTAAATTTGATTATAATGAAAATTGTTTAAAAAACTTTTAATTCATTAAAAGAAAAATTAATTAAAACACCTATTATTGTTTCACCTAAATGGGAAAAACCATTTGAATTGATGTGTGATTCTAGTGACTATGCAATTGGAGCTGTTTTAGGTCAAAAATATGCTAAAACTTTTAAAGTTATATACTATGCCAGTAGAACCCATAATGAAGCTCAAATTAATTATTCTACTACTGAAAAAGATCTATTCACAATAGTATATGCTTTTGATAAATTTAGACCGTGTTTACTTGGAGTAAAATGTATAGTCCATACGTATCTAATGACAAAAAAAGATTTTGAACCAAGGTTAATTAGATGGGTTCTTCTCTTACAAGAATTTGATTTTTGAATAGTAGATAAAGAAGGTACTGATAACCAAATTGCTGACCATTTGTCTAAAATTGAAAATGATAAGAATTTTGAAGAGGATATTAATGATTATTTTCTTGATGAAAAACTTTATGTGATTTCTGGGTGGCAAGTTTCTTGGTGTGCTGATATGGTTAATTACTTAGCTAGTAATATTTTACCATATGGATTAACTAGCCATAAGAAAAAGAAATTCATACATGATTCAAACTTTTATTTTTGGGATGATATTTATTTATTTAAACAATGTAAAGATTGTGTTATTTGAAGATGTTTACCTAATAATGAAACTAATGAAATTATTCACGAATGCCATAAAATTTGGAGGACATTTTGGTATTGATAAAGCTGCATTTAAAATTTTACAATCTGAATTCTATTGGCATACAATATTTAAATATGTTAAAAAATATGTAAAAGCTTGTGATCGATGTCAAAGAATAGAAAATATTTCTAGAAGAGATGAAATGCTTAATAATTTCACCTTAGAAGTTGAAATTTTTTATGTAAGGGTTTTTGATTTTATGAGACAATTTGTACCATCTTCTTGAAAATTTTATATATTATTACTTGTGTTGACCTCATTTTTGGTGAGGTCTCTTTTTTTTCCTTTCCTCTTAGTGCTTAGGATCTAGCCATAGGACTTCTCCTAAACTATCCTAGAGGACTAGAATTGAGACCGACCCTTTAGCAATTCAGCTACCTCTCGACTCCTTTTGGGACCCCACTTGGATGGTTGTAAACCTCTAAATCACTTTGGAAGGTTAAAACCCCCATATGGGCAACCAATAGTGAGTTCCTATAGGGTGTTTGAGCCTTAGGACTACCCTGAGTGACTTTGGGGACTTGAGCTTCTCTTGCACACACACACCCCCCTAAAACCACTTCACCCTTTAACCTTAAACCATGGATCTTGCCCCTTCTACCCTTTAAGAAACTCACATGATTTAACCAAAGTCACTAGTCTTTGATTAAGATGACTAAAGTCAATATGTGAAGGATCATAAAGTGGTTAACATTTAGCTAAGCTTGGTCCTAAAGTGGTTAGACTTGTCTAAAGTCCATAGGCCTACCCACCAAATCCTCCAAAAATTCTCAAAAAACTCTCCAAAAATTACCCAAAATTCCCAAAAATCCTAAAGATCATTTTGAAACAATCCTCACCTTTTAAATCTACCAAGATTCCCCAATACCCTCCAAATAACCTCTCAATACCCTAAATACCCCTCTTAACCCAAAATTCCAAAAATTCCAAAAATTCCCAGAAAATTCCAAAAAATCCCAAATATTCTCAATTTCTTTTTATTAACAACACCATAGCCTAATTTTGCCAATTTGACCCACTTTTACCAAAATCCCCAATTTGACCCATTTTTGACCCATATGGACCCAATGTCAAACCAAATCAACCCAATTGATCCCAATTTTGATCAAATTCACTTCTAAACTTCAAATTAACACTCGTAATACCAATTTCAACCAAAATCAAGCCCAATTTGAATCCAATTTTAACTTAAACCCAAAACCCTATTTTTGCCCTAAATTACCCATGAATCCAAACATACCCAAATCCAATCAAATTCAACTCAAATTCTCTTCAAAGTTGTTCTAAAACTTACATGAAACATTCCTATACCAAACATTACATTTATTTGATACAAATTTTTACCAAATTTCACCCAAAATTCACTTGGACCCAAAAAAGCCCAATTTTGGCCCATAAGACCAATTCCCTTCAAATTGAACCCCATGACCCATAAAAAATGCCCAAATCAATTTTCAATCAAATTTCAACTTATATAAATCAATTCCAATCAATTCCAATTCAATTTGGTCATTCCATGATTAATTTCAAAATTCCAAATCACCACATGCATGTTAAAGGCCCATACCCTTATGCATTTTGAAAAGCCCACTTCATCAATTTTAAAAGCCCAAATTTGAGCCCACATGTCATAATTTCCTTCTATTAGCATTCCATGGCATTTTATTTATCATTTCATGTCATTTAAACCAACTCCTCATGGCATCATACCAACCTTCCATGCATGTACATGGCTCTTTATCCAAATATGGAATAATGACATTATTTTTCAAAATTCATGAAAATTTAAAATGCCATTTGCATGAAACTTTATCATGACCCCATACATACCATGAAATGACATATGGAACCATCTCATGGGCATACAAAGTCAAATTTGCCAAAATGGGCAAGGGGAGGTGACATCTCCTTCCCCCCTCATATCAATTTTCCTTCACTCCTAAACACTCAAACCCCAAACCCACCTAAACTCTCCTTGGACTTTAAACCTTGCTCCAAACACTTTGGGCAAAGGTTTTGCCAAGTGACCAAAGGTTTAACCCAAGCCTAGCCAACTTACCCAAACCTCCAATTCACATTGGATTTTCACCTCCCTCTCCCCACTCACCAACTCCACTATATATATCTTTTTTTTTTAAAAAAAGAAAGAGGTTGTTGCCTCACCCCTTCACAAGCCACACATACCCCCACCAACAAAAGCTCTTCTTCCTCCTTCGTCTCCCTAGGACGAGGTCCTATACCGTTCCGGCGAGCTTCTCTCCGGCGAGCCTCTCCCTCTCCAACGAAGGTAAACCTCTTCTCTTCTTGACTTTGTTATTATTATTACATGCACACTTCCTAATTCCTAAGTATTTACATACCAATTTTTTTAAAAAAGGAATATTTACATGCATACCACCCATTTCTATATATTTACATTCCCAACACCTAAACCTTTTTTTTTTCAAAAAAAAAATGGAATTTACATTTATTCCCATGGATGCTACAAGACTCTTGTGGATTTATCAATTCATCACTTAAAATTATGTGTTTACATGTCTAGCACCTAAAATTTTCTTTAAAAAAAAAAATAAAAAAAAAATAAAAAAGGAATAAAAAAGTTGTGATTTACATGCTTTTAAATGCCACATCACCGTATTGATGTAAACTACTAAGTTAGATGAACATTTAAAAAAAAAAACACTCAATTTAGTTGAGATTCGAGAAAGATATTAACGTTTGAAGATGAACTGCTGAGAGGGAGTCAGACGAACAATAATCCATACACATGCAGCCAAACTGAAATGCGCTGACCAATCAGACGACGACACGTGACTCAAACTGTCATTTGAGCGGGAAAATGGGTGATTTTTGAATTATTTTTGACGCCAAATTTCAAAATTTCATATCTTTGCATAGAAAAATCATAAAAATAAAAGAAAAACACCCTATTGCTCAGTGAACATAGGAGAATAATGTGGAAAAAGAATTAGGTCAATTTGTTTAGTCTATGATTTTTAATGATTTTAATTCTCTCTGTAGTATTTTAATTTTTTATTTGCATGCACAATTTACCATGACATGAGACCATAGGGCTTTTGTAGCCTCTGATCTTGGAGACATTCTTTGAATTTTCCAAGGCCAGAAGCTATCTTTGTGGTATGTTATTGATTTTTCAAATTTATGTGTCTTTTTTTGGTATTTTAATTCTAATAATTAGCATGTTAATTAACAAAATCTAGAAAAATTAGGAGAAGTATCTCTAGACCAGAGGACCCTAGTTTAATTTTGGCTTGACTTAACTCTTTAAAAAGAACCTTAATTAGCTTAAACACTTAAAACTGAACCTTAATTAATTAGGAGTAATTACACTCTAAAATAACTTGAAATCAATTCTCCATTGATCTTTAGGGTCAAAGGAACCCCAATAAAAATTTTGAAGTCAATTAAAAATGATTTAACCCACTAAATGAATTATTTAAGTGGCATGACCATTCTTAAACTTTAAAAATTCATAAAACCAAAATATATTTTAAAAATTCACCAAATTCATTTTGAAGCCTCTCTGGTATCAGAGGAGTCTAAAAAAATTAAAATTGAGATTTTTCTAAAAATTTCATTTTTTACCTATTTTTGAATATTTTAAAAATTAAAAAATAATAAAAATCACAAAAATAATAAAATTCACAAAAATGTCACATTTTGCTTCCTAATCACTTAGAAACTAGCCAAATATTTTTCCTAATTCTCTAGGTGAAGATATTGAATTTTTAAGGCTTAAGACAATTTTTAATATTAAAAAAAATGAATTTTCAACCTTTCCCATTAAAATAATTCTAAAAAATCAAAGAAAAATCAAAAAATTATAAAACTTGTTTCTCTGAGTTCCTTGAGGTTAGAGAGATTTAAGAAAAATATAAAAATTAATTTTCAACATTAATTTTATTTTATAATTAATTAATACTCCAAAAATTAAAATAATTATAATAAATAAAATATAATTCAAAAAATCACCAAAATTGGTCCAAATGGTCCTCTAGTCAGTAGGAACTTCCCATAATTTTCTTAGGATAGAAAACTTACCTTGGTCATGTTGTTGAATTTTTATTAAAAATGCTTATTTTCTACAAAATAGTTATATAAATTAAATTAAAAATAGAAAAATCACATTTTCTCCTCTAATGTCTTAATTGACATGTGTGTGAAGTGACATAAAAATTTCAAGTTCATTTGAGTTCAATTTAGTGAGTTATGAAGTGAATAGGCTTAAGAGGGCAAAAAGGTAATTAGGGACTTTAACCTTAATTAATACTTTAGGCCTAATAAAAAGTGAGGGTGAAATATTTGATTTTAATTTTCTCTTGGATGATTGAAACTTAGGGAGTAAAGTGGTAGAAACCCATTAATCAACTCAAAAATATTTAAAGTGAACTTTAATTAATTAAACTATTTAAATTTTGGAAGAATAATTAAAATTTTGGATTATGGAAATTAGGGATATAACTTTAGAAAATACCAATTCTTTAATTTAAAATCCCTAATTAAATTAATACAATGATATTCAATCCCTAATAATTATGATTGAAATTAATAATTTTAAACAAATAACCCTTAACCAATTAAAATTTAAAATATTGAATAATTTAAATAATTAACCAATTACAAAATCAAAATATTAAATAATATAATAATCAATCAAAAATTAGAACATCAAATCATTTAAATGATTAATTAATTGAAATTTAAAACATTAAATAATTTAATAATCAATTAAAAATCAAAGCATTAAATAGTTTAAGTAATCAATTAAAAAAAAAGAGAAAAAACTTAATACATTAAATAATTTAATAACTAAGATAAAAGAAACTTAAAACATTTGAAACTAATTTGAAATCACTTAAGAATAAAGTTAAAACAAATTAAAAACATTAAATAATCTAAAAACAATTCATAATTAAAATATAAAAAAATAAAACCAATTAAAATTAACCTAAATTAATGTGGTTAATTTAAAATCAAGTTTAAATCATTAAACAATTGAAATATCCCTTTCAATCTAAGTAACATAAAACACTTAGAAGAAAACTAGATTGAATCTGGAAATTAAATTATCTTAAGTCAACAATTTAACTTTAATCAAGGATGATTAAATTCCTTAACAAACTAACTTGCCCCTTAAGGACTTTCATTATTATAACTCCCAAATAGAGTATTAAATGAAATGTTACTTCACTCACCGGATAATCAAATGTCCAAGTTCACTGAGCAAGAAACAAACTTTAACTGAAATGATCAATTCATCTGTACAATAAAATTCATTTGGACTCGAAATGATCCCAGAGGTATTGAAAAGATGTTTAGGACTCGTCTTAAACACTTCCTCAATATAATGGAATATTTTAGAAGAACAAATTGAACTTAATTGTTCTTTGATGAAGAAAATCATCCACAAAAACACAAGAACCTAGACGTCATAGGGATTGACTAGCAGTAGGATTAGGATCTTGGTAGACAACCAAACTTCACCTTAGCTTTACCTAGGTATTTGTTGCAAAATATTTAAATGCTCTGACATGTGTTTTAAGTGCAGCTTGGAATGACGAGAAGACCCTCCAGGTACGCTTTTATTTTATTTCAATTTATTTACCTGTATTGCACTTTACTTTTCTTGCATGTTAAACAACAATGTCTCGTTGGATGATCGGGAATACCTCGGATGATGTAACCCACGTGTTGCTAACTGGATTTCCCACGGTCTAAATGAAAGTGTGGAACTCATTCAATTCGAGTTTAGCAAATTCATTTGACTTAAGTGAATCCGATGAAAATAACTGTGCTGGGATGACGAACCGTGGGAACTTAATCGGTTCTGTTTAATCAACTTTAAGATTTATTTTAATTTAAACATTAAAAACATTTGGACTTTAAGATTTCTCTAAACCAGAACACTTCTCTCATCTCCTGAATTTCACCTTCTAAAACTAAACCTCTGCAACAACAAGGAGCTTGGAGCATAGCGGGCAGCACCGTCATCTTCTTCAGCAAAACTTGTATCTACTTCAAGAACCCTTTTCTTTAGTTTAAATAACCAATCCATAGGATTTCGAGGTAGTTTGCCTAGTGCAACATAAATCCTCAACTTCTCGTTAGGCATTTGCAATAATCATACTATGCAAATTAAGCCCTAACCGGTCTTAGGACTCCGAGGAAGTCGTTTGGTACGATATAAACCCTTATATCTTCGAGGCTATTTGTGTGATTATATCATACAAATATAAGTTCTAATTAACTAAAATTGGCAGGATTGAAACATTAAATAATTCTTCTCAAAATTGAAGCCAAACAATAGGATAGTTTGGGAAGTTGCCAAGATTCGTCCTAGATCCTCAATTTCTTCTACTTCTCTTCCTTTGGACTCTCAAAATAGACTGTTCCAAATTTGAGCTAATCCCTATTGAAATTTCCAAATTCTAATCCTTTGAAAAGCTTAAACTTTGAGATTCTTGAGAGCAAAACCACTGTAATCCCTATTGAAATTTCCAAAATCTAATCCTTTGAAAACCTTAAACTTTGAGATTCTTGAGAGCAAAACCACTGATCATTATCGAGAGTTTTCTTAAATTATTCCCGTCATTTAAGATGTAATTAACTATAGGGGCTTGCCCTTATAGGGAACTTTAAGAACCCAGATAATATAAACCCTACTTAATTTCTTTATATTAAGCAGGGGAACTTGTCGGCTTATAAAATTAGTTCGCAGACGAAACGAATATCACAAATCTTCTAGTTTATTTAATCGAGTCCCATCATTAAGCAGTGTGTCTATTCTTCGGGATAGATAAACGGTTTGTGGTGTGGTGCTCGTTTATATAAACTATTCGGGATATAAGTTCGGTTTGATTTCATATCTTAAAATTTTCAAACTTAAAATTATTTTCAAAAATCAATTGCTACTTTCTAAATTATATATATATATATATATATATATATTTAAATTAAATCTAAAATTTGCCGACAATTTCGTAGGCGACAATTTTTTTTAAAATACAACACTCAACCTAAAAATATACCGACAACTTGTTGATTATGTTTTTAAATGGATTGAAGCTATAGCTTTACCTCATTGTGATGCTAAAGATGTTTCAAAAGTTTTAATCAAAAAGATTTTTACTTGATTTGAAATACCAAGAATTATTGTTATTGATGGGGGAAGTCACTTTAAGAATTTTAAGATTAAAAAATTACTTAGCAAATATTGAATTAAGCATAAAATTGCTACAACTTATCACCCTCAAACTAGTGGAATGACAGAAGTCTCAAATAGAAATCAAAAGAATTTTGGAGAAAACTGTAAATCCTAAAAGAATTGATTGGGTTGATAGACTTGATTTTGCATTATGAGCTTATAGAATTGCTTATAAAACTCTTATAGGGATGTTACCATATAGGGTCAGATATGTAAAACCCTGTCATTTACCTGTTGAATTAGAACATAAGCTTATTGGGCGATAAAAGAATTTAATTATAACCTAAATGATGCTGAAGAAAAGAGATTGTTACAATTAAATAAGCTTGACGAAATTAGAACTGAGTCTTATGAGAATGCTAGACTTTATAAAGAGAAGATGAAGAATTTACATCATAAAAAGATTTTAAAGAAGAATTTTGAGCCTGGACAAGAAGTTCTATTGTACAATGACCAATTGAAATTATTTCCCGGAAAATTAAAGTCCAAATGGATGGGGCCTTATATTGTGGAAAAAGTTTATCCTTATGGATCATTGGATATAAGAGATCCAAAGACTGATTATTTATTTAGAGTAAATGAGAAAATATTGAAACCTTATATTGGGGAAAACATGTTGTATTATAAAGAATCAATAGAACTGAGTCAATCTGAGTAAAACTTATGGATAAATCGGGTTGACGATGTTAAACCAAGCACTTTATAGGATGTAACTCATATTTATGTTAATTTGATTTGATTTATGTTGATTGTTTTAGGATGTGATCATCCTTTTGATTTATACCAATTATTTAACACCTTATGAAGATTTAAATATGCTTAGAACCTTTAACATTTTGATGTAAGGTGAAAAAGTATTTTTTGGATACTGACGCCTAAGCTCCAGACACCTACAATACTAGTGCCTAGGCGCCAGAATTGGCGCCTAAGCGCCACATTTACTGGACATAATAAAAACCACCAAATTGCAGTTTTGACCAGTTCTTTTCTTATAAAATGGTCTATCTTCGTCCCCAATGAGTATCCCCTCCATTAATTGACCAGAAAAGCCGAATTCTATGGAGAGACTAAGAATTGCTAGATTCCATGAAGAATAAAAATATGAGTTTGGAGAGAAATGATAAGTATGTGTACAAGGATTCACAAACTTATTTCAATAAATATTTATCAATGAGTTTGGAGAGGATGATCAACCGTTTTGAGAAGATTGAAGAGGAGTTGCTACTTCTAAACAATTGGATGCATGAGATGTTCTATCAATATGAGCACATGGAATGACAAATGAAGCATCAATTTGATCATATGACTGCTTTTGAAGATTATCAGGTAACTATGTATGCCAGGAACAATTGGATTAATAAGAAAAATGCCCTGGAATATCCTCGTGCCCCTTTCTTTCACTCCTTTGTTCGTAGCAATCTAACATGCGATGGGGAAAATGAAGGTTCTGATCACATTGAGTGATGTCTTGAAAAGATGAAGGGTGTAATGTAATTGTGTTATTGTTTGTGTTGTTTATTTGAAGTTTGATCTATATGATGATTGCGTACTTGTGAATCTTTTTTGTAAGTTAAATCTTATGTTAAAGTGTGCGTTTGTATTTTATGTGTTCGTTGAACTCAATATTGAATGTCTGGAATGAAATTGAAGTGATTTATGTAAATCTTGTGTTAGAATGTTGAAATTTGATCTAACATTGAAATTCTTTTCATTGATGAAATTAGAGGAATTGATTGAGTTTGCTAATAAATAATCTTGCTTCGGATATTTAAAAAAATGAAAATTTGGAAGAATGAATAGAATCTTTTTCATGCATAGATTTAAAGCTTTGTGAAATACATTTTCATGCATAGATTTAAACCAAAGAAGTGTTATATATTTAAGATACATTTATGTAAATGACACACAGTTCTTACGTATTTACATATCTCACAACTAAACTTTAATATTTATACACATAGCTCATAAATCTTTAATATCACATTAAAAAGAAATAATACTGTTATTATTTTTTAAAAATAAAATATATTTTTTCATGCATAAATTTATAATTTAATTGGATAAGGTTATATGTGTAATTAATTCTTTCTATAAACTTTAAGAGCATTGAAAAAATAATGACGCATAACTATTTATTTAGATTATTTTTTAAAAGAGGCATTTAAAAACATACCACACAAATCTTATGTATTTGCATATTCATATTTAACAACTAAATATTCATATTTACATGCAGGACATTTAAATTTTTTAAATGCCACATTAAAAATGAACGACATATTTTCAAGACTCAAAGTACTAAAGTGTAATAGATGTAAATATTAAATATATAAGAATTATGTGCTACTTATATATTATAACATAATTTTATATATTTATATATCACATATCTAAATATTCATATTTACACAAATATAGTACTCAAATATTTAGTATCACAAAGAAAAAATCTTATACCTACAAGATATCGCATAAAAATTAACTTATACCGTAAAGATATCAAAATGTATATATATATATGATAAAACATATTTAATGTCACATATGTATGATGAAAGATATCAAAAAATAAATATGATAAAAGATATATATGTATATAATAAAGATGAAAGATATTTAATACCTAAAAGATGTTTAATATCACATAATAATTATCTTATACCTGAAAGACAAAAAAAAAAAAAAATTGTTTGCGTTAACGTAAATGTAAGTAATTCTCATATATTAATATCAATAATATTTCATAAACATATTTAATAAATAATTTCTCAAGATTCATATTACATTCATCTCAACAAACTCTATCACCAGTCTTCTAACCCAAATATTATTATTAATTCAATAAAATTATTCAAAAGCAACAAATAGAAGTAATATAAATAGCCCCCAACCCCCTGAACCCATTCCCTCACATCCACAAACAACACTATCAAATTAAATCAACAAAAAAAGAGGGGGCAAAAATGACGAGGAGCAAAGATTACACAGTGAGTATTTGTGGGAAAGAAATAATCTCAGCCGCACTTCCATTTCAAGAACATTGGCTCTCCCTCTCCAACCTCGACCTTCTTATTCCTCCGTTGCTCGGCGGAGCATTCTTCATATACGCGAAGCCCCCATTAGAGAGCTCCTATTCTACCTTTGCTTCGCTGGTCAACTATCTGAAGACCTCTCTTGCTATGTCTTTGGTCACTTACTATCCGTTTGCCGGCGAGGTGGTGAGCAATTCAATAGGAGAGCCGGAGCTGCTCTATAATAATCGTGGTGTGGAATTCATTGAAGCGTTTGCGGATGTTGAAATTGCAGAGCTTGATTTTCATAACGCGGATCAGAGATTTGAGGGGAACTACTGCCCATCAAGAAGGGCGGGGTGCTCACTGTTCAGGTAAGTAGGTGGTGAATTTATATTTATACATACATATATATATATATATATATATATATATATATATATATATATATATATATATATATATATATATATATATATATATATATATATATATATATATATTAGTTTTGTTGTATATATATTATTTTTCTTTGGTTATAATATGTATTTTTATTATTTTTTGAAATTTTTATGATGAAAAAAAAGATATCTTTTTTTTCATTTAAAATTTATATGTCTATGAATACGAAAAAATCTTACATACAGAGTCCAAAAACAGTTATTCATCCGGGCTCCAATAAAATCTTGTCATGTGTACATGACCAGACCCACCTAAAGAATGACAAAAAGACACCAATAACGCCCAATAACTCTCTGGTGTTATTTGTGCGGTCTTCCTGGCAGTGTTACCAACATCGTTCACAGTTATTGTGGAGTTATTGGAGTTGTTTTGCATGGGTAATTGCATTGTTACCGCGGTGTTATTTGTGTTGTCCTCCAAGTGGTGTTATTGGCGATGATCGCTGTGGTGTTATTCGAGTTGTTTTGAGGGGTTATTGAAGCAGAAATGTGGTGTTATTTATATGACCCTTCGGGTGGTGTTACTGGCGTTGTTCACCGTTAGTCTTGCAGTGTTATTGAGTTGTTATTATAGTTATTTTGCAATAACACGATACTAAGTGAATTTTCATCAGTTTTTAAGTGGGCACAGTCAGATACACGTGGTAAGATATTATTGGAGTCCGAACGCAGAGCTGAGTCCGGACTCCATATCTAATATTTTTGTTATGAATACATGGACCCGGTGCCCGATATCCTCTCTCATTCTCTTATTTTTTCAACAATAATTAAATCATCAAAATATTGATGTGTCCTACTAATTTGTTAGGCAACAGAGATGAAATGTGGTGGAATGGTATTAGGCATCACATTTGATCACCGCATAGCTGATGGCTACTCCTTCAATATGTTCCTCACCAGCTGGTCGGAAATAGCATCCGACAAACAAATTTCAACCATCCCAACCTTTCGCCGCTCACTTCGCAGCCCACATCAACTCCCCCCCCCCCCCCTTGAAACTTCAGTCGACTGCTTCTTCACCCCCATTTATCAACTCCAAACACCGACTAAATACCTAGATCGCAAAAGCCGCATTTACTACATCACCGCCACCAACATCGACCGCCTTCAAAAAATGGCGACAGATGGCGGCCCGCGAAGGACGAAGTTCGAGACCTTTACCGCGAATATTCATATTATATTCATCCCAACAAACTCAATCACCATCTTCTAACCCAAATATTATTATTAATTCAATAAAATTATTCAAAAGCAACAAATTAAAGTAATATAAATGGCCCCTAACCCCCTTAACCCATTCCCTCACATCCACAAACAACACCGTCAAATTAAATCAACAAAAAATGAGGGGAAAAAATGGCAAGCATCAAAGAGTACACGATGAGGATTTGTCGGAAAGAAACAATCTCAGCCGCACTTCCATTTCAGAAGCATTGGCTCTATCTCTCCAACCTTGACCTTCTTCTTCCTCCGTTGGACGTCGGAGGCTTCTTCATATACTTGAAGCCCCATTAGAGAGCTCCTATTCTACCTTCGCTTCTGAGGTCAATGATTTGAAGGCCTCTCTTGCTATGTCTTTGGTCATTTACTATCCGTTTGTCGGTGAGGTGGCGAGCAATTCAATGGGAGAGCCAAATCTGCTTCGTCAAAATCGCGGTGTGGAGTTCATTGAAGCATTTGCGGATGTTGAGATTGCAGAGCTTGATTTTCATAATGCAAATCAGACCTTTAAGGGGAAGCTTCTACCCAACAAGAACGAAGGAGTGCTCATTGTACATGTACGTAGGTATAAATTTAGAAAGAACTTCTATCCATTTAGATACATAGTCTCCTTCTATCAAAATATATAAATTTTCGAAAGATGATATAAATGGTCCCATGAAATCTAATCCCCAAACTTCAAATATTTCAACTTTGAACATATAATTGAGGGCATTTCATTTCTTCTAGAAATATTGCCTACACGTTGACACCAATCACAATTTTTAATATACGCATTAACATCCTTAAAATTGTTTGCCAATAAAATCCAGATTGTAGAATTTTATATGCAGTTTTATCAACACTAAAATGTCCCCCAAAATCAGAATCATGACATTTTTGAATAATTTCATAAGTTTCTTCAAAAGTCACACATCTTCGAATCATAAGATCTTTTCCTTGTTTATATAAAAATAGATCGTCCCAAAAATAAGTCTTAGCTTCAGATAAAATTTTTTTTCTTTATTGGTATATCAATCTATAGGGCAATATGTCACTAACAATAAAGTTCACAATGTTTGCATACCATGGAAATCACCACTCATTAACAGTGAATAGTTTTTCATCAGGAAAATGTTCATTAATTTCTTCATCAGAAAAGAGAGATATTTCATTATCAAGCTTGTACATATGATCAATAATTTGAATATCAGTACCCTTCATATCTACTATTTCAAAGTTATAATCTTGTAAAAGAAGAATCCATCTTATCAGTCTTGGTTTAACATCCTTCTTTTTCATTAAATACTTAATAACATAATGGTTAGTATGCACCACACATTTTTGTCTCAATCAAATATGATCTAAAATTTTCAAAAGCATATACTATAGCTAGTAACTCTTTTTCAGTTGTGATATAATTGATTTGAGCTTCATTCAGAGTTCTAATAGCATAGTAAATCACTTTGAAAATTGTATCATGTTTTTGTCCTAAAACAGTTTCAATAGCATAATCACTTGCATCACACTTTAGTTCAAAATGTTTTTCCAAATCTGGTGAAACATTAACTGGTGCAGCGATTAATTTTTCTTTTAATAACTCAAAAGCTTTTAGGCAGTCTTCATTAAAATTAAAAATGACATCATTTTCCAATAATTGGCATAGAGGCTTAGCAATTTTTTAAAAGTCTTTAATATATCGCCTGTAGAATCCAACATGTCCCAAAAAACTTCTAATTTTCCTTACATTTATTGGGCAAGGTAAATTAGCGATAACTTGAATTTTTGCAGGGACTACTTCCATTTCTTTTTCTGAAATTTGATGTATCAAAACAATTCCTCCTGTTACCATAAACTGACATTTTTCCCAATTAAGAACTAAATTTATTTCTTCAGAGCGTTTAAGAACTTTAGATAAATGTTCTTAACATGATTCAAATGAAATTTCAAACACTGAAAAATCATCCATAAACACTTCAATTCCTTGTTCAATTAGATCACAAAAAATTGTCATCATACATCTTTAAAATGTAGCAGAGGCATTTCATAAACCAAAGGATATTCTTCTAAAAGTAAATGTATCATAAGGATTGATAAACATTATTTTCTCTTGAGCCTCAGGAGCAATTTGTATTTGGTGATAACCAATATATCCATCCAAAAAACAAAAGTATTTATGCCCAGCTAATTTATCCAACATTTGATCAAGAAAGGGAAGTGGAAAATGATCTTTCCTGGTGACAAAATTTAATTTTTTATAATCAATACATATTCACCATCCTGTAACTTGTCTTGTTGGTATTAATTTATTCTTTTCATTAAATGTTACAACTACTCCTCCTTTCTTAGGAACACAGTGAATAAGACAAACTCATGCACTATCTGAAATATGGTAGATAATTCCAACATGCAACCACTTTAAAATTTATTTCTTAACAACTTCTTTCATAATAGAATTTAATCTCCTTTGAGGATCAACCCTGGGTTTACAGTTTTCTTCCATAAGAATTATGTGCATACAAATTGAACGATTGATTCCTTTCATATCAGCTATAGTCCATCCAAAGGCTTTCGTATATTTCTTTAGAATATCGTGCAAACTCTCTTCTTCTTCTGTAGTTAACTTTGAGGAAATTATAACAAGTAAAGTTGAGGAATCACCTAAAAAGACATATTTTAAATGTTCGGGAAGTTTCTTCAATTCAACTTCAGGAGGTGTTTCAATTGAAGGATAAAAAGATTATTCTTTCTTTGTCATGTCCAAAACTTCAAAAGTTTTTTGAATATAATACAATTCTTCCTCAATAAAATCATTAGAATATTGGCTCGTATTCTAACTGTTCACTGACCCACTTTTAATATATTTGCAATTTATGTTTATAGCAATGGCACCAAAAACTTGATCCCGCTTTAAATATAGATATATGATTTAATGTATAATGTGGATTCTACGCAAGTATACGTATCGTATTAAGTAATACAGGGCTCTAGTGGAAAAGTCAAAGGAACTTCAAGGAGTCTGCTTGGGGAGAAAATTAAGATAAGTATATTTGTTTATTGTTGTTTACTTTAAATGAAATCCATGCTTTGTTTTATTCTCTTGCAATCTGAGTAGTTTTCTTAGTTTTTCTCCTTGTTTATGAAAATTATGCGGATTGATGAAATTAAATAAGCACCTAATATAATATAAATAAATTATGATAATTTTTACTTAGAACTTAATTTACTTTCAATCCTGCCAATCGAGTAGTTAAAATATGTTGAAATATCAACTATAGTAAAAATTACATCCAATATTCGGGAAGTCAAAAGCCTCGAAGGCGGGTGCAAATAAATAGGGAAATATTAATTATCGGACGTAGAATTGAACCTTTTAGTGTGACAAACTAAAATATTCAATTCGGTCCTATTGTTTCGAGAGCCGAAGTGTAGATGTTATCCCTCGAGTGAGGGAACGTGGGAGCTACGAAGTGGCGGCCGGTATTCTCCCGAAGCCTACACGTTGATTCCGCAATCAAACATAGGATTAGTCAATGTTCTTTGCACCTGGACCAAAGGGTAAATAATAGGAATGCTTCTATTTGTCACAATACAATTTTAAAATTCTATTTAAATTCATCATTCACTTAATTTTCTAAAAAACAAGGAGAAGAATACTTTTTCTGAATTATATAAATCAACTTATTTTAAGCATTAGTTTAGTTTAGTTACTATAATTACTTTAAATTTCCGTTCACTATATTAGTAAGTAATTCCTTTCAATTTAGCTGATAACAAATCTGTTAAAAACTTCCCTGTGGGATCGATAACCAGGACTCCACTAGAGCCCTGTATTACTTGATACGATACGTATACTTGCGTAGAATCCACATTATACCTTAAATCATATATCTATATTTAAAGCGGGATCAAGTTTTTGGTGCCGTTACTATAAACATAAATTGCAAACATTTTAAAAGTGGGTCAAGTTTTTGGCGTTGTTGCCGGGGAAGTAAGTAAATAAATTATTTACTAAAGTAACAGACTATTTAGTTTTATAAAATTGTATGCGAAAATTTGGAAACAAAAATTTAATACCTTACGATTCAGAATTAGAGCGTACAGTTAAAAGAATTAGAAAATAAAAAAGAATTAGATGGGTGTCCAAGTCCATGCACTGACCCATGCACAATTAATCCCAATGCAGACTTTACTATTATTGATCCAACATCGATAGGTAGTCCAATTTGAATATAGTAGTTTAAAATAGCGCATTCCTTTGAAACTTTATTGACTCTCATGGTAGGTAATAATTTTGATGATATAAAAAAATGCAAGTTCTTTGAGATAGGGTTAAGAAGTGATGCAGAAAAACTGACATACCCGTCTTCTCGTAACTCCCAATCATCTGGTTCGTCGGTCAGGTATCTATAGATTTCGTTCATATTGTATCTTGAAGGCACAAAGTTGGAATAATGACAAACGTATGTATTTTCTATGTAAAACAATTCATTTACCTTTGCTAGAGTAAATGTTACCCATCTTCCTCCGACGTACACATTTCCATTATTGATCGCATGTAAATTAGAGTAAAACTCTTTAACTACCGGTATAACTACATCGGATGTTGTATAGCGAAATACCTCCCAACGTCGCCGTGCGATCATTTCTTCAATTTTTGTAGTAGAATTCTCTACTCCTCTCGTCGACGAATCCTCTTTCGTTAATAAGTCTTTTCTTCATCGAGCCTTTGTTGAAGATTCGCCGTGCCTCCAACTCGACGAATTTTCTCCGTTGAAAACTTCGCTTTGTGGTTTCTCAGAGTTTGGTGGCCATTTTGGATGGGAAGGACTGGTCTCTAGTCGTTCCTAAGGAAGAAAATGGTGTAAAATCGGATTTGGAATAATTTCTTACGAAGGAATGGCTTAGATCCGTCTAAAACCACACGAAAATGCTTAAGAAACCAAATTTTCAACTGCCTCGCCGTCGGCGGGTAGTTCCTCGCCGTCGGCAACTTAGTTATAAAATTGACTGAAGTAATGGTCCACGATCTCGCTGTCAGCGGGCTCGAGCTCGCTGTCGGTGAGATTCGTAAAAATCGCCCAATTTCGCTCTGGTCCGAATATTTTCTGATCTCATCAAATATGTTCAATTTTGTGATGATTCTAATAAAAATTTTAAGTAGTAAGATTTGTTTTAATAATATAGACTCACTAATATGTAGATATTTAAAAATAAAAGACTATTATGGGTTGCCTACCATAAAGCGCTTGGTTTAACGTCGTCAGCCCGACCTAATTTAGTTAGTGTTCAGGTTGACTAAGCATTAAAACCTCTTTAAAATTTCATTTTCTATTTTTAAAATATGGTTTTAATCTATGTCCATTTACTCTAAATCTATGTCCTGTTTTTGGATCTTCAATTTCTATAGTTCCATATGAAAATATTTGAGTTATGGTGAAAGGTCCTAACCATCGAGATTTCAATTTCTCAGGAAATAATTTCAATCTAGTATTATAAAGCAAAACTTCTTGTCGTAGTTCAAAATTTCTCTGATTAATCTTCCGAGCATGCCATAATTTCGTTCTTTCTTTATAAATCCTATCATTATCATATGATTCGTTCCTTAGTTCTTCCAATTCATTTAATTGCAACAATCTCTTCTCACCAGCTTCTTTCATATTATAATTAAATTCTTTAATCGCCCAATATGCTTTATGTTCTAATTCAACCTAGTAAGTGTGCAAGTTTTTCCATATATAAGCCTCATGAGGAGTCATTCCAATCCGAGTTTTATAAGCGATCCCGTATGCCCATAATTCGATTATCTAATCTTATAGACCGCCTAATCTATTAGGATTTACGGACTTTTCTAATATATGCTTAATCTCTCGATTATAAACTTCGACTAATCCACTAGTTTGTGGATGATAAGTGATTGATATCTTATGCATAATATTATATTTTTCTACTATTTTGTGAATATATTTGTTTCTAAAATGAGTTCCTCCGTCAGTGATAATCACTCTCGGCATTCCAAATCTAGTAAAAATATTTTTCATTAAGAATTTTAAAACACTTTTAGCATCACACATAGATAAAGCTTGTTTCAATCCATTTGGAAACATAATCAACAGCTACTAATATATATGAGTTTCCAAATGACGGAATAAAAGGTCCCATAAAATCTAATCCCCAAACATAAAAAATTTCAACTTCTAATATAAAATTGTAGGCATTTCATTTTTTTCTTTTATGTTTCCTACTCTTTCGCATTTATCGCGAGGTTTTAATATATCTATATACATCTCTAAATAGTAGAGCGAGTAGAATCCATATCGTAGAATTTTATATGCAGCTTTATCTCGTTCCAAAATGTCCTCCAAAATCAGAATCATGACATTTTTGAATAATTGGTTCAGTTTCTTCATAAGGCACGCATCTTCTAATAATTAGATCCTTACATTACTTATATAAGTATGGTTCATCCCAAAAGTATGATTTAGTATTGTGAATGAATTTTTTCTGTTGTTGCAAAGTTAATATAGGTGGTAAAATGTCACTTACAAAATAATTTACTATATCAGCATACCAAGGTATTTTCAATTCATTAATATTATATAGTTGTTCATCGGAAAAGCTGTCTAAAATTTCATTATCAATATTAGATAATTCATGATTTTCTAATCTTGATAATCGATCAATGAATTTGATTATCGGTTCCTTCTTGTTAATGATTTCAAAATTAAATTCTTGCATTAATAATATCCATCTAATTAATATTGGTTTAGAATCTTTTTTGCATTAAATATTTTATAAGCAGAGTGATCGTATGTATAATACATTTAGTTCTTATTAGATAATGCCGAAATTTATTAAAAGCATATACAATCACTAAAAATTCTCTTTCGTAACTATATAATTTATTTCAACATCATTTAGAGTTTTACTAAGCATTATATATAACTTCGAAAATCTTATCATATCTTTGCCTAAGAACTCGCTCCTATAAGCATAATCACTAAGCATCACACATAAGCTTCGAATAGTTTCTACCAATTAGGTGAAACTATTATACGTCTTCGTAATTAATTTATCTTTTAATAATTCGAAAGCATTTAGGCATTCAGTTGTAAATTCAAATTTATTGTCCTTTTCAAGAAGTTGGCATAGAGGTTTAGTAATTTTTGAAAAATCTTTAATGTAACGCCTGTAAAATCTAGCATGTCCAAGAAAACTTCTTATCCCTTTTACCGTAGTTGGAGGTGGTAATTTAGCTATCACTTGAATTTTTGCAGGGTCTACTTCCATGCCTTTTTCCGAAATTTTATGCCCTAATACAATGCCGCTCGTAACCATAAATCGACATTTCTCCCGATTAAGAACTAAATTAGTTTTCTCACATACTTCAAATACTTTTTCAAGATGATTTAAGCATGTGTCAAATGTTGTTCCAAATAAAGAGAAATCATCCATAAATACTTCTATTCCATTATCAATTAATTTACTAAATATAGACATCATACATCTTTGGAATGTTGCAGGTGCATTACATAATCCAAAAAAACATTCTTCGAAAAGCGAAAGTTCCATAAGGACTAGTAAATGTAGTTTTATCTTGATCCTCGAGAGCAATTTGTATTTGATGATAATCCGAGATATCCATCTAAGAAATAAAAATACTTATGTCCGGCTAATATATCTAACATTTGGTCTAGAAATGGTAAAGGAAAGTGATCTTTCCTAGTGGCTGTGTTTAATTTTCTATAATCAATACATATTCGCCATCCAGTAACTTGTCTTATAGGGATAAGATCATTATTTTCATTAGCTTTGATAGATCACCCCTCCTTTTTAGGTACAGAGTGAATTGGGCTTACCCAAGCACTGTCAGAAATAGGATATATAATACCATTATCTAACCAATTTAAAATTTCATTCTTGACTACTTCTTTCATTATCAGATTTAATCTCTTCTGTGGATCTGCTTTAGGTTTATGTTCATTATCTAAAATAATTCTGTGCATACAGATTGAAGGACTAATTCCCTTAATATCTGCTAAAGTCCAACCAAAATTTTTTTTATATTTTTTTAATGTATCTAAAAGTTTTTATTCATGAGATTCATTTAATTCAGATGAAATAATAACTGGTAGAGTTGAAGAATTACCTAAGTAAGCATATTTTAAATGATTAGGTAACATTTTTAACTCAAGTTCGGGAGGTTTAATAATCGATGGAACTATATTTTTTTCAGTATTTTTCGTGTTATCTAAAAATTCAAATTTCTCTTGAAGATAATCTAATTCTTCATTTATCTCAGATTTTTCAATTAATTCAATATTTTCTTTTTCTAATTTTTCTTCATAATATTCTTTAAAATGTTCTTTTTGTAAATGATCAAGTACTTCCATTCGAAAACACTCATCATCTTTTTCTAGCGCAGGATATTTCATTGATTTAGCAATATTAAAAGTTACTTTTTGTCATTTACTCTCATAGTTAATTCTCCTTTCGAACATCAATCATAGCTTTTCCAGTGGCTAAAAATGGTCTTCCTAAAATGATAGGAATTTCTTTATCTTCTTCCATATCTAGAACAATAAAATCTACAGGGAAGATAAATTTATCCACTTTTACTAATACATCTTCAATAACTCCCTTAGGATATGTAACAGAACGATCGCTAATCGAAGAGTTACTGAAGTAGGTGAAATTTCTCCCAATCCTAATCTCTTAAAAATTGATAGAGGCATTAGATTGATGCTTGCTCCTAAGTCACACAAAGCTTTTCCATAGAATTTTTCTCCAATAACGCAGGGTATAGTGAAACTACCAGGATCTTTTAATTTTTCAGGAAGTTTTTTTTGAATAATAGCACTACATTATTCACTAAGTGCGACTATTTCATTATCGGTAAATTTTTTTTTTATTTAGAATATCTTTCATAAATTTTACATAGTTTGGCATCTGTTCTAAAGCTTCTACAAAATGAATATTTATCATTAATTTCTTCAAAATCTCAAGGAATTTAGCAAATTGTTTGTCTTTTTTATGTTGAATTAGTCGTTGAGGAAATGGTGGTGGAGGTTTTTCAACATAAATTTTCATAGGTATTAAAGGATTTTCTAAATTTGGATCTTGTTGATTCTTTTCCTTTTCAATTTTCACTTCCTCTTTTTGACTTTCAAGTTCTTTCTGAATTCGAGGTTCTAATTCTTTTCCACTTCGTAATTGTATCGCTTTAATTTGTTCATTTCCCTTGTCTTTGGGATTTATTTCCACATTACTAGGAAATGTTCTAGGTATTCTATTATTAAGTGCAGTAGCGATATGTCCAAGTTGAGTTTCAATATTTTTTATAGCTATTCCTTGATTTTGTAATTGGTTTCCTTGTATTTGTAATTGATTTCCTTGATTTTTTAAATTTTGACCCATATTTTTTAAATTGAGGGTTATTATTATTAAATCCAGGTGGAAAATTAGGTTTATAATTAGAATTTCCTTGATTAGATGGATTTCCTAATTGTTGTGTCATATTATTCATCCATGGTTGATTAGTTGTATTATTATTCCAATTAAAATTAGGATGACTTTTTCATCTAGGATTATAATAATTTGCATAAGGATTATTGGGTCTGTTGTTAATTGCATTAATTGTTTCATATTGAGATTGAGATTCTATAAGTTGTCCAGATGAATTTTCTTCTGATATAATTGGAGTGTAATTCATTCCAAAATGATCTAATTTTTTAGATACAACAGCAATTTGTGAAGCTAACATTGATATTGCATCATTTTCATGAATACTAGCTATTTTTCCGATTCATTCTATCGATGAGCCATTGAAAATTATTAGTTGTCATTTCTTCGATTAGTGCATAGGCTTCATCAAATGGTTTCGACATTAATGATCCTCTACAGAAGCAGCATCGATGATTGATCTTAAAGATCCTACTAATCCATTATAGAAAGTTTGGATAATTAACCGATACGGTAATGCATGATGTGGGCATTTCCTAAGAAGTTCTTTAAATCTCTCCCAAGCTTCATATATTGATTCTCCATCAAACCGACTAAAAGAAGTTATATCATTTCTAAGCTTAGCAGTTTTAGATGGCGGAAAATATATGGATAGAAATTTTTGTGATAATTCTCCCCAAGTTTTAATAGATCCAGGTGCTAACTGTTGACCTCATTTTTGATGAGGTCTTCCCTTCTTCTTTTTAGTGCTTAGGATCTAGCCTTAGGCTTTTCCTTTGACTATCTTAGAGGACTAGAATTGGGACCCGCCTTTTAGAAATTCAAACCACTTCTAAACTCCCTGCAAACTCCACAAACTCGACTATAGACCCCTAATCACCTGAGAGGTTGAAATCAAATGTGGAAGTTTAAAGGATGAGTTCCTATAGGACTCTTTCGCCTTAGGACCGCCCACGCGGCTCGGTCCAGTGAAGGGGCCGACTTACACTACACTTACACACTACATTTCCACACACTTCCTAAAACCACACCCATACCCAACTTAACCTCCCGACTCATGTAGGTGATTCACATGGATGGTCCTTAACCCCTAAGCCCTCGGCTAAGAGGTTAGGAACAACATAGATGAATGCCTCAAATGAGTCCTTTCATGGCTCATATGGGCTTGAAATGGCTTCATGGCTCAACCAAAATGATTTCTTTCCACCTAAATTCACCCAATCTCCAATTTCCCAAATTTTCAATTTTTGACCCCCGGGACCCTACACCTACTTAACCTACCCAAAACCCTCGAAATTACCCAAATTTTCGCAAAATTTCCAAATTACCCAAAATTTTCCAAAATCAATCCCAAACATCTCCAAATCACTCAAATTGATCATCCATACCCAAAAATACCAAAGATTCCAAAAATACCCCCCAATACCCTCCAAATACCCAAAATACCCTTCTGGCCTAAAAATCCAAAAATTCAGAAAATTCCCAGAAAATTCCAGAAAATCCCAAATATTCCCAATTTCATTTTGTCCAACTACACCATGGGCCAATTTTGTCAATTTACCCTACTTTTGTCAAAACCCCCAATTCGACCCATTTTAATCCAAAGTGAACCCAATGTCAAACCAAACCTACCCAATTGACCCCAATTTTGGTCCAATTCAATTCTAAACTTCAATTCAACATCCCCAATACCAATCTAGACCAAATCCAAGTCCAATTTGATTGACATTTGGATCCAAATCCACTTTTGACCTTAAGGCCCATTTTTTGACCTAAGCCCAAACCTAACCCAAATGAACCCAAACCCCAAAAATCAAAGCCCAACCAAAGTCAAAACCTCTTTGAAACACTCCCATAAACACTTCTCAACAATAATTCTACATCAATTTCAACCCTAGCCCAACATTGGCCCAACTTGGCCCACTTGGACCTATATTGGCCCATTCACCAAAAGAATCCAAATCCAACCCAATTCAAGCCCAAACTACCCCAAATTTGCTTCAAGTTACTCATGACACATCCATGAGCTAAACCCAACAATTATTTGGCCCAACCTTTTACAAAATTTTCATCCATGAACACATTCATAAACTTAAAAGCCCACTTCCCTTAAACCCTTCTAAAAGCCCATTTCCTTCAAAATTCAAAAGCCCAAATCTACCCTAAAGCCCACATGACATCTCCATTTGTCATCCATTTAATTAAATCCATTACCTAAGTCCTAAAATCATCATTGAATTATTCCAAATGAAGCTTCATCCAAATTCCCATCAAATTACCAAAAATTTCTTAAAACCCATTTTTATGAAATCGACTCAACTTTTCCCAAGCCAAAGACAAGCCATGCAAGCCATTGACAAGCCACATGAAGCCATGGGAGGCTTGACATGTGACCATGCCATTAATGGTAAAAGGAGGGGCTCCTTTCCTAATCTTTCATTAAGCCTTTTTACCTTAAGCATGTCACACACTAAACCATGTTTAGCCACCTCATCATGGATAGAGACCACACCACTCTCTCTCGGCCGACCCAATCGATCCTCTCAGCCCAAAATCGAGCCATGGGGAGGTGAACCAAGCCCAAAAGGTGAGTTGACCCATTTGGACCCAAAATAGGCTCATCCCCCATTCCACTTCAATCCAACTCCTTTACACATGGCAATCGCCAATCGATTGCACAAGCCTCCAGCCCCGACCCACTCGACCAAGATGGTGACCATCGCCAGCCGGCGGCCACCGAGCCGCCGGAAAACACCATGGCCGAGAGCTCACATGTGAGCCAACATTGAAATTCTCACTTGCCGAGCCGCCCCATCCCTAAGTGGTCACCATGGCCGATCTTCTCCTCACCGAGAGCAGCTGATCCCAAGCCCTAACTCCCCCGGGAGGCCTCCCGACTCGCTCTATTTAAACTCCACCCCTCTCGGCCACGAGGGAAGAGAAGCACAAACCTTGCCAAAACTCCGCCAAAATTGTTCCGCACCCTTCTCCACCCTTAGAGCACTTGATCCCCAGGTGAAATCCCCTCGCCATTTCTCCTCCGTAAGCTCAATTTCGTAGTCGAAATTCCACCCAAAACCGAGACACTTCTCCACAAGTGAGCCAATCCCCAAATCGATTGGCTCTACACCTTCACTGCACCAAGGGAAGGTGTCCACCATCAAAAGCCCCATCTCCAGTACCACCCGGCTGCTCCAACCTCCAAGCTTTGTGATCGGCTTGGTCGAAATCATATCCGTACAATTCACTGCACCGGAGACTTCATCCGGAGCTTGCTGGACCCAATCGAAGGTGCAACAACTCTCGCATCGAAGCCACACTTCTCCGAGCCAAGGTACGAGCTAACTCTTCATCCCGAGCTTCGAGGATTCTCTATTTCAAATGCCTTAGCTTCAATGCATGTTAGCCAGTATAGATGTGTTCGTCTCTTCAAGACGAATCCATGTAGTATAAGAACGTAAAAATCCATCGAGAATCGAGTGAGATCTTGTGGATTTAGTGTGGACGGCTCTCGGCGAGAACATTTGGGGACGATGAACGGATGCCGTCCATTCGATACACGCGCGGACGAACGGCCGCGATGGCGTCGGACCGAGAAACGGTGCGAGAACCGCGGGGCCCGGCCGCCGACTCGGATGGCGGCGCCCAATCACAGCGCTACACGCACCCCTTCGGAGCTGCCGATGTTCTCGACGGCGCCGCGTGGATAAGTAAATAAATAGGGTATTTAATGTATTTATTAAATATCGAAACTTTAAAAATCCATATCTTTGTGTAGAAAAATCACAAAAATAAAATAAAAATACCCTCTTGCTCGAATGAATCGTAGGAGAATAATGTGGAAAAGAAATCATTTAATTTCATTAAGTATTTTATTTTTTATAATTTATTTACTCTCTCGCATACATTTAATTCTCCATGCATGTATACAATTCACCATGGCATGAGACCATAGGGCTTTGAAGCCTCTCGAACTCGGGAACATTCCCCGAATTTTCCAAGGTCGAGGCCATCTCTCGTGAAAAGTTATTTATTTTTCAAATGCATGTCGTCGTTTTGAGTATTTTAATTCCAAAAATTAGCATGTTGTGAAATAAATTCTAGAAAAATTTGGTGATGTTCCTTATGACCAGAGAACCTCTAGGAAAAATGGGACTCGAGTTAATTCACTCGAAACAACCCTAATCGACTTAAACACCCAAAATAGGTCTTTAATTAATTAGAGTTAACCAAGCATCAAATTGACTTGAAATCAATTCTCCACTGACCTTTAGGATCAGAGGAACCCACCATAAAAATTTGAGGTCAATTGACTTGGTTAGCCCTACTAATCGGGTTGATTAAGTCACTTAGCCATTTTAAACTTTAAAAATTCATAACTTTTAAAATACTTTTAAAAAAATTCACCAAATTGGTTTTGGAGCCTCTCTGATATCAGGGGAACCTAATAAAATTAAAATTTCAATTTTCTAAAAAAGTTGATTTTTAATAATATTTTAATATTTTTAATAATTAAAAAATAATAAAAATCACAAAAATAATAAAATTCACCAAAATGTCACATTTTGAATTTTAATCACTTAGGAACAAATCCCACATTTTTCCTAGGTCTATTTAGTGAGATATTGAATTTTAAAGTTTTAAGGAAATTTTAAAATTAAAAAATGTATTTTCTAGCATTTTCACTAAAAAAAATTATAACAAATCATAGAAAAATCAGAAAATTGCAAAATTTGATTCTCTGGTTTCCTTGATATCAGAGAGATTTTTGAAAAATATAAAACCCATTTTTCAACATTTATTTTATTTTTAAATTAATTAACACCCCAAAACTCAAAATAATTATAATAAAAATAATATAATTCAAAAAATCACCAAAATTGGTCCAAGTACTTCTCTGGTCATTAGGAATGTCCCCTAATTTTCTTAAGGACAGAAACTTTCCCTTGGTCATGTTATTAAATTTTCCTTGAAAATCTCTATTTTCCACCAAAAATAATTATATAAATAAATTAAATACAGAAAAATCACATTTTCTCCTCTCATGTCTTTATTGACATATGAGTGATGTCACATAAAAATTTCAAGTTCATTTGGGTTCAATTTAGTGAGTTATGAAATTATTAAGCTTAAGGGGTAAAATGGTAATTAAAATCTTTAATCCTTAATTAAAACTTTAGGTTTAATAAAAAAATCAACAAGTAAAATATTTGATCTTAATCTGATTTGGATGATTGAAATTTAAATAATTAAAGGGTAGAAACCCATTAAATAATTTTAAAATGATTAAACTTTAATTAAATAATAGATTAAATTTGGATGAATAATAAAATCGGAATTATTAAAATAAGGGATATTTATTAGGAAGAGATTTATTCTTTAATTTAAAAAGTCCCTAAATTAATCATCTTATTAATATTCAACTCTTAATTAAAATGATAATTCAAATTCAAAATATTAAAAGACTTAATTAAATTATTAAACTCTTTTGAAATTTCAATTAAAATTAAAAATAAAGTAAATTAAAGATAAATTAAATTAAAATTAAATTAAATTTAATAATTAAATTAAAATTAAATTAAGACAAATTAAATTAAATTAAATTAAATTAAACAATTAAATTAAATTAAATTAAATAATTAAATTAAATTAAATTAAATAATTAAATTAAATTAAACAATTAAATTAAATTAAATTAAATTAAATAAAAATTAAATTAAATAATTAAATTAAATTAAACAATTAAATTAAATTAAATTAAATTAAATAATTAAATTAAATTAAATCAAATCAAATTAATTAAACATCAAATCAAATTAAATTAAATTAAATTAAAACTCAATCAAATTAAATTGAATTAAATGTAACATCACCTAAGACATAAAAGAAATTAAATATAAAGCAACTCGAACACTATTCCAAATTTAAACCCTTTAACTTAAATCAAATCATTCGAATACTAATTTACCCTCGAAAGCTTTGATTATTATAACTCCTAAATGGAACATCAAATGAAGTGTTACTTCACTCATAGTGATATTCAAATGTCCTAATTCATCGAGCAAGTTAACAAGACTTGAAAACCTCTGACGATCGATTCATTTATATAATTAAATTCATTTCGACTTAAAACAATCCTGAAAATATCGAAAAGATGTTTAAGATTCTTCTTAAGCACTTCCTCAATATGATAGGATATTTATAAGAACAATTGACTTAATTGTTCTTCGATGAAGAAAATCGTCCTCAAACAAAAACACAAAGAACCTAGACGTCATAGAGAGACGACTAACATATGATTGTGAATTTGGTAGAAAACCATAACCTTTCCCTTAGCTTTACCTAGAACTTGCTTAAATATTCTAATCGTGTTTTAAGTGTAGCTTGGATGACGGGAAGACCCTCCGTGTACGCTTTTATTTTATCGCAATTTACTTTCTTGCAATTTACATTATCGCAATTTATTTAATCGCAATGTACCTTATTTTTCTCGCATGATAAAACAACAGTTGCATGAAAACCCACACCTTTAGGATAGTACCCTAAAACCGAAACCAAATTAAGTTAAAAGTCATCGCAAGATAAAATTCACCGCCACAACATTTCAAAATATAAAACAACTCAAAATTTAATCACAAACAGTAACACAAAACTACAATTACAACTAAATTAAAACGTCCCGTTGGATGATCGGAATACCTCTGATGATGTAACCTACGTGTTGCTAACTGGATTTCCCACTGCCTAAATGAAAGTGTGGAACTCATTCAATTGAGTTTAGCAAATTCATCCGGACTAAGTGAATCCGATAAAAATAATGATGCCGAAGGATGGAACCGCGGGATCTTAACCGTGTCGTTATAATCAACTTTAAGATTTGTTTTAATTAAAACGTAAAAACCACTTGGAAATTAAGATTTCCTCTAAACCAAAACACTTTTCTCATCTCCCGATTTATGGTTTCTAAAACTAAACCTCTCGCAACAACAAGGAACTTGGAGTACTAGTGGCAAGCACGGCCATCGTCGTCAAGCAAAACTCGAACCTACTTCACAGAAACTTTCCTAGAATTAAATAACCAAGCCATAGGACTTCGAGGTAGTTCGCCTAAGTGCAACATAAATCCTCAACCTCTTCGTTAGCATTTGCATTGCAAATTAAGCCCTAACCTGTCTTAGGATTCCGAGGTAGTCGTCCGATACGACATAAACCCTCACATTTTCTGATGCTATTTGTGTGATTTGATCATACAAATATAAGCCCTAATCAATTAAAATCGGCAAGATCGAAATACTAAATAAACATTAGGACTTTCCTAAATTCAAGCCAAACGATAGGATAGTCGGAAATTACCGAAGTTCACTTCGAATCGGTGATTTCTCCTACCTTTCTTCCTTTGGATTCACAAAACAAAATGTTCCAAAATTTGATCCATTCCCTATTGAAATTCCAAAATTCAATCTTCGAAAACCTTAAACTTTGAAATTCTCGAGAGCAGTAGTTATCGATTATTATCGAGAGTTTTCTTAGGTGATTCCCGTCACTTAAGATGTAATTAACTATAGTGGCTTGCCCTTATAGTGGAATTTTAAAGAACCTGTGTAATATAAACCCCGTTTGATACTTTCATATTAAGCGTGGGAATTTGTCTGGCTTATAAAATCGGTTCGCGGACCAAACGGATTTCACAAAACTTCTAGTTTATTTGATCGAGCCCCACCATCAAGCGGTGTCTATCCTTAGTGATAGATACACGGTTTGTGGTGCGGCGCTCGTTTATATAAACTATTTGGGATGTGAGATCGTGATCTCATATCTTAAAACTTCAAATTTAAAATTATTTTCAAAATCAAATACTACTTTCTAAATTATATATATATTAAATTTAAAATTTAAATTCGCCGACAACTTCTGTTAGGCGACCCCTTTTAAAATACAACACAACCTAAAAATATGTCGACAAAATTCTGGCGACTCCGCTGGGGACAATTCCTCTCTCCATTATAATCAAATAATTCTGCTTTCAAAAAAAATCGGTAGTGTATCCATGTCCCTAATGGATCAAACTACCCTTTCTTTCCGTTGGAATACTATGTTCATTTCTATCTTGAACAAGTATAGCCAACATTCTCTCGGATTTAGGAGCCACTCGTTTAGACACCCCTAAACAGAGAGGTTCCGAGATCCTTTTACCTCATTTCGAGGTGGGTGGACCCTCAATAAGTGTTAGCTTAGGAATGATCCTTCGAGTCGAGAAGTCTTGCTTAAGACTTTCTTTCCCTTTCCAACTCGAATCGGATTCCTTACCTTCTCTACACCTTTGAACGTTCCGTTCTAAATAAACAAACCCTCTAATAAGTGATTCTTTTAACAAATGATTCTTTTTTATAAATACATGAACAAAGAATGAGTTCGACTCTTTTAATTCCTTTCTTTTCGTCCCGAAGAAAAGAAGCATAACTTGGGACCGACAACCGAATCTACCTGCGTGAAATGGAAGCCCCGAAACCGATTTTCTCCTTCACCAACGGATCGGACTTCGCCGTCTATAAGGATGAGCCGCCCGACAATGGGGTCATCCGATTCGGACGAGGATTCGAAAACACGAACGTCAAGGTCACCGACGTCTCCCTCTTCGCACCGACGAACAAGGTATCCGAAGCCGAGGAACCACCGCTCGAGTTCAACCTCAGGTCGACCCAAGAGTTTCCTCCCCGCAAAGTGTCCCGACTAGAGGAGTACCGCCGTCCGCAGGAGGACCGTTCTCACTACCCCCACTCGGTCTAGTTGTTTCGCACCTACCCCGACTTCGCCAAATCAAAGGGGAAAGGAATCCGTAACTATGATAAACTCCGTTACCGCGGAGGGTACTGGATCTTCCCGTAAGACCTTCCGTCTTCGAAATCGGGTCCAGCTTCGAAGATTCCGTCGCCGACAAAGACCCAAAGAAGAAATAGAAATAGAAGGATCGCCGTGGAAGCCGTAGCCGCCGAGATCGCCTTCCCGGAGGAAATTCCGTAGCTGCCGAATATACACCGCTACCGTAATATACACCACCGCCCGACTACATACCACTTTGGGAGGAAGCGAGTTCCATCCCCTCTCCGCCGCAGAGGACGAGGAGAATGTTCGCAAGATTGTCGCCACATTACCACGACCCGCATACTACAACGATACCGCAAGAAAAGAACTAGAACTACGCCGTTCGCTCGACCGCAAACTTTGGTAGAAAAGCCAAGAAAGAAGGAAAACCGCCCCGTGTCGGAAATTCTACGAAGGATAGGACGGTGCCTGGCCAAATCCCGTCTCGGGCCCCGAGTAGAACCCGCCGTCATGATAGAAAAGCCAAGCAAGAGAATGAAGGCTAGCCCGCCCGTCGTAGTATCGGGATTATAGATTAGGGAGGATACCACCTTCCAGCATTTGGCCGATGTACCATCCGGTCCTAGACCTTCGCGCCGCTGAAGGATGGTGATGGCGTCCCACTACGGGGCACCGAGATCGAGAACAAGCAGTCTCGAGAGAGAAAGTCTCGCCAGGAGGCTTCGAATCCGAGGAAAGTGCTACCGCGATGAAGGGGACTCGTGAAAAAGGACCCGCAACCATCGCATGACAACCACAAAGATACACGAAAGCTCCGCTAGAAGATGCCATGGAAAAGCCGAGAACCGACATCCGACGGCCGGCAAAAGAAAGAGAAGAAAAGTTCGGAGATGAGATCGACTCATCGGAATTCATGGACAACGAATATGCGTAAATCAACATGGTCGAGACACGAGCTTCATCGCCTTCTCAAGGTGCTCCCGCAACTGCAGAAAGAGAGGAGCCGAACCGATGAAGAGACAGCCTTCAGGAAAAGGACGACACGATCGCTCAAATGGCGAAGAGGATGGAAGAGATGGCCATAGCTCCGGCCACTCTCCGCAGTCAAGTACAACCACATAGAGAGACACCCCGTAGGTCATTCACATCGTAGACGGAGGAAAGGAGATTACATCCGTCAACTGGGATGACCAACCGAAAAGGATACAACACAAAGTATGATCCCCGAAAAGGATATCAAGAACTCGGCAGAAGCAGCAGTGCGAGAAGCCCTAAGCACAATCGAAGAACGGGACATCCATTCGAACGGGTAGACCTTACCCGAAGAATTCGACGCCGTCCAATACCCGAAAGGCTTCGTACCACCTCCGTTTAAGACCTTCGACGGAACCGGAACCCCCGACAGCATGTCGCACACTTTCGTGCCGCTTGTTGCAATGCCGGCGGGAGCGATGCATTACTCTTCCGACGGGCTCGTCGACAGTCCGTCAGAATCGCCTTCGACCGGTATGCGAACTACCCAACTGGTTCCGTGAAGACGTTCTCGCAGCTAGAGAACCTCTTCATCAAGCGATTCGTCGGAGCTCAGCACCACATCACTATAGGTGATTTAGTGGTAGAGAAACAAAGGTCGAATGAAACTCTAGTGGATTACATACTTCGATGGAGAAACTTAAGCATGAAGTGTGAACCACAACTGCAAGAACAACATGCAATCAGCATCTCGCTTAAAAGCATTCACGGCCCGATAAGACTTCTCCTCAAGGGATTCACTATTAAGACTTTCGAGAAGTTGTTAAGCAAGGCCGGAAGCTTGCAAGAAGAGGCGAAGCAATTAAGTTTGCCGACAAGACGGACAAGCGTGATGCCGGTGAAGACTTTCGAAAAGAAATCCGGGGTCGTTGCAGCAGCTGACAAAGGCAAACAACCGATGCAAATACCACCGTAACGGCCGCAAAGAACCACAACAAAATTACCGAAGCAACCCCGGTCCAGCTATCGCCTTCTCCGCAGTATGAACAACCGTCTCGTCCGCAACGTACATCGAGGGAGCTTCGAGCGCAGAATATCCGTTCAAAAATGAAGCAAGTACCAAAGATGTTCCGTAGCTTAATGAAAACTCCAGATTTCCAACGCGCGAGCCCAAAAGACCGGAGGAAGTCAACAAGAAAGGTGATCCCAACTTTCGCCCCTACCATCGGATGCTCGGGCACAAGATGAAGACCGCATTACCTTCAAAAGTCGGCTCAACGACAACCTTCGGAAAGGAAATATAACAATCCCGAAGGAGTACATGAAGGAACCCCGTAAAGGAGGTTCCGTCAATGTTATCTCAACCGATCCCGTCATCCCGATAGATCCCTATGCAACCGACGATGGATGGACTACCGCTCGGACGAGATCTTCGAAGAAGATTTTAGACAACATCCGAACCGCTTCGGTGCGAGCTTCAATTCGTAGTTCGAGACCCGTTAAGCCGGTACTATCACTCGCGATAGAAGAACCACCTCGACAGAGAAAATCGAAGAGAAGAAGAAAATCGACGAAGAAGAGGGGACCGAGACTCCTAAGGCTGGACTAGGGGCCGCTTATCCTAGATAGTTGTTTCCGATTCGGGGAGAAATCCCTCGAACCTCTCGATTTTGTATGATTATCTCGCTCACTTCGGTGGGATCATATAATGATAAGGGTGATGGCGTTGGCTACGTTTTGATCGTTTCTAACGATTACGTAACTAGCGACAATCCGGCGTCGATTTCGATACCAACAACAATTGTCAAATCATACAAGATCTCGACGATCAAAATGACGAAGAAGGCATCCATCAAGGAGGCTACGAGAGCTCAACAAGCAACGGATCTATCTGTGAGTTTCGAGGAGCTCCAGTTACGATAGAGTTAGAGACTTCAGATTTTGAAGATAATCCGGAAGAGCCTGTCATTCCGATTCAGGAGGAGACACCGACAAACTCAACACTAGATTCGAAGAAATTACAGAAGTCAACTTAAGAAGTGGAAAAGTTCTACCTCCAAGAATGGGTCCAAAAGACAAAGGAAAGCAGGTGGTTGTTCAAGAAGAACCAACCCCAGCAGAAGAAATACCCGTTCGAGAAGAAGCCGAGACGCAGGAGAACAAAGTGGACTACAACGTGCTAGCCCATCTTAGGAAACTACCGGCCAAACTGAGCATTTACGACGCTCTCATCTTATCAAAGGAGATGAGAGAAGCTCTATCGAGGCCTTACTTCGATCCGGAAATTTGCTTAGCTCAAATGGCCTGGAGATTCCTTAGATGAGGTTCGCTCGTTAAAGGAACAAGCGAGGTGTTACCTTCACGGACAATGACCTACTACTTGGGATGACGAGATCACAACCGACCGTTGTACATTTCGATTACAATCGGGAAGTTTACGCTCTCCGCAGTATTGGTGGATCCAGGAGCATCAATCAATATAATGAGTCTTCGAACACTAAGCATACTTGGAAATCGATGCTCGCGAGCTCGAGGCCGACAAAATGTTATTAAGAGGATTCAACCGTAAAGGAGAAAGAGCCCTCGGGTCAATAACGCTATCGATGAAGACCGGTGATTTAGCAAAGACAACCGCAAAATTTCATATAATCGATTCGTAAACGTCGTTCAATGCTCTATCGGGCCGACCATGGATACATGAAAACAGGATGGTACCATCATCTCTACACCAAGTGCATCAAGTACTACGATGGAGGGGAACAGTGCATCAAAGGTGACTTGCAACCATTCTCCGTACATGAAATTGGAATCCATGAAGATGCGGCTTATTATGCACCGCCAAAGAAAACAATTTTCTCCAGAAATACCGTAACAAATAAAGCAAAGAAAGTTCGAGACAACGAAGAACTCCGAAGTTCTAGTCCAACGCTCACTCACCACTCCCTTCCGGCGAGATGGTGAAGGTTTCTCCACAACTCGCATCCGAGGTCGAGGCCGGGACGAGGCCGTGGTAGAGACACTAGACAATCGGACGTAAGAAACCAACCATCAATGTTGATCGGGATGATAGTTCAAGAAGAAAAAGAAATCAAGCAAGAGGCAACGAACAATAAGTCGAAAGAAGCCGCAATACAAGATCTCCCTCGAAGATGAAAAGAACGAAGAATACAAATCAATGTACGAGAAGATTAACCACTACGTACATACTATGACCCTAACTCCGATCCATTCTAATAAGATCGAGGGTGTGGAGGTCAAAGAGGTACGTAGTGACGGTGCAAAGCCGATCAAATTCTACCGTGGTGCTTCTTCCTCCAAAACTGAAAATAATGTACAATTCGAAGATGTCACTTCATCGAATTAATGGAATTACCTTTCGAGTGGTACTCTCCCCGTGTTCAAAATTTAATCCAACGTGGTTTCTTACCTCGACAATCGACAAAAGGCCAATCACAACATTTCGAAAAGTTATGGAATAACTCCGGCCGTCCTCCCAATTCAAAGTATGGACTCGGATTCGGCACGCAGGTCGGCCGACGATACCGAATTTTGCTTGGTTGTCACTTGCAAGTCCAATGAAAACCGCATGGAAACTACGGACGAACTCGAAGATTTACAAATTGAGACGCTCCACCGTAATTCGAAGAAGAAATTAAATCCACAATAGATGAGTTAACTGAAGTTAACTTAGGTACTAACAAAGAGCCTGTACCTACCTTTGTTAGCTCCTTACTCAATAAAGAAGACTCCGAAGAAATAATCAAGTTATTAATGGAATTTAAAGACCGTTTTGCTTGGAGCTACGATGAAATGCCGAGATTAGCCTCCGCAGGTCTGCAGTCCATAAGCTAGGAGTGGATCCTACTGCGTTCCAGTCGACAAGGTCCCGAAGAATGCGTCCGGAAATCGAACAACAAGTCATACCGAAGTTAAAAAGCTAATAGACGCTAAATTTGTCCGTGAAGAACAATACCCGACTCGGTTAGCCAATGTGGTGCCACGTAAAGAAGAATGGTCGTATCGAATTTGTGTGGACTTCGCAGATTTAAACAAGGCATGTCCAAAAGATGAATTCCCTCTACCAATTCCGAACCGATGATCGATATCGCTTCGACACATGAAATATTCTCATTCATGGATGGATCTTCGAGATACAACCGGATAAAAATGGCTCCGTAAGATGAAAAGCTTACAGCATTCGTAACGCCGATCGAGTATTTTGCTACACGGTAATGCCATTCGGATCGAAGAACGCAGAGCAACCTACCAAAGAGCAATGACAAGAATTTTTGATGATCTCATCCACAATCAAGTCGAGTGCTACGTGGACGATGTCGTCATCAAAAGCAAAGTAAAGGAAAACCACTCGTATGATTCGAGAATTGTTTTCGAACGATTAAGACAATTTAACCTTAAGATGAATCCCTTAAAATGCGCCTTCGGCGTCACCTCCGGAAATTCTTAGGATTCGTTGTCCGACATCGTGGAATCGAAATCGACCCGGAGAAGATTAAAGCCATCTTAGAAATGCCGCCTCCCAAAACCTTAAAACAATTACGATCTTTTCAGGGAAGTCGGCATATCTTCGACGCTTTATCTCAAACCTCGTCAGTAGGTGTCAGCCTTTCTCGGCACTAGTTAAAAAGGACGCCAAATTTATTTGGGAAGAGAAATGCCGAAGGCCTTCGAAGACATTAAACAATATTTAATGATCGTCGGCATTATTTTAGTGTCGTGTGTTTTATTTTGAAAAGTGGTCGCCTAACGTAAGTCGTGCGGCGAATTTTTATTTTAAATTTAATTTAAATATATATAATTTAGAAAGTAGTATTTGATTTTGAAAATAATTTTTAAATTTGAAAGTTTTAAGATATGAGATTAAACCGATCTCACATCCCCAAATAGTTTATATAAACGAGCACCGCACCACAAACCGTATATCTATCCCTAAGGATGATACACATCGCTCGATGGTGGGGCTCGATCAAATAAACTAGAAGTTTTGTGACATCCGTTTGGTTTGCGAACCAATTTTATAAGCCGACAAATTCCCCGCTTAATATGAAAGTATCAAACAGTGGTTTATATTACCTCAGGTTCTTTAAAATTCCCTATAAGGGCAAGCCCCTATAGTTAATTACATCTTAAGTGACGGAATCACCTAAGAAAACTCTCGATAATAACCAATAATTCTCGCTCTCAAGAATTTCAAAGTTTAAGGTTTTCAAAGATTGAATTTTGGAATTTCAATAGGGAATGGATCAAATTTTGGAACATTTTGTTTTGTGAATCCAAAGGAAGAGAGGTAGGAGAAATCACCGATTCGAAGTGAACTTCGATAATTTCCCGACTATCCTATTGTTTGTCTTGAATTTAGGAAAGTCCTAATGTTTATTTGATATTTCAATCTCGCCAATTTCAATTAATTGTGGCTTATATTTGTATGATAAAATCAAACAAATAACATGTAAGATGCGAGGGTTTATTGTCGTATCTGACGACTACCTCGAATCCTAAGACCGTTAGGGCTTAATTTGCAATGCAAATGCCTAACGAAGAGTCGAGGATTTATGTCGCACTGTGCAAGCTACCTCGAAGTCCTATGGCTTCGTTGTTTAATTCTAGGAAAGTTTTGCCAAGTAGACTCGAGTTTTACTGATGACGATGGTCGTGTCGCCCACCATGCTCCGAGCTCCTTGTTGTTGCAGAGGTTTAGTTTTAGAAATCATAAATCAGGAGTCGAGAAAAGTGTTTTAGCTTAGAGAAAATCTTAATTTCCGAGTGTTTTTTATGTTTTATTTAAAACAAATCTTAAAGTCGATTATAACGACACCTGTTAAGATCCCACTTGCTCCATCCTTCCGCATCATTATTTTTATCTGATTCACTTAGTCCGCATGAATTTGCTAAACTCAACCGAATGAGTTCCACACTTTCATTTAGACCGCTGGAAATCCCGTTAAGAACACGTAGGTTACATCATCCGAGGTATTCCCGATCATCCAACGAGACGTTTTAATTTAGTTGTAATCGTAGTTTTGTGTTCGTTTGTGATTAAATTTCGAGTTGTTTTATATTTTGAAATGTCATGGCGGTGAATTTTATCTTAGCAATGACTTTTAACTTAATTTTGGTTTCAGCTTTTAGGCTATCCTAAAGGTGCGGGTTTTCATGCAATGCATTGTTTTATCATGCAAGAAAAATAAACGCAATTGCTAATAAAGTAAATCGCAATAATGTAAATTGTCGGAAAATAAATTGTAGGAAAGTAAATCGCAATAATACAAATGCGTACCCTGAGGGTCTTCCCGTCATCCCAAACCGCACTTAAAACACAATTAGCATATTTAAGCAAGTTCCTAGTAAAGCTAAGGGAAAGGTTATGGTTTTCTACCAAATTCCTAATCCTATAACTAGTCATTTCCTATGACGTCTCAGGTTCTTTGTGTTAGTTTAAGGACGATTTTCTTCATCAAAGAATAATCAAATTCAATTGTTCTTATAAATGTCCTATCATATCGAGAAAGTGCTTAAGAAGGATCTTAAACATCTTTTCAATATTTCTGGGATTGTTTTAAGTTCAAATGAATTTAATTATACAAATGAATTAATCGTCCAAGAATTTCAAGTTTTGTTAACTCGCTCGAACGAACTCAGACATTCGAATATCCTATGAGTGAAGTGACACTTCATTTAATGTTTTATTTAGTGAGCTATAATAACTAAAGCTTTCAAGGGTAAGTTAAGTATTCAAATGATTCGTTTAAGTTAAAGAGTTTAAATTTGAATAGTGTTCAAGTTGTTTTTTTTTAAATTTATTTTCTTTTCGTTTTAGCTGATGTTATATTTAATTCAATTTAATTTAATCGAGTTTTAATTTAGTTTAACATAGCTCAATTTAATTTGATTTCGTGTTTAATTAATTTGATTTGATTTAATTTAATTTAATTATTTAATTTAATTTAATTTAATTTAATTGTTTAATTTAATTTAATTTAATTTTAATTATTTAATTTAATTTAATTTAATTGTTTAATTTAATTTAATTTAATTTTAATTTAATTTAATTTAATTTAATTTAATTGTTTAATTTAATTTAATTTAATTTAATTTAATTTAATTTAATTTAATTTGTCTTAATTTAATTTAATTATTAAATTTAATTTAATTTTAATTTAATTTATCTTTAATTTACTTTATTTTTAATTTTAATTGAAATTTTCGAAAGAGTTTAATAATTTGACTTTAGTTTAATGATTAAGTCTTTTAATATTTTGAATTTGAATTATCATTTTAATTAAGAGTTGAATATTAATGAGATGATTAATTTAGGGATTTTTAAATTAAAGAATAAATCTCTTCCTAATAAATATCCCTTATTTTAATGATTCCAATTTTATTATTCTTCCAAATTTAATCCATTATTTAATTAAAGTTTAATCATTTTGAAATTGTTTAATGGGTTTCTACCCTTTAATTATTTAAATTTCAATCATCCAAATCAGATTAGGATCAAATATTTTACTTGTTAATTTTTTATTAAACCTAAAGTTTTAATTAAGGATTAAAGATTTTAATTACTATTTTACTCTTTAAGCTTAATAATTTCATAACTCACTAAATTAAACTTAAATGAATTTGAAATTTTTATGTAACTTCACTCATATGTCAATAAAGACATGAGAGGAGAAAATGTGATTTTTTTCTGTATTTAATTTATTTATATAATTATTTTTGGTGGAAAATAGAGATTTTCAAGGAAAATTTGATAACATGACCAAAAGAAAGTTTCTGTCCTTAAGAAAATTAGGGGACATTCCTAATGACCAGAGAAGCACTTGGACCAATTTTGGTGATTTTTTGAATTATATTATTTTTATTATAATTATTTTGAGTTTTGGAGTGTTAATTAATTTAAAAATAAAATAAATGTTGAAAAATGAATTTTATATTTTTCAAAAATCTCTCTGATATCAAGGAAACCAGAGAATCAAATTTTGCAATTTTCTGATTTTTCTATGATTTATAATAATTATTTTAGTGAAAATGCTAGAAAATACATTTTTTTTTAATTTTAAAATTACCCTAGGGCTTTAAAATTCAATATCTCACTAAATAGACTTAGGAAAAATGTGGGATTTGTTCCTAAGTGATTAAAATTCAAAATGTGACATTTTGGTGAATTTTATTATTTTTGTGATTTTTATTATTTTTTAATTATTAAAAATATTAAAATATTATTAAAAATCAACTTTTTTAGAAAATTGAAATTTTAATTTTCTTAGGTTCCCCTGATATCGAGAGGCTCCAAAACCAATTTGGTGAATTTTTGAAAAGTATTTTAAAAGTTATGAATTTTTAAAGTTTAAAATGGCTAAGCGACTTAATCAACCCAATTAAGTAGGCTAACCAAGTCCAATCGATTTCAAATTTTTATGGTGGGTTCCTCTGATCCTAAAGGTCAGTGGAGAATTGATTTCAAGTCAATTTGATACCTGGTTAACTCTAATTAATTAAAGACCTATTTTGGGTGTTTAAGCCAATTAGTGGTTGTTTTAAATGAACTAAGTCAAAACCTATTTTTCCTAGTGTTCTCTGGTCATAAGGAACATCACCAAATTTTCCTAGAATTTATTTCACAACATGCTAATTTACTGGAATTAAAATACTCAAAACAGCGACATCGAACTTGAAAAATCAAGAACTCCTCATAGAGATGGCCTCTCGACTTTGGAAAATTCAGTGAATGTTCCCAAATTCGGAGGCTTCAAAAGCCCTATGGTCTCATGCCATGGTGAATCGTATGCATGCATGGAGAATTAAACATATGCAGAGAGTAAATAAATCATAAAAAATAAAATATTTGATGAAATTAAGTGATTTCTTTTTCACATTATTCTCCTCTCGTTCACCGAGCAAGAGGGTATTTTTATTTTATTTTCGTGATTTTTCTACACAAAGATATGGATTTTGAAGTTTAGTGGAATTAAATAAATAAGAAAATACCCTAATTTATCTATTTATCCACGCGGCGCCGCGTCAACCTCGGCAGCCTCCGAACGCACACGCGTCGCGCTCCCATTCGACGCCGCCACCCGAGTCGCCAGCCCCGGCCCCGCGGTTCTCGTACCGTCTCCCGGTCCGACGCAATCCCGGCCGTCCGTGCGCGCGTGTATCGAATGGACGCGCATCCGTTCATCGTCCCCAAGTGTTCTCACCCGAGAGCCGTCCACACTAAATCCCTAAGATCTCACTCGATTCTCAATGGATTTTTACGTTCTTATACTCTGCTGGATTCGTCTCGAAGAGACGAACACATCTATACTGCTAACATGCATCGGAACTAAGGCATTCGAAATGAGAATCTTCGAAGCTTCTGGATGAAGAGTTAGCTCATACCTTAGCTCGTAGAAGTGTGGCTTCAATCCGAGAGTTGTCGCACCTTCGATCGGGTCCCAAGCAAGCTCCGCATGAAGTCTCCCGGTCCGGTGAATCGTCCGGATATGATTTCGACCAAGCCCGATCACAAAGCTTCGGAGGCCGGAGCAACCGGGTGGCTCTGAGATGGGGCTTTTGATGGTGGACACCTTCCCTCGGTCCGGTGAAGGTGTAGAGCCAATCAATTTGAGGAATCGGCTCACTCGTGGAGAAGTGTCCCGGTTTTGCGTGGAATTTCAACTCGAAATCGAGCTTACGGAGGAGAAATGGCAGGGGAATCTCACCTGGGATCAAGTGCTCTAAGAGTGGAGAAGGGTCCGGAACAATTTTGCGCAGTTTCGGCAAGGTTTGTGCTTGGCTCTCCTTATGGCCGAGAGGGGTGGAGTTTAAATAGAGCTGGCCGGAGGCCTCCTGTGGGGAGTTAGGGCTCGGGATCGACCTGCTCGCGCGAGGAGAAGAACAGCCATGGTGGCCACTGGGCACGGGGCAGCCAAGCAAGGTGGAATTCCAATGTCGGCTCACATGCGAGCTCTCGGCTGTGGTGTTTTCCGGCGATCTAGGCGGCCGGCCGGCAGCATGGGTCACCATCTCGACTGGTGGAGGTCGTGGCTTAGGCAATGGTGAAGTCAATCGGGCTTGGACATGTGTAAAGTGTTTCGAATTAAAATGGAATGGGGATGGGGTCATTTTGGCTCGAAATGGGTCAACCCATCGGTTTGGGCTAGGTGCACCTCCCAATGGCCTGGTTTAGGCCGAGGAGAGAGTCGACTAGGCTCAGCTCGATCAAGAGGGGTCGATGTCACTTATCCAAGAATATTCGGATTAAATCATGGTTAAGTGGAGACATGCTTAAGGTTAATGACTTTTAGAGTTATGGTTAAAGGACCTCCTCCTTTTGCCCATTAATGGCATGGTCACATGCCAAGAGGCTTTCATGGCTTCATATGGCTTATGAATGGCTCATCCTTGGCTCCATTTGGCTCGGGAAAAGCTTGAGTCAATTTCATGAAAATGGATTTAAGGAAATTTTGGATGTTTTGATGGAAATTTGCATGAAACTTGATTTGGAATAATTTGATGGTGATTTTAGGACTTAGGTAATGGATTTAATTGAAATGGATGATAAATGGAGATGTCATATGGGCTTTGGGTAGAATTTGGGCTTTTGAATTTCAAAGGAAATTGGCTTTTAAGAAAGGTTTAAGGGAAGTGGGCTTTTAAGTTTATGAATGTGTTCATGGATGAAAATTTTGTAAAAGGTTGGGCCAAATAATTGTTGGTTTAGCTCATGGATGTGTCATGAGTAACTTGAAGCAAATTTGGGGTAGTTTGGGCTTGAATTGGGTTGGATTTGGATTCTTTTGGTGAATGGGCCAATATAGGTCCAAATGGGCCAAGTTGGGCCAATGTTGGGCTAGGGTTGAAATTTGATGTAGAATTATTGTTTGAGTAAGTGTTTATTGGGAGTGCTTTCAAAGAGGCTTTTGATCTTTGGTCTGGGCTTTGATTTTTGGAGGTTTGGGGTTCAGTTTGGGGTTAGAGTTTTGGGCTATAGGTCGAACCAAATCGGGCCTTAAGGTCAAAAGTGGAATCGATCCAAATGTCAATCAAATTGGACTTGGATTTGGTCTAAATTAGTATTAGGAATGTTGAATTGAAGTTTAGAATTGAATTGGACCAAAATCGGGGTCAATTGGATAGGTTTGGTTTGACATCGGGTTCACTTTCGATTAAAATGGGTCAAATTGGGGGTTTTGACAAAAGTAGGGTAAATTGACAAAATTGGCCCATGGTGTAGTTGGACAAAATGAAATTGGGAATATTTGGGATTTTCTGGAATTTTCTGGGAATTTTTTGAATTTTTGGATTTTTAGGCCAAGAAGGGTATTTTGGGTTATTCGAGGGTATTGGGAGGTTTTCTTGGAATTTTTGGTATTTTTGGGTATGGATGATCAATTTGAGTGATGTGGAGGTGTTTGGGATTGATTTTGGAAAATTTTAGGTAATTTGGAAATTTTGCAAAAATTTGGCAATTTCAGGTGTTTTGGGTAGGTTAAGAGTGTAGGGTCCCGGGGTCAAAAATCGAAAATTTGGGAAATTGAAGATCGGGTGAATTTGAGTGGGGTGAAATCATTTTGGTTGAGCCATGAAGCCATTTCAAGCCCATATGAGCCATGAAAGGACTCATTTGAGGCATTCACTATGTTGTTCCTAACCCTCTTAGCCGACGGCTTAGGGGTTAAGGACCATCCATGTGAATCACCTACATGAGTCGGAGGTCAAGTTGGGTATGGGTGTGGTTTTAGGAAGTGTGTGGAAATGTAGTGTGTAAGTGTAGTGTAAGTCGCCCCCTTCACTGCACCAGTGCCACCTGTGGCGGTCCTAAGGCCAAAGAGTCCTATAGGAACTCATCCTTTAAACTTCCATATTCGATTTCAACCCTCTAGGTGATTAGGGGTCTATAGTCAAGTTTGTGGAGTTTGCGTAGGAGTTTAGAAGTGGTTTGAATTTCTAAAAGGCGGGTCCCAATTCTAGATCCTCTAAGATAGTCAAAGGAAAAGCCTGAGCGCGCAGATCCTAAGCACTAAAGAAGAAAGCGAAGACCTCATCAAAAATGAGGTCAACAACTGACACCTCCTTGTCTTAGCGGCCTCAGGTCTCGGTGTAGACCGTCGATACTTTACACCGCGGCTCGTGACGACTTCCCTCGGAGCCTCATTAGCTGTGTCAATGATGAGGGTAAAGAAAATGCTCTTTACTACTTAAGCCGTCGTTTACTCCGACGGAAGTAAGGTATCCCGCAATCGAAAAGCATTGTTTGGCCTCGATCTTCGCCGCTCAAAAGCTCGAGCACTACATGCTTTCTCATAAGGTCAACTCCGATTTCGAAGTTTAATCCATCGCAATACTTGATGACTCGTCCAACACTTTCCGGCAGACTTGCTGGATGGTCAATGATATTATCGCAATTCGATATAACTTTCGTGCCTCTCGCGTGCCGTAAAGGACAAGTCTTAGCAGACTTCCTCGCAAAGACACCCTTTGCACGGCCGAATCTCCTCTCAACGACGATCCGCCGATGAACAAATAATGAACCTAGAAGACCTCGACGATCGACGTTGGGAATTATATTTCGACGGAGCATCTTCAAGCACACAAAGACGAAGAATCGCAAGTGATAGTGCCCGTGAAGGCAGGAATCGGGCTAATCTTTATAACACCGAGCGGGGATGTTAAGATACTCCTACCACTCGACGTAACCGTGTACAAACAACGAAGCGAATACGAAGCCCTCATAACGGGATTGGAATTAACCATTCAAATGGGGATAACAGACATCAACATCTACGGGATTCACGCGTTAATCATTCAACGTATCGCGGACAATACGGAATTTTAAACCAAGACTCGAACAATACTTCCAAGTATGCCATACAAATTGTTGAACAGATTCCAAATGTGACAATCTACAAAATTCCTAGAAAAGAGAATGCTTTAGCAGATGCTTTAAGCCCGTCTCGCAAAAGAATTTGCCCGTTTGCAAGATGAATCAATGGAAGTGTCGGCTCACGGACGTCGTGTCCTATCACGACTTGACATAGTACACAATACACAAATCAAGAAAAGAAAAAGAATCAACAGCAAGAAGTGATGTAAAAACACGTAAGATCGGCGACAGCCATCGATGACTACCCGCAAACAGAAAGCTACCAGACGATAGGTCGCCGGCCCATCGCATCAAGAAAAGAACTCGTCTTACGCATTAATAAACAACACATTATACGAAGGTCTTTTGATCAAATGTGGCTAAGGTGCCTAAGCGGGTCCGAGGCCCGTGAAATTGTTAAAGAGGTGCATTCAGGACTCCGTGGCGCTCACCGACGGGTCCAAAAATGAAGATGAAAATTAAAAGACTAGGGTACTATCGGCCCTCGATGATGACCGACCGCATGAAAATCGCCAAGAGCCGTCACCAATGCCAAGTGCACGGAGTGGTTCTACACCAACCTCCAAATGTGCTACACCCGACAATCGCGTCGTGGCCATTCGAATGTCGGGGCACGGATATAGTGGGTCCGATGGAACCACCATCTTCAAAAGGACATCGCTTCATTCTCGCGGCTACATGATTACTTTTCCAAGCTGCGTGCGTAGCTCCACTTAGAGAAGTGAAAGCACACCACGTGCTGCAGCTTTTCAAGAACCAAGTTGTCTACCGTTTCGGAGTGCCGCGCAGATCATCTCGTATAATGGGCCGCATTCGAAGCACACAAATCAACAATTTTGTCGGAGACACGGAATCGACCGGCGATACTCGACAATTTACTACCCAAGAGCAAACGGTCTCGCCGAGGCTTTTAATAAAACTCTCGTTCAAATCTTAAAGAAAACCTCGGACGATAATAAGAGAAATCGGCACGAGAAATTGTTAGAAGCCTTATGGGCCTACCGGACAACCTTCGTAACTCCTACTCAAGCTACACCTTACGCTCCGGTGTATGGGTCCGAGGCAAAGTGTTACCTTTAGAGGTTCAGCTTCCTTCACTCGAATCGCAGCTGCAAACAAGATCACGACGAAGAAAACGCCGTACTACGACTCGAAGAATTAGAAAGCTTGGAAGGGAAAAGACTTGCAGACGCAATCAGAATTTAGAACTATACCAAGCTAAAATGGTTCAAGCCCATGACAAACCGGTCCGCCCAAGAACCTTCAAAGTTGGTGATTTAGTTCTCGTTCTCAAGAGACCTATTCTCGCACACCGCAAGATAGAGGAAAATTTGAACCCACTCGGGAAGGACCGTTTCGTGGTCGAAGCAGTATACTCGTGAGGTTCCTACCACGCTAGTGAATCGCCGTGGAGAACGACATATGCTTCCGATCAACGGACGATACTTGAAAAATATTACGCTACCCGATGTTTCGAAGGAATGAATTCTTCATCCCTAAGAAACACGGCGAAGTAATTACTTATGATCGGGTCCGAACCCAAAAATAATAAAATGTGCTAAAATAAATAAAATCATGATAATAAAGTTTTCCTCGTTTTCTTCTCCAAATCAAAATCTCTTTCCTCGATCTTATCCTACTTCATTCCCGTTAAATTTCAAAATATAAGAATAATAAAAAATGTATCTTTAATAAACATTTTCTTAATGTTCTTGTTCTTAAGTATAACCCCCGATCCTTTTCCTTGTCTTTTCGCAGGGAAATGTCGAATCCGAGCGGTTGGTCTTGAACTTTAAGAATGGCGTAAGCCTCGCACTCGATGAAAAGAGGGTGAAAGATGGAGCGATAATCGAGATTGACTCGCATTTCGCACCAGCAGAGCCTACAAGACGAGGAAAGTGACCGGGTCCCGGCTAACCGAGAAGAACCGCCCGGACAGTACAAAGGATGAAAGTGGGTGGCCCAAGCCACCAATCCAACAACAAGAAAAGAAAAGCAAACACCGAAGAAGACAAGAAAATGAAGTCCGTAGTCGCTACAGACGGAGGGCAAGCTTGTCGCCGCCGCGCCCGCAGAGATTCAAGAAGTTCGGAGAGCTACTCTCACGCCCACGCAACGAAGAAATAAGAATCGCCGTATCCGTAAAATGTTAACAAAACTAGCCGCGACCAGCCGCGACGAGACAATTGCTAATGCCAGCACTCACATTTCAAGGACACCGGCTCACCAGAACCCGAAGAAAGGAGGCCAGCTCCTAGGATAACAGAAAGAACCGTGGAGATCTCCGTAAGATCGAAGAAAGAAGGCTACCACGCCACCGGATAGACCACCAAGCAGGTGCACGACCTTGTCGTGCAGAGCAACCCCGGGGATGTCCCGACGAGCATCATCCCCGAGGAGCCGAGGTATGCAGGGAACGCGAAGGGATCGAACCATATATCCCACAATATGTCACAAGGCCTCGCCATCTCGCATCATTCCGAATACGAGCCGGAGAGGATGCGTAATGTTGAAAAGAAAACTTTCGAATACTTCGAGAGAATTAAAGGAAGAAGAATCAACATACTAGAAGGCCTCGAGCTACACACCGACGTATTCTCGCAGTATGAACAACAAGAAATCGTGGATTGTATCCGGATTCGAAAAGAATGGGCCGAGCAGCCGCCCGAGGGAAAACACATACTCGAACCCCGGAGATGGATGCCGTGGAAAGGAAGAATCACAATACAATGCGGATGTCGCTACAACTTCGTCGAAGACAGAAGGGAAACCCACCGGGATACTCCGTCATGGGCAAGTAGATCCGATGCCATTAGTTATCAAGAGAATGGTAAAAAGATCGATAACATGGAGGGTACCGCCGACAGATTGCATACCCAATAGCCGCATTATCAACATCTACAAACAGGGTGACCGCATACCCCCACATATCGATCACCACGACTTCGTCGACCTTCGCACGGCCTCTTTCTCGAATGAGTGTAACATCATGTTCGGATCCGACCTCCGGATAGCAGGCCCGGTGAGTTCCGAGGGCCGCAAAGATACCTTTACCGGTGGGTTCCGTCATGATACCGCAAGGTAACTGGAGCGTATATCGCAAAGCATCGCATACCGGGGTGCCAATGGAGCGAATCTCGCTACTTTCGTGAGGATGGACGACAAGTAAAATACCTTACCATTTCCAACCGTATCCGTAGCCGGAGAACCTCCGCACTTACGAGTCGTGAGTTACATGGGAAATATCACACCTCCAACGTACATCCAACTCGCATCCTTGCCAAGGATGGCTTGGAAGGTGATGTTATCGACCATGTACCCCACTATTCGTACATGGATTTTTCGACGATGATTCTTTCGATGGATCAACAAAGATCATACACAATCCGTTTCGAGTCTACATGGATTGTATGAAATATATTCCGCATCGAGTCGTACGACGTATTTTCAACATGATTGGAATGAAAGTGACCATGTCACGTTTTCGGCCTTCACCTCTTTTGTGCAAATTGATTGGGAAACGCCATTAAAGTTAAATGAACTTCGAACAAAGAACGAAAAGAAATAAAAAAGAGAATAAAAGAAAACTTTCTAAAAAAATCTAAAAATGACAAACACCAAGTTCACATGAACATTAAATGAACAATAAAATAAAATTTGAACCATTAAAAGATAAACGAAATCAACACAAATCTCAAATTCCATCTTTCCAAACTTCAAAATCAAATTTCATCTTTACAAATTCCAAATCAAATTCTCAATCAAATTTCAAATCCAATCTCGATCAAGTTTCAAACTTGATCTTCCAAATTTCAAATCAAATCTTAAATCAAATTTCAATCGAGTTCAAACTCATCCTTCCAAATTTCCAAATTTCCGAATTCAATCTTTCCAGTGCTTCAAGTCTCAATCAAAATCAAACTCTTTTGGGTCGAGGATTTACATCCAGAAATCGCATCTTTCTAGGATTCTTTCCCTGTCATTGCGATGAAATACATCAAAATCAAACTCTTTTGGGTCGAGGATTTTACGTCCAAGACCGCACTCGCTTTAGGATTCTTTTCCTATCGCACCGAAATACATCAAATTCAACCTTTCGGGTCGAGGATTTTACGTCCAAGACCGCACCGCTTTAGGATTCTTTTCCTATCGCACCGAAATACATCAAATTCAAACTCTTTCGGGTCGAGGATTTTACATCCAAGACCGCATCGCTTTAGGATTCTTTTCCTATCAGCACCGAAATACATCAAATCAAACTCTTTTGGGTCGAGGATTTTACATCCAAGATCGCACCGCTTTAGGATTCTCTTCCTATCGCACCGAAATACATCAAAATTCAAACTTTTGGGTCGAGGATTTTACATCCAAGACCGCACTCGCTTTAGGATTCTTTTCCTATCGCACCGAAATACATCAAAATTCAAACTTTTCGGGTCGAGGATTTTACATCCAAGACCGCACTCGCTTTAGGATTCTTTTCCTATCGCACCGAAATACATCAAAATTCAAACTTTTGGGTCGAGGATTTTACATCCAAGATCGCAATCGCTTTAGGATTCTTTTCCTATCGCACCGAAATACATCAAAATTCAAACTTTTGGGTCGAGGATTTTACATCCAAGATCGCACCGCTTTAGGATTCTTTTCCTATCGCACCGAAATACATCAAATTCGAATTCTCGGGGTTAAGGAATTTACATCCGAGATCGCATCGCTTTAGGATTCTTTCCCTATTGCGATGAAATACATCAAAATCAAACTCTTCGAGGTTAAGGATTTTACATCCAATACCGCATTATTCCGAGATCTCTTCTCATCGCAATGATTCAATACTAATCAATTCAATTTTCTTTCGAGGTCGAAGATGTTACATCTAAAACCTCAAAATTCCAATTTTCATTTCAAATCAAATCCCTCAAATTAATTTTCGACAAAACTTCAATCTAAATCGAAACTCCAAACTAAAATTTAAACTCACACATCAAAACATAAATTGAAACAAAATAAAATCTAAATCGAAATTCCCCGCATCATGTGATTTCGGATTCACCTCCTTTTCCTTTCCTCAGCGAGAGTTCAAGAATCTCCGGTTCCGCAGATATGCTCGACACTCCCCGACAGAAACTCTTCTACTTCGTCCTAAGTTCGTCACTTGGACATCCGTGTTGGTTTTGTCGATCGCTTCGGCCAACACCAATACGCGCGTGTGCTCCGTCACCACCACACCTATCGGGGGTCCATTTGTCGACCTCATTTTCGATGAGGTCTTCCCTTCTTCTTTTTAGTGCTTAGGATCTAGCCTCAGCTTTTCCTTCGACTATCTTAGAGGACTAGAATCTGGGACCCGCCTTTTAGAAATTCAAACCACTTCTAAACTCCCCGCAAACTCCACAAACTCGACTATAGACCCCTAATCACCTGTAGGGTCGAAATCAAATGTGGAAGTTTAAAGGATGAGTTCCTATAGGACTCTTCGGCCTCAGACCGCCTCCGGGTGGCCCGGTCCGGTGAAGGGGCCGACTTACACTACACTTACACACTACATTTCCACACACTTCCTAAAACCACACCCATACCCAACTTAACCTCCTCGACTCATGTAGGTGATTCACATGGATGGTCCTTAACCCCTAAGCCCTCGGCTAAGAGGTTAGGAACAACATAAGTGAATGCCTCAAATGAGTCCTTTCATGGCTCATATGCGGCTTGAAATGGCTTCATGGCTCAACCAAAATGATTTCTTTCCACCTAAATTCACCCAATCTCCAATTTCCCAAATTTTCAATTTTTGACCCCTGGACCCTACACCTACTTAACCTACCCAAAACCCTCAAATTACCCAAATTTTTGCAAAATTTCCAAATTACCCAAAATTTTCCAAAATCAATCCCAAACATCTCCAAATCACTCAAATTGATCATCCATACCCAAAAATACCAAAGATTCCAAAAATACCCCCCAATACCCTCCAAATACCCAAAATACCCTTCTTGGCCTAAAAATCCAAAAATTCAGAAAATTCCCAGAAAATTCCAGAAAATCCCAAATATTCCCAATTTCATTTTGTCCAACTACACCATGGGCCAATTTTGTCAATTTACCCTACTTTTGTCAAAACCCCCAATTCGACCCATTTTAATCCAAAGTGAACCCAATGTCAAACCAAACCTACCCAATTGACCCCAATTTTGGTCCAATTCAATTCTAAACTTCAATTCAACATCCCCAATACCAATCTAGACCAAATCCAAGTCCAATTTGATTGACATTTGGATCCAAATCCACTTTCGACCTTAAGTGCCCATTATTTCGACTCCAAGACCCAAACCTAACCCAAACTCGAACCCAACAACCCCAAAAACTCAAAGCCTCAACCAAAGTCAAAACCTCTTTGAAACACTCCCATAAACACTTCTCAACAATAATTCTACATCAATTTCAACCCTAGCCCAACATTGGCCCAAGCTTAGCCCACTTCGACCTATATCGGCCCATTCACCAAAAGAATCCAAATCCAACCCAATTCAAGCCCAAACTACCCCAAATTTGCTTCAAGTTACTCATGACACATCCATGAGCTAAACCCAACAATTATTTGGCCCAACCTTTTACAAAATTTTCATCCATGAACACATTCATAAACTTAAAAGCCCACTTCCCTTAAACCCTTCTAAAAGCCCATTTCCTTCAAAATTCAAAAGCCCAAATCTACCCTAAAGCCCACATGACATCTCCATTTGTCATCCATTTAATTAAATCCATTACCTAAGTCCTAAAATCATCATCGAATTATTCCAAATGAAGCTTCATCCAAATTCCCATCAAATTACCAAAAATTTCTTAAAACCCATTTTTATGAAATCGACTCAACTTTCCCCAAGCCAAAGACAAGCCATGCAAGCCATGACAAGCCACATGAAGCCATGGGAGGCTCTGACATGTGACCATGCCATTAATGGTAAAAGGAGGGGCTCCTTTCCTAATCTTTCATTAAGCCTTTTTTACCTTAAGCATGTCACACACTAAACCATGTTTAGCCACCTCATCATGGATGGAGACCACACCACTCTCTCTGGCCGACCCAACTGATCCTCTCAGCCCAAAATCGAGCCATGGGGAGGTGAACCAAGCCCAAAAGGTGAGTTGACCCATTTGGACCCAAAATAGGCTCATCCCCCATTCCACTTCAATCCAACTCCTTTACACATGGCAATTGCCAATCGATCTGCACAAGCCTCCAGCCCCCGACCCACCCGACCAAGATGGTGACCATCGCTCGGCCGCCGGCCACCGAGCCGCCGGAAAACACCATGGCCGAGAGCTCACATGTGAGCCAACATTGAAATTCTCACTCGCCGAGCCGCCCCATCCCTAGCGGTCACCATGGCCGATCTTCTCCTCACCGAGCAAACTCGATCCCAAGCCCTAACTCCCCCGGGAGGCCTCCCACCCAGCTTCTATTTAAACTCCACCCCTCTCGGCCATGAGAGAAGAGAAGCACAAACCTTGCCAAAACTCCGCCAAAATTGTTCCGCACCCTTCTCTACCCTTAGAGCACTTGATCCCCAATGAAATCCCCCCGCCATTTCTCCTCCGTAAGCTCAATTTCGTAGCCGAAATTCCACCCAAAACCAGGACACTTCTCCACAGATGAGCCAATCCCCAAATTGATCGGCTCTACACCTTCACCGTACCAAGGGAAGGTGTCCACCATCAAAAGCCCCATCTCCGTACCACCCAGCTTGCTCCACTCTCCAAGCTTAGTGATCGGCTTGGTCGAAATCATATCCGTACAATTCACTGCACCGAGAGACTTCATCCGGAGCTCGTCAGACCCAATCGAAGGTGCAACAACTCTCGTATCGAAGCCACACTTCTCCGAGCCAAGGTACGAGCTAACTCTTCATCCCGAGCTTCGAGGATTCTCTATTTCAAATGCCTTAGTTTCAATGCATGTTAGCCGTATAGATGTGTTCGTCTCTTCAAGACGAATCCATGCAGTATAAGAACGTAAAAATCCATCGAGAATCGAGTGAGATCTTAGGGATTTAGCGTGGACGGCTCTCGGCGAGAACATTCGGGGACGATGAACGGATGCCGTCCATTCAATACACGCGCGGACGAACGGCTCGGATGGCGTCGGACCGGAAACGGTGCGAGAACCGCGGGCCCGGCCGCCGACTCGGATGGCGGCGCCCAATCGCGACGCGCGACACGTACCCTTCGGAGTCGCCGATGTTTCGCCGGCGCCGCGTGGATAAGTAAATAAATAGGGTATTTAATGTATTTATTAAATATCGAAACTTTAAAAATCCATATCTCTGTGTAGAAAAATCACAAAAATAAAATAAAAATACCCTCTCGCTCAGCTGAACAGAGGAGAATAATGTGGAAAAGAAATCATTTAATTTCATTAAGTATTTTATTTTTTATAATTTATTTACTCTCTGCATACATTTAATTCTCCATGCATGTATACAATTCACCATGGCATGAGACCATAGTAGCTTTTAAGCCTCCGAACTTGGGAACATTCCCCGAATTTTCCAAGGTCGGAGGCCATCTCTGTGAAAAGTTATTTATTTTTCAAATGCATGTTGCTCGTTTTGAGTATTTTAATTCCAAAAATTAGCATGTTGTGAAATAAATTCTAGAAAAATTTGGTGATGTTCCTTATGACCAGAGAACTCTAGGAAAAATGAGACTTGAGTTAATTCACTCGAACAACCCTAATCGACTCAAACACCCAAAATAGGTCTTTAATTAATTAGAGTTAACCAAGCATCAAATTGACTTGAAATCAATTCTCCACTCGACCTTTAGGATCAGAGGAACCCACCATAAAAATTTGAGGTCAATTGGACTTGGTTAGCCCTACTAATCGGTCGATTAAGTCACTTAGCCATTTTAAACTTTAAAAATTCATAACTTTTAAAATACTTTTAAAAAATTCACCAAATTGGTTTTCGAGCCTCTCTCGATATCAGGGGAACCTAAGAAAATTAAAATTTCAATTTTCTAAAAAAGTTGATTTTTAATAATATTTTAATATTTTTAATAATTAAAAAATAATAAAAATCACAAAAATAATAAAATTCACCAAAATGTCACATTTTGAATTTTAATCACTTAGGAACAAATCCCACATTTTTCCTAGGTCTATTTAGTGAGATATTGAATTTTAAAGTTTTAAGGTAATTTTAAAATTAAAAAAATGTATTTTCTAGCATTTTCACTAAAAAAAATTATAACAAATCATAGAAAAATCAGAAAATTGCAAAATTTGATTCTCTGGTTTCCTTGATATCAGAGAGATTTTTGAAAAATATAAAACCCATTTTTCAACATTTATTTTATTTTTAAATTAATTAACACCCCAAAACTCAAAATAATTATAATAAAAATAATATAATTCAAAAATCACCAAAATTGGTCCAAGTACTTCTCTGGTCATTAGGAATGTCCCCTAATTTTCTTAAGGACAGAAACTTTCCCTTGGTCATGTTATTAAATTTTCCTTGAAAATCTCTATTTTCCACCAAAAATAATTATATAAATAAATTAAATACAGAAAAATCACATTTTCTCCTCTCATGTCTTTATTGACATATGAGTGAAGTCACATAAAAATTTCAAGTTCATTTGAGTTCAATTTAGTGAGTTATGAAATTATTAAGCTTAAGGGGTAAAATGGTAATTAAAATCTTTAATCCTTAATTAAAACTTTAGGTTTAATAAAAAATCAACAAGTAAAATATTTGATCTTAATCTGATTTGGATGATTGAAATTTAAATAATTAAAGGGTAGAAACCCATTAAATAATTTTAAAATGATTAAACTTTAATTAAATAATAGATTAAATTTGGAAGAATAATAAAATCGAATTATTAAAATAAGGGATATTTATTAGGAAGAGATTTATTCTTTAATTTAAAAAATCCCTAAATTAATCATCTCATTAATATTCAACTCTTAATTAAAATGATAATTCAAATTCAAAATATTAAAAGACTTAATTAAATTATTAAACTCTTTTCAAATTTCAATTAAAATTAAAAATAAAGTAAATTAAAGATAAATTAAATTAAAATTAAATTAAATTTAATAATTAAATTAAATTAAATTAAGACAAATTAAATTAAATTAAATTAAATTAAACAATTAAATTAAATTAAATTAAATAATTAAATTAAATTAAATTAAATAATTAAATTAAATTAAATTAAATTAAATTAAATTAAATTAAATAAAAATTAAATTAAATAATTAAATTAAATTAAACAATTAAATTAAATTAAATTAAATTAAATAATTAAATTAAATTAAATCAAATCAAATTAATTAAACATCAAATCAAATTAAATTAAATTAAATTAAAACTCAATCAAATTAAATCGAATTAAATGTAACATCACCTAAGACATAAAAGAAATTAAATATAAAGCAACTTCAACACTATTCCAAATTTAAACCCTTTAACTTAAATCAAATCATTCGAATACTAATTTACCCTCGAAAGCTTTGATTATTATAACTCCTAAATGGAACATCAAATGAAGTGTTACCTCACTCATAGGATATTCAAATGTCCTAGTTCATCGAGCAAGTTAACAAGACTTCAAAACCTCTGACGATCGATTCATTTATATAATTAAATTCATTCGACTTAAAACAATCCCGAAAATATCGAAAAGATGTTTAAGATTCTTCTTAAGCACTTCCTCAATATGATAGGATATTTATAAGAACAATCGACTTAATTGTCCTTCGATGAAGAAAATCGTCCTCAAACAAAAACACAAAGAACCTAGACGTCATAGAGATGACTAGCCATGTGATTAGAATTTGCAGAAAACCATAACCTTTCCCTTAGCCTTTACCTAAGAACTCGCTTAAATATTCTAATTGTGTTTTAAGTGTAGCTTGGATGACTGGAAGACCCTCCGTGTACGCTTTTATTTTATCGCAATTTACTTTCTTGCAATTTACATTATCGCAATTTATTTAACCGCAATGTACCTTATTTTTTCGCATGATAAAACAACAACGTTGTATGAAAACCCACACCTTTAGGATAGTACCCTAAAACTCGAAACCAAATTAAGTTAAAAGTCATTGCAAGATAAAATTCACCGCCACAACATTTCAAAATATAAAACAACTCAAAATTTAATCACAAACGTAACACAAAACTACAATTACAACTAAATTAAAACGTCCCGTCGGATGATCGGAATACCTCTGATGATGTAACCTACGTGTTGCTAACGGGATTTCCCACTGGCCTAAATGAAAGTGTGGAACTCATTCAACTGAGTTTAGCAAATTCATCCTGACTAAGTGAATCCGATAAAAATAATGATGCCGAAGGATGGAACCGCGGATCTTAACCGGTGTCGTTATAATCAACTTTAAGATTTGTTTTAATTAAAACGTAAAAAACACTCGGAAATTAAGATTTCCTCTAAACCAAAACACTTTTCTCATCTCCCCGATTTATGGTTTCTAAAACTAAACCTCGCAACAACAAGGAACTCGGAGCATGATGGGCAAGCACGGCCATCGTCATCAAGAAAACTCGAACCTACTTCAAGAAACTTTCCTAGAATTAAATAACCAAGCCATGTGACTTCGAGGTAGTTCGCTTAGTGCAACATAAATCCTCAACCTCTTCGTTATGCATTTGTATCGCAAATTAAGCCCTAACCGGTCTTAGGATTCCGAGGTAGTCGTCCGATACGACATAAACCCTCACATTTTCTAGTGCTATTTCGTGTGATTTGATCATACAAATATAAGCCCTAATCAATTAAAATCGGCAAGATCGAAATACTAAATAAACATTAAGACTTTCCTAAATTCAAGCCAAACGATAGTGATAGTCGGAAATTACCGAAGTTCACTTCGAATCGTTGATTTCTCCTACCTTTCTTCCTTTGGATTCACAAAACAAAATGTTCCAAAATTTGATCCATTCCCTATCAAATTCCAAAATTCAATCTTCGAAAACCTTAAACTTCAAATTCTCGAAAGCAGAGTTATCGATTATTATCGAGAGTTTTCTTAGGTGATTCCCGTCACTTAAGATGTAATTAACTATGGGGCTTGCCCTTATAAGGAATTTTAAAGAACCTGAGTAATATAAACCCCGTTTCGATACTTTCATATTAAGCGAGGGAATTTGTTTCGCTTATAAAATTGGTTCGCGTACCAAACGGATGTCACAAAACTTCTAGCTTATTTGATCGAGCCCCACCATCAAGCAGTGTGTCTATCCTTAGGGATAGATACACGGTTTATGGTGCGTGCTCGTTTATATAAACTATTTGGGATGCGAGATCGTTGATCTCATATCTTAAAACTTTCAAATTTAAAAATTATTTTCAAAATCAAATACTACTTTCTAAATTATATATATATTAAATTTAAAATTTAAATTCGCCGACAACTTCTGTTAGGCGACCCCTTTTAAAATACAACACAACCTAAAAATATGTCGACACTAACGAATTTGTTGACCTCATTTTTGATGAGGTCTTATCTTCTCTCTTTAGTACTTAGGATCTAGCCTTAGGCTCTTCCTTTGACTATCTTAGAAGACTAGAGATAGAACCTCCCACTTTAGAAACTTAACCACTTCTTAACTCCCTGCAAACCCCATAAGCTTGATGGTAGACCCCTAATCACCTAGAGGGTTGAAATCAAATGTGGAGGTTTATAGGATGAGTTCCCTATGTGACTCTTTCGTGCTTAGGATCACCCCAGGTGACCCTGTCCTAGTGAAGGCAAAACTCACATACATTACACCTATGCACTACACTCTCACACATTTCCTAAGATCACATCCACACCCTACTTGATCTCTTGATTCATGTAGGTGATTCATATGGATGGTCCTTAACCCCTAAGCCCTTGGCTAAGAGGGTTAGGAACAACATAATGAATACTCAAAATGAGTCCTCTCATGGCCCCTATGAGATTAGTATGGCTTCATGGCTCAACCTAAATGATTCCATGTCACTTACATTTGATCAATCTTCATTTTTTTTCAAAATTTCAATTTTTGACCCCCGGGACCCCGGACCCTCCTAACCTACCAAAAGCCCTGAATAACTCAAAATCTCCAAAATTCTCAAATCACCCAAAATTCCTCAAAATTGATCTTAAACATTTCCATACCACTCAAATTGATCATTTACAGCCAAAAATACAAAAAATTCCAAAAATACCCCCAATACCCTCCAAATTACCAAAATGCCCCTCTTGACCCAAAAAATCCAAAAATTCCGAAAATTCCCAGAAAATTCCAGAAAATTCCAAAAATTCCCAGAAAATTCCAGAAAATCCCAAATATTCCCAATTTTATTTTGATAAACTACACCATGGGTTGATTTTGTCAATTTAGCCCACTTTTACCAAAACCCCCAATTTGACCCATTTTAAACCCAAATGAACCTAATGTCAAACCAAACCACTCCAATTGACCCCAATTTTGGTCCAATTTAATTCTAAACTTCAATTCAATATTCAAAATATCAATATAGACCAAATCCAAGCCAAATTTGATTGACATTTGAATCCAATTTCATTTTTAAGCTTAAAGCCCAATTTGGACCCATAACCCAAACTTGACCCAAAAAACCCAATTCAACTCCAATTTAACCCAAATCTTTTCTAAAACCTTCCTAACATCCCCACAAACAAAACACTAACATAATTTGCCAAAAATTTAGACCCAAACCTCATTAAAATTCAACCCAAACCCAAAATCCCCTAAATGGGCCTACACCTAAACCTAACCCAAATGGGCCCAAACCCCAAAATCAAAACCCAAACAAAGTTGAAACCTCTTTGAAACACCCCCACAAACATTTTTCAACATTAATTTTACATCAATTTCAACCTTAGCCCAACATTGGCTCAAGTTAGCCCAATTTGACCTACATTGGCCCCTTCACCAAAGAAGCCCAAATTCAACCCAATTCAAACCCAAACACCCCAAATTTATTTCAAATCACTCCTGACACATCCATAAACCAAACCCCACATTTGTTTGGCCCAATCCTTCACAAAATTCCCATCCATAAATTTTTTCAAAACCTAAAGCCCACTCCCTTAAACCTTCCTAAAAGCCCACTTCCACCAAATTTAAAAGCCCAAACTTCATGCTAAAGCCCATATGACAAATTCTTCTCATCATACCCTTAATTGAAATCATCCCTAAGTTCTAATTGAGCCATCAAATTTTTCTAAATTAAGCCATATGCCAAATCTTATCAAATCACCCCTAAATTACCAAAATTCCTAAAATCCTCTTTCATGAAAGTTGACTTAGCTTTTTCCAAGCCAAAGGTGAGCCATGAAGCCATGCATGAGCCACATGTGAGCCATGAAAGCTTTGGGCTCCTCACCATACCCAAGATAGGAAAGGAGGGAGGCTCTTTCCATAATTCCTAAAATTCATTAGCCTTAATCATGTCTCCCTTAAACCCAAGTCTAATTTAAATATTCTTAGAAAGGGACCTCACCACCTTTGACCTGCTAACCTAGCTCATTCCCTCAGCCTAAAGCCAGCCATGGGGAGGTGAACCCAGCCCAAACAAATGGGTTGACCCAAATCAAGCCAAAAATTGACACTCCTCCATGCCACTTTGATCCAGCCCCTTTACATTTGACAAAACTCAATTGAACTCACAGGAATCAAGCCCAGACTTCCCTGAGCCTGAGGGTGACCTGACCCTGGCCGGCCAGCCACCACAGTTGGCCGAAAGCACCCATATGAGCCAAATTTTGAATTCTCACCAGCTGAGCTGCCCCATGCCCATTGGATACCATGACTGTTCTTCTCCTCTCCAGAGCAGCTGATCCCAACCCTTAAACCCCCCTGGGAGGCCCTCCAGCCTCTCCTATTTAAACATCACCTCCTCTCGGCCAAGAGAGGTGCCGAACCAAACCTTACCGAAACTCGCCAAAATCATCCTACCCATTCTCTACACATAGAGCACTTGATCCCCACCGGATTCTACCCAATTCCTCTAGCCGAGCCTCAATTTCGAGTTCAAAATTTCAGCACAAAAACTAGGACACTTCACCACAGTGAGCCAATCCCCAAATTGATTGGTCCTACACCTTCACCGACCAAGAGGAGAAGTTTCCCAAACAAAAGCCCCTTCTCCAGAGCCGCCATCGCTTTCCAGCCTTCCAAGCTTTGTGATCGGCCGGGCACTTTCATACCTGCACAACTCGCTGTGCCAAGGGAATTCATCTGGAGCTTGCTTGCACCCAATCGAACGTGACACAACTCTCAGATCGAAGCTTCATTTCTCTGAGCAAAGGTATGGACTCACTCTTTCTCCCGAGCTTTCAGAGATTCTTCATTTAATTTGAATCGATTTCAATGCATGATTACCGTATAGATGTGTTCGTCTTCTCGAGACGAATCTATAGAGCACAAGAACACGAAAATCCATTGAGAATCGAGTGAGTTCTTAGGGTTTTAGTGTGGACGGTCACGGGTGCACACCAGTCGTAGACGATGACCGGGAGTCGTTGGATCGCGTGTATCGAGCAGACGGTCGAGATCAAGTCGGACGGCGCTACGTACGTGAACCGCGGGCCCCCGGAGTGCCGAGTCGGATGGCGGCGTCGAATCAGGAGACGACGCGTGTGCGTTCGGAGCTACCGAGGTTGACGCGGCGCCGCGTCACTTAAGTAAAAAAATAGGAATTTTCTTCTTTATTAAATACTCAGAACTTCAAAAATGCATAACTTTGTGTAGAAAAATCTTAAAAATAAAATAAAAATACCCCCTTACTCAGTGAATAGAGGAGAATAATGTGGAAAAGAAATCAAGTCATTTCATCAAGTATTTTATTTTTAATTAATTATTTACTCTCTGCACTATTTCAAATCCCCATGCATGTATACAATTCACCATGACATGAGACTATATGGCTTTTGAAGCCTCTGATCTAGGAAACATTCCCTAAATTTTCCAAGGTCAGAGGCCATCTCTGTGAAAAGTTATGAATTTTTCAATTGCATGTTACTGTTTTGAGTATTTTAATTTAAAAAATTAGCATGTTGTGAAATAAATTCTAGGAAAATTTGGTGATGTTTCTTATGACCAGAGGAATCTAGGAAAAATACATTTTGAGTTAAATCACTTGGGACAACCCTAATTGGCCTAAATACCCAAAATTAAATTTGAATTAATTAGGGTTAACTACACATCAAATTGACTTGAAAATAATTCTCCACTGATCTTTAGGATCAGAGGGACATCACATAAAAATTTGAAGTCAATTGAAAATGTTTAACCCCACTAAATGGGCTAATTAAGCCCCATGAATAAAATCAAACTTTAAAAATTCATAAATCACGAAATACTTTTAAAAAATTTACAAAAATAGTTTTGGAGCTTCTTTGATATCAGGGAAATTTAATAAAATTAAAATTACAATTTTCTAAAAAAGTTGATTTTTAAGCTTATTTTAATATTTTGAATAATTAAAAAATAATAAAAATCATAAAAATATTAAAAATCACCAAAATGTCATATTTTAACTTTTAATAACTTAGAAATAAACCAAATATTTTTCGTAAGTCCCTAGGATAAGATATTGAATTTCAAAGGCTTAATGTAATTTTTAATATTAAAAAATGTATTTTTCAACCTTTTCACCAAAGTAATTTTAATAAATCAAAGAAAAATTAGAAAAATGTTAAATTGCTTCTCTGGTTTTCCTGATATCAGAGAGATTTTAAAAATTATAAAATCTATTTTTCAACCATTATTTTATTTTTAAATTAATTAATTCCCCAAAACTCAAAATAGTTCTAATAAATAAAATATAATTTAAAAAATCACCAAAATTGGTCCAAGTGGTCCTCTGGTCATTAGGAATGTGTCATAATTTTCTTAAGGATAGAAACATTTTCTTGGTTATGATATTGAATTTTCCTTGAAAACCCTATTTTCCATTAAAAATAATTACATAAATAAATTAAAAACAGAAAAATCACATTTTCTCCTCTAATGCCTTAATTGACATGTTAGTGAAGTCACATAAAAATTTCACATTCATTTGAGCTCAATTTAGTGAGTTATGAAATTATTAAGCTTGAAGGGCAAAATGGTAATTAAAAGTTTAACCCCTAGTTAAAATTTTAGGTTTAATGAAAAGGGGTGGGTAAAATATTTGATCCTAAATTGATTTTTTGATGATTGAAATCTAGGTAACTAAAGGGTAGATACCTACCAAACATTTTAAAAATAATTAAAGTAAATTTTAATTAAGTAATTAATTAAATTTGGAAGATTAATGGAAAATTGGAATTATTAAAATAGGGATATTATTAGGAAGATATTTGTTCTTTAATTTAAAAATCCCTAAATTAATCATTTCAATAATACTAAATTCTTAATTAAAATAGTAATCCAAACTTAAGATCCAAAAAGATTAAAAGACTTAATAATTAAATTAAATTAAAATTAAAACATTTAAATTAATTTAAATCAAAATTTAAATCAAATTAGTACTTTAACACTTAAATTAAATCATATTTTTAAATTAAAATTAAATTAAATTAAAATTAAATTAAATTAAATTAAATTAAATTAAGTTAAATAAAATGAAATTAAAATTAAATTAAATTAAATTAAATTAAAATTAAAATAAAACTAAACTAAATTAAATTAAATTAAATTAATTAAAATTAAAATTAAACTAAATTAAATTAAATTAAATTAAATTAAATTAAATTAAATTAAATTAAATTAAATTAAATTAAAGTAAACTAAATATAACATTATTTAAGACATAAAGAATCCAAATTAAATTTAAAATAACTTGAACACTATTCCAAACTTAAAATCATTAATTAATTTTTCATAATCAAATTAAAATTAAATCATTAATTCAAACCTTAACAATCATTAAAGTATCAATTTGCCCTTAGAGCTTTCATTGCTATAACTCGTAAATGGAATATTAAATGATGTGTTACTTCACTTATAGGATATTCAAATGTCCTGGTTCACTGAGCAAGGAAATAACACTTAACCAAACCCTTGGATGATTAATTCACCTGTAAAATTAAGTTTACTTGGACTTAAAACAATTCCGGAAATATTGAAAAAATGTTTAAGACTTGTCTTAAGAACTTCCTCAATATGATGGGATGTTTATAAGAACAATTGAACTTAATTGTTCTTTGATGAAGAAAATCATCATTAAACCAAAACACAGGAACCTAGACGTCATAGGAATGACTAGTTACAGGATTAGGATCTTGGTAGACAACCAGAACCTTCTCTTAGCTTTACCTAGGTATTTGTCTTAAATGTTTAAATGCTCTAATATATGTTTTAAGTGCAGCTTGGGATGACGGGAAAACCCTCTAGGTACGCTTTTATTTTATTGCAATTTACTTTATTGCAATTTATTTACATGCACTGTACTTTACTTTTCTTGCATGATAAACAACTGTTGCATGAAAACCAAAACCTGTAGGATAGTCCCTAAACTGAAATCAAAATTAAATTAAAAGTCACTACAAGATAAAATTCACCGCCACAACATTCCAAAATATAAAACAACTAAAAATTTAATCACAAATAGAACAACAAAACTACAATTTCAACTAAATTAAAACGTCTCGTTGAATGATCGGGAATACCTCGGATGATGTAACCCACGTGTTGCTAACGGGATTTCCCACGGTCTAAATGAAAGTGTGGAACTCATTCAATTGAGGATTTTACATCCGATACTGCATTGCTTTAGTTATTTCCCTATTGCAATGAAATACATCAAAATCAAACTCTTAAGGTTAAGGATTTTACATCCAATACCGTATTGCTCTGAGATCTCTCCTCATTGCAATGATTCAATCCGATCAATTCAATTTTCTTTCGAGGTTGAAGATGTTACATCTAAAACCTCAAAATTCCAATTTTCATTTCAAATCAAATCCCTTCAAATTAATTTTGACAAACTTCAATCTAAATTAAAACTCCAAACTAAAATCTAAGCTCACACATCAAAACTTAAACTAAAGTAAAATGAAATCTAAATTGAAATTCCCCAGATCATGTGATTTGGAATTCACCTTCTTTTCCTTTCCCCAGCGAGAGTTCAGGAATCTCCAGTTTCAAAGATATACTTGACACTCCCCAACGGAAACTCTTCTGCTTTGTCCTAAGTTTGTCACTGGACATCCGTGTTGGTTTTGTTGATCGCTTCGGTCAACACCAATACGCGCGTGTGCTCCGTCAGCTCACCACACCTATCGTGGGTCCATTTGTCGACCTCATTTTTGATGAGGTCTTCTCTTCTTCTTTTAAGTACTTCAGATTTAGCCTTCAGGCTTTTCCTTCGACTATCTTAGAGGACTAGAATTGGGACCCACCTTTTAGAAATTCAAACCACTTCTTAACTCCCCGCAAACTCCACAAACTCGACCGTAGACCCCTAATCACCTGTAGGGTTGAAATCAAATGTGGAAGTTTAAAGGATGAGTTCCTATAGGACTCTTCGGCCTTAGGACTCGCCCGGGTGGCTCTGGTCTCGGTGAAGGGGCCGACTTACACACACACTACACTTTCACACACCTCTTAAAACCACACCCATACCTAACTTGACCTCCCGACTCATGTAGGTGATTCACATGGATGGTCTTTAACCCCTAAGCCCTTGGCTAAGAGGGTTAGGAACAACATAGTGAATGTCTCAAATGAGTCCCTTCATGGCTCATGTGGGCTTGATATGGCTTCATGGCTCAACCAAAATGATTTTATTCCACTTATATTCACCCAATCTTTAATTTTCCAAATTTCCAATTTTTGACCTCTGGACCCTACACCCGCTTAACTCTACCCAAAACCCTCGAAACTACCCAAATTTCTCAAAAATTTCCAAATCACCCAAAATTCTCCAAAATCATTCCTAAACATTTCTCTCCACTCAAATTGACCATCCATACCCAAAAATACCAAAAATTCCAAAAATACCTCCCAATACCCTCCAAATACCCAAAATACCCCTCTTGACCCAAAAATCCAAAAATTTAGAAAATTCCCAGAAAATTCCAGAAAATACCAAATATTCCCAATTTCATTTTGTTCAACTACACTATGGGCCAATTTTGTCAATTTTGCCCCACTTTTATCAAAACCCCCAATTTGACCCATTTTAACCCTAAGTGAACCCAATGTCAAACCAAACCTACTCAATTGACCCAAATTCTGGTCCAATTCAATTCTAAACTTCAATTCAACATTCCCAACATCAATCTAGACTAAATCCAAGTCCAATTTGATTGATATTTGGATCCAATTTCACTTTTGGCCTTAAAGCCCAATTTGGACCCATGACCCAAACCTAACCCAAACCTAACCCAAACTCACCCAATTCAACTCCAATTAACCCCAAATCTTTTCTAAATCTTCCTTAGCATCCCCACAAACAAAACACTAACATGGTTTTCCCAACATTTAGACCCAAACCCCACTTAAATTCAATCCAAAACCAAAAAGCCCAATTTTGACCTAAACCCAAACCTAACCCAAATGAGCCCAAACCCCAAAATCAAAGCCCAACCAAAGTCAAAACCTCTTTGAAACACTCCCATAAACATTTCTCCAACATTAATTTTACATCAATTTCAACCCTAGCCCAACATTGGCCCAACTTGGCCCACTTGGACCTATATTGGCCCATTCACCAAAAGAAGCCCAAATTCAACCCAATTCAAACCCAAATCACTCCCAATTTGCTTCAAGTCACTCATAACACATCCATGAGCTAAACCCAACAATTATTTGTCCCAAGCTTTTACCAAAATTTCATCCCAAAATCCATTTTAAAATTCAAAAGCCCACTTTCCTAAACCATCTTAAAAGCCCATCTAAAACCCTTTCAAAAAGCCCAAAATCCACCCTAAAGCCCACATGACATCTCCATTTGCCATCCACTTAATTAAAGCCATTCCCTAAGTCCTAAATTCATCATCAAATCATTCCAAATCAAGTTTCATACAAATTTCCATCAAATTACCAAAAATTCCTAAAATCCATTTTCATGAAATCGACCCAATCTTTTCCCAAGCCAAATGGAGCCATGAAGCCATGCACAAGCCATATGCAAGCCATGGCAGCCCACTTTACACATCACCATGTCATTTTTGGCAAAGGGAGGGAGTCCTTTAATGATTCCCTTAAGGGAGATTAAGCCTTTTCATGACTCTTCTAAACCTCGATTAAACATAAATGTACTTAGATGGTGACTTCTCCCCACTAAGCTAGCCGACTTACCCGATTCCCTCAAACCCAAAAATCGAGCCTCGGAGGGTGAACCAAACCTAAATCCATGACTTGGACCCATTTGGACCCAAAATTAGCTCCTCCCCCATTCCATCTAAATCAAACCCTTTACACATGGCCAATGCCAATCGATCGCACTAAGCCCCGACCCCGACCTCCCCGACCAAGATGGTGACCAATGCCCAGCCGGCCAGCCACTGTGTCGCCGGAAAACACCATGGCCGAGAGCTCACATGTGAGCCCAACTTGGAATTCTCACCCGCCGAGCCGCCCCATCCCCAGCGGCCATCGGAGCCGTTCTTCTCGCCAAGAGCAACTCGATCCCAAGCCCTAACTCTCCCTGGGAGGCCCTCCACCCTCTCCTATTTAAACACCACCCCTCTCGGCCATGAGAGGTGCCGAAACAAACCTTAAGGAAACTCGCCAAAATTGTTCCGTACTCACTCCCCATACACAGAGCACTTGATCCCCACCGAAATCCCCCCGCCATTTCTCCTCCGCGAGCTCAATTTCGCAGTCGAAATCCAAGCCCAAAACCAGGACACTTCTCCACAATGAGCCAATCCCCAAATCGATTGGTTCTACACCTTCACTGCACCAAGGGAAGGTGTCCACCAAGCAAAGCCCCATCTCCGAGCCACCCAGCTTGCTCCAACCTCCAAGCTTTGTGGATCGGCTTGGTCGAAATCACACCTCGGACAATTCACTGCACTGGAGACTTCATCCTGGAGCTCATCGGGATCCAATCGAAGGTGCAACAACCCTCGCATCGAAGCCACACTTCTCCGAGCAAAGGTATGAGCTAATTCTTCATCCCGAGCTTCCGGAGATTCTCCATTTCAAATGCTTTAATTTCAATGTACGATCACCGTATAGATGTGTTCGTCTCTTCAAGACGAATCCATAGAGCATAAGAACATGAAAATCCATCGAGTATCGAGCGAGATATTAGTGGATTTAGTGTGGACGGCTCTCGGCGAGGACACTCGGGGACGATGAACGGATGCCGTCCATTCAATACACGCGCGGACGGACGGCTCGGATGGCGTCGGACCGTAGAGACGGTACGAGAACCGCGGGCCCGGAGCGCCGAGTCGATGGCGGCGTCGAACGGGAGCGCGCCACGCGGCGTTTCGGAGCCGCCGAGGCCGACGCGGCGCCGCGTGGATAAATAGAAAATTAGGGATTTTTCTGATTTATTTAATTCCCTAAACTTCAAAAATTCATAACTTTGTGTAGAAAAATCGAAAAATAAAATAAAAATACCCTCTCGCTCAGTTGAACGAGGAGAATAATGTGGAAAAGAAATTATTTAATTTCATCAAGTATTTTATTTTTAATAATTTATTTACTCTCTGCATATTTTTAATTCTCTATGCATGTATACAATTCACCATGGCACGAGACCATAGTGCTTTAAGCCTCCGAATTCGGGAACATTCCCCGAATTTTCCAAAGTCGAGGCCATCCCTATGAAAAGTTATCGATTTTTCAAATTCATGTTATCGTTTTGAGTATTTTAATTCCAATAAATAGCATGTTGTGAAATAAATTCTAGGAAAATTTGGTGATGTTCCTTATGACCAGTAGGACCCTAGAAAAATAAGCTTTGAGTTAGTTCATTTAAAACAACCCTAATCGGCTTAAACACCCAAAATGGATCTCTAATTAATTAGAGCTAACCATACATCAAATTGACTTGAAATCAATTCTCCACTGACCTTTAGGATCAGAGGAACCCACCATAAAAATTTCGAGGTCAATTGACTCGTTAGCCCTACTAATCGGGTTGATTAAGCCATTTAGCCATTTTAAACTTTAAAAATTCATAACTTTCAAAATATCTTTCAAAAATTCACCAAATTGGTTTTGGAGCCTCTCTGATATCAGAGCAATTTAAGAAAATTAAAATTTCAATTTTCTAAAAAGTTGATTTTTAATATTATTTTAATATTTTCAATAATTAAAAAATAATGAAAATCACAAAAATAATAAAATTCACCAAAATGTCACATTTTGAATTTTAATCACTTAGGAACAAACCCCATATTTTTCTTAGGTCTATTTAGTGAGATATTAAATTTTAAAGCCCTAAGGTAATTTTAAAATTAAAAAATGTATTTTCTAAGCATTTTCACTAAAATAATTATAATAAATCATAGAAAAATCAAAAAATTGCAAAATTTGATTCTCTGATTTCCTTGATATCAGAGAGATTTTTGAAAATATAAAATTCATTTTTCAACATTTATTTTATTTTTAAATTAATTAACACTCCAAAACTTAAAATAATTATAATAAAAATAATATAATTCAAAAAATCACCAAAATTGGTCCAAGTGGTCCTCTCGGTCATTAGGAATGTCCCCTAATTTTCTTAAGGACAGAAACTTTCCCTTGGTCATGTTATTAAATTTTCCTTGAAATCTCTATTTTCTACCAAAAATAATTATATAAATAAATTAAATACAGTAAAAATCACATTTTCTCCTCTCATGTCTTTATTGACATATGAGTGAAGTCACATAAAAATTTCAAGTTCATTTGAGTTCAATTTAGTGAGTTATGAAATTATTAAGCTTAAAGGGCAAAATGGTAATTAAAATTTTAACCCTTAATTAAAACTTTAGGTTTAATAAAAATTAATAAGTAAAATATTTGATCCTGATCTGATTTGATGATTGAAATTTAAATAATTAAAGGGTAGAAACCCATTAAACAATTTAAAATAATTAAACCTTAATTAAATAATCGATTAAATTTGGAAGAATAATAAAATTCGAATTATTAAAATAGTGGATATTATTAGGAAGAGATTTATTCTTTAATTTAAAAATCCCTAAATTAATTATCTCATTAATATTCAATTCTTAATTAAAGTGATAACTCAAATTCAAAATATTAAAAGACTTAATCATTAAACTAAAATTAAATTATTAAACTCTTTTAAAATTTCAATTAAAATTAAAAATAAAATTAAATTAAAAATTAAATTAAATTAAATTAAATTAAATTAAATTAGATTAAATTAAAGATTAAATTAAAGTTAAATTAAATTAAATATTAAATTAAATTAAATTAAATGAATAAATTAAATTAAATTAAATTAAATTAAATTAAATTAAATTAAATTAAATCAAATCAAATTAAATTAAAATTAAATCAAATCAAATTAATTTAATTTAACATCAAATCAAACTAAATCAATTAAATTGAATTAAATTAAATTAAAACTCAATTAAATTAAATTAAATTAAATTAAGTCGAATTAAATATAACATCACCAAAGACATAAAGAATTCAAAATAAATCTAAAATAACTCTAACACTATTCCAAATTTAAACCCATTAATTGAAATTAAACTAAATCACAAACCATTTCAATACCAATTTACCCTCGAAAGCTTTAGTTATCATAACTCCTAAACGTAATATTAAATGAAATGTTACTTCACTTATGTGATATTCAAACATCCTAGCTCACCGAGTAAGATAATAACAAAACTTAACTAAACCTCGGACGATTAATTCATTTGTGTAATCAAATTCATTTCGACTTAAAACAATCCTAGAAATATCGAAAAGATGTTTAAGATTCTTCTTAAGCACTTCCTCAATATGATGAGATATTTATAAGAACAATCGAACTCAATCGTTCTTCGATGAAGAAAATCGTCTTCAAACCAAAACACAAGAAAGCTAGACGTCATAGAAAATGACTAGCTATATGATTAGTGAATTTGCGTAGAAAACCATAACCCTTCCCTTAGCCTTTACCTAGAACTTGCTTAAATATTCTAATTGCGTTTTAAGTGCAACTTGAATGACTGGGAAGACCCTCCAGTACGCTTTTATTTTATCGCAATTTATTTTCTCGCAATTTACATTATCAGCAATTTATTTAACTCGCATCGCACTTACTTTTCTTGCATGATAAACAACCGTTGCATGAAAACCCACACCTTTAGGATAGTCCCTAAAACCGAAAACCAAAACTAAATTAAAAGTCATTGTCGATAAAATTCACCGCCACAACATTTCAAAATATAAAACAACTCAAAGTTTAATCACAAACGTAACACAAAACTACAATTATAACTAAATTAAAACGTCCTGTTGGATGATCGGGAATACCTCTGATGATGTAACCTACGTGTTGCTAACGGGATTTCCCACGGTCTAAATGAAAGTGTGGAACTCATTCAATCGAGTTTAGCAAATTCATCCGGACTAAGTGAATCCGATAAAATAATGATGCCGAAGGATGGAACCGTGGGATCTTAACCGGTGTCGTTATAATCAACTTTAAGATTTGTTTTAATTAAAACACAAAAAACACTTGGAAATTAAGATTTTCTCCGAACCAAAACACTTTTCTCATCCCCGATTTATGACTTCTAAAATTAAACCTCTCGCAACAACAAGGAGCTCGGAGCATGGTGGGCAAGACGGCCATCGTCATCAAGAAACTCCGAGTCTACTTCAAAGAAACTTTCCTAGAATTAAATAGCAAAGCCATAGGATTTCGAGGTAGTTTGCCTAGTGCAACATAAATCCTCAACCTCTTCGTTAGGCATTTGCATTGCAAATTAAGCCCTAACCGGACTTAGGATTCCGAGTTAGTCGTTTGGATACGACATAAACCCTCACATCTTCAAGGCTATTTGTATGATTCTATCATATAAATATAAGTCCTAATTAACTAAAATTGGCAAGATCAAAATATTAGATAAATATTAGGATTTTCCTAAATTCAAGCCAAACAATAGGATAGTCGGGAAATTATCGAAGTTCACTTCGAATCCGTGATTTCTCCTACCTTTCTTCCTTTGAATTCTCAAAACAAAAATGTTCTAAACTCGATCCATTCCCTATTCAAATCCCTCGAGAGCTAGCAAATTATTGATTATTATCGAGAGTTTTCTTAGGTGATTCCCGTCACTTAAGATGTAATTAAATATAGGGGCTTGCCCTTATAGGAATTTTAAAGAACCCGAGTAATATAAACCCCGTTTAATGCTTTCATATTAAGCAAGGAATTCTGTCGGCTTATAAAATTGGTTCGCGTACCAAACGGATGTCACAAATCTTCTAGTTTATTTAATCGAGCCCCACCATCAAGCAGTGTGTCTATCCTTAGTGGATAGATACACGGTCAGTGTGCGGTGCTCCTTTATACAAACTATTTGGGATGCGAGATCGAGTTTGATTTCATATCTTAAAATTTTCAAACTTAAAATTATTTTCAAAATAGAATACTACTTTTCAAATTATTTATTTAAATTAAATTTAAAAAAAAATTCGCCGACAACTTCTGTTAGGCGACCCCCTTTTCAAAATACAACACACAACCTAAAAATGTGCCGACAAGGATATTCAAATGTCCTAGTTCACTGAGTAAGATAACAACAAAACTTGAATTTCCGGACGATTAATTCATTTGTATAATTAAATTCATTTGGACTTAAAACAACTCTAGCAATATTGAAAAGATGTTTGAGATTCTTCTTAAACACTTTCTCAATATGATAGGATGTTTATGAGAACAACTGAACTTAATTGTTCTTTGATGAAGAAAATCGTCCTTAAACCAAAACACAAGAACCTAGACGTCATAGGAGATGACTAGCTATAGGAGCAGGACCTTGGTAGAAAACAATAACCCTTCCCTTAGCTATACCTAGGAACTTGCTTAAATATTCTAAATTGTGTTTAAGTGCGGCACAGGATGACGGGAAGACCCTCCAGGTACGCTTTTTATTTTATTGCAATTTACTTTCTTGCAATTTACCTTATTGCAATTTATTTAATCGCATCGCACTTATTTTTCTTGCATGATAAACAACTGTTGCATGAAAACTCACACCTTTAGGATAGTCCCTAAAATTGAAACCAAAACTAAATTAAAAGTCATTGCAAGATAAAATTCACCGTCACAACATTTCAAAATATAAAACAACTCAAAATTTAATCACAAACATGTAATACAAAACTACAACTACAACTAAATTAAAACGTCTTGTTGGATGATCGGGAATACCTCGGATGATGTAACCTACGTGTTGCTACCGGGATTTCCCACTTGTCTAAATGAAAGTGTTGAACTCATTTAATTGAGTTTAGCAAATTCATCCGGATCTAAGTGAATCCGATAAAAATAACGATGCCGGAAGGATGGAACCGTGGGATCTTAACCGGTGTTGTTATAATCAACTTTAAGATTTGTTTTAATTAAAACATAAAAAATACTTGAAATTAAGATTTTCTCTAAACCAAAACACTTTTCTCATCTCCTGATTTATGACTTCTAAAACTAAACCTCTCGCAACAACAAGGAGCTCGGAGCATGGTGGGCAAGCACGACCATCGTCATCAAGAAAACTCCGAGTCTACTTCAAAGAAAACTTTCTTAGAATTAAATAACCAAGCCATAGGACCTCGAGGTAGTTTGCCTAGTGCAACATAAATCCTCAACCTTTTGTTAGGCATTTGCATGATCATGTCATGTAAATTAAGCCCTAACCGGTCTTAAGATTCCGAGGTAGTCGTCCGATACGACATAAACCCTCACATCTTCGAGGCTATTTGTATGATTGTCTCATACGAATATAAGTCCAAATTAATTAAAATTGGCAAGATCAAAACATTAAATAAACATTAGGACTTTCCTAAATTCAAGCCAAACAATAGGATAGTCGGGAAATTACCGAAGTTCACTTCGAATCTGTAATTTCTCCTATTTTTCTTCCTTTGAATTCCCAAAACAAAATGTTCCAAATTTGATCCATTCCCTATTGAAATTCCAAAATTCAATCCTTTTGAAAACTTAAACTTTGAAATTCTCGAGAGCGTAATTATTGATTATTATCGAGAGTTTTCTTAGGTGATTCTCGTCACTTAAGATGTAATTAACTATAGTGGCTTGCCCTTATAGGGAATTTTAAGAACCTGAGTAATATAAACCCTGTTTAATGCTTTCATATTAGCAGGGGAACTTGTCGGCTTATGAAATTGGTTCGTAGACCAAACGGATGTCACAAACCTTTCAGCTTATCTAATCGAGCCCCATTATCAACTAGAGTGTCTATTCTTCAGGATAGATACACTAGTTATGTGGTGCGATGTGCTCGTTTATGTAAACTATTCGGGATGTGAGATCAGTTTGATTTCATATCTTAAAATTTTCAAATTTAAAATCAAATACTACTTTTCAAATTATTTATTTAAATTAAATTAAAAATTCGCCGACAATTTCTGTTAGGCGACCCCCTTTTCAAAACAAAACACACAACCTAAAAATAATGCCGACATATATCATCTCCCTGATCTCCAGGCTGAGAAGGCTGATAAGGCTGGTACTGTGAATAGTGGGGGCATTCAGGAAAGACAACATCTAAATCACCACTTCTATAACGACGTCCAGCCTCATAGTATGCAATCTCGTACTCTGAATGTCACTGGAGATATTCGCTATCATAATCGTGTCTTCTCTCCAGGCCTCCGATCCTTTGGTCTATATGTTCAAATCTTCTTTCCATATTTTCTCCAAATAACTCAAAACTTTTTCTACTCGCGAGTCGCCTCATTCATCGGATCTTGAAGGGTAGGAGTGGTGTACCGAGGGGTGGATCATAACTAGTAGAGGTATATCTCTACTCGAAGAAGGTACATAATCCTCGTCCCGCATCTCCATCCTTCAGTGGATTCATACTTCTTTATATTAGCCTGAGTAAGGGGTTTCATAGATTCAATCCATTCCTCATTATCTCTTGCCTCTACCCCAGATAATTGGCAAAGTGCATAGTGTTGACCTCATTTCTGATGAGGTCTTCTCTTCTTCTTTTTAGTACTTAGGATCTAGCTCTTAGAGCTTTCCTTCGACTATCCTGTAGGATTAGAATCGGGGCCCACCACCTAGAATTTCAAACCACTTCTTAACTCCCCGCAAACTCCACAAACTCGATTGTAAACCCCTAATCACCTAGAGGGTCGAAATCAAATGTGGAAGTTTAAAGGATGGGTTCCTATAGGACTCTTCGGCCTTAGGACCGCCCTGCGGCCTCGGTCCGGTGAGGGCCGACTTACACACACACTACACTTATACACTACACTTTCACACACCTTCTAAAACCACACCCATACCCAACTTGACACTCCTGACTCATGAAGGTGATTCACATGGATGGTCCTTAACCCCTAAGCCCTCGCTAAGAGGGTTAGGAACAACATAGATGAATGCCTCAAATGAGTCCCTTCATGGCTCATGTGGGCTTGATATGGCTTCATGGCTCAACCAAAATGATTTCATTCCACTTACATTTACCCAATCTTCAATTTTGCAAATTTTCAATTTTCGACCCCGAGACCCTACACCCGCCTAACCTACCAAATGCCCTCGAAATTACCCAAATTTTTCAAAATCTCCAAATCACCCAAAATTCCCCAAAATTAACCTTGAATATTTCCCCTCCACTCAAATTGATCATTCATAGCCAAAAATACCAAGAATTCCAAAAATACCCCCCAATACCCTCCAAATACCCATAATGCCGCACTTGACCCAAAAATCTAAAAATTCAGAAAATTCCTAGAAAATTCCAAAAAATCCCAAATATTCCCAATTTCATTTTTTTCAACTACACCATCGGCCAATTTTGTCAATTTACCCCACTTTTGTCAAAACCCCCACTCGACCCATTTTAACCCAAAGTGAACCCAATGTCAAACCAAACCTATCCAATCGACCCAAATTCTGGTCCAATTCAATTCTAAACTTCAATTTAACATTCCCAACACCAATCTAGACCAAATCCAAGTCCAATTTGATCGACATTCGAATCCAATTTCACTTTTGGCATTAAAGCCCAATTTGGACCCATGACCCAAACCTAGCCCAAACCAAACCAATTTAACTCCAATTAACCCCAAATCTTTTCTAAACCTTCCCTAACATCCCCACAAGCAAAACACTAACATGATTTGCCCAAAATTTAGACCCAAACCCCACTCAAATTCAACCCAAAGCTAAAAGGCCCAATTTCGACCTAAACCCAAACCTAACCCAAATAAGCCCAAACCCCAAAATCAAAACCCAACCAAAGCCAAAACCTCTTTGAAACACTCCCATAAACATTTCCCAACATTTATTTTACATCAATTTCAACCCTAGCCCAACATTGGCCCAAGTTAGCCCAATTTGACCTACATCGGCCCATTTACCAAAGAGGTCCAAATCCAACCCAATTCAAGCCCAAACCACTTCAAATCGATTCCAAATCATTCATAAAACATTCCTAAATTAAATTCAACACTTATTGGATCCAATCCTTCGCAAAATTTTCATCCTAAAATTTGTTTTGAAATCTAAAAGCCCACTCTCTAAACCATCTTGAAAGCCCATCCAAAGTGAAATCCAAAAGCCCAAAGCCCACATGACAATTCCTTCTCATCATCCCTTTAATTGGAATCAATTCCTAAGTCCCAAATCAATCATCAAATCAACCTAAATCAAGCACCATCTAAATTTTTCACTAAATTGCACAAAATCTCCAAATTCCTTTTTCATATAAATGAATCCACTTTTCCTAAGCCAAGGATGAGCCAAATGAAGCCACATGCAAGCCATGGACAAGCCACATGAAGCCACGGGGGCTTGACTTGTCACCAAGCCATTAATGGCAAGAGGAGGGAGTCCTTTCCTAAGCCTTCCTTAAGCCATTTTAACCTCTTTAATGCAACACCATAACCCAAAATTAACTTAAACTATTTTGATTGAGACCACACCATTTTCTCCTACCGACCCAAGTGACTCTTTTCAAATCCCAAAACCAGTGTCTCGGTGGTGCACCTAGCCCAAAAGGATGGGTTGACTCCAAATCAAGCCAAAATGGCCTCTCCCCCATACCATTTTAATCCAAGCCCTTTACACATGTCCATGGCCAATCGACTCGCACAAACTTCGCCCCGACCCACCTGGATCACGATGGTGACCCATGCCTGCGCGGCCACCACCTGGGTCGCCGGAAACGCCACGGCCGAGAGCATGGGAAGGAGCTCAAGCATTGAAATTCTCACCTGCCGAGTCGCTCCCATGCCCATGGCCACTACAGCTGTTCTTCCCTCGCCAAGAGCAACTCGATCCCAGCCCCTAACTCCCTCGGGAGAGCCTCCAACCTCACTTATTTAAACACCACCCCTCTCGACCATGAAAGAGGTGCTGAACCAACCTTAAGGAAACTCGCCAAAATCATTCCGCACCACTCTCCACACATGGAAGCACTTGATTCCCACCGGATTCCAACTTCAATTCCCTCCAAACTCGAGCTCAATTTTCGAGTTCAAACTTCAAAGACAAAAACCAGACACTTCTTCACAGCGGACCAATCCCCAAATCGATCGATCCTACACCTTCACCGTACCAAGGGAAGAAGTTTACCAAGAAAAGCCCCCTCTCCAGCCACCCATCCGTTCCAGTACTCCAAGCTTTGTAATCGATCGTGGTCGAAATCCTACCTGCATAATTCACTGTGCCAAGGGACTTCATCCTGAGCTTCGCTTCGACCCAATCGAAGCGTGACACAACTCTCGCATCGAAGCTTCACTTTCCGAGCAAAGGTATGGACTCACTCTTCTTCCCGAGCTTACAGAGATTCTCTATTTAGTTTGAGTCAATTTAAATACATGTTTACCGTATGGATGTGTTCGTCTCCTCAAGACGAATCCATGAGCATAAGAACACGAAAATCCGTCGAGAATCGAGCGAGAAATTGTGGTTAGAAGGTCGACGGCCACGGTGCACACCAAATCAGACGATGACTCGTGAGCCGCTCTGATCGAGCGTGTATCGAGTGGACGGTCCGGATCGCGCGGACGGAACGCAACGGTACACGAACCGCGGGCCCCGGCATCGCTGAGCCGACGGCGGCGCCGAATCGGAGCACGACACGCGGCGCTTCGAGGATGCCTAGCCGAGCTGGCGCCGCGTGGATAAGTAGGAAATTAGGTTATTTTCCTATTTATTTAATTCCCTAAACTTCAAAAATGCATAACTTCGTGTAGGAAAATCGAAAAATAAAATAAAAATACCCTCTCGCTCAAATGAACAGTAGGAGAATAACGTGGAAAAGAAATCATTTAATTTCATCAAGTATTTTATTTTTAATAATTTATTTACTCTCTCGCACATTTTCAATTCTCCATGCATGTATACAATTCACCATGGCACGAGACCATGGTGGCTTAGTTCTCCGAACTTGGGAACATTCCCCGAATTTTCCAAAGTCAGAGGCCACCCCTATCGAGAGTTATTGATTTTTCAATTCTAGTGTCACTATTCTAAATATTTTAATTCCAATAATTAAGCATGTTGTGAAATAAATTCTAGGAAAATTTGAGGATGTTTCTTACGACTCAGAGGACTCTAGGAAAAATACGTTTTGAATTAATCCACTTGAATAACCCTAATCGGCTTAAACACCCAAAATATGTCATTAATTAATTAGAGCTAATCATACATCAAATTGACTTCAAATCAATTCTCCACTGACCTTTAGATCAGTAGGAACCCACCATAAAAATTTGAAGTCAATCGACTTCAGTTAGCTCTACCAAATGGGTTGATTAAACCATTTAGCCAATTTAAACTTTAAAAATTCATAACTTTCAAAATACTTTTTAAAAATTCACCAAATTGGTTTGGAGCCTCTCTCGATATCAAGGGAATTTAAAAAAATTAAAATTGCAATTTTCTAAAAAGTTGATTTTTTGCATTATTTTAATATTTTTAATAATTAAAAAATAATAAAAATCACAAAAATAATAAAATTCACCAAAATATCATATTTTTAATTTTAATCACTTTAGAACAAACCCCATATTTTTCTTAAGTCTATATGATGAGATATTAAAATTTTAAAGCCCTAAGGTAATTTTAAAATTAAAAAAATGTATTTTTTAAGCATTTCCACTAAAATAATTCTAATAAATCAAAAAAAATTAAAAATATTAAAAATTGGTTCTATGATTTCCTTGATATCAGAGAGATTTTTGAAAAATATAAAATTCATTTTTCAACCTGTATTTTATTTTTAAATTAATTAATACTCCAACATTCAAAATAATTATAATAAAAATAATATAATTCAAAAAATCACCAAAATTGGTCCAAGTGGTCCTTTGGTCATTAGAAATGTCCCATAATTTTATTAAGGATAGAAACTTTCTTTTTGTCATATTATTAAATTTTCCTTGGAAATCCCTATTTTCCACCAAAAATAATTACATAAATAAATTAAATACAGAAAAATCACATTTTCTCCTCTAACACCTTTATTGACATATGAGTGATGTCACATAAAAATTTCAAGTTCATTTAAGCTCAATTTAGTGAGTTATGAAATTATTAAACTTGAAGGGCAAAATGGTAATTAAAATTTTAACCTTTAATTAAAACTTTAGGCTTAATAAAATTAAAGAGTAAAATATTTGATCCTAATCTGATTTGGATGATTGAAATTTGAATAATAAGGGTAGAAACCTACCAAATAATTTAAAAATAATTAAAATAAACCTTAATTAAATAATTAATTAAATTTTGAAGAATAATAAAATCTGGAATTATTAAAATAGGGATATTATTAGCAAAGAGATTTGTTCTTTATTTTAAGAATCCCTAAATTAATCATCTCAATAATATTTAATTCCTAATTAAAATGATAATCCAAATTTAAGATTTAAAATGCTAAAAGGCTTAATCATTAAATTAAATTAAAGTTAAAATATTTAAATTAAATCCTTTTAAAATTTGAATTAAATTAATACTTTAATAATTAAAATTAAATCATCTTTAAAACATAAAAAATAAAATATTAAATTAAAATTAAAAATAAAATTAAATTAAAATTTAAATTAAATTAAATTAAATTAAAACATATTAAATTAAATCAAATTAAATCAAATTAAATTAAATTAAATCAAATTAAATTAAATCATATTAAATTAAATTAAATTAAATTAAATTAAATTAAATTAAATTAAAAAAATAAAAATCAAGTTAAAATAAAAATTAGATTAAATTAAATAAATTAAATTAAAATTAAAATTAAACCAAATAAAATTAAATTAAAGTTAAATTAAATCGAATTAAAAATAACATCACCTAAGACATAAAGAATTTAAAAATAAATATAAAGCAACTCGAACACTATTCCAATCTTAAACCCATTAACTGAAATTAAATTAAATCATAAACCATTTCAACATCAATTTGCCCTCGAAAGCTTTTGTTGTCATAACTCCTAAACGAACGTTAAGTGAAGTGTTACTTCACTCATGGTGATATTCAAATGCCCTAGCTTCACTCAATAAGATAACAACAAAACTTGAATTCTGGACGATTAATTCATTTGTATAATTAAATTCTTCTTGACTTAAAAATAATCCTAGAAATATCGAAAAGATGTTTAAGACTCGCTCTAAGCACTTCCTCGATATGATGGGATGTTTATAAGAACAATCGAACTTAATTATTCTTTCGATGAAGAAAATCGTCCTCAAACCAAAACACAAGAACCTAGACGTCATAGGAGATGACTAGCCATAGGAGTAGGACCTTGGTAGAAAACCATAACCCTTCCCGTAGCCTTTACTCAGGAACTCGCTTTAAATGCTTAAATATTATAATTATGTTTTAAGTGCAGCTTGGGATGACGGGAAGACCCTCCGGGTACGCTTTTATTTTATTGCAATTTACCTTATCGCAATTTATTTAATCGCATCGCACTTACTTTTCTTTTATGATAAACAACTCGCTGATTTAAAACCCACACTTTTAAGATAAATCCCAAAACTCGAAACCAAAACTAAATTAAAAGTCATTACAAGATAAAATTCACCGCCACAATATTTCAAAATATAAAACAATTCAAAATTTAATCACAAACAGAACACAAAACTACAATTACAACTAAATTAAAACGTCTTGTCGGATGATCGGGAATACATCGGATGATGTAACCTACGTGTCGCTAACGCGGATTTCCACGGTCTAAATGAAAGTGTGGAACTCATTTAGTTGAGTTTAGCAGAATTCATCTCGACTAAGTGAATCCGATAAAAATAACGATGCCGAACGACGGAACCGCGGATCTTAACCGGTGTTGTTATAATCAACTTTAAGATTTGTTTTAACTAAAATACTAAAAAACACTCGGACTCTAAGATTTCTAAAACCAAACTTCTCTCTTCTCTTTTGATTCATAATTTTCTAAAACTAAACCTCTCGCAACAACAAGAAGCACGGAGCATGACGGGCAGCACGACCATCGTCATCACAGAAACCCGAGTCTACTTCGAAGAAACTTTCTTAGAATTAAATAACTAAGCCATATGACTTCGATGGTAGTTCGCCTAGTGCAACATAAATCCTCAACTCTTCGTTAGGCATTTGCGTGATCATGTCATGTAAATAAAGCCCTAACCGGTCTTAGGACTCGAGGTAGATTGGTTGCGTACGACATAAACCCTCACATCTTTCAAGTGCTATTTGTATGATTTTATCATACAAATACAAGTCCTAATTAATTAAAATCGGTAGATCAAAACATTAAACAAACATTAGACTTTCTTAAATTCAAGCCAAACAATAGGATAGCGTGAAATTACCGAAGTTCGCTTCGAATCCGTAATTTCTCCTACCTTTCTTCCTTTCGAATTCCCAAAACAAAATGTTCCAAACTTGATCCATTCCCTATTGAAACTCTAAAATTCAATCCTTTGAAAACTTAAACTTTCAAATTCTTGAGAGCTGTAATTACTAATTATTATCGAGAGTTTTCTTAAGTCGATTCTCGTCACTTAAGATTTAATTAACTATAGGGCTCGCTCTTATAGGGAATTTTAAGAACACAGGTAATATAAACCCCGTTTAATGCTTTCATATTAAGCAGTGGAATTTGTCTAGCTTATAAAATTGGTTTCCAGACTCAAACTGATGTCACAAATCTTCTAGTTTATTTAACCGAGCCCCATCGTCAAGCAAAGTGTGTCTATTCTCCGGGATAGATATACGGCTTCGTGGTGCGGTGCTCGTTTATATAAACATTCGGATGTGAGATTAGTTCGATTTCATATCTTAAAATTTTCAAATTTAAAATTATTTTCAAAATAAAATACTACTTTTCAAATTATTTATTTAAATTAAATCTAAAATTCGCCAACAATTTCTGTAGGCGACCCTTTCTTCAAAATTAAACACATAACCTAAAAATATGCTGATACATAGATAAGACCAGGATGCCCTAGTCCTCCTCCACTTTCATTTCTAGCGGTGGCTAATATATTCTTATAAATAACATTTCCCACATTAATTCTCTTCATATTCTCGAATACGTAAGTTCGTAATCGTTTCATCTCTCGTTACCTCACTACGGTGGTAGTAGGTAACAAAGTAGAACAAATAAAATAATGTCGCTTAGATGTTGCATTTAACGCGTAAAGAGGGAAGTTTACCCGTTCCCGATGTTTTATCTTCCGTACTCTTTCCCATCGCAAGTAAAGCTCGATCACCTCTTTCAGTGGTCCTTCCATAGTTCCAAAAGTGTCATACTCGCTGGTGTAGGTGTCTCATACTTCATAATAAGCGTTTATTCTCACAACGTTGAATTCTACAAAAAATCCTCTAACATTTACTGGTACATCTTCAGCCTGTGTTAAATTTGCATAAAATTCTTTTACTACTTCTACAGCTACTCTGTTGGTAACGAAACAGAAATTTTCCCATCCTCGCTCATTAATGATTCGCTCTACTTCTCCTGGATTCTTGAAAACTCGATCTTGAATGCATTTTCTTGATTGGATATTGTGTAAATATCTCGATTGTGAACTTGCATTCACAAATCGTGTTTCGTCGAAATCTAATCGTCGCTTTTGTCGTGGAGCCATTTCTATATCTGTGAAATTTGTAAAAAATCTTAACTAAACTCCAAAATATTACTAAGAAGGCTTCCTACAACATCTAAAATCCATTTAAATTAATTTCCATGAAATTCTTCCAAGTATTTTCTCCACATTTCGGATTTTTTAAAATTCCCCAATGTAGAAGAAATCCATGGTGAAAATAAAAAATTTTTGCACTAGAGTGAAGCTCTTACCAAGGGAAGATGAAATCCAGAGTGTCAAAAAGTGTTGAAATCGCCTCAAATCCGAGATCTATCAAGCCCCAGGCTGGTTTTTCTAAGTTTCGAGTAAGTGACGATGAACAGTGCCGGCTCGACCGGTCAACTAAAGGTGTTTTCGCGTTCTCGCTGTCAGCGAGATTTTTCTCGTCGTCGGCGAGCTAATTAATTTAACAAGGCCAAACTCTCGGGAAAAATCCGCCGTTGGCGAGCTCGGACTCGCTATCAGCGGGATTTTCTCGCTGTCGGCGAGATCCCAAAAATTTTAAATTTTTGAAATTCGTCAATCATTTTCAAGCTCGATTTGTCTTTAATCAATCTTCTGATCACTTAATTTAATTATAGTACTAACATTAGATACTTATACTCACAAAAAGTTCACACAACACAACAAAATAATTTTATATATGAAATCCATGAGACTTACAAACTCCGTACTAACAACTTAGCACATACTTAACTTAAATGTTCAAATCCATAAAACTCAGCATCGCAATCCACACCACAATACTCTAAATGCTGAGACATAACAATTTACATAAAATCTCATCAAATCTGAGATGATCAAATCAAAGTTCGACTCATAATAAAACTTAACTCCAAATCAAACACATATATATATATACAAATATAACATAAATATAGAAGTCTTTCCTACTCTTCAGTATCTGAACTAACATATTCTCTGATATTTCCAATGCGACGCATATGCACAAATAAATTGTAGAAAGGCCTGAAAGGGAATTCTGTAGTAGATTCTTCATTAATCCATCATTTCGTCTTAAATAGATGAATAAACCGGCTCCGTACGTCCAAGATGATCAAAGTGCTCCCTTCATCCTCTGGCATTACGATCAAACATATCAGAGATATTGTCGATGGAATTCATTACATTTTGTAATTCTTTCTCCAATCCTTTAATCTTCTTCACAATGAAATTAGTCTTATCAATAAGAGGCCTTGCTAAAGGATTGTTTCGTGATGCCTCGTCGTAAATAACGTAATATCATCATTCGTTATCCAAAGTTAGGAAACATATCAGCAGGATCCAGTGGTTTCCATGGTAAAGTACTTTTTCCAAGCCTCATAAGAAACTTCGTACTCGACCGCATAAAGCAAATATAAGTAGATGCAGTGTCCAAGTCCATGCACCGACCCATGCACAATTAATCCCAATGCATACTTTACTATTATCGATCCAACATCGATAGCAGAAATTCAACTTAATACAAGTAGTTTAAAATAAAGTGCATTCCTTCAAACTTTATTTACTCTCATAGTAGGTAATAATTTTGATGATATAAAGAAATGTCAAGTGCTTCGAGACATGGTTAAGAAGTGATGCGTAAAACCGACATACCCGTCTTCTCGTAACTCCCAATCATCCAGTTCGTCTGGTCATGTATCTATAGCATTTCGTTCATATCGTATCTCAAGGCACAAAGTCGAATAATGACAAACAAATGTATTTTCTATAGAAAATAATTCATTTACCCTTGCAGGAGTAAATGTTACCCATCTTCCTCTCGACGTACACATTTCCATTATTGATCGCATGTAAATTGGAGTAAAACTCTTTAACTACTCGGTAAAACTACAACGGATGTCGTATAACAAAATACCTCCCAATGCCGCCGCGCGATCATTTCTTCGATTTTTGTAGTAGAATTCTCTACTCCTCTCGTCGACGAATCATCTTTCTTTAATAAGTCTTTTCTTCATCAAGCCTTTGTTGAAGATTCGCTGTGCCTCCGAACTGACGAATTTTCTCCGGTTGAAAACTTCAATTTTTGTGGTTTCTAAGAGTTTGGTGGCCATTTTGGATGGGAAGGACTGGTCTCTAGTCGTTCATAAGGAAGAAAATTATGTAAAATCGGATTTGGAATAATTTCTTACGAAGGAATGGCTTAGATCCGTCCAAAACCGCACGAAAATGCTTAAGAAACCAAATTTTCAACTGCCTCACCGTCGGCGGGTAGTTCCTCGCCGTCGGCGACTTAGTTATAAAACTGACTGAAGTAATGGTCCACGATCTTACTGTCAGCGGGCTCGAGCTCGCTGTCGGCGAGATTCGTAAAAATCGCCCAATTTCGCTCTAGCCCGAATATTTTCTCGATCTCATCAAACAGTTCAATTTTGTGATGATTCTAATAAAAATTTTGAGTAAGTAAGATTTATTTTAATAATATAGACTCACTAATATGTAGATATTTAAAAATAAAAGACTATTATGGGTCGCTCCCATAAAGCGTCAGTTTAACGTCGTCACCCGACCTAATTTAAGTTAGTGTTCAGGTTGACTAAGCATTAAAACCTCTTTAAAAATTCGTCTTCTATTTTTGAAATATGGTTTTAATCTATGTCCATTTACTTTAAATCTATGTCCCGTTTTTGGATCTTCAATTTCTATAGTTCCATATGAAAATATTTCGAAGTTATGGTGAAAGGTCCTAACCATCGAGATTTCAATTTCCCGAGAAATAATTTCAATCTAGTATTATAAAGCAAAACTTTCGTCCTAGTTCAAAATTTCTCTGATTAATCTTCCGATCATGCCATAATTTCGTTCTTTCTTTATAAATCCTATCATTATCATATGATTCGTTCCTTAGTTCTTCCAATTCATTTAATTGCAACAATCTCTTCTCACCAAACTTTCTTTCATATTATAATTGAATTCTTTAATCGCCCAATATGCTTTATGTTCTAATTCAACTGGTAAGTGGCTAGTTTTTTCCATATATAAGCCTGTAAGGAGTCATTCCAATCCGAGTTTTATAAGCAGTTCCGTATGCCCATAATTCAGTGTCTAATCTTATAGACTAGTCTAATCTATTAGAATTTACAGACTTTTCTAATATACGCTTAATCTCTCGATTATAAACTTCAGCTAATCCACTAGTTTGTGGATGATAAGCAGTTGATATCTTATGCATAATATTATATTTTTCTACTAGTTTCGTGAATATATTTGTTTCTAAAATGAGTTCCTCCGTCGCTGATAATCACTCTCGCATTCCAAATCTAGTAAAAATATTTTTCATTAAAAATTTTCAAACACTTTTAAGCATCACACCTAGATAAAGCTTCGTGCTTCAATCCATTTGGAAACATAATCAACAAGCCTACTAATATATATGAGTTTCCAAATGACGGAATAAAAGGTCCCATGAAATCTAATCCCCAAACATCAAAAATTTCAACTTCTAATATAAAATTCGTAGGCATTTCATTTTTCCGATATGTTTCCTACTTTTCGCATTTATCGCAGTGTTTTAATATATCTATATACATCTCTAAATAGAGTAGAGCAAGTAGAATCCAGATTGTAGAATTTTATATGCAGCTTTATCCGTCCCAAAATGTCCTCCAAAATCGAATCATGACATTTTTGAATAATTGGTTCAGCTCTTCATAAGGCACGCATCTTCTAATAATTAGATCCTTACATTGCTTATATAAGTATAGTTCATCCCAAAAATATGATTTGGTATCGTGAATGAATTTTTTCTGTTGTTGCAAAGTTAACATAAGTGGTAAAATGTCACTTACTATATAATTTACTATATCAGCATACCAAGGCAATTTCCACTCATTTATATTATAAAGTTGTTCATCAGGAAAACTGTCTAAAATTTCATTATCAATATTAGATAATTCATGATTTTCTAATCTCGATAAATGATCGACAATTCGATTATCATTTACCTTCTCGTTAATGATCTCAAAATCAAATTCTCGCATTAATAATATCCATCTAATTAATCTTGGTTTAGAATCTTTCTTTTGCATTAAATATTTTATAAGAAAGAGATCAGTATGTATAATACATTTAGTTCCTATTAGATAATGCCGAAATTTATTAAAAGCATATACAACTCGCTAATAATTTCTTTCGAAGAATCGTATAATTTATTTCAAGATCATTTAGAGTTTTACTAAGCATAATATATAACTTCGAAAATCTTATCATATCTTCGCCAAGAATCGCTCCTATAAGATAATCACTAAAGCATCACACATAAGTTCAAATGGTTTCTCCCAATTAGGTGAAACTATTATAGGTGTTGTAATTAATTTATCTTTTAATAATTCGAAAGCTATTTAGGCATTCAATTAGTAAATTCAAATTTTTTGTCCTTTTCAAGAAGTTAAGCATGAGGTTTAGTAATTTTTGAAAAATTTTTAATATAACGTCCGTAGAATTCAAGATGTCCAAGAAAACTTCTTACCCCTTTACCGTAGTTGGAGGTGGTAATTTAGCTATTACTCGAATTTTTGCAGTAGTCTACTTCCATGCCTTTTTCCGAAATTTTATGCCCTAACACAATGCCGCCTCGTAACCATAAATCGACATTTCTCCCAATTAAGAACTAAATTAGTTTTCTCACATACTTCAAATACTTTTTCAAGATGATTTAAGCATGTGTCAAATGTTGTTCCAAATACAGAGAAATCATCCATAAATACTTCTATTCCATTATCAATTAATTTACTAAATATAGACATCATACATCTCTGGAATGTTGTTCCTGGTGGCTGTGTTTAATTTTCTATAATCAATACATATTCGCCATCCAGTAACTTGTCTTATAGGGATAAGATCATTATTTTCATTAGCTTTGACAAATACCCCTCCTTTTTTAGGTACACAGTGAATCGGGCTTACCTAAGCACTCGTCGAAATAGGATATATAATACCATTATCTAACCATTTTAAAATTTCTTTCTTGACTACTTCTTTCATTATCAGATTTAATCTCCTCTGTGGATCTGCTTTAGGTTTATGTTCATTATTTAAAATAATTATGTGTATACAGATTGAAGGACTAATTCCCTTAATATCTGCTAAAGTCCAACAAAAAATTTTCTTATATTTTTTTAATGTATCTAAAAGTTTTTGTTCTTGAGATTCATTTAATTTAGATGAAATAATAATCGGTAGAGTCAAGAATTACCTAAGTAAGCATATTTTAAATGATTAGGTAACATTTTTAACTCAAGTTCGGGAGGTTTAATAATTTATGAACTATATTTTTTTCAAGTATTTTCCGTGTTATCCAAAATTCAAATTTATCTCGAATATAATCTAATTCTTCATTTATCTCGCATTTTTCAATTAATTCAATATTTTCTTTTTCTAATTTTTCTTCATAATATTCTTTAAAATGTTCTTTTGTAAATGATCGAGTACTTCCATTCGAAAACACTCATCATCTTTTTCTAAGCACATGATATTTCATTGATTTAAGAATGTTAAAAGTTACTATTTCGTCATTTACTCTCATAGTTAATTCTCCTTTCGAACATCAATCATAGCTTTTCCAGATGGCTAAAAATGTTCTTCCTAAAATGATAGAATTTCTTTATCTTCTTCCATATCTGAATAATAAAATCTACGGTGAAGATAAATTTATCCACTTTTACTAATACATCTTCAATAACTCCCTTGGATATGTAATGTAACGATCGCCTAATCGAAGAGTTACCGTAGTAGGTGAAATTTCTCCCAATCCTAATCTCTTAAAAATTGATAGAGGCATTAGATTGATGCTTGCTCCTAAGTCACACAAAGCTTTTCCATAGAATTTTTCTCCAACAATAAGCAGTGTATAGTGAAACTACCGTGATCTTTTAATTTTTCGGAAGTTTTTCGAATAATAACACTACACTCTTCACTAAGTGCGACCATTTCATTATCGGTAAATTTTCTTTTTTTATTTAGAATATCTTTCATAAATTTTATATAGTTTGGCATCTATTCTAAAGCTTCTACGAAAGGAATATTTATCGTTAATTTTTTCAAAATTTCAAGGAATTTAGTAAATTGTTTGTCTTTTTAATGTTGAATTAGTCGCTGAGGAAATGGTGTGAGGTTTTTCAACGTAAATTTTCATGGGTATTAAAGGATTTTCTAAATTTTCGATCTTGTTGATTCTTTTCCTTTTCAATTTCCACTTCCTCTTTTGACTTTCAAGTTCTTTCGAATTCGAGGTTCTAATTCTTTTCCACTTCGTAATCAGATCGCTTTAATTTTTTCATTTCCTCGTTTTGGGATTTATTTCCACATTACTGTGAAATGTTCCGGTATTCTATTATTAGGTGCAGTAGCAATAAGTCCAAGTTGAGTTTCAATATTTTTTATAACTATTCCTTGATTTTGTAATTGGTTTCCTTGTATTAGTAATTGATTTCCTTGATTTTGTAATTGATTTCTTTGATTTTGTAAATGTTGACCCATATTTAATATTAATTCTTCTATAGATAATTTCTTATCTTTAAATTGAGGGTTATTATTATTAAATTCAGGTGGATAATTCGGTTTATTATTAGGATTTCCTTTATTAGATGGATTTCCTAATTGTTGTGTTAAATTATTCATCCATGGTTGATTAGGTGTATTATTATTCCAATTAAAATTAGGATGATTTTTCCATCCAGGAATATAATAATTTGCATAAGGATTATTGGGTATGTTGTTAATCGCATTAATTGTTTCATATCGAGGTCGAGATTCTATAAGTTATCCGCATGAATTTTCTTCGATATACGTTGAGAGTAATTCATTCCAAAATGATCTAATTTTTAGATACAGAAGTAATTTGTGAAGCTAACATAGCTATTGCATCATTTTCATGAATACTAGATATTTTTTCTGATTCATTCTATCAGATAGCTATTGAAAATTATTAGTTGTCATTTCTTCGATTAGTTCATAAGCTTCATCAAATGGTTTTCGATATTAATGATCCTCCAACGAAGAAGATCGATGATTGATCTTAAAGATCCTACTAATCCATTATAGAAAGTTTGGATAATTAACCAACTGCAATGCATGATGCGGGCATTTCCTAAGAAGTTCTTTAAATCTCTCCCAAGATTCATATATTGATTCTCCATCAAACTCGACTAAAAGAAGTTATATCATTTCTAAGCTTAGCAGCTTTAGATGACTGGAAAATATTTGGATAGAAATTTTTGTGATAATTCTCCCTAAGTTTTAATAGCATCCAGTGCTAACGAATTTAACCATGTTTTAGCCTTATCCCTTAAATAAAAAGGAAAAAGTTTCAAGTCTAATAAGATCGTTAGATACTCCTTCATATTTGAAAGTAAAGCACATAGTTCTAAAAACTAGCAAGATGTAAATTAGGATCTTCGCAGGTGAACCACTAAATTGATTATTTTGTACCATTCGGATAATCGCATGTTTAAGTTCAAATGAATTAGCAGACTACATCGTGGTTTTGAATAAGTTAAATGAATTTCATCTAACGTAGTGTCGGCATAATCTCGTAATGGTCTTGGTTGATTGATATTTTCAGGTATATTTGTCATTTGTGTTAAATTTATAATTTCTCTTTTTTTGTTTTCTAATTCTTTTAACTGTACACTCTAATTCTGAATCGTAAGTTATTAAATTTTTGTTTCCAAATTTTCGCATACAATTTTATAAAACTAAATAGTCCGTTACTTTAGTAAATAATTTCTTTACTTACTTCCACGAAAGCGCGCCAAAACTCGATCCACTTTTAATATGATCGCAATTTATGTTTATAAGAACGACACCAAAAACTTGATCCCGCTTTAAATATAGATATATGATTTAATGTATAATGTGGATTCTATGCAAGTATACGTATCGTATCAAGTAATACAGGGCTTTAGTGGAGTCCTGGTTATCGATCCCAAAGGAAAGTTTTTAACAGATTTGTTATAAGCTAATTTGAAAGGAATTACTTACTAATATAGTGAACGGAAATTCAAAGTAATTATAGTAACTAAAGTAAATTAATGCTTGAAATAAGTTTATATAATTCAGAAAAAGTATCCTTCTTGTTTTTTAGAAAATTAAGTGAATGATGAATTTAAATAGAATCTTAGAATTTATTGTGACAAATAGGAGCATTCCTATTCTTTACCCTTTGGTCCAGTGCAAAGAACATCGACTAATCCTATGTTTGACTACCGAATCGCATGCCAGTCGGGAGGATACCGCCGCCACTTCGTAGCTCCCACGTTCCCCTCACATGAGGGCTAACATCTACACTTCACTCTCAAACAATAGGTTCGAATTAAATATTTTAGTCCGTCACACTAAAATGTCCAATTCTACGTCCGATAATTAATATTTCCCTATTTATTTTCACCCGCCTTCCAAGGCTTTTGACTTCCCCGAATATCGGATGTAATTTTTACTATAGTTGATAATTCAACATATTTTAACAACTCAATTGGCCAGATTGAAAGTAAATTAAGTTTTAAATAAAAATTATCACAATTTATTTATATTATATTATGTGCTTCTATTTAATTTCATCAATCCGCATAATTTTCATAAACAATGAGAAAGACTAAGAAAACTACTCAGAATGCATGGAAATAAAACAAAGCATGGATTTCATTTAAAGTAAACAACAATAAACAAATACTTATCTTAATTTCCTCTCCCAAGCGTACTCTCAAGCTCTTTCGACTTTTCCTTCTAAGACGAAGAACTAAATAGCACTCAATTAAACTAATAACTCACTAAACACACTCAAACTTACTAATTCAAATGAAACTTAAGACACTAGAAAGACACCAGAAGACACACTAAATCACAAGAATTCGGCCTCTATTTATAGAGGTAAGCAAAGGTCCAAGGGGTGCTTAAACATCTCTTCAAAAAGTGTCCAGGTTCAATGTATATGCATTTTGAACTGTCTCGCCGTCGGCGGGAAACGACCTCGCCGATCGGCGGGGCTTCTAGAAAGTCTTCAAACCGCGCGATCTCGCCGTCGGCGGGCTCGAGCTAGCTGTCGGCGAGGCGGCTTATAATTTCTTCGTAAATTCTCCTCACGATCTCGCCGTCGGCGGCTTCGATCTTCGTCATCGGCGACTTAGTTCAATTTGCATGAATTCCCTCCTTTTCGATCCAAATTTGCTCCATTTCATGTTTTTTGCTTCCATCACTTAAAAATCTTCATTCCTGCAATAAAATAAAGAAAATACATTTCTTTGAAGTGCAATTTTATCAAAAATAGATATGAATTTCTTAATATATTTTTCTGTGATCAGAAGGCCCATATATCGTGGCTGTCATGATCAAGCTTGGAACCTTCATGCTCAAAGATTCAGATGAAAAAATCTTGCCCCGAACTTGGAATGCCGAGAATCTTCGCAAATACTACTAGTAACACTTTAGCCATATCACCTGTCATCTTGCATACAATTTCAATGCATCTCAGACTTATTAAATATTATTTGCTTACTTTCTTTTACAAAAAAGAACATCTTTAGAAAGTGTAAAGAATTATTCACGAGTCACTTTATGCTCTCAACCCGAGAAATACACAACTCCGGTTGTATATTAGTCAGAGCACAACCGATCTCAGGAGGATATGATCCGAGCTCTTCCATATGGGTTAACATCGCCGAGTTTTTTATTTTGATAAACAACACTAGATGAGTTAACAGTCCTTTGTGAACTATACTTGATCCCTTTCACATAGTTTCACAAGTGAGCAACGCTCTAGCAAACAACCTCGAATGGGTTAACTCCTCAGTGGACTTCCGTTGGCTCCTCTCATAATTATTAACATCATCGAGAAATACTCTGATGCAAAGTCTCAGCCAAGTCAAAGGCCACTGAAGATTTATCCTCATGTGACCTTCTCACATAGAACATCTATAATATCTTGTATCCACTATGAATAAAAAGAAAACATGTTTCAACATTATTATAAAAATAAATATATAAATAATAATAAAATGGAGATACTCGGGACGGGCAAATAGTTAACAAAATCAAATAATTAACAAGATGATCAACATGCATCACTTATATAACATCAAAGCAACATTTGTGAGGTTCAAACAACATGACAAAAGTAAACATACTGCAAGCATAAAAGGAGTAGTATAACACTAATTGACGTCAACATTCTTCTTTGCCCCCTCATCATTGTTAAAGAGCACCCTCTTCAATTCACTCTCAATGTCATCACCATCATAATATGAGGAAGAATCCTTTGAAGCTTGGCTGAGAGTGTGCCCCTCCACGACAATCCTAGTTCGATGTTGCACCACTCGACTCCCCTTCAGAAAACCTCAGATGAATTCTTTCTCGGTGAACCATTTTTGCTACTTCTTTATATCAACATGAAGTACTCGATCACGAGCCTCTTGAACATGGTCACAATGATAGTCTTAAACTCAAGCGAGTTCTAGAAGTCCTCAATTGCTTTATGCTTAACTTCTGCAACATCAGCATCTTGCGCATACCTCAAAACTCGGATCTCTTCTTCTTGGGCTGACATCATCGACGTAAGGATTTTCACACTCTTATTACTTTCAGTATGGTTGGCTCGTGCTTCCACCAACCCTTCTCGAGTTCTCTCCAGATCTTGAAGCTGTAATGAGAGAGTGGTTCTCATTGTTGAGAGTTTTGTACTGCACTCTGTCAACTGTGATTCTAGAGATGTGATTTTTTCAACCCCAGATTCATATCAGTGCTTGTACTCGCATTGGAAATATTTGATCTTAACAAATTCGGAGTTCTATTTTTTCGGTGTTAATTCTAGCCCCTTCTGGATTTCCACCATGGTAACCACCTAAAAGAAAAGAAATTTGGGTCTCATAGATGAAATAAATATACAGTAGTAGAAGATAAATAAAACTTACAAAATTATTGCCTTCTAAGAGCCCAATACACTCATGAGACAAGACATTCTCCGGAATGTGAATAGTTGAAGGCCTTGGCAAGGGCTCCCACGATGTTTTAACCTTCTTTTGCTTATGAGATAATTAGATGTTTTGAATTTTCAATTAAATAGTTAAATGTATTCAAAATTAGATAAATTAATAGTTGAATCGAGTGTCGTAATGAGAGAAATCCAACAAGCCTAATGTCACTCAAGTTCAAAGTCACTAAGGCACCCGAGTTCTTAAAAAATGACATATGATCAAAGGAGATCGACATTAATTATCTAATAAGATGCTTGAAGAAGTTATAAGCTAAAAGAGGAAAATATCGCACTCAGGAGGGAGGAGGGGGAGGGGGAGGGGGACGGGGAGGGGTCACCACAACTAAGATTTGGCAAGTAATCACTGCCTCTATAGCAGCCAGCCTAAGTAGACTACCACCAGTCGTCACCACCTGCCGCGGCCTATCACTTGTCGTTAGTAACCATTATTTGCTATTGTTGTAGTTATACTACAAATGCCGTTGAATTTCTAACACATGCATTTTAATAACTATATAAAGATAAATATATATATATTTTTTTTTAGTTTAAGGTTGTAACTCCCTTCTCCCTATCGTGAGAGAAGTAGCTACCAATATACTTACACACATATAGTTGATTGCTTGGATTGGGCTAAATCCTATGATTTATTCCCTTTTAAGAAATTTTAACGTAAAAATTATGATATCTCTCTTGGCTATACTTTCTTAATTGTAAATATGTTGAATTATTATTTTTATATAACTCCGTAATAAAAATTCATCACTATATCTCTGCGAACTTTTTGGCACTCAACAATACCATACATATTGTTAAATTGGGGCATTCACATACACAACTTTAAATTATTATATATTTCTATGTCTAAAACGTAAACTGTATTTGTATGTTTATTTTACTAATTTGTTCGTATTAAAAAAAATATCATTACTTTAATTTTTTGAGATTAAATAACAAATTTTAAGTATATGTAATATGACATGTGTGTGTGTGTGTATATTAATAATAGCAATAATAATAATAATAATGGTCAGGAGTCAATTATACAAGCTCTTAGTCGCTTTCATGTGCCTAACTATTCGAGGACCGTCTTCACTACCGACAAACTGGCTAGAAAGGGATTCAAACCCATGACTTGAGGGGACTTAGACCTTCAAAGTGGTTGTTTTACCAACAAATCACGGCTGACGACACAGAAATATGATATATATGTATATTTCTAATGCATAAACTTCATTTTTACATTTATACCACATTAAAAAAACCTATAACTTTTTATGCACATGTAAGTAATGTTTATGTGCAAAAACCTAAAATTGAAATTTGTACCATAGATATATTATAAATACATAATAAATGAGCGATATGTATGTAAATTTTAGTAACAAAGAATAAAATAAGACAAAACATTAAAGTTTACTCAACAAATCACCCACCAACATTTAAAGATCATACATCAAATAAACAAACTCATGCAAGATAGAGAGATTAAAAAATTATACCTTCCATAAACAAAAGATAAAATAGCAAGCTTTATTAATTGGAACATTTACATGCGATACATACCTCACAGTTCGCATGTATTTACGTATATAACACCTAAACTTTCATATTTTACATATATAACACTCAAACTTTAAAATCACATAAAGAACACCATTAGTATTAACTTCATAAAAGAGGATGCATCTTTTCCATGCATAGGTTTAGGATACCAAAACGTTATAAAAATAAATATCAAATTTTAGGCGTTTCATGCAAATACATATAAATTACATGGGCAGCATGTAAATTTCCCTTATTAACCAACCAGGGGTCAGCGTCATTTTATCCCCAAATAATCAGCAGTAAGTGGCTCAAAAAATGCATTAGGATCATCTTCTATAATTTTCACAATCTCACTGGACAAATATGCATAAACCACCCAATCCCCATCTCCTCTCCTGTCCATCACCGGCATAACATACCCTGCATTCCCCTTCCAAGGAAAATAGCAGGATCCAAACAAAGCCTTCCCCCACCCAAACTCCATCTCCCTCGCCGGAAACCCCCTCCCCGACGACACCACCACCGACCACCCTTCCTCCAGATAAACCCTAGGCCCCACCGTCTCCGGCCTCTTAGCCTCTACCCAATCCACCAATCCCCTAAAATGGTCCTCCCTCCATTCACAATTTCAACAATCTCCTTCAGGTCCTTGTTCCCCACATCCCCTGACTCATAAGGGAACGACACTACGTTCCCGAAATAAGCATCCATTGCTAACCCTAGGTGTTTCCGACCATCTACTACGACCCCCATTCGACTCACTTGTCTTCCTGCTGCTTGCCCGACTAATCTCCACAAATAGGCTGTAAAGGCCTCGAGCTTTGTCCTTCGCGGGCTGCCTTCTGTCACTATTTTTTGAAGGCGGTCGATGTTGGCGGCGGTGATGTAGTAAATGCGGCTTATGCGATTTAGGTAATTAGTTGGTGTTGGGAGCTGAGAAATGGGGGCGAAGAAGCGGTCGACTGAAGGTTCGAAGCGGAGGGGGGGTCGATGTGGGCTCAGAAGTGAGCGGCGAAAGGTTGGGTTGGTTGAAATTTGTTCGCCTGACCCTATTTCCGACCAGCTGGTGAGGAACATGTTGAAGGAGTAGCCGTCAGCTATGCGGTGATCGAATGTGCAGCCTAATACCATTCCACCACACTTCATCCCTGTCGCCTGGCAAATTAGGAGACATAAATATTTTGATGATTTAATTACTGTTGATAATATATAAGAGAATGTGAGGATATTGGGCACTGAATCCCTGTATTCATAGCAAAAATGTTAGATATGCAGTCTGAGCTTAGCTCTGTGTCCGGATTCTAATAAAATCTTACCATGTCTATCCGATTGAGTCCACAAAAAAAATGTCGAAAATGCACTTATTATCGTGTTATTGCAAAATAACTCTAATAACACCACAATAACACAACAATACCACTGGTGAACAACGCCAATAATACCACTCGAAGGACTACACAAATAACACCGCAGTTTTGCTTTAATAGCCCCGTAAAACAACTCGAATAACATCACAGCGATCATCGCAATAACACCGCCTGGAGGACAATACAAATAACACCGCGGTAACTTACCCATGCAAAACAATTCCAATAACTTCACAATAACCGTGAACGATGTTGGTAACACCGTAAGGAAGACCACACAAATAACACTGCAGAGTTATTTGGTGTTATTGGCGTCTTTTCGTCATTTTTTATGTGGGTCTGGTCATGTACACGTGATAAGATTTTATTGGAGCCCGGACAATGAATTGCTTCCGGACTCTGTATGTAAGATTTTTCATAGTGATATACATATAAATTTTAAATGAAAAAAAAATGGTTTTTTTTTCATCATAAAAATTTCAAAAAACAATAAAAATACATATTATAAACAAAGAAAAATAATAATATATATATATATATATAAATTCACCATTTACGTACCTGAACAGTGAGCACTCCATCCTTCTTGTTGGGCACAAGCTTCCCCTCAAAACTCTGATCCGCTTTATGAAAATCAAGCTCTGCAATCTCGACGTCAGCAAACGCTTCAATGAACTCCACACCTCGATTATTACAGAGCAGCTCCGGCTCTCCCATTGAATTGCTGACCACCTCGCCGGCAAACAGATAGTAAGTGACCAAAGACTTAGCAAGAGAGACCTTCAGAACGTTGACCAGAGAAGCGAAGGTAGAATAGGAGCTCTCTAATGGGGGCTTCGCGTATATGAAGAAGGCTCCAACGTCCAACGGAGGAAAAAGAAGGTCCAGGTTAGAGAAAGAGAGCCAATGCTCCTGTAATGGAAGTGCGGCAAGATTGTTTCTTTCCGGCAAATCCTCACCGCGTAATCTTTGCTGCTCGCCATTTTTTTTTTCCCTCTTTCTCTATTGATTTAATTTGATGTTGTTGTTTGTGGATGTGAGGGATTGGTTTAATGGGGTTGGGGAGCTATTTATATTACTTCTATTTGGCATTTTTGAACAAATTTATTGAAATAATAATAATATTTGGGTTAGAAGACTGGTGATAGAGTTTGTTGGGATGAATTTAATATGAATCTTGGGAAATTATTTATTGAAATTTTTTAGTGATTTTTTTTTTTTTTTGAGGGATTTATGTATGCATCCCTATATGTTATTTATTTATTTATTTATTTTCATGTTTGCCTATGTTTATGAAAATATTATTGATATTTATATATAAGAATTATTTACATTGAAGTTGCAGCAATTGTCTTTATTATACATAATTTTTTATGTCTTTTAGGTATAAGATAATTATTATGTGATATTAAACATCTTTTAGGTATTAAATATCTTTCATCTTTATTATATACATATATATCTTTTATCATATTTATTTTTTGATATCTTTCATCATACATATGTGACATTAAATATGTTTTATCATATATATATATACATTTTGATATCTTTACGGTATAAGTTATTTTTTTCTGTATTAAATATTTTAGTACTATATTTGTGTAAATATGACTATTTAGATGTGACATATATAAATATATAAAATTATGTTATAATATATACATAGGACATAATTATTATATATTTAATATTTACATATTTAGCAGTTTAGTGTTTTGAGAAGATGCAGTCATTTTTAATGTGATAATTAAAAAACTTATATGTCCAGCATGTAAATATCAATATTTTGGTTTTTAATATGCAATACATGTGGTATGTTTGTAAATGCCTCTTTTAAAAAATGATTTAAATAAATAGTTACGCATCATTTTTTTTTCATTGCTCTTAAAACTTATAGACAGAATGAATTAGACATAGGAAAATTTTTTCCATCCAGAGTGTGGACGCGGACTCCCATAATATGCCTCTATGTGTGCTACAGTAGGCTCATTTCATAAAATATTATAAAAATGAATTTATTTACGGGAATTATTGAAGTGGAATCACAGAGGTTATTGTGGATTATTTCGGTGTTATTAGGGTATTAACTCTAATAAAGCTGCAATAACCTCCGCAATTCCACTTCAATAAACCCTACAAAATAATTTCAATAAATGTTCAATAACCTCTCAAATAACCCTCAAATAATCTCTCTTGTGACATATTAGTGAAATTCACACGCAGAGCTGCTTCCGAATTCCTCATGAAAATTTTTTTGTATGCATAGAGCCTTGTCCAATAATGAGCAAGGCCTGTCAAGAACTTGACTCTAATAAAGCTCCAAAATTTCTTTTTTAAACCATTGTCAAATACTGTAGTTTTTGAAGTTAGAATCTTACAACAAAATAATATGTTCAAAATTTTACTGCTAATATTATTTAAGATTAAATTTTTATCTTAAAATTAATATATATAAACATTTTAAGAAGAATTTAAGATTAAAACTTTATCTTAAAATCTAATGTAAGTCGTTGAATTTCTAACACTTATATTTTATTGACTTTATAAAGATAAACATAATTTTTTAGTTTAAGGTTGTAACTCCGTTCTTCCTGTTATTATTTATTGATCATTATAATGTCATTATTTTTATTATTCAAAATGATATTGAATAAAAATAATAATTATTTGAAAGATGTGATTAAATATTTGATAATGCAAATTTCACATAGGTCATTATTTATAAGAATAATAGATTGATCATCTAATAAAAACTACATTTTCCTCAGCAAAACACTAGTTAAATCTGTTGATTTTATTGTGAAGTGCTAAAATAGACCCCAACTATTTAGACGGAAAAGTTTTAATTCCAAGGTTTATAGAAATGTCAAAATATTTGCCAACTATTTTAAAATTGAACAATATTGATTGTCTATGAAGACCATTTCAATAATAAAAAAATAATAATAAGAGAGTCTTGACGATTAATTTGACAATTCTATAAACTTTGGGATTAAAACTACCCATATAAATAGTCTAGAATTATTTTAGCACTTTACTATTTTATTGTGAGAATCAATAAGCCTTATTTATGCAAATGCACATGAAAAAAATAAATAATAAAAATTAAAATATTTATTATGATCATTATCTTAAAAAAATATTCTATTCACTTTAAAAATTTATTAATCTATATATACATATATATATAGATAGATAGCACACACACACATATTGTTGACCTCATTTTTTTGGCATTCATTTTCCCTCTTCTTAAAGCCTATAATATAGCATTAGAATTTCCTTTTTCTCTCCTAAAGGACTATTACTAGGACTCATATTATTTAGAGATTTAAGCTATTTCTCAACTCCTTATAATCTCATATAGATGGTTTCAAATTATCAGCGTTCAATTGAGTCGATTAAAATCAACGTATTGAAACTCAAGTTGAGTTCTTATATGGATTGAAAATGCCACAAGTGAACCCTTCGACTTACGACGAGCGATTCACTGGCAAGAGCAGTTGCTTGACTTTGGTTGTTGCTTAGGCGATGATCGGTCAGCAGTTGGCTCGTTAAGCGGCTTCGATCGGACCAAAAGATGTCATTCGCTGCCCCAGTAGGTATCGCGGTATGTTTCTCCTCCCTTTCAGCTATAAGCCTCCTTCGAGGAGGGAGTTGGGTTGCTGTTGAATCTCCACTGGTTGTGTGCATTCGCTTTCGTATTCTGGAAGCCTTTGGATTAGGGGTCCTTGCGCTCAGTCTTCTTGCTGTCCTGTTGCCCGAACTCCACTAAGTCCTCCTTGGATTCATTTCCGGAGGTTTGAGTTATTCATTTTAATGCTTAAGTTTCTGTCACGGTAGTTTTGACTGAGTTTTAGAAGCTTGATTTAAGCATGCTGAGCTGTTGGGTTGAATCAGTTCTGATATGAATGATTTAATGCCGTCCTTAAGCTTCACGATATAAGTCCCTTTGAGGGTGGAGAACGCTTTGATATGTACATGTTGGTGCACTCACATGCAGTGCATACGATTCGTACATGTGTCTCATGCCTAATCTTTTGTGCTTACATACTTACATCTTGATTCCGGATGGTATATCATACCTGATACCTTAAACTCTAATTTTCTCCATGGCTGTATCATTTTACCTATGGAATAGGACGCACACTGCTTGATGTTCTGTTTTCTCCATGATCTTGGGAATGAACCTTTTGTTGGAGCGACGGGATGGATATGATTTTGACTATCTTGCTGATGTTGCCGACTAATGCTCTATTTACCTGGAGCTTGCTATTTACCAATCTAGCTCATTTACATACATATTACCCGATTCATATATATATATATATATATATATATATATATATATATATATATATATATATATATATATATATATATATACCGGCACATCTAAGTCACAAATTTTACTATCTAACATTGACACCACCCAAACCTTGCCATTAGAATGATACATTAGATTTATTTAGCATATGCTTGAACCTTTGTATATAACACTTCAAAGAAATGCTTGGATATGGATGATCCTTAAGCTCCATTTAGGATTTGTACATGAACATGATGAACATCGAATTATTATTATTATTATTATTGCAAGTCTATGAAGATCATTCTTATTCTTATAGTGATTCCAATATTTGTGAAACTTTGAGGCACGATATACAATTCTTGTTCATTTATGTATCTAATATTTAAATTTAAAAGTGAAATTATAGTTTCGTGGAAGCATGGCATATTTACATACTTAACACTCTTTTGAAAAATCTAAAATTTGACGGCTTCATTTGCGAGAATTCTAAAACTTCAATGAAATTACTTATGGAAAACTTAAAATTTGATCTTTTTATTTGCGAAAATTCTGAAGCTTTGATGAATTGACTTGTGTCACTTGGGAATTCCAGCTCGATGCTCTTACTATTTGACCTTAATAACATTGCTTTTTTTTAAAAAAAAAATGAAGGACTGGGGTGTCATTATAGCCCGTTAATCTTGTTATTTTTGGCCCAATATATTTAGTATTAAATTCGTACATTTATTTGCATGTATTTACATGTATGAATCCTGATTTCAACTATAAATCTTCAGATTAATTTTAATGATTATGAACACAATTACTATATTAGCTAACATTATTATAAAACAATTGCACATGAGAAACATAAACAATATAGTGGATAAAGAAATCTAGAATTTCATTAGGACGATAATATAAAGGGTGCATTTAGAAGCCAAAGATAAAATAGCAAGATTTATTAATTGGAGCATTTACATACATACCACAAACTTCTCATGTGTTTACATATATAACACCCAAACTTTCATATTTGACATACATAACACTCAAATTTTAACATAACATAAGAACACCATTAGTATTAACTTCATAGAAACATAAACATCAAATTTTAGGTGTTACATGCAAATACATACAAATTACATGGCAAGCATGTAAATTTCTCTTATTAATTTAGCATCTTTTTATCCCCAAATAATCAGCAGTAAGCGGCTCAAAAAATGCATTAGAATCATCTTCTATAGATTTCACAATCTTTGGGGACAAACATGCATAAATTACCCAATCGCCATCTCCTCTCCCGCCTGTTGGGTAATGTGGAGACTCAGTCTACCACATGTTAATTAGCTTCCTAATTAAGACGGTTTACCTACCGCCCACCTATTTTCCCACCTACCGCCCACCTATCACATCCCACCTACCGCTCACCTACCTCCCACCTACCGCTCACCTACCTCCCACCTATCACTCTCCTTGATTCTATAAATAGCCTCTTTTGGCTATTGGATTAAGAACAAGTCAAGTTCTCCAAGAGAGAAAGAGAGAAAGAGAGAAAGAGAGGAAGGGAGAGAAGAAAAATAGAGATTTTTCTTGTATACGTCGAGGCGCTCAACGATGTAATTCCTCGAAGTAATAAATTCCTCTGCAGCTCCGTGGACGTAGGCAAATTTGCCGAACCACGTAAATCTTTATGTCGCTCTAGTGTTTTTTGCGTGCAATTTTCTCGTTCCAAATTTTGCTTTATTGTCGTCGTTTTTTCACAACAACTGGTATCAGAGCTTTAGGTTCGGATCTTAAGAAAAACGATGGGCAGAGACGAAGTGATGACATCGGGGATCGAGAAGTTCAATGGCACAGATTTTGCTTATTGGAAGATGCAGATAGAGGACTACCTCTATGAGAAGAAACTTCATCTTCCGTTACTGGGCAAGCGACCGGAGAAGATGGACGAGGTCTATTGGAATCTGTTGGATCGACAGGTTCTAGGGGTTATTCGATTAACTCTGTCAAGATCAGTTGCACACAACGTTATCAAGGAGAGGACCACTGCGGATCTCATGGCGGCTTTGTCAGGTATGTATGAAAAGCCGTCGGCAAATAACAAGGTGCATCTGATGAAAAAGTTATTCAATTTGAAGATGACGGAAGGTACGTCCGTTAGTACAACGATCTAAATGACTTTAATACTATCACAAATCAATCGTCGTCCGTCGAAATTGAATTCGATGATGAGATACTGGCGCCGATATTATCGGCTTCATTGTCAAATAGCCGGGAGGCTATGAGGATGGCAATCAAGAATTTCACGAGTAAATATAAGCTAAAATATAATGATATTCGTGATTTGAGTTTTGTTGAGGAGGTGCGTAGAAAGATTTTGGCGAGACTTCGTGTTCGAGTTCGGCATCGAATGTCGATTTCGCAGGAGATCACATGACAGGAACTCAAACAAAGGAAGATCAAACTCAAAGTACGTAGGCGAGGAGCAAGTCAAAGCCTCGGTCAACAAGCAACTCGTCTGAACTGTGGCAAAATTGGTCACATAAAGAAGAACTGTAGAAGTCCTAAAAAGACAGAGAACATCGGTGCTAATGCTGTAACTGAAGAAGCTCAGGATGCGCTATTGCTGGCAATTCACAGTTCTGTTGATGACTGGATACTGGATTCAGGGGCTTCCTTCCATACATCTTCCCACCAGGAGTTAATGCAAAACTATGTTGCAGGTAACTTTGGAAAGGTACATCTGGCTGATGGAAAAGCTCTGGACGTGGTAGGGATGGGAGACGTTGATATTGCACTCCCTAACAAGAGCAAATGGACTTTGCAAAAAGTCAGACACGTTCCTGAGTTGAAGAAAACCTCATCTCTGTTGGTCAGCTCAATAAGGGAGGTTATTCGGTAGTATTCTCAGATAGCACTTGGAAGGTTACCAAAGGAGCATTAGTATTGGCTCGGGGTAAGAAAACTGACACACTATATATGACTACTGGTTTACTCAACACTGTTGCTACTACAGTTGCAGAGAGCACGATAGATCTGCGGCATTGCAGGCGTGGACACATGAGTCAAAGGTGCATTATGGGGAAGCAGAAGAAGGTCAATTTCTTGAAAAGTGGCAGAGCGCCAAAGGCAGGAAAACCAGACCTTATACAGACAAATGGTGGAGAACCACAAAGCTATAAAGAAATCTTGCAAGATGAGAACTCGAGCAAGTGGGAGCTGACCAAGGAGGAGATGGATTCCCTGCCAGGGAATCAAACTTGGAAGTTGGCAAAACTTCCACCAATGAAGAAGGCATTGCACAACGAGTGGGTGTACAAGGTGAAGACTGTGCTTGATGGCAGTAAGAGGTATAAGGCTGGACTTGTTGAGAAGGGCTTTCAGCAGGGGCGGGATAATGCTCATGCAGTGGGAGTTGTAAGCAGATACAGGAGCAACCTAGGAAAGAGCTTGGTGGTACAAGGCAACGTTGACGGTGATATGTCAACTGAGGGTATTACTTGTGAGAAGCTGAAGTTGTGCTCGACTTCAGCTAGTCTTCTGGCATGAAGACAGAGACTTTGAGTTGCAGAGGTGGAAGAATGTCGAGGAAAGTGGAGGATATCGTGTTTGAGGAAAAGTTCGGTACATCCAGCAGATGATGCAGCCTACAGGTGGTGCAGTGAGTGTCCCAGTCTCCAAGTGGGAGAATTGTTGGGTAATGTGGAGACCCGGTCCACCACATGTTAATTAGCTTCCTAATTAAGACGGTTTACCTACCGCCCACCTATTTTCCCACCTACCGCTCACCTACCACATCCCACCTACTGCTCATCTACCTCCCACCTACCGCTCACCTACCTCCCACCTATCACTCTCCTTGATTCTATAAATAGCCTCTTTTGGCTATTGGATTAAGAACAAGCCAAGTTCTCCAAGAGAGAAAGACACGAAGAGAGAAAGAGAAGAAGGGAGAGAAGAAAAATAGAGACTTTTCTTGTATACGTCGAGGCGCTCAACGGTGTAATTCCTCGAAGTAATAAATTCCTCTGCAGCTCCGTGGACGTAGGCAAATTTGCCAAACCACGTAAATCTTTGTGTCGCTCTAGTGTTTTTTTGCGTGCAATTTTCTCGTTCCAAATTTTGCTTTATTGTCGTCGTTTTTTCACAACACCGCCCATCATCGGCATAACATACCCTGCATTCCACTTCCATGGAAAATAGTACGATCCAAACAAAGCCTTCCCCCACCCAAACTCCACCTCCCTCACCGGAAAACTCCTCCCCGACGACACCACCACCGACCACCCTTCCTCCAAATAAATCTTCGACCCCGCCGCCTCCGGCCTCCGGACCTCCACCCAATCCACCAATCCCCTAAAATGCTCTTCGTTCGCCGCCGGCGCAATTAATCCATGCACAATTTCAACAATTTCCTTCAGATCCTTGTTCATAAGGGATCGACAATACGTTCCCGAAATAACCATCCATTGCTAACCCTAGCCGTTTCCGACCATCTACTATGACCCCCATATGACTCACCCGTCTTCCTGCTGCTCTCCCGACTAATTTCCACAAGTAGTCTGTAAAGGCCTCGAGTTTCGTCTTTCGCTGGCCGCCTTCCGTTGCCATTTTTTGAAGGCGATCTATGTTGGCGGCGGTGATGTAGTAAATGCGAGTTATGTGATCTATTGAGTTAGTTGGTATTGGGAGCTGAGAAATGAGGGCGTAGAAGCGGTCGAGTGAAGGTTGGACGCGGTGAGGGGGTCGCTGTGGGGTGAGAAGTGAGCGGCGAAAGGTTGGGATGGTTGAAATTTGTTTGTCGGAAGCAACCACCGACCAACTGATGAGGAACATGTTGAAGGAGTAGGCATCAGCTATGCGGTGATCGAATGTGCAGCCTAATACCATTCCACCACACTTCATCTCTGTCGCCTAAAAAATTAGAAGGGCTCAATATATTTTGATGGCTTAATTATTGTTGATAATATATAAGAAAATGAAAGAGGATATCGGGCACCGTGTCCCCGTATTCATAAAAAAAAAAAAATCTTATATATGAAGTCTGAATGCAGTTCTGTGTCCAGACTTCAATAAAATCTTACCAAATGTATCTGACTGAGTCCATCTAAAAAATATTGAAAAAATGTTTATTGTTGTGTTATTGCAAAACGACTCTAATAACACCACAATATCACCAGTGAAGAGCGCCAATAACACCGCCAGAACGACCACACAAATAACACTATGTTTCTGCTTCAATAACCTTGCAAAACAACTCGAATAACACCACGAGAACACCGCAATAATACTAGTGAACTGCATCAATAATATCGTCTGGATGACCACACAAAACAACACCGTGATAACCCATGCAAAATAACTTCAATCACACAACAAAAACACCGCAATTACACCTGTGGACAACGCCAATAACACCGCTTGGAGGACCACACAAATAATAACATTGCGGTGTTATTGGGGTGTTATTGACAACTATTTGTCACTTTTAAGTTTGCACGGTCATATACACGCTGCAAGATTTTATTGGAGTCTAGAGCTGAGTTTGGACTCTGTATGTAATATTTATTCTTATTCATATATATCTAAATTCAAAATGAAAAAAATATATATTTTCACAATAAAAAAAATAAAAAAACAATAAAAAATCATATTATAACCAAAGAATAATAATATATATACGACAAAAACTATAAAAAAAACAAAAATCACAACCACCGTACCTGAATGATGAGCACGCCACCCTTCTTGTTCGGCACAAGCTTCCCCTCAAAGCTCTGATCTGCGTTATGAAAATCAAGCTCTGCAATTTCAATGTCCGCAAATGCTTCAATGAACTCCGCACCGCGATTATTACAAAACAGCTCCGGCTCTCCCATTGCGTTGCTCACCACCTCGCCGGCAAACGGATAGTAAGTGACCAAAGACTTAGCAAGAGAGGCCTTCAGAACGTTGGCTAGAGAAGCGAAGGTAGAAGAAGAGCTCTCTAAAGGGGGCTTCGCGTATATGAAGAAGACTCCGACGTCCAACGGAGGAAGAAGAAGGTCGAGGTTGGAGAGAGAGAGCCAATACTCCTGTAATGGAAGTGCGGCTGAGATTGTTTCTTTCCTGCATATCCTCACCGTGTAATATTTGCTGCTGGCCATTTTTTCCCCCTCTTTTTTTGTTGATTTAATTTGATGGTGTTGTTTGTGGATGTGAGGGATTGGGTTAAGGGGGTTGGGGGCTATTTATATTACTTCTATTTGGTGCTTTTGAATAATATTATTGAATTAATAATGATATGATAGAGTTTGCTGACCTTAATGTAATATGAATCTTGAGAAATTATTTATTAAATATGTTTATGAAAATATTATTGGTATTAATATATGAGAATTATTTACATTTACGTTAACGCAATTATCTTTATCGTAAATTCTTTTTTGATGTCTTTCAGGTATAAGATAATAATGATTGTGATATTAAACATCATTTAGGTATTAAATATCTTTTATCATTTATAGTTTTTGCCATCTTTTATCATATATATGTTTTTTATATTAACTATCTTTTATTATATGCATATATATCTTTTATCATATATATTTTTTGATATCTTTTATCATACATATGTGACATTAAATATGTTTTATCATATATATATACATTTTGATATCTTTAAGGTATACATCAATTTTTATGTGATATATTGTCAGTATAAGATTTTTTCTTTGTGATACTAAATATTTGAGTACTATATTTGTGTAAATATGAATATTTAGGTTTGAGATATATAAATATATAAAAATTATGTTATAATATATACATAGCACATAATTCTTATACATTAAATGTGTACATATATTACAATTCAGTAGTACTTTGAGTCTATGCTTGAAAATATGTAGTTCATTTTTAATGTGGCATTTAAAATATTTTAAATTTCCTGCATGTAAATATGAATATTTAGTTGTAAAATATGAATATGCAATAATGCAAATACATAAGATTTATGAGGTATGTTTGCAAATGCCTTTTTAAAAAAATGATCTAAATAAATAGTTATGCATCATTATTTTTTCAATGCTCTTAAAATTCATAGAAAGAATTAATTACATATAGAACATTGTTCAATTATATTATAAATTTATGCATGAAAAAATATATTTTATGTTTAAAAAATAATAATAACATTACTTCTTTGTGATGTGATATTAAAGATTTGAAAGCAAAGTTTAGTTGTGAAATATGTAAATACGAATTATGTGACATTTACATAAATGCATCTTAATTATATAACACTTATTTGCTTTAAATCTTAACAATAATTTTTTCTCATATTTCACTTTTAAAAAGTAATAATAATATTATTTTTATGTAATAATGCAGATTTGAAATCATGAGTGTATATATTAAATTTTAGATGCGAAATATATAAATATATAAGAATTATATGTTATGTATGTAAATGCTCTATTTATATAACACTTTTGTGCATCTATAAATATGAAAAGATGTAAATACTTTTAAATTTGTATGGTACATTTCATATAAATAATTTTAAAATTTATCATTTTATTTTTAAAGGATTTGTATATGTAAGAGAAGAATCAAAATTTCCATTATATTGACACCAGAATTTAAAATTTTTATTATATTATAAAGAAGCTAATTATTTTTAAGGAAGATTTACATGCATACCACTTAATTCTTATATATTTGTGTAACCAACAGATAAGTGCCCGTTTGGGACATCTTATAAGTGCGGCGGCGTTTTTGAAAACACCGCAGCACTGATTGAATTACTTTTTTTGACAGCTTATTTTCCAACTCAGTTTTCAATTTTACGTTACAAGCCGACCGAGGGGGGTCCCCGTGGTCCGCTTTTTCGTTTGTGTTTCGGGGCTTGAATTACCTCCGTAACCCCGCAGTCGTATGGTTCATTCGCGATTGTTCCCTTACGAGTCGCCCTAGCTCTCTCTATGCCGCTTGTCTTTCCTCCTTCCTCCTTCGAACTGAGAAGCCAAGATAAAAATCCTACTTCCACGTCTCTATTTTATCTCTTCTGCCATTACTTTGAAGAGGTGTTGTGCTATGATTCACTGGATTTGTTCCCTTACGAGTCACCCTAGCTCTCTCTTCCTCCTTCCTCCTTCCTCCTTCCTCCTTCCTCCTTCCTCCTTCGAACCGAGAAGCCAAGGTAAAAAAATCCTACTTCTACTTCTCTGTCTCTCTTGTGGCCATCAATTTAAAGAGGTCTTCTGCTGCGATTATCTTGATTTGGTCTGTGGTGGTTCGCAAAACCTATGCTAAAAATATTTGCATTTTAAGAAATGTTTAATTATTTTTTTAAAAGCAATGCACGATATATAGTTGAGTTCACATTTTGATATACTTGGAAGTTCCTCACTTGCTCTTTGCTTTACTGATTCTCAAAACATGTTTAAACATATATGTGAGATCTCATTTTGATGGTTTAGGAGGTATTTGGAGCTTTATTTGCTCCATATTTTACTGATTTTTCTAAAGGCAGGTGTAAAACATATATGTGAGATCTCATTTTTTGTGATTTGGGAAATATTCGGAGCTTTCTTCGCTCCCTAATTTAATGATTTTTTTTTAAAAAAACAGGTGTAAAACATATATGTGAGCTCTCATTTTTGATGGTTTGAGAGGTATTTGGAGCTTTCTTTGCTCCCTGCTTTACTAATTTTTAAAAGTAGGTATATGTTTGAGCTCTCATTTTAATGGTTTGGGAGGTATTGAGTTCACAATTTGATATACTTTGAAGCTCATCACTTGCTCTTTGTTTTACTGACTCTCAAAACATGCTTAAACATATATGTTAGATCTCATTTTTGGTGGTTTGGGAAATATTCAGAGCTTTCTTTGCTCTATACTTTAATGATTTTTTTTTAAAAAAGCAGATGTAAAACATATATATGAGCTCTCATTTTTGATGGTTTGGGAGGTATTTGGAGCTTTCTTTGCTCCCTGCTTTACTGATTTTTAAAAGTAGGTATATGTTTGAGCTCTCATTTTAATGGTTTGGGAGATATTGAGTTCACAATTTGATATACTTGGAAGCTGCTCACTTGCTCTTTGTTTTACTGACTCTCAAAACATGCTTAAACATATATGTGAGATCTCATTTTTGGTAGTTTGGGAAATATTCAGAGCTTTCTTTGCTCCCTACTTTAATGATTTTTTTAAAAAAACAGGTGTAAAACATATATGTGAGCTCTCATTTTTTATGGTTTGGGATGTATTTGGAGCTTTCTTTGCTCCTTGCTTTACTGATTTTTAAAAGTAGGTATATGTTTGAGCTCTCATTTTAATGGTTTGGGAGGCATTGAGTTCACAATTTGATATACTTGGAAGCTCCTCACTTGTTCTTTGCATTACAGTTTCTCAAAACATGCTTAAACATATATGTGAGATCTCATTTTGATGGTTTGGGAGGTATTTGGAGCTTTCTTTGCTCCATATTTTACTAATTTTTCTAAAGGCAGGTGTAAAACATATATGTGAGCTCTCATTTTTTATGGTTTGGGAGGAATTTGAGCTTTCTTGCTCCCTACTTTAATGATTTTTTTTTAAAAGCAGGTGTAAACCATATATGCGAGCTCTCATTTCTGATTGTTTGGGAGGTTTTTGGAGCTTTCTTTTCTCCCTAATTTACTGATTTTTAAAGTTAGTTATATGTTTGAGCTCTCATTTTAATGGTTTGGGAGGTATTTGGTGCTTTCTTTGCTCCTTACTTTACTTGTTTTAAAAAGCACGTATAAGGCTATGCTTCAGTTATTGGGCTGGTATTTTCTATCTCACATAAAGCTAATTTCATGATAGCTCTTTTCTCTCTCAATCAACATGGGTAAACCTAGAGAGTCCGGAGTATCAGCCTTGTGGGTTAGAGAGAGCACTATTACTTTTTGTGATGTTTGTCTGAGGGAGATCGACTTGGGTAATAGGCCCACCACGCATTTTGGTAAAGAATGTTGGCAGAATATTATTTCTAATTTCAACGAAGTGACTGTAAAGGATTATGATCTCTTGAAACAAAAGAACAAGTGGGATCAGTTAAAAAATGAGTGAAAAATCTGGAGTGAACTTAAAATGTGTTCAACAGGATTGGGTTAGAATCCACTGAAACGAACAATTGATGCATCAGAGGCTTAGCGGGCTGAGAGATTAAAGGTAAAAACAAATATCAGATTACTTATTGCATAAATTACGACATTCAAATGAATTTACAACGAAATTATTCTAATATTACAGGTAGTTCCAGCAGCAAAAAAATTCAAATTGAACGGCATTGATCTTATTCTGGGGGAGAAGTTAGATGCTATGTTCACTGGGGTTGTCGCAACGGGAGCCTATGGTTTTACACCAAATGCCAAAGCAATTGACAACTCACAACCGAACATTGAAATCGAGCATATTGGTGATTCAGGAGAAGGGCCCAGCCAAATCAACACATATGTTCAATCCACCAGTGGGATAAAGCGTCCCATAGTGGAAAAAAAAAAGGAGTGACATTCCTCAAGGTACCATAGAGACAATCCTTGAAACATGCAAAGCTAGGTCTGAACCAGCAAAGGATAACTCAATTATGGAATGTATTGAGCTCCTTAATGCACATCCTGGTATTAAGGAAGACAAAGCTATGCATTTGAAATATGTTAATGTGCTTGGAAACTCAAGTCAGACACAGTTTTTTGAGAGTTTAGACCCATAATCACAGCTTGATTACTTGCGCTCTTTCATGAAAGATTGAAAACTTTTGGCGTTTAGATTCTATTTACTACAGATATTTGTATTATTTCTTGTATTAAATTGTTTATTATTTTCTAATGGAGGCACATTTGTATATCTTTTATTATATTATGTTTTGATGTTCACACTCTCCATTCCACTATCAATGTATCGCTACAATTGACTCATGTTATTTTTATTGATCTTTAAAAAATAACTAATGTTGAGATTTCGTAGAATGGATGAAGAACAAGCTAGCTACAACCTCAAATTCGCTCTCCTGTTTGCCTTGCTCTACCATTACTATCATACATACGTTGATCGAACACCCTGTATGACATCGAGTTATATTGGAGATAGATGGGTTGGTGAGTTATTACGGGGCCACCCTACACGATTTGCCAACATGTTTCGTATGACGAAAGAGATATTTCTCGACCTGCTTACTGAACTTCGGAATAACCATGGGTTGCACGGCTCTAGAAGAACGACGACAAGAGAGGTGTCAGCGATTACCCTATATATTTTATCCCATAACGAATCCATTAGATTAGTTATGGAGCGATTTCAACATTCCTCGGAGACCATCAGCAGATATTTCTCAATTGGTTTGAATGCACTAGTGAGCTTGGCACACAGGTAGTTAAACCTGAGGATCCAACGTTCCAGTCTATTCCCACACATATTGCAAATGACCCTCGATAAATGTCGTTCTTTAAGGTATTTCTTTAACATCAAATTAATGTACAATAATGATATAACTGCTGATGGAGTAATTCCTCCAAAACAGGACTGTATTGAAGTTATTAATGGAACACATGTCGATGCAAGACTGCCTGCTACAGAAAAGGTTGCCTACGTCAGACGCTGTGGATCCCCAACACAAAATATAATGGCCGTGTGTGATTTCAACATGTGTTTGTTGACCTCATTTTTGATGAGGTCTTCTCTTCTTCTCTTTAGTACTTAGGATCTAGCCTTAGGCTTTTCCTTTGACTATCTTAGAGGACTAGAATTGGGACCCACCTTCTAGAATTTCAAACCACTTCTTAACTCCCCGCAAACTCCACAAACTTCGACCGTAGACCCCTAATCACCTAGAGGGTTGAAATCAAATGTGGAAGTTTAAAGGATGAGTTCCTATGAGACTCTCCCGCCTTAGGACCGCCCCCGGCGGCCCTGGCTCGTGAGGGGGCTGACTTACACACACACTACACTTACACACTACACTTCCACATACCTCCTAAAACCACACCCATACCTAACTTGACCTCCTGACTCATGTGGGTGATTCACATGGATGGTCCTTAACCCTTAAGCCCTTGGCTAAGAGGGTTAGGAACAACATAGTGAATGCCTCAAATGGGTCCCTTCATGGCTCATATAGGCTTGACATGGCTTCATGGCTCAACCAAAATGACTTCCCTCCACTCAAATTCACCCAATCTTCAATTTCCCAAATTTTCAATTTTTGACCCCCGGGACCCTACACCCGCTTAGCCTACCCAAAACCCCCGAAATTGCCCAAATTTCTCAAAATTTCCAAATTATCCAAAATTCTCCAAAATCATTCCCAAACATTTCCACATCACTTAAATTGAGCATCCATACCCAAAAATACCAAAAATTCCAAGAAAACCTCAATACCCTTCAAATACCCAAAATACCCCTCTTGACCTAAAAATCCAAAAATTCAGAAAATTCCCAGAAAATTCCAAAAAATCCCAAATATTCCCAATTTCATTTTGTCCAACTACACCATGGGCCAATTTTGTCAATTTATCCTACTTTTGTCAAAACCCCCAATTTGACCCATTTTAACCCAAAGTGACCCAATGTCAAACCAAACCTACCCAATTAACCCCAATTTTGGTCCAATTCAATTCTAAACTTCAATTCAACATCACTAATACCAATCTAGACCAAATCCAAGTCCAATTTGATTGACATTTGGATCCAATCTCACTTTTGGCCTTAAAGCCCAATTTGGACCCATGACCCAAACCTAACCCAAACTCACCCAATTCAACTCCAATTAACCCCAAATCTTTTCTAAATCTTCCTTAACATTCCCAAAAGCAAAACACTAACATGATTTGCCCAAAATTTAGACCCAAACCCCACTCAAATTCAACCCAAGGCTAAAAAGGCCCATTTTTGACCTAAACCCAAACCTAACCCAAATGAGCCCAAACCCCAAAATCAAAGCCCAACCAAAGTCAAAACCTCTTTGAAACACTCCCATGAACATTTCTCAACATTGATTTTACATCAATTTCAACTCTAGCCCAACATTAGCCCAACTTGGCCCACTTGGACCTACATAGGCCAACTTACCAAATAAACCCAAATTCAAACCAATTCAACTCCAAATCACACCAAATTAACTCCAAGCCCTTCATAGAACATCCCTAAACCAATTATGACATTTATTTGACAAAGTCCTTCACAAAATCTTCACCCAAATGCCCATCCTAAAATCAAAAAGCCCATTCCCCTTAAACTTTCCTAAAAGCCCACTTCACCACATCCAAAGGCCCAAAATCTACCCTAAAGCCCACATGACATCTCCATTTGTCATCCACTTAATTAAATCCATTACCTAAGTCCTAAATTCACCATCAAATTATTCCAAATCAAGTTTCATACAAATTTCCATCAAATTACCAAAAATTCTTAAAACCCATTTTCATGAAATCGACCAAACCTTTTCCCAAGCCAAAGGTGAGCCATGCAAGCCATGGACAAGCCACATGAAGCCATGGAAGGCTTCGACATGTGATCAAGCCATTAATGGCAAAAGGAGGGGCCCCTTTCCTAATCCTCCTTAACCCCCTTTTTACCTTAAGCATGTCACACACTAAACCATGCTTAGCCACCTCATCATGGATGGAGACCACACCACTCTCCCTCGGCCGACCCAACCGATCCTCTCGACCCAAAATCAGAGCCATGGGGAGGTGCACCCAACCCAAACCAATGGGTTGACCAAATTAAGGCCAAAATGACCCCCTCCCCATTCCATTTTAATTCAAAGCCTTTACACATGGCAATTGCCAATCGATTGCACAAACCTCCAACCCCGACCCACCCGGACTCGAGGGTGACCCATGCCCGCCGGCCGCCCGCCCGGATCGCCGGAAAACACCATGGCCGAGACCTCGGGAGGAGCCAAAGTTCGGAATTCCCACTCGCCGAGCCGCACCATGCCAAATGGTCACCATGGTCGTTCTTCTCCTCACCGCAGCAAGCTCGATCCCATGCCTCAACTCCCCCGGAAGGCTCTCCAACCCTCTCCTATTTAAACCCCTCACCCTCACGGCCATGGAGGAGAGTTACACAAACCTTGCCGAAACTCGCCAAAATTGTTCCAAACCCTTCTCCACCCTTAGAGCAAGCTTGAGCCCCAAGTGTCAATTTGCCCTAATCCCCACCGATAAAATCCAATTTCCCAACCGAAATTCCACCCAAAACCAGGACACTTCTCCACAAGGAGCCAATCCCCAAATCGATTTGTTCTACACCTTCACCGCACCAAGGGAAGGTGTCCACCAAGCAAAAGCCCCATCTCCGAGCCACCCGGCTGCTCCAGACCTCCAAGCTTTGTGATCGGGCTTGGTCGAAATCACATCTAGCACAATTCACTGCACCGAGAGACTTCATCCGGAGCTTCGCGGATCCAATCGAAGGTGCAACAACTCTCGATCGAAGCCACACTTCTCTGAGCAAAGGTATGAGCTAATTCTTCATCCCGAGCTTCTAGAGATTCTCCATTTCTAATGCTTTAATTTCAATGCATGATAGCCGTATAGATGTGTTCGTCTCTTCAAGACGAATCCATAGAGCATAAGAACATGAAAATCCATTGAGTATCGAGTGAGATCTTAAGGATTTAGTGTGGACGGCTCTCGGCGAGGACGCTCGGGGACGATGAACGGATGCCGTCCATTCAATACACGTGCGGACGAACGGCTCGGATGGCGTCGGACCGAGAGACGCGTACGAGAACCGCGGGCCCGGGCCGCCGACTCGGGTGGCGGCGTCGAACGGGAGCGCGACACGCCGCGTTTCGGAGATGCCGAGGATGAGTTGGCGCCGCGTGGATAAAT